>JAWQEG010000014.1:345000-1624586 GCA_033782935.1 Petrolisthes cinctipes
AGTGAACAAAGTCGATATGTACATGCATCTTATGTACCCGTTTATATATCAAATTCAGGCTTAAAACACCCGAATATTCGATTTTATAGGGTCCCAGAAACGATCTGTACATGGCTACTTAGTAATAGAATACTTTCAAAATACAGGCCCAAAACATGCTGAAAATCAATATTTCATGTGCCCAAAGTCGATATGTGCATGCATCTTCTGTACCCGTTTATATCTCAAATTCAGGCTCAAAACACACGAAAATTCGATATTTTTGGGTCCCAGAGGCGATCTGTACATGCCTACTCATTGCTAGAATGTTTTCAAAATATAGGCACAAAACATGCTGAAAATCGATATTTTAGGTGCCCAAAGTCGATATGTGCATGCATCTTCTGTACCCGTTTTTATCTCATCTTCTGGCTCAAAACATCCGAATAATCGAGTTTATTGGGGCCCAGAAGCGACCTTTACATGGCTACTAAGTGCTAGATTATTTTTAAAATATAGGTCAAAAACATGCTCAAAATCAATATTTTAGGTGTCCAAAGTCGATATTTTCATGCATCTTCAGTACTCGTTGATATCTCATATTCAGGCTCAAAACACCCGAAAATTCGATATTTTTGAGTCCCAGAAGCGATCTGTACATGCCTACTCCATGTTAGAATATTTTCATAATACAGGCCGAAAACATGCTAAAATCGATATTTTAGGTGCCCGAAGTCAATATGTGTGTGCATCTTCAGTACCCGTTTATATCTCAAATTCAGGCTCAAAACACCCGAAAATTCGATATTTTAGGGTCCCAGAAGCGATCTGTACATGCTTACTCAGTAACTGAATATTTTCAAAATACAAGTCCAATACATGCTGAAAATCGATATTTTAGGTGCAAGCATCTTCAGTACCCGGTAATATCTCAAATTCAGGCTCAAAACACACAAAAATTAGATATTTTTGGGTCGCAGAAGTGACCTGTATATGCCTACTCAGTAATAGAATATTTTCAAAATACAGGCCCAAAACAAGTTGAAAATCGATATTTTAGGTGCCCAAAGTCAATATGTGTGTGCATCTTCAGTACCCGTTTATATATCAAATTCAGGCTCAAAACACCCGAAAAATCGATATTTTTGGGTCCCAGAAGCGATATGTACATGCCTACTCCGTTATAGAGTATTTTCAAAATACAGGCCCAAAACATGCTGAAAATCGATATTTTAGGTGCCCAAAGTCGATATGTGCATGCATCTTCTGTACCCGTTTTTATCTCATCTTCCGGCTCAAAACATCCGAATAATCGAGTTTATTGGGGCCCAGAAGCGACCTTTACATGGCTACTAAGTGCTAGATTATTTTTAAAATATAGGTCAAAAACATGCTCAAAATCAATATTTTAGGTGTCCAAAGTCGATATTTGCATGCATCTTCAGTACTTGTTGATATCTCATATTCAGGCTCAAAACACCTGAAAAATCGATATTTTTGGGTCCTAGAAGCGATCTGTACATGGCTACTCATTGCTAGAATATTTTCAAAATATAGGCGTAAAACATGCTACAATTCGAGATTTTAAGTGAACAAAGTCGATATGTACATGCATCTTATGTACCCGTTTATATATCAAATTCAGGCTTAAAACACCCGAATATTCGATTTTATTGGGTCCCAGAAACGATCTGTACATGGCTACTTAGTAATAGAATACTTTCAAAATACCGGCCCAAAACATGCTGAAAATCAATATTTCATGTGCCCAAAGTCGATATGTGCATGCATCTTCTGTACCCGTTTATATCTCAAATTCAGGCTCAAAACACACGAAAATTCGATATTTTTGGGTCCCAGAGGCGATCTGTACATGCCTACTCATTGCTAGAATGTTTTCAAAATATAGGCACAAAACATGCTGAAAATCGATATTTTAGGTGCCCAAAGTCGATATGTGCATGCATCTTCTGTACCCGTTTTTATCTCATCTTCTGGCTCAAAACATCCGAATAATCGAGTTTATTGGGGCCCAGAAGCGACCTTTACATGGCTACTAAGTGCTAGATTATTTTTAAAATATAGGCCAAAAACATGCTCAAAATCAATATTTTAGGTGTCCAAAGTCGATATTTGCATGCATCTTCAGTACTCGTTGATATCTCATATTCAGGCTCAAAACACCCGAAAATTCGATATTTTTGAGTCCCAGAAGCGATCTGTACATGCCTACTCCATGTTAGAATATTTTCATAATACAGGCCGAAAACATGCTAAAATCGATATTTTAGGTGCCCGAAGTCAATATGTGTGTGCATCTTCAGTACCCGTTTATATCTCAAATTCAGGCTCAAAACACCCGAAAATTCGATATTTTAGGGTCCCAGAAGCGATCTGTACATGCCTACTCAGTAACTGAATATTTTCAAAATACAAGTCCAATACATGCTGAAAATCGATATTTTAGGTGCAAGCATCTTCAGTACCCGGTAATATCTCAAATTCAGGCTCAAAACACACGAAAATTCGATATTTTTGGGTCGCAGAAGTGACCTGTATATGCCTACTCAGTAATAGAATATTTTCAAAATACAGGCCCAAAACAAGTTGAAAATCGATATTTTAGGTGCCCAAAGTCAATATGTGTGTGCATCTTCAGTACCCGTTTTTATATCAAATTCAGGCTCAAAACACCCGAAAAATCGATATTTTTGGGTCCCAGAAGCGATATGTACATGCCTACTCCGTTTTAGAGTATTTTCAAAATACAGGCCCAAAACATGCTGAAAATCGATATTTTAGGTGCCCAAAGTCAATAAGTGCATGCATCTTCTGTACCCGTTTATATCTCAAATTCAGGCTTAATACACCTGAAAATTCGATATTTTTGGGTCCGAGAAGTGATCTGTACATGCCTACTCCATTTTAGAGTATTTTCAAAATAGAGGCCAAAAAAAAGCTGAAAATCGATATTTTAGGTGCCCAAAGTCAATATGTGTATGCATCTTCTGTACCCGTTTATATCACAAATTTAGCCTCAAAACACCCGAAAATTTGATATTTTTGGGTCCTAGAAGTGATCTGTACATGCCTACTCAATGCTAGAATTTTTTCAAAATATAGGCCTAAAACATGCTGAAAATTGATATTTTAGGTGCACAAGGTCGATATGTGCATGCATCTTCAGTACCCGTTTATATCTCAAATTCTGGCTCAAAACACCTGAAAATTCGATATTTTTGTGTCCCAAAAGCGATCTGTACATGCCTACTAAGTAATAGAATATTTTCAAAATACAGGCCCAAAACATGTTGAAAATCGATATTTTAGGTGCCCAAAGTCGATATGTGCATGTATCTTCTGTACCCGTTTATATCTCAAATTCAGGATCAAAAACACACGAAATTTCGATATTTATGGGTCCCATAAGCGACCTGTACATGCCTACTCAATGTTAGAATATTTTCAAAGTACAGGCAAAAAAACAACTTGAAAATCGATATTTTAGGTGCCAAAATCGATATGTGCATGCATCTTCAGTACCCGTTTATATCTCAAATTTAGGCTTAAAACACCTGAAAATTCGATATTTTTGGGTCCCAGAAGCGATCTGTACATGCCTACTCCGTGTTAGAGTATTTTCAAAATACAGGCTCAAAACATGCTGAAAATCGATATTTTAGGTGCCCAAAGTCAATATGTGCATGCATCTTCTGTACCCGTTTATATCTAAAATTCAGGCTCAAAACAACCGAAAATACGATATTTTTGGTTCCCATAAGCGATCTGTACATGCCTAATCCGTGTTAGAGTATTTTCAAAGTACAGGCCCAAAACATGCTGAAATTCGATATTTTATGTGCCCAAAGTCAATACGAGTATGCATCTTCTGTACCAGTTTATATCCCAAATTCAGGCTCAAAACATACGAAAATTCGATATTTGTGGGTCCCAGAAGCGATTTGTACATGCCTACTCAGTGCTAGAATGTTTTCAAAATACAGGCCCAAAACATGCTAAAATCGATATTTTAGGTGCCCAAAGTCAATATGTGTATGCATCTTCTGTACCCGTTTATATCTCAAATTCAGGCTCAAAACACCCGAAAATTCGATATTTTTGGGTCGCAGAAGCGATCTGTACATGCCTACTCAGTAATAGAATATTATCAAAATACAGGCCCAAAACATGCTGAAATCGATATATTAGGTGCCCAAAGTCGATATGTGTATTTATCTTCTGTACCTGTTTATATCTCAAATACTGGCTCAAAACACACGAATATTCGATTTAATTTTGGCCCAGAAGCGATCTGTACATGCATACTCATTACTAGAATATTTTCAAAATATAGGCAAGAAACATGCTGAAAATGAATATTTTATTTGTCCAAAGTCGATATGTGTATGCATCTTCAGTACCCGTTTATATCTCAAATTCAGGCTCAAAACACCGGAAAATTCGATATTTTTGGGTTCCAGAAGCGATCTGTACATGCCTACCCAGTGCTATAATGTTCTCAAAATACAGGCCCAAAACATGCTGAAAATCGATATTTTAAGTGCCCAAAGTCAATATGTGCATGCTTCTTCTGTACCCGTTTATATCTCAAATTCAGGCTCAAAACACCCGAATATTCGATTTTATTTCGGGCCAGAACCGATCTGTACATGCTTACTCAGTGCTAGAATATTTTCAAAATATAGGCCCAAATCATGCTGAAAATCAAAATTTTAGGTGTCAAAAGTCGATATGTGTATGCATCTTCAGTACCCGTTTATATCTCAAATTCAGGCTCAAAACAACCGAAAATTCGATATTTTTGGGTCCCAGAAACGATCTGTACATGCCTACTCCTTGCTAGAATGTTTTCAAGATATAGACCCAAAACATGCTCAAAATCGATATTTTAGGTGCAAAAAGTCGATATGTGCATGCATCTTCTGTACCCGTTTATATCTCAAATTCAGGCTCAAAACACCCGAATATTCTATATTATTTTGTCCCAGAAGCGATCAGTCCATGCATACTCAGTGCTAGAATATTTTCAAAAAATAGGCCCAAAGGGTGTTGAAAATCGATATTTTATGTGTCAAAAGTCGATATGTGTATGCATCTTCAGTACCAGTTTATATCTCAAATTCAGGCTGAAAACACCCGAATATTCGATATTTTTGGGTCCCAGAAGCGATCTGTACATGCCTACTTTGTTCCAGAATGTTTTCAAAATATAGGCCCAAAACATGCTGAAAATCGATATTTTAGGTGCCCAAAGTCGATATGTGCATGCATCTACTGTACCCGTTTATATCTGAAATTCAGGCTCAAAACACCCGAATATTCGATTTTATTTTTGCCCAGAAGCGACCTGCACATGCCTACTCCATGTTAGAATATTTTCATAATGCAGGCCCAAAACATGCTCAAAATCAGTATTTTAGGTGTCCAAAGTCGATATTTGCATGCATCTTCAGTACTCGTTGATATCTCATATTCAGGCTCAAAACACCCGAAAATTCGATATTTTTGAGTCCCAGAAGCGATCTGTACATGCCTACTCCATGTTAGAATATTTTCATAATACAGGCCGAAAACATGCTAAAATCGATATTTTAGGTGCCCGAAGTCAATATGTGTGTGCATCTTCAGTACCCGTTTATATCTCAAATTCAGGCTCAAAACACCCGAAAATTCGATATTTTAGGGTCCCAGAAGCGATCTGTACATGCCTACTCAGTAACTGAATATTTTCAAAATACAAGTCCAATACATGCTGAAAATCGATATTTTAGGTGCAAGCATCTTCAGTACCCGGTAATATCTCAAATTCAGGCTCAAAACACACGAAAATTCGATATTTTTGGGACGCAGAAGTGACCTGTATATGCCTACTCAGTAATAGAATATTTTCAAAATACAGGCCCAAAACATGTTGAAAATCGATATTTTAGGTGCCCAAAGTCGATATGTGCATGTATCTTCTGTACCCGTTTATATCTCAAATTCAGGATCAAAACACCCGAAAATTCGATATTTTTGGGTCCCAGAAACGATCTGTACATGCCTACTCCTTGCTAGAATGTTTTCAAGATATAGACCCAAAACATGCTCAAAATCGATATTTTAGGTGCAAAAAGTCGATATGTGCATGCATCTTCTGTACCCGTTTATATCTCAAATTCAGGCTCAAAACACCCGAATATTCTATTTTATTTTGTCCCAGAAGCGATCAGTCCATGCATACTCAGTGCTAGAATATTTTCAAAAAATAGGCCCAAAGGGTGTTGAAAATCGATATTTTATGTGTCAAAAGTCGATATGTGTATACATCTTCAGTACCAGTTTATATTTCAAATTCAGGCTGAAAACACCCCAATATTCGATATTTTTGGGTCCCAGAAGCGATCTGTACATGCCTACTTTGTTCCAGAATGTTTTCAAACTATAGGCCCAAAACATGCTGAAAATCGATATTTTAGGTGCCCAAAGTCGATATGTGCATGCATCTACTGTACCCGTTTATATCTCAAATTCAGGCTCAAAACACCCGAATATTCGATTTTATTGGGGCCCAGAAGCGACCTGTACATGCCTACTCCATGTTAGAATATTTTTATAATACAGGCCCAAAACATGCTCAAAATCAGTATTTTAGGTGTCCAAAGTCGATATGTGCATGCATCTTCAGTACCCGTTAATATCTCATATTCAGGCTCAAAACACCCGAAAATTCGATATTTTTGGGTCCCAGAAGCGATCTGTACATGCCTACTCAGTAACAGAATATTTTCAAAAGACAAGTCCAATACATGCTGAAAATCGATATTTTAGGTGCATGCATCTTCAGTACCCGGTAATATCTCAATTTCAGGCTCAAAACACACGAAAATTCGATATTTTTGGGTCGCAAAAGCGATCTGTACATGCCTACTCAATGTTAGAATATTTTCAGAAGACAGGCAAAAAAAAACAAGTTGAAAATCGATATTTTAGGTGCCCAAAATCGATATGTGCATGCATCTTCAGTACCCGTTTATATCTCAAATTCAGGCTCAAAACACCCGAAAATTCGATATTTTTGGGTCCCAGAAGCGATATGTACTATTGCGGACAAAAGTGTCTTTCTACTCCGGATGATAAGTCCTCACGACTGCTGCCCCTTTTCTGGCCGGCAGGTTGCTGCTTGCTCGAGAACTACACTACCGTGTAAACCAGCAACCGAACAGTTGACTGTCTCGGATTCGGATAGGAAGTAATTTACCCCCCCCCCCCCCCTCTCTCTTTCATGTGTATAGCATATACAGTAAATAAATGCATTAGATGATAGGTAATATCAGGTGCAAAACAAAATAATGACTATTGCACAAGAAGATAACCCAGTACTACTATTTGTCAGAAATCACACAAAAGCTGAAATATTTCTAGAATAAACTGAATCATAGTTCATATTCGTGTGATTTTAAGCCCACAGAAGAATGCAGTAAAATAAAAAATGATATACCTCATTTAAAATGCAATGGGAGCAATGACCCTTTGAAAGTAATGTTGGCTGTGTTCACTATTATGGTATCTTTTCAAGGACTCGTTCTGTAGCATACGGCTGTCTCATGACCGGACCACTGTTCGATTCATGCACTTAGATTTTCTCCATATAACCTCTAGTCTATATTTGCAGCACATTTATATATGTTTTTATATTTACTTTTTAAGTCAGTCATGTTTCCACTAGTTAAAAGAAAGTAACTTTTTTTTTCCCGGACAGTCCATAGGACATCTTATTCACAAAGCAAAGTTCATTCTTTCTTAAGATTATAATTATTTTCTTCTTAAGCGTTCATTCATGCTCCGAAATCAAAATATAAACTCATACTAATAGAATAGCAACACCATTCACTGTTTCGAAATAAGACTGAAACACAATGGGAGATCAATAATGCAAGCATACGAGCAAGTGCAAACTCTGATATGCCTAGTGAATACAGGCCCTGGCTACGTGTAAAAGGAAAATGGTATATTAATGATACAGTCAGCGTTCAAGATGTTAAATACTAGTACTGGCATTTTCTTCTTGTTTAGTTATTACTTGCTTTGCACCTGATATTACCTATCAACTAATGCATCTATTTATATGCTATACATTTCCTATCCGAATCCGAGACAGTCAACTGTTCGGTTGCTGGTTTACGCGGTGGTGTAGTTCTCGAGCCAACAGCAACCTGCCTACCAGAAATGGGCCAGCAGTCATGTGGACTTATCACCCGGAGTAGAAAGAAACTTTTGTCCGCAATAGTACATGCCTACTCCGTGTTAGAGTATTTTCAAAATACAGGCCCAAAACATGCTGAAAATCGATATTATAGGTGCCCAAAGTCAATATGTGCATGCATCTTCTGTATCCGTTTATATCTCAAATTCAGGCTCAAAACACCCGAAAATTCAATATTTTTTGTTCACAGAAGGGATCTGTAAATGCCTACTTCGTGTTAGAGTATTTTCAAAATACAGGCTCAAAACATGCTCAAAATCAATATTTTAGGTGCAAAAAGTCGATATGTGCATGCATCTTCACTACCCGTTTGTATCTTAAATTCAGGCTCAGAACACCTTAAAATTCGATATTTTTGGGTCCCAGAAGCAATATGTACATGCCTACACAGTGCTAGAATATTTTCAAAATATAGGCCCAAAACATGCTACAATTTGATATTTTGGGTGCCCAAAGTCGATATGTGCATGCATCTTCTGTACCCGATTATATCTCAAATTCAGGCTCAAAACACCCGAAAATTCGATATTTTTGGGTCCCAGAAGCGATCTGTACATGCCTACTCAGTAATAGAATATTTTCAAAATACAGGCCCAAAACATGCTGAAATCGATATTTTAGGTGCCCAAAGTCGATATGTGCATGTATCTTCTGTACCCGTTTATATCTCAAATTCAGGCTCAAAACACACGAATATTCGATTTTATTTTGGCCCAGAAGCGATCTGTACATGCATACTCATTGCTAGAATATTTTCAAGATACAGACACAAAATATGCTCAAAATTGATATTTTAGGTGCAAAAAGTCGATATGTGCATGCATCTTCAGTAACCGTTTATATATAAAATTTAGGCTCAAAACACCCGAATATTCGATTTTATTTTGGCCCAGAAGCGATCTGTACATACTTACTCCATGTTAGAATATTTTCATAATACAGGCCAAAAACATGCTAAAATCGTTATTTTAGGTGCCCAAAGTCAATATGTGTATGCATCTTCAGTACCCGTTTATATCTCAAATTCAGGCTCAAAACACCCGAATATTCGATTTTGTTTTGGCCCAGAAGCGATCTGTACATGCCTACTGATTGCTAGAATATTTTCATAATACAGGCCAAAAAGATGCTAAAATCAATATTTTAGGTGCCCAAAGTCAATATGTGTATGCATCTTCAGTACCCGTTTATATCTCAAATTCAGGCTCAAAACACCCGAATATTCTATTTTATTTTGGCCCAGAAGCGATCTGTACATGCCTACTCATTGCTAGAATATTTTCAAAATATAGGCCCGAAACATGCTGAAAATGAATATTTTAGGTGGAAAAAGTCGATATTTGCATGCATCTTCAGTACCCGTTTATATCTCATATTCAGGCTTAAAACACCCGAAAATTCGATATTTTTGGGTCCCAGAAGCGATCTGTACATGCCCACTCAGTGCTAGAATGTTTTCAAAATACAGGCCCAAAACAAGTTGAAAATCGATATTTTAGGTGCCCAAAGTCGATATGTGCATGCATCTTCTGTAACCGTTTATATCTCAAATTCAGGCTCAAAACACCCGAATATTCGATTTTATTGGAGACCAGAAGCGATCTGTACCTGCCTACGCAGTAATAGAATATTTTCAAAATACAGGCCCAAAATATGCTGAAAATCGATATTTTAGGTGCCCAAAGTCGATATGTGCGTGCATCTTCTGTACCCGTTTATATCTCAAATTCAGGCTCAAAACACACGAATATTCGATTTTATTTTGGCCCAGAAGCGATCTGTACATGCCTACTCATTGCTAGAATATTTTCAAGACACAGACACAAAATATGCTCAAAATTGATATTTTAGGTGCAAAAAGTCGATATGTGCATGCATCTTCAGTAACCGTTTATATATAAAATTTAGGCTCAAAACACCCGAATATTCGATTTTATTTTGGCCCAGAAGCGATCTGTACATGCCTACTCAGTAATAGAATATTTTCAAGATTCAGGCCAAAAACATGCTGAAAATCGATATTTTAGGTTACCAAAGTCGATATGTGCATGCATGTTCAGTGCCCGTTTATATCTCAAATTCAGGCTCAAAACACCCGAATATTCAATTTTATTGGGGCCCAGAAGCGATCTGTACATGCCTACTCAGTGACAAAATTTTTTCAAAATACAGACCCAAAACAAGCTGAAAATCGATATTTTGGTGCCCAAAGTCGATATGTGCATGCGTCTTCAGTACCCGTTTATATCTCAAATTCTGGCTCAAAACACCCGAAAATTCGATATTTTTTAGTCTCAGAAGCGATCTGTACATACCTACTCCATGTTAGAATATTTTCATAATACAGGCCAAAAACATGCTAA
Organism: Petrolisthes cinctipes; assembly: GCA_033782935.1. Taxonomy (NCBI): domain Eukaryota; kingdom Metazoa; phylum Arthropoda; class Malacostraca; order Decapoda; family Porcellanidae; genus Petrolisthes; species Petrolisthes cinctipes. The sequence continues at coordinate 355,609 of JAWQEG010000014.1, forward strand.
AATCGATATTTTAGGTGCCCAAAGTCAATATGTGTATGCATCTTCAGTACCCGTTTATATCTCAAATTCAGGCTCAAAACACCCGAATATCCAATTTTGTTTTGGCCCAGAAGCAATCTGTACATGCCTACTCATTGCTAGAATATTTTCATAGTACAGGCCAAAAACATGCTAAAATCAATATTTTAGGTGCCCAAAGTCAATATGTGTATGCATCTTCAGTACCCGTTTATATCTCAAATTCAGGCTCAAAACACTCGAATATTCGATTTCATTTTGGCCCAGAAGCGATCTGTACATGCCTAATCATTTCTAGAATATTTTCAAAACATAGGCCCGAAACATGCTAAAAATGAATATTTTAGGTGCCAAAAGTCGATATGTGCATGCATCTTCAGTACCCGTTTATATCTCAAATCCAGGCTTAAAACACCCAAAAATTCAATATTTTTGGGTCCCAGAAGCGATCTGCACATGCCTACTCAGTGCTAGAATGTTTTCAAAATATAGGCCCAAAACATGCTAAAAATCGATATTTTAGGTGCCCAAAGTCGATATGTGCATGCATCTTCTGTACCCGTTTATATCTCAAATTCATGCTCAAAACACCTGAATATTCGATTTTATTTTGGCCCAGAAGCGATCTGTACATGCCTACTCAGTGCTAGAATATTTTCTAAATATAAGCCCAAAACATGCTGAAAATCGATATTTTAGGTGCCCAAAGTTAATATGTGTATGCATCTTCAGTACCCGTTTATATCTCAAATTCAGGCTTAAAACACCCGAAAATTCGATATTTTTGGGTCCCAGAAGCGATCTGTACATGCATACTCAGTGATAGAATGTTTTCAAAATATAAGCCCAAAACATGCTGAAAATCGATATTTTATGTGCCCAAAGTTGATATGTGCATGCATCTTCTGTACCCGTTTATATCTCAAATTTAGGCTCAAAACACCCGAATATTCGATTTTATTTTGGCCCAGAAGCGATCTGTACATGCCTACTCACTGCTAGAATATTTTCAAAATATAAGCCCAAAACATGCTGAAAAACAATATATTAGGTGCCCAAAGTCGATATGTGCATGCATCTTTTGTACCCGTTTATATCTCAAATTCAGGCTCAAAACACCCGAATATTCAATTTTATTGGGGCCTAGAAGCGATCTGTACCTGCCTACGCAGTAATAGAATATTTTCAAAATACAGGCCCAAAATATGCTAAAAATCGTTATTTTAGGTGCTCAAGGTCGATATGTGCATGCATCTTCTGTATTCGTTTATATCTCAAATTCAGGCTCAAAACACCCGAATATTCGATTTTATTTTGTCCCAGAAGCGATCTGTACATGCCTACTCAGTAATAGAATATTTTTAAGATTCAGGCCGAAAACATGCTTAAATTAATATTTTAGGTGCCCAAAGTCGATATGTGCATGCATCTTCAGTACCCGTTTATATCTCAAATCCAGGCTTAAAACACCCAAAAATTCAATATTTTTGGGTCCCAGAAGCGATCTGCACATGCCTACTCAGTGCTAGAATGTTTTCAAAATATAGGCCCAAAACATGCTAAAAATCGATATTTTAGGTGCCCAAAGTCGATATGTGCATGCATCTTCTGTACCCGTTTATATCTCAAATTCAGGCTCAAAACACCTGAATATTCGATTTTATTTTGGCCCAGAAGCGATCTGTACATGCATACTCAGTGATAGAATGTTTTCAAAATATAAGCCCAAAACATGCTGAAAATCGATATTTTATGTGCCCAAAGTTGATATGTGCATGCATCTTCAGTACCCGTTTATATCTCAAATTCTGGCTCAAAACACACGAAAATTCGATATTTTTTAGTCCAAAAAGCGATCTGTACATACCTACTCCATGTTAGAATATTTTCATAATACAGGCCAAAAACATGCTAAAATCGATATTTTAGGTGCCGAACGTCAATATGTGTATGCATCTTCAGTACCCGTTTATATCTCAAATTCAGGCTCAAAACACCCGAATATCCGATTTTGTTTTGGCCCAGAAGCAATCTGTACATTCCTACTCATTGCTAGAATATTTTCAAAATACAGGCCAAAAACATGCTAAAATCAATATTTTAGGTGCCCAAAGTCAATATGTGTATGCATCTTCAGTACCCATTTATATCTCAAATTCAGGCTCAAAACACCCGAATATTCGATTTTATTTTGGCCAAGAAGCGATCTGTACATGCCTACACATTGCTAGAATATTTTCAAACTATAGGCCCGAAACATGCTGAAAGTGAATATTTTAGGTGCAAAAAGTCGATATGTGCATGCATCTGCAGTACCCGTTTATATCTCAAATTCAGGCTTAAAACACCAGAAAATTCTATGTTTTTGGGTCCCAGAGGCAATCTGTACACGCCTACTCAGTGTTAGAATATTTTCAAAATACAGGCCAAAAACATGCTAAAAATCGATATTTTAGGTGCCCAAAGTCGATATGTGCATGCATCTTCTGTACCCGTTTATATCTCAAATTCAGGCTCAAAACACCTGAATATTCGATTTTATTTTGGCCCAGAAGCGATCTGTACATGCCTACTCAGTGCTAGAATATTTTCTAAATATAAGCCCAAAACATGCTGAAAATCGATATTTTAGGTGCCCAAAGTTAATATGTGTATGCATCTTCAGTACCCGTTTATATCTCAAATTCAGGCTTAAAACACCCGAAAATTCGATATTTTTGGGTCCCAGAAGCGATCTGTACATGCATACTCAGTGATAGAATGTTTTCAAAATATAAGCCCAAAACATGCTGAAAATCGATATTTTATGTGCCCAAAGTTGATATGTGCATGCATCTTCTGTACCCGTTTATATCTCAAATTTAGGCTCAAAACACCCGAATATTCGATTTTATTTTGGCCCAGAAGCGATCTGTACATGCCTACTCACTGCTAGAATATTTTCAAAATATAAGCCCAAAACATGCTGAAAATCAATATATTAGGTGCCCAAAGTCGATATGTGCATGCATCTTTTGTACCCGTTTATATCTCAAATTCTGGCTCAAAACATCCGAATATTCAATTTTATTGGGGCCTAGAAGCGATCTGTACCTGCCTACGCAGTAATAGAATATTTTCAAAATACAGGCCCAAAATATGCTGAAAATCGATATTTTAGGTGCTCAAGGTCGATATGTGCATGCATCTTCTGTACTCGTTTATATCTCAGATTCAGGCTCAAAACACCCGAATATTCGATTTTATTTTGTCCCAGAAGCGATCTGTACATGCCTACTCAGTAGTAGAATATTTTTAAGATTCAGGCCGAAAACATGCTTAAATTAATATTTTAGGTGCCCAAAGTCGATATGTGCATGCATCTTCAGTACCCGTTTATATCTCAAATCCAGGCTTAAAACACCCAAAAATTCAATATTTTTGGGTCCCAGAAGCGATCTGCACATGCCTACTCAGTGCTAGAATGTTTTCAAAATATAGGCCCAAAACATGCTAAAAATCGATATTTTAGGTGCCCAAAGTCGATATGTGCATGCATCTTCTGTACCCGTTTATATCTCAAATTCAGGCTCAAAACACCTGAATATTCGATTTTATTTTGGCCCACAAGCGATCTGTACATGCCTACTCAGTGCTAGAATATTTTCTAAATATAAGCCCAAAACATGCTGAAAATCGATATTTTAAGTGCCCAAAGTAAATATGTGTATGCATCTTCAGTACCCGTTTATATCTCAAATTCAGGCTTAAAACACCCGAAAATTCGATATTTTTGGGTCCTAGAAGCGATCTGTACATGCATACTCAGTGATAGAATGTTTTCAAAATATAAGCCCAAAACATGCTGAAAATCGATATTTTATGTGCCCAAAGTTGATATGTGCATGCATCTTCTGTACCCGTTTATATCTCAAATTTAGGCTCAAAACACCCGAATATACGATTTTATTTTGGCCCAGAAGCGATCTGTACATGCCTACTCACTGCTAGAATATTTTCAAAATATAAGCCCAAAACATGCTGAAAATCAATATATTAGGTGCCCAAAGTCGATATGTGCATGCATCTTTTGTACCCGTTTATATCTCAAATTCAGGCTCAAAACACCCGAATATTCAATTTTATTGGGGCCTAGAAGCGATCTGTACCTGCCTACGCAATAATAGAATATTTTCAAAATACAGGCCCAAAATATGCTGAAAATCGATATTTTAGGTGCTCAAGGTCGATATGTGCATGCATCTTCTGTATTCGTTTATATCTCAAATTCAGGCTCAAAACACCCGAATATTCGATTTTATTTTGTCCCAGAAGCGATCTGTACATGCCTACTCAGTAGTAGAATATTTTTAAGATTCAGGCCGAAAACATGCTTAAATTAATATTTTATATGCCCAAAGTCGATATGTGCATGCATCTTCAGTACCCGTTTATATCTCAAATCCAGGCTTAAAACACCCAAAAATTCAATATTTTTGGGTCCCAGAAGCGATCTGCACATGCCTACTCAGTGCTAGAATGTTTTCAAAATATAGGCCCAAAACATGCTAAAAATCGATATTTTAGGTGCCCAAAGTCGATATGTGCATGCATCTTCTGTACCCGTTTATATCTCAAATTCAGGCTCAAAACACCTGAATATTCGATTTTATTTTGGCCCAGAAGCGATCTGTACATGCCTACTCAGTGCTAGAATATTTTCTAAATATAAGCCCAAAACATGCTAAAAATCGATATTTTAGGTGCCCAAAGTTAATATGTGTATGCATCTTATGTACCCGTTTATATATCAAAATCAGGCTTAAAACACCCGAAAATTCGATATTTTTGAGTCCCAGAAGCGATCTGAGAATGCCTACTCAGTGCTAAAATGTTTTCAAAATATAGGCCCAAAACATGCTAAAAATCGATATTTTATGTGCCCAAAGTCGATATGTGCATGCATCTTTTGTACCCGTTTATATCTCAAATTCAGGCTCAAAACATCCGAATATTCGATTTTATTGGGGCCCAGAAGCGATCTGTACCTGCCTGTGCAGTAATAGAATATTTTCAAGATTCAGGCACAAAACATGCTGAAAATCGATATTTTAGGTGCCGAAAGTCGATATGAGCATGAATCTTCTGTACCCGTTTATATCTCAAATTCAGGCTTAAAACGCCCTAATATTCGATTTTATTGGGGCCCAGAAGCGATCTGTACATGCCTACTCAGTGACAGAAAATTTTCATAATACAGGCCCAAAACATGCTGAAAATCGATATTTTAGGTGCCCAAAGTCGATTTGTGCATGCATCTTCAGTACCCGTTTATATCTCAAATTCGGGCTCAAAACACCCGAATATTCGATTTTATTTTGTCCCAGAAGCGATCTGTACATGCCTACTCAGTAGTGGAATATTTTTAAGATTCAGGCCCAAAACATGCTGAAAATCGATATTTTAGGTGCCCAAAGTCGATATGTGCATGCATCTTCAGTACCTGTTTATATCTCAAATTCGGGCTCAAAAAACCCGAATATTAGATATTTTTGGGTCCCAGAAGCTATCTGTACATGCCTACTCAGTGACAGAATATTTTCAAAATACAGGCCCAAAACATGCTGAAAATCGATATTTTAGGTGCCCAAAGTCGATTTGTGCATGCATCTTCAGTACCCGTTTATATCTATAATTCGGGCTCAAAATACCGGAATATTCGATTTTATTTTGTCCCAGGAGCGATCTGTACATGCCTACTCAGTAGTGGACTATTTTTAAGATTCAGGCCCAAAACATGCTGAAAATCGATATTTTAGGTGCCCAAAGTCAATATGTGCATGCATCTTCAGTACCCGTTTATATCTCAAATTCGGGCTAAAAAAACCCGAATGTTCGATATTTTTGGGTCCCAGAAGCGATCTGTACATGCCTACTCATTGACAGAATATTTTCAAGATACAGGCCCAAAACATGCTGAAAATCGATAATTTAGGTGCCCAAAGTCAATATGTGTATGCATCTTCAGTACCCGTTTATATCTCAAATTCAGGCTTAAAACACCCGAAAATTCGATATTTTAGGGTCCCAGAAGCGATCTGTACATGCATACTCAGTGCTAGAATGTTTTCAAGATATTCGCCCAAAACATGCTGAAAATCGATATTTTATGTGCCCAAAGTCAATATGTGCATGCATCTTCTGTACACGTTTATATCTCAAATTCAGGCTCAAAACATCCGAATATTCGATTTTATTGGGGCCCAGAAGCGATCTGTGCCTGCCTACGCAGTAATAGAATATTTTCAAGATTCAGGCCCAAAACATGCTAAAAATCGATATATTTGTTGCCGAAAGTCGATATGTGCATGCATCTTCTGTACCCGTTTATATCTCAAATTCAGGCTTAAAACACCCGAATATTCGATTTTATTGGGGCCCAGAAGCGATCTGTACATGCCTACTCAGTGACAGAATTTTTTCAAAATACAGGCCCAAAACATGCTGAAAAACGATATTTTAGGTGCCCAAAGTCGATTTGTGCATGCATCTTCAGTACCCGTTTATATCTCAAATTCGGGCTCAAAAAACCAGAAAATTCGATATTTTTGGGTCCCAGAATCAATCTGTACACGCCTACTCAGTGTTAGAATATTTTCAAATTACAGGCCAAAAACATGCTGGAAATCGATATTTTAGGTTCCCAAAGTTATTATGTGCATTTATTTTCTGTACCCGTTTCTATCCCATATTCGTATTCAAAACACCCAAAAATTCGATATTTTTGGGTCCCAGAAGCTATCTGTATATGCCTACTTCGTGTTAGAGTGTTTTTAATATACAGGCCCAAAACATGCTGAAAATCGATATTTTAGGTGCAAAAAGTCGATATGTGCATGCATCTTAGTAACCGTTTATATCTCAAATTCAGTCATAAAACACCCGAAAAAATTCGATATTTTTGAGTCCCAGAAGCGATCAGTACATGCCTACTCAGTGCTAGAATATTTTCAAAATATAGTTCTAAAACATGCTGAAAATCGATATTTTAGGTGCCCAAAGTCGATATGTGCTTGCATCTTCAGTACCCCTTTATATCTCAAATTCTGGCTCAAAAAACACCCAAATATTCGATTTTATTTTAGCCCAGAAGCGATTTGTACATGCATACTCAGTGCTAGAATATTTTCAAAATATAGGCCCAAAACATGCTGAAAATCGATATTTTAGGTGTCAAAAGTCGATATGTGTATGCATCTTCAGTACCCGTTTATATCTCAAATTCAGGCTCAAAACACCCGAAAATTCGATATTTTTGGGTCCCATAAGCGATTTGTACATGCCTACTCAGTGCTAGAATTTTTTCATAATACAGGCCAAAAACATGCTAAAATCGATATTTTAGGTGCCCAAAGTCAATTTGTGTATGCATCTTCAGTACCCGTTTATATCTCAAATTCAGGCTTAATTAAAACACCAAAAAATTCTATATTTTTGGGTACCAGAAGTGATCTGTACATGCCTACTCAGTGCTAGAATGTTTTCAAAATATAGGCCCAAAACAAGTTGAAAATCGATATTTTAGGTGCCGAAAGTCGATATGTGCATTCATCTTCTGTAACCGTTTATATCTCAAATTCAGGCTCAAAACACCCGAATATTCGATTTTATTAGGGCCCAGAGGCGATCTGTACCTGCCTACGCAGTAATAGAATATTTTCAAAATACAGGCCCAAAACATGCTCAAAATCGATATTTTAGGTGCCCAAAGTCGATATGTGCATGCATCTTCTGTACCCGTTTATATCTCAAATTCAGGCTCAAAACACCCGAATATTCGATTTTATTGGGGCCCAGAAGCTATCTGTACATGCCTACTCAGTGACAGAATATTTTCAAAATATAGGCCCAAAACATGCTGAAAACTGATATTTTAGGTGCCCTAAGTCGATATGTGCATGCATCTTCAGTACCCGTTTATATCTCAAATTCGGGCTCAAAAAACCCGAAAATTCGATATTTTTGGGACCCAGAAGCTACCGGTACATGGCTACTAATGCTAGAATATTTTCAAAATATAGGCCCAAAACATGCTCAAAATCAGTATTTTAGGTGTCCAAAGTCGATATGTGCATGCATCTTCTGTAACCGTTTATATCTCAAATTTAGGCTCAAAACACCCGAATATTCGATTTTATTGGGGTCCATAAGCGATCTGTACCTGCCTACGGAGTAATAGAATATTTTCAAAATACAGGCCAAAAACATGCAGAAAATCGATATTTTAGGTACCCAAAGTCGATATTTGCATGCATCTTCAGTACCCGTTTATATCTCAAATTCGGGCTCAAAAAACCCGAAAATTCGATATTTTTGGGTCCCAGAAGCGATCTGTACACGCCTACTCAGTGTTAGAATATTTTCAAAATACAGCCCAAAAACATGCTGGAAATCGATATTTTAGGTTCCCAAAGTTAATATGTGCATGCATTTTCTGTACCCGTATCTATCCCATATTCGTGTTCAAAACACTCAAAAATTCGATATTTATGGGTCCCAGAAGCTATCTGTATATGCCTACTTCGTGTTAGAGTATTTTCAATATACAGGCCCAAAACATGCTGAAAATCGATATTTTAGGTGCCCAAAGTCGATATGTTCATGCATCTTCTGTACCCGTTTATATCTCAAATTCAGGCTCAAAAAACACCCAAATATTCGATTTTATTGGAGCCCAGAAGCGATCTGCACATGCATACTCAGTGCTAGAATATTTTCAAAATATAGGCCCAAAACATGCTGAAAATCGATATTTTAGGTGCCCAATGTCGATATGTGCATGCATCTTCTGTACCCGTTTATATCTCAAATTCAGGCTTAAAACACCCGAAAATTCGATTTTATTGGGGCCAAGAAGCGATCTGTACATGCCTACTCAGTGACAGAATATTTTCAAAATACAGGCCCAAAACATGCTGAAAATCGATATTTTAAGTGCCCTAAGTCGATATGTGCATGCATCTTCAGTACCCGTTTATATCTCAAATTCGTGCTCAAAAAATCCGAAAATTCGATATTTTTGGGACCCAGAAGCGACCTGTACATGGCTACTAAGTGCTAGAATATTTTCAAAATATTGGCCCAAAACATGCTCAAAATCAGTATTTTAGGTGTCCAAAGTCGATATGTGCATGCATCTTCAGTACCCGTTTATATCTCATATTCAGGCTCAAAACACCCGAATATTCGATTTTATTGGGGCCCTGAAGCGATCTGTACCTGCCTACGCAGTAATAGAATATTTTCAAAATACAGGCCCACAACATGCAGAAAATCGATATTTTAGGTGCCCAAAGTCGATATGTGAATGCATCTTCTGTACCCGTTTATATCTCAAATTCAGGCTCAAAACACCCGAATATTCTATTTTATTTTGTCCCAGAAGCGATCTGTACATGCCTACTCAGTAATAGAATATTTTCAAGATTCAGGCCGAAAACATGCTGAAAATCAATATTTTAGGTACCCGTTTATATCTCAAATTCGGGCTCAAAAAAACCGAAAATTCGATATTTTTGGGTCATACAAGCGATCTATACATGGGTACTCAGTGCTAGAATGTTTTAAAATTATAGGCCCAAAACATGCTGAAAATTGATATATAAGGTGCCCAAAGTCGATATGTGCATGCATCTTCTGTTCCCGTTTATATCTCAAATTCAGGCTCAAAACACCCGAATATTCGATTTTATTGGGGCACAGAAGCGATCTGTACATGCCTACTCAGTTACAGAATATTTTCAAAATACAGGCCCAAAAAATGCTACAAATCGATATTTTAGGTGCCCTAAGTCGATATGTGCATGTATCTTCAGTACCCGTTTATATCTCAAATTCGGGCTCAAAAAACCCGAAAATTCGATTTTTGGGGACCCAGAAACGACCTGTACATGGGTACTCATTGCTAGAATATTTTCAAAATATAGGCCCAAAACATGCTCAAAATCAGTATTTTAGGTGTCCAAAGTCGATTTGTGCATGCATCTCCAGTACCCGTTGATATCTCATATTCAGGCTCAAAACACCCGAAAATTCAATATTTTTGAGTCCCAGAAGCGATCTGTACATGCCTACTCCATGTTAGAATATTTTCATAATACAGGCCAAAAACATGCTAAAATCGATATTATATGTGCCCAAAGTCAATATGTGTATGCATCTTCTGTACCCATTTTTTTTCCAAAATTCAGGCTCAAAACACACGAAAATTCGTTATTTTTGGGTCCCAGAAGCGATCTGTACATGCCTACTCAGTATCATAGTTTTTTTTAAATACAAGTCCAAAAACCTGCTGAAAATCTATATTTTAAATGCCCAAAGTCGATTTGTGCATGCATCTTCTGTTCCCGTTTATATCTCAAATTCAGGCTCAAAACACCCTAAAATTCGATATTTTTTAGTCCAAGATGCGATCTGTACATGCCTACTCAGTGATAGAATGTTTTCAAAATATAGGCCCAAAACATGCTGAAAATCGATATTTTAGGTGCCCAAAGTCGATATGTGTATGCATCTTCTTTAACCGTTTATATCTCAAATTCAGGCTCAAAAGACCCGAATATTTAATTTTATTGGGGCCCAGAAGCAATCTGTACCTGCCTACGCAGTAATAGAATATTTTCAAGATTCAGGCCGAAAACATGCTGAAAATCAATATTTTAGGTGCCGAAAGTCGATATGTGCATGCATCTTCAGTACCCGTTTATATCTTAAATTCGGGCTCAAAAAACCCGAAAATTCGATATTTTTGGGTCCCAGAAGCGATCTGTACACGCCTACTCAGTGTTAGAATATTTTCAAAATACAGCCCAAAAACATGCTGGAAATCGATATTTTAGGTTCCCAAAGTTAATATGTGCATGCATTTTCTGTACCCGTATCTATCCCATATTCGTGTTCAAAACACTCAAAAATTCGATATTTATGGGTCCCAGAAGCTATCTGTATATGCCTACTTCGTGTTAGAGTATTTTCAATATACAGGCCCAAAACATGCTGAAAATCGATATTTTAGGTGCCCAAAGTCGATATGTTCATGCATCTTCTGTACCCGTTTATATCTCAAATTCAGGCTCAAAAAACACCCAAATATTCGATTATATTGGAGCCCAGAAGCGATCTGCACATGCATACTCAGTGCTAGAATATTTTCAAAATATAGGCCCAAAACATGCTGAAAATCGATATTTTAGGTGCCCAATGTCGATATGTGCATGCATCTTCTGTACCCGTTTATATCTCAAATTCAGGCTTAAAACACCCGAAAATTCGATTTTATTGGGGCCAAGAAGCAATCTGTACATGCCTACTCAGTGACAGAATATTTTCAAAATACAGGCCCAAAACATGCTAAATATCGATATATTAGGCGCCCAAAGTCGATATGTGCATACATCTTCTGTACCCGTTTATATCTCAAAATCAGGCTCAAAACACCCGAATATTCGATTTTATTGGGGCCCAGAAGCGATCTGTACATGCCTACTCAGTGACAGAATATTTTCAAAATACAGGCCCAAAACATGCTGAAAATCGATATTTTAAGTGCCCTAAGTCGATATGTGCATGCATCTTCAGTACCCGTTTATATCTCAAATTCGGGCTCAAAAAATCCGAAAATTCGATATTTTTGGGACCCAGAAGCGACCTGTACATGGCTACTAAGTGCTAGAATATTTTCAAAATATTGGCCCAAAACATGCTCAAAATCAGTATTTTAGGTGTCCAAAGTCGATATGTGCATGCATCTTCAGTACGAGTTGATATCTCATATTCAGGCTCAAAACACCCGAATATTCGATTTTATTGGGGCCCTGAAGCGATCTGTACCTGCCTACGCAGTAATAGAATATTTTCAAAATACAGGCCCACAACATGCAGAAAATCGATATTTTAGGTGCCCAAAGTCGATATGTGAATGCATCTTCTGTACCCGTTTATATCTCAAATTCAGGCTCAAAACACCCGAATATTCTATTTTATTTTGTCCCAGAAGCGATCTGTACATGCCTACTCAGTAATAGAATATTTTCAAGATTCAGGCCGAAAACATGCTGAAAATCAATATTTTAGGTACCCGTTTATATCTCAAATTCGGGCTCAAAAAAACCGAAAATTCGATATTTTTGGGTCCTAGAAGCGATCTATACATGGGTACTCAGTGCTAGAATGTTTTAAAATTATAGGCCCAAAACATGCTGAAAATCGATATATAAGGTGCCCAAAGTCGATATGTGCATGCATCTTCTGTTCCCGTTTATATCTCAAATTCAGGCTCAAAACACCCGAATATTCGATTTTATTGGGGCACAGAAGCGATCTGTACATGCCTACTCAGTTACAGAATATTTTCAAAATACAGGCCCAAAACATGCTACAAATCGATATTTTAGGTGCCCTAAGTCGATATGTGCATGTATCTTCAGTACCCGTTTATATCTCAAATTCGGGCTCAAAAAACCCGAAAATTCGATTTTTGGGGACCCAGAAACGACCTGTACATGGGTACTCATTGCTAGAATATTTTCAAAATATAGGCCCAAAACATGCTCAAAATCAGTATTTTAGGTGTCCAAAGTCGATTTGTGCATGCATCTCCAGTACCCGTTGATATCTCATATTCAGGCTCAAAACACCCGAAAATTCAATATTTTTGAGTCCCAGAAGCGATCTGTACATGCCTACTCCATGTTAGAATATTTTCATAATACAGGCCAAAAACATGCTAAAATCGATATTATATGTGCCCAAAGTCAATATGTGTATGCATCTTCTGTACCCATTTTTTTTCCAAAATTCAGGCTTAAAACACACGAAAATTCGTTATTTTTGGGTCCCAGAAGCGATCTGTACATGCCTACTCAGTATCATAGTTTTTTTTATATACAAGTCCAAAAACCTGCTGAAAATCTATATTTTAAATGCCCAAAGTCGATTTGTGCATGCATCTTCTGTTCCCGTTTATATCTCAAATTCAGGCTCAAAACACCCTAAAATTCGATATTTTTTAGTCCAAGATGCGATCTGTACATGCCTACTCAGTGATAGAATGTTTTCAAAATATAGGCCCAAAACATGCTGAAAATCGATATTTTAGGTGCCCAAAGTCGATATGTGTATGCATCTTCTGTAACCGTTTATATCTCAAATTCAGGCTCAAAAGACCCGAATATTTAATTTTATTGGGGCCCAGAAGCGATCTGTACCTGCCTACGCAGTAATAGAATATTTTCAAGATTCAGGCCGAAAACATGCTGAAAATCAATATTTTAGGTGCCGAAAGTCGATATGTGCATGCATCTTCAGTACCCGTTTATATCTTAAATTCGGGCTCAAAAAACCCGAAAATTCGATATTTTTGGGTCCCAGAAGCGATCTGTACACGCCTACTCAGTGTTAGAATATTTTCAAAATACAGGCCAAAAACATGCTGGAAATCGATATTTTAGGTTCCCAAAGTTAATATGTGCATGCATTTTTTGTACCCGTATCTATCCCATATTCGTGTTCAAAACACTCAAAAATTCGATATTTTTGGGTCCCAGAAGCTATCTGTATATGCTTACTTCGTGTTAGAGTATTTTCAATATACAGGCCCAAAACATGCTGAAAATCGATATTTTAGGTGCCCAAAGTCGATATGTTCATGCATCTTCTGTACCCGTTTATATCTCAAATTCAGGCTCAAAAAACACCCAAATATTCGATTTTATTGGAGCCCAGAAGCGATCTGCACATGCATACTCAGTGCTAGAATATTTTCAAAATATAGGCCCAAAACATGCTGAAAGTCGATATTTTAGGTGTCAAAAGTCGATATGTGTATGCATCTTCAGTACCCGTTTATATCTCAAATTTAGGCTCAAAACACCCGAAAATTCGATATTTTTGGGTCCAAGAAGCGATTTGTACATGCCTACTCAGTAATAGAATATTTTCAAAATATAGGCCCAAAACATGCTGAAAATCGATATTTTAGGTGCCCAATGTCGATATGTGCATGCATCTTCTGTACCCGTTTATATCTCAAATTCATGCTCAAAACACCCGAAAATTCGATTTTATTGGGGCCAAGAAGCAATCTGTACATGCCTTCTCAGTGACAGAATATTTTCAAAATACAGGCCCAAAACATGCTAAATATCGATATATTAGGCGCCCAAAGTCGATATGTGCATACATCTTCTGTACCCGTTTATATCTCAAAATCAGGCTCAAAACACCCGAATATTCGATTTTATTGGGGCCCAGAAGCGATCTGTACATGCCTACTCAGTGACAGAATATTTTCAAAATACAGGCCCAAAACATGCTGAAAATCGATATTTTAAGTGCCCTAAGTCGATATGTGCATGCATCTTCAGTACCCGTTTATATCTCAAATTCGGGCTCAAAAAATCCGAAAATTCGATATTTTTGGGACCCAGAAGCGACCTGTACATGGCTACTAAGTGCTAGAATATTTTCAAAATATAGGCCCAAAACATGCTCAAAATCAGTATTTTAGGTGTTCAAAGTCGATATGTGCATGCATCTTCAGTACCCGTTGATATCTCATATTCAGGCTCAAAACACCCGAAAATTCGATATTTTTTAGTCCAAGAAGCGATCTTTACATGCCTGCTCAGTGCTCGAATGTTTTCAAAATATAGGCCCGAAACATGCTGAAAATCGATATTTTAGGTGCCCAAAGTCGATATGTGCATGCATCTTCTGTAACCGTTTATATCTCAAATTCAGGCTCAAAACACCCGAATATTCGATTTTATTGGGGCCCTGAAGCGATCTGTACCTGCCTACGCAGTAATAGAATATTTTCAAAATACAGGCCCAAAACATGCAGAAAATCGATATTTTAGGTGCCCAAAGTCGATATGTGAATGCATCTTCTGTACCCGTTTATATCTCAAATTCAGGCTCAAAACACCCGAATATTCTATTTTATTTTGTCCCAGAAGCGATCTGTACATGCCTACTCAGTAATAGAATATTTTCAAGATTCAGGCCGAAAACATGCTGAAAATCAATATTTTAGGTACCCGTTTATATCTCAAATTCGGGCTCAAAAAAACCGAAAATTCGATATTTTTGGGTCCCAGAAGCGATCTATACATGGGTACTCAGTGCTAGAATGTTTTAAAATTATAGGCCCAAAACATGCTGAATATCGACATATTAGGTGCCCAAAGTCGATATGTGCATGCATCTTCTGTTCTTGTTTATATCTCAAATTCAGGCTCAAAACACCCGAATATTCGATTTTATTGGGGCACAGAAGCGATCTGTACATGCCTACTCAGTGGCAGAATATTTTCAAAATACAGGCCCAAAACATGCTACAAATTGATATTTTAGGTGCCCTAAGTCGATATGTGCATGCATCTTCAGTACCCGTTTATATCTCAAATTCGGGCTCAAAAAACCCGAAAATTCGATATTTTTCGGTCCCAGAAGCGATCTGTTCACGCCTACTCAGTGTTAGAATATTTCCAAAATATAGGCCAAAAACATGCTGAAAATCAATATTTTGGGTTCCCAAAGTTAATATGTGCATGCATTTTCTGTACCCGTTTCTATTCCATATTCGTGTTCAAAACACCCAAAAATTCGATATTTTTGGGTCCCAGAAGCTATCTGTATATGCCTACTTCGTGTTAGAGTATATTCAATATACAGGCCCAAAACATGCTGAAAATCGATAATTTAGGTGCCCAAAGTCAATATGTGTATGCATCTTCAGTACCCGTTTATATCTCAAATTCAGGCTTAAAACACCCGAAAATTCGATATTTTAGGGTCCCAGAAGCGATCTGTACATGCATACTCAGTGCTAGAATGTTTTCAAGATATTCGCCCAAAACATGCTGAAAATCGATATTTTATGTGCCCAAAGTCGATATGTGCATGCATCTTCTGTACACGTTTATATCTCAAATTCAGGCTCAAAATATCCGAATATTCGATTTTATTGGGGCCCAGAAGCGATCTGTGCCTGCCTACGCAGTAATAGAATATTTTCAAGATTCAGGCCCAAAACATGCTAAAAATCGATATATTTGTTGCCGAAAGTTATATGTGCATGCATCTTCTGTACCCGTTTATATCTCAAATTCAGGCTTAAAACACCCGAATATTCGATTTTATTGGGGCCCAGAAGCGATCTGTACATGCCTACTCAGTGACAGAATTTTTTCAAAATACAGGCCCAAAACATGCTGAAAATCGATATTTTAGGTGACCAAAGTCGATTTGTGCATGCATCTTCAGTACCCGTTTATATCTCAAATTCGGGCTCAAAAAACCAGAAAATTCGATATTTTTGGGTCCCAGAATCAATCTGTACACGCCTACTCAGTGTTAGAATATTTTCAAAATACAGGCCAAAAACATGCTGGAAATCGATATTTTAGGTTCCCAAAGTTATTATGTGCATTTATTTTCTATACCCGTATCTATCCCATATTCGTATTCAAAACACCCAAAAATTCGATATCTTTGGGTCCCAGAAGCTATCTGTATATGCCTACTTCGTGTTAGAGTGTTTTTAATATACAGGCTCAAAACATGCTGAAAATCGATATTTTAGGTGCATAAAGTCGATATGTGCATGCATCTTAGTAACCGTTTATATCTCAAATTCAGTCATAAAACACCCGAAAAAATTCGATATTTTTGGGTCCCAGAAGCGATCTGTACATGCCTACTCAGTGCTAGAATGTTTTCAAAATATAGTGCTAAAACATGCTGAAAATCAATATTTTAGGTGCCCAAAGTCGATTTGTGCTTGCATCTTCAGTACCCCTTTATATCTCAAATTCTGGCTCAAAAAACACCCAAATATTCGATTTTATTTTAGCCCAGAAGCGATTTGTACATGCATACTCAATGCTAGAATATTTTCAAAATATAGGCCCAAAACATGCTGAAAATCGATATTTTAGGTGTCAAAAGTCGATATGTGTATGCATCTTCAGTACCCGTTTATATCTCAAATTCAGGCTCAAAACACCCGAAAATTCGATATTTTTGGGTCCCATAAGCGATTTGTACATGCCTACTCAGTGCTAGAATTTTTTCATAATACAGGCCAAAAACATGCTAAAATCGATATTTTAGGTGCCCAAAGTCAATTTGTGTATGCATCTTCAGTACCCGTTTATATCTCAAATTCAGGCTTAATTAAAACACCAAAAAATTCTATATTTTTGGGTACCAGAAGTGATCTGTACATGCCTACTCAGTGCTAGAATGTTTTCAAAATATAGGCCCAAAACAAGTTGAAAATCGATATTTTAGGTGCCCAAAGTCGATATGTGCATTCATCTTCTGTAACCGTTTATATCTCAAATTCAGGCTCAAAACACCCGAATATTCGATTTTATTAGGGCCCAGAGGCGATCTGTACCTGCCTACGCAGTAATAGAATATTTTCAAAATACAGGCCCAAAACATGCTCAAAAACGATATTTTAGGTGCCCAAAGTCGATATGTGCATGCATCTTCTGTACCCGTTTATATCTCAAATTCAGGCTCAAAACACCCGAATATTCGATTTTATTGGGGCCCAGAAGCGATCTGTACATGCCTACTCAGTGACAGAATATTTTCAAAATATAGGCTCAAAACATGCTGAAAACCGATATTTTAGGTGCCCTAAGTCGATATGTGCATGCATCTTCAGTACCCGTTTATATCTCAAATTCGGGCTCAAAAAACCCGAAAATTCGATATTTTTTGGACCCAGAAGCGACCGGTACATGGCTACTAATGCTAGAATATTTTCAAAATATAGGCCCAAAACATGCTCAAAATCATTATTTTAGGTGCCCAAAGTCGATATGTGCATGCATCTTCTGTACCCGTTTATATCTCAAATTCAGGCTCAAAACACCCGAATATTCGATTTTATTGGGGCCCATAAGCGATCTGTACCTGCCTACGGAGTAATAGAATATTTTCAAAATACAGGCCAAAAACATGCAGAAAATCGATATTTTAGGTACCCAAAGTCGATATTTGCATGCATCTTCAGTACCCGTTTATATCTCAAACTCGGGCTCAAAAAACCCGAAAATTCGATATTTTTGGGACCCAGAAGCGATCTGTACACGCCTACTCAGTGTTAGAATATTTTCAAAATACAGCCCAAAAACATGCTGGAAATCGATATTTTAGGTTCCCAAAGTTAATATGTGCATGTATTTTCTGTACCCGTATCTATCCCATATTCGTGTTCAAAACAAACAAAATTTCGATATTTATGGGTCCCAGAAGCTATCTGTATATGCCTACTTCGTGTTAGAGTATTTTCAATATACAGGCCCAAAACATGCTGAAAATCGATATTTTAGGTGCCCAAAGTCGATATGTTCATGCATCTTCTGTACCCGTTTATATCTCAAATTCAGGCTCAAAAAACACCCAAATATTCGATTTTATTGGAGCCCAGAAGCGATCTGCACATGCATACTCAGTGCTAGAATATTTTCAAAATATAGGCCCAAAACATGCTGAAAATCGATATTTTAGGTGCCCAATGTCGATATGTGCATGCATCTTCTGTACCCGTTTATATCTCAAATTCAGGCTTAAATCACCCGAAAATTCGATTTTATTGGGGCCAAGAAGCAATCTGTACATGCCTACTCAGTGACAGAATATTTTCAAAATACAGGCCCAAAACATGCTAAATATCGATATATTAGGCGCCCAAAGTCGATATGTGCATACATCTTCTGTACCCGTTTATATCTCAAAATCAGGCTCAAAACACCCGAATATTCGATTTTATTGGGGCCCAGAAGCGATCTGTACATGCCTACTCAGTGACAGAATATTTTCAAAATACAGGCCCAAAACATGCTGAAAATCGATATTTTAAGTGCCCTAAGTCGATATGTGCATGCATCTTCAGTACCCGTTTATATCTCAAATTCGGGCTCAAAAAATCCGAAAATTCGATATTTTTGGGACCCAGAAGCGACCTGTACATGGCTACTAAGTGCTAGAATATTTTCAAAATATAGGCCCAAAATATGCTGAAAACCGATATTTTAGGTGCCCTAAGTCGATATGTGCATGCATCTTCAGTACCCGTTTATATCTCAAATTCGGGCTCAAAAAACCCGAAAATTCGATATTTTTGGGACCCAGAAGCGACCGGTACATGGCTACTAATGCTAGAATATTTTCAAAATATAGGCCCAAAACATGCTCAAAATCAGTATTTTAGGTGTCCAAAGTCGATATGTGCATGCATCTTCTGTAACCGTTTATATCTCAAATTTAGGCTCAAAACACCCGAATATTCGATTTTATTGGGGCCCATAAGCGATCTGTACCTGCCTACGGAGTAATAGAATATTTTCAAAATACAGGCCAAAAACATGCAGAAAATCGATATTTTAGGTACCCAAAGTCGATATTTGCATGCATTTTCAGTACCCGTTTATATCTCAAACTCGGGCTCAAAAAAACCCGAAAATTCGATATTTTTGGGTCCCAGAAGCGATCTGTACACGCCTACTCAGTGTTAGAATATTTTCAAAATACAGCCCAAAAACATGATGAAAATCGATATTTTAGGTTCCCAAAGTTATTATGTGCATGCATTTTCTGTACCCGTATCTATCCAATATTCGTGTTCAAAACACTCAAAATTTCGATATTTATGGGTCCCAGAAGCTATCTGTATATGCCTACTTCGTGTTAGAGTATTTTCAATATACAGGCCCAAAACATGCTGAAAATCGATATTTTAGGTGCCCAAAGTCGATATGTTCATGCATCTTCTGTACCCGTTTATATCTCAAATTCAGGCTCAAAAACCACCCAAATATTCGATTTTATTGGAGCCCAGAAGCGATCTGCACATGCATACTCAGTGCTAGAATATTTTCAAAATATAAGCCCAAAACATGCTGAAAATCGATATTTTAGGTGCCCAATGTCGATATGTGCATGCATCTACTGTACCCGTTTATATCTCAAA
The DNA here is from genome assembly GCA_033782935.1 of Petrolisthes cinctipes. NCBI lineage: Eukaryota > Metazoa > Arthropoda > Malacostraca > Decapoda > Porcellanidae > Petrolisthes > Petrolisthes cinctipes. The sequence continues at coordinate 375,656 of JAWQEG010000014.1, forward strand.
TTCAGGCTTAAAACACCCGAAAATTCGATTTTATTGGGGCCAAGAAGCAATCTGTACATGCCTACTCAGTGACAGAATATTTTCAAAATACAGGCCCAAAACATGCTAAATATCGATATATTAGGCGCCCAAAGTCGATATGTGCATACATCTTCTGTACCCGTTTATATCTCAAAATCAGGCTCAAAACACCCGAATATTCGATTTTATTGGGGCCCAGAAGCGATCTGTACATGCCTACTCAGTGACAGAATATTTTCAAAATACAGGCCCAAAACAAGCTGAAAATCGATATCTTAAGTGCCCTAAGTCGATATGTGCATGCATCTTCAGTACCCGTTTATATCTCAAATTCGGGCTCAAAAAATCCGAAAATTCGATATTTTTGGGACCCAGAAGCGACCTGTACATGGCTACTAAGTGCTAGAATATTTTCAAAATATTGGCCCAAAACATGCTCAAAATCAGTATTTTAGGTGTCCAAAGTCGATATGTGCATGCATCTTCAGTACGAGTTGATATCTCATATTCAGGCTCAAAACACCCGAATATTCGATTTTATTGGGGCCCTGAAGCGATCTGTACCTGCCTACGCAGTAATAGAATATTTTCAAAATACAGGCCCACAACATGCAGAAAATCGATATTTTAGGTGCCCAAAGTCGATATGTGAATGCATCTTCTGTACCCGTTTATATCTCAAATTCAGGCTCAAAACACCCGAATAATCTATTTTATTTTGTCCCAGAAGCGATCTGTACCTGCCTACTCAGTAATAGAATATTTTCAAGATTCAGGCCGAAAACATGCTGAAAATCAATATTTTAGGTACCCGTTTATATCTCAAATTCGGGCTCAAAAAAACCGAAAATTCGATATTTTTGGGTCCTAGAAGCGATCTATACATGGGTACTCAGTGCTAGAATGTTTTAAAATTATAGTTCCAAAACATGCTGAAAATCGATATATTAGGTGCCCAAAGTCGATATGTGCATGCATCTTCTGTTCCCGTTTATATCTCAAATTCAGGCTCAAAACACCCGAATATTCGATTTTATTGGGGCACAGAAGCGATCTGTACATGCCTACTCAGTTACAGAATATTTTCAAAATATAGGCCCAAAACATGCTCAAAATCAGTATTTTAGGTGTTCAAAGTCGATTTGTGCATGCATCTCCAGTACCCGTTGATATCTCATATTCAGGCTCAAAACACCCGAAAATTCAATATTTTTGAGTCCCAGAAGCGATCTGTACATGCCTACTCCATGTTAGAATATTTTCAAAATACAGGCCAAAAACATGCTAAAATCGATATTATATGTGCCCAAAGTCAATATGTGTATGCATCTTCTGTACCCATTTTTTTCCAAAATTCAGACTCAAAACACACGAAAATTCGATATTTTTGGGTCCCAGAAGCGATCTGTACACGCCTACTCAGTGTTAGAATATTTTCAAAATACAGGCCAAAAACATGCTGGAAATCGATATTTTAGGTTCCCAAAGTTAATATGTGCATGCATTTTCTGTACCCGTATCTATCCCATATTCGTGTTCAAAACACTCAAAAATTCGATATTTTTGGGTCCCAGAAGCTATCTGTATATGCTTACTTCGTGTTAGAGTATTTTCAATATACATGCCCAAAACATGCTGAAAATCGATATTTTAGGTGCCCAAAGTCGATATGTTCATGCATCTTCTGTACCCGTTTATATCTCAAATTCAGGCTCAAAAAACACCCAAATATTCGATTTTATTGGAGCCCAGAAGCAATCTGCACATGCATACTCAGTGCTAGAATATTTTCAAAATATAGGCCCAAAACATGCTGAAATTCGATATTTTAGGTGTCAAAAGTCGATATGTGTATGCAGCTTCAGTACCCGTTTATATCTCAAATTTAGGCTCAAAACACCCGAAAATTCGATATTTTTGGGTCCAAGAAGCGATTTGTACATGCCTACTCAGTAATAGAATATTTTCAAAATATAGGCCCAAAACATGCTGAAAATCGATATTTTAGGTGCCCAATGTCGATATGTGCATGCATCTTCTGTACCCGTTTATATCTCAAATTCATGCTCAAAACACCCGAAAATTCGATTTTATTGGGGCCAAGAAGCAATCTGTACATGCCTACTCAGTGACAGAATATTTTCAAAATACAGGCCCAAAACATGCTAAATATCGATATATTATGCGCCCAAAGTCGATATGTGCATACATCTTCTGTACCCGTTTATATCTCAAAATCAGGCTCAAAACACCCGAATATTCGATTTTATTGGGGCCCAGAAGCGATCTGTACATGCTTACTCAGTGACAGAATATTTTCAAAATACAGGCCTAAAACATGCTGAAAATCGATATTTTAAGTGCCCTAAGTCGATATGTGCATGCATCTTCAGTACCCGTTTATATCTCAAATTCGGGCTCAAAAAATCCGAAAATTCGATATTTTTGGGACCCAGAAGCGACCTGTACATGGCTACTAAGTGCTAGAATATTTTCAAAATATAGGCCCAAAACATGCTCAAAATCAGTATTTTAGGTGTCCAAAGTCGATATGTGCATGCATCTTCAGTACCCGTTGATATCTCATATTCAGGCTCAAAACACCCGAAAATTCGATATTTTTTAGTCCAAGAAGCGATCTTTACATGCCTGCTCAGTGCTCGAATGTTTTCAAAATATAGGCCCGAAACATGCTGAAAATCGATATTTTAGGTGCCCAAAGTCGATATGTGCATGCATCTTCTGTAACCGTTTATATCTCAAATTCAGGCTCAAAACACCCGAATATTCGATTTTATTGGGGCCCTGAATCGATCTGTACCTGCCTACGCAGTAATAGAATATTTTCAAAATACAGGCCCAAAACATGCAGAAAATCGATATTTTAGGTGCCCAAAGTCGATATGTGAATGCATCTTCTGTACCCGTTTATATCTCAAATTCAGGCTCAAAACACCCGAATATTCTATTTTATTTTGTCCCAGAAGCGATCTGTACATGCCTACTCAGTAATAGAATATTTTCAAGATTCAGGCCGAAAACATGCTGAAAATCAATATTTTAGGTACCCGTTTATATCTCAAATTCGGGCTCAAAAAAACCGAAAATTCGATATTTTTCGGTCCCAGAAGCGATCTATACATGGGTACTCAGTGCTAGAATGTTTTAAAATTATAGTCCCAAAACATGCTGAAAATCGACATATTAGGTGCCCAAAGTCGATATGTGCATGCATCTTCTGTTCCCGTTTATATCTCAAATTCAGGCTCAAAACACCCGAATATTCGATTTTATTGGGGCACAGAAGCGATCTGTACATGCCTACTCAGTGACAGAATATTGTCAAAATACAGGCCCAAAACATGCTACAAATTGATATTTTAGGTGCCCTAAGTCGATATGTGCATGCATCTTCAGTACCCGTTTATATCTCAAATTCGGGCTCAAAAAACACGAAAATTCGATTTTTTTGGGACCCAGAAACGACCTGTACATGGGTACTCATTGCTAGAATATTTTCAAAATATAGGCCCAAAACATGCTCAAAATCAGTATTTTAGGTGTCCAAAGTCGATTTGTGCATGCATCTTCAGTACCCGTTGATATCTCATATTCAGGCTCAAAACACCCGAAAATTCAATATTTTTGAGTCCCAGAAGCGATCTGTACATGCCTACTCCATGTTAGAATATTTTCATAATACAGGCTAAAAACATGCTAAAATCGATATTATATGTGCCCAAAGTCAATATGTGTATGCATCTTCTGTACCCATTTTTTTCCAAAATTCAGGCTCAAAACACACGAAAATTCGATATTTTTTGGTCCCAGAAGCGATCTGTACATGCCTACTCAGTATCATAGTTTTTTTTAAATACAAGTCCAAAAACATGCTGAAAATCTATATTTTAAATGCCCAAAGTCGATTTGTGCATGCATCTTCTGTTCCCGTTTATATCTCAAATTCAGGCTCAAAACACCCTAAAATTCGATATTATTTAGTCCAAGAAGCAATCTGTACATGCCTACTCAGTGCTAGAATGTTTTCAAAATATATGCCCAAAACATGCTGAAAATCAATATTTTAGGTGCCCAAAGTCGATATGTGTATGCATCTTCTGTAACCGTTTATATCTCAAATTCAGGCTCAAAAGACCCGAATATTTAATTTTATTGGGGCCCAGAAGCGATCTGTACCTGCCTACAAAGTAATAGAATATTTTCAAGATTCAGGCCGAAAACATGCTGAAAATCAATATTTTAGGTGCCGAAAGTCGATATGTGCATGCATCTTCAGTACCCGTTTATATCTCAAATTCGTGTTAAAAAAACCCGAAAATTCGATATTTTTGGGTCCCAGAAGCGATCTGTACACGCCTACTCAGTGTTAGAATATTTTCTAAATATAGGCCCAAAACATGCTGAAAATCGATATTTTATGTGAACAAAGTCGATATGTGCATGCATCTTCTGTACACGTTTATATCTCAAATTCAGGCTCAAAAAACCCGAATATTCGATTTTATTTTGTCCCAGAAGCGATCTGTACATGCCTACTCAGTGACAGAATATTTTTATAATACAGGCCCAAAACATGCTGAAAATCGATATTTTAGGTGCCCAAAGTCGATATGTGCATGCATCTTCAGTACCCGTTTATAACTCAAATTCGGGCTAAAAAAACCCGAAAAAATTTGATATTTTTGGGTCTCAGAAGCTATCTGTATATGCCCACTTCGTGTTAGATTTTTTTTAATATACAGGCCCAAAACATGCTGAAAATCGATATTTTAGGTGCCCAAAGTCAATATGTGTATGCATCTTCTGTACCCATTTTTTTCCCAAATTCAGGCTCAAAACACATGAAAATTCGATATTTTTGGGTCCCAGAAGCAATCTATACAAGCCTATTCAGTAACATAAAATTTTCAAAATACAAGTCTAAAAACATGCTAAAAATCTATATTTTAAGTGCCCAAAGTCGATATGTGCATGCATCTTCTGTACCCGTTTATATCTCAAATTCAGGCTCAAAACACCCTAAAATTCGATGTTTTTTAGTCCCAGAAGCGATCTGTACAGTGCTAGAATATTATCAAAATATAGGCCCAAAACATGCCAAATATCAATATTTTGGGTGCCCAAAGTCGATATGTGCATGCATCTTCTGTAGCCGTTTATATCTCAAATTCAGGCTCAAAACACCCGAAAACTCGATATTTTTGGGTCCCAGAAGGTATCTGTACATGCCTACTCCGTGTTAGAGTATTTTCAAAATACAGGCCCAAAACATGCTAAAAATCGATATTTTAAGTGCCCAAAGTCAATATGTGCATGCTTATTCTGTACCCGTTTTTATCTCAAGTTCAGGCTCAAAACACCCGAAAATTCGATATTTTTGGTTCCAAGAAGCGATCTGTACATGCTTCCTCCGTATTAGAGTATTTTCAAAATACAGGCCCAAAACATGCTGAAAATTGATATTTTAGATGTCCAAAGTCGATATGTGCATGCATCTTCAGTACCCGTTTATATCTCAAATTCAGGCTCAAAACACCCGAAAATTCGATATTTTTGGGTTCCAGAAGCGATCTGTACATGCCTACTCCGTGTTAGAGTATTTTCATAATACAGGCCCAAAACATGCTAAAATCGATATTTTTGGTGCCTAAATTCAATATGTGTATATATATATCTTCATTACCCGTTTATATCTCAAATTCAGGCTCAAAACACCCGAAAATTCGATATTTGTGGGTCCAAAAAGCGATCTGTACATGCCTACTCAGTAATAGAATATTTTCATAATATAAGCCGAAAACATGCTGAAAATCGATATTTTATGAGCCTAAAGTCGATATATGCATGCATCTTCTGTACCCGTTCATATCTCAAATTCAGGCTCAAAATACCTGAAAATTCGATATTTTTGGGTTCCAGAAGGGATCTATACATGCCTACTCAATGTTAGAATATTTTCAAAATACAAACAGAAAAACAAGTTGAAAATCGATATTTTACGTGCCCAAGTCAATATGTGCATGCATCTTCCGTACCCATTTACATCCAAAATACAATCTCAAAACACCCTAAAATTCGATTTTATTTTGGCCCAGAAGCGATCGGTACATGCCTACCCAGTGCTAGATTATTTTTCAATATATAAGCACAAAACATGCTGAAAATCGATATATTAGGTGCAAAAAGTCGATATGTGCATGCATATTTTGTACCCGTTTATATCTCAAACTCAGGCTCAAAACACCCGAATATTCGATTTTATTGGGGCCCAGAAACGATCTGTACATGCCTACTCAGTGACAGAATATTTTCAAAATACAGACCAAAAACATGCTGAAAATCGATATTTTAGGTGCCCAAAGTCGATATGTGTATGCATCTTCAGTAACCGTTTATATCTTTAATTCAGTCCTAAAACACCCGAAAAAATTCGATATTTTTGGGTCCCAGAAGCGATTTGTACATGCCTACTCAGTGCTAGAATGTTTTCAAAATACAGGCCCAAAACATGCTGAAAATCGATATTTCAGGTGCCCAAAGTTCATATGTGCATGCATCTTCTGTACCCGTTTATATCTCAAATTAAGGCTCAAAACACCCGAATATTTGATTTTATTTTGGCCCGAAAGCGAGCTGTACATGCATAGTCAGTGCTAGAATATTTTCAAAATATAGGCCTAAAACATGCTGAAAATCGATATTTTATGTGTCAAAAGTCGATATGTGTATGCATCTTTAGTACCCGTTTATATCTCAAATTTAGGCTCAAAATACCCGAAAATTCGATATTTTTGGGTCCCAGAAGCGATCTGTACATGCCTACGCAGTAATAGAATATTTTCAAAATACAGTTCCAAAACATGCAGAAAATCGATATTTTAAGTGCCCAAAGTCGATATGTGCATGCATCTTCTGTACCCGTTTATATCTCAAATTCAGGTTCAAAAAACCCGAATATTCGATTTTATTTTGTCCCAGAAGCGATCTGTACATGCCTACGCAGTAATAGAATATTTTTAAGATTCAGGCCGAAAACATGCTGAAAATCGATATATTAAGTGCCCAAAGTCGATATGTGCATTCATCTTCTGTACCCGTTTATATCTCAAATTCAGGCTCAAAACACCCGAATGTTCGATTTTATTGGGGCCCAGAAACGATCTGTAGATGCCTACTCAGTGACAGAAATTTTTTTCAAAATACAGGTCAAAAACATGCTGGAAATCGATATTTTAGGTTCCCAAAGTTAATATGTGCATGCATTTTCTGTACCTGTTTCTATCCCATATTCGTGTTCAAAACACCCAAAAAATCGATATTTTTGGGTCCCAGAAGCTTTCTGTATATACCTAATCCGTGCTAAAGTATTTTCAATATACACGCCCAAAACATGCTGAAAATCGATATTTCAGGTGCCCAAAGTTAATATGTGTATGCATCTTCTGTACCCGCTTTTATCCCAAATTCAGGCTCAAAACACCCGAAAATTTGATATTTTTGGGTCCCAGAAGCGATCTGTACATGCCTACTCAGTGCTCAAATATTTTCAAAATATAGTCCCAAAACATGCTGAAAATCGATATTTTAGGTGCCCAAAGTTGATATGTGCATGTATCTTCTGTACCCGTTTATATCTCAAATTCAGGATCAAAACACCCGAAAATTCGATATTTAAGGGTCCCATAAGCGATCTGTACATGCCTACTCAATGTTAGAATTTTTTCAAAATACAGGCACAAAAACAAGTTGAAAATCGATATTTTAGGTGCCCAAAATCGATATGTGCATGCATCTTCAGTACCCGGTTATATCTCAATTTCAGGCTCAAAACACCCAAAAACTCGTTTTTTTGGGGTCCCAGAAGGGATTTGTACATGCCTACTCCGTGTTAGAGTATTTTCAAAATACAGGCATATAACATGCTGAAAATCGATATTTTAGGTGCAAAAGTCAATATGTGCATGCATCTTCTGTACCCGTTTATATCTCAAATTCAGGCTGAAAACACCCGAAAATTCGATATTTTTCGGTGGCAGACGCGATTTGTACATGCCTACTCAGTGCTAGAATGTTTTCAAGATACAGACCCAACATGTTCAAAATAGATATTTTAGGTGCAAAAAGTCGATATGTTCATGGATCTTCTGTACCCGTTTATATCTCAAATTCAGGCTCAAAACAACCGAATATTCGATTTTATTGGGGCCCAGAAGCAAACTGTACATGCCTACTCAAAAATAGAACATTTTTTAAGATTCAGGTCGAAAACATGCTGAAAATCGATATTTTAGGTGCCTAAAGTCGATATGTGCAGGCATCTCCTGTACCCGTTTATATATCAAATTCAGGCTCGAAACGCCCGAATATTCGATTTTATTTTAGCCCAGAAGCGATCTGTACATGCCTACTCAGTGCTAGAATAATTTCAAAATACAGACCCAAAACATGCTGAAAATCGATATTTTAGGTGCCGAAAGTCGGTATGTGCATACATCTTCTGTACCCGTTTATATCTCAAATTCAGGGTCAAAACACCCGAAAATTCGATATTTTTCGGTTCCAGAAGCGATCTGTACATGCCTACTCAGTGCTAGAATATTTTAAAAATAAAGGTCCAAAACATACTAAAAATCGATATTTTAGGTGCACAAAGTCGATATGTGCATGCATCTTCTGTACCCGTTTATATCTTAAATTCAGACTCAAAATACCCGAATATTCGATTTTATTTTGGCCCAGAAACAATCTGTACATGCATAATCAGTGTTAGAATATTTTCAAAATATAGGCCCGAAACATGCTAAAAATCGTTATTTTAGGTGTCCAAAGTCTATATGTGTATGCATCTTCAGTACCCGTTTATATCTCAAATTCAGGCTCAAAACACCCGAAAATTCGATATTTTTGGGTCCCAGAAGAGATCTGTACATGCCTTCTCCTTGCTAGAATGTTTTCAAGATATAGACCCAACATGCTCAAAATCGATATTTTAGGTGCAAAAATTCGATATGTGAATAATGCATCTTCTGTACCCATTTATATCTCAAATTCAGGCTCAAAACACCCGAAAATTCGATATTTGTGGGTCCAAAAAGCAATCTGTACATGCCTACTCAGTAATAAAATATTTTCATAATATAAGCCGAAAACATGCTGAAAATCGATATTTTATGAGCCCAAAGTCGATATATGCATGCATCTTCTGTACCAGTATATATCTCAAATTCAGGCTCAAAATACCTGAAAAATCGATATTTTTGGGTTCCAGAAGGGATCTATACATGCCTACTCAATGTTACAATATTTTCAAAATACAAACAGAAAAACAGGTTGAAAATCGATATTTTAGGTGCCCAAGTCAATATGTGCATGCATCTTCCGTACCCATTTACACCAAAAATACAATCTCAAAACACCCTAAAATTCGATTTTATTTTGGCCCAGAAGCGATCTGTACATGTCTACTCAGTGCTAGAATATTTTCAATATATAAGCACAAAACATGCTGAAAATGAATATTTTATGTGTCCAAAGTCGATATGTGTATGCATCTTCAGTACCCGTTTATATCTCAAATTCAGGCTTAAAACACCCGAAAATTCGATATTTTTGGGTCCCACAAGCGACCTGTACCTGCCTACTCAGTGCTAGAATGTTTTCAAAATATAGGCCAAAAACTTGCTGAAAATCGATATTTTAGGTGCCCAAAGTCGATATGTGCATGCATTTTCTGTACCCGTTTCTATCTCAAATTCAGGCTCAAAACACCCGATTATTCGATTTTTTTTTGGCCCAGAAGCGATCTGTACCTGCCTACGCAGTAATAGAATATTTTCCAGATTCAGGCCAAAAACATGCTGAAAATCGATATATTAAGTGCCCAATGTCAATATGTGCATTCATCTTCTGTACCCGTTTATATCTCAAATTCAGGCTCAAAACTCCCGAATATTCGATTTTATTGGGGCCCAGAAACGATCTGTAGATGCCTACTCAGTGACAGAAATTTTTGTCAAAAAAAAGGTCAAAAACATGCTGGAAATCGATATTTTAGGTTCCCAAAGTTAATATGTGCATGCATTTTCTGTACCTGTTTCTATCCCATATTCGTGTTCAAAACACCCAAATATTCGATATTTTTGGGTCCCAGAAGCTATCTGTATATACCTAATCCGTGCTAAAGTATTTTCAATATACAGGCCCAAAACATGCTGAAAATCGATATTTCAGGTGCCCAAAGTTAATATGTGTATGCATCTTCTGTACCCGTTTTTATCCCAAATTCAGGCTCAAAACACACGAAAATTTGATATTTTTGGGTCCCAGAAGCGATCTGTACATGCCTACTCAGTGCTCGAATATTTTCAAAATATAGTCCCAAAACATGCTGAAAATCGATATTTTAGGTGCCCAAAGTTGATATGTGCATGTATCTTCTGTACCCGTTTATATATCAAATTCAGGATCAAAACACCCGAAAATTCGATATTTAAGGGTCCCATAAGCGATCTGTACATGCCTACTTAATGTTAGAATTTTTTCAAAAGACAGGCACAAAAACAAGTTGAAAATCGATATTTTAGGTGCCCAAAATCGATATGTGCATGCATCTTCAGTACCCGGTTATATCTCAATTTCAGGCTCAAAACACCAAAAAACTCGTTTTTTTGGGGTCCCAGAAGGATTTGTACATGCCTACTCCGTGTTAGAGTATTTTCAAAATACAGGCATATAACATGCTGAAAATCGATATTTTAGGTGCAAAAGTCAATATGTGCATGCATTTTCTGTACCCGTTTATATCTCAAATTCAGGCTCAAAACACCCGAATATTCGATTTTATTGGGGCCCAGAAGCGAACTGTACATGCCTAGTCAGTGACAAAACATTTTCAAAATACAGACCCAAAACATGCTGAAAATCGATATTTTAGGTGCCCAAAGTCGATATGTACATGCATCTTCAGTACCCGTTTATATCTCAAATTCAGGCTCAAAACATCCGAATATTCGATTTTATTGGGGCCCAGAAACGATCTATACATGCCTACTCAGTGACAGAATATTTTCAAAATACAGACCCAAAACATGCTGAAAATCGATATTTTATGTGCCCAAAGTCGATATGTGTATGCATCTTCAGTACCCGTTTATATCTTTAATTCAGTCCTAAAATACCCGAAAAAATTCAATATTTTTGGGTCCCAGAAGCGATTTGTACATGCCTACTCAGTGCTAGAATGTTTTCAAAATATAGGCCCAAAACATGCTGAAAATCGATATTTTAGGTGCCCAAAGTCGATATTTGCATGCATCTTCTGTACCCGTTTATATCTTAAATTAAGGCTCAAAACACCCGAATATTCGATTTTATTTTGGCCCAGAAGCGAGCTGTACATGCATAGTCAGTGCTAGAATATTTTCAAAATATAGGCCTAAAACATGCTGAAAATCGATATTTTAGGTGTCAAAAGTCGATATGTGTATGCATCTTCAGTACCCGTTTATATCTCAAATTCAGGCTCAAAACACCCGAAAATTCGATATTTTTGGGTCTCAGAAGCGATCTGTACATGCCTACGCAGTAATAGAATATTTTCAAAATACAGTTCCAAAACATGCAGAAAATCGATATTTTAAGTGCCCAAAGTCGATATGTGCATGCATCTTCTGTACCCGTTTATATCTCAAATTCAGGCTCAAAACACCCGAATATTCGATTTTATTTTGTCCCAGAAGCGATCTGTACATGTCTACTCAAAAATAGAACATTTTTAAGATTCAGGTCGAAAACATGCTGAAAATCGATATTTTAGGTACCTAAAGTCGATATGTGCAGGCATCTCCTGTACCCGTTTATATCTTAAATTAAGGCTCAAAACACCCGAATATTCGATTTTATTTTGGCCCAGAAGCGAGCTGTACATGCCTACTCAGTGCTAGAATGTTTTCAAAATATAGGCCCAAAACATGCTGAAAATCGATATTTTAGGTGCGCAAAGTCGATATGTACATGCATCTTCAGTACCCGTTTATATCTCAAATTCAGGCTCAAAACACCCGAAAATTCGATATTTTTCGGTCCCAGAAGCGATCTGTACATGCCTACTCAGTGCTAGAATATTTTCAAAATACAGGTCCAAAACATACTAAAAATCGATATTTTAGGTGCACAAATTAGATATGTGCATGCATCTTCTATACCCGTTTATATCTTAAATTCAGGCTCAAAATACCCGAATATTCGATTTTATTTTGGCCCAGAAGCGATCTGTACATGCATAATCAGTGTTAGAATATTTTCAAAATATAGGCCGGAAACATGCTAAAAATCGTTATTTTAGGTTTCCAAAGTCGATATGTGTATGCATCTTCAGTACCCGTTTATATCTCAAATTCAGGCTCAAAACACCCGAAAATTCGATATTTTTGGGTCCCAAAAGCGATCTGTACATGCCTACTCCTTGCTATAATGTTTTCAAGATACAGACCCAACATGCTCAAAATCGATATTTTAGGTGCAAAAAGTCGATATGTGCATGCATCTTCAGTACCCGTTTATATCTCAAATTCAGGCTTAAATCACCCGAAAATTCGATATTCTTGGGTCCCAGAAGCGATCTGTACATGCCTAATCAGTAACAGAATATTTTCAAAATTCAGGCCCAAAACATGCTGAAAATCGATAATTTAGGTTAGCAAAGTCAATATGTGCATGCATCTTCTGTAACCGTTTCTATCCCATATTTGGGCTCAAAACACCCAAAAATTCGATATTTTTGGGTCCCAGAAGCGATCTGTATATGCCTACTCCGTGTTAGAGTATTTTCAATATACAGGCCCAAAACATACTGAAAATCGATATTTTAGGTGCCCAAAGTCGATATGTGCATGCATCTTCTGTACCCGTTTATATCTCAAAATCAGGATAAAAATACCCGAAAATTCGATATTTTTGGGTTCCAGAAGCGATCTCTCCTTTCCTACTTAATGCTAGAATATTTTCAAAATATAGGCCGAAAACATGCTGAAAATTAATATTTTAGGTACCCAATGTCGATATGTGCATGCATCTTCAGCACCCGTTTATATCTCAAATTCAGGCTCAAATCACCCGAAAATTTGATATTTTTGGGTCCCAGAAGCGATCTGTATATGCCTACTCAGTAATAGAATGTTTCCAAAACATAGGCTCAAAGCATGCTCAAAATCGATATTTTAAGTGCAAAAAGTCGATATGTGCATGCATCCTTAGTACCCGTCTATATCTCAAATTCAGGCTTAAAACACTCAAAAAATCGATATTTTGGGGTCCCAGAGGCAATCTGTACATGCCTACTCCGTGTTAGAGTATTTTCAAAATGCAGGCCTAAAACACGCTGAAATTCGATATTTTAGGTGCCCAAAGTCAATATGTGTATGCACATTCTGTAACCGTTTACATCCCAAATTCAGGCTCAAAAAAACCGAAAATTCAATTTTATTGGGTCCCAGAAGTGATCTGTAATTGCCTACTAAGTAACAGAATATTATTAAAATACAGGCCCAAAACATGCTAAAAATCGGCATTTTAGGTGTTCAAAGTCGAAATGTGCATGCTTCTTCAGTACCCGTTAATATCTCAAATTCAGGATCAAAACACCCGTAAATTCGATATTTATGGGTCTCATAAGCGATCTGTACATGCCTAATCAATGTTAGAATATTTTCAAAATACAGGCACAAAAACAAGTTGAAAATCGATGTTTTAGGTGCTTAAAATCGATATGTGCATACATCTTCAGTACCCGTTTATATCTCAGATACAGGCCCAAAACATTCTGAAAATCGATATTTTAGGTGCCCAAAGTCAATATGTGAAAGCATCTTCTGTACCCGTTTATATCTCAGATTCAGGCTTAAAAAACCCGAAAATTCGATATTTTTGGTTCCCAGAAGCGATCTGCACATGCCTACTCCGTGTTAGAGTATTTTCAAAATGCAGGCCTAAAACATGCTGAAATTCGATATTTTAGGTGCACAAAGTCAATATGTGTATGCATCTTCTGTACCCGTTTATATCTCAAAATCAGGCTCAAAACACCCGAAAAATTCGATATTTTGGGGTCCCAGAGGCAATCTGTACATGCCTACTCCGTGTTAGAGTATTTTTAAAATACAGGCCTAAAACATGATGAAAATTGATATTTCAGGTGCCCAAAGTCGATATGTGCATGCATCTTCAGTACCCGTTTATATCTCAAATTCAGGCTCAAAACACCTGAAAATTCGATATTTTTGCGTCCCAAAAGCGATCTGCACATGCCTACTCAGTGATAGAATATTTTCAAAATACAGACCCAAAACATGCTGAAAATCGATATTTTAGGTGATCAAAGCCGATATGTGCATGCATCTTCAGTACCCGTTTATATCTCAAATTCAGGCTCAAAACACCGGAAAACTAAATATTTTTGGTCCCAAGAATCAATCTGTACATGCCTACTCAGTAATAGAATATTTTAAATATACAGGCCCAAAACATGATGAAAATCGATATTTTAGGTACCAAAAGTCAATATGTGTATGCATCTTCTGTACACGTTTATATCCCAAATTCAACCTCAAAACACCCGAAAATTCGACATTTTTGGGTCTCAGAAGCGATCTGTACATGCCTACTCAGTAACAGAATTTTTTCAAAATATGAGTCCAAAACATGCTGTAAATCGATATTTTAGGTGTCCAAAGTCGATATGTGCATGCATCTTCTGTGCCCGTTTATATCTCAAGTTCAGGCTCAAAACACCGGAAAACTCGATATTTTTGGGCCCCGAAGCGATCTGTACATGTCTAATCCTTACTAGAATTTTCTCAAGATACAGACCCAAAACATGCTGAAAATCGATATTTTATGTGCCCAAGGTCAATATGTGCATGCATCTTCAGTACCTGTTTATATCTCAAATTCAGGCTCAAAACACCTGAATATTTGATTTTATTGGGTCCTAGAAGCGATCAGTACATGCCTATTCCGTGTTAGAGTATTTTCAAAATACAGGCCCAAAACATGCTCAAAATCGATATTTTGGGTGCCTAAAGTCGATATGTGCATGCATCTTATGTACCCGTTTATATCTCAAATTCAGGCTCAAAAGTCCCGAAAATTCAATATTTTTGGGTCCCAAAAGCGATCTGTACATGCCTACTCAGTGCTAGACTTTCTTCAAAACATATTCTCAAAACAAGCTAAAAATCGATATTTTAGGTGTCCAAAGTCGATATGTGAACGCATTTTCAGTACCCGCTTATATTTCAAATTCAGGCTCAAAACACCCGAAAAACCGATATTTTTGGGTCCCAGAAGCGATCTGTACATGCCTACTCAGTGCTAGAATATTTTCAAAATATAGGCCCAAAACATGCTCAAAATCGATATTTTAGGTGCCCAAAGTCGATATGTGCATGGATCTTCTGTACCCGTTTATATCTCAAATTCAGGCTCAAAACACCCGAAAATTCGATATTTTTTGGTCTCAGAAGCGATCTGTACATGCATACTCAATTCTAGAATGTTTTCAAGATACAGACCCAAAACATGCTGAAAATCGATATTTTACGTGCAAAAAGTCGATATGTGCATGCATATTCTTTACCCGTTTGTATCTCAAATTCAGGCTCAAAACACCCGAAAATATGATATTTTTGGGTACCAGAAGCGATCTGTAAATGCCTACTTCGTGTTCGAGTATTTTCAAATTACAGGCCCAAAACATGCTCAAAATTGATATTTTAGGTGCAAAAGGTCGATATGTTCATGCATCTCCTGTACCCGTTTATATCCCAAATTCAGGCTCAAAACACTCGAAAATTCGATATTCTTGGGTCCCAGAAGCGATCTGTACATGCCTACTACGCGCTAAAATATTTTCAAAATATAGGCCAAAAACATGCTAAAAATCGATATTTTATATGCCCAAAGTCGATATGTGCATGCATCTTATGTACATGTTTATATCCCAAATTCAGGCTCAAAACACCCAAAAATTCGATATTTTTGGGTCTCAGAAGCGATCTGTACATGCCTACTCAGTGCTAGAATATTTTCAAAATATAGGCCCAAAACATGCTCAAAATCGATATTTTAGGTGCTCAAAGTCGATATGTGCATGCATCTTCTGTACCCGTTTATATCTCAAATTCAGGCTCAAAATACCCGAAAATCTAATATTTTTGTGTCCAAGAAGCGATCTGTACATGCCTAATCATTGCTAGAATTTTCTCAAGATACAGACCCAAAACATGCTGAAAATCGATATTTTAAGTGCCCAAAGTCAATGTGTGCATGCATCTTCAGTACCCGTTTATATCTCAAATTCAGGCTCAAAACACCCGAATATTCGATTTTATTTTGGCCCAGAAGTGATCTGTACATGCCTACTTAGTACTAGAATATTTTCAAAATATAAGCCGAAAACATGCTGAAAATCGATATTTTAGGTACCCAAAGTCGATATTACGTGCATCCATCTTCTGTACCCGTTTATATCTCAAATTCTGGCTCAAAACACCCGAATATTCGATTTTATTGGGGCCCAGAAGCGACCTGTACATGCCTACTCAGTTACAGAATATTTTCAAAATACAGGCCCAAAACATGCTTAAAATCGATATGTTAAGTGCCAAAAGTCAATGTGTGCATGCATCTTTAGTACCCGTATATATCTCAAATTTAGGCTTAAAACTCCCAAAAATTCGATATTTTTGGGTCCCAGAAGCGATTTGTACATGCCTACTCAGTGCTAGAATATTTTCAAAATATAGGCCCAAAACATGCTGAAAATCGATATTTTAGGTGCCCAAATTCGATATGTGCATGATTTTCTGTACACGATTATATCTCAAATTCAGGCTCAAAACATCCGAATATTCGATTTTATTTTGGCCCAGAAGTGATCTGTACATGCATACTTAGTGCTAGAATATTTTCAAAATATAAGCCGAAAACATGCTGAAAATCGATATTTTAGGTGCCCAAAGTCGATATTATGTGCATCCATCTTCAGTACCCGTTTATATCTCAAATTCAGGCTCAAAACACCCGAATATTCGATTTTATTAGGGTTCAGAAGCGATCTGTACATGCCTACTCAGTTACAGAATATTTTCAAAATACTGGCCCAAAACATGCTGAAAATCGATATTTTAGGTGCACAAAGTCGATATGTGCTAGCATCTTCAGTACCCGTTTATATCTCAAATTCAGGCTCAAAATACCCGAAAACTCGATTTTTTTGGGTTCCAGAAGCGATCTGTACATGCCTACTCAGTAATAGAACATTTTCAAAATTAAGGCCCAAAACATGCTGAAATTCGATATTTTAGGTGCCCAAAGTCGATATGTGCATGCATCTTCTGTACCCGTTTATATCTCAAATTGAGGATCAAAATACCCTAAAATTTAATATTTTATGGTTCCAGAAGCAATCTATTCATGCCTAGTCAATGCTAGAATATTTTCAAAATATAGGCTAAAAACATACTCAAAATCGATATTTTAGGTGCCCAAAGTCGATATATGCATGCATCTTTTGTACCCGTTTATATCTCAAATTCAGGCTCAAAACACCCGAAAATCTGATATTTTTGGGTCCCAGAAGCGATCTGTACATGCCTAATCATTGGTAGAATTTTTTCAAGATACAGACCCAAAACATGCTCAAAATCGATATATTAGGTATAAAAAGTCGATATGTGCATACATCTTCAGTACCCGTTTATATCTCAAATTCAGGCTTAAAACACCCGAAAATTCGATTTTATTTTGGCCCAGAAGCGATCTGTACATGCCTACTTAGTGCTAGAATATTTTCAAAATATAAGCCGAAAACTTGCTGAAAATCGATATTTTTGGTGCCCAAAGTCGATATTATTTGCATGCATCTTATGTATCCGTTTATATCTCAAATTCAGTCTCAAAACACCCGAATATTCGATTTTATTGGGGCCCAGAAGCGATCTGTACATGCCTACTCCGTGATAGAGTATTTTCAAAATACAGGCCCAAAACATGCTGAAAATCAATATTTTAGGTGCATAAAGTCAATATATGTATGCATCTTCTGTACCCGTTTATATCCCAAATTCAGGCTCAAAACACCCAAAAATTCGATATTTTTGGGTCAAAAAAGCGATCTGTAGATGCCTATTCCGTGTTAGAGTATTTTCAAAATACAGGCCCAAAACATGCTTAAAATCGATATTTTGGGTGCCCAAAGTCGATATGTGCATGAATCTTCTGTACCCGTTTATATCTCAAATTCAGGCTTAAAACACCCAAAAATTCGATATTTTTGGGTCCCAGAAGCGATCTGTACATACCTACTCCTTGCTAGAATGTTTTCAAGATACAGGCCCAAAACATGTTCAAAATCGATATAATAGGTTCAAAAAGTCGATATGTGCATGCATCTTCTGTACCCGTTTATAACCCAAATTCAGGCTGAAAACACCCGAAAATTCGATATTTTTATGGTGTGAGAAGCGATCTGTACATGCCTACTAAGTACTAGAATATTTTTAAAATATAGGCCCAAAACATGCTCAAAATCGATATTTTAGGTGCCCAAAGTCGATATGTGCATGCATCTTCTATACCCGTTTATATCTAAAATTCATGCTCAAAAAGCCCGAAAGTCCGATTTTATTGGGGCCCAGAAGCGATCTATACATGCCTACTCCGTGTTAGAGTATTTTCAAAATACAGGCCCCAAACATGCTGAAAATCGATATTTTAGGTGCCCAAAGTCAATATATGTATGCATCTTCTGAACCCGTTTATATCTCAAATTCAGGCTCAAAACACCCGAAAATTCGATATTTTTGGGTCCAAGAAGAAATCTGTACATGCCTACTCAGTGCTAAAATATTTTCAGAATATAGGCAAAAAAATGCTGAAATCGATATTTTGGGTGCTCAAAGTTGGTATGTGCATGCAACTGCTGTACCCGTTTATATCTCAAATTCAGGCTCAAAACACCCGAAAATTCGATATTTTCGGGTCCCAGAAGCGATCTGTACATGCCTACTCAGTGCTAGAATATTTTCAAAATATAGGCCCAAAACATGCTGAAAATCGATATTTTAGGTGCCCAAATTCGATATGTGCATGATTTTCTGTACACGATTATATCTCAAATTCAGGCTCAAAACATCCGAATATTCGATTTTATTTTGGCCCAGAAGTGATCTGTACATGCATACTTAGTGCTAGAATATTTTCAAAATATAAGCCGAAAACATGCTGAAAATCGATATTTTAGGTGCCCAAAGTCGATATTATGTGCATCCATCTTCAGTACTCGTTTATATCTCAAATTCAGGCTCAAAACACCCGAATATTCGATTTTATTAGGGTTCAGAAGCGATCTGTACATGCCTACTCAGTTACAGAATATTTTCAAAATACTGGCCCAAAACATGCTGAAAATCGATATTTTAGGTGCACAAAGTCGATATGTGCTAGCATCTTCAGTACCCGTTTATATCTCAAATTCAGGCTCAAATCACCCGAAAATTTGATATTTTTGGGTCCCAGAAGCGATCTGTATATGCCTACTCAGTAATAGAATGTTTCCAAAACATAGGCTCAAAGCATGCTCAAAATCGATATTTTAAGTGCAAAAAGTCGATATGTGCATGCATCCTTAGTACCCGTCTATATCTCAAATTCAGGCTTAAAACACTCAAAAAATCGATATTTTGGGGTCCCAGAGGCAATCTGTACATGCCTACTCCGTGTTAGAGTATTTTCAAAATGCAGGCCTAAAACACGCTGAAATTCGATATTTTAGGTGCCCAAAGTCAATATGTGTATGCACATTCTGTAACCGTTTACATCCCAAATTCAGGCTCAAAAAAACCGAAAATTCAATTTTATTGGGTCCCAGAAGTGATCTGTAATTGCCTACTAAGTAACAGAATATTATTAAAATACAGGCCCAAAACATGCTAAAAATCGGCATTTTAGGTGTTCAAAGTCGAAATGTGCATGCTTCTTCAGTACCCGTTAATATCTCAAATTCAGGATCAAAACACCCGTAAATTCGATATTTATGGGTCTCATAAGCGATCTGTACATGCCTAATCAATGTTAGAATATTTTCAAAATACAGGCACAAAAACAAGTTGAAAATCGATGTTTTAGGTGCTTAAAATCGATATGTGCATACATCTTCAGTACCCGTTTATATCTCAGATACAGGCCCAAAACATTCTGAAAATCGATATTTTAGGTGCCCAAAGTCAATATGTGAAAGCATCTTCTGTACCCGTTTATATCTCAGATTCAGGCTTAAAAAACCCGAAAATTCGATATTTTTGGTTCCCAGAAGCGATCTGCACATGCCTACTCCGTGTTAGAGTATTTTCAAAATGCAGGCCTAAAACATGCTGAAATTCGATATTTTAGGTGCACAAAGTCAATATGTGTATGCATCTTCTGTACCCGTTTATATCTCAAAATCAGGCTCAAAACACCCGAAAAATTCGATATTTTGGGGTCCCAGAGGCAATCTGTACATGCCTACTCCGTGTTAGAGTATTTTTAAAATACAGGCCTAAAACATGATGAAAATTGATATTTCAGGTGCCCAAAGTCGATATGTGCATGCATCTTCAGTACCCGTTTATATCTCAAATTCAGGCTCAAAACACCTGAAAATTCGATATTTTTGCGTCCCAAAAGCGATCTGCACATGCCTACTCAGTGATAGAATATTTTCAAAATACAGACCCAAAACATGCTGAAAATCGATATTTTAGGTGATCAAAGCCGATATGTGCATGCATCTTCAGTACCCGTTTATATCTCAAATTCAGGCTCAAAACACCGGAAAACTAAATATTTTTGGTCCCAAGAATCAATCTGTACATGCCTACTCAGTAATAGAATATTTTAAATATACAGGCCCAAAACATGATGAAAATCGATATTTTAGGTACCAAAAGTCAATATGTGTATGCATCTTCTGTACACGTTTATATCCCAAATTCAACCTCAAAACACCCGAAAATTCGACATTTTTGGGTCTCAGAAGCGATCTGTACATGCCTACTCAGTAACAGAATTTTTTCAAAATATGAGTCCAAAACATGCTGTAAATCGATATTTTAGGTGTCCAAAGTCGATATGTGCATGCATCTTCTGTGCCCGTTTATATCTCAAATTCAGGCTCAAAACACCGGAAAACTCGATATTTTTGGGCCCCGAAGCGATCTGTACATGTCTAATCCTTACTAGAATTTTCTCAAGATACAGACCCAAAACATGCTGAAAATCGATATTTTATGTGCCCAAGGTCAATATGTGCATGCATCTTCAGTACCTGTTTATATCTCAAATTCAGGCTCAAAACACCTGAATATTTGATTTTATTGGGTCCTAGAAGCGATCAGTACATGCCTATTCCGTGTTAGAGTATTTTCAAAATACAGGCCCAAAACATGCTCAAAATCGATATTTTGGGTGCCTAAAGTCGATATGTGCATGCATCTTATGTACCCGTTTATATCTCAAATTCAGGCTCAAAAGTCCCGAAAATTCAATATTTTTGGGTCCCAAAAGCGATCTGTACATGCCTACTCAGTGCTAGACTTTCTTCAAAACATATTCTCAAAACAAGCTAAAAATCGATATTTTATGTGTCCAAAGTCGATATGTGAACGCATTTTCAGTACCCGCTTATATTTCAAATTCAGGCTCAAAACACCCGAAAAACCGATATTTTTGGGTCCCAGAAGCGATCTGTACATGCCTACTCAGTGCTAGAATATTTTCAAAATATAGGCCCAAAACATGCTCAAAATCGATATTTTAGGTGCCCAAAGTCGATATGTGCATGGATCTTCTGTACCCGTTTATATCTCAAATTCAGGCTCAAAACACCCGAAAATTCGATATTTTTTGGTCTCAGAAGCGATCTGTACATGCATACTCAATTCTAGAATGTTTTCAAGATACAGACCCAAAACATGCTGAAAATCGATATTTTACGTGCAAAAAGTCGATATGTGCATGCATATTCTTTACCCGTTTGTATCTCAAATTCAGGCTCAAAACACCCGAAAATATGATATTTTTGGGTACCAGAAGCGATCTGTAAATGCCTACTTCGTGTTCGAGTATTTTCAAATTACAGGCCCAAAACATGCTCAAAATTGATATTTTAGGTGCAAAAGGTCGATATGTTCATGCATCTCCTGTACCCGTTTATATCCCAAATTCAGGCTCAAAACACTCGAAAATTCGATATTCTTGGGTCCCAGAAGCGATCTGTACATGCCTACTACGCGCTAAAATATTTTCAAAATATAGGCCAAAAACATGCTAAAAATCGATATTTTATATGCCCAAAGTCGATATGTGCATGCATCTTATGTACATGTTTATATCCCAAATTCAGGCTCAAAACACCCAAAAATTCGATATTTTTGGGTCTCAGAAGCGATCTGTACATGCCTACTCAGTGCTAGAATATTTTCAAAATATAGGCCCAAAACATGCTCAAAATCGATATTTTAGGTGCTCAAAGTCGATATGTGCATGCATCTTCTGTACCCGTTTATATCTCAAATTCAGGCTCAAAATACCCGAAAATCTAATATTTTTGTGTCCAAGAAGCGATCTGTACATGCCTAATCATTGCTAGAATTTTCTCAAGATACAGACCCAAAACATGCTGAAAATCGATATTTTAAGTGCCCAAAGTCAATGTGTGCATGCATCTTCAGTACCCGTTTATATCTCAAATTCAGGCTCAAAACACCCGAATATTCGATTTTATTTTGGCCCAGAAGTGATCTGTACATGCCTACTTAGTGCTAGAATATTTTCAAAATATAAGCCGAAAACATGCTGAAAATCGATATTTTAGGTACCCAAAGTCGATATTACGTGCATCCATCTTCTGTACCCGTTTATATCTCAAATTCTGGCTCAAAACACCCGAATATTCGATTTTATTGGGGCCCAGAAGCGACCTGTACATGCCTACTCAGTTACAGAATATTTTCAAAATACAGGCCCAAAACATGCTGAAAATCGATATTTTAGGTGCACAAAGTCGATATGTGCTAGCATCTTCAGTACCCGTTTATATCTCAAATTCAGGCTCAAAATACCCGAAAACTCGATTTTTTTGGGTTCCAGAAGCGATCTGTACATGCCTACTCAGTAATAGAACATTTTCAAAATTAAGGCCCAAAACATGCTGAAATTCGATATTTTAGGTGCCCAAAGTCGATATGTGCATGCATCTTCTGTACCCGTTTATATCTCAAATTGAGGATCAAAATACCCTAAAATTTAATATTTTATGGTTCCAGAAGCAATCTATTCATGCCTAGTCAATGCTAGAATATTTTCAAAATATAGGCTAAAAACATACTCAAAATCGATATTTTAGGTGCCCAAAGTCGATATATGCATGCATCTTTTGTACCCGTTTATATCTCAAATTCAGGCTCAAAACACCCGAAAATCTGATATTTTTGGGTCCCAGAAGCGATCTGTACATGCCTAATCATTGGTAGAATTTTTTCAAGATACAGACCCAAAACATGCTCAAAATCGATATATTAGGTGTAAAAAGTCGATATGTGCATACATCTTCAGTACCCGTTTATATCTCAAATTCAGGCTTAAAACACCCGAAAATTCGATTTTATTTTGGCCCAGAAGCGATCTGTACATGCCTACTTAGTGCTAGAATATTTTCAAAATATAAGCCGAAAACTTGCTGAAAATCGATATTTTTGGTGCCCAAAGTCGATATTATTTGCATGCATCTTATGTATCCGTTTATATCTCAAATTCAGTCTCAAAACACCCGAATATTCGATTTTATTGGGGCCCAGAAGCGATCTGTACATGCCTACTCCGTGATAGAGTATTTTCAAAATACAGGCCCAAAACATGCTGAAAATCAATATTTTAGGTGCATAAAGTCAATATATGTATGCATCTTCTGTACCCGTTTATATCCCAAATTCAGGCTCAAAACACCCAAAAATTCGATATTTTTGGGTCAAAAAAGCGATCTGTAGATGCCTATTCCGTGTTAGAGTATTTTCAAAATACAGGCCCAAAACATGCTTAAAATCGATATTTTGGGTGCCCAAAGTCGATATGTGCATGAATCTTCTGTACCCGTTTATATCTCAAATTCAGGCTTAAAACACCCAAAAATTCGATATTTTTGGGTCCCAGAAGCGATCTGTACATACCTACTCCTTGCTAGAATGTTTTCAAGATACAGGCCCAAAACATGTTCAAAATCGATATAATAGGTTCAAAAAGTCGATATGTGCATGCATCTTCTGTACCCGTTTATAACCCAAATTCAGGCTGAAAACACCCGAAAATTCGATATTTTTATGGTGTGAGAAGCGATCTGTACATGCCTACTAAGTACTAGAATATTTTTAAAATATAGGCCCAAAACATGCTCAAAATCGATATTTTAGGTGCCCAAAGTCGATATGTGCATGCATCTTCTATACCCGTTTATATCTAAAATTCATGCTCAAAAAGCCCGAAAGTCCGATTTTATTGGGGCCCAGAAGCGATCTATACATGCCTACTCCGTGTTAGAGTATTTTCAAAATACAGGCCCCAAACATGCTGAAAATCGATATTTTAGGTGCCCAAAGTCAATATATGTATGCATCTTCTGAACCCGTTTATATCTCAAATTCAGGCTCAAAACACCCGAAAATTCGATATTTTTGGGTCCAAGAAGAAATCTGTACATGCCTACTCAGTGCTAAAATATTTTCAGAATATAGGCAAAAAAATGCTGAAATCGATATTTTGGGTGCTCAAAGTTGGTATGTGCATGCAACTGCTGTACCCGTTTATATCTCAAATTCAGGCTCAAAACACCCGAAAATTCGATATTTTCGGGTCCCAGAAGCGATCTGTACATGCCTACTCAGTGCTAGAATATTTTCAAAATATAGGCCCAAAACATGCTGAAAATCGATATTTTAGGTGCCCAAATTCGATATGTGCATGATTTTCTGTACACGATTATATCTCAAATTCAGGCTCAAAACATCCGAATATTCGATTTTATTTTGGCCCAGAAGTGATCTGTACATGCATACTTAGTGCTAGAATATTTTCAAAATATAAGCCGAAAACATGCTGAAAATCGATATTTTAGGTGCCCAAAGTCGATATTATGTGCATCCATCTTCAGTACCCGTTTATATCTCAAATTCAGGCTCAAAACACCCGAATATTCGATTTTATTAGGGTTCAGAAGCGATCTGTACATGCCTACTCAGTTACAGAATATTTTCAAAATACTGGCCCAAAACATGCTGAAAATCGATATTTTAGGTGCACAAAGTCGATATGTGCTAGCATCTTCAGTACCCGTTTATATCTCAAATTCAGGCTCAAAATACCCGAAAACTCGATTTTTTTGGGTTCCAGAAGCGATCTGTACATGCCTACTCAGTAATAGAACATTTTCAAAATTAAGGCCCAAAACATGCTGAAATTCGATATTTTAGGTGCCCAAAGTCGATATGTGCATGCATCTTCTGTACCCGTTTATATCTCAAATTGAGGATCAAAATACCCTAAAATTTAATATTTTATGGTTCCAGAAGCAATCTATTCATGCCTAGTCAATGCTAGAATATTTTCAAAATATAGGCTAAAAACATACTCAAAATCGATATTTTAGGTGCCCAAAGTCGATATATGCATGCATCTTTTGTACCCGTTTATATCTCAAATTCAGGCTCAAAACACCCGAAAATCTGATATTTTTGGGTCCCAGAAGCGATCTGTACATGCCTAATCATTGGTAGAATTTTTTCAAGATACAGACCCAAAACATGCTCAAAATCGATATATTAGGTTTAAAAAGTCGATATGTGCATACATCTTCAGTACCCGTTTATATCTCAAATTCAGGCTTAAAACACCCGAAAATTCGATTTTATTTTGGCCCAGAAGCGATCTGTACATGCCTACTTAGTGCTAGAATATTTTCAAAATATAAGCCGAAAACTTGCTGAAAATCGATATTTTTGGTGCCCAAAGTCGATATTATTTGCATGCATCTTATGTATCCGTTTATATCTCAAATTCAGTCTCAAAACACCCGAATATTCAATATTTTTGGGTCCCAGAAGCGATCTGTACATGCCTACTCCGTGATAGAGTATTTTCAAAATACAGGCCCAAAACATGCTGAAAATCAATATTTTAGGTGCATAAAGTCAATATATGTATGCATCTTCTGTACCCGTTTATATCCCAAATTCAGGCTCAAAACACCCAAAAATTCGATATTTTTGGGTCAAAAAAGCGATCTGTAGATGCCTATTCCGTGTTAGAGTATTTTCAAAATACAGGCCCAAAACATGCTTAAAATCGATATTTTGGGTGCCTAAAGTCGATATGTGCATGAATCTTCTGTACCCGTTTATATCTCAAATTCAGGCTTAAAACACCAAAAAATTCGATATTTTTGGGTCCCAGAAGCGATCTGTACATACCTACTCCTTGCTAGAATGTTTTCAAGATACAGACCCAAAACATGTTCAAAATCGATATAATAGGTGCAAAAAGTCGATATGTGCATGCATCTTCTGTACCCGTTTATAACCCAAATTCAGGCTGAAAACCCCCGAAAATTCGATATTTTTAGGGTCTGAGAAGCGATCTGTACATGCCTACTAAGTACTAGAATATTTTTAAAATATAGGCCCAAAACATGCTCAAAATCGATATTTTAGGTGCCCAAAGTCGATATGTGCATGCATCTTCTATACCCGTTTATATCTAAAATTCATGCTCAAAAAGCCCGAAAGTTCGATTTTATTGGGGCCCAGAAGCGATCTATACATGCCTACTCCGTGTTAGAGTATTTTCAAAATACAGGCCCCAAACATGCTGAAAATCGATATTTTAGGTGCCCAAAGTCAATATATGTATGCATCTTCTGTACCCGTTTATATCTCAAATTCAGGCTCAAAACACCCGAAAATTCGATATTTTTGGGTCCAAGAAGAAATCTGTACATGCCTACTCAGTGCTAAAATATTTTCAGAATATAGGCAAAAAAATGCTGAAAATCGATATTTTGGGTGCTCAAAGTCGATATGTGCATGCAACTGCTGTACCCGTTTATATCTCAAATTCAGGCTCAAAACTCCCTAAAATTCGATATTTTTGGGTCCCAGAAGTGATCTGTACGTGCCTACTCAGTGCTAGAATTTTTTCAAGATGCAGACCCAAAACATGCTCAAAATCGATATTTTAGGTGCCCAAAGTCGATATTATTTGCTTGCATCTTATGTATCCGTTTATAACTCAAATTCAGTCTCAAAACACCCGAATATTCGATTTTATTGGGGCCCAGAAGCGATCTGTACATGCCTACTCAGTTACAGAATATTTTCAAAAAACAGGCACAAAACATGCTGAAAATCGATATTTTAGGTGCCCAAAGTCGATATGTGCATGGATCTTCTGTACCCGTTTATATCTCAAATTCATGCTCAAAAAGCCCGAAAACTCAATATTTTTGGGTCCCAGAAGCGATTTGTACATGCCTACTCCGTGATAGTGTATTTTCAAAATACAGGCCCAAAACATGCTGAAAATCGATATTTTAGGTGTATAAAGTCAATATATGTATGCATCTTCTGTACCCGTTTATATCCCAAATTCAGGCTCAAAACACCCAAAAATTCGATATTCTTGGGTCCCAGAAGCGATCTGTAGATGCCTATTCCGTGTTAGAGTATTTTCAAAATACAGGCCAAAAACTTGTTCAAAATCGATATTTTGGGTGCCCAAGGTCGATATGTGCATGCATCTTCTGTACCCGTTTATATCTCAAATTCAGGCTTAAACCACTTAAAAATTCGATATTTTTGGGTCCCCGAAGCGATCTGTACTTGCCTACTCCTTGCTAGAATGTTTTCAAGATACAGACCCAAAACATGTTAAAAATCGATATAATAGGTGCAAAAAGTTGATATGTGCATGCATCTTCTGTACCCGTTTATAACCCAATTTCAGGCTCAAAACACCCGAAAATTCGATATTTTTAGGGTCTGAGAAGCGATCTGTACATGCCTACTAAGTGCTAGAATATTTTTAAAATATAGGTCCAAAACATGCTCAAAATCGATATTTTAGGTGCCCAAAGTCGATATGTGCATGCATCTTCTATACCCGTTTATATCTAAAATTCATGCTCAAAATGCCCGAAAGTTCGATTTTATTGGGGTCCAGAAGCGATCTATACATGCCTAGTCCGTGGTAGAGTATTTTCAAAATACAGGCCCCAAACATGCTGAAAATCGATATTTTAGGTGATCAAAGTCAATATATGTATGCATCTTCTGTACCCGTTTATATCTCAAATTCAGGCTCAAAACACCCGAAAATTCGATATTTTTGGGTCCAAGAAGCAATCTGTACATGCCTAGTCAGTGCTAAAATATTTTCAGAATATAGGCATAAAACATGCTGAAAATCGATATTTTGGGTGCTCAAAGTCGGTATGTGCATGCAACTGCTGTACCCGTTTATATCTCAAATTCAGGCTCAAAACACCCGAAAATTCGATATTTTCGGGTCCCAGAAGCGATCTGTACATGCCTACTCAGTGCTAGAATATTTTCAAAATATAGGCCCAAAACATGCTCAAAATCGATATTTTAGGTGCCCAAAGTCGATATGTGCATGCATCTTCTGTACACGATTATATCTCAAATTCAGGCTCAAAACACCTGAATATTCGATTTCATTTTGGCCCAGAAGCGATCTGTACATGCCTACTTAGTGTCAGAATATTTTCAAAATATAAGCCGAAAACATACTGAAAATCGATATTTTAGGTGCGCAAAGTCGATATGTGCATGCAACTGCTGTACCCGTTTATATCTCAATTTCAGGCTCAAAACACCCGAAAATTCGATATTTTTGGGTCCCAGAAGTGATATGTACGTGCCTACTTAGTGCTAGAATATTTTCAAAATATAGGCCCAAAACATGCTCAAAATCGATATTTTAGGTTCAAAAAGTCGATATGTGCATGCATCTTTTGCTCCCGTTTATATCTCAAATTCAGGCTCAAAACATCCGAAAATCCGATATTTTTGGTTTCCAGAAGCGATCTGTACATGCCTAATCATTACTAGAATTTTTTCAAGATACAGACCCAAAACATCTTTAAAATCGATATTTTAGGTGCCCAAAGTCGATATTATTTGCATGCATGTTATGTATCCGTTTATATCTCAAATTCAGTCTCAAAACACCCGAATATTCGATTTTATTGGGGCCCAGAAGCGATCTGTACATGCCTACTCAGTTACAGAATATTTTCAAAAAACAGGCACAAAACATGCTGAAAATCGATATTTTAGGTGCCCAAAGTCGATATGTGCATGGATCTTCTGTACCCGTTTATATCTTAAATTCATGCTCAAAAAGCCCGAAAATTCAATATTTTTGGGTCCCAGAAGCGATTTGTACATGCCTACTCCGTGATAGTGTATTTTCAAAATACAGGCCCAAAACATGCTGAAAATCGATATTTTAGGTGCATAAAGTCAATATATGTATGCATCTTCTGTACCCGTTTATATCCCAAATTCAGGCTTAAAACACCCAAAAATTCGATATTTTTGGGTCCCAGAAGCGATCTGTAGATGCCTATTCCGTGTTAGAGTATTCTCAAAGTACAGGCCAAAAACATGTTAAAAATCGATATTTTGGGTGCCCAAAGTCGATATGTGCATGCATCTTCTGTACCCGTTTATATCTCAAATTCAGGCTTAAAACACCCAATAATCCGATATTTTTGGGTTCCAGAAGCGATCTGTACATGCCTAATCATTGCTAGAATGTTTTCAAGATACAGACCCAAAACATGCTCAAAATCGATTTTTTAGGTGCCCAAAGTCGATATTATTTGCATGCATCTTATGTATCCGTTTATATCTCAAATTCAGTCTCAAAACACCCGAATATTCGATTTTATTGGGGCCCAGAAGCGATCTGTACATGCCTACTCAGTTACAGAATATTTTCAAAAAACAGGCACAAAACATGCTGAAAATCGATATTTTAGGTGCCCAAAGTCGATATGTGCATGGATCTTCTGTACCCGTTTATATCTCAAATTCATGCTCAAAAAGCCCGAAAACTCAATATTTTTGGGTCCCAGAAGCGATTTGTACATGCCTACTCCGTGATAGTGTATTTTCAAAATACAGGCCCAAAACATGCTGAAAATCGATATTTTAGGTGCATAAAGTCAATATATGTATGCATCTTCTGTACTCGTTTATATCCCAAATTCAGGCTCAAAAACACCCAAAAAATCGATATTTTTGAGTCCCAGAAGCGATCTGTAGATGCCTATTCCGTGTTAGAGTATTTTCAAAATACAGGCCAAAAACATGTTCAAAATCGATATTTTGGGTGCCCAAAGTCGATATGTGCATGCATCTTCTGTACCCGTTTATATCTCAAATTCAGGCTTAAAACACCCAAAAATTCGATATTTTTGGGTCCCCGAAGCGATCTGTACATGCCTACTAAGTGCTAGAATATTTTTAAAATATAGGCCCAAAACATGCTCAAAATCGATATTTTAGGTGCCCAAAGTCGATATGTGCATGCATCTTCTATACCCGTTTATATCTAAAATTCATGCTCAAAAAGCCCGAAAGTTCGATTTTATTGGGGCCCAGAAGCGATCTATACATGCCAAGTCCGTGTTAGAGTATTTTTAAAATACAGGCCCCAAACATGCTGAAAATCGATATTTTAGGTGCCCAAAGTCAATATATGTATGCATCTTCTGTACCCGTTTATATCTCAAATTCAGGCTAAAAACACCCGAAAATTCGATATTTTTGGGTCCAAGAAGCAATCTGTACATGCCTACTCAGTGCTAAAATATTTTCAGAATATAGGCAAAAAACATGCTGAAAATCGATATTTTGGGTGCTCAAAGTCGATATGTGCATGCAACTGCTGTACCCGTTTATATATCAAATTCAGGCTCAAAACACCCGAAAATTCGATATTTTCGGGTCCCAGAAGCGATCTGTACATGCCTACTCCGTGTTAGAGTATTTTCAAAATACAGGCCCAAAACATGCTGAAAATCGATATTTTAGGTGCCCAAAGTCGATATTATTTGCATGCATGTTATGTATCCGTTTATATCTCAAATTCAGTCTCAAAACACCCGAATATTCGATTTTATTGGGGCCCAGAAGCGATCTGTACATGCCTACTCAGTTACAGAATATTTTCAAAAAACAGGCACAAAACATGCTGAAAATCGATATTTTAGGTGCCCAAAGTCGATATGTGCATGGATCTTCTGTACCCGTTTATATCTCAAATTCATGCTCAAAAAGCCCGAAAACTCAATATTTTTGGGTCCCACAAGCGATTTGTACATGCCTACTCCGTGATAGTGTATTTTCAAAATACAGGCCCAAAACATGCTGAAAATCGATATTTTAGGTGCATAAAGTCAATATATGTATGCATCTTCTGTACTCGTTTATATCCCAAATTCAGGCTCAAAAACACCCAAAAAATCGATATTTTTGAGTCCCAGAAGCGATCTGTAGATGCCTATTCCGTGTTAGAGTATTTTCAAAATACAGGCCAAAAACATGTTCAAAATCGATATTTTGGGTGCCCAAAGTCGATATGTGCATGCATCTTCTGTACCCGTTTATATCTCAAATTCAGGCTTAAAACACCCAAAAATTCGATATTTTTGGGTCCCCGAAGCGATCTGTACATGCCTACTCCTTGCTAGAATGTTTTCAAGATACAGACCCAAAACATGTTCAAAATCGATATAATAGGTGCAAAAAGTCGATATGTGCATGCATCTTCTGTACCCGTTTATAACCCAAATTCAGGCTGAAAACACCCGAAAATTCGATATTTTTAGGGTCTGAGAAGCGATCTGTACATGCCTACTAAGTGCTAGAATATTTTTAAAATATAGGCCCAAAACATGCTCAAAATCGATATTTTAGGTGCCCAAAGTCGATATGTGCATGCATCTTCTATACCCGTTTATATCTAAAATTCATGCTCAAAAAGCCCGAAAGTTCGATTTTATTGGGGCCCAGAAGCGATCTATACATGCCTAGTCCGTGTTAGAGTATTTTTAAAATACAGGCCCCAAACATGCTGAAAATCGATATTTTAGATGCCCAAAGTCAATATATGTATGCATCTTCTGTACCCGTTTATATCTCAAATTCAGGCTAAAAACACCCGAAAATTCGATATTTTTGGGTACAAGAAGCAATCTGTACATGCCTACTCAGTGCTAAAATATTTTCAGAATATAGGCAAAAAACATGCTGAAAATCGATATTTTGGGTGCTCAAAGTCGATATGTGCATGCAACTGCTGTACCCGTTTATATCTCAAATTCAGGCTCAAAACACCCGAAAATTCGATATTTTCGGGTCCCAGAAGCGATCTGTACATGCCTACTCCGTGTTAGAGTATTTTCAAAATACAGGCCCAAAACATGCTTAAAATCAATATTTTGGGTGCCCAAAGTCGATATGTGCATGCATCTTCTGTACCCGTTTATATCTCAAATTCAGGCTCAAAACACCTGAATATTCGATTTTATTTTGGCCCAGAAGCGATCTGTACATGCCTAATTAGTGCTAGAATGTTTTCAAAATATAGGCCCAAAATATGCAAAAAATCGATATTTTAGGTGCCCAAAGTCGATATGTGCATGCATCTTCTGTACACGATTATATCTTAAATTCAGGCTCAAAACACCCGAATATTTGATTTTATTTTGGCCCAGAAGCAATCTGTACATGCCTACTTAGTGCTAGAAAATTTTCAAAATATAAGCCGAAAACATACTGAAAATCGATATTTCAGGTGCCCAAAGTCGAAATGTGCATGCATCTTCTGTACACGATTATATCTCAAATTACGGCTTAAAACACCTGAATATTAGATTTTATTTTGGCCCAGAAGCGATCTGTACATGCCTACTTAGTGCTAGAATATTTTCAAAATACAAGCCGAAAACTTGCTGAAAATCGATATTTTTGGTGCCCAAAGTCGATATTATTGGCATGCATCTTATGTATCCGTTTATATCTCAAATTCAGTCTCAAAACACCCGAATATTCGATTTTATTGGGTCCCAGAAGCGATCTGTACATGCATAGTCCGTGATAGAGTATTTTCAAAATACAGGCCCAAAACATGCTGAAAATCGATATTTTAGGTGCATAAAGTCAATATATGTATGCATCTTCTGTACCCGTTTATATCCCAAATTCAGGCTCAAAACACCCAAAAATTCAATATTTTTGGGTCCCAGAAGCGATCTGTAGATACCTATTCCGTGTTAGAGTATTTTCAAAATACAGGCCCAAAACATGCTCAAAATCGATATTTTGGGTGCCCAAAGTCGATATGTGCATGCATCTTCTGTACCCGTTTATATCTCAAAATCAGGCTCAAAAAACCTGAATATTCGATTTTATTTTGGACCAGAAACGATCTGTACATGCACACTTAGTGCTAGAATATTTTTAAAATATAGTCCAAAAACATGCTCAAAATCGATATTTTAGGTGCCCAAAGTCGATATGTGCATGCATCTTATGTACCCGTTTATATTCCAAATTCAGGCTCAAAACACCCGAAAATTCGATATTTTTGGGTCTCAGAAGCGATCTGTACATGCCTACTCAGTGCTAGAATATTTTCAAAATATAGGCCCAAAACATGCTCAAAATCGATATTTTAGGTGCCCAAAGTCGATATGTGCATGCATCTTCTGTACCCGTTTATATCTCAAATTCAGGCTCAAAACAAACGAAAATCCGATATTTTTGGGTCATAGAAGCGATCTGTACATGCCTAATCATTGCTAGAATCTTTTCAAGATACAGACCCAAAACATGCTCAAAATAGATATATTAGGTGCAAAAAGTCGATATGTGCATGCCTCTTCAGTACCCGTTTATATCTCAAATTCAGGCTTAAAACACCTGAAAATTCGATATTTTTGGGCCTAGAAGCGATTTGTACATGCCTACTCAGTGCTAGAATGTTTTCAAAATATAGGCCCAAAACATGCTGAAAATCGATATTTTAGGTGCCCAAAGTCAAAATATGTATGAATCTTCTGTACCCGTTTATATCTCAAAATCACGCTCAAAACACCCGAATATTCGATTTTATTTTGGCCCAGAAGCAATCTGTACATGCCTACTTAGTGCTAGAAAATTTTCAAAATATAAGCAGAAAACATGCTGAAAATCGATATTTTAGTTTCTCAAAATCGATATGTGCATGCATCTTCTGTACACGATTATATCTCAAATTCACGCTCAAAACACCCGAATATTCGATTTTTTTTTGGCCCAGAAGCGATCTGAACATTAGTGCTAGAATATTTTAAAAATATAAACCGAAAACATGCTGAAAATCGATATTTTAGGTGCCCAAAGTCGATATTATTTGCATGCATCTTATGTATCCGTTTATATCTCAAATTCAGGCTCAAAACACCCGAATATTCGATTTTATTGGGGCCCCGAAGCGATCTGTACATGCCTACTCAGTTACAGAATATTTTCAAAATACAGGCCCAAAACATGCTGAAAATCGATATTTTAGGTGCCCAAAGTCGATATGTGCATGGATCTTCTGTACCCGTTTATATCTCCAATTCATGCTCAAAAAGCCCGAAAATTCGATATTTTTGGGTCCCAGAAGCGATCTGTACATGCCTACTCCGTGATAGAGTATTTTCAAAATACAGGCCCAAAACATGCTAAATATCGATATTTTAGGTGCCCAAAGTCAATATATGTATGCATCTTCTGTACACGTTTATATCTCAAATTCAGGCTTAAAACACCCAAAAACTCGATATTTTGGGGTCCCAGAAGCGATCTGTAGATGCCTATTCTGTGCTAGAGTATTTTCAAAATACAGGCCCAAAACATGCTCAAAATCGATATTTTGGGTGCCCAAAGTCGATATGTGCATGCATCTTCTGTACCCGTTTATATCTCAAATTCAGGCTCAAACCACCCAAAAATTCGATATTTTTGCGTCCCCGAAGCGATCTATACATGCCTATTCCTTGCTAGAATGTTTTCAGGATACAGGCCCAAAACATGCTCCAAATCGATATATTAGGTGCAAAAAGTCGATATGTGAATGCATCTTCTGTACCAGTTTATAACCCAAATTCAGGCAGAAAACACCCGAAAATTCGATTTTTTTGGGGACTGACAAGCGATCTGTACATGCCTACTCAGTGCTAGAATATTTTTAAAATATAGGCCCAAAACATGCTCAAAATCGATATTTTAGGTGCCCAAAGTCGATATGTGCATGCATCTTCTATACCCGTTTATATCTCAAACTCATGCTCAAAAAGCCCTAAAGTTCGATTTTTTTTGGTCTCAGAAGCGATCTGTACATGCCTACTCCGTGTTAGAGTATTTTCAAAATACAGTACCAAAACATGCTGAAAATCGATATTTTAGGTGCCCAAAGTCAATATATGTATGAATCTTCTCTACCCGTTTATATCTCAAATTCAGGCTCAAAACACCCGAAAATTCGATATTTTCGGGTCCAAGAAGCGATCTGTACATGCCTACTCAGTGCTAAAATATTTTCAGAATATAGGCAAAAAACATGCTGAAAATCGATATTTTGGGTGCCAAAGTCAATATATGTATGCATCTTCTATACCCGTTTATATCTCAAATACAGGCTCAAAACACCAGAAAATTCGATATTTTTGGGTCCCAGAAGCGATATGTACATGCATTCTCCGTGTTAGAGTATTTTTAAAAATACACGCTTAAAACATGCTTTATTAAAATCAATATTTTGGGTGCCCAAAGCCGATATGTGCATGCATCTTCTGTACCCGTTTATATCTCAAATTCAGGCTCAAAACACCCGAAAATTCGATATTTTTGTATCCCAGAAGCAATCTGTACATGCCTACTCCGTGCTAAAGTATTTTTAAAATACACTCCCAAAACATGCCTAAAATCGATATTTTGGGTGCCCAAAGTCGATATGTGCATGCATCTTATGTATCCGTTTATATCTCAAATTCAGGCTCAAAACACCAGAAAATTCTATATATTTGGGTCCTAGAAGCGATCTGTACATGCCTACACAGTGCTAGAATGTTTTCAATATATAGGCTCAAAACATGCTAAAAATCGATATTTTAAGTGTCCAAAATCGATATATTCATGCATTTTCTGTTACAGTTTATATCTCAAATTCAGGCTCAAAACACCCGAAAATTCGATTTTTTGGAATCCAAGAGGCGATTTGTACATGAATACTCCGGCTTAGAGTATTTTCAAAATACACGCCCAAAACATGCTAAAAATCGATATTTTAAGTGTCCAAAGTCGATGCGTGCATGTATCTTCTGTACCCTTTTATATCTCAAATTCAGTCTCCAAACACCCGAAAATTCGATATTTTGGGGTCCCAGAAGCGATCTGTACATGCCTACTCAGATACAGGCCCAAAACATGCTGAAAATCAATATTTTAGGTGCCTAAAGTCAATATGTGTATGCATCTTCTGCACCCGTTTATATCCTAAATTCAACCTCAAAACACCCGAAAATTCGATATTTTTGGGTCCCAGAAGCGATCTGTACATGCCTACTCAGTGCTAGAATGTTTTCAAAATAAAGGCTCAAAACATGCTAAAAATCGATATTTTAAGTGTCCAAAGTCGATATGTGCATGCATCTTCTGTACCCGTTTATATCTCAAATTCATATTCAAAACACCCGAAAATTCGGTATTTTTGGGTACTAGAAGCGATCTGTACATGCCTACTCCTAGGTAGAATGTTTTCAAGATACAGACCCAAAACATGCTCAAAATCAATATTTTAGGTGCCCAAAGTCAATATGTGCATGCATCTTCCGTACCCGTTTATATCTCAAATTCGGGCTCAAAACACACGAAAATTCGGTATTTTGGGGTCCCAGAAGCGACCTGTACATGCCTACTCAGTGCTAGAATATTTTCAAAATATAGGCCCAAAACATGCTAAAAATCGATATTTTAAGTGCCCAAAGTCGATATCTCAAATTCAGTCACAAAACACCCGAAAATTCGATATTTTGGGGTCCCAGAAGCGATCTGTACATGCCTACTCCGTGTTAGAGTATTTTCAAAATACAGGCCCAAAACATACTGAAAATCGATCTTTTAGGTGCCAAAATGTCGATTTGTGCATGCATGTTCTGAACCCGTTTATATCTCAAAATTAGGCTACAAACACCCGAAAGTTCGATATTTTGGGGTCCCAGAAGCGATTTGTACAGCTGCGGTCTGGAGTTCGTGGGCCACCCAGGGTTGAGAATATGAACCCCGCATCACCTTTACTTGACTGCAAGTTACTATCCAGACGAGGAGTCTCACATGTATAGTATCTCGCTGAGGGTTGTTCAGATTGATATCCGAACTTTGAACTATACTTCTTTTTTTTTTTTTTTTTTTACTCCCATCACGTCAGTTACAACTTTAACCTTAAGAATTCTTATACTAATGTGACTATTTTATGAAGTAGTGAAATATAATTGCATTAATGAATAATACTTCATTATATAATGTCATTCATAATAATGTATTAATTTCTACAAATATTTACAATATTTCTAACGTATAGTTTGTAATCTATATTTTGTGGAGGAGTAATAGTAATGAAAACAGGTCAGTATTTAAGGACAATTTTATTCAGATATGAATCTAAACTTATATACAGTGTATTACTATCTCACTTATAGTTTGTAATCTATATTTTTCAGAGTAGTGATAATGGAACAATAAATAATAAAATAGTCGGTGTCCATGACTGAGATGATAATTCTCTTCGAACTACAGATTAAAATAGCAATTAGCTTATCTGAAAACATCTCTAAGTGATGTTATGTAAGACCTCTTGAGATAAGGACTCATAGTGTATCAGCAACAAGAATGTCACATAGTTAAAAAGACAATTTACTATATTTCTGATTATATTTCAATACTGTATATAAACGCCAAGCCATATTCGTGTGTTTGCGTGGCAATTGAGGTGGTGGGTTGGTTCCATGGTTCCATGGTGAGGAACAAAAATGTTTCGAAGCTTGATTTCGATAACTTTATCCGAGGTGAAGTCGATACCGCAATATTTGGTTCTGGTTAGCAGCTGTGGAGACTCACCATGAATCGGAGAGACGTTAATTTACTCCTCAGAAGGTTTTTTTTTTTTTTTTTTTTATTATTATTAATTGCGCCGTAGCGTCAATCAACAGGCAGGCAACAATACATACGGGTAGGCGGGACCCATGAGAATACAATGACTACAACCACACATACACACGCACACACACACACACACCACACACTGGTTCATAATTCATTTAGGATCTCGGGTAGTTATTCAGATTAAAATAATAAATAATAATACTCTCCTTTGTTTTAAATTTTCACAATAGTAAAGCGAATCATTTTCTTATCATAAGGAACATGGTGCATCTAATATGCAACAAAGATATTCAAAAACACTACAAGTGTCTTTATATCGTGAAGTATGATTCAGTACTGTAATTATGTTTCATTACTGCATAAAATAATCCCATTACAAGTATTCTAAAGGTTAAAGTTGTAACTGACGTGATAGGTGTTAAAAAGGAAAAATAGAAAGAAGTATGGTTCAAAGTTCAGATATCAATCTGAACAACCCTCAGCGAGATACTCTACATGTGAGACTCCTCGTCTGGATAGTAACTCGCAGTCAAGTAAGGGTGATGCGGGGTTCATATTCTCAACCCTGGGTGGCCACCGAACTCCAGACCGCAGCTGTACATGCCTACTCAGATACAGGCCCAAAACATGCTGAAAATCGATATTTTAGGTGCCCAAAGTCAATATGTGTATGCATCTTCTGCACCCTTTTATATCCCAAATTCAACCTCAAAACACCCGCAAATTCGTTATTTTTGGGTCCCAGAAGCGATCTGTACATGCCTACTCAGTGCTAGAATGTTTTCAAAATATAGGCTAAAAACATGCTAAAAATCTATATTTTAAGTGACCAAAAGTCAATATGTACATGCATCTTCAGTACCCGTTTATATCTCAAATTCAGGCTCAAAACACCCGAAAATACGATATTTTGGGGTCCAAGAAGCGATCTGTACATGCCTACTCTGTGTTAGAATATTTTCAAGATATAGGCCCAAAACATGCTGAAAATCGATATTTTAGGTGCCCAAAGTCAATATGTGCATGCATCTTCTGTACCCGTTTATATCTCAAATTCAGGCTCAAAGCACACGAAAATTCGATATTTTGGGGTCCCAGAAGCGATCTGTACAAGCCTACTCAGTGCTAGAATATTTTAAAAATATAGGCCCAAAACATGCTAAAAATCGATATTTTAAGTGCCCAAAGTCGATATCTCAAATTCAGTCACAAAACACCCGAAAATTCGATATATTGGGGTCCCAGAAGCGATCTGTACATGCCTACTCCGTGTTAGAGTATTTTCAAAATACAGGCCCAAAACATACTGAAAATCGATCTTTTAGGTGCCAAAAAGTCGATTTGTGCCTGCATCTTCTGTACCCGTTTATATTAAAAATCAGACTAGAAACACCCGAAAATTCGATATTTTGGGGTCCCAGAAGCGATTTGTACATGCCTACTCAGATACAGGCCCAAAACATGCTGAAAATCGATATTTTAGGTGCCAAAAGTCAATATGTGTATGCATCAGCTGCACCCTTTTATATCCCAAATTCAACCTCAAAACACCCGCAAATTCGTTATTTTTGGGTCCCAGAAGCGATCTGTACATGCCTACTCAGTGCTGGAATGTTTTCAAAATATAGGCTCAAAACATGCTAAAAATCGATATTTTAAGTGACCAAAAGTCAATATGTACATGCATCTTCAGTACCCGTTTATATCTCAAATTCAGGTTCAAAACACCCGAAAATTCGATATTTTGGGGTCCAAGAAGCGATCTGTACATGCCTACTCTGTGGTAGAATATTTTCAAAATATAGGCCCAAAACATGCTGAAAATCGATATTTTACGTGCCCAAAGTCAATATGTGCATGCATCTTCTGTACCCGTTTATATCTCAAATTCAGGCTCAAAACACCCGAAAATTCGATATTTTGTGGTCCTAGAAGCGATCTATACATGCCTACTCAGTGCTAGAATATTTTCAAAATATAGGCCCAAAACATGCTAAAAATCGATATTTTAGGTGCCCAAAGTCGATATCTCAAATTCAGGCACAAAACACCCTAAAATTCGATATTTTTGGGTCCCAGAAGCGATCTGTACATGCCTACTCCGTTGCTAGAGTATTTTCAAAATAGAGGCCCAAAACATACTGAAAATCGATCTTTTAGGTGCCCAAAAGTCGATATGTGCATGCATCTTCTGTACACGTTTATATCTCAAATTCAGGCTCCAAACACCCGAAAATTCGATATTTTGGGGTCCCAGAAGCAATCTGTACATGCCTACTCAGATACAGGCCCAAAACATGCTGAAAATCAATATTTTAGGTGCCCAAAGTCAATATGTGTATGCATTTTCTGCACCCGTTTATATCCCAAATTCAACCTCAAAAGACCCGAAAATTCGATATTTTTGGGTCCCAGAAGCGATCTGTACATGCCTACTCAGTGCTAGAATGTTTTCAAAATATAGGCTCAAAACATGCTAAAAATCGATATTTTAAGTGTCCAAAGTCGATATGTGCATGCATCTTCTGTACCCGTTTATATCTCAAATTCAGGTTCAAAACACCCGATAATTCGGTATTTTGGGGTACTAGAAGCGATCTGTACATGCCTACTCCAAGTTTGAATGTTTTCAAGATACAGACCCAAAACATGCTCAAAATCAATATTTTAGGTGCCCAAAGTCAATATGTGCATGCATCTTCTGTACCCGTTTATATCTCAAATTCAGGCTCCAAACACCCGAAAATTCAATATTTTGGGGTTTCAGAAGCAATCTGAACACGTCTACTCAGATACATGCCCAAAACATGCTGAAAATCGATATTTTAGGTGCCTAAACTCAATATGTGTATTCATCTTCTGAACCAGTTTATATCCCGAATTCAACCTCAAAACACCCGAAAATTCTATATTTTTGGATCCCAGAAGCGATCTGTACACTCAGAGCTAAAATGTTTTCAAAATATAGGCTCAAAAAATGCTAAAAATTAATATTTAAAGTGTCCAAAATCGATATGTGCATGCATCTTCTGTACCCTTTTATATCTCAAGTTCAGGCTCAAAACACCCGAAAATTTGATATTTTTGCGTCATAGAATTGATCTGTACATGCCTACTCAGAAATAATATGTTTTCAAAATATAGGCTCTAAGCATGCTAAAAATCTATATTTTATTTGTACAAAGTCGATATGTGCATGCATCTTCTGTACCCGTTGATATCTCAAATTCAGGCTCAAAACACCCGAAAATTCGATATTTTTGGGTCCCAGAAGCGATCTGTACATGCCTACTCCGTGTTAGAGTATTTTCATAATACAAGGCCAAAACATACTAAAATCGATATTTTATGTGCATAAAGTTAATATGTGTATGTATCTTCATTACCCGTTTATATCTCAAATTCAGGCTCAAAACACCCGAAAGTTCGATATTTTTTGGTCCCAGAAGCGATCTGTACATGCCTAATCAGTAACAAAATATTTTCAATATACAAGTCCCAAACATGCTGAAAATCGATATTTTAGGTGCCAAAAGTCGATATGTGCATGCATCTTCTGTACCCGTTGATATCTCAAATTCAGGCTCAAAACACCCGAAAATTCGATATTTTTGGGTCACAGAAGCGATCTGTACATGCCTACTCCGTGTTAGAGTATTTACATAATACAGGCCAAAAACATTATAAAATCGATATTTTAGGTGCCCAAAGTCAATATGTGTATGTATCTTCATTAACCGTTTATATCTCATATTCAGGCTCAAAACTCCCGAAAATTCAAAATATTTGTGTCCCAGAAGCGATCTGTACATGCCTAATCAGTAACAAAATATTTTTAAAATACCAGTCCAAAACATGCTGAAAATCGATATTTTAGGTTTTCAAAGTCGATATGTGAATGCATCTTCTGTACCCGTTTATATCTCAAATTCAGGCTCAAAACACCGTAAAATTCGATATTTTTGGGTCCCGGAAGCGATCTGTACATGCCTACTCAATGTTAGAATATTTTCAAAACACAGGACAAAAAGAAGTTGAAAATCGATATTTTAGGTGTCCAAAATCGATATGTGCATACATCTTCTGTACCCGTTTATATCTCAAATTCAGGCTTAAAACACCTGAAAATTCGATATTTTTGGGTCCCAGAAGCGATCTGTACATGCCTACTCCTTGCCAGAATGTTTTCAAGATACAGACCCAAAACATGCTCAAAATCGATATTTTAGGTGCAAAAAGTCGATATGTGCATGCTTCTTCAGTACCCGTTTATATCTCAAATTCAGGCTCAAAACACCCGGAAACTCGATATTTTTGGGTCCCAGAAGAGATCTGTACATGCCTACTTCGTGTTAAAGAATTTTCAAGATACAGGCCCAAAGCATGCTGAAAATCAATATTTTAGGTGCCCAAAGTCAATATGTGTATGCATCTTCTGCACCCGTTTATATCCCAAATTCAACCTCAAAAGACCCGAAAATTCGATATTTTTGGGTCCCAGAAGCGATCTGTACATGCCTACTCAGTGCTAGAATGTTTTCAAAATATAGGGTCAAAACATGCTAAAAATCGATATTTTAAGTGTCCAAAGTCGATATGTGCATGCATCTTCTGTACCCGTTTATATCTCAAGTTCAGGCTCAAAACACCCGAAAATACGATATTTTGGGGTCCAAGAAGCGATCTGTACATGCCTACTCTGTGTTAGAATATTTTCAAAATATAGGCCCAAAACATGCTGAAAATCGATATTTTAGGTGCCCAAAGTCAATATGTGCATGCATCTTCTGTACCCGTTTATATCTCAAATTCAGGCTCAAAGCACACGAAAATTCGATATTTTGGGGTCCCAGAAGCGATCTGTACAAGCCTACTCAGTGCTAGAATATTTTAAAAATATAGGCCCAAAACATGCTAAAAATCGATATTTTAAGTGCCCAAAGTCGATATCTCAAATTCAGTCACAAAACACCCGAAAATTCGATATATTGGGGTCCCAGAAGCGATCTGTACATGCCTACTCCGTGTTAGAGTATTTTCAAAATACAGGCCCAAAACATACTGAAAATCGATCTTTTAGGTGCCAAAAAGTCGATTTGTGCCTGCATCTTCTGTACCCGTTTATATTAAAAATCAGACTAGAAACACCCGAAAATTCGATATTTTGGGGTCCCAGAAGCGATTTGTACATGCCTACTCAGATACAGGCCCAAAACATGCTGAAAATCGATATTTTAGGTGCCAAAAGTCAATATGTGTATGCATCAGCTGCACCCTTTTATATCCCAAATTCAGGCTCAAAACACACGAAACATCGATATTTTGTGGTCCCAGAATCAATCTGTACATGCCTTCTCCGTGTTATAGTATTTTCAAAATGCAAGCCTAAAACATACTGAAAATCGATCTTTTAGGTGCCCAAAAGTCGATATGTGCATGCATCTTCTGTACCCGTTTATATCTCAAATTCAGGCTCCAAACACCCGAAAATTCAATATTTTGGGGTTTCAGAAGCAATCTGAACACGTCTACTCAGATACATGCCCAAAACATGCTGAAAATCGATATTTTAGGTGCCTAAACTCAATATGTGTATTCATCTTCTGAACCAGTTTATATCCCGAATTCAACCTCAAAACACCCGAAAATTCTATATTTTTGGATCCCAGAAGCGATCTGTACACTCAGTGCTAAAATGTTTTCAAAATATAGGCTCAAAAAATGCTAAAATTTAATATTTAAAGTGTCCAAAATCGATATGTGCATGCATCTTCTGTACCCTTTTATATCTCAAGTTCAGGCTCATAACACCCGAAAATTCGGT
Organism: Petrolisthes cinctipes; assembly: GCA_033782935.1. Taxonomy (NCBI): domain Eukaryota; kingdom Metazoa; phylum Arthropoda; class Malacostraca; order Decapoda; family Porcellanidae; genus Petrolisthes; species Petrolisthes cinctipes. The sequence continues at coordinate 419,885 of JAWQEG010000014.1, forward strand.
ATTTTTGGGTCCTAGAAGCGATCTGTACATGCCTACTCCTAGTTAGAAAATTTTCAAGATAAAGACCCAAAACATGCTCAAAATCGATATTTTAGGTGCTCAAAAGTCAATATGTGCATGCATCTTCTATACCCGTTTATATCTCAAATTCAGGCTCAAAACAACCGAAAATTCGAATATTTGGGGTCCCAGAAACGATCTGTACATGCCTACTCCGTGTTAGAGTATTTTTAAAATACAGGCCAAAAACATGCTGAAAATTGATATTTTAGGTGCCCAAAGTCGATATGTGCATGCATCTTCAGTATCCGTTTATATCTCAAATTTAGGCTCAAAGCACCTGAAAATTTGATATTTTTGCGTCCCAGAATTGATCTGTACATGCCTACTCAGAAATAATATGTTTTCAAAATATAGGCTCTAAGCATGCTAAAAATCTATATTTTATTTGTCCAAAGTCGATATGTGCATGCATCTTCTGTACCCGTTGATATCTCAAATTCAGGCTCAAAACACCCGAAAATTCGATATTTTTGGGTCCCAGAAGCGATCTGTACATGCCTACTCCGTGTTAGAGTATTTTCATAATACAGGCCCAAAACATACTAAAATCGATATTTTATGTGCATAAAGTTAATATGTGTATGTATCTTCATTTCCCGTTTATATCACAAATTCAGGCTCAAAACACCCGAAAGTTCGATATTTTTTGGTCCCAGAAGCGATCTGTACATGCCTAATCAGTAACAAAATATTTTCAATATACAAGTCCCAAACATGGTGAAAATCGATATTTTAGGTGCCAAAAGTCGATATGTGCATGCATCTTCTGTACCCGTTGATATCTCAAATTCAGGCTCAAAACACCCGAAAATTCGATATTTTTGGATCCCAGAAGCGATCTGTACATGCCTACTCCATGTTAGAGTATTTACATAATACAGGCCAAAAATATTCTAAAATCGATATTTTAGGTGCCCAAAGTCAATATGTGTATGTATCTTCATTAACCGTTTATATCTCATATTCAGGCTCAAAACTCCCAAAAATTCAAAATATTTGTGTCCCAGAAGCGATCTGTACATGCCTAATCAGTAACAAAATATTTTTAAAATACCAGTCCAAAACATGCTGAAAATCGATATTTTAGGTGCTCAAAGTCGATATGTGAATGCATCTTCTGTACCCGTTTATATCTCAAATTCAACCTCAAAAGACCCGAAAATTCGATATTTTTGGGTCCCAGAAGCGATCTGTACATGCCTACTCAGTGCTAGAATGTTTTCAAAATATAGGCTCAAAACATGCTAAAAATCGATATTTTAAGTGTCCAAAGTCGATATGTGCATGCATCTTCTGTACCCGTTTATATCTCAAGTTCAGGCTCAAAACACCCGAAAAATCGGTATTTTTGGGTCCTACAAGCTATCTGTACATGCCTAATCCTAGTTTGAATGTTTTCAAGATATAGACCCAAAACATGCTCAAAATCGATATTTTAGGTGCCCAAAAGTCGATATGTGCAGGCATCTTCAGTACCCGTGTGTATCTCAAATTCAACCTCAAAACACCCAAAAATTCGATATTTTGGGGTCCCAGATGCGATTTGTACATGCCTACTCCGTGTTAGAGTATTTTCAAAATATAGGCCAAGTACATTCTGAAAATCAATATTTTAGGTTTCCAAAGTATATATGTGCATGCATCTTCTGTACCCGTTTATATCTCAAATTCTTGCACAAAACACTCGAAAATTCGATAATTTGGGGTCCCAGAAGCGATCTGTACATGCTTACTCAGTGCTAGAATATTTTCAAAATATAGGCCCAAAACATGCTAAAAATCGATATTTAGGTGCCCAAATTCGATATCTCAAATTCATGCACAAAACACCCGAAAATTCGATATTTGGGGGTCCCAGAATCAATCTGTACATGCCTTCTCCGTGTTAGAGTATTTTTAAAATACAAGCCCAAAACATACTGAAAATCGATGTTTTAGGTGCCCAAAAGTCGATATGTGTATGCATCTTCTGTACCCGTTTATATCTCAAATTCAGGCTCCAAACACCCGAAAGTTCAATATTTTGGGGTTCCAGAAGCAATCTGTACATGTCTACTCAGATACATGCCCAAAATAGGCTGAAAATCGATATTTTAGGTGCCCAAAGTCAATATGTGTATTCATCTTCTGAACCAGTTTATATCCCAAATTCAACCTCAAAACACCCGAAAATTCGATATTTTTGGGTTCCAGTAGCAATCTATACATGCTTACTCAATGTTAGAATATTTTTAAAATACAAGCAGAAAAACAAGTTGAAAATTGATATTTTAGGTGCCCAAGTCAATATGTGCATGCATCTTCTGTACCCATTTACATCCCAAATTCAGGCTCAAAACACCCGAAAATTCGATATTTTTGGGTCCCAGAAGCGTTCTGTACATGCCTACTCCGTGTTATAGTATTTTCAAAATAAAGACCCAAAACATGCTGAAAATCGATATTTTAGGTGCCCAAAGTCAATATGTGCATGCATCTTCTGTACCCGTTTATATCCCAAATTCAGGCTCAAAACACACGAAAATTCGATATTTTTGGGTCCAAGTAGCGATCTGTACAAGCCTACACTGTGCTTGAATATTTTTTAAAATATAGGCCCAAAAATGCTGAAAATCGATATTTTAGGTGGTCAAAGTCGATATGTGCATGCATCTTCTGTACCCGTTTATATCTCAAATTCAGGCTCAAAACACCCGAAAATTCGATATTTTTGGGTCCCAGAAGCGATCTCTACATGCCTACTCACTAATAGAATTATTTCAAAATTTAGTCCCAAAAATATGTTTAAAATCGATATTTTAGGTGCCCAAAGTTGATATGTGCATGTATCTTCTGTACCCGTTCATATCTCAAATTCAGGATCAAAATACCCGAAAATTTGATATTTATGGGTCCCATAAGCGATCTGTACATGCCTACTCAATGTTAGAATATTTTCAATATACAGGCACAAAAACAAGTTGAAAATCGATATTTTAGGTGCCCAAAATCGATATGTGCATGCATCTTCAGTACCCGTTTATATCTCAAATTCAGGCTGAAAACACCCGAAAACTCGATACTCTTGGGTCCCAGAAGGGATCTGTACATGCCTACTCCGTGTTAGAGTATTTTCAAAATAAAGGCCCAAAAAATGCTGAAAATCGATATTTTAGGTGCCCAAAGTCAATATGTGTATGCATCTTCAGTACCCGTTTATATCTCAATTTCAGTCTCAAAACACCCGAGAATTCGATATTTTTGGGTCCCAGAAGCGATCTGTACATGCCTAATCAGTAACAAAATATTTTCAATATACAAGTCCCAAACATGCTGAAAATCGATATTTTAGGTGCCAAAAGTCGATATGTGCATGCATCTTCTGTACCCGTTGATATCTCAAGTTCAGGCTCAAAACACCCGAAAATTTGATATTTTTGGGTCCCAGAAGCGATCTGTACATGCCTACTCCGTGTTAGAGTATTTACATAATACAGGCCAAAAACATTCTAAAATCGATATTTTAGGTGCCCAAAGTCAATATGTGTATGTATCTTCATTAACCGTTTATATCTCATATTCAGGCTCAAAACTCCCGAAAATTCAAAATATTTGTGTCCCAGAAGCGATCTGTACATGCCTAATCAGAAACAAAATATTTTTAAAATACCAGTCCAAAACATGCTGAAAATCGATATTTTAGGTGCTCAAAGTCGATATGTGAATGCATCTTCTGTACCCGTTTATATCTCAAATTCAACCTCAAAAGACCCGAAAATTCGATATTTTTGGGTCCCAGAAGCGATCTGTACATGCCTACTCAGTGCTAGAATGTTTTCAAAATATAGGCTCAAAACATGCTAAAAATCGATATTTTAAGTGTCCAAAGTCGATATGTGCATGCATCTTCTGTACCCGTTTATATCTCAAGTTCAGGCTCAAAACACCCGAAAAATCGGTATTTTTGGGTATTAGAAGCGATCTGTACATGCCTACTCCTAGTTAGAATATTTTCAAGATAAAGACCCAAAACATGCTCAAAATCGATATTTTAGGTGCCCAAAGTCAATATGTGCATGCATCTTCTGTACCCGTTTATATCTCAAATTCAGGCTCAAAACCCCCGAAAATTCGATATTTTGGGGTCCCAGAAGCGATCTGTACATGCATACTCCGTGTTAGAGTATTTTCAAAATACAGGCCCAAAACATGCTGAAAATTGATATTTTATGTGCCCAAAGTCGATATGTGCATGCATCTTCAGTATCCGTTTATATCTCAAATTTAGGCTCAAAGCACCTGAAAATTTGATATTTTTGCGTCCCAGAAGCGATCTGTACATGCGTACTAAGAAATAAAATGTTTTCAAAATATATGCTCTAAACATGCTAAAAATCGATATTTTAGGTGTCCAAAGTCGATATGTGCATGCATCTTCTGTACAGGTTGATATCTCAAATTCAGGCTCAAAACACCCGAAAATTCGATATTTTGGGGTCCCAGAAGCGATCTGTACATGCCTACTCCGTGTTAGAGTATTTTCATAATACAGGCCCAAAACATACTAAAATCGATATTTTAGGTGCCTAAAGTTAATATGTGTATGTATCTTCATTACCCGTTTATATCTCAAATTCAGTCTCAAAACACACGAAAGTTCGATATTTTTTGGTCCCAGAAGCGATCTGTACATGCCTAATCAGTAACAAAATATTTTCAATATACAAGTCCCAAACATGCTAAAAATCGATATTTTAGGTGCCAAAAGTCGATATGTGCATGCATCTTCTGTACCCGTTTATATCTCAAATTCAGGCTCAAAACACCCTAAAATTCGATATTTTTGGGTCCCGGAAGCGATCTGTACATGCCTACTCAATGTTAGAATATTTTCAAAACACAGGCATAAAAACAAGTTGAAAATCGATATTTTAGGTGTCCAAAATCGATATGTGCATGCATCTTCTGTACCCGTTTATATCTCAAATTCAGGCTTAAAACACCTGAAAATTCGATATTTTTGGGTCCCAGAAGCGATCTGTACATGCCTACTCCTTGCCAGAATGTTTTCAAGATACAGACCCAAAACATGCTCAAAATCGATATTTTAGTTGCAAAAAGTCGATATGTGCATGCTTCTTCAGTACCCGTTTATATCTCAAATTCAGGCTCAAAACACCCGGAAACTCGATATTTTTGGGTCCCTGAAGGGATCTGTACATGCCTACTTCGTGTTAAAGAATTTTCAAGATACAAGCCCAAACCATGCTGAAAAACGATATTTTAGGAGCCCAAAGTCAATATGTGCATGCATCTTCTGTACCCGTTTATATCTCATATTTAGGCTCAAAACACCCGAAAATTCGATATTTTTGGTTCCCAGAAGCGATTTGTACATGCCTACTCACTAATAGAATTATTTCAAAATACAGGCCCAAAACATGTTTAAAATCGATATTTTAGGTGCCCAAAGTTGATATGTGCATATATCTTCTGTACCCGTTTATATCTCAAATTCAGGATCAAAACATAGGAAAATTCGATATTTATGGGTCCCATAAGCGATCTGTACATGCCTACTCAATGTTAGAATATTTTCAAAATACAGGCACAAAAACAAGTTGAAAATCGATATTTTCTGTGTCCAAAGTCGATATGTGCATGCATCTTGTTTACCCGTTTTTATCTCAAAATCAGGCTCAAAACACCTGAAAACTCGATATTTTTGGATCCCAGAAGGGATCTGTACATGCCTACTCCGTGTTAGAGAATTTTCAAAATATAGGCCCAAAGCATGCTGAAAATCGATATTTTAGAAGCCTAAAGTCAATATGTGCATGCATCTTCTGTACCCGTTTCTATCTCAAATTCCGGCTCAAAAAACCAGAAAAGTCGATATTTTTGGTTCCCAGAAGCGATCTGTACATGCCTACTCCGTGTTAGAGTATTTTGAAAATACAGGCCCAAAACAAGCTAAAATTCGATATTTTAGGTGAACAAAGTCAATATGTGTATGCATCTTCTCTACCCGTTTATATCTCAAAATCAGGCTCAAAACACCCGAAAAATTCGATATTTTTGGGTCCCAGAAGCGATCTGTACATGCCTAATCAGTAACAGAATATTTTCAAAATACAAGTCCAAAACATGCTAAAAATCGATATTTTAGTTGCCCAAAGTCGATATGTGCATGAATCTTCTGTACCAGTTTATATCTCAAATTCAGGCTCAAAACACCCGAAAATTCGATATTTTTGGGTCCCAGAAGCGATCTGTACATGCTTATTCAATGTTAGAATATTGTCAAAACACAGGCACAAAAACAAGTTGAAAATCGATATTTTAGGTGTCCAAAATCGATATGTGCATGCATCTTCTGTACCCGTTTATATCTCAAATTCAGGCTCAAAACGCCCTAAAATTTGATATTTTTGGGTTCCAGAAGCGATTTGTACATGCCTACTTCTTGCTAGAATGTTTTTAAGATACAGACCCAAAACATGCTCAAAATCGATATTTTAGGTGCAAAAAGTCGATATGTGCATGCATCTTCTGTACCCGTTTATATCTCAAATTCAGGCTTAAAACACACAAAAAATCGATATTTTTGGGTCCCAGAAGCGATCTGTACATGCCTACTCAGTGCTAGAATATTTTCAAAATATAGGCCCAAAACATGCTGAAAATCGATATTTTAGGTCCACAAAGTCGATATGTGCATGCATCTTCAGTACCCGTTAATATCTCAAATTCAGGCTCAAAACACCCGAAAACTCGATATTTTGGGGTCCCAGAAGCGATCTGTACATGTCTACTCACTAATAGAATGTTTTCAAGATACAGGCCCAAAACATGCTCAAAATCGATATTTTAGGTGCAAAAAGTCGATAAGTGCATGCATCTTAAGTACCCGTTTATATCTCAAATTCAGGCTTAAAACACCCGAAAATTCGCTATTTTGGGGTCCCAGAAGCGATCTGTACATGCCTACTCAGTGCTAGAATGTTTTCAAAATATAGGCCCAAAACATGCTGAAAATCGATATTTTATGTGCCCAAAGTCGATATGTGCATGCAACTTCTGTACCCGTTTATATCTCAAATTCAGGCTCAAAACATCCGAATATTTGATTTTATTGGGGCCCAAAAGCGATCTGTACATGGGTACTAAGGGCTAGAATATTTTCAAAATATATGCCCAAAACATGCTCAATATCAATATTTTAGGTGTCCAAAGTCGATATGTGCATGCATCTTCAATACCCGTTTATATCTCATATTCAGGCTCAAAACACCCGAAAATTCGATATTTTTGAGTCCCAGAAGCGATCTGTACATGCTTACGCAGTTATAGAATATTTTCAAAATACAGGCCAAAAACATGCTGAAAATCGATATTCTAGGTGCCCAAAGTCGATATGTGCATGCATCTTCTGTACCCGTTTATATCTCAAATTCAGGATCAAAATACCCGAAAATTCGATATTTTTGGGTTCCTGAAGCGATCTCTCCATGCCTACTCAATTCTAGAATATTTTCAAAAAATAGGCCGAAAACATGCTGAAAATTGATATATTAGGTACCCAAAGTCGATATGTGCATGCATCTTCAGTACCCGTTTATATCTCAAATTCAGGCTCAAAACATCCGAAAAATTGACATTTTTGGGTCCCAGAAGCGATCTGTACATGCCTACTCAGTAATAGAATGTTTCCAAAACATAGGCTCAAAGCATGCAAAAAATCGATATTTTAGGTGTCCAAAGACGATATGTGCATGCATCTTCTGTACACGTTTATATCTCAAATTCAGGCTCAAAACACCGGAAAATTTGATATTTTTGGGTTCCAGAAGCAATCTTTACATGCTTACTCCTTGCTAGAATGTTTTTAAGATACAGACCGAAAACATGCTCAAAATCGATATTTAGGTTGCAAAAAGTCGATAATTGCATTCATCTTTAGTACCCTTTTGTATTCCAAATTCAGGCTCAGAACCACTGAAAATTCGATATTTTTGGGTCCAAAAGCGATCTGTACATGCCTACTCAGTGCTAGAAAATTTTCAAAATATAGGCCCAAAATATACTACAATTCGATATTTGAGGTGCCCAAAGTCAATATGTGCATGTATCTTCTGTACCCGTTTATATCTCAAATTCAGGCTCAAAACACCCAAATATTCGATTTTATTGAGGCCCAGATGCGATTTGTACATGCCTACTCTTTGCTAGAATGTTTTCAAGATACAGACCCAACATGCTCAAAATCGATATTTTAGGTGCAAAGAGTCGATATGTGTATGCATCTTCAGTACCCGTTTATATCTCAAATTCAGGCTTAAAACACCCGAAAATTCGATATTTTTAGGTCCCAGAAGCGATCTGTACATGCCTACTCAGTGCTAGAATTTTTTCAATATATAGGCTCAAAACATGCTTAAAATCGATATTTTAGGTGCCCAAAGTCGATATGTGCATGCATCTTCTGTATTCGTTTATATTTAAAATTCAGGCTCAAATCACCCGAATATTCGATTTTATTTTGGCCCAGAAGCGTTCTGTACATGCCTACTCAGTGCTAGAATGTTTTCGAAATATAAGCCCAAAAATGCTGAAAATCGATATATTAGGTGCCAAAAGTCGATATATGCATGCATCTTCTGTATCCATTTATATCTCAAATTCAGGCTCAAAACACCCGAATATTCGATTTTATTGGCGTCCAGAAGCGATCTGTACATGCCTACTCAGTAATAGAATATTTTCAAGATTCAGGCCGAAAACATGCTGAAAATCGATATTTTAGGTGCCCAAAGTCGATATGTGCATGCATCTTCTGTACCCGTTTATATCTCAAATTCAGGATCAAAACACCCGAAAATTCGATATTTTGGGGTCCCAGAAGCGATCTGTACATGCCTACTACGTGTTAGAGTATTTTCAAAATACAGCCAAAATAACATACTGAAAATCGATATTTTAGGTGCCCAAAGTCAATATGTGTATGCATCTTCTGCACACTTTTATAAACCAAATTCAACCTCAAAACACCTGCAAATTCGTTATTTTTGGGTCCCAGAAGCGATCTGTACATACCTACTCAGTGCTAGAATGTTTTTAAAATATAGGCAAAAAACATGCTCAAAATCGATATTTTAGGTGCAAAAAGTCGATATGTGTATGCATCTTCAGTACCCGTTTATATCTCAAATTCAGGCTTAAAACACAAAAAATTCGATATTTTTGGGTCCCAGAAGCAATCTGTACATGCCTACTAAGTGCTAGAATGTTTTCAAAATATAGGCTCAAAACATACTAAAAATATATATTTTAAGTGTCCAAAGTCGATATGTGCATGGATCTTCTGTACCCATTTATATCTCAAATTCATGCTCAAAACAATCGAAAATTCGGTATTTTTGGGTCCTAATAGCGATCTGTACATGCCTAATCCTAGTTTGAATGTTTTCAAGATACAGACCCAAAACATGCTCAAAATCGATATTTTAGGTGCCCAAAAGTCGATATGTGCATGCATCTTCAGTACCCGTGTATATCTCAAATTCAACCTCAAAACACCCAAAAATTCGATATTTTGGGGTCCCAGAAGCGATTTGTACATGCCTACTCCGTGTTAGAGTATTTTCAAAATATAGGCCAAGTACATTCTGAAAATCAATATTTTAGGTGTCCAAAGTCAATATGCGCATGCATCTTCTGTACCCGTTTATATCTCAAATTCTGGCTCAAAACACCCGAAAATTCGATAATTTGGGGTCCCAGAAGCGATCTGTACATGCCTACTCAGTGCTAGAATATTTTCAAAATATAGGCCCAAAACATGCTAAAAATCGATATTTAGGTGCCCAAAGTCGATATCTCAAATTCATGCACAAAACACCCGAAAATTCGATATTTGGGGGTCCCAGAATCAATCTGTACATGACTTCTCCGTGTTAGAGTATTTTCAAAATACAAGCCCAAAACATACTGAAAATCGATCTTTTAGGTGTCCAAAAGTCGATATGTGCATGCATCTTCTGTACCCGTTTATATCTCAAATTCAGGCCCCAAACACCCGAAAATTCAATATTTTGGGGTTCCAGAAGCAATCTCTACATGTTTACTCAGATACATGCCCAAAATAGGCTGAAAATCGATATTTTAGGTGAACAAAGTCAATATGTGTATTCATCTTCTGAACCAGTTTATATCCCAAATTCAGGTTAAAAACACCCGAAAATTCGATATTTTTGGTTCCCAGAAGCGATTTGTACATGCCTACTCACTAATAGAATTATTTCAAAATACAGGCCCAAAACATGTTTAAAATCGATATTTTAGGTGCCCAAAGTTGATATGTGCATATATCTTCTGTACCCGTTTATATCTCAAATTCAGGATCAAAACATAGGAAAATTCGATATTTATGGGTCCCATAAGCGATCTGTACATGCCTACTCAATGTTAGAATATTTTCAAAATACAGGCACAAAAACAAGTTGAAAATCGATATTTTCTGTGTCCAAAGTCGATATGTGCATGCATCTTGTTTACCCGTTTTTATCTCAAAATCAGGCTCAAAACACCTGAAAACTCGATATTTTTGGATCCCAGAAGGGATCTGTACATGCCTACTCCGTGTTAGAGAATTTTCAAAATATAGGCCCAAAGCATGCTGAAAATCGATATTTTAGAAGCCTAAAGTCAATATGTGCATGCATCTTCTGTACCCGTTTCTATCTCAAATTCCGGCTCAAAAAACCAGAAAAGTCGATATTTTTGGTTCCCAGAAGCGATCTGTACATGCCTACTCCGTGTTAGAGTATTTTCAAAATACAGGCCCAAAACAAGCTAAAATTCGATATTTTAGGTGAACAAAGTCAATATGTGTATGCATCTTCTCTACCCGTTTATATCTCAAAATCAGGCTCAAAACACCCGAAAAATTCGATATTTTTGGGTCCCAGAAGCGATCTGTACATGCCTAATCAGTAACAGAATATTTTCAAAATACAAGTCCAAAACATGCTAAAAATCGATATTTTAGTTGCCCAAAGTCGATATGTGCATGAATCTTCTGTACCAGTTTATATCTCAAATTCAGGCTCAAAACACCCGAAAATTCGATATTTTTGGGTCCCAGAAGCGATCTGTACATGCTTATTCAATGTTAGAATATTGTCAAAACACAGGCACAAAAACAAGTTGAAAATCGATATTTTAGGTGTCCAAAATCGATATGTGCATGCATCTTCTGTACCCGTTTATATCTCAAATTCAGGCTCAAAACACCCTAAAATTTGATATTTTTGGGTTCCAGAAGCGATTTGTACATGCCTACTTCTTGCTAGAATGTTTTTAAGATACAGACCCAAAACATGCTCAAAATCGATATTTTAGGTGCAAAAAGTCGATATGTGCATGCATCTTCTGTACCCGTTTATATCTCAAATTCAGGCTTAAAACACACAAAAAATCGATATTTTTGGGTCCCAGAAGCGATCTGTACATGCCTACTCAGTGCTAGAATATTTTCAAAATATAGGCCCAAAACATGCTGAAAATCGATATTTTAGGTCCACAAAGTCGATATGTGCATGCATCTTCAGTACCCGTTAATATCTCAAATTCAGGCTCAAAACACCCGAAAACTCGATATTTTGGGGTCCCAGAAGCGATCTGTACATGTCTACTCACTAATAGAATGTTTTCAAGATACAGGCCCAAAACATGCTCAAAATCGATATTTTAGGTGCAAAAAGTCGATAAGTGCATGCATCTTAAGTACCCGTTTATATCTCAAATTCAGGCTTAAAACACCCGAAAATTCGCTATTTTGGGGTCCCAGAAGCGATCTGTACATGCCTACTCAGTGCTAGAATGTTTTCAAAATATAGGCCCAAAACATGCTGAAAATCGATATTTTATGTGCCCAAAGTCGATATGTGCATGCAACTTCTGTACCCGTTTATATCTCAAATTCAGGCTCAAAACATCCGAATATTTGATTTTATTGGGGCCCAAAAGCGATCTGTACATGGGTACTAAGGGCTAGAATATTTTCAAAATATATGCCCAAAACATGCTCAATATCAATATTTTAGGTGTCCAAAGTCGATATGTGCATGCATCTTCAATACCCGTTTATATCTCATATTCAGGCTCAAAACACCCGAAAATTCGATATTTTTGAGTCCCAGAAGCGATCTGTACATGCTTACGCAGTTATAGAATATTTTCAAAATACAGGCCAAAAACATGCTGAAAATCGATATTCTAGGTGCCCAAAGTCGATATGTGCATGCATCTTCTGTACCCGTTTATATCTCAAATTCAGGATCAAAATACCCGAAAATTCGATATTTTTGGGTTCCTGAAGCGATCTCTCCATGCCTACTCAATTCTAGAATATTTTCAAAAAATAGGCCGAAAACATGCTGAAAATTGATATATTAGGTACCCAAAGTCGATATGTGCATGCATCTTCAGTACCCGTTTATATCTCAAATTCAGGCTCAAAACATCCGAAAAATTGACATTTTTGGGTCCCAGAAGCGATCTGTACATGCCTACTCAGTAATAGAATGTTTCCAAAACATAGGCTCAAAGCATGCAAAAAATCGATATTTTAGGTGTCCAAAGACGATATGTGCATGCATCTTCTGTACACGTTTATATCTCAAATTCAGGCTCAAAACACCGGAAAATTTGATATTTTTGGGTTCCAGAAGCAATCTTTACATGCTTACTCCTTGCTAGAATGTTTTTAAGATACAGACCGAAAACATGCTCAAAATCGATATTTAGGTTGCAAAAAGTCGATAATTGCATTCATCTTTAGTACCCTTTTGTATTCCAAATTCAGGCTCAGAACCACTGAAAATTCGATATTTTTGGGTCCAAAAGCGATCTGTACATGCCTACTCAGTGCTAGAAAATTTTCAAAATATAGGCCCAAAATATACTACAATTCGATATTTGAGGTGCCCAAAGTCAATATGTGCATGTATCTTCTGTACCCGTTTATATCTCAAATTCAGGCTCAAAACACCCAAATATTCGATTTTATTGAGGCCCAGATGCGATTTGTACATGCCTACTCTTTGCTAGAATGTTTTCAAGATACAGACCCAACATGCTCAAAATCGATATTTTAGGTGCAAAGAGTCGATATGTGTATGCATCTTCAGTACCCGTTTATATCTCAAATTCAGGCTTAAAACACCCGAAAATTCGATATTTTTAGGTCCCAGAAGCGATCTGTACATGCCTACTCAGTGCTAGAATTTTTTCAATATATAGGCTCAAAACATGCTTAAAATCGATATTTTAGGTGCCCAAAGTCGATATGTGCATGCATCTTCTGTATTCGTTTATATTTAAAATTCAGGCTCAAATCACCCGAATATTCGATTTTATTTTGGCCCAGAAGCGTTCTGTACATGCCTACTCAGTGCTAGAATGTTTTCAAAATATAAGCCCAAAAATGCTGAAAATCGATATATTAGGTGCCAAAAGTCGATATATGCATGCATCTTCTGTATCCATTTATATCTCAAATTCAGGCTCAAAACACCCGAATATTCGATTTTATTGGCGTCCAGAAGCGATCTGTACATGCCTACTCAGTAATAGAATATTTTCAAGATTCAGGCCGAAAACATGCTGAAAATCGATATTTTAGGTGCCCAAAGTCGATATGTGCATGCATCTTCTGTACCCGTTTATATCTCAAATTCAGGATCAAAACACCCGAAAATTCGATATTTTGGGGTCCCAGAAGCGATTTGTACATGCCTACTACGTGTTAGAGTATTTTCAATATACAGCCAAAAAAACATACTGAAAATCGATATTTTAGGTGCCCAAAGTCAATATGTGTATGCATCTTCTGCACACTTTTATAAACCAAATTCAACCTCAAAACACCTGCAAATTCGTTATTTTTGGGTCCCAGAAGCGATCTGTACATGCCTACTCAGTGCTAGAATGTTTTTAAAATATAGGCTAAAAACATGCTCAAAATCGATATTTTAGGTGCAAAAAGTCGATATGTGTATGCATCTTCAGTACCCGTTTATATCTCAAATTCAGGCTTAAAACACCCGAAAATTCGATATTTTTGGGTCCCAGAAGCAATCTGTACATTCCTACTAAGTGCTAGAATGTTTTCAAAATATAGGCTCAAAACATACTAAAAATATATATTTTAAGTGTCCAAAGTCGATATGTGCATGGATCTTCTGTACCCATTTATATCTCAAATTCATGCTCAAAACAATCGAAAATTCGGTATTTTTGGGTCCTAATAGCGATCTGTACATGCCTAATCCTAGTTTGAATGTTTTCAAGATACAGACCCAAAACATGCTCAAAATCGATATTTTAGGTGCCCAAAAGTCGATATGTGCATGCATCTTCAGTACCCGTGTATATCTCAAATTCAACCTCAAAACACCCAAAAATTCGATATTTTGGGGTCCCAGAAGCGATTTGTACATGCCTACTCCGTGTTAGAGTATTTTCAAAATATAGGCCAAGTACATTCTGAAAATCAATATTTTAGGTGTCCAAAGTCAATATGCGCATGCATCTTCTGTACCCGTTTATATCTCAAATTCTGGCTCAAAACACCCGAAAATTCGATAATTTGGGGTCCCAGAAGCGATCTGTACATGCCTACTCAGTGCTAGAATATTTTCAAAATATAGGCCCAAAACATGCTAAAAATCGATATTTAGGTGCCCAAAGTCGATATCTCAAATTCATGCACAAAACACCCGAAAATTCGATATTTGGGGGTCCCAGAATCAATCTGTACATGACTTCTCCGTGTTAGAGTATTTTCAAAATACAAGCCCAAAACATACTGAAAATCGATCTTTTAGGTGTCCAAAAGTCGATATGTGCATGCATCTTCTGTACCCGTTTATATCTCAAATTCAGGCCCCAAACACCCGAAAATTCAATATTTTGGGGTTCCAGAAGCAATCTCTACATGTTTACTCAGATACATGCCCAAAATAGGCTGAAAATCGATATTTTAGGTGAACAAAGTCAATATGTGTATTCATCTTCTGAACCAGTTTATATCCCAAATTCAGGTTAAAAACACCCGAAAATTCGATATTTTTGGGTACCAGAAGCGATCTGTACATGCCTACTCAGTGCTAGAATATTTTCAAAATATAGGCTAAAAACATGCTAAAAATCGATATTTTAGGTGCCCAAAGTCGATATGTGCATGCATCTTATGTACCCGTTTATATCCCAAATTCAGGCTCAAAACATCCGAATATTTGATAATTTTGGGTCTAAGAAGCGATCTGTACATGCCTACTCAGTGCTAGAATATTTTCAAAATTTAGGCTCAAAACTTGCTCAAAATCGATATTTTAGGTGCCCGAAGTCGATATGTGCATGCATCTTCTGTACCCGTTTATATCTCAAATTCAGGCTCAAAACACCCGAAAATTCGATATTTTTGGGTCCCAGAAGCGAATTGAACATGCCTACTCTGTGTTAGAGTATTTTTATGATACAGGCCCAAAACATGCTGAAAATCGGTATTTTAGGTGCCCAAACTCAATATGTGTATGCATATTCTGTACCCGTTTATATCTCAAATTCAGGCGAAAGACACCCGAAAATTCGATATTTTTTGGTCCAAGAAACGATCTGTACCTGCCTACGTAATGCTAGAATGTTTTCATGATACAGACCAAAAACATACTGAAAATCGATATTTTAGGTGCAAAAAGTCAATATGTGCATGCATATTCTATACCCGTTTATATCTCAAATTCAGGCACAAGACACCCGAAAATTCGATATTTTTGGGTACCAGATGCGATCTGTACATGCCTACTTCGTGTTAGAGTATTTTCAAATTACAGGCCCAAAACATGCTCAAAATCGATATTTTAGGTGCGAAAAGTCGATATGTGCATGCATATTCTGTACCCGTTTATATCTCAAATTCAGCCTCAAAAAATC
Organism: Petrolisthes cinctipes; assembly: GCA_033782935.1. NCBI lineage: Eukaryota > Metazoa > Arthropoda > Malacostraca > Decapoda > Porcellanidae > Petrolisthes > Petrolisthes cinctipes. Next base: position 435,926 of record JAWQEG010000014.1, read on the forward strand.
TAAAAATTCGATATTTTTGGGTCACAGAAGCGATCTGTACATGCCTACTCAGTGCTAGAATATTTTCAAAATATAGTCCAAAAACATGCTAAAAATCGATATTTTAGGTGCACAAAGTCAATATGTGTATGCATATTCTGTACCCGTTTATATATCAAATTCAGGCTCAAAACACCCGAAAATTCGATATTTTTTGGTCCAAGAAGCGATCTGTACCTGCCTACTTAATGCTAGAATGTTTTCATGATACAGACCCAAAGCATACTGAAAATCGATATTTTAGGTGCAAAAAGTCAATATGTGCATGCATATTCTGTACCCGTTTATATCTCAAATTCAGGCTCAAAACACCCGAAAATTCGATATTTTTGGGTACCAGAAGCGATCTGTACATGCCTACTTCGTGTTAGAGTATTTTCAAATTACAGGCCCAAAAGATGCTCAAAATCGATATTTTAGGGGCGAAAAGTCGATATGTCCATGCATATTCTGTACCCGTTTATATCTCAAATTCAGCCTAAAAAAATCTAAAAATTCGATATTTTTGGGTCCCAGAAGCGATCTGTACATGCCTACTCAGTGCTAGAATATTTTCAAAATATAGGCCAAAAACATGCTAAAAATCGATATTTTAGGTGCCCAAAGTCGATATGTGCATGCATCTTATGTATCAGTTTATATATTTCAAATTCAGGCTCAAAACACCCGAAAAGTCGATATTTTTTGGTCCCAGAAGCAATCTGTACATGCCTACTCAATGCTAGAATGTTTTCAAGATACACACCCAAAACATGCTGAGAAATCGATATTTTAGGTGCAAGAAGTCGATATGTGCATGCATCTTCTGTACCCGTTTATATCTCAAATTCAGGCTCAAAAAACCCGAAAATTTGATATTTTTGGGTACCAGAAGCGATCTGTACATGCCTACTCCGTTTTAGAGTATTTTCAAAATACAGGCCCAAAACATGCTAAAAATCGATATTTTAAGTGCCCAAAGTCAATATATGTATGTATCTTCTGTACCCGTTTATATCTCAAAATCAGGATCAAAACACCCGAAAATTCGATATTTTTTGGTCCAAGAAGCGTTCTGTACATGCCTACTCAGTGCTAAAATATTTTCAGAATATCAGCTTAAAACATGCTAAAAATCGATATTTTAGGTGCCCAAAGTCAATATGTGTATGCATCTTCTGTACCCGTTTATATCCCAAATTCTGACTCAAAACAAACGAAAATTCGATATTTTTGGATCCAAGAAGCGATCTGTACATGCTTACTTATTGCTAGAATATTTTCAAATTTTAGGCCAAAAACATGCTCAAAATCGATATTTTAGGTGCCCAAAGTCGATATATGAATGCATCTTCTGTAAACGTTTATATCTCAAATTCAGTCTCAAAAAACCCGAAATTTCGTTATTTTTGGGTCCCAGAAGCGATCTGTACATGCCTACTCATTGCTAAAATATTTTCAGAATATAAGCACAAAACATGCTAAAAATCGATATTTTAGGTGCCCAAAGTCAATATGTGTATGCATCTTATGTACCCGTTTAGATCCCAAATTCAGGCTCAAAACATCCGAATATTCGATAATTTTGGGTCTAAAAAGCGATCTGTACATGCCTACTCAGTGCTAGAATATTTTCAAAATATAGGCCCAAAACTTGCTCAAAATCGATATTTTAGGTGCCCGAGGTCGATATGTGCATGCACCTTCTGTACCCGTTTATATCTCAAATTCAGGCTCAAAAGTCCCGAAAAATCAATATTTTTGGGTCCCAGAAGCAATCTGTACATGCCTAATCAGTGCTAGACTGTTTTCAAAATATAGGCTCACAACAAGCTAAAAATCGATATTTTAGGTGTCCAAAGTCGATATGTGCATGCATCTTCAGTACCCGTTTATATTTCAAATTCAGGCTCAAAATACACGAAAATTCGATATTTTTGGGTCTCAGAAGCAATCTGTACATGCCTACTCAGTGCAAGAATATTTTCAAATTTTAGGCCCAAAACATGCTCAAAATCGATATTTTAGGTGCCCAAAGTCGATATGTGAATGCATCTTCTGTACCCGTTTATATATCAAATTCAGGCTCAAAAACCCCAAAAATTCGATATTTTTGGGTCCCAGAAGCGATGTGTACATGCCTACTCAGTGCTAGAATATTTTCAAAATATAGGCCAAAAACATGCTAAAAATTGATATTTTAGGTGCCCAAAGTCGATATGTGAATGCATCTTCTGTACCCGTTTATATTTCAAATTCAGGCTCAAAAAACACGAAAATTCGATATTTTTGGGTACCAGAAGCGATCTGTACATGCCTACTCCGTGTTTGAGTATTTTCAAAATACAAGCCCAAATCATGCTGAAAATCGATATTTTAGGTGCCCAAAGTCAATATATGTATGCATCTTCTGTACCCGTTTATATCTCAAATTCAGGCTCAAAACACCCGAAAATTCGATATTTTTTGGTCCATGAAGCGTTCTGTACATGCCTACTCAGTGCTAAAATATTTTCAGAATATAAGCTTAAAACATGCTAAAATTCGATATTTTAGGTGCCCAAAGCCAATATGTGTATGCATCTTCTGTACCCGTTTATATCCCAAATTCTGACTCAAAACCATCGAAAATTCGATATTTTTGGATCCAAGAAGCGATCTGTACATGCTTACTTATTGCTAGAATATTTTCAAAATTTAGGCCCAAAACATGCTCAAAATCGATATTTTAGGTGCCCAAAGTCGATATATGAATGCATCTTCTGTACCCGTTTATATCTCAAATTCAGTCTAAAAAACCCGAAATGTCGATTTTTTTGGGTCCCAGAAGCGATCTGTACATGCCTACTCATTGCTAAAATATTTTCAGAATATAAGCTCAAAACATGCTAAAAATCGATATTTTAGGTGCCCAAAGTCAATATGTGTATGCATCATCTGTACCCGTTTATATCTCAAATTCAGGCTCAAAACAAACGAAAATTCGATATTTTTGGGTCCCAGAAGCGATCTGTATATGCCTACTCCGTGTTAGAGTATTTTCAAGATACAGGCCCAAAACATGCTGAAAATCGATATTTTAGGTGCACCAAGTCAATTTGTGTATGCATCTTCTGTACCCGTTTACATCCCAAATTCAGGCTCAAAACATCCGAATATTCGATAATTTTGGTCCAAGAAGCGTTCTGTACATGCCTACTCAGTGCTAAAATATTTTCAGAATATAAGCTCAAAACATGCTACAAAATCGATATTTTAGGTTCCCAAAGTCAATATGTGTATGCATCATCTGTACCCGTTTATATCTCAAATTCAGGCTCAAAACACCCGAAAATTCTATATTTTTGGGTACCAGAAGCGATCTGCACATGCATACTCAGTGCTAGAATATTTAAATAATATAGGCTAAAAACATGCTAAAAATAGATATTTTAGGTGCCCAAAGTCGATATGTGCATGCATCTTATGTACCCGTTTATATCCCAAATTCAGGCTCAAAACAATCGAATATTCGATAATTTTGGGTCTAAAAAGCGATCTGTACATGCCTACTCTGTGTTAGAGTATTTTTATGATACAGGCCCAAAACATGCTTTAAATCGATAATTTAGGTGCCCAAACTTAATATGTGTATGCATCATCTGTACCCGTTTATATCTCTAATTCAGGCTCAAAACACCCGAAAATTCGATATTTTTTGGTCCAAGAAGCGATCTGCACCTGCCTACTCAGTGCTAAAATATTTTCAGAATTTAAGCTTAAAACATGCTAAAAATCGATATTTTAGGTGCCCAAAGTCAATATGTGTATGCATCTTCTGTACCCGTTTATATCTCAAATTCTGTCTCAAAACACCCGAAAATTCGATATTTTTGGGTCCCAGAAGCGATCTCTACATGCCAACTCAATGCTAGAATGTTTTCATGATACAGACCCAAAACATACTGAAAATCGATATTTTAGGTGCAAAAAGTCGATATGTGCATGCATACTCTGTACCCGTTTATATCTCAAATTCAGGCTCAAAACACCCGAAAATTCGATATTTTTGAGTACAAGAAGCGATCTGTACATGCATACTCAATGCTAGAATATTTTTAAAATTTAGGCTAAAAACATGCTAAAAATCGATATTTTAGGTGCCCAAAGTTGATATGTGCATGCATCTTATGTACCCGTTTATATCTCAAATTCAGGCTCAAAACTTCCGAAAATTTGACATTTTTGGGTGTAAGAAGCGATTTGTACATGCCTACTCTGTGTTAGAGTATTTTCAAGATACAGGCCCAAAACATGCTGAAAATCGGTATTTTAGGTGCCCAAACTCAATATGTGTATGCATATTCTGTACCCGTTTATATCTCAAATTCAGGCGAAAGACACCCGAAAATTCGATATTTTTTGGTCCAAGAAACGATCTGTACCTGCCTACGTAATGCTAGAATGTTTTCATGATACAGACCAAAAACATACTGAAAATCGATATTTTAGGTGCAAAAAGTCAATATGTGCATGCATATTCTGTACCCGTTTATATCTCAAATTCAGGCACAAGACACCCGAAAATTCGATATTTTTGGGTACCAGAAGCGATCTGTACATGCCTACTTCGTGTTAGAGTATTTTCAAATTACAGGCCCCAAACATGCTCAAAATCGATATTTTAGGTGCGAAAAGTCGATATGTGCATGCATATTCTGTACCCGTTTATATCTCAAATTCAGCCTCAAAAAATCTAAAAATTCGATATTTTTGGGTCACAGAAGCGATCTGTACATGCCTACTCAGTGCTAGAATATTTTCAAAATATAGTCCAAAAACATGCTAAAAATCGATATTTTAGGTGCCCAAAGTCAATATGTGTATGCATATTCTGTACCCGTTTATATATCAAATTCAGGCTCAAAACACCCGAAAATTCGATATTTTTTGGTCCAAGAAGCGATCTGTACCTGCCTACTTAATGCTAGAATGATTTCATGATACAGACCCAAAACATACTGAAAATCGATATTTTAGGTGCAAAAAGTCAATATGTGCATGCATATTCTGTACCCGTTTATATCTCAAATTCAGGGTCAAAACACCCTAAAATTCGATATTTTTGGGTACCAGAAGTGATCTGTACATGCCTACTTCGTGTTAGAGTATTTTCAAATTACAGGCCCAAAAGATGCTCAAAATCGATATTTTAGGTGCAAAAGTCGATATGTGCATGCATCTTATGTACCAGTTTATATATTTCAAATTCAGGCTCAAAACACCCGAAAAGTCGATATTTTTTGGTCCCAGAAGCAATCTGTACATGCCTACTCAATGCTAGAATGTTTTCAAGATACACACCCAAAACATGCTGAAAAATCGATATTTTAGGTGCAAGAAGTCGATATGTGCATGCATCTTCTGTACCCGTTTATATCTCAAATTCAGGCTCAAAAAAACCGAAAATTTGATATTTTTGGGTACCAGAAGCGATCTGTACATGCCTACTCCGTTTTAGAGTATTTTCAAAATACAGGCCCAAAACATGCTAAAAATCGATATTTTAGGTGCCCAAAGTCAATATATGTATGCATCTTCTGTACCCGTTTATATCTCAAAATCAGGATCAAAACACCCGAAAATTCGATATTTTTTGGTCCAAGAAGCGTTCTGTACATGCCTACTCAGTGCTAAAATATTTTCAGAATATCAGTTTAAAACATGCTAAAAATCGATATTTTAGGTGCCCAAAGTCAATATGTGTATGCATCTTCTGTACCCGTTTATATCCCAAATTCTGACTCAAAACAAACGAAAATTCGATATTTTTGGATCCAAGAAGCGATCTGTACATGCTTACTTATTGCTAGAATATTTTCAAATTTTAGGCCAAAAACATGCTCAAAATCGATATTTTAGGTGCCCAAAGTCGATATATGAATGCATCTTCGGTAAACGTTTATATCTCAAATTCAGTCTCAAAAAACCCAAAATTTCGATATTTTTGGGTCCCAGAAGCGATCTGTACATGCCTACTCATTGCTAAAATATTTTCAGAATATAAGCACAAAACATGCTAAAAATCGATATTTTAGGTGCCCAAAGTCAATATGTGTATGCATCTTATGTACCCGTTTAGATCCCAAATTCAGGCTCAAAACATCCGAATATTCGATAATTTTGGGTCTAAAAAGCGATCTGTACATGCTTACTCAGTGCAAGAATATTTTCAAATTTTAGGCCCAAAACATGCTCAAAATCGATATTTTAGGTGCCCAAAGTCGATATGTGAATGCATCTACTGTACCCGTTTATATATCAAATTCAGGCTCAAAAACCCCAAAAATTCGATATTTTTGGGTCCCAGAAGCGATGTGTACATGCCTACTCAGTGCTAGAATATTTTCAAAATATTGGCCAAAAACATGCTAAAAATTGATATTTTAGGTGCCCAAAGTCGATATGTGAATGCATCTTCTGTACCCGTTTATATTTCAAATTCAGGCTCAAAAAACCCAAAATTTCGATATTTTTGGGTCCCAGAAGCGATCTGTACATGCCTACTCATTGCTAAAATATTTTCAGAATATAAGCACAAAACATGCTAAAAATCGATATTTTAGGTGCCCAAAGTCAATATGTGCATGCATCTTCAGTACCCGTTTATATTTCAAATTCAGGCTCAAAATACACGAAAATTCGATATTTTTGGGTCTCAGAAGCGATCTGTACATGCCTACTCAGTGCAAGAATATTTTCAAATTTTAGGCCCAAAACATGCTCAAAATCGATATTTTAGGTGCCCAAAGTCGATATGTGAATGCATCTACTGTACCCGTTTATATATCAAATTCAGGCTCAAAAACCCCAAAAATTCGATATTTTTGGGTCCCAGAAGCGATGTGTACATGCCTACTCAGTGCTAGAATATTTTCAAAATATTGGCCAAAAACATGCTAAAAATTGATATTTTAGGTGCCCAAAGTCGATATGTGAATGCATCTTCTGTACCCGTTTATATTTTAAATTCAGGCTCAAAAAACCCGAAAATTCGATATTTTTGGGTACCAGAAGCGATCTGTACATGCCTACTCCGTGTTAGAGTATTTTCAAAATACAAGCCCAAATCATGCTGAAAATCGATATTTTAGGTTTCCAAAGTCAATATATGTATGCATCTTCTGTACCCGTTTATATCTCAAATTCAGGCTCAAAACACCCGAAAATTCGATATTTTTTGGTCCATGAAGCGTTCTGTACATGCCTACTCAGTGCTAAAATATTTTCAGAATATAAGCTTAAAACATGCTAAAATTCGATATTTTAGGTGCCCAAAGCCAATATGTGTATGCATCTTCTGTACCCGTTTATATCCCAAATTCTGACTCAAAACAAACGAAAATTCGATATTTTTGGATCCAAGAAGCGATCTGTACATGCTTACTTATTGCTAGAATATTTTCAAAATTTAGGCCCAAAACATGCTCAAAATCGATATTTTAGGTGCCCAAAGTCGATATATGAATGCATCTTCTGTACCCGTTTATATCTCAAATTCAGTCTAAAACACCCGAAGTGTCGATTTTGTTGGGTCCCAGAAGCGATCTGTACATGCCTACTCATTGCTAAAATATTTTCAGAATATAAGCTCAAAACATGCTCAAAATCGATATTTTAGGTGCCCAAAGTCAATATGTGTATGCATCATCTGTACCCGTTTATATCTCAAATTCAGGCTCAAAACAAACGAAAATTCGATATTTTTGGGTCCCAGAAGCGATCTGTACATGCCTACTCCGTGTTAGAGTATTTTCAAGATACAGGCCCAAAACATGCTGAAAATCGATATTTTTGGTGCACCAAGTCAATTTGTGTATGCATCTTATGTACCCGTTTATATCCCAAATTCAGACTCAAAACAATCGAATATTCGATAATTTTGGGTCTAAAAAGCGATCTGTACATGCCTACTCAGTGCTAGAATATTTTCAAAATATAGTCCCCAAAACTTGCTCAAAATCGATATTTTAGGTGCCCGAGGTCGATATGTGCATGCATCTTCTGTACCCGTTTATATCTCAAATTCAGGCTCAAAACTTCCGAAAATTCGATATTTTTGGGTCCCAGAAGCGATCTGTACATGCATACTCTGTGTTAGAGTATTTTCAAGATACAGGAGGCCCAAAACATGCTGAAAATCGATATTTTAGGTGCCCAAACTCAATATGTGTATGCATCATCTGTACCCGTTTATATCTCAAATTCAGGCTCAAAACACCCGAAAATTCGATATTTTTTGGTCCAAGAAGCGATCTGTACATGCCTACTTAATGCTAGAATGTTTTCATGATACAGACTCAAAACATACTGAAAATCGATATTTTAGGTGTAAAAAGTCAATATGTGCATGCATTTTCTGTACCTGTTTATATCTCAAATTCAGGCTCAAAACACCCGAAAATTCGATATTTTTGGGTACCAGAAGCGATCTGTACATGCCTACTTCGTGTTTGAGTATTTTCAAATTACAGGCCCAAAACATGCTCAAAATCGATATTTTAGGTGCGAAAAGTCAAAATGTGCATGCATATTCTGTACCCGTTTATATCTCAAATTCAGCCTCAAAAAATCTAAAAATTCGATGTTTTTTGTGTCCCAGAAGCGATCTGTACATGCCTACTCAGTGCTAGAATATTTTCAAAATATAGTCCAAAAACATGCTAAAAATCGATATTTTAGGTGCCCAAAGTCAATATGTGCATGCACCTTCTGTACCCGTTTATATCTCAAATTCAGGCTCAAAAGTCCCGAAAATTCAATATTTTTGGGTCCCAGAAGCGATCTGTACATGCCTACTCAGTGCTAAACTGTTTTCAAAATATAGGCTCAAAACAAGCTAAAAATCGATATTTTAGGTGTCCAAAGTCGATATGTGCATGCATCTTCATTATCCGTTTATATTTCAAATTCAGGCTCAAAATACACAAAAATTCGATATTTTTGGCTCTCAGAAGCGATCTGTACATGCCTACTTAGTGCAAGAATATTTTCATATTTTAGGCCCAAAACATGCTCAAAATCGATATTTTAGGTGCCCAAAGTCGATATGTGAATGCATCTTCTGTACCCGTTTATATCTCAAATTCAGGCTCAAAAAACCCGAAAATTCGATATTTTTGGGTACCAGAAGCGATCTGTACATGCCTACTCCGTGTTAGAGTATTTTCAAAATACAGGCCCAAAACATGCTGAAAATCGATATTTTAGGTGCCCAAAGTCAATATTTGTATGCTTCTTCTGTACCCGTTTATATCTCAAATTCAGGCTCAAAACACCCGAAAATTCGATATTTTTTGGTCCAAGAAGCGATCTGTACCTGCCTACTCAGTGCTAAAATATTTTCAGAATATAAGCTTAAAACATGCAAAAAATCGATATTTTAGGTTTCCAAAGTCAATATGTGTATGCATCTTCTGTACCCGTTTATATCTCAAATTCTGGCTCAAAAAATCTAAAAATTCGATATTTTTGGGTCCCAGAAGCAATCTGTACATGCCTACTCAGTGCTAGAATTTTTTCAAAAAATAGTCCAAAAACATGCTAAAAATCGATATTTTAGGTGCCCAAAGTCGATATGTGCATGCACCTTCTGTACCCGTTTATATCTCAAATTCAGGCTCAAAAGTCCCGAAAATTCAATATTTTTGGGTCCCAGAAGCGATTTGTACATGCCTACTCAGTGCTAGACTGTTTTCAAAATATAGGATCAAAACAAGCTAAAAATCGATATTTTAGGTGCCCAAAGTCGATATGTGAATGCATCTTCTGTACCCGTTTATATATCAAATTCAGTCTCAAAAAACTCAAAAATTCGATATATTTGGGTCCCATAAGCGATCTGTACATGCCTGCTCAGTGCTAGAATATTTTCAAAATATAGGCCAAAAACATGCTAAAAATCGATATTTTAGGTGCCCAAAGTCGATATGTGCATGCATCTTAAGTACCAGTTTATATTCCAAATTCAGGCTCAAAACACCCGAAAATTCGATATTTTTGGGTCCCAGAAGCAATCTGTACATGCCTACTCAATGGTAGAATGTTTTCAAGATACAGACCCAAAACATGCTGAAAAATCGATATTTTAGGTGCAAAAAGTCGATATGTGCATGCATCTTCTGTACCCGTTTATATCTCAAATTCAGGCTCAAAAACCCGAAAATTCGATTTTTTTGGGTACCAGAAGCGATCTGTACATGCCTACTCCGTGTTAGAGTATTTTTAAAATACAGGCCCAAAACATGCACAAAATCGATATTTTAGGTGCCCAAAGTCAATATATGTATGCATCTTCTGTACCCGTTTATATCTCAAATTCAGGCTCAAAACACCCGAAAATTCGATTTTTTTTGGTAAAAGAAGCGTTCTGTACATGCACACTCAGTGCTAAAATATTTTCAGAATATAAGCTTAAAACATGCTAAAAATCGATATTTTAGGTGCCCAAAGTCAATATGTGTATGCATCTTCTGTACCCGTTTATATCCCAAATTCTGACTCAAAACAAACGAAAATTCGATATTTTTGGATCCAAGAAGCGATCTGTACATGCTTACTTATTGCTAGAATATTTTCAAAATTTAGGCCCAAAACATGCTCAAAATCCATATTTTAGGTGCCCAAAGTCGATATATGAATGCATCTTCCGTACCCGTTTATATCTCAAATTCAGTCTAAAAAAACCCGAAATTTTGATATTTTTGGGTCCCAGAAGCGATCTGTACATGCCTACTCATTGCTAAAATATTTTCAGAATATAAGCTCAAAACATGCTAAAAATCGATATTTTAGGTGCCCAAAGTCAATATGTGTATGCATCATCTGTACCCGTTTATATCTCAAATTCAGGCTCAAAACAAACGAAAATTCGATATTTTGGGGTCAAAAAAGCAATCTGTACATGCCTACGCCGTGTTAGAGTATTTTCAAGATACAGGCCCAAAACATGCTGAAAATCGAGATTTTTGGTGCCCCAAGTCAATTTGTGTATGCATCTTCTGTACCCGTTTATATCCCAAATTCAAGCTCAAAACATCCAAATATTCGATAATTTTGGTCCAAGAAGCGTTCTGTACATGCCTACTCAGTGCTAAAATATTTTCAGAATATACGCTCAAAACATGCTAAAAATCGATATTTTAGGTTCCCAAAGTCAATATGTGTATGCATCATCTGTACCCGTTTATATCTCAAATTCAGGCTCAAAACATTCGAAAATTCGATATTTTTTGGTCACAGAAGATATCTGTACATGCCTACTCCGTGTTAGAGTATTTTCAAGATACAGGCCCAAAACATGCTGAAAATCGATATTTTAGGTGCCCCAAGTCAATTTGTGTATGCATCTTCTGTACCCGTTTATATCTAATATTATGACTCAAAACACCCGAAAATTCGATATTTTCTGGTCGCAGAAGCGATCTGTACATGCCTACTCAAATTCTTTTAAATATATTCTCAAAACATGCTGAAAATCGATATTTTAGGTGCAAAAAGTCGATATGTGCATGCATACTCTGTACCCGTTTATATCTCAAATTCAGGCTCAAAACACCCGAAAATTCGATATTTTTTGGTCCAAGAAGCGATCTGTACCTGCCTACTCAGTGCTAAAATATTTTCAGAATATAAGCTTAAAACATGCAAAAAATCGATATTTTAGGTGATCAAAGTCAATATGTGTATGCATCTTCTGTACCCGTTTATATCTCAAATTCTGGCTCAAAACACCCGAAAATTCAATATTTTCGGGTCCCAGAAGCGATCTGTACATGCCTACTCAATTTTTTTTAAATATATTCTCAAAACATGCCGAAAATCGATATTTTAGGTGCAAAAAGTCGATATGTGCATGCATCTTCAGTACCCGTTTATATTTCAAATTCAGACTCAAAACACACGAAAATTCGATATTTTTGGGTCTCAGAAGCGATCAGTACATGCCTACTCAGTGCAAGAATATTTTCAAATTTTAGGCCCAAAACATGCTCAAAATCGATAATTTAGGTGCCCAAATTCGATATGTGATAGCATCTTCTGTACCCGTTTATATCTCAAATTCAGGCTCAAAAAATCTAAAAATTCGATATTTTTGGGTCCCAGAAGCAATCTGTACATGCCTACTCATTGCTAGAATATTTTCAAAATATAGTCCGAAAACATGCTAAAAATCGATATTTTAGGTGCCCAAAGTCGATATGTGCTTGCACCTTCTGTACCCGTTTATATCTCAAATTCAGGCTCAAAAGTCCCGAAAATTCAATATTTTTGGGGCCCAGAAGCGATCTGTACATGCCTACTCAGTACTAGACTGTTTTCAAAATATAGGCTCAAAACAAGCTAAAAATCGATATTTTAGGTGTCCAATGTCGATATGTGCATGCATCTTCAGTACCCGTTTATATTTCAAATTCAGACTCAAAACACACGAAAATTCGATATTTTTGGGTCTCAGAAGCGATCTGTACATGCCTACTCAGTGCAAGAATATTTTCAAATTTTAGGACCAAAACATGCTCAAAATCGATATTTTAGGTGCTCAATGTCGATATGTAAATGCATCTTCTGTACCCGTTTATATATCAAATTCAGGCTCAAAACACCCGAAAATTCGATATTTTTGGGTCCCAGAAGCAATCTTTACATGCCTACTCAATGCTAGAATGTTTGCAAGATACAGACCCAAAACATGCTGAAAAATCGATATTTTAGGTGCAAAAAGTCGATATGTGCATGCATCTTCTGTACCCGTTTATATCTCAAATTCAGGCTCAAAACACCCGAAAATTCGATATTTTTGGGTACCAGAAGCGATCTATACATGCCTACTCCGTGTTAGAACATTTTCAAAATACAGGCCCAAAACATGCTGAAAATCGATATTTTAAGTGCCCAAAGTCAATATATGTATGCATCTTCTGTACCCGTTTATATCTCAAATTCAGGTTAAAAACACCCGAAAATTCGATATTTTTTGGTCCAAGAAGCGTTCTGTACATGCCTACTCAGTGCTAAATTATTTTCAGAATATAAGCTTAAAACATGCTAAAAATCGATATTTTAGGTGCCAAAAGTCAATATGTGTATGCATCTTCTGTACCCGTTTATATCCCAAATTCTGGCTCAAAACAAACGAAAATTCGATATTTTTGGATCCAAGAAGCGATCTGTACATGCTTACTTATTGCTAGAATTTTTTCAAATTTTAGGCCCAAAACATGCTCAAAATCGATATTTTTGGTGCCCAAAGTCAATATATGTATGCATCTTCTGTACCCGTTTATATCTCAAATTCAGGCTCAAAACACCCGAAAATTCAATATTTTTTGGTCCAAGAAGCGTTCTGTACATGCCTACTCAGTGCTAAAATATTTTCAGAATATAAGCTCAAAACATGCTAAAAATCGATATTTTAGGTGCCCAAACTCAATATGTGTATGCATAATCTGTACCCGATTATATCTCTAATTCAGGCTCAAACCACCCGAAAATTCAAAATTTTTTGGTCCCAGAAGCGATCTGTACATGCCTACTACGTGTTAGAGTATTTTCAAGATACAGGCCCAAAACATGCTGAAAATCGATATTTTAGGTGCCCCAAGTCAATTTGTGTATGCATCTTCTGTACCCGTTTATATCTCAAATTCAGGCTCAAAACACCCGAAAATTCAATATTTTTGGGTCCCAGAAGCGATCTGTACATACCTACTCAGTGCTAGACTGTTTTGAAAAAATAGGCTCAAAACAAGCTAAAAATCGATATTTTAGGTGCCCAAAGTCAATATGTGAATGCATCTTCTGTACCCGTTTATATCTCAAATTCAGGTTCAAAAAACCCGAAATTTCGATATATATGGGTCCCAGAAGCGATCTGTACATGCCTACTCCGTGTTAGAGTATTTTCAAAATACAGGCCCAAAACATAACGAAAATCGATATATTAGGTGCCCCAAGTCAATTTGTGTATGCATCATCTTTACCTGTTTATATCCAATATTATGGCTTAAAACACCTGAAAATTCGATATTTGCGGGTCCAAGAAGCGATCTGTACATGCCTACTCAATGCTAAAATGTTTTTAGGATATATACCCAAAACATGCTAAAAATCGATATTTTAGGTGCAAAAAGTCGATATGCGCATGCATCTTCAGTACCCGTTTATATTTCAAATTCAGGCTCAAAACACACGAAAATTCTATATTTTTGGGTATCAGAAGCGATCTGTACATGCCTACTCAGTGGTTGAATATTTTCAAATTTTAGGCCCAAAACATGCTAAAAATCGATATTTTAGGTGCCCAAAGTCGATATGTGAATGCATCTTCTGTACCCGTTTATATCGCAAATTCAGGATCAAAACATCCGAATATTCGATAATTTTGGGTCTTAGAAGCGATTTGTACATGTCTACACAGTTCTAGAATATTTTCAAAATATAGGACCAAAACTTGCTCAAAATCGATATTTTAGGTGCCCGAAGTCGATATGTGCATGCATCTTCTGTACCCGTTTATATCTCAAATTCAGGCTCAAAACTTCGGAAAATTCGATATTTTTGGGTCCCAGAAGCGATCTGTACATGCCTACTCTGTGTTAGAGTATTTTCAAGATACAGGCCCAAAACATGCTGAAAATCGATATTTTAGGTGCCCAAACTCAATATGTGTATGCATCATCTGTACCCGTTTATATCGCAAATTCAGACTCAAAACACCCGAAAATTCGATATTTTTTGGTCCAAGAAGCGATCTGTACCTGCCTACTCAGTGCTAGAATATTTTAAAAATATAGGCCAAAAACATGCTAATAATCGATATTTTAGGTGCCCAAAGTCAATATGTGCATGCATCTTCCTTACCCGTTTATATCTCAAATTCAGGCTCAAAACACCCGAAAATTCGATGTTTTTGGGTCCCAGAAGCGATCTGTATATGCCTACTCTGTGTTAGAGTATTTTCAAGATACAGGCCCAAAACATGCTGAAAATCGATATTTTAGGTGCCCAAACTCAATATGTGTATGCATCATCTGTACCCGTTTATATCTCAAATTGAAGCTCAAAACACCCGAAAATTCGATGTTTTTGGGTCCCAGAAGCGATCTGTATATGCCTACTCTGTGTTAGAGTATTTTCAAGATACAGGCCCAAAACATGCTGAAAATCGATATTTTAGGTGCCCAAACTCAATATGTGTATGCATCATCTGTACCCGTTTATATCTCAAATTGAAGCTCAAAACACCCGAAAATTCGATATTTTTGGGTCCCAGAAGCGATCTGTACATGCCTACTCAATACATGATTGTTTTCAAGATACAGACCCAAAACATGCTGAAAAATCGATATTTTAGGTGCAAAAAGTCGATATGTGCATGCATCTTCTGTACTCGTTTATATCTCAAATTCTGGCTCAAAACTCCCGAAAATTCGATATTTTTGGGTACCAGAAGCGATCTGTACATGCCTACTCAGTGTTAGAGTATTTTCAAAATACAGGCCCAAAACATGCTGAAAATCGATATTTTAGGTGCTCAAACTCAATATGTGTATGCATCATCTCTACCCGTTTATATCTCAAATTGAAGCTCAAAACACCCGAAAATTCGATATTTTTTGGTCCAAGAAGCAATCTCTACATGCCTATTCAATGCTAGAATGTTTTCATGATACAGACCCAAAACATACTGAAAATCGATATTTTAGGTGCAAAAAGTCGATATGTGCATGCATATTCTGTACCCGTTTATATCTCAAATTCAGGCTCAAAAAACCCAAAAATTCGATATTTTTTGGTCCAAAAAGCGATTTGTACATGCCTATTCAGTGCTAGAATATTTTCAAAATATAGGCCAAAAACATGCAAAAAATCGATATTTTGGGTGCCCAAAGTCGTTTATATCTCAAATTCAGGCTCAAAAGTCCCGAAAATTCAATATTTTTGGGTCCCAGAAGCGATCTGTACATGACTACTCAGTGCTAGACTGTTTTCAAAATATAGGCTCAAAACAAGCTAAAAATCGATATTTTAGGTGTCCAAAGTCAATATGCGTATGCATCTTCTGTACCCGTTTATATCACAAATTCTGGCTCAAAACAAACGAAAATTCGATATTTTTGGATCGAAGAAGCGATCTGTACATGCCTACTTTTTGCTAGAATATTTTCAAAATATAGGCCAAAAACATGCAAAAATCGATATTTTAGGTGCCCAAACTCGATATGTGCATGCACATTCTGTACCCGTTTATATTTCAAATTCAGGCTCAAAAGTCCCGAAAATTCAATATTTTTGGGTCCCAGAAGCAATCTGTACATGCCTACTCAGTGCTAGACTGTTTTCAAAATATAGGCTCAAAACATGCTAAAAATCGATATTTTAGGTGTCCAAAGTCGATATGTGCATGCATCTTCTGAACCCGTTTATATTTCAAATTCAAGCTCAAAACACACGAAAATTCGATATTTTTGGGTCTCAGAAGCGATCTGTACATGCCTACTCCGTGTTATAGTATTTTCAAGATACAGGCCCAAAACATGCTGAAAATCGATATTTTAGGTGCCCCAAGTCAATTTGTGTATGAATCTTCTGTACCCGTTTATATCCAATATTATGGCTCAAAACACCCGAAAATTCGATATTTTCGGGTCCCAGAAGCGATCTGTACATGCCTACACAATGCTAAAATGTTTTTAAGATATATACCAAAAACATGCTGAAAATTGATATTTTAGGTGCAAAAAGTCGATATGTGCATGTATATTCTGTATCCGTTTATATCTCAAATTCAGGCTCAAAACACCCGAAAATTCGATATTTTTGGGTACCAGAAACGATCTGTACTAGCCTACTCAGTGCTAGAATATTTTCAAAATGTAGGCTAAAAACATGCTAAAAATCGATATTTTAGGTGCTCAAAGTCGATATGTGCATGCATCTTATGTACCCGTTTATATCCCAAATTCAGGCTCAAAACACCCGAATATTCGATAATTTTGGGTCTAAGAAGCGATCTGTACATGCCTACTCAGTGCTAGAATATTTTCAAAATATAGGCCCAAAACTTGCTCAAAATCAATATTTTAGGTGCCCGACGTCGATATGTGCATGCATCTTCTGTACCCTTTTATATCTCAAATTCAGGCTCAAAACACCCGAAAATTCGATGTTTTTGGGTCCCAGAAGCGATCTGTACATGCCTACTCTGTGTTAGAGTATTTTCAAGGTACAGGCTAAAAACATGCTAAAAATCGATATTTTAGGTGCCCAAACTCAATATGTGTATGCATCATCTGTACCCGTTTATATCTCAAATTCAGGCTCAAATCACCCGAAAATTCGATATTTTTTGGTCCAAGAAGCGATCTGTACCTGCCTACTCAGTGCTAAAATGTTTTCAGAATATAGGCTTAAAACATGCTAAAAATCGATATTTTAGGTGCCCAAAGTCAATATGTGTATGCATATTATGTACCCGTTTATATCTCAAATTCTGGCTCAAAACACCCGAAAATTCGATATTTTTGGGTCCCAGAAGCGATCTCTACATGCCTACTCAATGCTAGAATGTTTTCATGATACAGAACTAAATCATACTGAAAATCGGTATTTTAGGTGCAAAAAGTCAATATGTGCATGCATCTTCTGTACCCGTTTATATCTCAAATTCAGGCTCGAAAAACCCGAAAATTCGATATTTTTGGGTACCAGAAGCGATCTGTACATGCCTACTCCGTGTTAAAGTATTTTCAAAATACAGGCCCAAAACATGCTGAAAATTGATATTTTAGGTGCCCAAAGTCAATATATGTATGCATCTTCTGTACCCGTTTATATCTCAAATTCAGGCTCAAAACACCCGAAAATTCGATATCTTTTGGTCCAAGAAGCGTTCTGTACATGCCTACTGAGTGCTAAAATATTTTCAGAATATAAGCTTAAAACATGCTAAAAATCGATATTTTAGGTGCCCAAAGTCAATATGTGTATGCATCTTCTGTACCCGTTTATTTCCCAAATACTGGCTCAAAACAAACGAAAATTCGATGTTTTTGGGTCCCAGAAGCGATCTGTACATGCCTACTCTGTGTTAGAGTATTTTCAAGGTACAGGCTAAAAACATGCTAAAAATCGATATTTTAGGTGCCCAAACTCAATATGTGTATGCATCATCTGTACCCGTTTATATCTCAAATTCAGGCTCAAATCACCCGAAAATTCGATATTTTTTGGTCCAAGAAGCGATCTGTACCTGCCTACTCAGTGCTAAAATGTTTTCAGAATATAGGCTTAAAACATGCTAAAAATCGATATTTTAGGTGCCCAAAGTCAATATGTGTATGCATATTATGTACCCGTTTATATCTCAAATTCTGGCTCAAAACACCCGAAATTTCGATATTTTTGGGTCCCTGAAGCGATCTCTACATGCCTACTCAATGCTAGAATGTTTTCATGATACAGAACTAAATCATACTGAAAATCGGTATTTTAGGTGCAAAAAGTCAATATGTGCATGCATCTTCTGTACCCGTTTATATCTCAAATTCAGGCTCGAAAAACCCGAAAATTCGATATTTTTGGGTACCAGAAGCGATCTGTACATGCCTACTCCGTGTTAAAGTATTTTCAAAATACAGGCCCAAAACATGCTGAAAATTGATATTTTAGGTGCCCAAAGTCAATATATGTATGCATCTTCTGTACCCGTTTATATCTCAAATTCAGGCTCAAAACACCCGAAAATTCGATATCTTTTGGTCCCATAAGCGTTCTGTACATGCCTACTGAGTGCTAAAATATTTTCAGAATATAAGCTTAAAACATGCTAAAAATCGATATTCTAGGTGCCCAAAGTCAATATGTGTATGCATCTTCTGTACCCGTTTATATTCCAAATTCTGGCTCAAAACAAACGAAAATTTGATATTTTTGGATCCAAGAAGCGATCTGTACATGCTTACTTATTGCTAGAATATTTTAAAATTTTAGGCCCAAAACATGCTCAAAATCGATATTTTAGGTGTCCAAAGTCGATATGTGAATGCATTTTCTGTACCCGTTTATATCTCAAATTCAGGCTCAAAACACCCGAAATTTCGATATTTTTGGGTCCCAGAAGCTATCTCTACATGCCTACTCGATGCTAGAATGTTTTCATGATACAGAACTAAATCATACTGAAAATCGGTATTTTAGGTGCAAAAAGTCAATATGTGCATTCATCTTCTGTACCCGTTTATGTCTCAAATTCAGGCTCGAAAAACCCGAAAATTCGATATTTTTGGGTACCAGAAGCGATCTGTACATGCCTACTCCGTGTTAAAGTATTTTTAAAATACAGGCCCAAAACATGCTGAAAATTGATATTTTAGGTGCCCAAAGTCAATATATGTATGCATCTTCTGTATCCGTTTATATCTCAAATTCATGCTCAAAACACCCGAAAATTCGATGTTTTTGGGTCCCAGAAGCGATCTGTACATGCCTACTCTGTGTTAGAGTATTTTCAAGGTACAGGCTAAAAACATGCTAAAAATCGATATTTTAGGTGCCCAAACTCAATATGTGTATGCATCATCTGTACCCGTTTATATCTCAAATTCAGGATCAAATCACCCGAAAATTCGATATTTTTTGGTCCAAGAAGCGATCTGTACCTGCCTACTCAGTGCTAAAATGTTTTCAGAATATAAGCTTAAAACATGCTAAAAATTGATATTTTAGGTGCCAAAGTCAATATGTGTATGCATCTTCTGTACCCGTTTATATCTCAAATTCTGGCTCAAAACACCCGAAAATTCGATATTTTTGGGTCCCAGAAGCGATCTCTACATGCCTACTCAATGCTAGAATGTTTTCATGATACAGAACTAAATCATACTGAAAATCGGTATTTTATGTGCAAAAAGTCAATATGTGCATGCATATTCTGTACCCGTTTATATCTCAAATTCAGGCTCAAAACACCCGAAAATTCGATATTTTTGGGTACCAGAAGCGATCTGTACATGCCTACTTCGTGTTTGAGTATTTTCAAATTACAGTCCCAAAACATGCTCAAAATCGATATTTTAGGTGCAAAAAGTCGATATGTGCATGCATATTCTGTACCCGTTTATATCTCAAATTCAGGCTCAAAAAACCTAAAAATTCGATATTTTTGGGTCCCATAAGCGATCTGTACATGCCTACTCAGCGCTAGAATATTTTTAAGATATAGGCCAAAAACATGCTAAAAATCGATATTTTAGGTGCCCAAAGACGATATGTGAATGCACCTTCTGTACCCGTTTATATCTCAAATTCAGGCTCAAAAGTCCCGAAAATTCAATATTTTTGTGTCCCAGAAGCGATCTGTACATGTCTACTCAGTGCTAGACTGTTTTGAAAATATAGGCTCAAAACAAGCTAAAAATCGATATTTTAGGTGCCCAAAGTCGATATGTGAATGCATCTTCTGTACCCGTTTATATCTCAAATTCAGGTTCAAAAAACCCGAAATTTCGATATATATGGGTCCCAGAAGCGATCTGTACATGCCTACTCCGTGTTAGAGTATTTTCAAGATACAGGCCCAAAACATAACGAAAATCGATATTTTAGGTGCCATAAGTCAATTTGTGTATGCATCATCTGTACCTGTTTATATCCAATATTATGGCTTAAAACACCTGAAAATTCGATATTTGCGGGTCCAAGAAGCGATCTGTACATGCCTACTCAATGCTAAAATGTTTTTAGGATATATACCCAAAACATGCTAAAAATCGATATTTTAGGTGCAAAAAGTCGATATGTGCATGCATCTTCAGTACCCGTTTATATTTCAAATTCAGGCTCAAAACACACGAAAATTCGATATTTTTGGGTATCAGAAGCGATCTGTACATGCCCACTCAGTGGTAGAATATTTTCAAATTTTAGGCCCAAAACATGCTAAAAATCGATATTTTAGGTGCCCAAAGTCGATATGTGAATGCATCTTCTGTACCCGTTTATATCGCAAATTCAGGATCAAAACATCCGAATATTCGATAATTTTGGGTCTTAGAAGCGATTTGTACATGTCTACACAGTTCTAGAATATTTTCAAAATATAGGCCCAAAACTTGCTCAAAATCGATATTTTAGGTGCCCGAAGTCGATATGTGCATGCATCTTCTGTACCCGTTTATATCTCAAATTCAGGCTCAAAACTTCGGAAAATTCGATATTTTTGGGTCCCAGAAGCGATCTGTACATGCCTACTCTGTGTTAGAGTATTTTCAAGATACAGGCCCAAAACATGCTGAAAATCGATATTTTAGGTGCCCAAACTCAATATGTGTATGCATCATCTGTACCCGTTTATATCTCAAATTCAGGCTCAAAACACCCGAAAATTCGATATTTTTTGGTCCAAGAAGCGATCTGTACCTGCCTACTCAGTGCTAGAATATTTTAAAAATATAGGCCAAAAACATGATAATAATCGATATTTTAGGTGCCCAAAGTCAATATGTGCATGCAACTTATGTACCTGTTTATATCCCAAATTCAGGCTCAAATCATCCGAATATTCGATAATTTTGGGTCTAAGAAGCGATCTGTATATGCCTACTCAGTGCTAGAATATTTTCAAAATATAGGCCCAAAACTTGCTCAAAATCGATATTTTAGGTGCCCGAAGTCGATATGTGCATGCATCTTCTTTACCCGTTTATATCTCAAATTCAAGCTCAAAACACCCGAAAATTCGATGTTTTTGGGTCCCAGAAGCGATCTGTATATGCCTACTCTGTGTTAGAGTATTTTCAAGATACAGGCCCAAAACATGCTGAAAATCGATATTTTAGGTGCCCAAACTCAATATGTGTATGCATCATCTGTACCCGTTTATATCTCAAATTGAAGCTCAAAACACCCGAAAATTCGATGTTTTTGGGTCCCAGAAGCGATCTGTATATGCCTACTCTGTGTTAGAGTATTTTCAAGATACAGGCCCAAAACATGCTGAAAATCGATATTTTAGGTGCCCAAACTCAATATGTGTATGCATCATCTGTACCCGTTTATATCTCAAATTGAAGCTCAAAAACACCCGAAAATTCGATATTTTTGGGTCCCAGAAGCGATCTGTACATGCCTACTCAATACATGATTGTTTTCAAGATACAGACCCAAAACATGCTGAAAAATCGATATTTTAGGTGCAAAAAGTCGATATGTGGATGCATCTTCTGTACTCGTTTATATCTCAAATTGAAGCTCAAAACACCCGAAAATTCGATATTTTTGGGTACCAGAAGCGATCTGTACATGCCTACTCAGTGTTAGAGTATTTTCAAAATACAGGCCCAAAACATGCTGAAAATCGATATTTTAGGTGCTCAAACTCAATATGTGTATGCATCATCTCTACCCGTTTATATCTCAAATTGAAGCTCAAAACACCCGAAAATTCGATATTTTTTGGTCCAAGAAGCAATCTCTACATGTCTATTCAATGCTAGAATGTTTTCATGATACAGACCCAAAACATACTGAAAATCGATATTTTAGGTGCAAAAAGTCGATATGTGCATGCATATTCTGTACCCGTTTATATCTCAAATTCAGGCTCTAAAAACCCAAAAATTCGATATTTTTTGGTCCAAAAAGCGATCTGTACATGCCTATTCAGTGCTAGAATATTTTCAAAATATAGGCCAAAAACATGCAAAAAATCGATATTTTGTGTGCCCAAAGTCGTTTATATCTCAAATTCAGGCTCAAAAGTCCCGAAAATTCAATATTTTTGGGTCCCAGAAGCGATCTGTACATGACTACTCAGTGCTAGACTGTTTTCAAAATATAGGCTCAAAACAAGCTAAAAATCGATATTTTAGGTGTCCAAAGTCAATATGTGTATGCATCTTCTGTACCCGTTTATATCACAAATTCTGGCTCAAAACAAACGAAAATTCGATATTTTTGGATAGAAGAAGCGATCTGTGCATGCCTACTTAGTGCTAGAATATTTTCAAAATATAGGCCAAAAACATGCAAAAATCGATATTTTAGGTGCCCAAACTCGATATGTGCATGCACATTCTGTACCCGTTTATGTCTCAAATTCAGGCTCAAAAGTCCCCAAAATTCAATATTTTTGGGTCCCAGAAGCAATCTGTACATGCCTACTCAGTGCTAGACTGTTTTCAAAATATAGGCTCAAAACATGCTAAAAATCGATATTTTAGGTGTCCAAAGTCGATATGTGCATTCATCTTCTGAACCCGTTTATATTTCAAATTCAGGCTCATAAAACACACGAAAATTCGATATTTTTGGGTCTCAGAAGCGATCTGTACATGCCTACTCCGTGTTATAGTATTTTCAAGATACAGGCCCAAAACATGCTGCAAATCGATATTTTAGGTGCCCCAAGTCAATTTGTGTATGCATCTTCTGTACCCGTTTATATCCAATATTATGGCTCAAAACACCCGAAAATTCGATATTTTCGGGTCCCAGAATCAATCTGTACATGCCTACTCAATGCTAAAATGTTTTTAAGATATATACCCAAAACATGCTGAAAATTGATATTTTAGGTGCAAAAAGTCGATATGTGCATGTATATTCTGTATCCGTTTATATCTCAAATTCAGGCTCAAAAGACCCGAAAATTCGATATTTTTGGGTACAAGAAACGATCTGTACTAGCCTACTCAAAGCTAGAATATTTTCAAAATATAGGCTAAAAACATGCTAAAAATCGATATTTTAGGTGCTCAAAGTCGATATGTGCATGCATCTTATGTACCCGTTTATATCCCAAATTCAGGCTCAAAACACCCGAATATTCGATAATTTTGGGTCTAAGAAGCGATCTGTACATGCCTACTCAGTGCTAGAATATTTTAAAAATATAGGCCAAAAACTTGCTCAAAATCAATATTTTAGGTGCCCGACGTCGATATGTGCATGCATCTTCTGTACCCTTTTATATCTCAAATTCATGCTCAAAACACCCGAAAATTCGATGTTTTTGGGTCCCAGAAGCGATCTGTACATGCCTACTCTGTGTTAGAGTATTTTCAAGGTACAGCCTAAAAACATGCTAAAAATCGATATTTTAGGTGCCCAAACTCAATATGTGTATGCATCATCTGTACCCGTTTATATCTCAAATTCAGGCTCAAATCACCCGAAAATTCGATATTTTTTGGTCCAAGAAGCGATCTGTACCTGCCTACTCAGTGCTAAAATGTTTTCAGAATATAGGCTTAAAACATGCTAAAAATCGATATTTTAGGTGCCCAAAGTCAATATGTGTATGCATATTATGTACCCGTTTATATCTCAAATTCTGGCTCAAAACACCCGAAAATTCGATATTTTTGGGTCCCAGAAGCGATCTCTACATGCCTACTCAATGCTAGAATGTTTTCATGATACAGAACTAAATCATACTGAAAATCGGTATTTTATGTGCAAAAAGTCAATATGTGCATGCATCTTCTGTACCCGTTTATATCTCAAATTCAGGCTCGAAAAACCCGAAAATTCGATATTTTTGGGTACCAGAAGCGATCTGTACATGCCTACTCCGTGTTAAAGTATTTTCAAAATACAGGCCCAAAACATGCTGAAAATTGATATTTTAGGTGCCCAAAGTCAATATATGTATGCATCTTCTGTACCCGTTTATATCTCAAATTCAGGCTCAAAACACCCAAAAATTCGATATCTTTTGGTCCAAGAAGCGTTCTGTACATGCCTACTGAGTGCTAAAATATTTTCAGAATATAAGCTTAAAACATGCTAAAAATCGATATTTTAGGTGCCCAAAGTCAATATGTGTATGCATCTTCTGTACCCGTTTATATCCCAAATTCTGGCTCAAAACAAACGAAAATTTGATATTTTTGGATCCAAGAAGCGATCTGTACATGCTTACTTATTGCTAGAATATTTTAAAATTTTAGGCCCAAAACATGCTCAAAATCGATATTTTAGGTGTCCAAAGTCGATATGTGAATGCATTTTCTGTACCCGTTTATATCTCAAATTCAGGCTCAAAACACCCGAAATTTCGATATTTTTGGGTCCCAGAAGCGATCTCTACATGCCTACTCAATGCTAGAATGTTTTCATGATACAGAACTAAATCATACTGAAAATCGGTATTTCAGGTGCAAAAAGTCAATATGTGCATGCATCTTCTGTACCCGTTTATATCTCAAATTCAGGCTCGAAAAACCAAAAAATTCGATATTTTTGGGTACCAGAAGCGATCTGTACATGCCTACTCCGTGTTAAAGTATTTTTAAAATACAGGCCCAAAACATGCTGAAAATTGATATTTTAGGTGCCCAAAGTCAATATATGTATGCATCTTCTGTACCCGTTTATATCTCAAATTCATGCTCAAAACACCCGAAAATTCGATGTTTTTGGGTCCCAGAAGCGATCTGTACATGCCTACTCTGTGTTAGAGTATTTTCAAGGTACAGGCTAAAAACATGCTAAAAATCGATATTTTAGGTGCCCAAACTCAATATGTGTATGCATCATCTGTACCCGTTTATATCTCAAATTCAGGCTCAAATCACCCGAAAATTCGATATTTTTTGGTCCAAGAAGCGATCTGTACCTGCCTACTCAGTGCTAAAATGTTTTCAGAATATAGGCTTAAAACATGCTAAAAATCGATATTTTAGGTGCCCAAAGTCAATATGTGTATGCATCTTCTGTACCCGTTTATATCCCAAATTCTGGCTCAAAACAAACGAAAATTTGATATTTTTGGATACAAGAAGCGATCTGTACATGCTTACTTATTGCTAGAATATTTTAAAATTTTAGGCCAAAAAACATGCTCAAAATCGATATTTTAGGTGTCCAAAGTCGATATGTGAATGCATTTTCTATACCCGTTTATATCTCAAATTCAGGCTCAAAACACCCGAAATTTCGATATTTTTGGGTCCCAGAAGCGATCTCTACATGCCTACTCAATGCTAGAATGTTTTCATGATACAGACCCAAAACATACTGAAAATCGATATTTGAGGTGCAAAAAGTCAATATGTGCATGCATATTCTGTACCCGTTTATATCTCAAATTAAGGCTCAAAACACCCGAAAATTCGATATTTTTGGGTACCAGAAGCGATCTGTACATGCCTACTTCGTGTTTGAGTATTTTCAAAGTACAGGCCCATAACATGCTCAAAATCGATATTTTAGGTGCAAAAAGTCGATATGTGTATGCATATTCTGTACCCGTTTATATCTCAAATTCAGCCTCAAAAAATCTAAAAATTCGATATTTTTGGGTACCAGAAGCAATCTGTACATGCCTACTCAGTGCTAGTTTTTTTTTCAAAATATAGTCCAAAAATATGCTAAAAATCGATATTTTAGGTGCTCAAAGTCGATATGTGCATGCACCTTCTGTACCCGTTTATATCTCAAATTCAGGCTCAAAAGTCCCGAAAATTCAATATTTTTGGGTCCCAGAAGCGATCTGTACATGCTTACTCAGTGCTAGACTGTTTTCAAAATATACGCTCAAAACAAGCTAAAAATCGATATTTTAGGTGTCTAAAGTCGATATGTGCATGCATCTTATGTATCCGTTTATATTTCAAATTCAGGCTCAAAACACACGAAAAATCGATATTTTTGGGTCTCAGAAGTGATCTGTACATGCCTACTCCGTGTTAGAGTATTTTCAAGATACAGGCCGAAAACATGCAGAAAATCGATATTTTAGGTGCCCAAACTCAATATGTGTATGCATCATCTGTACCCGTTTATATCTCAAATTGAAGCTCAAAACACCCGAAAATTCGATATTTTTTGGTCCAAGAGGCTATCTGTACCTGTCTAGTCAGTGCTAAAATATTTTCAGAATATAAGCTCAAAACATGCTAAAAATCAATATTTTAGGTGCCCAAAGTCAATATGTGTATGCATCTTCTGTATCCGTTTATATCTCAAATTCAGGCTCAAAACACCCGAAAATTCGATATTATTGGGTACCAGAAGCGATCTGTACATGCCTACTCCGTGTTAGAGTATTTTCAAAATACAGGCCCAAAACATGCTGAAAATCGATATTTTAGGTGCCCAAAGTCAATATGTGTATGCATCTTCTGTACCCGTTTATATCCCAAATTATGGCTCAAAACAAACGAAAATTCGATATTTTTGGATCCAAGAAGCAATCTGTACATGCTTACTTAGTGCTAGAATATTTTCAAAATATAGGCCAAAACATGCTAAAAATCGATATTTTGGGTGCGAAAGCCGTTTATATCTCATATTCAGGCTCAAAAGTCCCGAAAATTCGATATTTTTGGGTCCCAGAAGCGATCTGTACATGCCTACTCAGTGCTAGACTGTTTTCAAAATATAGGCTCAAAACAAGCTAAAAATCGATATTTTAGGTGTCCAAAGTCGATATGAGCATGCATCTTCAGTACCCGTTTATATCTCAAATTCCGGCTCAAAACACCCGAAAATTCGATATCTTTTGGTCCAAGAAGCGTTCTGTACATGCCTACTGAGTGCTAAAATATTTTCAGAATATAAGCTTAAAACATGCTAAAAATCGATATTTTAGGTGCCCAAAGTCAATATATGTATGCATCTTCTGTACCCGTTTATATCTCAAATTCATGCTCAAAACACCCGAAAATTCGATGTTTTTGGGTCCCAGAAGCGATCTGTACATGCCTACTCTGTGTTAGAGTATTTTCAAGGTACAGGCTAAAAACATGCTAAAAATCGATATTTTAGGTGCCCAAACTCAATATGTGTATGCATCATCTGTACCCGTTTATATCTCAAATTCAGGCTCAAAGGTCCAAGAAGCGATCTGTACCTGCCTACTCAGTGCTAAAATGTTTTCAGAATATAGGCTTAAAACATGCTAAAAATCGATATTTTAGGTGCCCAAACTCAATATGTGTATGCATATTATGTACCCGTTTATATCTCAAATTCTGGCTCAAAACACCCGAAAATTCGATATTTTTGGGTCCCAGAAGCGATCTCTACATGCCTACTCAATGCTAGAATGTTTTCATGATACAGAAGTAAATCATACTGAAAATCGGTATTTTAGGTGCAAAAAGTCAATATGTGCATGCATCTTCTGTACCCGTTTATATCTCAAATTCAGGCTCGAAAAACCCGAAAATTCGATATTATTGAGTACCAGAAGCGATCTGTACATGCCTACTCCGTGTTAAAGTATTTTCAAAATACAGGCCCAAAACATGCTGAAAATTGATATTTTAGGTGCCCAAAGTCAATATATGTATGCATCTTCTGTACCCGTTTATATCTCAAATTCAGGCTCAAAACACCCGAAAATTCGATATCTTTTGGTCCAAGAAGCGTTCTGTACATGGCTACTGAGTGCTAAAATATTTTCAGAATATAAGCTTAAAACATGGTAAAAATCGATATTTTAGGTGCCCAAAGTCAATATGTGTATGCATCTTCTGTACCCGTTTATATCCCAAATTCTGGCTCAAAACAAACGAAAATTTGATATTTTTGGATCCAAGAAGCGATCTGTACATGCTTACTTATTGCTAGAATATTTTAAAATTTTAGGCCCAAAACATGCTCAAAATCGATATTTTAGGTGTCCAAAGTCGATATGTGAATGCATTTTCTATACCCGTTTATATCTCAAATTCAGGCTCAAAACACCCGAAATTTCGATATTTTTGGGTCCCAGAAGCGATCTCTACATGCCTACTCAATGCTAGAATGTTTTCATGATACAGACCCAAAACATACTGAAAATCGATATTTGAGGTGCAAAAAGTCAATATGTGAATGCATATTCTGTACCCGTTTATATCTCAAATTCAGGCTCAAAACACCCGAAAATTCGATATTTTTGGGTACCAGAAGCGATCTGTACATGCCTACTTCGTGTTTGAGTATTTTCAAAGTACAGGCCCATAACATGCTCAAAATCGATATTTTAGGTGCAAAAAGTCGATATGTGTATGCATATTCTGTACCCGTTTATATCTCAAATTCAGCCTCAAAAAATCTAAAAATTCGATATTTTTGGGTACCAGAAGCAATCTGTACATGCCTACTCAGTGCTAGAATATTTTCAAAATATAGTCCAAAAATATGCTAAAAATCGATATTTTAGGTGCTCAAAGTCGATATGTGCATGCACCTTCTGTACCCGTTTATATCTCAAATTCAGGCTCAAAAGTCCCGAAAATTCAATATTTTTGGGTCCCAGAAGCGATCTGTACATGCCTACTCAGTGCTAGACTGTTTTCAAAATATACGCTCAAAACAAGCTAAAAATCGATATTTTAGGTGTCTAAAGTCGATATGTGCATGCATCTTATGTATCCGTTTATATTTCAAATTCAGGCTCAAAACACACGAAAAATCGATATTTTTGGGTCTCAGAAGTGATTTGTACATGCCTACTCCGTGTTAGAGTATTTTCAAGATACAGGCCCAAAACATGCAGAAAATCGATATTTTAGGTGCCCAAACTCAATATGTGTATGCATCATCTGTACCCGTTTATGTCTCAAATTGAAGCTCAAAACACCGAAAATTCGATATTTTTTTGTCCAAGAGGCTATCTGTACCTGCCTAGTCAGTGCTAAAATATTTTCAGATTATAAGCTCAAAACATGCTAAAAATCAATATTTTAGGTGCCCAAAGTCAATATGTGTATGCATCTTCTGTATCCGTTTATATCTCAAATTCAGGCTCAAAACACCCGAAAATTCTATATTTTTGGGTACCAGAAGCGATCTGTACATGCCTACTCCGTGTTAGAGTATTTTCAAAATACAGGCCCAAAACATGCTGAAAATCGATATTTTAGGTGCCCAAAGTCAATATGTGTATGCATCTTCTGTACCCGTTTATATCCCAAATTCTGGCTCAAAACAAACGAAAATTCGATATTTTTGGATCCAAGAAGCAATCTGTACATGCTTACTTAGTGCTAGAATATTTTCAAAATATAGGCCAAAACATGCTAAAAATCGATATTTTGGGTGCGAAAGTCGTTTATATCTCATATTCAGGCTCAAAAGTCCCGAAAATTCGATATTTTTGGGTCCCAGAAGCGATCTGTACATGCCTACTCAGTGCTAGACTGTTTTCAAAATATAGGCTCAAAACAAGCTAAAAATCGATATTTTAGGTGTCCAAAGTCGATATGAGCATGCATCTTCAGTACCCGTTTATATTTCAAATTCAGGCTCAAAACACACGAAAATTCGATATTTTTGGGTCTCAGAAGCGATCTGTACATGCCTACTCAGTGCTAGAATATTTTCATATTTTAGGCCCAAAACATGCTCAAAATCGATATTTTAGGTGCCCAAAGTCGATATGTGAATGCATCTTCTGTATCCGTTTATATCTTAAATTCAGGCACAAAAACCCGAAATTTCGATATTTTTTGGGTCCCGGAAGCGGTCTGTACATGCCTACTCCGTGTTAGAGTATTTTCAAGTTACAGGCCCAAAACATGTTGAAAATCGATATTTTAGGTGACCCAAGTCAATTTGTGTATGCATCTTCTGTACCCGTTCATATCCAATATTATGGCTCAAAAACACCCGAAAATTCGATATTTTTGGGTCCCAAAAGCGATCGGTACATGCCTAGTCAATGCTATAGTGTTTTTAAGATATATACCCAAAACATGCTGAAAATCAATATTTTAGGTGCAAAAAGTCGATATGTGCATGCATATTCTGTACCCGTTCATATCTCAAATTCAGGCTCAAATCACCAGAAAATTCGATATTTTTGGGAACCAGAAGCAATCTGTACATGCCTGCTCAGTGCTAGAATATTTTCAAAATATAGGCTAAAAACATGCTAAAAATCGATATTTTATGTGCCCAAAGTCGATATGTGCATGCATCTTATGTACCCGTTTATTTCCCAAATTCAGGCTCAAAACTTCCAAATATTCGATAATTTTGGGTCTAAGAAGCGATCTCTACATGCCTACTCAGTGCTAGAATATTTTCAAAATATAGGCCCAAAACATGCTCAAAATCGATATTTTAGGTGCCGGAAGTAGATATGTGCTTGCATCTTCTGTACCCGTTTATATCTCAAATTCAGGCTCAAAACACCCGAAAAATCGATATTTTTGGGTCCCAGAAGCGATCTGTACATGCCTACTCTGTGTTAGAGTATTTTCATGATACAGGCCCAAAACATGCTGAAAATCGATATTTTAGGTGCCCAAACTCAATATGTGTATGCATCATCTGTACCCGTTTGTATCTCAAATTCAGGCTCAAAACACCCGAAAATTCGATATTTTTTGGTCCAAGAAGCGATCTGTACCTGCCTACTCAGTGGTAAAATATTTTCAAAATATAAGCTTAAAACATGCTAAAAATCGATATTTTAGGTGCCCAAAGTCAATATGTGTATGCATCTTCTGTACCCGTTTATATCCCAAATTCTGGCTCAAAACAAACGAAAATTTGATATTTTTGGATCCAAGAAGCGATCTGTACATGCTTACTTATTGCTAGAATATTTTAAAATTTTAGGCCTAAAACATGCTCAAAATCGATATTTTAGGTGTCCAAAGTCGATATGTGAATGCATTTTCTATACCCGTTTATATCTCAAATTCAGGCTCAAAACACCCGAAATTTCGATATTTTTGGGTCCCAGAAGCGATCTCTACATGCCTACTCAATGCTAGAATGTTTTCATGATACAGACCCAAAACATACTGAAAATCGATATTTGAGGTGCAAAAAGTCAATATGTGAATGCATATTCTGTACCCGTTTATATCTCAAATTCAGGCTCAAAACACCCGAAAATTCGATATTTTTGGGTACCAGAAGCGATCTGTACATGCCTACTTCGTGTTTGAGTATTTTCAAAGTACAGGCCCATAACATGCTCAAAATCGATATTTTAGGTGCAAAAAGTCGATATGTGTATGCATATTCTGTACCCGTTTATATCTCAAATTCAGCCTCAAAAAATCTAAAAATTCGATATTTTTGGGTACCAGAAGCAATCTGTACATGCCTACTCAGTGCTAGAATATTTTCAAAATATAGTCCAAAAATATGCTAAAAATCGATATTTTAGGTGCTCAAAGTCGATATGTGCATGCACCTTCTGTACCCGTTTATATCTCAAATTCAGGCTCAAAAGTCCCGAAAATTCAATATTTTTGGGTCCCAGAAGCGATCTGTACATGCCTACTCAGTGCTAGACTGTTTTCAAAATATACGCTCAAAACAAGCTAAAAATCGATATTTTAGGTGTCTAAAGTCGATATGTGCATGCATCTTATGTATCCGTTTATATTTCAAATTCAGGCTCAAAACACACGAAAAATCGATATTTTTGGGTCTCAGAAGTGATCTGTACATGCCTACTCCGTGTTAGAGTATTTTCAAGATACAGGCCCAAAACATGCAGAAAATCGATATTTTAGGTGCCCAAACTCAATATGTGTATGCATCATCTGTACCCGTTTATGTCTCAAATTGAAGCTCAAAACACCGAAAATTCGATATTTTTTGGTCCAAGAGGCTATCTGTACCTGCCTAGTCAGTGCTAAAATATTTTCAGATTATAAGCTCAAAACATGCTAAAAATCAATATTTTAGGTGCCCAAAGTCAATATGTGTATGCATCTTCTGTATCCGTTTATATCTCAAATTCAGGCTCAAAACACCCGAAAATTCTATATTTTTGGGTACCAGAAGCGATCTGTACATGCCTACTCCGTGTTAGAGTATTTTCAAAATACAGGCCCAAAACATGCTGAAAATCGATATTTTAGGTGCCCAAAGTCAATATGTGTATGCATCTTCTGTACCCGTTTATATCCCAAATTCTGGCTCAAAACAAACGAAAATTCGATATTTTTGGATCCAAGAAGCAATCTGTACATGCTTACTTAGTGCTAGAATATTTTCAAAATATAGGCCAAAACATGCTAAAAATCGATATTTTGGGTGCGAAAGTCGTTTATATCTCATATTCAGGCTCAAAAGTCCCGAAAATTCGATATTTTTGGGTCCCAGAAGCGATCTGTACATGCCTACTCAGTGCTAGACTGTTTTCAAAATATAGGCTCAAAACAAGCTAAAAATCGATATTTTAGGTGTCCAAAGTCGATATGAGCATGCATCTTCAGTACCCGTTTATATTTCAAATTCAGGCTCAAAACACACGAAAATTCGATATTTTTGGGTCTCAGAAGCGATCTGTACATGCCTACTCAGTGCTAGAATATTTTCATATTTTAGGCCCAAAACATGCTCAAAATCGATATTTTAGGTGCCCAAAGTCGATATGTGAATGCATCTTCTGTATCCGTTTATATCTTAAATTCAGGCACAAAAACCCGAAATTTCGATATTTTTTGGGTCCCGGAAGCGGTCTGTACATGCCTACTCCGTGTTAGAGTATTTTCAAGTTACAGGCCCAAAACATGTTGAAAATCGATATTTTAGGTGACCCAAGTCAATTTGTGTATGCATCTTCTGTACCCGTTCATATCCAATATTATGGCTCAAAAACACCCGAAAATTCGATATTTTTGGGTCCCAAAAGCGATCGGTACATGCCTAGTCAATGCTATAGTGTTTTTAAGATATATACCCAAAACATGCTGAAAATCAATAATTTAGGTGCAAAAAGTCGATATGTGCATGCATATTCTGTACCCGTTCATATCTCAAATTCAGGCTCAAAACACCAGAAAATTCGATATTTTTGGGAACCAGAAGCAATCTGTACATGCCTGCTCAGTGCTAGAATATTTTCAAAATATAGGCTAAAAACATGCTAAAAATCGATATTTTATGTGCCCAAAGTCGATATGTGCATGCATCTTATGTACCCGTTTATTTCCCAAATTCAGGCTCAAAACTTCCAAATATTCGATAATTTTGGGTCTAAGAAGCGATCTCTACATGCCTACTCAGTGCTAGAATATTTTCAAAATATAGGCCCAAAACATGCTCAAAATCGATATTTTAGGTGCCGGAAGTAGATATGTGCTTGCATCTTCTGTACCCGTTTATATCTCAAATTCAGGCTCAAAACACCCGAAAAATCGATATTTTTGGGTCCCAGAAGCGATCTGTACATGCCTACTCTGTGTTAGAGTATTTTCATGATACAGGCCCAAAACATGCTGAAAATCGATATTTTAGGTGCCCAAACTCAATATGTGTATGCATCATCTGTACCCGTTTGTATCTCAAATTAAGGCTCAAAACACCCGAAAATTCGATATTTTTTGGTCCAAGAAGCGATCTGTACCTGCCTACTCAGTGGTAAAATATTTTCAAAATATAAGCTTAAAACATGCTAAAAATCGATATTTTAGGTGCCCAAAGTCAATATGTGTATGCATCTTCTGTACCCGTTTATATCTCAAATTCTGGCTCAAAACACCCGAAAATTCGATATTTTGGGTCTAAAAAGCGATCTCTACATGCCTACTCAATGCTAGAATGTTTTCTTGATACAGACCCAAAACATACTGAAAATCGATATTTTAGGTGCAAAAAGTCGATATGTGCATGCATATTCTGTACCCGTTTATATCTTAAATTCAGGCTCAAAAAACCCAAAAATATGATATTTTTTGGTCCAAGAAGCGATCTGTACATGCCTACTTCGTGTTCGAGTATTTTCAAATTACAGGCCCAAAACATGCTCAAAATCGATATTTTAGGTGCAAAAAGTCGATATGTGCATGTATATTCTGTAACCGTTTATATCTCAAATTCAGGCTCAAAAAACCAAAAAATTCGATATTTTTTGGTCCAAGAAGCTATCTGTACATGCCTACAAAGTGTTAGAGTATTTTCAAGACATAGGCCCAAAACATGCTGAAAATCGATATTTTAGGTGCCCAAAGTCAATATGTGTATGCATCATCTGTACCCGTTTATATCTCAAATTCAGGCTCAAAACACCCGAAAATTCAATATTTTTTGGTCCAAGAGGCGATCTGTACCTGCCTACTCAGTGCTAAAATATTTTCAGAATATAAGCTCAAAACATGCTAAAAATCGATATTTTAGGTGCCCAAAGTCAATATGTGTATGCATCTTCTGTACCCGTTTATATCTCAAATTCTGGCTCAAAACACCCGAAAATTCGATATTTTTGGGTACCAGAAGAGATCTGTACATGCCTACTCCGTGTTAGAGTATTTTCAAAATACAGGCCCAAAACATGCTGAAAATCGCTATTTTAGGTTCCCAAAGTCAATATGTGTATGCATCTTCTGTACCCGTTTATATCCCAAATTCTGGCTCAAAACAAACGAAAATTCGATATTTTTGGATATAAGAAGCAATCTGTACATGCTTACTTAGTGCTAGAATATTTTCAAAATATAGGTCAAAACATGCTAAAAATCGATATTTTGGGTGCCCAAAGTCGTTTATATCTCAAATTCAGGCTCAAAAGTCCCGAAAATTCAATATTTTTGGGTCCCAGAAGCGATCTGTACATGCCTACTCAGTGCTAGACTGTTTTCAAAATATAGGCTCAAAACAAGCTGAAAATCGATATTTTAGGTGTCCAAAGTCGATATGTTCATGCATCTTCAGTACCCGTTTATATTTCAAATTCAGGCTCAAAACACCCGAAAATTCGATATTTTTGGGTACCAGAAGCGATCTGTACATGCCTACTCCGTGTTAGAGTATTTTCAAAATACAGGCCCAAAACATGCTGAAAATCGCTATTTTAGGTTCCAAAAGTCAATATGTGTATGCATCTTCTGTACCCGTTTATATCCCAAATTCTGGCTCAAAACAAACGAAAATTCGATATTTTTGGGTCTCAGAAGCGATCTGTACATGCCTACTTAGTGCTAGAATATTTTCAAATTTTAGGCCCAAGACATGCTCAAAATCGATATTTTAGGTGCCCAAAGTCGATATGTGAATGCATCTTCTGTACCCGTTTATATCTTAAATTCAGGCACAAAAAACCCGAAATTTCGATATTTTTTGGGTCCCGGAAGCGATCTGTACATGCCTACTCCGTGTTAGAGTATTTTCAAGATACAGGCCCAAAACATGCTGAAAATCGATATTTTAGGTGCCCCAAGTCAATTTGTGTATGCATCTTCTGTACCCGTTTATTCCAATATTATGGCTCAAAACACCCGAAAATTCGATATTTTTGGGTCCCAGAAGCGATCTGTACATGCCTACTCAATGCTAAAATATTTTCAAAATATAGGCTAAAAACATGCTAAAAATCGATATTTTAGGTGCACAAAGTCGATATGTGCATGCATCTTATGTACCCGTTTATATCCCAAATTCAGGCTCAAAACAACCGAATATTCGATAATTTTGGGTCTAAGAAGCGATCTGTACATGCCTACTCAGTGCTAGAATATTTTCAAAATATAGGCCTAAAACTTGCTCAAAATCGATATTTTAGGTGCCCGAAGTCGATATGTGCATGCATCTTCTGTACCCGTTTATATCTCAAATTCATGCTCAAAATACCCGAAAATTCGATATTTTTGGGTCCCAGAAGCGATCTGTACATGCCTACTCTGTGTTAGAGTATTTTCAAGATACAGGCCCAAAACATGCTGAAAACCGATATTTTAGGTGCCCAAACTCAATATGTGTATGCACCATCTGTACCCGTTTATATCTCAAATTCAGGCACAAAACACCCGAAAATTTGATATTTTTTGGTCCAAGAAGTGATCTGTACCTGCCTACTCAGTGGTAAAATATTTTCAAAATATAAGCTTAAAACATGCTAAAAATCGGTATTTTAGGTGCCCAAAGTCAATATGTGTATGCATCTTCTGTACCCGTTTATATTTCAAATTCTGGCTCAAAACACCTGAAAATTCGATATTTTTGGGTCCCAAAAGCGATCTCTACATGCCTACTCAATGCTAGAATGTTTTCATGATACAGACCCAAAACATACTGAAAATCGATATTTTAGGTGCAAAAAGTCGATATGCGCATGCATATTCTGTACCCGTTTATATCTCAAAATCAGGCTCAAAAAACCTAAGAATTCGATATTTTTGGGTCCCAGAAGCGATCTGTACATGCCTACTTTGTGTTAGAGTATTTTCAAAATATAGGCTCAAAACAAGCTAAAAATCGATATTTTAGGTGTCCAAAGTCGATGTGTGCATGCATCTTCAGTACCCGTTTATATTTCAAATTCAGGCTCAAAACACCCGAAAATTTGACATTTTTGGGTCTCAGAAGCGATCTGTACATGCCCACTCATTGCAAGAATATTTTCAAATTTTAGGCCCAAAACATGCTCAAAATCGATATTTTAGGTGCAAAAAGTCGATATGTGAATGCATCTTCTGTACCCATTTATATATCAAATTCAGGCTCAAAAAACCCAAAAATTCGATATTTTTGGGTCCCAGAAGCGATCTGTACATGCCTACTCAGTGCTGGAATATTTTCAAAATATAGGCCAAAAACATGCTAAAAATCGATATTTTAGGTGCCCAAAGTCGATATGTGAATGCATCTTATGTACCCGTTTATATCCCAAATTCAGGCTCAAAACTTCCAAATATTCGATAATTTTGGGTCTAAGAAGCGATCTGTACATGCCTACTCAGTGCTAGAATATTTTCAAAATATAGGCCCAAAACATGCTCAAAATCGATATTTTAGGTGCCGGAAGTCGATATGTGCTTGCATCTTCTGTACCCGTTTATATCTCAAATTCAGGCTCAAAACACCCGAAAATTCGATATTTTTGGGTCCCAGAAGTGATCTGTACATGCCTACTCTGTGTTAGAGTATTTTCATGATACAGGCCCAAAACATGCTGAAAATCTATATTTTAGGTGCCCAAACTCAATATGTGTATGCATCATCTGTACCCGTTTATATCTCAAATTAAGGCTCAAAACACCCTAAAATTCGATATTTTTTGGTCCAAGAAGCGATCTGTACCTGCCTACTCAGTGGTAAAATATTTTCAAAATATAAGCTTAAAACATGCTAAAAATCGATATTTTAGGTGCCCAAAGTCAATATGTGTATGCATCTTCTGTACCCGTTTATATCTCAAATTCTGGCTCAAAACACCCGAAAATTCGATATTTTGGGTCTAAAAAGCGATCTCTACATGCCTACTCAATGCTAGAATGTTTTCTTGATACAGACCCAAAACATACTGAAAATCGATATTTTAGGTGCAAAAAGTCGATATGTGCATGCATATTCTGTACCCGTTTATATCTTAAATTCAGGCTCAAAAACCCCAAAAATATGATATTTTTGGGTCTCAGAAGTGATCTGTACATGCCTACTCCGTGTTAGAGTATTTTCAAGATACAGGCCCAAAACATGCAGAAAATCGATATTTTAGGTGCCCAAACTCAATATGTGTATGCATCATCTGTACCCGTTTATGTCTCAAATTGAAGCTCAAAACACCGAAAATTCGATATTTTTTGGTCCAAGAGGCTATCTGTACCTGCCTAGTCAGTGCTAAAATATTTTCAGATTATAAGCTCAAAACATGCTAAAAATCAATATTTTAGGTGCCCAAAGTCAATATGTGTATGCATCTTCTGTATCCGTTTATATCTCAAATTCAGGCTCAAAACACCCGAAAATTCTATATTTTTGGGTACCAGAAGCGATCTGTACATGCCTACTCCGTGTTAGAGTATTTTCAAAATACAGGCCCAAAACATGCTGAAAATCGATATTTTAGGTGCCCAAAGTCAATATGTGTATGCATCTTCTGTACCCGTTTATATCCCAAATTCTGGCTCAAAACAAACGAAAATTCGATATTTTTGGATCCAAGAAGCAATCTGTACATGCTTACTTAGTGCTAGAATATTTTCAAAATATAGGCCAAAACATGCTAAAAATCGATATTTCGGGTGCGAAAGTCGTTTATATCTCATATTCAGGCTCAAAAGTCCCGAAAATTCGATATTTTTGGGTCCCAGAAGCGATCTGTACATGCCTACTCAGTGCTAGACTGTTTTCAAAATATAGGCTCAAAACAAGCTAAAAATCGATATTTTAGGTGTCCAAAGTCGATATGAGCATGCATCTTCAGTACCCGTTTATATTTCAAATTCAGGCTCAAAACACACGAAAATTCGATATTTTTGGGTCTCAGAAGCGATCTGTACATGCCTACTCAGTGCTAGAATATTTTCATATTTTAGGCCCAAAACATGCTCAAAATCGATATTTTAGGTGCCCAAAGTCGATATGTGAATGCATCTTCTGTATCCGTTTATATCTTAAATTCAGGCACAAAAACCCGAAATTTCGATATTTTTTGGGTCCCGGAAGCGGTCTGTACATGCCTACTCCGTGTTAGAGTATTTTCAAGTTACAGGCCCAAAACATGCTGAAAATCGATATTTTAGGTGACCCAAGTCAATTTGTGTATGCATCTTCTGTACCCGTTCATATCCAATATTATGGCTCAAAAACACCCGAAAATTCGATATTTTTGGGTCCCAAAAGCGATCGGTACATGCCTAGTCAATGCTATAGTGTTTTTAAGATATATACCCAAAACATGCTGAAAATCAATATTTTAGGTGCAAAAAGTCGATATGTGCATGCATATTCTGTACCCGTTCATATCTCAAATTCAGGCTCAAAACACCAGAAAATTCGATATTTTTGGGAACCAGAAGCAATCTGTACATGCCTGCTCAGTGCTAGAATATTTTCAAAATATAGGCTAAAAACATGCTAAAAATCGATATTTTATGTGCCCAAAGTCGATATGTGCATGCATCTTATGTACCCGTTTATTTCCCAAATTCAGGCTCAAAACTTCCAAATATTCGATAATTTTGGGTCTAAGAAGCGATCTATACATGCCTACTCAGTGCTAGAATATTTTCAAAATATAGGCCCAAAACATGCTCAAAATCGATATTTTAGGTGCAAAAAGTCGATATGTGCATGTATATTCTGTAACCGTTTATATCTCAAATTCAGGCTCAAAAAACCAAAAAATTCGATATTTTTTGGTCCAAGAAGCTATCTGTACATGCCTACAAAGTGTTAGAGTATTTTCAAGACATAGGCCCAAAACATGCTGAAAATCGATATTTTAGGTGCCCAAAGTCAATATGTGTATGCATCATCTGTACCCGTTTATATCTCAAATTCAGGCTCAAAACACCCGAAAATTCAATATTTTTTGGTCCAAGAGGCGATCTGTACCTGCCTACTCAGTGCTAAAATATTTTCAGAATATAAGCTCAAAACATGCTAAAAATCGATATTTTAGGTGCCCAAAGTCAATATGTGTATGCATCTTCTGTACCCGTTTATATCTCAAATTCTGGCTCAAAACACCCGAAAATTCGATATTTTTGGGTACCAGAAGCGATCTGTACATGCCTACTCCGTGTTAGAGTATTTTCAAAATACAGGCCCAAAACATGCTGAAAATCGCTATTTTAGGTTCCCAAAGTCAATATGTGTATGCATCTTCTGTACTCGTTTATATCCCAAATTCTGGCTCAAAACAAACGAAAATTCGATATTTTTGGATATAAGAAGCAATCTGTACATGCTTACTTAGTGCTAGAATATTTTCAAAATATAGGTCAAAACATGCTAAAAATCGATATTTTGGGTGCCCAAAGTCGTTTATATCTCAAATTCAGGCTCAAAAGTCCCGAAAATTCAATATTTTTGGGTCCCAGAAGCGATCTGTACATGCCTACTCAGTGCTAGACTGTTTTCAAAATATAGGCTCAAAACAAGCTGAAAATCGATATTTTAGGTGTCCAAAGTCGATATGTTCATGCATCTTCAGTACCCGTTTATATTTCAAATTCAGGCTCAAAACACCCGAAAATTCGATATTTTTGGGTACCAGAAGCGATCTGTACATGCCTACTCCGTGTTAGAGTATTTTCAAAATACAGGCCCAAAACATGCTGAAAATCGCTATTTTAGGTTCCAAAAGTCAATATGTGTATGCATCTTCTGTACCCGTTTATATCCCAAATTCTGGCTCAAAACAAACGAAAATTCGATATTTTTGGGTCTCAGAAGCGATCTGTACATGCCTACTTAGTGCTAGAATATTTTCAAATTTTAGGCCCAAGACATGCTCAAAATCGATATTTTAGGTGCCCAAAGTCGATATGTGAATGCATCTTCTGTACCCGTTTATATCTTAAATTCAGGCACAAAAAACCCGAAATTTCGATATTTTTTGGGTCCCGGAAGCGATCTGTACATGCCTACTCCGTGTTAGAGTATTTTCAAGATACAGGCCCAAAACATGCTGAAAATCGATATTTTAGGTGCCCCAAGTCAATTTGTGTATGCATCTTCTGTACCCGTTTATTCCAATATTATGGCTCAAAACACCCGAAAATTCGATATTTTTGGGTCCCAGAAGCGATCTGTACATGCCTACTCAATGCTAAAATATTTTCAAAATATAGGCTAAAAACATGCTAAAAATCGATATTTTAGGTGCACAAAGTCGATATGTGCATGCATCTTATGTACCCGTTTATATCCCAAATTCAGGCTCAAAACAACCGAATATTCGATAATTTTGGGTCTAAGAAGCGATCTGTACATGCCTACTCAGTGCTAGAATATTTTCAAAATATAGGCCTAAAACTTGCTCAAAATCGATATTTTAGGTGCCCGAAGTCGATATGTGCATGCATCTTCTGTACCCGTTTATATCTCAAATTCATGCTCAAAATACCCGAAAATTCGATATTTTTGGGTCCCAGAAGCGATCTGTACATGCCTACTCTGTGTTAGAGTATTTTCAAGATACAGGCCCAAAACATGCTGAAAACCGATATTTTAGGTGCCCAAACTCAATATGTGTATGCACCATCTGTACCCGTTTATATCTCAAATTCAGGCACAAAACACCCGAAAATTTGATATTTTTTGGTCCAAGAAGTGATCTGTACCTGCCTACTCAGTGGTAAAATATTTTCAAAATATAAGCTTAAAACACGCTAAAAATCGGTATTTTAGGTGCCCACCAAAGTCAATATGTGTATGCATCTTCTGTACCCGTTTATATCTCAAATTCTGGCTCAAAACACCTGAAAATTCGATATTTTTGGGTCCCAAAAGCGATCTCTACATGCCTACTCAATGCTAGAATGTTTTCATGATACAGACCCAAAACATACTGAAAATCGATATTTTAGGTGCAAAAAGTCGATATGCGCATGCATATTCTGTACCCGTTTATATCTCAAAATCAGGCTCAAAAAACCTAAGAATTCGATATTTTTGGGTCCCAGAAGCGATCTGTACATGCCTACTTTGTGTTAGAGTATTTTCAAAATATAGGCTCAAAATAAGCTAAAAATCGATATTTTAGGTGTCCAAAGTCGATGTGTGCATGCATCTTCAGTACCCGTTTATATTTCAAATTCAGGCTCAAAACACACGAAAATTTGATATTTTTGGGTCTCAGAAGCGATCTGTACATGCCCACTCATTGCAAGAATATTTTCAAATTTTAGGCCCAAAACATGCTCAAAATCGATATTTTAGGTGCAAAAAGTCGATATGTGAATGCATCTTCTGTACCCATTTATATATCAAATTCAGGCTCAAAAAACCCAAAAATTCGATATTTTTGGGTCCCAGAAGCGATCTGTACATGCCTACTCAGTGCTGGAATATTTTCAAAATATAGGCCAAAAACATGCTAAAAATCGATATTTTAGGTGCCCAAAGTCGATATGTGCATGCATCTTATGTACCCGTTTATATCCCAAATTCAGGCTCAAAACTTCCAAATATTCGATAATTTTGGGTCTAAGAAGCGATCTGTACATGCCTACTCAGTGCTAGAATATTTTCAAAATATAGGCCCAAAACATGCTCAAAATCGATATTTTAGGTGCCGGAAGTCGATATGTGCTTGCATCTTCTGTACCCGTTTATATCTCAAATTCAGGCTCAAAACACCCGAAAATTCGATATTTTTGGGTCCCAGAAGCGATCTGTACATGCCTACTCTGTGTTAGAGTATTTTCATGATACAGGCCCAAAACATGCTGAAAATCTATATTTTAGGTGCCCAAACTCAATATGTGTATGCATCATCTGTACCCGTTTATATCTCAAATTAAGGCTCAAAACACCCTAAAATTCGATATTTTTTGGTCCAAGAAGCGATCTGTACCTGCCTACTCAGTGGTAAAATATTTTCAAAATATAAGCTTAAAACATGCTAAAAATCGATATTTTAGGTGCCCAAAGTCAATATGTGTATGCATCTTCTGTACCCGTTTATATCTCAAATTCTGGCTCAAAACACCCGAAAATTCGATATTTTGGGTCTAAAAAGCGATCTCTACATGCCTACTCAATGCTAGAATGTTTTCTTGATACAGACCCAAAACATACTGAAAATCGATATTTTAGGTGCAAAAAGTCGATATGTGCATGCATATTCTGTACCCGTTTATATCTTAAATTCAGGCTCAAAAAACCCAAAAATATGATATTTTTTGGTCCAAGAAGCGATCTGTACATGCCTACTTCGTGTTCGAGTATTTTCAAATTACAGGCCCAAAACATGCTCAAAATCGATATTTTAGGTGCAAAAAGTCGATATGTGCATGTATATTCTGTAACCGTTTATATCTCAAATTCAGGCTCAAAAAACCAAAAAATTCGATATTTTTTGGTCCAAGAAGCTATCTGTACATGCCTACAAAGTGTTAGAGTATTTTCAAGACATAGGCCCAAAACATGCTGAAAATCGATATTTTAGGTGCCCAAAGTCAATATGTGTATGCATCATCTGTACCCGTTTATATCTCAAATTCAGGCTCAAAACACCCGAAAATTCAATATTTTTTGGTCCAAGAGGCGATCTGTACCTGCCTACTCAGTGCTAAAATATTTTCAGAATATAAGCTCAAAACATGCTAAAAATCGATATTTTAGGTGCCCAAAGTCAATATGTGTATGCATCTTCTGTACCCGTTTATATCTCAAATTCTGGCTCAAAACACCCGAAAATTCGATATTTTTGGGTACCAGAAGCGATCTGTACATGCCTACTCCGTGTTAGAGTATTTTCAAAATACAGGCCCAAAACATGCTGAAAATCGCTATTTTAGGTTCCCAAAGTCAATATGTGTATGCATATTCTGTACCCGTTTATATCCCAAATTCTGGCTCAAAACAAACGAAAATTCGATATTTTTGGATATAAGAAGCAATCTGTACATGCTTACTTAGTGCTAGAATATTTTCAAAATATAGGTCAAAACATGCTAAAAATCGATATTTTGGGTGCCCAAAGTCGTTTATATCTCAAATTCAGGCTCAAAAGTCCCGAAAATTCAATATTTTTGGGT
Organism: Petrolisthes cinctipes; assembly: GCA_033782935.1. Lineage (NCBI taxonomy): Eukaryota > Metazoa > Arthropoda > Malacostraca > Decapoda > Porcellanidae > Petrolisthes > Petrolisthes cinctipes. Next base: position 480,379 of record JAWQEG010000014.1, read on the forward strand.
CCCAGAAGCGATCTGTACATGCCTACTCAGTGCTAGACTGTTTTCAAAATATAGGCTCAAAACAAGCTGAAAATCGATATTTTAGGTGTCCAAAGTCGATATGTTCATGCATCTTCAGTACCCGTTTATATTTCAAATTCAGGCTCAAAATACACGAAAATTCGATATTTTTGGGTCCCAGAAGCGATCTGTACATGCCTACTTAGTGCTAGAATATTTTCAAATTTTAGGCCCAAGACATGCTCAAAATCGATATTTTAGGTGCCCAAAGTCGATATGTGAATGCATCTTCTGTACCCGTTTATATCTTAAATTCAGGCACAAAAAACCCGAAATTTCGATATTTTTTGGGTCCCGGAAGCGATCTGTACATGCCTACTCCGTGTTAGAGTATTTTCAAGATACAGGCCCAAAACATGCTGAAAATCGATATTTTAGGTGCCCCAAGTCAATTTGTGTATGCATCTTCTGTACCCGTTTATTCCAATATTATGGCTCAAAACACCCGAAAATTCGATATTTTTGGGTCCCAGAAGCGATCTGTACATGCCTACTCAATGCTAAAATATTTTCAAAATATAGGCTAAAAACATGCTAAAAATCGATATTTTAGGTGCACAAAGTCGATATGTGCATGCATCTTATGTACCCGTTTATATCCCAAATTCAGGCTCAAAACAACCGAATATTCGATAATTTTGGGTCTAAGAAGCGATCTGTACATGCCTACTCAGTGCTAGAATATTTTCAAAATATAGGCCTAAAACTTGCTCAAAATCGATATTTTAGGTGCCCGAAGTCGATATGTGCATGCATCTTCTGTACCCGTTTATATCTCAAATTCATGCTCAAAACACCCGAAAATTCGATATTTTTGGGTCCCAGAAGCGATCTGTACATGCCTACTCTGTGTTAGAGTATTTTCAAGATACAGGCCCAAAACATGCTGAAAACCGATATTTTAGGTGCCCAAACTCAATATGTGTATGCACCATCTGTACCCGTTTATATCTCAAATTCAGGCACAAAACACCCGAAAATTCGATATTTTTTGGTCCAAGAAGTGATCTGTACCTGCCTACTCAGTGGTAAAATATTTTCAAAATATAAGCTTAAAACATGCTAAAAATCGGTATTTTAGGTGCCCAAAGTCAATATGTGTATGCATCTTCTGTACCCGTTTATATCTCAAATTCTGGCTCAAAACACCTGAAAATTCGATATTTTTGGGTCCCAAAAGCGATCTCTACATGCCTACTCAATGCTAGAATGTTTTCATGATACAGACCCAAAACATACTGAAAATCGATATTTTAGGTGCAAAAAGTCGATATGTGCATGCATATTCTGTACCCGTTTATATCTCAAAATCAGGCTCAAAAAACCTAAGAATTCGATATTTTTGGGTCCCAGAAGCGATCTGTACATGCCTACTCTGTGTTAGAGTATTTTCAAAATATAGGCTCAAAACAAGCTAAAAATCGATATTTTAGGTGTCCAAAGTCGATGTGTGCATGCATCTTCAGTACCCGTTTATATTTCAAATTCAGGCTCAAAACACACGAAAATTTGATATTTTTGGGTCTCAGAAGCGATCTGTACATGCCCACTCAGTGCAAGAATATTTTCAAAATATAGGCCAAAAACATGCTAAAAATCGATATTTTAGGTGCCCAAAGTCGATATGTGCATGCATCTTATGTACCCGTTTATATCCCAAATTCAGGCTCAAAACTTCCAAATATTCGATAATTTTGGGTCTAAGAAGCGATCTGTACATGCCTACTCAGTGCTAGAATATTTTCAAAATATAGGCCCAAAACATGCTCAAAATCGATATTTTAGGTGCCGGAAGTCGATATGTGCTTGCATCTTCTGTACCCGTTTATATCTCAAATTCAGGCTCAAAACACCCGAAAATTCGATATTTTTGGGTCCCAGAAGCGATCTGTACATGCCTACTCTGTGTTAGAGTATTTTCAAAATATAGGCTCAAAACAAGCTGAAAATCGATATTTTAGGTGTCCAAAGTCGATATGTTCATGCATCTTCAGTACCCGTTTATATTTCAAATTCAGGCTCAAAACACACGAAAATTCGATATTTTTTGGTCCAAGAAGCGATCTGTACCTGCCTACTCAGTGGTAAAATATTTTCAAAATATAAGCTTAAAACATGCTAAAAATCGATATTTTAGGTGCCCAAAGTCAATATGTGTTTGCATCTTCTGTACCCGTTTATATCTCAAATTCTGGCTCAAAACACCCGAAAATTCTTTATTTTTGGGTCTAAAAAGCGATCTCTACATGCCTACTCAATGCTAGAATGTTTTCTTGATACAGACCCAAAACATACTGAAAATCGATATTTTAGGTGCAAAAAGTCGATATGTGCATGCATATTCTGTACCCGTTTATATCTTAAATTCAGGCTCAAAAAACCCAAAAATTCGATATTTTTTGGTCCAAGAAGCGATCTGTACATGCCTACTTCGTGTTCGAGTATTTTCAAATTACAGGGCCAAAACATGCTCAAAATCGATATTTTAGGTGCAAAAAGTCGATATGTGCATGTATATTCTGTAACCGTTTATATCTCAAATTCAGGCTCAAAAAACCAAAAAATTCGATATTTTTTGGTCCAAGAAGCGATCTGTACATGCCTACAAAGTGTTAGAGTATTTTCAAGACATAGGCCCAAAACATGCTGAAAATCGATATTTTAGGTGCCCAAAGTCAATATGTGTATGCATCAACTGTACCCGTTTATATCTCAAATTCAGGCTCAAAACACCCGAAAATTCAATATTTTTTGGTCCAAGAGGCGATCTGTACCTGCCTACTCAGTGCTAAAATATTTTCAGAATATAAGCTCAAAACATGCTAAAAATCGATATTTTAGGTGCCCAAAGTCAATATGTGTATGCATCTTCTGTACCCGTTTATATCTCAAATTCTGGCTCAAAACACCCGAAAACTCGATATTTTTGGGTACCAGAAGCGATCTGTACATGCCTACTCCGTGTTAGAGTATTTTCAAAATACAGGCCCAAAACATGCTGAAAATCGCTATTTTAGGTGCCCAAAGTCAATATGTGTATGCATCTTCTGTACCCGTTTATATCCCAAATTCTGGCTCAAAACAAACGAAAATTCGATATTTTTGGACATAAGAAGCAATCTGTACATGCTTACTTATTGCTAGAATATTTTCAAAATATAGGCCAAAACATGCTAAAAATCGATATTTTGGGTGCCCAAAGTCGTTTATATCTCAAATTCAGGCTCAAAAGTCCCGAAAATTCAATATTTTTGGGTCCCAGAAGCGATCTGTACATGCCTACTCAGTGCTAGACTGTTTTCAAAATATAGGCTCAAAACAAGCTGAAAATCGATATTTTAGGTGTCCAAAGTCGATATGTTCATGCATCTTCAGTACCCGTTTATATTTCAAATTCAGGCTCAAAACACACGAAAATTCGATATTTTTGGGTCTCAGAAGCGATCTGTACATGCCTACTTAGTGTTAGAGTATTTTCAAGATACAGGCCCAAAACATGCGGAAAATCGATATTTTAGGTGCCCAAAGACGATATGTGAATGCACCTTCTGTACCCGTTTATATCTCAAATTCAGGCTCAAAACACACGAAAATTCGATATTTTTGGGTCTCAGAAGCGATCTGTACATGCCTACTTAGTGTTAGAGTATTTTCAAGATACAGGCCCAAAACATGCGGAAAATCGATATTTTAGGTGCCCCAAGTCAATTTGTGTATGCATATTCTGTACCCGTTTATTCCAATATTATGGCTCAAAACACCCGAAAATTCGATATTTTTGGGTCCCAGAAGCGATCTGTACATGCCTACTCAATGCTAAAATGTTTTTAGGATATATACCCAAAACATGCTGAAAATCGATATTTTAGGTGCAAAAAGTCGATATGTGCATGCATATTCTGTACCCGTTTATATCTCAAATTCAGGCTCAAAACACCCGAAAATTCGATATTTTTGGGTACGAGAAGCGATCTGTACATGCCTACTCAGTGCTAGAATATTTTCAAAATATAGGCTAAAAACATGCTAAAAATCGATATTTTAGGTGCACAAAGTCGATATGTGCATGCATCTTATGTACCCGTTTATATCCCAAATTCAGGCTCAAAAAACCTAAAAATTCGATATTTTATGGTCCCAGAAGCAATCTGTACATGCCTACTCAGCGCTAGAATATTTTTAAGATATAGGCCAAAAACATGCAAAATTCGATATTTTAGGTGCCCAAAGACGATATGTGAATGCACCTTCTGTACCCGTTTATATCTCAAATTCAGGCTCAAAAGTCCCGAAAATTCAATATTTTTGGGTCCCAGAAGCGATCTGTACATGCCTACTCAGTGCTAGACTGTTTTGAAAATATAGGCTCAAAACAAGCTAAAAAAGATATTTTAGGTGCCCAAAGTCGATATGTGAATGCATCTTCTGTACCCGTTTATATCTCAAATTCAGGTTTAAAAAACCCGAAATTTCGATATATATGGGTCCCAGAAGCGATCTGTACATGCCTACTCCGTGTTAGAGTATTTTCAAGATACAGGCCCAAAACATAACGAAAATCGATATTTTAGGTGCCCCAAGTCAATTTGTGTATGCATCATCTGTACCTGTTTATATCCAATATTATGGCTTAAAACACCTGAAAATTCGATATTTGCGGGTCCAAGAAGCGATCTGTACATGCCTACTCAATGCTAAAATGTTTTTAGGATATATACCCAAAACATGCTAAAAATCGATATTTTAGGTGCAAAAAGTCGATATGTGCATGCATCTTCAGTACCCGTTTATATTTCAAATTCAGGCTCAAAACACACAGAAATTCGATATTTTTGGGTATCAGAAGCGATCTGTACATGCCTACTCAGTGGTAGAATATTTTCAAATTTTAGGCCCAAAACATGCTAAAAATCGATATTTTAGGTGCCCAATGTCGATATGTGAATGCATCTTCTGTACCCGTTTATATCGCAAATTCAGGATCAAAACATCCGAATATTCGATAATTTTGGGTCTTAGAAGCGATTTGTACATGTCTACACAGTTCTAGAATATTTTCAAAATATAGGCCCAAAACTTGCTCAAAATCGATATTTTAGGTGCCCGAAGTCGATATGTGCATGCATCTTCTGTACCCGTTTATATCTCAAATTCAGGCTCAAAACTTCGAAAAATTCGATATTTTTGGGTCCCAGAAGCGATCTGTACATGCCTACTCTGTGTTAGAGTATTTTCAAGATACAGGCCCAAAACATGCTGAAAATCGATATTTTAGGTGCCCAAACTCAATATGTGTATGCATCATCTGTACCCGTTTATATCTCAAATTCAGACTCAAAACACCCGAAAATTCGATATTTTTTGGTCCAAGAAGCGATCTGTACCTGCCTACTCAGTGCTAGAATATTTTAAAAATATAGGCCAAAAACATGCTAATAATCGATATTTTAGGTGCCCAAAGTCAATATGTGCATGCATCTTCTTTACCCGTTTATATCTCAAATTCAGGCTCAAAACACCCGAAAATTCGATGTTTTTGGGTCCCAGAAGCGATCTGTATATGCCTACTCTGTGTTAGAGTATTTTCAAGATACATGCCCAAAACATGCTGAAAATCGATATTTTAGGTGCCCAAACTCAATATGTGTATGCATCATCTGTACCCGTTTATATCTCAAATTGAAGCTCAAAACACCCGAAAATTCGATGTTTTTGGGTCCCAGAAGCGATCTGTATATGCCTACTCTGTGTTAGAGTATTTTCAAGATACAGGCCCAAAACATGCTGAAAATCGATATTTTAGGTGCCCAAACTCAATATGTGTATGCATCATCTGTACCCGTTTATATCTCAAATTGAAGCTCAAAACACCCGAAAATTCGATATTTTTGGGTCCCAGAAGCGATCTGTACATGCCTACTCAATACATGATTGTTTTCAAGATACAGACCCAAAACATGCTGAAAAATCGATATTTTAGGTGCAAAAAGTCGATATGTGCATGCATCTACTGTACTCGTTTATATCTCAAATTCTGGCTCAAAACACCCGAAAATTCGATATTTTTGGGTACCAGAAGCGATCTGTACATGCCTACTCAGTGTTAGAGTATTTTCAAAATACAGGCCCAAAACATGCTGAAAATCGATATTTTAGGTGCTCAAACTCAATATGTGTATGCATCATCTCTACCCGTTTATATCTCAAATTGAAGCTCAAAAAACCCGAAAATTCGATATTTTTTGGTCCAAGAAGCAATCTCTACATGCTTATTCAATGCTAGAATGTTTTCATGATACAGACCCAAAACATACTGAAAATCGATATTTTAGGTGCAAAAAGTCGATATGTGCATGCATATTCTGTACCCGTTTATATCTCAAATTCAGGCTCAAAAAACCCAAAAATTCGATATTTTTTGGTCCAAAAAGCGATCTGTACATGCCTATTCAGTGCTAGAATATTTTCAAAATATAGGCCAAAAACATGCAAAAAATCGATATTTTGGGTGCCCAAAGTCGTTTATATCTCAAATTCAGGCTCAAAAGTCCCGAAAATTCAATATTTTTGGGTCCCAGAAGCGATCTGTACATGACTACTCAGTGCTAGACTGTTTTCAAAATATAGGCTCAAAACAAGCTAAAAATCGATATTTTAGGTGTCCAAAGTCAATATGTGTATGCATCTTCTGTACCCGTTTATATCACAAATTCTGGCTCAAAACAAACGAAAATTCGATATTTTTGGATTGAAGAAGCGATCTGTACATGCCTACTTATTGCTAGAATATTTTCAAAATATAGGCCAAAAACATGCAAAAATCGATATTTTAGGTGCCCAAACTCGATATGTGCATGCACATTCTGTACCCGTTTATATCTCAAATTCAGGCTCAAAAGTCCCGAAAATTCAATATTTTTGGGTCCCAGAAGCAATCTGTACATGCCTACTCAGTGCTAGACTGTTTTCAAAATATAGGCTCAAAACATGCTAAAAATCGATATTTTAGGTGTCCAAAGTCGATATGTGCATGCATCTTCTGAACCCGTTTATATTTCAAATTCAAGCTCAAAACACACGAAAATTCGATATTTTTGGGTCTCAGAAGCGATCTGTACATGCCTACTCCGTGTTATAGTATTTTCAAGATACAGGCCCAAAACATGCTGAAAATCGATATTTTAGGTGCCCCAAGTCAATTTGTGTATGCATCTTCTGTACCCGTTTATATCCAATATTATGGCTCAAAACACCCGAAAATTCTATATTTTCGGGTCCCAGAAGTGATCTGTACATGCCTACACAATGCTAAAATGTTTTTAAGATATATACCAAAAACATGCTGAAAATTGATATTTTAGGTGCAAAAAGTCGATATGTGCATGTATATTCTTTATCCGTTTATATCTCAAATTCAGGCTCAAAACACCCGAAAATTCGATAATTTTGGGTACCAGAAACGATCTGTACTAGCCTACTCAGTGCTAGAATATTTTCAAAATATAGGCTAAAAACATGCTAAAAATCGATATTTTAGGTGCTCAAAGTCGATATGTGCATGCATCTTATGTACCCGTTTATATCCCAAATTCAGGCTCAAAACACCCGAATATTCGATAATTTTGGGTCTAAGAAGCGATCTGTACATGCCTACTCAGTGCTAGAATATTTTAAAAATATAGGCCCAAAACTTGCTCAAAATCAATATTTTAGGTGCCCGACGTCGATATGTGCATGCATCTTCTGTACCCTTTTATATCTCAAATTCATGCTCAAAACACCCGAAAATTCGATATTTTTGGGTCCCAGAAGCGATCTGTACATGCCTACTCTGTGGTAGAGTATTTTCAAGGTACAGGCTAAAAACATGCTAAAAATCGATATTTTAGGTGCCCAAACTCAATATGTGTATGCATCATCTGTACCCGTTTATATCTCAAATTCAGCCTCAAATCACCCGAAAATTCGATATTTTTTGGTCCAAGAAGCGATCTGTACCTGCCTACTCAGTGCTAAAATGTTTTCAGAATATAGGCTTAAAACATGCTAAAAATCGATATTTTAGGTGCCCAAAGTCAATATGTGTATGCATATTATGTACCCGTTTATATCTCAAATTCTGGCTCAAAACACCCGAAAATTCGATATTTTTGGGTCCCAGAAGCGATCTCTACATGCCTACTCAATGCTAGAATGTTTTCATGATACAGAACTAAATCATACTGAAAATCGGTATTTTAGGTGCAAAAAGTCAATATGTGCATGCATCTTCTGTACCCGTTTATATCTCAAATTCAGGCTCGAAAAACCCGAAAATTCGATATTTTTTGGTACCAGAAGCGATCTGTACATGCCTACTCCGTGTTAAAGTATTTTCAAAATACAGGCCCAAAACAAGCTGAAAATTGATATTTTAGGTGCCCAAAGTCAATATATGTATGCATCTTCTGTACCCGTTTATATCTCAAATTCAGGCTCAAAACACCCGAAAATTCGATATCTTTTGGTCCAAGAAGCGTTCTGTACATGCCTACTGAGTGCTAAAATATTTTCAGAATATAAGCTTAAAACATGCTAAAAATCGATATTTTAGGTGCCCAAAGTCAATATGTGTATGCATCTTCTGTACCCGTTTATTTCCCAAATACTGGCTCAAAACAAACGAAAATTTGATATTTTTGGATCCAAGAAGTGATCTGTACATGCTTACTTATAGCTAGAATATTTTAAAATTTTAGGCCCAAAACATGCTCAAAATCGATATTTTAGGTGTCCAAAGTCGATATGTGAATGCATTTTCTGTACCCGTTTATATCTCAAATTCAGGCTCAAAACACCCGAAATTTCGATATTTTTGGGTCCCAGAAGCGATCTCTACATGCCTACTCAATGCTAGAATGTTTTCATGATACAGAACTAAATCATACTGAAAATCGGTATTTTAGGTGCAAAAAGTCAATATGTGCATGTATCTTCTGTACCCGTTTATATCTCAAATTCAGGCTCGAAAAACCCGAAAATTCGATATTTTTGGGTACCAGAAGCGATCTGTACATGCCTACTCCGTGTTAAAGTATTTTCAAAATACAGGCCCAAAACATGCTGAAAATTGATATTTTAGGTGCCCAAAGTCAATATATGTATGCATCTTCTGTACCCGTTTATATCTCAAATTCATGCTCAAAACACCCGAAAATTCGATGTTTTTGGGTCCCATAAGCGATCTGTACATGCCTACTCTGTGTTAGAGTATTTTCAAGGTACAGGCTAAAAACATGCTAAAAATCTATATTTTAGGTGCCCAAACTCAATATGTGTATGCATCATCTGTACCCGTTTATATCTCAAATTCAGGCTCAAATCACCCGAAAATTCAATATTTTTTGGTCCAAGAAGCGATCTGTACCTGCCTACTCAGTGCTAAAATGTTTTCAGAATATAAGCTTAAAACATGCTAAAAATCGATATTTTAGGTGCCCAAAGTCAATATGTGTATGCATCTTCTGTACCCGTTTATTTCCCAAATACTGGCTCAAAACAAACGAAAATTTGATATTTTTGGATCCAAGAAGTGATCTGTACATGCTTACTTATAGCTAGAATATTTTAAAATTTTAGGCCCAAAACATGCTCAAAATCGATATTTTAGGTGTCCAAAGTCGATATGTGAATGCATTTTCTGTACCCGTTTATATCTCAAATTCAGGCTCAAAACACCCGAAATTTCGATATTTTTGGGTCCCAGAAGCGATCTCTACATGCCTACTCAATGCTAGAATGTTTTCATGATACAGAACTAAATCATACTGAAAATCGGTATTTTAGGTGCAAAAAGTCAATATGTGCATGTATCTTCTGTACCCGTTTATATCTCAAATTCAGGCTCGAAAAACCCGAAAATTCGATATTTTTGGGTACCAGAAGCGATCTGTACATGCCTACTCCGTGTTAAAGTATTTTCAAAATACAGGCCCAAAACATGCTGAAAATTGATATTTTAGGTGCCCAAAGTCAATATATGTATGCATCTTCTGTACCCGTTTATATCTCAAATTCATGCTCAAAACACCCGAAAATTCGATGTTTTTGGGTCCCATAAGCGATCTGTACATGCCTACTCTGTGTTAGAGTATTTTCAAGGTACAGGCTAAAAACATGCTAAAAATCTATATTTTAGGTGCCCAAACTCAATATGTGTATGCATCATCTGTACCCGTTTATATCTCAAATTCAGGCTCAAATCACCCGAAAATTCAATATTTTTTGGTCCAAGAAGCGATCTGTACCTGCCTACTCAGTGCTAAAATGTTTTCAGAATATAGGCTTAAAACATGCTAAAAATCGATATTTTAGGTGCCCAAAGTCAATATGTGTATGCATATTATGTACCCGTTTATATCTCAAATTCTGGCTCAAAACACCCGAAATTTCGATATTTTTGGGTCCCAGAAGCGATCTCTACATGCCTACTCAATGCTAGAATGTTTTCATGATACAGAACTAAATCATACTGAAAATCGGTATTTTAGGTGCAAAAAGTCAATATGTGCATGCATCTTCTGTACCCGTTTATATCTCAAATTCAGGCTCGAAAAACCCGAAAATTCGATATTTTTGGGTACCAGAAGCGATCTGTACATGCCTACTCCGTGTTAAAGTATTTTCAAAATACAGGCCCAAAACATGCTGAAAATTGATATTTTAGGTGCCCAAAGTCAATATATGTATGCATCTTCTGTACCCGTTTATATCTCAAATTCAGGCTCAAAACACCCGAAAATTCGATATCTTTTGGTCCAAGAAGCGTTCTGTACATGCCTACTGAGTGCTAAAATATTTTCAGAATATAAGCTTAAAACATGCTAAAAATCGATATTTTAGGTGCCCAAAGTCAATATGTGTATGCATCTTCTGTACCCGTTTATATCCCAAATTCTGGCTCAAAACAAACGAAAATTTGATATTTTTGGATCCAAGAAGCGATCTGTACATGCTTACTTATTGCTAGAATATTTTAAAATTTTAGGCCCAAAACATGCTCAAAATCGATATTTTAGGTGTCCAAAGTCGATATGTGAATGCATTTTCTGTACCCGTTTATATCTCAAATTCAGGCTCAAAACACCCGAAATTTCGATATTTTTGGGTCCCAGAAGCGATCTCTACATGCCTACTCAATGCTAGAATGTTTTCATGTTACAGAACTAAATCATACTGAAAATCGGTATTTTAGGTGCAAAAAGTCAATATGTGCATTCATCTTCTGTACCCGTTTATGTCTCAAATTCAGGCTCGAAAAACCCGAAAATTCGATATTTTTGGGTACCAGAAGCGATCTGTACATGCCTACTCCCTGTTAAAGTATTTTCAAAATACAGGCCCAAAACATGCTGAAAATTGATATTTTAGGTGCCCAAAGTCAATATATGTATGCATCTTCTGTACCCGTTTATATCTCAAATTCATGCTCAAAACACCCGAAAATTCGATGTTTTTGGGTCCCATAAGCGATCTGTACATGCCTACTCTGTGTTAGAGTATTTTCAAGGTACAGGCTAAAAACATGCTAAAAATCGATATTTTAGGTGCCCAAACTCAATATGTGTATGCATCATCTGTACCCGTTTATATCTCAAATTCAGGCTCAAATCACCCGAAAATTCGATATTTTTTGGTCCAAGAAGCGATCTGTACCTGCCTACTCAGTGCTAAAATGTTTTCAGAATATAAGCTTAAAACATGCTAAAAATTGATATTTTAGGTGCCCAAAGTCAATATGTGTATGCATCTTCTGTACCCGTTTATATCTCAAATTCTGGCTCAAAACACCCGAAAATTCGATATTTTTGGGTCCCAGAAGCGATCTCTACATGCCTACTCAATGCTAGAATGTTTTCATGATACAGAACTAAATCATACTGAAAATCGGTATTTTATGTGCAAAAAGTCAATATGTGCATGCATATTCTGTACCCGTTTATATCTCAAATTCTGGCTCAAAACACCCGAAAATTCGATATTTTTGGGTCCCAGAAGCGATCTCTACATGCCTACTCAATGCTAGAATGTTTTCATGATACAGAACTAAATCATACTGAAAATCGGTATTTTATGTGCAAAAAGTCAATATGTGCATGCATATTCTGTACCCGTTTATATCTCAAATTCAGGCTCAAAACACCCGAAAATTCGATATTTTTGGGTACCAGAAGCGATCTGTACATGCCTACTTCGTGTTTGAGTATTTTCAAATTACAGTCCCAAAATATGCTCAAAATCGATATTTTAGGTGCAAAAAGTCGATATGTGCATGCATATTCTGTACCCGTTTATATCTCAAATTCAGGCTCAAAAAACCTAAAAATCCGATATTTTTGGGTCCCAGAAGCGATCTGTACATGCCTACTCAGCGCTAGAATATTTTTAAGATATAGGCCAAAAACATGCTAAAAATCGATATTTTAGGTGCCCAAAGACGATATGTGAATGCACCTTCTGTACCCGTTTATATCTCAAATTCAGGCTCAAAAGTCCCGAAAATTCAATATTTTTGGGTCCCAGAAGCGATCTGTACATGCCTACTCAGTGCTAGACTGTTTTGAAAATATAGGCTCAAAACAAGCTAAAAATCGATATTTTAGGTGCCCAAAGTCGATATGTGAATGCATCTTCTGTACCCGTTTATATCTCAAATTCAGGTTCAAAAAACCCGAAATTTCGATATATATGGGTCCCAGAAGCGATCTGTACATGCCTACTCCGTGTTAGAGTATTTTCAAGATACAGGCCCAAAACATAACGAAAATCGATATTTTAGGTGCCCCAAGTCAATTTGTGTATGCATCATCTGTACCTGTTTATATCCAATATTATGGCTTAAAACACCTGAAAATTCGATATTTGCGGGTCCAAGAAGCGATCTGTACATGCCTACTCAATGCTAAAATGTTTTTAGGATATATACCCAAAACATGCTAAAAATCGATATTTTAGGTGCAAAAAGTCGATATGTGCATGCATCTTCAGTACCCGTTTATATTTCAAATTCAGGCTCAAAACACACAAAAATTCGATATTTTTGGGTATCAGAAGCGATATGTACATGCCCACTCAGTGGTAGAATATTTTCAAATTTTAGGCCCAAAACATGCTAAAAATCGATATTTTAGGTGCCCAAAGTCGATATGTGAATGCATCTTCTGTACCCGTTTATATCGCAAATTCAGGATCAAAACATCCGAATATTCGATAATTTTGGGTCTAAGAAGCTATCTGTACATGCCTACTCAGTGCTAGAATATTTTAAAAATATAGGCCAAAAACTTGCTCAAAATCAATATTTTAGGTGCCCGACGTCGATATGTGCATGCATCTTCTGTACCCTTTTATATCTCAAATTCATGCTCAAAACACCCGAAAATTCGATGTTTTTGGGTACCAGAAGCGATCTGTACATGCCTACTCTGAGTTAGAGTATTTTCAAGGTACAGCCTAAAAACATGCTAAAAATCGATATTTTAGGTGCCCAAACTCAATATGTGTATGCATCATCTGTACCCGTTTATATCTCAAATTCAGGCTCAAATCACCCGAAAATTCGATATTTTTTGGTCCAAGAAGCGATCTGTACCTGCCTACTCAGTGCTAAAATGTTTTCAGAATATAGGCTTAAAACATGCTAAAAATCGATATTTTAGGTGCCCAAACTCAATATGTGTATGCATCATCTGTACCCGTTTATATCTCAAATTGAAGCTCAAAACACCCGAAAATTCGATATTTTTGGGTCCCAGAAGCGATCTGTACATGCCTACTCAATACATGATTGTTTTCAAGATACAGACCCAAAACATGCTGAAAAATCGATATTTTAGGTGCAAAAAGTCGATATGTGCATGCATCTTCTGTACTCGTTTATATCTCAAATTCTGGCTCAAAACACCCGAAAATTCGATATTTTTGGGTACCAGAAGCGATCTGTACATGCCTACTCTGTGTTAGAGTATTTTCAAAATACAGGCCCAAAACATGCTGAAAATCGATATTTTAGGTGCTCAAACTCAATATGTGTATGCATCATCTCTACCCGTTTATATCTCAAATTGAAGCTCAAAACACCCGAAAATTCGATATGTTTTGGTCCAAGAAGCAATCTCTACATGCCTATTCAATGCTAGAATGTTTTCATGATACAGACCCAAAACATACTGAAAATCGATATTTTAGGTGCAAAAAGTCGATATGTGCATGCATATTCTGTACCCGTTTATATCTCAAATTCAGGCTCAAAAAACCCAAAAATTCGATATTTTTTGGTCCAAAAAGCGATCTGTACATGCCTATTCAGTGCTAGAATATTTTCAAAATATAGGCCAAAAACATGCAAAAAATCGATATTTTGGGTGCCCAAAGTCGTTTATATCTCAAATTCAGGCTCAAAAGTCCCGAAAATTCAATATTTTTGGGTCCCAGAAGCGATCTGTACATGACTACTCAGTGCTAGACTGTTTTCAAAATATAGGCACAAAACAAGCTAAAAATCGATATTTTAGGTGTCCAAAGTCAATATGTGTATGCATCTTCTGTACCCGTTTATATCACAAATTCTGGCTCAAAACAAACGAAAATTCGATATTTTTGGATCGAAGAAGCGATCTGTACATGCCTACTTAGTGCTAGAATATTTTCAAAATATAGGCCAAAAACATGCAAAAATCGATATTTTAGGTGCCCAAACTCGATATGTGCATGCACATTCTGTACCCGTTTATATCTCAAATTCAGGCTCAAAAGTCCCGAAAATTCAATATTTTCGGGTCCCAGAAGCAATCTGTACATGCCTACTCAGTGCTAGACTGTTTTCAAAATATAGGCTCAAAACATGCTAAAAATCGATATTTTAGGTGTCCAAAGTCGATATTTGCATGCATCTTCTGAACCCGTTTATATTTCAAATTCAGGCTCAAAACACACGAAAATTCGATATTTTTGGGTCTCAGAAGCGATCTGTACATGCCTACTCCGTGTTATAGTATTTTCAAGATACAGGCCCAAAACATGTGGAAAATCGATATTTTAGGTGCCCCAAGTCAATTTGTGTATGCATCTTCTGTACCCGTTTATATTCAATATTATGGCTCAAAACACCCGAAAATTCGATATTTTCGGGTCCCAGAAGCAATCTGTACATGCCTACTCAATGCTAAAATGTTTTTAAGATATATACCCAAAACATGCTGAAAATTGATATTTTAGGTGCAAAAAGTCGATATGTGCATGTATATTCTGTATCCGTTTATATCTCAAATTCAGGCTCAAAAGACCCGAAAATTCGATATTTTTGGATCGACGAAGCGATCTGTACATGCCTACTTAGTGCTAGAATATTTTCAAAATATAGGCCAAAAACATGCAAAAATCGATATTTTAGGTGCCCAAACTCGATATGTGCATGCACATTCTGTACCCGTTTATATCTCAAATTCAGGCTCAAAAGTCCCGAAAATTCAATATTTTCGGGTCCCAGAAGCAATCTGTACATGCCTACTCAGTGCTAGACTGTTTTCAAAATATAGGCTCAAAACATGCTAAAAATCGATATTTTAGGTGTCCAAAGTCGATATGTGCATGCATCTTCTGAACCCGTTTATATTTCAAATTCAGGCTCAAAACACACGAAAATTCGATATTTTTGGGTCTCAGAAGCGATCTGTACATGCCTACTCCGTGTTATAGTATTTTCAAGATACAGGCCCAAAACATGTGGAAAATCGATATTTTAGGTGCCCCAAGTCAATTTGTGTATGCATCTTCTGTACCCGTTTATATTCAATATTATGGCTCAAAACACCCGAAAATTCGATATTTTCGGGTCCCAGAAGCAATCTGTACATGCCTACTCAATGCTAAAATGTTTTTAAGATATATACCCAAAACATGCTGAAAATTGATATTTTAGGTGCAAAAAGTCGATATGTGCATGTATATTCTGTATCCGTTTATATCTCAAATTCAGGCTCAAAAGACCCGAAAATTCGATATTTTTGGGTACCAGAAACGATCTGTACTAGCCTACTCAGTGCTAGAATATTTTCAAAATATAGGCTAAAAACATGCTAAAAATCGATATTTTAGGTGCTCAAAGTCGATATGTGCATGCATCTTATGTACCCGTTTATATCCCAAATTCAGGCTCAAAACACCCGAAAATTCGATATGTTTTGGTCCAAGAAGCAATCTCTACATGCCTATTCAATGCTAGAATGTTTTCATGATACAGACCCAAAACATACTGAAAATCGATATTTTAGGTGCAAAAAGTCGATATGTGCATGCATATTCTGTACCCGTTTATATCTCAAATTCAGGCTCAAAAAACCCAAAAATTCGATATTTTTTGGTCCAAAAAGCGATCTGTACATGCCTATTCAGTGCTAGAATATTTTCAAAATATAGGCCAAAAACATGCAAAAAATCGATATTTTGGGTGCCCAAAGTCGTTTATATCTCAAATTCAGGCTCAAAAGTCCCGAAAATTCAATATTTTTGGGTCCCAGAAGCGATCTGTACATGACTACTCAGTGCTAGACTGTTTTCAAAATATAGGCTCAAAACAAGCTAAAAATCGATATTTTAGGTGTCCAAAGTCAATATGTGTATGCATCTTCTGTACCCGTTTATATCACAAATTCTGGCTCAAAACAAACGAAAATTCGATATTTTTGGATCGAAGAAGCGATCTGTACATGCCTACTTAGTGCTAGAATATTTTCAAAATATAGGCCAAAAACATGCAAAAATCGATATTTTAGGTGCCCAAACTCGATATGTGCATGCACATTCTGTACCCGTTTATATCTCAAATTCAGGCTCAAAAGTCCCGAAAATTCAATATTTTCGGGTCCCAGAAGCAATCTGTACATGCCTACTCAGTGCTAGACTGTTTTCAAAGTATAGGCTCAAAACATGCTAAAAATCGATATTTTAGGTGTCCAAAGTCGATATTTGCATGCATCTTCTGAACCCGTTTATATTTCAAATTCAGGCTCAAAACAAACGAAAATTCGATATTTTTGGGTCTCATAAGCGATCTGTACATGCCTACTCCGTGTTATAGTATTTTCAAGATACAGGCCCAAAACATGCGGAAAATCGATATTTTAGGTGCCCCAAGTCAATTTGTGTATGCATCTTCTGTACCCGTTTATATCCAATATTATGGCTCAAAACACCCGAAAATTCGATATTTTCGGGTCCCAGAAGCAATCTGTACATGCCTACTCAATGCTAAAATGTTTTTAAGATATATACCCAAAACATGCTGAAAATTGATATTTTAGGTGCAAAAAGTCGATATGTGCATGTATATTCTGTATCCGTTTATATCTCAAATTCAGGCTCAAAAGACCCGAAAATTCGATATTTTTGGGTACCAGAAACGATCTGTACTAGCCTACTCAGTGCTAGAATATTTTCAAAATATAGGCTAAAAACATGCTAAAAATCGATATTTTAGGTGCTCAAAGTCGATATGTGCATGCATCTTATGTACCCGTTTATATCCCAAATTCAGGCTCAAAACACCCGAATATTCGATAATTTTGGGTCTAAGAGGCGATCTGTACATGCCTACTCAGTGCTAGAATATTTTAAAAATATAGGCCCAAAACTTGCTCAAAATCAATATTTTAGGTACCCGACGCCGATATGTGCATGCATCTTCTGTACCCTTTTATATCTCAAATTCATGCTCAAAACACCCGAAAATTCGATGTTTTTGGGTCCCAGAAGCGATCTGTACATGCCTACTCTGTGTTAGAGTATTTTCAAGGTACAGCCTAAAAACATGCTAAAAATCGATATTTTAGGTGCCCAAACTCAATATGTGTATGCATCATCTGTACCCGTTTATATCTCAAATTCAGGCTCAAATCACCCGAAAATTCGATATTTTTTGGTCCAAGAAGCGATCTGTACCTGCCTACTCAGTGCTAAAATGTTTTCAGAATATAGGCTTAAAACATGCTAAAAATCGATATTTTAGGTGCCCAAAGTCAATATGTGTATGTATATTATGTACCCGTTTATATCTCAAATTCTGGCTCAAAACACCCGAAAATTCGATATTTTTGGGTCCCAGAAGCGATCTCTACATGCCTACGCAATGCTAGAATGTTTTCATGATACAGAACTAAATCATACTGAAAATCGGTATTTTAGGTGCAAAATGTTAATATGTGCATGCATCTTCTGTACCCGTTTATATCTCAAATTCAGGCTCGAAAAACCCGAAAATTCGATATTTTTGGGTACCAGAAGCGATCTGTACATGCCTACTCCGTGTTAAAGTATTTTCAAAATACAGGCCCAAAACATGCTGAAAATTGATATTTTAGGTGCCCAAAGTCAATATATGTATGCATCTTCTGTACCCGTTTATATCTCAAATTCAGGCTCAAAACACCCGAAAATTCGATATCTTTTGGTCCAAGAAGCGTTCTGTACATGCCTACTGAGTGCTAAAATATTTTCAGAATATAAGCTTAAAACATGCTAAAAATCGATATTTTAGGTGCCCAAAGTCAATATGTGTATGCATCTTCTGTACCCGTTTATATCCCAAATTCTGGCTCAAAACTAACGAAAATTTGATATTTTTGGATCCAAGAAGCGATCTGTACATGCTTACTTATTGCTAGAATATTTTAAAATTTTAGGCCCAAAACATGCTCAAAATCGATATTTTAGGTGTCCAAAGTCGATATGTGAATGCATTTTCTGTACCCGTTTATATCTCAAATTCAGGCTCAAAACACCCGAAATTTCGATATTTTTGGGTCCCAGAAGCGATCTCTACATGCCTACTCAATGCTAGAATGTTTTCATGATACAGAAGTAAATCATACTGAAAATCGGTATTTTAGGTGCAAAAAGTCAATATGTGCATGCATCTTCTGTACTCGTTTATATCTCAAATTCAGGCTCGAAAAACCCGAAAATTCGATATTTTTGGGTACCAGAAGCGATCTGTACATGCCTACTCCGTGTTAAAGTATTTTCAAAATAAGGCCCAAAACATGCTGAAAATTGATATTTTAGGTGCCCAAAGTCAATATATGTATGCATCTTCTGTACCCGTTTATATCTCAAATTCAGGCTCAAAACACCCGAAAATTCGATGTTTTTGGGTCCCAGAAGCGATCTGTACATGCCTACTCTGTTTTAGAGTATTTTCAAGGTACAGGCTAAAAACATGCTAAAAATCGATATTTTAGGTGCCCAAACTCAATATGTGTATGCATCATCTGTACCCGTTTATATCTCAAATTCAGGCTCAAATCACCCGAAAATTCGATATTTTTTGGTCCAAGAAGCGATCTGTACCTGCCTACTCAGTGCTAAAATGTTTTCAGAATATAGGCTTAAAACATGCTAAAAATCGATATTTTAGGTGCCCAAACTCAATATGTGTATGCATATTATGTACCCGTTTATATCTCAAATTCTGGCTCAAAACACCCGAAAATTCGATATTTTTGGGTCCCAGAAGCGATCTCTACATGCCTACTCAATGATAGAATGTTTTCATGATACAGAACTAAATCATACTGAAAATCGGTATTTTAGGTGCAAAAAGTCAATATGTGCATGCATCTTCTGTACCCGTTTATATCTCAAATTCAGGCTCGAAAAACCCGAAAATTCGATATTTTTGGGTACCAGAAGCGATCTGTACATGCCTACTCCGTGTTAAAGTATTTTCAAAATACAGGCCCAAAACAAGCTGAAAATTGATATTTTAGGTGCCCAAAGTCAATATATGTATGCATCTTCTGTACCCGTTTATATCTCAAATTCAGGCTCAAAACACCCGAAAATTCGATATCTTTTGGTCCAAGAAGCGTTCTGTACATGCCTACTGAGTGCTAAAATATTTTCAGAATATAAGCTTAAAACATGCTAAAAATCGATATTTTAGGTGCCCAAAGTCAATATGTGTATGCATCTTCTGTACCCGTTTATATCCCAAATTCTGTCTCAAAACAAACGAAAATTTGATATTTTTGGAACCAAGAAGCGATCTGTACATGCTTACTTATTGCTAGAATATTTTAAAATTTTAGGCCCAAAACATGCTCAAAATCGATATTTTAGGTGTCCAAAGTCGATATGTGAATGCATTTTCTGTACCCGTTTATATCTCAAATTCATGCTCAAAACACCCGAAATTTCGATATTTTTGGGTCCCAGAAGCGATCTCTACATGCCTACTCAATGCTAGAATGTTTTCATGATACAGAACTAAATCATACTGAAAATCGGTATTTTAGGTGCAAAAAGTCAATATGTGCATGCATCTTCTGTACTCGTTTATATCTCAAATTCAGGCTCGAAAAACCCGAAAATTCGATATTTTTGGGTACCAGAAGCGATCTGTACATGCCTACTCCGTGTTAAAGTATTTTCAAAATAAGGCCCAAAACATGCTGAAAATTGATATTTTAGGTGCCCAAAGTCAATATATGTATGCATCTTCTGTACCCGTTTATATCTCAAATTCAGGCTCAAAACACCCGAAAATTCGATGTTTTTGGGTCCCAGAAGCGATCTGTACATGCCTACTCTGTTTTAGAGTATTTTCAAGGTACAGGCTAAAAACATGCTAAAAATCGATATTTTAGGTGCCCAAACTCAATATGTGTATGCATCATCTGTACCCGTTTATATCTCAAATTCAGGCTCAAATCACCCGAAAATTCGATATTTTTTGGTCCAAGAAGCGATCTGTACCTGCCTACTCAGTGCTAAAATGTTTTCAGAATATAGGCTTAAAACATGCTAAAAATCGATATTTTAGGTGCCCAAACTCAATATGTGTATGCATATTATGTACCCGTTTATATCTCAAATTCTGGCTCAAAACACCCGAAAATTCGATATTTTTGGGTCCCAGAAGCGATCTCTACATGCCTACTCAATGATAGAATGTTTTCATGATACAGAACTAAATCATACTGAAAATCGGTATTTTAGGTGCAAAAAGTCAATATGTGCATGCATCTTCTGTACCCGTTTATATCTCAAATTCAGGCTCGAAAAACCCGAAAATTCGATATTTTTGGGTACCAGAAGCGATCTGTACATGCCTACTCCGTGTTAAAGTATTTTCAAAATACAGGCCCAAAACAAGCTGAAAATTGATATTTTAGGTGCCCAAAGTCAATATATGTATGCATCTTCTGTACCCGTTTATATCTCAAATTCAGGCTCAAAACACCCGAAAATTCGATATCTTTTGGTCCAAGAAGCGTTCTGTACATGCCTACTGAGTGCTAAAATATTTTCAGAATATAAGCTTAAAACATGCTAAAAATCGATATTTTAGGTGCCCAAAGTCAATATGTGTATGCATCTTCTGTACCCGTTTATATCCCAAATTCTGTCTCAAAACAAACGAAAATTTGATATTTTTGGAACCAAGAAGCGATCTGTACATGCTTACTTATTGCTAGAATATTTTAAAATTTTAGGCCCAAAACATGCTCAAAATCGATATTTTAGGTGTCCAAAGTCGATATGTGAATGCATTTTCTGTACCCGTTTATATCTCAAATTCATGCTCAAAACACCCGAAATTTCGATATTTTTGGGTCCCAGAAGCGATCTCTACATGCCTACTCAATGCTAGAATGTTTTCATGATACAGAACTAAATCATACTGAAAATCGGTATTTTAGGTGCAAAAAGTCAATATGTGCATGCATCTTCTGTACCCGTTTATATCTCAAATTCAGGCTCGAAAAACCCGAAAATTCGATATTTTTGGGTACCAGAAGCAATCTGTACATGCCTACTCCGTGTTAAAGTATTTTCAAAATACAGGCCCAAAACATGCTGAAAATTGATATTTTAGGTGCCCAAAGTCAATATATGTATGCATCTTCTGTACCCGTTTATATCTCAAATTCAGGCTCAAAACACCCGAAAATTCGATATCTTTTGGTCCAAGAAGCGTTCTGTACATGGCTACTGAGTGCTAAAATATTTTCAGAATATAAGCTTAAAACATGGTAAAAATCGATATTTTAGGTGCCCAAAGTCAATATGTGTATGCATCTTCTGTACCCGTTTATATCCCAAATTCTGGCTCAAAACAAACTAAAATTTGATATTTTTGGATCCAAGAAGCGATCTGTACATGCTTACTTATTGCTAGAATATTTTAAAATTTTAGGCCCAAAACATGCTCAAAATCGATATTTTAGGTGTCCAAAGTCGATATGTGAATGCATTTTCTATACCCGTTTATATCTCAAATTCAGGCTCAAAACACCCGAAAATTCGATATTTTTGGGTACCAGAAGCGATCTGTACATGCCTACTTCGTGTTTGAGTATTTTCAAAGTACAGGCCCATAACATGCTCAAAATCGATATTTTAGGTGCAAAAAGTCGATATGTGTATGCATATTCTGTACCCGTTTATATCTCAAATTCAGCCTCAAAAAATCTAAAAATTCGATATTTTTGGGTACCAGAAGCAATCTGTACATGCCTACTTAGTGCTAGAATATTTTCAAAATATAGTCCAAAAATATGCTAAAAATCGATATTTTAGGTGCTCAAAGTCGATATGTGCATGCACCTTCTGTACCCGTTTATATCTCAAATTCAGGCTCAAAAGTCCCGAAAATTCAATATTTTTGGGTCCCAGAAGCGATCTGTACATGCCTACTCAGTGCTAGACTGTTTTCAAAATATACGCTCAAAACAAGCTAAAAATCGATATTTTAGGTGTCTAAAGTCGATATGTGCATGCATCTTATGTATCCGTTTATATTTCAAATTCAGGCTCAAAACACAGGAAAAATCGATATTTTTGGGTCTCAGAAGTGATCTGTACATGCCTACTCCGTGTTAGAGTATTTTCAAGATACAGGCCCAAAATATGCAGAAAATCGATATTTTAGGTGCCCAAACTCAATATGTGTATGCATCATCTGTACCCGTTTATATCTCAAATTGAAGCTCAAAACACCCGAAAATTCGATATTTTTTGGTCCAAGAGGCTATCTGTACCTGCCTAGTCAGTGCTAAAATATTTTCAGAATATAAGCTCAAAACATGCTAAAAATCAATATTTTAGGTGCCCAAAGTCAATATGTGTATGCATCTTCTGTATCCGTTTATATCTCATATTCAAGCTCAAAAGTCCCGAAAATTCGATGTTTTTGGGTCCCAGAAGCGATCTGTACATGCCTACTCAGTGCTAGACTGTTTTCAAAATATAGGCTCAAAACAAGCTAAAAATCGATATTTTAGGTGTCCAAAGTCGATATGAGCATGCATCTTCAGTACCCGTTTATATTTCAAATTCAGGCTCAAAACACACGAAAATTCGATATTTTTGGGTCTCAGAAGCGATCTGTACATGCCTACTCAGTGCTATAATATTTTCATATTTTAGGCCCAAAACATGCTCAAAATCGATATTTTAGGTGCCCAAAGTCGATATGTGAATGCATCTTCTGTATCCGTTTATATCTTAAATTCAGGCACAAAAACCCGAAATTTCGATATTTTTTGGGTCCCGGAAGCGGTCTGTACATGCCTACTCCGTGTTAGAGTATTTTCAAGTTACAGGCCCAAAACATGCTGAAAATCGATAATTTAGGTGACCCAAGTCAATTTGTGTATGCATCTTCTGTACCCGTTCATATCCAATATTATGGCTCAAAACACCCGAAAATTCGATATTTTTGGGTCCCAAAAGCGATCGGTACATGCCTAGTCAATGCTATAGTGTTTTTAAGATATATACCCAAAACATGCTGAAAATCAATATTTTAGGTGCAAAAAGTCGATATGTGCATGCATATTCTGTACCCGTTCATATCTCAAATTCAGGCTCAAAACACCAGAAAATTCGATATTTTTGGGTACCAGAAGCAATCTGTACATGCCTGCTCAGTGCTAGAATATTTTCAAAATATAGGCTAAAAACATGCTAAAAATCGATATTTTATGTGCCCAAAGTCGATATGTGCATGCATCTTATGTACCCGTTTATTTCCCAAATTCAGGCTCAAAACTTCCAAATATTCGATAATTTTGGGTCCAAGAAGTGATCTCTACATGCCTACTCAGTGCTAGAATATTTTCAAAATATAGGCCCAAAACATGCTCAAAATCGATATTTTAGGTGCCGGAAGTAGATATGTGCTTGCATCTTCTGTACCCGTTTATATCCCAAATTCTGTCTCAAAACAAACGAAAATTTGATATTTTTGGAACCAAGAAGCGATCTGTACATGCTTACTTATTGCTAGAATATTTTAAAATTTTAGGCCCAAAACATGCTCAAAATCGATATTTTAGGTGTCCAAAGTCGATATGTGAATGCATTTTCTGTACCCGTTTATATCTCAAATTCTGGCTCAAAACACCCGAAAATTCGATATTTTTGGGTCCCAGAAGCGATCTCTACATGCCTACTCAATGCTAGAATGTTTTCATGATACAGAACTAAATCATACTGAAAATCGGTATTTTAGGTGCAAAAAGTCAATATGTGCATGCATCTTCTGTACCCGTTTATATCTCAAATTCAGGCTCGAAAAACCCGAAAATTCGATATTTTTGGGTACCAGAAGCGATCTGTACATGCCTACTCCGTGTTAAAGTATTTTCAAAATACAGGCCCAAAACAAGCTGAAAATTGATATTTTAGGTGCCCAAAGTCAATATATGTATGCATCTTCTGTACCCGTTTATATCTCAAATTCAGGCTCAAAACACCCGAAAATTCGATATCTTTTGGTCCAAGAAGCGTTCTGTACATGCCTACTGAGTGCTAAAATATTTTCAGAATATAAGCTTAAAACATGCTAAAAATCGATATTTTAGGTGCCCAAAGTCAATATGTGTATGCATCTTCTGTACCCGTTTATATCCCAAATTCTGTCTCAAAACAAACGAAAATTTGATATTTTTGGAACCAAGAAGCGATCTGTACATGCTTACTTATTGCTAGAATATTTTAAAATTTTAGGCCCAAAACATGCTCAAAATCGATATTTTAGGTGTCCAAAGTCGATATGTGAATGCATTTTCTGTACCCGTTTATATCTCAAATTCAGGCTCAAAACACCCGAAATTTCGATATTTTTGGGTCCCAGAAGCGATCTCTACATGCCTACTCAATGCTTGAATGTTTTCATGATACAGAACTAAATCATACTGAAAATCGGTATTTTAGGTGCAAAAAGTCAATATGTGCATGCATCTTCTGTACCCGTTTATATCTCAAATTCAGGCTCGAAAAACCCGAAAATTCGATATTTTTGGGTACCAGAAGCGATCTGTACCTGCCTACTCAGTGCTAAAATGTTTTCAGAATATAGGCTTAAAACATGCTAAAAATCGATATTTTAGGTGCCCAAACTCAATATGTGTATGCATATTATGTACCCGTTTATATCTCAAATTCTGGCTCAAAACACCCGAAAATTCGATATTTTTGGGTCCCAGAAGCGATCTCTACATGCCTACTCAATGCTAGAATGTTTTCATGATACAGAAGTAAATCATACTGAAAATCGGTATTTTAGGTGCAAAAAGTCAATATGTGCATGCATCTTCTGTACCCGTTTATATCCCAAATTCTGGCTCAAAACAAACGAAAATTTGATATTTTTGGAACCAAGAAGCGATCTGTACATGCTTACTTATTGCTAGAATATTTTAAAATTTTAGGCCCAAAACATGCTCAAAATCGATATTTTAGGTGTCCAAAGTCGATATGTGAATGCATTTTCTGTACCCGTTTATATCTCAAATTCAGGCTCAAAACACCCGAAATTTCGATATTTTTGGGTCCCAGAAGCGATCTCTACATGCCTACTCAATGCTAGAATGTTTTCATGATACAGAACTAAATCATACTGAAAATCGGTATTTTAGGTGCAAAAAGTCAATATGTGCATGCATCTTCTGTACCCGTTTATATCTCAAATTCAGGCTCGAAAAACCCGAAAATTCGATATTTTTGGGTACCAGAAGCGATCTGTACATGCCTACTCCGTGTTAAAGTATTTTCAAAATACAGGCCCAAAACATGCTGAAAATTGATATTTTAGGTGCCCAAAGTCAATATATGTATGCATCTTCTGTACCCGTTTATATCTCAAATTCAGGCTCAAAACACCCGAAAATTCGATATCTTTTGGTCCAAGAAGCGTTCTGTACATGCCTACTGAGTGCTAAAATATTTTCAGAATATAAGCTTAAAACATGCTAAAAATCGATATTTTAGGTGCCCAAAGTCAATATGTGTATGCATCTTCTGTACCCGTTTATATCCCAAATTCTGGCTCAAAACAAACGAAAATTTGATATTTTTGGATCCAAGAAGCGATCTGTACATGCTTACTTATTGCTAGAATATTTTAAAATTTTAGGCCCAAAACATGCTCAAAATCGATATTTTAGGTGTCCAAAGTCGATATGTGAATGCATTTTCTGTACCCGTTTATATCTCAAATTCAATTCAAAACACCCGAAATTTCGATATTTTTGGGTCCCAGAAGCGATCTCTACATGCCTACTCAATGCTAGAATGTTTTCATGATACAGAAGTAAATCATACTGAAAATCGGTATTTTAGGTGCAAAAAGTCAATATGTGCATGCATCTTCTGTACCCGTTTATATCTCAAATTCAGGCTCGAAAAACCCGAAAATTCGATATTTTTGGGTACCAGAAGCAATCTGTACATGCCTACTCCGTGTTAAAGTATTTTCAAAATACAGGCCCAAAACATGCTGAAAATTGATATTTTAGGTGCCCAAAGTCAATATATGTATGCATCTTCTGTACCCGTTTATATCTCAAATTCAGGCTCAAAACACCCGAAAATTCGATATCTTTTGGTCCAAGAAGCGTTCTGTACATGCCTACTGAGTGCTAAAATATTTTCAGAATATAAGCTTAAAACATGCTAAAAATCGATATTTTAGGTGCCCAAAGTCAATATGTGTATGCATCTTCTGTACCCGTTTATATCCCAAATTCTGGCTCAAAACAAACGAAAATTTGATATTTTTGGATCCAAGAAGCGATCTGTACATGCTTACTTATTGCTAGAATATTTTAAAATTTTAGGCCCAAAACATGCTCAAAATCGATATTTTAGGTGTCCAAAGTCGATATGTGAATGCATTTTCTGTACCCGTTTATATCTCAAATTCAGGCTCAAAACACCCGAAATTTCGATATTTTTGGGTCCCAGAAGCGATCTCTACATGCCTACTCAATGCTAGAATGTTTTCATGATACAGAACTAAATCATACTGAAAATCGGTATTTTAGGTGCAAAAAGTCAATATGTGCATGCATCTTCTGTACCCGTTTATATCTCAAATTCAGGCTCGAAAAACCCGAAAATTCGATATTTTTGGGTACCAGAAGCGATCTGTACCTGCCTACTCAGTGCTAAAATGTTTTCAGAATATAGGCTTAAAACATGCTAAAAATCGATATTTTAGGTGCCCAAACTCAATATGTGTATGCATATTATGTACCCGTTTATATCTCAAATTCTGGCTCAAAACACCCGAAAATTCGATATTTTTGGGTCCCAGAAGCGATCTCTACATGCCTACTCAATGCTAGAATGTTTTCATGATACAGAAGTAAATCATACTGAAAATCGGTATTTTAGGTGCAAAAAGTCAATATGTGCATGCATCTTCTGTACCCGTTTATATCTCAAATTCAGGCTCGAAAAACCCGAAAATTCGATATTTTTGGGTACCAGAAGCGATCTGTACATGCCTACTCCGTGTTAAAGTATTTTCAAAATACAGGCCCAAAACAAGCTGAAAATTGATATTTTAGGTGCCCAAAGTCAATATATGTATGCATCTTCTGTACCCGTTTATATCTCAAATTCAGGCTCAAAACACCCGAAAATTCGATATCTTTTGGTCCAAGAAGCGTTCTGTACATGCCTACTGAGTGCTAAAATATTTTCAGAATATAAGCTTAAAACATGCTAAAAATCGATATTTTAGGTGCCCAAAGTCAATATGTGTATGCATCTTCTGTACCCGTTTATATCCCAAATTCTGTCTCAAAACAAACGAAAATTTGATATTTTTGGAACCAAGAAGCGATCTGTACATGCTTACTTATTGTTAGAATATTTTAAAAATTTAGGCCCAAAACATGCTCAAAATCGATATTTTAGGTGTCCAAAGTCGATATGTGAATGCATTTTCTGTACCCGTTTATATCTCAAATTCAGGCTCAAAACACCCGAAATATCGATATTTTTGGGTCCCAGAAGCGATCTGTACATGCCTACTCTGTGTTAGTGTATTTTCATGATACAGGCCCAAAACATGCTGAAAATCGATATTTTAGGTGCCCAAACTCAATATGTGTATGCATCATCTGTACCCGTTTATATCTCAAATTCAGGCTCAAAAGTCCCGAAAATTCAATATTTTTGGGTCCCAGAAGCGATCTGTACATGCCTACTCAGTGCTAGACTGTTTTCAAAATATAGGCTCAAAACAAGCTGAAAATCGATATTTTAGGTGTCCAAAGTCGATATGTTCATGCATCTTCAGTACCCGTTTATATTTCAAATTCAGGCTCAAAACACACGAAAATTCGATATTTTTGGGTCTCAGAAGCGATCTGTACATGCCTACTTAGTGCTAGAATATTTTCAAATTTTAGGCCCAAGACATGCTCAAAATCGATATTTAAGGTGCCCAAAGTCGATATGTGAATGCATCTTCTGTACCCGTTTATATCTTAAATTCAGGCACAAAAAACCCGAAATTTCGATATTTTTTGGGTCCCGGAAGCGATCTGTACATGCCTACTCCGTGTTAGAGTATTTTCAAGATACAGGACCAAAACATGCTGAAAATCGATATTTTAGGTGCCCCAAGTCAATTTGTGTATGCATCTTCTGTACCCGTTTATTCCAATATTATGGCTCAAAACACCCGAAAATTCGATATTTTTGGGTCCCAGAAGCGATCTGTACATGCCTACTCAATGCTAAAATATTTTCAAAATATAGGCTAAAAACATGCTAAAAATCGATATTTTAGGTGCACAAAGTCGATATGTGCATGCATCTTATGTACCCGTTTATATCCCAAATTCAGGCTCAAAACATCCGAATATTCGATAATTTTGGGTCTAAGAAGCGATCTGTACATGCCTACTCAGTGCTAGAATATTTTCAAAATATAGGCCTAAAACTTGCTCAAAATCGATATTTTAGGTGCCCGAAGTCGATATGTGCATGCATCTTCTGTACCCGTTTATATCTCAAATTCAGGCTCAAAATACCCGAAAATTCGATATTTTTGGGTCCCAGAAGCGATCTGTACATGCCTACTCTGTGTTAGAGTATTTTCAAGATACAGGCCCAAAACATGCTGAAAACCGATATTTTAGGTGCCCAAACTCAATATGTGTATGCACAATCTGTACCCGTTTATATCTCAAATTCAGGCACAAAACACCCGAAAATTCGATATTTTTTGGTCCAAGAAGTGATCTGTACCTGCATACTCAGTGGTAAAATATTTTCAAAATATAAGCTTAAAACATGCTAAAAATCGGTATTTTAGGTGCCCAAAGTCAATATGTGTATGCATCTTCTGTACCCGTTTATATCTCAAATTGAAGCTCAAAACACCCGAAAATTCGATATTTTTGGGTCCCAAAAGCGATCTCTACATGCCTACTCAATGCTAGAATGTTTTCATGATACAGACCCAAAACATACTGAAAATCAATATTTTAGGTGCAAAAAGTCGATATGTGCATGCATATTCTGTACCCGTTTATATCTCAAAATCAGGCTAAAAAAACCTAAGAATTCGATATTTTTGGGTCCCAGAAGCGATCTGTACATGCCTACTCTGTGTTAGAGTATTTTCAAAATATAGGCTCAAAACAAGCTAAAAATCGATATTTTAGGTGTCCAAAGTCGATATGTGCATGCATCTTCAGTACCCGTTTATATTTCAAATTCAGGCTCAAAACACACGAAAATTTGATATTTTTGGGTCTCAGAAGCGATCTGTACATGCCCACTCAGTGCAAGAATATTTTCAAATTTTAGGCCCAAAACATGCTCAAAATCGATATTTTAGGTGCAAAAAGTCGATATGTGAATGCATCTTCAGTACCCGTTTATATTTCAAATTCAGGCTCAAAACACACGAAAATTTGATATTTTTGGGTCTCAGAAGCAATCTGTACATGCCCACTCAGTGCAAGAATATTTTCTAATTTTAGGCCCAAAACATGCTCAAAATCGATATATTAGGTGCAAAAAGTCGATATGTGAATGCATCTTCTGTACCCATTTATATATCAAATTCAGGCTCAAAAAACCCAAAAATTCGATATTTTTGGGTCCCAGAAGCGATCTGTACATGCCTACTCAGTGCTGGAATATTTTCAAAATATAGGCCAAAAACATGCTAAAAATCGATATTTTAGGTGCCCAAAGTCGATATGTGCATGCATCTTATGTACCCGTTTATATCCCAAATTCAGGCTCAAAACTTCCAAATATTCGATAATTTTGGGTCTAAGAAGCGATCTGTACATGCCTACTCAGTGCTAGAATATTTTCAAAATATAGGCCCAAAACATGCTCAAAATCGATATTTTAGGTGCCTGAAGTCGATATGTGCTTGCATCTTCTGTACCCGTTTATATCTCAAATTCAGGCTCAAAACACTCGAAAATTCGATATTTTTGGGTCCCAGAAGCGATCTGTACATGCCTACTCTGTGTTAGAGTATTTTCATGATACAGGCCCAAAACATGCTGAAAATCTATATTTTAGGTGCCCAAACTCAATATGTGTATGCATCATCTGTACCCGTTTATATCTCAAATTCAGGCTCAAAACACCCGAAAATTCGATATTTTTTGGTCCAAGAAGCGATCTGTACCTGCCTACTCAGTGGTAAAATATTTTCAAAATATAAGCTTAAAACATGCTAAAAATCGATATTTTAGGTGCCCAAAGTCAATATGTGTATGCATCTTCTGTACCCGTTTATATCTCAAATTCTGGCTCAAAACACCCGAAAATTCTTTATTTTTGGGTCTAAAAAGCGATCTCTACATGCCTACTCAATGCAAGAATGTTTTCTTGATACAGACCCAAAACAAACTGAAAATCGATATTTTAGGTGCAAAAAGTCGATATGTGCATGCATATTCTGTACCCGTTTATATCTTAAATTCAGGCTCAAAAAACCCAAAAATTCGATATTTTTTGGTCCAAGAAGCGATCTGTACATGCCTACTTCGTGTTCGAGTATTTTCAAATTACAGGCCCAAAATATTCTCAAAATCGATATTTTAGGTGCAAAAAGTCGATATGTGCATGTATATTCTGTAACCGTTTATATCTCAAATTCAGGCTCAAAAAACAAAAAAATTCAATATTTTTTGGTCCAAGAAGCGATCTGTACATGCCTACTCCGTGTTAGAGTATTTTCAAAATACAGGCCCAAAACATGCTGAAAATCGCTATTTTAGGTGCCCAAAGTCAATATGTGTATGCATCTTCTGTACCCGTTTATATCCCAAATTCTGGCTCAAAACAAACGAAAAATCGATATTTTTGGACATAAGAAGCAATCTGTACATGCTTACTTAGTGCTAGAATATTTTCAAAATATAGGCCAAAACATGCTAAAAATCGATATTTTGGGTGCCCAAAGTCGTTTATATCTCAAATTCAGGCTCAAAAGTCCCGAAAATTCAATATTTTTGGGTCCCAGAAGCGATCTGTACATGCCTACTCAGTGCTAGACTGTTTTCAAAATATAGGCTCAAAACAAGCTGAAAATCGATATTTTAGGTGTCCAAAGTCGATATGTTCATGCATCTTCAGTACCCGTTTATATTTCAAATTCAGGCTCAAAACACACGAAAATTCGATATTTTTGGGTCTCAGAAGCGATCTGTACATGCCTACTTAGTGCTAGAATATTTTCAAATTTTAGGCCCAAGACATGCTCAAAATCGATATTTTAGGTGCCCAAAGTCGATATGTGAATGCATCTTCTGTACCCGTTTATATCTTAAATTCAGGCACAAAAAACCCGAAATTTCGATATTTTTTGGGTCCGGGAAGCGATCTGTACATGCCTACTCCGTGTTAGAATATTTTCAAGATACAGGCCCAAAACATGCTGAAAATCGATATTTTAGGTGCCCAAAGTCGATATGTGCATGCATCTTATGTACCCGTTTATATTCCAAATTCAGGCTCAAATAACCCGATATTTCGATATTTTTGGGTCCCAGAAACAATCTGTACATGCCTACTCCGTGTTAGAGTATTTTCAAGATAAAGGCCCAAAACATGCTGAAAATCGATATTTTAGGTGCAAAAAGTCGATATGTGTATGCATCTTCTGTACCCGTTTATATCTCAAATTCAGGCTCAAAACACCCGAAAATTCGATATTTTTGGGTACCAGAAGCGATCTGTACATGCCTACTTCGTGTTTGAGTATTTTCATATTACAGGCCCAAAACATGCTCAAAATCGATATTTTAGGTGCAAAAAGTCAATATGTGCATGCATATTCTGTACCCGTTTACATCTCAAATTCAGGCTCAAAAAACCTAAAAAATCGATATTTTTGGGTCCCAGAAGCGATCTGTACATGCCTACTCAGTACTAGAATATTTTCAAAATATAGGCCAAAAACATGCTAAAAATCGATATTTTAGGTGCCCAAAGACGATATGTGCATGCACCTTCTGTACTCGTTTATATCTCAAATTTAGGCTCAAAAGTCCCAAAAATTCCATATTTGTGGGTCCCAGAAGCGATCTGTACATGCCTACTCAGTGCTAGACTGTTTTCAAAATATAGGCTCAAAACAAGCTAAAAATCGATATTTTAGGTGTCCAAAGTCGATATGTGAATGCATCATCTATACCCGTTTATAACTCAAATTCAGGCTCAAAAAACCCAAAATTTCGATATATTTGGGTCCCAGAAGCGATCTGTACATGCCTACTCCGTGTTAGAGTATTTTCAAGATACAGGCCCAAAACATAATGAAAATCGATATTTTAGGTGCCGCAAGTCAATTTGTGTATGCATCTTATGTACCCGTTTATATCCAATATTATGGCTTAAAACACCTGAAAATTCGATTTTTTCGGGTCCCAGAAGCGATGTGTACATGCCTACTCAATGCTAAAATGTTTTTAAGATATATACCCAAAACATGCTGAAAATCAATATTTTAGGTGCAAAAAGTCGATATGTGCATGCATCTTCAGTACCCGTTTATAATTTAAATTCAAGCTCAAAACACACGAAAATTCGATATTTTTGGGTATCAGAAGCGATCTGTACATGCCTACTCAGTGCTAAAATATTTTCAAATTTTAGGCCAAAAATATGCTCAAAATCGATATTTTAGGTGCCCAAAGTCGATATGTGAATATATCTTCTGTAACCGTTCATATCTCAAATTCAGGCTCAAAAAAAAAATTAAAATCGATATTTTTGGGTCCCTGAAGCGATCTGTACATGCCTACTCAGTGCTAGAATATTTTCAAAATATAGGCTCAAAACATGCTAAAAATCGATATTTTAGGTGCGCAAAGTCGATATGTGCATTCAACTTTTGTACACGTTTATATCTCAAATTCAGGCTCAAAAGTCCCGAAAATTCAATATTTTTGGGTCCGAGAAGTGATCTGTACATGCCTACTCAGTACTAGAATGTTTTCAAAATGTAGGCTCAAAACATGCTAAAAATCGATATTTTAGGTGTCCAAAGTCGATATGAGCATGCATCTTCAGTACCCGTTTATATTTCAAATTCAGGCTGAAAACACCCGAAAATTCGATATTTTTGGGTACCAGAAGCGATCTGTACATGCCTACTCCGTGTTAAGGTATTTTCAAAATACAGGCCCAAAACATGCTGAAAATCGATATTTTAGGTCCCCCAAGTCAATTTGTGTATGCATCTTCTGTACCCGTTTATATCTCAAATTAAGGCTCAAAACACCCGAAAATTCGATATTTTTTGGTCCAAGAAGCGATCTGTACCTGCCTACTCAGTGGTAAAATATTTTCAAAATATAAGCTGAAAACATGCTAAAAATCGATATTTTAGGTGCAAAAAGTCAATATGTGCATGCATATTCTGTACCCGTTTATATCTCAAATTCTGGCTCAAAACTCCCGAAAAATCAATATTTTTGGGTCCCAGTAGCGATCTCTACATGCCAACTCAATGCTAGAATGTTTTCATGATACAGACCCAAAACATACTAAAAATCGATATCTTAGGTGCAAAAAGTCAATATGTGCATGCATATTCTGTACCCGTTTATATCTCAAAATCAGGCTCAAAACACCCGAAAATTAGATATTTTTGGGTCCCAGAAGCGATCTCTACTCAATGCTAGAATGTTTTCATGATACAGACCTAAAACATACTGAAAATCGACATTTTAGGTGCAAAAAGTCAATATGTGCATGCATCTTCAGTACCCGTTTATAATTTAAATTCAAACTCAAAATACACGAAAATTCGATATTTTTGGGTATCAGAAGCTATCTGTACATGCCTACACAGTGCTAGAATATTTTCAAATTTTAGGCCAAAAATATGCTCAAAATCGATATTTTAGGTGCCCAAAGTCGATATGTGAATACATCTTCTGTACCCGTTCATATCTCAAATTCAGGCTAAAAAAAAAACAAAAATTCGATATTTTTGGGTCCCTGAAGCGATCTGTACCTGCCTACTCAGTGCTAAAATATTTTCAGAATATAAGATGAAAACATGCTAAAAATCGATATTTTAGGTGTCCAAAGTCGATATGAGCATGCATCTTCAGTACCCGTTTATATTTCAAATTCAGGCTCAAAACACACGAAAATTCGATATTTTTTTGTCTCAGAAGCGATCTGTACATGCCTACTCAGTGCTAAAATATTTTCAAATTTTAGGCCCAAAACATACTTAAAATCGATATCTTAGGTGCCCAAAGTCGATATGTGCATGCATCTTATGTACCCGTTTATATTCCAAATTTAGGCTAAAAAAACCCGGAATTTCGATATTTTTGGGTCCCAGAAGCGATATGTACATGCCTACTCCGTGTTAGAATATTTTCAAGATACAGGCCCAAAACATGCTGAAAATCGATATTTTAGGTGCAAAAAGTCGATATCTGCATGTATCTTCTGTACCCGTTTACATCTCAAATTCAGGCTCAAAACACCCGAAAATTCGATATTTTTGGGTACCAGAAGTGATCTGTACATGCCTACTCAGTGCTAGAATTTTTTCAAAATATAGGCTAAAAACATGCTAAAAATCGATATTTTAAGTGCCCAAAGTCGATATGTGCATGCATCTTATGTACCCGTTTATATCCCAAATTCAGGCTCAAAACATCCGAATATTCTATAATTTCGGGTCTAAGAAGCGATATGTACATGCCTACTCAGTGCTAGAATATTTTCAAAATATAGGCTAAAAACTTGCTCAAAATCGATATTTTAGGTGCCCGAAGTCGATATGTGCAAGCATCTTCTGTACCCGTTTATATCTCAAATTCAGGCTCTAAACACCCGAAAATTCGATATTTTTGGGTCCCAGAAGCGATCTGTACATGCCTACTCTGTGTTAGAGTATTTTCAAAATACAGGCCCAAAACATGCTGAAAATCGATAATTTAGGTGCAAAAACTCAATATGTGTATGCATCATCTGTACCCGTTTATATCTCAAATTCAGGCTCAAAACATCCAAATATTCTATAATTTTGGGTCTAAGAAGCGATCTGTACATGCCTCCTCAGTGCTAGAATATTTTCAAAATATAGGCTAAAAACTTGCTCAAAATCGATATTTTAGGTGCTCGAAGTCGATATGTGCAAGCATCTTCTATACCCGTTTATATTTCAAATTCAGGCTCTAAACACCCGAAAATTCGATATTTTTGTGTCCCAGAAGCAATCTGTACATGCCTACTCTGTGTTAGAGTATTTTCAAAATACAGGCCCAAAACATGCTGAAAATCGATATTTTAGGTGCAAAAACTCAATATGTGTATGCATCATCTGTACCCGTTTATATCTCAAATTCAGGCTCAAAACACCCGAAAATTCGATGTTTTTTGGTCCAAAAAGCGATCTGTACCTGCTTACTCAGTGCTAAAATATTTTCAGAATATAAGCTTAAAACATGCAAAAAATCGATATTTTAGGTGCCCAATGTCAATATGTGTATGAATCTTCTGTACCCGTTTATATCTCAAATTTAGGCTCAAAACACCCGAAAATTCGATATTTTTGGGTCCCAGAAGCGATCTGTACATGCCTACTCTGTGTTAGAGTATTTTCAAGATACAGGCCCAAAACATGCTGAAAATCGATATTTTAGGTGCCCAAACTCAATATGTGTATGCATCATCTGTACCCGTTTATATCTCAAATTAAGGCTCAAAACACCCGAAAATTCGATATTTTGTGGTCCAAGAAGCGATCTGTACCTGCCTACTCAGTGGTAAAATATTTTCAAAATATAAGCTGAAAACATGCTAAAAATCGATATTTTAGGTGCCCAAAGTCAATATATGTATGTATCTTCTGTACCCGTTTATATCTCAAATTCTGGCTCAAAACTCCCGAAAAATCAATATTTTTGGGTCCCAGTAGCGATCTCTACATGCCAACTCAATGCTAGAATGTTTTCATGATACAGACCCAAAACATACTAAAAATCGATATCTTAGGTGCAAAAAGTCAATATGTGCATGCATATTCTGTACCCGTTTATATCTCAAAATCAGGCTCAAAACACCCGAAAATTAGATATTTTTGGGTCCCAGAAGCGATCTCTACTCAATGCTAGAATGTTTTCATGATACAGACCTAAAACATACTGAAAATCGACATTTTAGGTGCAAAAAGTCAATATGTGCATGCATCTTCAGTACCCGTTTATAATTTAAATTCAAACTCAAAATACACGAAAATTCGATATTTTTGGGTATCAGAAGCTATCTGTACATGCCTACACAGTGCTAGAATATTTTCAAATTTTAGGCCAAAAATATGCTCAAAATCGATATTTTAGGTGCCCAAAGTCGATATGTGAATACATCTTCTGTACCCGTTCATATCTCAAATTCAGGCTAAAAAAAAAACAAAAATTCGATATTTTTGGGTCCCTGAAGCGATCTGTACCTGCCTACTCAGTGCTAAAATATTTTCAGAATATAAGATTAAAATATGCTAAAAATCGATATTTTATGTGTCCAAAGTCGATATGAGCATGCATCTTCAGTACCCGTTTATATTTCAAATTCAGGCTCAAAACACACGAAAATTCGATATTTTTTTGTCTCAGAAGCGATCTGTACATGCCTACTCAGTGCTAAAATATTTTCAAATTTTAGGCCCAAAACATGCTTAAAATCGATATCTTAGGTGCCCAAAGTCGATATGTGCATGCATCTTATGTACCCGTTTATATTCCAAATTTAGGCTCAAAAAACCCGAAATTTCGATATTTTTGGGTCCCAGAAGTGATCTGTACAAGCCTACTCCGTGTTAGAGTATTTTCAAGATACAGGCCCAAAACATGCTGAAAATCGATATTTTAGGTGCAAAAAGTCGATATGTGCATGCATCTTCTGTACCCGTTTATATCTCAAATTCAGGCTGAAAACACCCGAAAATTCGATATTTTTGGGTACCAGAAGTGATCTGTACATGCCTACTCAGTGCTAGAATTTTTTCAAAATATAGGCTAAAAACATGCTAAAAATCAATATTTTAGGTGCCCAAAGTCGATATGTGCATGCATCTTATGTACCCGTTTATATCCCAAATTCAGGCTCAAAACATCCGAATATTCTATAATTTCGGGTCTAAGAAGCGATATGTACATGCCTACTCAGTGCTAGAATATTTTCAAAATATAGGCTAAAAACCTGCTCAAAATCGATATTTTAGGTGCCCGAAGTCGATATGTGCAAGCATCTTCTGTACCCGTTTATATCTCAAATTCAGGCTCTAAACACATGAAAATTTGATATTTTTGGGTCCCATAAGCGATCTGTACCTGCGTACTCTGTGTTAGAGTATTTTCAAAATACAGGCCCAAAACATGCTGAAAATCGATATTTTAGGTGCAAAAACTCAATATGTGTATGCATCATCTGTACCCGTTTATATCTCAAATTCAGGCTCAAAACACCCGAAAATTCGATTTTTTTTGGTCCAAGAAGCGATCTGTACCTGCATACTCAGTGCTAAAATATTTTCAGAATATAAGCTTAAAACATGCAAAAAATCGATATTTTAGGTGCCCAAAGTCAATATGTGTATGCATCTTCTGTACCCGTTTATATCTCAAATTCTGGCTCAAAACACCCGAAAATTAGATATTTTTGGGTCCCAGAAGCGATCTCTACTCAATCCTAGAATGTTTTCATGATACAGACCTAAAACATGCTAAAAATCGATATTTTAGGTGCAAAAACTCAATATGTGTATGCATCATCTGTACCCGTTTATATCTCAAATTCAGGCTCAAAACATCCGAATATTTTATAATTTTGGGTCTAAGAAGCGATCTGTACATGCCTACTCAGTGCTAGAATATTTTCAAAATATAGGCTAAAAACTTGCTCAAAATCGATATTTTAGGTGCCCGAAGTCGATATGTGCAAGCATCTTCTATACCCGTTTATATCTCAAATTCAGGCTCTAAACACCCGAAAATTCGATATTTTTGTGTCCCAGAAGCGATCTGTACATGCCTACTCTGTGTTAGAGTATTTTCAAAATACAGGCCCAAAACATGCTGAAAATCGATATTTTAGGTGCAAAAACTCAATATGTGTATGCATCATCTGTACCCGTTTATATCTCAAATTCAGGCTCAAAACACCCGAAAATTCGATATTTTTTGGTCCAAGAAGCGATCTGCACCTGCTTACTCAGTGGTAAAATATTTTGAAAATATACGCTTAAAACATGCTAAAAATCGATATTTTAGGTGCCCAAAGTCAATATGTGTATGAATCTTCTGTACCCGTTTATATCTCAAATTCTGGCTCAAAACTCCCGAAAAATCGATATTTTTGGGTCCCAGTAGCGATCTCTACATGCCAACTCAATTCTAGAATGTTTTCATGATACAGACCCAAAACATACTAAAAATCGATATTTTAGGTGCAAAAAGTCAATATGTTCATGCATATTCAGTACCCGTTTATATCTCAAATTCAGGCTCAAATCACCCGAAAATTCGATATTTTTGGTCCAAGAAGCAATCTGTACCTGCCTACTCAGTGGTAAAATATTTTCAGAATATAAGATTAAAACATGCAAAAAATCGATATTTTAGGTGCCCAAAGTCAATATGTGTATGCATCTTCTGTACCCGTTTATATCTTAAATTCTGGCTCAAAACATCCGAAA
The DNA here is from genome assembly GCA_033782935.1 of Petrolisthes cinctipes. Classification (NCBI taxonomy): domain Eukaryota; kingdom Metazoa; phylum Arthropoda; class Malacostraca; order Decapoda; family Porcellanidae; genus Petrolisthes; species Petrolisthes cinctipes. The sequence continues at coordinate 519,977 of JAWQEG010000014.1, forward strand.
ATTAGATATTTTTGGGTCCCAGAAGCGATCTCTACTCAATGCTAGAATGTTTTTATGAAACAGACCTAAAACATACTGAAAATCGACATTTTAGGTGCAAAAAGTCAATATGTGCATGCATATTCTGTACCCGTTTATATCTCAAATTCAGGCTGAAAACACCCGAAAATTCGATATTTTTGGGTACCAGAAGCGATCTGTACATGCCTACTCACTGCTAGAATATTTTCAAATTTTAGGCCAAAAATATGCTCAAAATCGATATTATAGGTGCCCAAAGACGATATGTGCATTCACCTTCTGTACCCGTTTATATCTCAAATTTAGTCTCAAAAGTCCCAAAAATTCGATATTTTTGGGTCCCAGAAGCGATCTGTACATGCCTACTCAGTGCTAGACTGTTTTCAAAATATAGGCTCAAAACTTGCTAAAAATCGATATTTTAGGTGTCCAAAGTCGATATGTGAATGCATCTTCTGTACCCGTTTATATCTCAAATTCAGGCTCAAAAAACCCGAAATTTCGATATATTTGGGTACCAGAAGCGATCTGTACATGCCTACTTCATGTTCGAGCATTTTCAAAATACAGGCCCAAAACATGCTCAAAATCGATATTTTAGGTGCAAAAAGTCGATATGTGCATGCATATTCTGTACCCGTTTATATCTCAAATTCAGGCTCAAAAATCCCAAAAATTTGATATTTTTTGGTCCAAGAAGCGATCTGTACATGCCTACTCAGTGCTAGAATATTTTCAAAATATACGCTAAAAACATGCTAAAAATCGATATTTTAGGTGCCCAAAGTCGATATGTGCATGCATCTTATGTACCCGTTTATATCCCAAATTCAGGCTCAAAACACCCGAAAATTCGATATTTTTTGGTCTCAGAAGCGATCTGTACATGCCTAATCAGTGCTATAATATTTTCAATATATAGGCCCAAAACATGCTCAAAATCGATATTTTAGGTGCCCAAAGTTGATATGTGCATGCATCTTCTATACCCGTTTATATCTCAAATTCAGGCTCAAAACACCCGAAAATTCGATATTTTTGGGTCCCAGAAGCAATCTGTACATGCCTACTCCTTGTTAGAGTATTTTCAAGATACAGGCCGAAAACATGCTGAAAATTGATATTTTAGGTGCCCAAAGTCAATATGTGTATGCATCATCTGTACCCGTTGATATCTCAAATTCAGGTTCAAAACAACCAAAAATTCAATATTTTTGGGTCCCAGAAGCGATCTGTACATGCCTACTCAGTGTTAGAATATTTTCAAAATATAGGCCAAAAACATGCTAAAAATCGATATTTTAGGTGCCCAAAGACGATATGTGCATGCACCCTCTGTACCCGTTTATATCTCAAATTTAGGCTCAAAAGTCCCGAAAATTCCATATTTTTGGGTCCCAGAAGCGATCTGTACATGCCTACTCAGTGCTAGACTGTTTTCAAAATATAGGCTCAAAACAAGCTAAAAATCGATATTTTAGGTGTCCAAAGTCGATATGTGAATGCATATTCTGTACCCTTTTATATCTCAAATTCAGGCTAAAAAACCCCGAAATTTCGATATATTTGGGTCCCAGTAGCGATCTGTACATGCCTACTCCGTGTTACAGTATTTTCAAGATACAGGCCCAAAACATAATGAAAATCGATATTTTAGGTGCCCCAAGTCAATTTGTGTATGCATCTTCTGTACCCGTTTATATCCAATATTATGGCTTAAAACACCTGAAAATTCAATATTTTCGGGTCCCCGAAGCAATGTGTACATGCCTACTCAATGCTAAAATGTTTTTAAGATATATACCCAAAACATGCTGAAAATCGATATTTTAGGTGCAAAAACTCGATATGTGCATGCATCTTCAGTACCTGTTTATAATTTAAATTCAAGCTCAAAATACAAGAAAATTCGATATTTTTGGGTATCAGAAGCGATCTGTACATGCCTACTCAGTGCTACAAAATTTTCAAATTTTAGGCCCAAAATATGCTCAAAATCGATATTTTAGGTGCCCAAAGTCGATGTGTGAATACATCTTCTGTACCCGTTCATATCTCAAATTCAGGCTAAAAAAAAAAAAAAAAAATCGATATTTTTGGGTCCCTGATGCGATCTGTACATGCCTACTCAGTGCTAGAATATTTTCAAAATATAGGCCAAAAACATGCTAAAAATCGATATTTTAGGTGCCCAATGTCGATATGTGCATGCAACTTCTGTACCCGTTTATATCTCAAATTCAGGCTCAAAAGTCCCGAAAATTCAATATTTTTGGGTCCCAGAAGCGATCTGTACATGTCTCCTTAGTGCTAGACTGTTTTCAAAATATAGGCTCAAAGCATGCTAAAAATCGATATTTTAGGTGTCCAAAGTCGATATGTGCATGCATCTTCAGTACCCGTTTATATTTCAAATTCATGCTCAAAACACACGAAAATTCGATATTTTTGGGTCCCAGAAGCGATCTGTACATACCTACTCAGTGATAGAATATTTTCAAATTTTAGGCCCAAAACATGCTCAAAATCGATATTTTAGGTTCCCAAAGTCGATATATATATGCATCTTCTGTACCCGTTTATATCTCAAATTCTGGCTCAAAACACCCGAAAATTCAATATTTTTTTGTCCCAGAAGCGATCTGTACATGCCTACTCAGTGCTAAAATATTTTCAGAATATAAGCTCAAAACATGCTAAAAATCGATATTTTAGGTGCCCTAAGTCAATATGTGTATGCATCTTCTGTACCCGTTTATATCCCAAATTCTGGCTCAAAACAAACGAAAATTCGATATTTTTGGATCCAAGAAGCGATCTGTACATGCCTACTCAGTGATAGAATATTTTCAAAATATAGGCACAAAACATGCTAAAAATCGTTATTTTGGGTGCCCAAAGTCGATATGTGCATGCACCTTCTGTACCCGTTTATATCTCAAATTCAGGCTCAAAAGTCCCGAAAATTCAATATTTTTGTGTCCCAGAAGCGATCTGTACATGCCTACTCAGTGCTAGAATATTTTCAAATTTTAGGCCCAAAACATGCTCAAAATCGATATTTTAGATGCCCAAAGACGATATGTGCATGCATCTTATGTACCCGTTTATATTCCAAATTCAGGCTCAAAAAACACGAAATATCGAAATTTTTGGGTCCCAGAAGCGATCTGTACATGCCTACTCCGTGTTAGAGTATTTTCAAGATACAGGCCAAAAACATGCTGAAAATCGATATTTTAGGTGCAAAAAGTCGATATGTGCATGCATCTTCTGTACCCGTTTATATCTCAAATTCAGGCTGAAAACACCCGAAAATTCGATATTTTTAGGTACGAGAAGCGATCTGTACATGCCTACTCCGTGTTAAGGTATTTTCAAAATACAGGCCTAAAACATGCTGAAAATCGATATTTTAGGTTCCCAAAGTCGATATATATATGCATCTTCTGTACCCGTTTATATCTCAAATTCTGGCTCAAAACTCCCGAAAATTCAATATTTTTTTGTCCAAGAAGCGATCTGTACATGCCTACTCAGTGCTAAAATATTTTCAGAATATAAGCTCAAAACATGCTAAAAATCGATATTTTAGGTGCCCTAAGTCAATATGTGTATGCATCTTCTGTACCCGTTTATAACCCAAATTCTGGCTCAAAACAAACGAAAATTCGATATTTTTGGATCCAAGAAGCGATCTGTACATGCCTACTCAGTGCTAGAATATTTTCAAAATATAGGCTCAAAACATGCTAAAAATCGTTATTTTGGGTGCCCAAAGTCGATATGTGCATGCACCTTCTGTACCCGTTTATATCTCAAATTCAGGCTCAAAAGTCCCGAAAATTCAATATTTTTGGGTCCCAGAAGCGATCTGTACATGCCTACTCAGTGCTAGAATATTTTCAAATTTTAGGCCCAAAACATGCTCAAAATCGATATTTTAGATGCCCAAAGTCGATATGTGAATGCTTCTTCTGTACCCGTTTATATCTCAAATTCAGGCTCAAAAAACCCGAAATTTAGATATTTTTGGGTCCCATAAGCGATCTGTACATGCCTACTCCGTGTTAGAGTATTTTCAAGATACAGGCCCAAAACATGCTGAAAATCGATATTTTAGGTGCCCCAAGTCAATTTGTGTATGCATCTTCTGTACCCGTTTATATCTCAAATTCAGGCTCAAATCACCCGAAAATTCTATATTTTTGGGTACCAGAAGTGATCTGTACATGCCTACTCAGTGCTAGAATTTTTTCAAAATATAGGCTAAAAACATGCTAAAAATCGATATTTTAGGTGCCCAAAGTCGATATGTGCATGCATCTTATGTACCCGTTTATATCCCAAATTCAGGCTCAAAACATCCGAATATTCGATAATTTTGGGTCTAAGAAGCGATCTGTACATGCCTACTCAGTGCTAGAATATTTTCAAAATATAGGCTCAAAACATGCTCAAAATCGATATTTTAGGTGACCGAAGTCGATATGTGCAAGCATCTTCTGTACCCGTTTTTATCTCAAATTCAGGCTCTAAACACCCGAAAATTCGATATTTTTGGGTCCCAGAAGCGATCTGTACATGCCTACTCTGTGTTAGAGTATTTTCAAAATACAGGCCCAAAACATGCTGAAAATCGATATTTTAGGTGCAAAAACTCAATATGTGTATGCATCATCGGTAAACGTTTATATCTCAAATTCAGGCTCAAAACACCCGAAAATTCGATATATTTGGGTACCAGAAGCGATCTGTACATGCCTACTTCGTGATTGAGTATTTTCAAATTACAGGCCCAAAACATGCTCAAAATCGATATTTTACGTGCAAAAAGTCGATATGTGCATGCATATTCTGCACCCGTTTATATCTCAAATTCAGGCTCAAAAAACCTAAAAATTCGATATTTTTGGGTCCCAGAAGCGATCTGTACAAGCGAATATTTTCAAAATATAGGTCCTAAACATGCTAAAAATCGATATTTTAGGTGCCCAAAGTCGATACGTGCATGCACCTTCTGTACCCGTTTATATCTCAAATTCAGGCTCAAAAGACCCGAAAATTCAATATTTTTGGGTCCCAGAAGCGATCTGTACATGCCTACTCAGTGCTAGACTGTTTTCAAAATAAAGGCTCAAAACAAGCTAAAAATCGATATTTTAGGTGTCCAAAGTCGATATGTGCATGCATCTTCAGTACCCGTTTCTATTTCAAATTCAGTCCCAAAACACACGAAAATTCGATATTTTTGAATCTCAGTAGCGATTTGTACATGCCTACTCAGTTCTAAAATATATTCATATTTTAGGCCCAAAACATGCTAAAAATCGATATTTTAGGTGCCCAAAGTCGATATGTGCATGCATCTTATGTACCCGTTTATATCCCAAATTCAGGCTGAAAACATCCGAATATTCGATAATTTTGGGTCTAAGAAGCGATCTGTACATGCCTACTCAGTGCTAGAATATTTTCAAAATATAGGCCCAAAACTTGCTTAAAATCGATATTTTAGGTGCCCAAAGTCGATATGTGCATGCATCTTCTGTACCCGTTTATATCTCAAATTTAGGCTGAAAACACCCGAAAATTCGATATTTTTGGGTCCCAGAAGCGATCTCTACATGCCTACTCAATGCTAGAATGTTTTCATGATACAGACCCAAAACATACTGAAAATCGGTATTTTAGATGCAAAAAGTCAATATGTGCATGCATATTCTGTACCCGTTTATATCTCAAATCCAGGCTCAAAACACCCGAAAATTCAATATTTTTTGGTACCAGAAGCGATCTGTACATGCCTACTTCGTGTTCGAGTATTTTCAAATTACAGGCCCAAAACATGCTCAAAATCGATATTTTAGGTGCAAAAAGTCGATATGTGCATGCATATTCTGTACCCGTTTATATCTCAAATTCAGGCTCAAAAAACCCAAAAATTCGATATTTTTTGGCCCAAGAAGCGATCTGTACATGCCTACTCAGTGCTAGAATATTTTCAAAATATACGCCAAAAACATGCTAAAAATCGATATTTTAGGTGCCCAAAGTCGATATGTGCATGCATCTTATGTACCCGTTTATATCCCAAATTCAGGCTCAAAACACCCAAAAATTCGATATTTTTGGGTCTCAGAAGCGATTTTGTACATGCCTAATCAGTGCTAGAATATTTTCAAAATATAGGGCCAAAACATGCTCAAAATCGATATTTTAGGTGCCCAAAGTTGATATGTTCATGTATCTTCTGTACCCGTTTATATCTCAAATTCGGGCTCAAAACACCCGAAAATTCGATATTTTTTGGTCCCAGAAGCAATCTGTACATGCCTACTCCGTGTTAGAGTATTTTCAAGATACAGGCCCAAAACATGCTGAAAATCGATATTTTAGGTGCCCAAAGTCAATATGTGTATGCATCATCTGTACCCGTTTATATCTCAAATTCAGATTCAAAACAACCGAAAATTCAATATTTTTTGGTCCAAGAAGCGATCTGTACCTGCCTACTCAGTGCTAAAATATTTTCAGAATATAAGCTTAAAACATGCTAAAAATCGATATTTTTGGTGCCCAAAGTCAATATGTGTATGCATCTTCTGTACCCGTTTATATCTCAAATTCTGGCTCAAAACACCGGAAAATTCGATATTTTTGGGTCCCAGAAGCGATCTCTACATGCCTACTCAATGCTAGAATGTTTTAATGATACAGACTCAAAACATACTGAAAATCGGTATTTTAGGTGCAAAAAGTCAATATGTGCATGCATCTTATGTACCCGTTTATATCCCAAATTCAGGCTCAAAACACCCAAAAATTCGATATTTTTGGGTCTCAGAAGCGATCTGTAAATGCCTAATCAGTGCTAGAATATTTTCAAAATATAGGCCCAAAACATGCTAAAAATCGATATTTTAGGTGCCCAAAGTCGATATGTGCATGCATCTTATGTACCCGTTTATATCCCAAATTCAGGCTGAAAACATCCGAATATTCGATAATTTTGGGTCTAAGAAGCGATCTGTACATGCCTACTCAGTGCTAGAATATTATCAAAATATAGGCCCAAAACTTACTTAAAATCGATATTTTAGGTGCCCAAAGTCGATATGTGCATGCATCTTCTGTACCCGTTTATATCTCAAATTTAGGCTGAAAACACCCGAAAATTCGATATTTTTGGGTCCCAGAAGCGATCTCTACATGCCTACTCAAGGCTAGAATGTTTTCATGATACAGACCCAAAACATACTGAAAATCGGTATTTTAGGTGCAAAAAGTCAATATGTGCATGCATATTCTGTACCCGTTTATATCTCAAATTCAGGCTGAAAACACCCAAAATTCGATATTTTTGGGTCTCAGAAGCGATCTGTACATGCCTAATCAGTGCTAGAATATTTTCAAAATATAGGCCCAAAACATGCTAAAAATCGATATTTTAGGTGCCCAAAGTCGATATGTGCTTGCATCTTATGTACCCGTTTATATCCCAAATTCAGGCTGAAAACACCCAAAAATTCGATATTTTTGGGTCTCAGAAGCGATCTGTACATGCCTAATCAGTGCTAGAATATTTTCAAAATATAGGCCCAAAACATGCTAAAAATCGATATTTTAGGTGCCCAAAGTCGATATGTGCATGCATCTTATGTACCCGTTTATATCCCAAATTCAGGCTCAAAACATCCGAATATTCGATAATTTTGGGTCTAAGAAACGATCTGTACATGCCTACTCAGTGCTAGAATATTTTCAAAATATAGGCCCAAAACTTGCTTAAAATCGATATTTTAGGTGCCCAAAGTCGATATGTGCATGCATCTTCTGTACCCGTTTATATCTCAAATTTAGGCTCAAAACACCCGAAAATTCGATATTTTTGGGTCCCAGAAGCGATCTGTACATGCCTACTCTGTGTTAGAGTATTTTCAAGACACAGGCCCAAAACATGCTGAAAATCGATATTTTATGTGCCCAAACTCAATATGTGTATGCATCATCTGAACCCATTTATATCTCAAATTCAGGCTCAAAACACCCGAAAATTCGATATTTTTTGGTCTAAGAAGCGATCTGTACCTGCCTACTCAGTACTAAAATATTTTCAAAATATAAGCTTAAAACATGCTAAAAATCGATATTTTAGGTGCCCAAAGTCAATATGTGTATGCATCTTCTGTACCCGTTTATATCTCAAATTCTGGCTCAAAACACCGGAAAATTCGATATTTTTGGGTCCCAGAAGCGATCTCTACATGCCTACTCAATGCTAGAATGTTTTCATGATACAGACCCAAAACATACTGAAAATCGGAATTTTAGGTGCAAAAAGTCAATATGTGCATGCATATTCTGTACCCGTTTATATATCAAATTCTGGCTCAAAACACCCGAAAATTCGATATTATTGGGTCACAGAAGCGATCTCTACATGCCTACTCAATGCTAGAATGTTTTCATGATACAGACCCAAAACATACTGAAAATCGGTATTTTAAGTGCAAAAAGTCAATATGTGCATGCATATTCTGTACCCGTTTATATCTCAAATTCAGGCTGAAAACACCCAAAAATTCGATATTTTTGGGTCTCAGAAGCGATCTGTACTTGCCTAATCAGTGCTAGAATATTTTCAAAAAAAAAGGCCCAAAACATGCTAAAAATCGATATTTTAGGTGCCCAAAGTCGATAAGTGCATGCATCTTATGTACCCGTTTATACCCCAAATTCAGGCTCAAAACACCCAAAAATTCGATATTTTTGGGTCTCAGAAGCGATCTGTACATGCCTAATCAGTGCTAGAATATTTTCAAAAATATAGGCCCAAATCATGCTAAAAATCGATATTTTAGGTGCCCAAAGTCGATATGTGCATGCTTCTTATGTACCCGTTTATATCTCAAATTCAGGCTCGAAACATCCGAATATTCGATAATTTTGGGTCTAAGAAGCGATCTGTGCATGCCTACTCAGTGCTAGAATATTTTCAAAATATAGGCCCAAAACTTGCTTAAAATCGATATTTTAGGTGCCCAAAGTCGATATGTGCATGCATCTTCTGTACCCGTTTATATCTCAAATTTAGGCTCAAAACACCCGAAAATTCGATATTTTTGGGTCCCAGAATCGATCTGTACATGCCTACTCTGTGTTAGAGTATTATCAAGACACAGGCCCAAAACATGCTGAACATCGATATTTTATGTGCCCAAACTTAATCTGTGTATGCATCATCTGAACCCATTTATATCTCAAATTCAGGCTCAAAACACCCGAAAATTCGATATTTTTGGTTCCCAGAAGCAATCTGTACATGCCTACTCCGTGTTAAAGTATTTTCAAGATACAGGCCCAAAACATGCTGAAAATCGATATTTTATGTGCCCAAAGTCAATATGTGTATGCATCATCTGTACCCGTCTATATCTCAAATTCAGGTTCAAAACAACCGAAAATTCAATATTTTTTGGTCCAAGAGGCGATCTGTACCTGCCTACTCAGTGCTAAAATATTTTCAGAATATAAGCTTAAAACATGCAAAAAATCGATATTTTAGGTGCACTAAGTCAATATGTGTATGCATCATCTGTACCCGTTTATATCTCAAATTCTGGCTCAAAACACCGGAAAATTCGATATTTTTGGGTCCCAGAAGTGATCTCTACATGCCTACTCAGTGCTAGAATGTTTTCATAATACAGACCCAAAACATACTGAAAATCGGTATTTTAAGTGCAAAAAGTCAATATGTGCATGCATATTCTGTACCCGTTTATATCTCAAATTCAGGCTGAAAACACCCGAAAATTCGATATTTTTTGGTACCAGAAGCGAATTGTACATGCCTACTTCGTGTTCGAGTATTTTCAAATTACAGGCTCAAAACATGCTCAAAATCCATATTTTAGGTGCCCAAAGTCGATATGTGCATGCATATTCTGTACCCGTTTATATCTCAAATTCAGGCTCAAAAAACCCAAAAATTCGATATTTTTTTATCCAAGAAGCGATCTGTACGTGCCTACTCAGTGCTAGAATATTTTCAAAATATACGCTAAAAACATGCTAAAAATCGATATTTTAGGTGCCCAAAGTCGATATGTGCATGCATCTTATGTACCCGTTTATATCCCAAATTCAGGCTCAAAACACACGAAAATTAGATATTTTTGGGTCCCAGAAGCGATCTCTACATACCTACTCAATGCTAGAATGTTTTCATGATACAGACCCAAAACATACTGAAAATCGGTATTTTATGTGCAAAAAGTCAATATGTGCATGCATATTCTGTACCCGTTTATATCCCAAATTCAACCTCAAAACACCCGAAAATTCGATATTTTTTGGTTCCAGAAGCGATCTGTACATGCCTACTTCGTGTTCGAGTATTTTCAAATTACAGGCCCAAAACATGCTCAAAATCGATATTTTAGGTGCAAAAAGTCAATATGTGCATGCATATTCTGTACCCGTTTATATCTCAAATTCAGGCTCAAAAAACCCAAAAATTCGATATTTTTTGGTCCAAGAAGCGATCTGTACATGCCTACTCAGTGCTAGAATATTTTCAAAATATAGGCCAAAAACTTGCTAAAAATCGATATTTTAGGTGCCCAAAGTCGATATGTGCATGTATCATCTGTAAACGTTTATATCTCAAATTCAGGCTCAAAACACCCGAAATTTCGATATTTTTGGGTCCCAGAAGCGATCTGTACAAGCCTATTCAGTGCTAGAATGTTTTCAAAATAAAGGCTCAAAACATGCTAAAAATCGATATTTTAAGTGTCCAAAGTCGATATGTGCATGCATTTTCTGTACCCGTTTATATCTCAAATTCAGGCTCAAGAAACCCGAAAATTCTGTATTTCTGGGTCCTAGAAGAGATCTGTACATGCCTACTCCAAGTTAGAATGTTTTCAAGACTCAGACCCAAACATGCTCAAAATCGATATTTTAAGTGCCCAAAGTAAATATGTGCATGCATTTTCTGTTCCCGTTTATATCTCAAATTCAGGCTCAAAACCCCCGAAAATTCGATATATTAGGGTCCCTGAAGCGATCTGTACATGCCTATTCAGTGCTAGAATATTTTCGAGATATAGGCCCAAAACATGCTAACAATCGATATTTTAGGTGCCCAAAGTCGATAACTCAAATTCAGGCCCAAAACACCCGAAATTTCGATATTTTGGGATCCCAGAAGCGATGTGTACAAGCCTACTCAGATACAGGCCCAAAACATGCTGAAAATCGATATTTTAAGTGTCCAAAGTCGATATGTGCATGCATCTTCTGTACCCTTATATATCTTAAATTCAGGCTCAAAACACCTGAAAATTCTGTATTTTTGGGTCCTAGAAGCGATCTGTACATGCCTACTCCTAGTTAGAATGTTTTCAAGATACAGACCCAAAACATGCTTAAAATCGATGTTATATGTGCGCAAAGTCGATATCTCAAATTCAGGCCCAAAACACCCGAAATTTCAATATTTTGGGATCCCAGAAGCGATGTGTACAAGCCTACTCAGATACAGGCCCAAAACATGTTGAAAATCGATATTTTAGGTGCCCAAAGTCAATATTGGTATGCATCTTCTGCATCCGTTTATATCCCAAAATCAACCTCAAAACACCCGAAAATTCGATATTTTTGGGTCCTAGAAGCGATTTCTAAACTCAGTGCTAGAATGTTTTCAAAATATAGGCTCAAAACATGCTAAAATTTGATATTTAAAGTGTCCAAAGTCGATATGTGCGTTCATCTTCCGTACCCGTTTATATCTCAAATTCAGGCACAAAACACCCGAAAATTTAATATTTTGGGGTACCAGAAGCGATCTGTACATGCCTACTCTTAGTTAGAAAGTTTTCAAGATTCAGACACAAAACATGCTCAAAATCGATATTTTAGGTGCCCAAAAGTAGATATGTGCATGCATCTTCAGTACCCGTTTATATCTCAAATTCAGGCACAAAACACCCGAAAATTCGAAATTTTTTGGGTCCGTGAAGCGATCTGTACATGCCTACTCCGTGTTCGATTACTCTCAAAATACAGGCTTAAAACATGCTGAAAATCGATATTTTAGGTGCCCAAAGTCAATATGTGTATTCATCATCTGTACCCGTTTATATCTCAAATTAAGGTTCAAAACAACCGAAAATTCAATATTTTTTGGTCCAAGAGGCGATCTGTACCTGCCTACTCAGTGCTAAAATATTTTCAGAATATAAGCTCAAAACATGCAAAATATCGATATTTAAGGTGCCCAAAGTCAATATGTGTATGCATCTTCTGTACCCGTTTATATCTCAAATTCTGGCTCAAAACACCCGAAAATTCGATATTTTTGGGTCCCAGACGCGATCTGTACATGCCTACTCTGTGTTAGAGTATTTTCAAGATACAGGCCCAAAACATGCTGAAAATCGATATTTTAGGTGCCCAAAGTCAATATGTGTCTTCATCATCTGTACCCGTTTATATCTCAAATTCAGGTTCAAAACTACCGAAAATTTAATATTTTTTGGTCCAAGAGGCGATCTGTACCTGCCTACTCAGTGCTAAAATATTTTCAGAATATAAGCTCAAAACATGCAAAAAATCGATATTTAAGGTGCCCAAAGTCAATATTTGTATTTATCTTCTGTACCCGTTTATATCTCAAATTCTGGCTCAAAACACCCGAAAATTCGATATTTTTGGGTCCCATAAGCGATCTGTACATGCCTACTCTGTGTTAGAGTATTTTCAAGATACAGGCCCAAAACATGCTGAAAATCGATATTTTAGGTGCCCAAACTCAATATGTGTATGTATCATCTGTACCCGTTTATATCTCATATTCAGGCTTAAAACACCCGAAAATTCGATATTTTTTGGTCCAAGAAGCGATCTGTACCTGCCGACTCAATGTTAAAATATTTTCAGAATATAAGCTTAAAACATGCTAAAAATCGATATTTTAGGTGCCCAAAGTCAATATGTGTATGTATCTTCTGTACTCGTTTATATCTCAAATTCAGGCTCAAAACACCCGAAAAATCGATATTTTTGGGTACCAGAAGCGATCTGTACATGCCTACTTCGTGTTCGAGTATTTTCAAATTACAGGCCGAAAACATGCTGAAAATCGATATTTTATGTGCAAAAAGTCGATATGTGCAAGTATATTCTGTACCCGTTTATATCTCAAATTCAGGCTCAAAAAACCCAAAAATTCGATATTTTTTGTTCGAAGAAACGATCTGTACATGCCTACTCAGTGCTAGAATATTTTCAAAATATAGGCCAAAAACTTGCTAAAAATCGATATTTTAGGTGCTCAAAGTCGATATGTGCATGCATCTTATATACCCGTTTATATCCCAAATTCAGGCTCAAAACACCCGAAAATTCGATAATTCTGGGTCTCACAAGCGATCTGTACATGCCTAATCAGTGCTAGAATATTTTCAAAATATTGGCCCAAAACATGCTTAAAAATCGATATTTTAGGTGCCCAAAGTCGATATGTGCATGCATCTTCTTTACCCGTTTATATCTCAAATTCAGGCTCAAAACACCCGAAAATTCGATATTTTTTGGTCCCAGAAGCAATCTGTACATGCCTTTTTCGTGTTAGAGTATTTTCAAGATACAGGCCCAAAACATGCTGAAAATCGATATTTTAGGTGCCCAAACTCAATATGTGTATGCATCATCTGTACCCGTTTATGTCTAAAATTCAGGCTCAAAACACCTGAAAATTCAAAGTTTTTTGGTCTAAGAGGCGATCTGTACCTGTCTGCTAATTGCTAAAATATTTTTGGAATATAAGCTCAAAACATGCTAAAAATCTATATTTTAGGTGCCCAAAGTCAATATGTGTATGCATCTTCTGTACCCGTTTATATCTTAAATTCTGGCTCAAAACACCCGAGTATTCGATATTTTTGGGTCCCAGAAGCAATCTGTACATGCCTACTTAGTGCTAGAATATTTTAAAGATACAGACCCAAAACATGCTGAAAAATCGATATTTTAGGTGCAAAAAGTCGATATGTGCATGCATCTTCTGTACCCGTTTATATCTCAAATTCAGGCCGAAAACACCCGAAAATTCGATATTTTTGGGTACCAGAAGCGATCTGTACATGCCTACTGCGTGTTAGAGTATTTTCAAAATACAGGCCCAAAACATACTGAAAATCGGTCTTTTAGGTGCCCAAAAGTCGATATGTGCATACATCTTCTGCACCCGTTTAAATCACAAATTCAGGCTCCAAGCACCCGATAATTCGATATTTTGGGGTCCCAGAAGCGATCTGTACATGCCTACTCAGATACATGATAAAAACATGCTGAAAACCGATATTTCAGGTGCCGAAATTCAATATGTGTATGCATCTTTTGCACCTGTTTATATCCCTAATTCAACCTCAAAACACCCGAAAGATCGATATTTTTGGGTCCCAGAAACGATATGTACACTCAGTGCTAGAAAGTTTTCAAAATATAGGCTCAAAACATTCTAAAAAAATGATATTTTAGGTGTCCAAAGTCGATATGTGCATGCATCTTCTGTACTCGTTTATATCTCAAATTCAGGCTCAAAACACCCGAAAATTCTGTATTTTTGGGTCCAAGAAGAGATCTGTACATGCCTACTCCAAGTAAGAATGTTTTCAAGATTCAGCCAAAAAATATGCACAAAATCGATATTTTAGGTGCCCAAAAGTCGATATGTGCATCCATCTTCAGTACCCGTTTATATCTTAAATTCAGGCTCAAAACATCCGAAAATTCGATATTTTTTGGGTCCAAGAAGAGATCTGTACATGCCTACTCATTGCTAGAATATTTTCAGAATATTGGCTCAAAACATGCTAAAAACCGATATTGTAAGTGTCCAAAGCCGATATGTGCATGCATCTTCTGTACCGGTTTATATCTCAAATTCAGGCTCAAAACACCCAAAAATTCGGTATTTTTGGGTCCTAGAAGCGATCTGTACATGCCTACTCCTAGTTAGAATGTTTTCAAGATACAGACCCAAAACATTTTAAAAATCGATATTTTAGGTGCCAAAAAGTCGATATGTGCATGCATTTTCAGTACCCGTTTATATCTCAAATTCAGGCAAAAAACACCTTAAAATTCGATATTTTGGGGTCCCAGAAGCGATCTGTACATGCCTACTCCGTTTTAGAGTATTTTTAAAATACAAGCCCAAAACATGATGAAAATCGATATTTTAGGTGCCCAAAGTCAATTTGTGCATCCATCTTCAGTACCCGTTTATATCTTAAATTCAGGCTCAAAACATCCGAAAATTCGATATTTTTTGGGTCCAAGAAGAGATCTGTACATGCCTATTCAGTGCTTGAATATTTTCAACATATAGGCCCAAAACATGCTAAAAATCGATATTTTAGGTGCCCAAAGTCGATATCTCAAATTCAGGCCCAAAACACCCGAAAACTCTGTATTTTGGGGTCCCAGAAGCAATCTCTGTACATGCCTACTCCGTGTTAGAGTATTTTCAAAATACAGGTCAAAAATATACTAAAAATAGATCTTTTAGGTCCCCAAAACTCGATATGTGCATGCATCTTCTGTAACCGTTTATATCTCAAATTCAGGCTCCAAACACCCGAAAATTCGATGTTTTTGGGTCCCAGAAGCGTGCCTACTCAGTGCTAGAATGTTTTCAAAATATAGGCTTAAAACATGCTAAAAATCGATATTTTAAGTGTCCAAAGTCGATATGTGCATGCATCTTCTGTACCCGTTTACATCTCAAATTCAGGCTCAAAACACCCGAAAATTCGATGTTTTTGAGTCCTAGAAGCGATCTGTACATGCCTACTCATTGCTAGAATATTTTCAGAATATTGGCTCAAAACATGATAAAAACCGATATTGTAAGTGTCCAAAGCCGATATGTGCATGCATCTTCTGTACCGGATTATATCTCAAATTCAGGCTCAAAACACCCAAAAATTCGGTATTTTTGGGTCCTAGAAGCGATCTGTACATGCCTACTCCTAGTTAGAATGTTTTCAAGATACAGACCCAAAACATTTTAAAAATCGATATTTTAGGTGCCAAAAAGTCGATATGTGCATGCATTTTCAGTACCCGTTTATATCTCAAATTCAGGCACAAAACACCTGAAAATTCGATATTTTGGGGTCCCAGAAGCGATCTGTACATGCCTACTCCGTTTTAGAGTATTTTTAAAATACAAGCCCAAAACATTATGAAAATCGATATTTTAGGTGCCCAAAGTCAATTTGTGCATGCATCTTCTGTACCCGTTTATATCTCAAATTCAGGCTCAAAACACCCGAAAATTCGGTATTTTTGGGTCCTAGAAGCGATCTGTACATGCCTACTCCTAGTTAGAATGTTTTCATGATACAGACCCAAAACATGCTCAAAATCGATATTTTAGGTGCCCAGAGTCGATATGTGCATGCATCTTCAGTTCCCGTTTTTATCTTAAATTCAGGCTTAAAACACCCGAAAATTCAATATTTTGGGGTCCCAGAAGCGATCTGTACATGCCTACTCAGTGCTAGAATATTTTCAAAATATAGGCCCAAAACATGCTAAAAATCGATATTTTAGGTGCCCAAAGTCGATATCTCAAATTCAGGCCCAAAACACCCGAAATTTCGATATTTTGGGATCCCAGAAGCGATGTGTACAAGCCTACTCAGATACAGGCCCAAAACATGCTGAAAATCGATATTTTAGGTGCCCAAAGTCAATATGTGTATGCATCTTCTGCACCCGTTTATATCCCAAATTCAACCTCAAAACACCCGAAAATTCGATATTTTTGGGTCCTAGAAGCGATTTCTACACTCCGTGCTAGAATGTTTTCAAAATATAGGCTCAAAACATGCTGAAAATCGATATTTTAAGTGCCCAAAGTCAATATGTGCATGCATCTTCTGTACCCGTTTATATCTCAAATTCAGGCTCAAAACACCCGAAAATTCGATATATTAGGGTCCCAGAAGCGATCTGTACATGCCTATTCAGTGCTAGAATATTTTCAAAATATAGGCACAAAAACATGCTAAAAATCGATATTTTAGGTGCCCAAAGTCGATATCTCAAATTCAGGCCCAAAACACCCAAAAATTCGATATTTTGGGATCCCTGAAGCGATCTGTACATGCCTACTGCGTGTTAGAGTATTTTCAAAATACAGGCCCAAAACATACTGAAAATCGGTCTTTTAGGTGCCCAAAAGTCGATATGTGCATACATCTTCTGCACCCGTTTATATCACAAATTCAGGCTCCAAGCACCCGAAAATTTGATATTTTGGGGTCCCAGAAGCGATCTGTACATGCCTACTCAGATACATGATAAAAACATGCTGAAAACCGATATTTTAGGTGCCGAAATTCAATATGTGTATGCATCTTTTGCACCCGTTTATATCCCTAATTCAACCTCAAAACACCCGAAAGATCGATATTTTTGGGTCCCAGAAACGATATGTACACTCAGTGCTAGAAAGTTTTCAAAATATAGGCTCAAAACATGCTAAAAAATGATATTTTAGGTGTCCAAAGTCGATATGTGCATGCATCTTCTGTACTCGTTTATATCTCAAATTCAGGCTCAAAACACCCGAAAATTCTGTATTTTTGGGTCCAAGAAGAGATCTGTACATGCCTACTCCTAGTAGGAATGTTTTCAAGATTCAGCCAAAAAACATGCTCAAAATCGATATTTTAGGTGCCCAAAAGTCGATATGTGCATCCATCTTCAGTACCCGTTTATATCTTAAATTCAGGCTCAAAACATCCGAAAATTCGAGATTTTTGGGGTCCAAGAAGAGATCTGTACATGCCTATTCAGTGCTTGAATATTTTCAACATATAGGCCCAAAACATGCTGAAAATCGATATTTAAGGTGCCCAAAGTCGATATCTCAAATTCAGGCCCAAAACACCCGAAAACTCTGTATTTTGGGGTCCCAGAAGCAATCTCTGTACATGCCTACTCCGTGTTAGAGTATTTTCAAAATACAGGCCAAAAATATACTAAAAATAGATCTTTTAGGTCCCCAAAACTCGATATGTGCATGCATCTTCTGTAACCGTTTATATCTCAAATTCAGGCTCCAAACACCCGAAAATTCGATATTTTTGGGTCCCAGAAGCGATCTATACATGCCTACTCCTAGTTAGAATGTTTTCAAGATACAGACCCAAAACATTTTAAAAATCGATATTTTAGGTGCCAAAAGTCGATATGTGCATGCATTTTCAGTACCCGTTTATATCTCAAATTCAGGCACAAAACACCTGAAAATTCGATATTTTGGGGTCCCAGAAGCGATCTGTACATGCCTACTCCGTTTTAGAGTATTTTTAAAATACAAGCCCAAAACATGATGAAAATCGATATTTTAGGTACCCAAAGTCAATTTGTGCATGCATCTTCTGTACCCGTTTATATCTCAAATTCAGGCTCAAAACACCCGAAAATTCGGTATTTTTGGGTCCTAGAAGCGATCTGTACATGCCTACTCCTAGTTAGAATGTTTTCATGATACAGACCCAAAACATGCTCAAAATCGATATTTTAGGTGCCCAGAGTCGATATGTGCATGCATCTTCAGTACCCGCTTTTATCTTAAATTAAGGCTTAAAACACCCGAAAATTCGATATTTTGGGGTCCCAGAAGCGATCTGTACATGCCTACTCAGTGCTAGAATATTTTCAAAATATAGGCCCAAAACATGCTAAAAATCGATATTTTAGGTGCCCAAAGTCGATATCTCAAATTCAGGCCCAAAACACCCGAAATTTCGATATTTTGGGATCCCAGAAGCGATGTGTACAAGCCTACTCAGATACAGGCCCAAAACATGCTGAAAATCGATATTTTAGGTGCCCAAAGTCAATATGTGTATGCATCTTCTGCACCCGTTTATATCCCAAATTCAACCTCAAAACACCCGAAAATTCGATATTTGTGGGTCCTAGAAGCGATTTCTACACTCCGTGCTAGAATGTTTTCAAAATATAGGCTCAAAACATGCTGAAAATCGATATTTTAAGTGCCCAAAGTCAATATGTGCATGCATCTTCTGTACCCGTTTATATCTCAAATTCAGGCTCAAAACACCCGAAAATTCGATATATTAGGGTCCCAGAAGCGATCTGTACATGCCTATTCAGTGCTAGAATATTTTCAAAATATAGGCACAAAAACATGCTAAAAATCGATATTTTAGGTGCCCAAAGTCGATATCTCAAATTCAGGCCCAAAACACCCAAAAATTCGATATTTTGGGATCCCAGAAGCGATCTGTACATGCCTACTGCGTGTTAGAGTATTTTCAAAATACAGGCCCAAAACATACTGAAAATCGGTCTTTTAGGTGCCCAAAAGTCGATATGTGCATACATCTTCTGCACCCGTTTATATCACAAATTCAGGCTCCAAGCACCCGAAAATTCGATATTTTGGGGTCCCAGAAGCGATCTGTACATGCCTACTCAGATACATGATAAAAACATGCTGAAAACCGATATTTTAGGTGCCGAAATTCAATATGTGTATGCATCTTTTGCACCCGTTTATATCCCTAATTCAACCTCAAAACACCCGAAAGATCGATATTTTTGGGTCCCAGAAACGATATGTACACTCAGTGCTAGAAAGTTTTCAAAATATAGGCTCAAAACATGCTAAAAAATGATATTTTAGGTGTCCAAATTCAATATGTGCATGCATCTTCTGTACTCGTTTATATCTCAAATTCAGGCTCAAAACACCCGAAAATTCTGTATTTTTGGGTCCAAGAAGAGATCTGTACATGCCTACTCCTAGTAGGAATGTTTTCAAGATTCAGCCAAAAAACATGCTCAAAATCGATATTTTAGGTGCCCAAAAGTCGATATGTGCATCCATCTTCAGTACCCGTTTATATCTTAAATTCAGGCTCAAAACATCCGAAAATTCGATATTTTTGGGGTCCAAGAAAGAGATCTGTACATGCCTATTCAGTGCTTGAATATTTTCAACATATAGGCCCAAAACATGCTGAAAATCGATATTTTAGGTGCCCAAAGTCGATATCTCAAATTCAGGCCCAAAACACCCGAAAACTCTGTATTTTGGGGTCCCAGAAGCGATCTGTACATGCCTACTCCGTGTTAGAGTATTTTCAAAATACAGGCCAAAAATATACTAAAAATAGATCTTTTAGGTGCCCAAAACTCGATATGTGCATGCATCTTCTGTAACCGTTTATATCTCAAATTCAGGCTCAAAACACCCGAAAATTCGATATTTTTGGGTCCCAGAAGCGATCTGTACATGCCTACTCAGTGCTAGAATGTTTTCAAAATATAGGATTAAAACATGCTAAAAATCGATATTTTAAGTGTCCAAAGTCGATATGTGCATGCATCTTCTGTACCCGTTTACATCTCAAATTCAGGCTCAAAACACCCGAAAATTCGATATTTTTGAGTCCTAGAAGCGATCTGTACATGCCTACTCATTGCTAGAATATTTTCAGAATATTGGCTCAAAACATGCTAAAAACCGATATTGTAAGTGTCCAAAGCCGATATGTGCATGCATCTTCTGTACCGGTTTATATCTCAAATTCAGGCTCAAAACACCCAAAAATTCGGTATTTTTGGGTCCTAGAAGCGATCTGTATATGCCTACTCCTAGTTAGAATGTTTTCAAGATACAGACCCAAAACATTTTAAAAATCGATATTTTAGGTGCCAAAAAGTCGATATGTGCATGCATTTTCAGTACCCGTTTATATCTCAAATTCAGGCTCAAAACACCTGAAAATTCGATATTTTGGGGTCCCAGAAGCGATCTGTACATGCCTACTCCGTTTTAGAGAATTTTTAAAATACAAACCCAAAACATGATGAAAATCGATATTTTAGGTGCCCAAAGTCAATTTATGCATGCTTTTTCTGTACCCGTTTATATCTCAAATTCAGGCTCAAAACACCCGAAAATTCGGTATTTTTGGGTCCTAGAAGCGATCTGTACATGCCTACTCCTAGTTAGAATGTTTTCAAGATACAGACCCAAAACATGCTCAAAATCAATATTTTAGGTGCCCAGAGTCAATATGTGCATGCATCTTCAGTACCCGTTTTTATCTTAAATTCAGGCTTAAAACACCCGAAAATTCGATATTTTGGGGTCCCAGAAGCGATCTGTACATGCCTACTCAGTGCTAGAATATTTTAAAAATATAGGCCCAAAACATGCTAAAAATCTATATTTTAGGTGCCCATAGTCGATTATTCAAATTCAGGCACAAAACACCCGAAAATTCGATATTCTGGGGTCCCAGAAGCGATCTATACATGCCTACTCAGACACAGGCCCAAAACATGCTGAAAATCGATATTTTAGGTGCCCAAAGTCAATATGTGTATGCATGTTCTGCACCCGTTTATATCCCAAATTCAACCTCAAAACACCCGAAAATTCAATATTTTTGGGTCCTAGAAGCGATTTCTACACTTAGTGCTAGAATGTTTTCAAAATATAGGCTCAAAACATGCTAAAATTTGATATTCAAAGTGTCCAAAGTCGATATGAGCATGCATCTTCTGTACCCGTTTATATCTCAAATTCAGGCACAAAACACCCGAAAATTTAATATTTTGGTGTACCAGAAGCGATTTGTACATGCTTACTCCTAGTTAGAATGTTTTCAAGATTCAGACCCAAAACATGCTAAAAATCGATATTTTAGGTGCCCAAAAGTTGATATGTACATGCATCTTCAGTACCCGTTTTTATCTGAAATTCAGGCATAAAACACCCGAAAATTCGATATTTTGTGGTCCGAGAAGCGATCTGTACAAGCCTACTCCGTGTTCGAATACTTTCAAAATACAGGCTCAAAACATACTAAAAATCGATCTTTAAGGTTCCCAAAAGTCGATATGTGCATGCATCTTCTGTACCCTTTTATATCTCAAATTCAGGCTTGAAACACCCAAAAATTCGATATTTTGGGGTCCTAGAAGGGATCTGTACATGCCTACTCAGACACATGCCCAAAACATGCTGAAAATCGATATTTTATGTGCCCAAAGTCAATATGTGTATGCATCTTCTGCACCCGGTTAAATCCCAAATTCAACCTTAAAACACCCGAAAATTCGATATTTTTGGGTCCCTGAAGCGATCTGTACATGCCTACTCAGTGCTAGAATGTTTTCAAAACATAGGCCAAAAACATGCTAAAAACCGTTATTTTAAGTGTCCAAAGTCGATATGTGTATGCATATTCTGTACCCGTTTATATCTCAAATTCAGGCTCAAAACACCAGAAAATTCGTTATTTTTGGGTCCAAGAAGAGATCTGTACATGCCTACTCAGATACATGATAAAAACATGCTGAAAACCGATATTTTAGGTGCCCAAAGTCAATATGTGTATGCATCTTTTGCACCCGTTTATATCCCTAATTCAACCTCAAAATACCCGAAAGATCGATATTTTTGGGTCCCAGAAGCGATATGTACACTCAGTGCTAGAATGTTTTCAAAATATAGGCTCAAAATATGCTAAAAATTGATATTTTAGGTGTCCAAAGTCGATATGTGCATGCATCTTCTGTACCCGTTTATATCTCAATTTCAGGCTCAAAACACCGGAAAATTCTGTATTTTTGGGTCCAAGAAGAGATCTGTAGATGCCTACTCCTAGTTAGAATGTTTTCAAGATACAGACCCAAAACATGCTCAAAATCAATATTTTAGGTGCCCAGAGTCGATATGTGTATGCATCTTTTGCACCCGTTTATATCCCTAATTCAACCTCAAAACACCCGAAAGATCGATATTTTTGGGTCCCAGAAGCGATATGTACACTCAGTGCTAGAATGTTTTCAAAATATAGGCTCAAAACATGTTAAAAATTGATATTTTAGGTGTCCAAAGTCGATATGTGCATGCATCTTCTGTACCCGTTTATATCTCAATTTCAGGCTCAAAACACCCGAAAATTCTGTATTTTTGGGTCCAAGAAGAGATCTGTAGATGCCTACTCCTAGTTAGAATGTTTTCAAGATACAGACCCAAAAAACATGCTCAAAATCGATATTTTAGGTGCCCAAAAGTCGAAATGTGCATCCATCTTCAGTACCCGTTTATATCTCAAATTAAGGCTCAAAACATCCGAAAATTCGATATTTTGGGGTCCAAGAAGAGATCTGTTCATGCCTATTCAGTGCTTGAATATTTTCAACATATTAGCCCAAAACATGCTGAAAATCGATATTTTTGGTGCCCAAAGTCGATATTTAAAATTCAGGCCCAAAACACCCGAAAATTCTGTATTTTCGGGTCCCAGAAGCGATCTGTACATGCCTACTCCGTGTTAGAGTATTTTCAAAATACATGCCAAAAATATACTAAAAATAGATCTTTTAGGTGCCCAAAACTCGATATGTGCATACATCTTTTGTAACCGTTTATATCTCAAATTCAGGCTCCAAACACCCGAAAATTCGATATTTTGGGCTCCCAGAAGCGATCTATACATGCCTACTCAGATACAGGCCCAAAACATGCTGAAAATCGATATTTTAGGTGCCAAAATGTTGATATGTGCATGCATCTTCAGTACCCGTTTATATCTCAAATTCAGGCTCAAAACACCTGAACATTCGATATTTTGGGGTACCAGAAGCGATCTGTACATGCCTACTCCGTTTTAGAGTATTTTCAAAATACAGGCCCAAAACATGCTAAAAATCGATATTTTAGGTGCCCAAAGTCGATATCTCAAATTCAGGCAAAAAACACCCGAAAGTTCGATATTTTGGTGTCCCAGAAGCGATCTGTACATGCCTACTCCGTGTTAGAGTATTTTTTAAAATACAGGCACAAAACATACTGAAAATCGATCTTTTAGGTGCCCAAAAGTCGATATGTGCATGCATGTTCTGTACCCGTTTATATCTCAAATTCAGGCTCCAAACACCCGAAAATTCGATATTTTGGTGTCCCAAAAGCGATCTGTACATGCCTACTCAGATACAAGCCCAAAACATGCTGAAAATCGATATTTTAGGTGCCCTAAGTCAATATGAGTATGCATCTTCTGCACACGTTTATATCCCAAATTCAACCTCAAAACACCTGAAAATTCTATATTTTTGGGTCCCAGAAGCGATCTGTACATGCCTAATCAGTGTTAGAATGTTTTCAAAATATAGGCTCAAAACATGCTACAAACCGATATTTTAAGTGTCCAAAGTCGATATGTGCAAGCATCTTCTGGACCCGTTTATATCTCATATTACGGCTCAATACACCTGAAAATCCGTTATTTTTGGGTCTTAGAAGCAATCGGTACATGCCTACTCCGTGTTAGAGTCTTTTTAAAATACAGGCCCAAAACATGCTGAAAATCGATATTTTAGGTGCCCAAAGTCAATATGTGCATGCATCTTCTGTACTCGTTTATATCTCAAATTCCGGCTCAAAACACCCGAAAATTCGATATTTAGGCGTCCCAGAAGCGATCTGTACATGCCTACTCAGTGCTAAAATATATTCAAAATATAGGCCCAAAACATGCTAAAAATCGATATTATAGGTGCCCAAAGTCGATATCTCAAATTCAGGCACAAAACACCCGAAAATTCGGTATTTTTGGGTCCTAGAAGTGATCAGTACATGCCTAATCCTAGTTAGAATGTTTTCAAGATACAGACCCAAAACATGCTCAAAATCGATATTTTAGGTGCCCAAAGTCGATATCGCAAATTCAGGCCCAAAAAACCCGAAAATTCGATATTCTGGGGACCCAGAAGCGATTTGTACATGCCTACACAGTGCTAGAATATTTTCAAAATATAGACTTAAAACATGCTAAAAATCGGTATTTTAAGTGTCCAAAGTCGATATGTGCATGCATCTTCTGTACGCGTTTATATCTTAAATTCAGGCACAAAACACCCGAAAATTCGGTATTTTTGGGTCCTAGAAGCAATCTGTACATGCCTACTCCTAGTTAGAATGTTTTTAAAATACAGACCCAAAACATGCTCAAAATCGATTTTTTAGGTGCCAAAAAGTCGAAAAGTGAATGCATCTTCAGTACCCGTTTATATCTCAAATTCAGGCTCAAAACACCTGAAAATTCGATATTTTGGGGTCCCAGAAGCGATTTGTACATGTCTACTCCGTTGTAGAGTATTTTCAAAATACAGGCCCAAAACATGATGAAAATCGATATTTTAGGTGCCCAAAGTCAATATGTGCATGAATCTTCTGTACCCGTTTATATCTCAAATTCAGGCTCAAATCATCCGAAAATTCGGTATTTTTGGGGCCTAGAAGCGATGTGTACATGCCTACTCCTAGTTAGAATGTTTTCAAGATACTGACCCAAAACATGCTAAAAATCGATATTTTAGGTGCCCAAAGTCAATATGTGAATGAATCTTCTGTACCCGTTTATATCACAAATTCAGGCTCAAAACACCCGAAAATTCTATATTTTTGGGTCCCAGAAGCGATCTGTACATGCCTACTTAGTGCTAGAATGTTTTCAAAATATAGGCCGTAAACAAGCTAAAAATCGATATTTTAAGTGTACAAAGTCGATATGTGCATGCATCTTCTGTACCTGTTTATATGTCAAATTCAGGCTCAAAACACCCGAAAATTCTGCATTTTGGGGCCTAGAAGCAATGTGTACATGCCTACTCCTAGTTAGAATGTTTTCAAAATATAGGCCGTAAACATGCTAAAAATCGATATTTCAAGTGTCCAAAGTCGATATGTGCATGCATCTTCTGTACCTCTTTATATGTCAAATTCAGCCTCAAAACACCCGAAAATTCTGCATTCTGGGGTCCCAGAAGCGATCTGTACTTGTCTACTAAGATACAGGCCCAAAAAATTCTGAAAATCGATATTTTAAGTGCCCAAAGTCAATATGTGTATGCATCTTCTGCACCCATTTATATCCCAAATTCAACCTCAAAACACCCGAAAATTCGATATTTTAGGGTCCCAGAAGCGATCTGTACATGCCTACTCAGTGCTAGAATATTTTCAAAATATAGGCCAAAAACATGCTAAATTCGATATTTTATGTGCCCAAAGTCGATATCTCAAATTCAGGAACAAAACACCTGAAAAATCGATATTTTTGGGTCCCAGAAGCGATCTGTACATGCCTACTCCGTGTTAGAGTATTTTCAAAATACAGGCCCAAAACATGCTGAAAATCGATCTTTTAGGTTCCCAAAAGTCGATATCTCAAATTCAGGCACAAAACACCCGAAAATTCAATATTTTGGGGTCCCAGAAGCGATCTGTACATGCCTACTCCGTGTTAGAGTATTTTCAAAATACAGGCCCAAAACATACTGAAAATCGATCTTTAATTAATTAATGTGCCCAAAAGTCGATATGTGCATGCATCATCTGTATCCGTTTATATCTCAAATTCAGGCTCAAAACACCCGAAAATTCGATATTTTCGGGTCCCAGAAGCGATCTGTACATGCCTACTCAGTGCTAGAATATTTTCAAAATATAGCCCAAAACGTGCTAAAAATCGATATTTTATGTGCCCAAAATCGATATCTCAAAATCAGGCACAAAACACCCGAAAATTCGATATTTTGGGGTCCCAGAAGCGATCTGTACATGCCTACCTCGTGTTAGAGTATTTTCAAATTACACGCCCAAAACATACTGAAAATCGATCTTTTAGGTGCCCAAAAGTCGATATGTGCATGCATCTTCTGTACCCGTTTATATCTCAAATTCAGGCTCAAATCACCCGAAAAAAAAATATTTTGGGGTCCCAGAAGCGATCTGTACATGCCTACTCAGTGCTAGAATATTTTCAAAATATAGGCCCAAAACATGCTAAAAATCGATATTTTAGGTGCCCAAAGACGATATCTCAAATTCAGGAACAAAACACCCGAAAATTCGATATTTTGGGGTCACAGAAGCGATCTGTACATGCCTACTCCGTGTTAGAGTATTTTGAAAATACAGGCCCAAAACATACTGAAAATCGGTCTTTTAGGTGCACAAAAGTCGATATGTGCATGCATCTTCTGTACCCGTTTATATTTTAAGTTCAGGCTCAAAACACCCGAAAATTCGATATTTTGGGGTCCCAGAAGCGATCTGTACATGCCTACTCAGTGCTAGAATATTTTCAAAATGTAGGCCCAAAACATGCTAAAAATCGATATTTTATGTGCCCAAATTCGATATCTCAAATTCAGTCACAAAATACCCGAAATTCGATATTTTTGGGTCCCAAAAGCGATCTGTACATGCCTACTCCGTGTTAGAGTATTTTCAAAATACAGGCCCAAAACATACCGAAAATCGATCTTTTAGGTGCCCAAAAGTCGATATGTGCATGCACATTCTGTACCCGTTTATATCTCAAATTCAGACACAAAACACCAGAAAATTCGATATTTTGGGGTCCAAGAAGCGATCTGTACATGCCTACTCCGTGTTAGAGTATTTTCAAAATACAGGTCCAAAACATACTGAAAATCGATCTTTTAGGTTCCCAAAAGTCGATATGTGCATGTATCTTCTGTACCCGTTCATATCCCAAATTCAGGCTCAAAACACCCGAAAATTCAATATTTTTGGGTCCCAGAAGCGATCTGTACATGCCTACTCAGTGCTAGAATATTTTCAAAATATAGTCCCAAAACATGCTAAAAATCGATATTTTAGGTGCCCAAAGTCGATATCTCAAATTCAGGCACAAAACACCCGAAAATTCGATATTTTGGGGTCCCAGTAGCGATCTGTACGTGCCTACTCCGTGTTAGAGTATTTTCAAAATACAGGCCCAAACATACTGAAAATCGATCTTTTAGGTTCCCAAAAGTCGATATGTGCATGCATCATCTGTACCCGTTTATATCTAAAATTCAGGCTCAAAACACCCGAAAATTCAATATTTGGGGGTTCCTGAAGCGATCTGTACATGCCTACTCAATGCTAGAATGTTTTCAAAAATTTGGCTCAAAACATGCAAAAATCGATATTTTAAGTGTCCAAAGTCAAAATGTGCATGCATCTTCTGTACCCGTTTATATCTCAAGTTCAGGCTCAAAATATCCGAAAATTCGGTATTTTGGGGGCCTAGAAGCGATGTGTACATGCCTACTCCTAGTTAGAATGTTTTCAATATACAGACCCAAAACATACTGAAAATCGATCTTTTAGGTTCCCAAAAGTAGATATGTTCATGCATTTTCTGTATCCGTTTATATTTTAAGTTCAGGCTCAAAACATCCGAAAATTCGGTATTTTTGGGGCCTAGAAGAGATGTGTACATGCCTACTCCTAGTTAGAATGTTTTCAAGATACAGACCCAAAATATACTCAAAATCGATATTTTAGGTTTATAAAAGTCGATATGTGCATGCATCTTCAGTACCCGTTTATATCTCAAATTCAGCCTTAAAACACCCGAAAAATCAATATTTTTGGGTCTCAGAAGCGATCTGTACATGACTACTCCGTGTTAGAGTATTTTTAAAAATTCAAGCCCAAAACATGCTGAAAATCGATATTTTAGGTGCCTAAAGTCAATATGTGCATGCATCTTCTGTACCCGTTTATATCACAAATTAAGGCTCAAAACACCCGAAAAATCAATATTTTTGGGTCCCAGAAGCGATCTGTACAGGCCTACTCAGATACACGCCCAAAACATGCAGAAAATCGATATTTTATATGCCCAAAGTCAATATGTGTATGCATCTTCTGCACCCATTTATATCCAAAATTCAACATCAAAACACCCGAAAATTCGATATTTTTGTGTCCCAGAAGCGATCTGTACATGCCAACTCAGTGCTAGAATTTTTTTTCAAAATATAGGCTCAAAACATGCTAAAATCGATATATAAAGTGTTCAAAGTCGATATGTGCATGCATCTTCTGTACCCGTTTATATCTCAAATTCAGGCTCAAAACACCCTAAAATTCGGTATTTTGGGGACCTAGAAGCAATCTATACATGCCTACTCCTAGTTAGAATGTTTTCAAGATACAGACCCAAAACATGCTCAAAATAGATATTTTAGGTGCCCAAAATTCGATATGTGCTTGCATCTTCAGTACCTGTTTATATCTCAAATTCAGGCTCAAAACACCCGAAAATTCGATATTTCGGGGTCCCAGAAGCGATCTGTACATGCCTACTCAGTGCTAGAATATTTTCAAAATATAGGCCCAAAACATGCTAAAATCGATATTTTAGGTGCCCAAATTCGATATCTCAAATTCAGGCACAAAACACCCGAAAATTCGATATTTTGGGGTCCCAGAAGCGATCTGTACATGCCTACTTCGTGTTAGGGTATTTTCAAAATACACGCCCAAAACATACAGAAAATCGATCTTTTAGGTTCCCATAAGTCGATATGTGCATGCATCTTCTGTACCCGTTCATATATTTAAAATTCAGGCTCAAAACACCCGAAAATTCGCTATTTTGGGGTCCCAGAAGCGATCTGTACATGCCTACTCAGTGCTAGAATATTTTCAAAATATAGGCCCAAAACATGCTAAAATCGATATTTTAGGTGCCCAAATTCGATATCTCAAATTCAGGCACAAAACACCCGAAAATTCGATATTTTGGGGTCCCAGAAGCGATCTGTACATGCCTACTTCGTGTTAGGGTATTTTCAAAATACACGCCCAAAACATACAGAAAATCGATCTTTTAGGTTCCCAAAAGTCGATATGTGCATGCATCTTCTGTACCCGTTCATATATTTAAAATTCAGGCTCAAAACACCCGAAAATTCGCTATTTTGGGGTCCCAGAAGCGATCTGTACATGCCTACTCAGTGCTAGAATGTTTTCAAAATATAGGCTCAAAACATGCTAAAAATCGATATTTTAAGTGTCCAAAGACGATATGTGCATGGATCTTCAGTACCCGTTTATATCTCAAATTCAGGCTCCAAACACACCGAAAATTCGATATTTTGGGGCCCCAGAAGCGATTTGTACATGCCTACACAGTGCTAGAATGTTTTCAAAATATAGGCAAAAAACATGCTAAAAATCGATATTTTAAGTGTCCAAAGTCGATATGTGCATGCATCTCCTGTACCCGTTTATATCTCAAATTCAGGCTCAAAACACCCGAAAATTTGGTATTTTTGGGTCCTACAAGTGATCTGTACATGCCTACTCAGTGCTAGAATATTTTCAAAATATAGGCCCAAAACATGCTAAAAATCGATATTTTAGGTGCTCAAAGTCGATATCTCAAATTCAGGCACAAAACACCCGAAAATTCGATATTTTGGGGTCCCAGAAGCGATCTGTACATGCCTACTCCTAGTTAGAATGTTTTCAAGATACAGACCCAAAACATGCTAAAAATCGATATTTTAGGTGTCCAAAGTCAATATGTGCATGAATCTTCTGTACCCGTTTATATCACAAATTCAGGCTCAAAACACCCGAAAATTCGATATTTTTGGGTCTTAGAAGCGATCTGTACATGCCTACTTAGTGCTAGAATGTTTTCAAAATTTAGGCCGTAAACATGCTAAAAATCGATATTTTAAGTGTACAAAGTCGATATGTGCATGCATCTTCTGTACCTGTTTATATGTCAAATTCAGGCTCAAAACACCCGAAAATTCTGCATTTTGGGGCCTAGAAGCGATGTGTACATGCCTACTCCTAGTTAGAATGTTTTCAAAATATAGGCCGTAAACATGCTAAAAATCGATATTTTAAGTGTCCAAAGTCGATATGTGCATGCATCTTCTGTACCTGTTTATATGTCAAATTCAGCCTCAAAACACCCGAAAATTCTGCATTTTGGGGTCCCAGAAGCGATCTGTACTTGTCTACTAAGATACAGGCCCAAAAAATTTTGAAAATCGATATTTTAAGTGCCCAAAGTCAATATGTGTATGCATCTTCTGCACCCATTTATATCCCAAATTCAACCTCAAAACAACCGAAAATTCGATATTTTAGGGTCCCAGAAGCGATCTGTACATGCCTACTCAGTGCTAGAATATTTTCAAAATATAGGGAAAAAACATGTTAAATTCGATATTTTATGTGCCCAAAGTCGATATCTCAAATTCAGGCACAAAACACCCGAAAAATCGATATTTTGGGGTCCCAGAAGCGATCTGTACATGCCTACTCCGTGTTAGAGTATTTTCAAAATACAGGCCCAAAACATGATGAAAATCGATCTTTTAGGTTCCCAAAAGTCGATATCTCAAATTCAGGCACAAAACACCCGAAAATTCAATATTTTGGGGTCCCAGAAGCGATCTGTACATGCCTACTCAGTGCTAGAATATTTTCAAAATATAGCCCAAAACATGCTAAAAATCGATATTTTATGTGCCCAAAATCGATATCTCAAAATCAGGCACAAAACACCCGAAAATTCTATATTTTTGGGTCCCAGAAGGGATCTGTACATGCCTACCTCGTGTTAGAGTATTTTCAAATTACATGCCCAAAACATACTGAAAATCGATCTTTTAGGTGCCCAAAAGTCGATATGTGCATGCATCTTCTGTACCCGTTTATATCTCAAATTCAGGCTCAAAACTCCCGAAAATTCGATATTTTGGGGTCCCAGAAGCGATCTGTACATGCCTACTCAGTGCTAGAATATTTTCAAAATGTAGGCCCAAAACATGCTAAAAATCGATATTTTATGTGCCCAAAGTCGATATCTCAAATTCAGGCACAAAACACCCGAAAATTCGATATTTTGGGGTCCCAGAAGCGATCTGTACATGCCTACTCCGTGTTAGAGTATTTTCAAAATACAGGCCCAAAACATACTGAAAATCAGTCTTTTAGGTGCCCAAAAGTCGATATGTGCATGCATCTTCTGTACCCGTTTATATCTCAAATTCAGGCACAAAACACCAGAAAATTCGATATTTTGGGGTCCAAGAAGCGATCTGTACATGCCTACTCCGTGTTAGAGTATTTTCAAAATACAGGTCCAAAACATACTGAAAATCGATCTTTTAGGTTCCCAAAAGTCGATATGTGCATGCATCTTCTGTACCCGTTCGTATCTCAAATTCAGGCTCAAAACACACGAAAATTCAATATTTTTGGGTCCCAGAAGCGATCTGTACATGCCTACTCAGTGCTAGAATATTTTCAAAATATAGTCCCAAAACATGCTAAAAATCGATATTTTAGGTGCCCAAAGTCGATATCTCAAATTCAGGCACAAAACACCCGAAAATTCGATATTTTGGGGTCCCAGAAGCGATCTGTACATGCCTACTCCGTGTTAGAGTATTTTCAAAATACAGGCCCAAACATACTGAAAATCGATCTTTTAGGTTCCCAAAAGTCGATATGTGCATGCATCATCTGTACCCGTTTATATCTAAAATTCAGGCTCAAAACACCCGAAAATTCAATATTTGGGGGTTCCTGAAGCGATCTGTACATGCCTACTCAATGCTAGAATGTTTTCAAAATTTTGGCTCAAAACATGCAAAAATCGATATTTTAAGTGTCCAAAGTCAAAATGTGCATGCATCTTCTGTACCCGTTTATATCTTAAGTTCAGGCTCTAAATATCCGAAAATTCTGTATTTTTGGGGCCTAGAAGCGATGTGTACATACCTAATCCTAGTTAGAATGTTTTCAAGATACAGACCTAAAATATACTCAAAATCGATATTTTAGGTGCCTAAAAGTCGATATGTGCATGCATCTTCAGTACCCGTTTATATCTCAAATTCAGGCTCAAAACACCCGAAAAATCAATATTTTTGGGTCCCAGAAGCGATCTGTACAGGCCTACTCAGATACAGGCCCAAAACATGCTGATAATCGATATTTTAGGTGCCCAAAGTCAATATGTGTATGCATCTTCTGCACCCGTTTATATCCCAAATTCAACCTCAAAATACCCGAAAATTCGATATTTTGGGGTCCCAGAAGCGATCTGTACATGCCAACTCAGTGCTAGAATTTTTTTTCAAAATATAGGCTCAAAACATGCTAAAAATCGATATATAAAGTGTTCAAAGTCGATATGTGCATGCATCTTCTGTACCCGTTTATATCTCAAATTCAGGCTCAAAACACCCTAAAATTCGGTATTTTGTGGACCTAGAAGCGATCTATACATGCCTACTCCTAGTTAGAATGTTTTCAAGATACAGACCCAAAACATGCTCAAAATCGATATTTTAGGTGCCCAAAATTCGATATGTTCATGCATCTTCAGTACCTGTTTATATCTCAAATTCAGGCTCAAAACACCGGAAAATTCGATATTTTGGGGTCCCAGAAGCGATCTGTACATGCCTACTCAGTGCTAGAATATTTTCAAAATATTGGCCCAAAACATGCTAAAAATCGATATTTTAGGTGCCCAAAGTCGATATCTCAAATTCAGGCACAAAACACCCGAAAATTCGATATTTTGGGGTCCCAGAAGCGATCTGTACATGCCTACTCCGTGTTAGGGTATTTTCAAAATACACGCCCAAAACATACAGAAAATCGATCTTTTAGGTTCCCAAAAGTCGATATGTGCATGCATCTTCTGTACCCGTTTATATATTTAAAATTCAGGCTCAAAACACCCGAAAATTCGCTATTTTGGGGTCCCAGAAGCGATCTGTACATGCCTACTCAGTGCTAGAATGTTTTCAAAACATAGGCTCAAAACATGCTAAAAATCGATATTTTAAGTGTCCAAAGTCGATATGTGCATGCATCTTCAATACCCATTTATATCTCAAATTCAGGCTCCAAACACACCGAAAATTCGATATTTTGGGGCCCCAGAAGCGATTTGTACATGCCTACACAGTCCTAGAATGTTTTCAAAATATAGGCACAAAACATGCTAAAAATCGATATTTTAAGTGTCCAAAGTCGATATGTGCATGCATCTCCTGTACCCGTTTATATCTCAAATTCAGGCTCAAAACACCCGAGAATTCGGTATTTTTGGGTCCTACGAGTGATCTGTACATGCCTACTCAGTGCTTGAATATTTTCAAAATATAGGCCCAAAACATGCTAAAAATCGATATTTTAGGTGCTTAAAGTCGATATCTCAAATTCAGGCACAAAACACCCGAAAATTCGATATTTTGGGGTCCCAGAAACGATCTGTACATGCCTACTCCGTGTTAGAGTATTTTCAAAATACAGGCCCAAAACATGCTTAAAATCGATATTTTAGGTGCCCAACTTCAATATGTGCATGCATCTTCTGTACCCGTTTATATCTCAAATTCAGGCTCAAAACATCCGAAAATTCGATATTTTGGGGTCCAAGAAGCGATCTGTACATGCCTACTCCTAGTTAGAATGTTTTCAAGATACAGACCCAAAACATGCTCAAAATCGATATTTTAGGTGCCCAAAATTCGATATGTGCATGCATCTTCAGTACCCGTTTATATCTCAAATTCAGGCTCAAAACACCCGAAAATTCGATATTTTGGGGTCCCAGAAGCGATCTGTACATGCCTACTCAGTGCTAGAATATTTTCAAAATATAGGCCCTAATCATGCTAAAAATCGATATTTTAGGTGCCCAAAGTTGATATTTCAAATTCAGGCACAAAACACCCGAAAATTCGATATTTTGGGGTCCCAGAATCGATCTATACATGCCTACTCCGTGTTAGAGTATTTTCAAAATACAGGCCCAAAACATACAGAAAATCGATCTTTTAGGTTACCAAAAGTCGATATGTGCATGCATCTTCTGTACCCGTTTATATTTCAAATTCAGGCTCAAAACACCCGAAATGTCTTTATTTTCTGTCCCAGAAGCGATCTGTACATGCCTACTCAGTGCTAGAATGTTTTTCAAAATATAGGCTCAAAACATGCTAAAAATCGATATTTTTAAGTGTCCAAAGTCGATATGTGCATGCATCTTCTGTACCCGTTTATATCTCAAATTCAGGCTCAAAACACCCGAAAATTCGTTCTTTTTGGGGCCTAGAAGCAATGTGTACATGCCCACTCCTAGTTAGAATGTTTTCAAGATACAGACCCGAAACATGCTCAAAATCGATATTTTAGGTGCCCAAAATTCGATATGTGCATGCATCTTCAGTACCTGTTTATATCTCAAATTCAGGCTCAAAACACCCGAAAATTCGATATTTTGGGGTCCCAGAAGCGATCTGTACATGCCTAATCAGTGCTAGAATATTTTCAAAATATAGGCCCAAAACATGCTAAAAATCGATATTTTAGGTGCCCAAATTCGATATCTCAAATTCAGGAACAAAACACCCGAAAATTCGATATTTTGGGGTACCAGAAGCGATCTGTACATGCCTACTCCGTGTTAGAGTATTTTCAAAATACAGGCCCAAACATACAGAAAATCGATTTTTTAGGTGCCCAAAATTCGATATGTGAATGCATCTTCAGTACCTGTTTATATCTCAAATTTAGGCTCAAAACACCCGAAAATTCGATATTTTGGGGTCCCAGAAGCGATCTGTACATGCCTACTCAGTGCTAGAATATTTTGAAAATATAGGCCCAAAACATGCTAAAAATCGATATTTTAGGTGCCCAAATTCGATATCTCAAATTCAGGCACAAAACACCCGAAAATTCGATATTTTTGGGTCCCAGAAGCGATCTGTACATGCCTACTCCGTGTTAGAGTATTTTCAAAATACAGGCCCAAAACATACAGAAAATCGATTTTTTAGGTGCCCAAAAGTCGATATGTGCATGCATCTTCTGTACCCGTTTATATCTCAAATTCATGCACAAAACACCAGAAAATTCGATATTTTGGGGTCCAAGAAGCGATCTGTACATGCCTACTCCGTATTAGAGTATTTTCAAAATACAGTTCCAAAACATACTGAAAATCGATCTTTTAGGTTCCCAAAAGTCGATATGTGCATGCATCTTCTGTACCCGTTCGTATCTCAAATTCAGGCTCAAAACACACGAAAATTCAATATTTTTGGGTCCCAGAAGCGATCTGTACATGCCTACTCAGTGCTAGAATATTTTCAAAATATAGTCCCAAAACATGCTACAAATCGATATTTTAGGTGCCCAAAGTCGATATCTCAAATTCAGGCACAAAACACCCGAAAATTCGATATTTTGGGGTCCCAGAAGCGATCTGTACATGCCTACTCCGTGTTAGAGTATTTTCAAAATACAGGCCCAAACATACTGAAAATCGATCTTTTAGGTTCCCAAAAGTCGATATGTGCATGCATCATCTGTACCCGTTTATATCTAAAATTCAGGCTCAAAACACCCGAAAATTCAATATTTGGGGGTTCCTGAAGCGATCTGTACATGCCTACTCAATGCTAGAATGTTTTCAAAATTTTGGCTCAAAACATGCAAAAATCGATATTTTAAGTGTCCAAAGTCAAAATGTGCATGCATCTTCTGTACCCGTTTATATCTCAAGTCAGGAACAAAATATCCGAAAATTCGGTATTTTTGGGGCCTAGAAGCGATGTGTACATGCCTACTCCTAGTTAGAATGTTTTCAAGATACAGACCCAAAATATACTCAAAATCGATATTTTAGGTGCCTAAAAGTCGATATGTGCATGCATCTTCAGTACCCGTTTATATCTCAAATTCAGGCTCAAAACACCCGAAAAATCAATATTTTTGGGTCCCAGAAGCGATCTGTACCGGCCTACTCAGATACAGGCCCAAAACATGCTGATAATCGATATTTTAGGTGCCCAAATTCAATATGTGTATGCATCTTCTGCACCCGTTTATATCCCAAATTCAACCTCAAAATACCCGAAAATTCGATATTTTGGGGTCCCAGAAGCGATCTGTACATGCCAACTCAGTCCTAGAATTTTTTTTCAAAATATAGGCTCAAAACATGCTAAAAATCGATATATAAAGTGTTCAAAGTCGATATGTGGATGCATCTTCTGTACCCGTTTATATCTCAAATTCAGGCTCAAAACACCCTAAAATTCGGTATTTTGGGGACCTAGAAGCGATCTATACATGCCTACTCGTAGTTAGAATGTTTTCAAGATACAGACCCAAAACATGCTCAAAATCGATATTTTAGGTGCCCAAAATTCGATATGTGCATGCATCTTCAGTACCTGTTTATATCTCAAATTCAGGCTCAAAACACCCGAAAATTCGATATTTTGGGGTCCCAGAAGCGATCTGTACATGCCTACTCAGTGCTAGAATATTTTCAAAATATAGGCCCAAAACATGCTAAAAATCGATATTTTAGGTGCCCAAAGTCGATATCTCAAATTCAGGCACAAAACACCCGAAAATTCGATATTTTGGGGTCCCAGAAGCGATCTGTACATGCCTACTCCGTGTTAGGGTATTTTCAAAATACACGCCCAAAACATACAGAAAATCGATCTTTTAGGTTCCCAAAAGTCAATATGTGCATGCATCTTCTGTACCCGTTTATATATTTAAAATTCAGGCTCAAAACACCCGAAAATTCGCTATTTTGGGGTCCCAGAAGCGATCTGTACATGCCTACTCAGTGCTAGAATGTTTTCAAAACATAGGCTCAAAACATGCTAAAAATCGATATTTTAAGTGTCCAAAGTCGATATGTGCATGCATCTTCAGTACCCATTTATATCTCAAATTCAGGCTCCAAACACACCGAAAATTCGATATTTTGGGGCCCCAGAAGCGATTTGTACATGCCTACACAGTGCTAGAATGTTTTCAAAATATAGGCACAAAACATGCTAAAAATCGATATTTTAAGTGTCCAAAGTCGATATGTGCATGCATCTCCTGTACCCGTTTATATCTCAAATTCAGGCTCAAAACACCCGAAAATTCGGTATTTTTGGGTCCTACAAGTGATCTGTACATGCCTACTCAGTGCTAGAATATTTTCAAAATATAGGCCCAAAACATGCTAAAAATCGATATTTTAGGTGCTTAAAGTCGATATCTCAAATTCAGGCACAAAACACCCGAAAATTCGATATTTTGGGGTCCCAGAAGCGATCTGTACATGCCTACTCCGTGTTAGAGTATTTTCAAAATACAGGCCCAAAACATGCTTAAAATCGATATTTTAGGTGCCCAACTTCAATATGTGCATGCATCTTCTGTACCCGTTTATATCTCAAATTAAGGCTCAAAACATCCGAAAATTCGGTATTTTGGGGGCCTAGAAGCGATGTGTACATGCCTACTCCTAGTTAGAATGTTTTCAAGAAACAGACCCAAAACATACTCAAAATCGATATTTTAGGTGCCTAAAAGTCGATATGTGCATGCATCTTCAGTACCAGTTTATATCTCAAATTCAGGCTCAAAACACCCGAAATGTCTTTATTTTCTGTCCCAGAAGCGATCTGTACATGCCTACTCAGTGCTAGAATGTTTTTCAAAATATAGGCTCAAAACATGCTAAAAATCGATATTTTTAAGTGTCCAAAGTCGATATGTGCATGCATCTTCTGTACCCGTTTATATCTCAATTTCAGGCTCAAAACACCCGAAAATTCGTTCTTTTTTGGGCCTAGAAGCAATGTGTACATGCCCACTCCTAGTTAGAATGTTTTCAAGATACAGACCCAAAACATGCTCAAAATCGATATTTTAGGTGCCCAAAATTCGATATGTGCATGCATCTTCAGTACCTGTTTATATCTCAAATTCAGGCTCAAAACACCCGAAAATTCGATATTTTGGGGTCCCAGAAGCGATCTGTACATGCCTACTCAGTGCTAGAATATTTTCAAAATATATGCCCAAAACATGCTAAAAATCGATATTTTAGGTGCCCAAATTCGATATCTCAAATTCAGGAACAAAACACCCGAAAATTCGATATTTTGGGGTCCCAGAAGCGATCTGTACATGCCTACTCCGTGTTAGAGTATTTTCAAAATACAAGCCCAAAACATACAGAAAATCGATTTTTTAGGTGCCCAAAATTCGATATGTGAATTCATCTTCAGTACCTGTTTATATCTCAAATTCAGGCTCAAAACACCCGAAAATTCGATATTTTGGGGTCCCAGAAGCGATCTGTACATGCCTACTCAGTGCTAGAATATTTTCAAAATATAGGCCCAAAACATGCTAAAAATCGATATTTTAGGTGCCCAATTTCGATATCTCAAATTCAGGCACAAAACACCCGAAAATTCGATATTTTTGGGTCCCAGAAGCGATCTGTACATGCCTACTCCGTGTTAGAGTATTTTCAAAATACAGGCCCAAAACATACAGAAAATCGATTTTTTAGGTGCCCAAAAGTCGATATGTGCATGCATCTTTTGTACCCGTTTATATCTCAAATTCAGGCTCAAAACACGCGGAAATTCGATATTTTGGGGTCCCAGAAGCAATCTGTACATGCCTAATCAGTGCTAGAGTATTTTCAAAATATAGGCTCAAAACATGCTAAAAATCGATATTTTAAGTGTCCAAAGTCGATATGTGCATCATCTTCTGTACCCGTTTATATCTCAAATTCAGGCTCAAAACACCCGAAAATTCGCTATTTTGGGGGTCTTGAAGCGATGTGTACATGCCTACTCCTAGTTAGAATGTTTTCAAGATACAGACCCAAAACATACTCAAAATCGATTTTTTGGAGCCTGAAAGTCGATATGTGCATGCATCTTCAGTACCCGTTTATATCTCATATTCAGGCTTAAAACACCCGAAAATTCGATATTTTGGGGTCCAAGAAGCGATCTGTACATGCCTACTCCGTGTTAGAGTATTTTCAAAATACAGGCACAAAACATACAGAAAATCGATCTTTTAGGTTACCAAAAGTCGATATGTGCATGCATCCTCTGTACCCGTTTATATATTTAAAATTCAGGCTCAAAACACCCGAAAATTCGCTATTTTGGGGTCCCAGAAGCGATCTGTACATGCTTACTCAGTGCTAGAATGTTTTCAAAATATAGGCTCAAAACATGCTAAAAATCGATATTTTAAGTGTCCAAAGTCGATATGTGCATGCATCTACTGTACCCGTTTATATCTCAAGTTCAGGCTCCAAACACAACGAAATTTCGATATTTTGGGGCTCCAGAAGCGATTTGTACATGCCTACACAGTGCTAGAATGTTTTCAAAATATAGGCACAAAACATGCTAAAAATCGATATTTTAAGTGTCCAAAGTCGATATGTGCAGGCATCTCCTGTACCCGTTTATATCTCAAATTCAGGCTCAAAACACCCGAAAATTCGGTATTTTTGGGTCCTAGAAGTGATCTGTACATGCCTACTCCTAGTTAGAATGTTTTCAAGATACAGACCCAAAACATGCTCAAAATCGATATTTTAGGTGCTCAAAATTCGATATGTGCATGCATCTTCAGTACCCGTTTATATCTCTAATTCAGGCTCAAAACACCCGGAAATTCGATATTTTGGGGTCCCAGAAGCGATCTGTACATGCCTACTCAGTACTAGAATATTTTCAAAATATAGGCCCAAAACATGCTAAAAATCGATATTTTAGGTGCTCAAAGTCGATATCTCAAATTCAGGCACAAAACACCCGAAAATTCGATATTTTGGGGTCCCAGAAGCGATCTGTACATGTCTACTTAGTGTTAGAGTATTTTCAAAATACAGGCCCAAAAAATGCTGAAAATCGATATTTTAGGTGCCCAAAGTCAATATGTGCATGCATCTTCTGTACCCGTTTATATCTCAAATTCAGGCTCAAAACATCCGAAAATTCGGTATTTTGGGGGCCTACAAGCGATGTGTACATGCCTACTCCTAGTTAGAATGTTTTCAAGAAACAGACCCAAAACATACTCAAAATCGATATTTTAGGTGCCTAAAAGTCGATATATGCATGCATCTTCAGTACCCGTTTATATCTCAAATTCAGGCTTAAAACACCCGAAAATTCGATATTTTGGGGTTCAAGAAGCGATCTGTACATGCCTACTCCTATTTAGAATGTTTTCAAGATACAGACCCAAAACATGCTCAAAATCGATATTTTAGGTGCCCAAAATTCGATATGTGCATGCATCTTCAGTACCCGTTTATATCTCAAATTCAGGCTCAAAACACCCGAAAATTCGATATTCTGGGGTCCCAGAAGCGATCTGTACATGCCTACTCAGTTCTAGAATATTTTCAAAATATAGGCCCTTATCATGCTAAAACTCGATATTTTAGGTGCCCAAAGTCGATATTTCAAATTCAGGCACAAAACACCCGAAAATTCGATATTTTGGGGTCCCAGAAGCGATCTGTACATGCCTACTTCGTGTTAGAGTATTTTCAAAATACAGGCCCAAAACATACAGAAAATCGATCTTTTATGTTACCAAAAGTCGATATGTGCATGCATCTTCTGTACCCGTTTATATTTCAAATTCAGGCTCAAAACACCCGAAATTTCTTTATTTTCGGTCCCAGAAGCGATCTGTACATGCCTACTCAGTGCTAGAATGTTTTCAAAATATAAGCTCAAAACATGCTAAAAATCGATATTTTAAGTGTCCAAAGTCGATATGTGCATGCATCTTCTGTACCCGTTTATATCTCAAATTCAGGCTCAAAACACCCGAAAATTCGTTCTTTTTGGGGCCTAGAAGCAATATGTACATGCCTACTCCTAGTTAGAATGTTTTCAAGATACAGACCCAAAACATACTCAAAATCGATATTTTTGGTGCCTAAAAGTCAATATGTGCATGCATCTTTAGTACCCGTTTATATCTCAAATTCAGGCTTAAAACACCCGAAAATATGATATTTTGGGGTCCAAGAAGCGATCTGTACATGCCTACTCCGTGTTAGAGTATTTTCAAAATTAATGCCCAAAACATGATGAAAATCGATCTTTTAGGTTCCCAAACTCAATATGTGCATGCATCTTCTGTACCCGTTTATATCACAATTTCAGGCTCAAAACACCCGAAAAATCGATATTTTTGGGTCTCAGTAGCGATCTGTACATGCCTACACAGATACAGGCCCAAAACATGCTGAAAATCGATATTTTAGGTGCCCAAACTCAATATGTGTTTGCATCTTCTGCACCCGTTTATATCCCAAATTCAACCTCAAAACACCCGAAAATTCGATATTTTTGGGTCCCAGAAGCGATCTGTACATGCCTACTCAGTTCTTGATTTTTTTTCAAAATATAGGCTCAAAACATGCTAAACATCGATATTTTAAGTGTCCAAAGTCGATATGTGCATGCATCTTCTGTACCCGTTTATATCTCAAATTCAGGCTCAAAACACCCGAAAATTCGATATTTAGGGGTTCCAGAAGCGATCTGTACATGCCTACTCAGTGCTAGATTTTTTTTTCAAAATATAGGCTCAAAACATGCTAAAAATCGATATTTTAGGTGCCCAAAGTCGATATTTCAAATTCAGGCACAAAACACCCGAAAATTCGATATTTTGGGGTCCCAGAAGCAATCTGTACATGCCTACTCCGTGTTAGAGTATTTTCAAAATACAGGCCCAAAACATACAGAAAATCGATATTTTAGGTGCCCAAAGTCAATATGTGCATGCATCTTCTTTACCCTTTTATATTTCAAATTCTGGCTCAAAACACCCGAAATTTCTTTATTTTCGGTCCCAGAAGCGATCTGTACATGCCTACTCAGTGCTAGAATGTTTTCAAAATATAGGCTCAAAACATGCTACAAATCGATATTTTAAGTGTACAAAGTCGATATGTGCATGCATCTTCTGTACCCGTTATATCTCAAATTCAGGCTCAAAACACCCGAAAATTCTTTCTTTTTGGGGCCTAGAAGCAATGTGTACATGCCTACTTTTAGTTAGAATGTTTTCAAGAATCAGACCCAAAACATACTCAAAATCGATATTTTAGGTGCCTAAAAGTCGATAAGTGCATGCATCTTCAGTACCCGTTTATATCTCAAATTCAGGCTTAAATCCCCCGAAAATTCGATATTTTGGGGTCCAAGAAGCGATCTGTACATGCCTACTCAATGTTAGAGTATTTTAAAAATTCAGGCCCAAAACATGATGAAAATCGATCTTTTAGGTGCCCAAACTCAATATGTGCATGCATCTTCTGTACCCGTTTATATCACAAATAAAGGCTCAAAACACCCGAAAAATCTATATTTTTGGGTCTCAGTAGCGATCTGTACATGCCTAATCAGATACAGGCCCAAAACATGCTGTAAATCGATATTTTAGGTGCCCAAAATCAATATGTGGATGCATCTTCTGCACCCGTTTATATCCCAAATTCAACCTCAAATCACCCGAAAATTCGATATTTTTTGGTCCGAGAAGCGATCTGTACATGCCTACTCAGTGCTTGATTTTTTTTCAAAATATAGGCTCAAAACATGCTAAAAATCGATATTTTAAGTGTCCAAAGTCGATATGTGCATGCATCTTCTGTACCCGTTTATATCTCAAATTCAGGCTCAAAACACCCGAAAATTCGATATTTAGGGGTTCCAGAAGCGATCTGTACATGCCTACTCAGTGCTAGAATATTTTCAAAATAAAGGCCCTAAACATGCTAAAAATCGATATTTTAGGTGCCCAAAGTCGATATTTCAAATTCAGGCACAAAACACCCGAAAATTCGATATTTTGGGGTCCCAGAAGCGATCTGTACATGCCTACTCCGTGTTAGAGTATTTTCAAAATACAGGCTCAAAACATGCTGAAAATCGATATTTTAGGTGCCCAAAGTTAATATGTGCATGCATCTTCTTTACCTGTTTATATCTCAAATAATTCAGGCTTAAAACATCCGAAAATTCGGTATTTTGGTGGCCTAGAAGCGATGTGTACATGCCTACTCCTAGTTAGAATGTTTTCAAGATACAGACCCAAAACATACTCAAAATCAATATTTTAGGTGCCTAAAAGTCGATATGTGCATGTATCTTCAGTTCGCGTTTATATCTCAAATTCAGGCTTAAAACTCCCGAAAATTCGATATTTTGGGGTTAAAGAAGCAATCTGTACATGCCTACTCTGTGTTAGAGTATTTTCAAAATTCAGGCCCAAAACATGATAAAAAATCGATCTTTTAGGTGCCCAAATTCAATATGTGCATGCATCTTCTGTACCCGTTTATATCTCAAATTCAGGCTCAAAACACCCGAAAATTCGATATTTTGGGGTCCCAGAAGCAATCTGTACATGCCTACTCAGTGTTAGAATATTTTCAAAATATAAGCCCAAAACATGCTAAAAATCGATATTTTAGGTGCCCAAAGTCGATATCTGAAATTCAGGCACAAAACACCTGAAAATTCGATATTTTGGGGTCCCAGAAGCGATCTGTACATGCCTACTCAGTGCTAGAATATTTTCAAAATATAGGCCCTAAACATGCTAAAAATCGATATTTTAGGTGCCCAAAGTCGATATTTCAAATTCAGGCACAAAACACCCGAAAATTCGATATTTTGGGGTCCCAGAAGCTATCCGTACATGCCTACTCCGTGTTAGAGTATTTTCAAAATACAGACCCAAAACATACTGAAATTCGATATTTTAGGTGCCCAAGTCAATATGTGTATGCATCTTCTGTACCCGTTTATATCTCAAATTCAGGCTTAAAACATCCGAAAATTCGGTATTTTGGTGGCCTAGAAGCGATGTGTACATGCCTACTCCTAGTTAGAATGTTTTCAAGATACAGACCCAAAACATACTCAAAATCGATATTTCAGGTGCCTAAAAGTCGATATTTGCATGCATCTTCAGTTCCCGTTTATATCTCAAATTCAGGCTTAAAACTCCCGAAAATTCTATATTTTGGGGATAAAGAAGCGATCTGAACATGCCTACTCTGTGTTAGAGTATT
This sequence comes from Petrolisthes cinctipes, assembly GCA_033782935.1. Taxonomy (NCBI): domain Eukaryota; kingdom Metazoa; phylum Arthropoda; class Malacostraca; order Decapoda; family Porcellanidae; genus Petrolisthes; species Petrolisthes cinctipes. The sequence continues at coordinate 564,898 of JAWQEG010000014.1, forward strand.
TTCAAAATTCAGGCCCAAAGCCTGATAAAAAATCGATCTTTTAGGTGCCCAAAGTCAATATGTGCATGCATCTTCTGTACCCGTTTATATCTCAAATTCAGGCACAAAACACCCGAAAATACGATATTTTGGGGTCCCAGAAGCGATCTGTACATGCCTACTCAGTGCTAGAATATTTTCAAAATATAGGCCCTAAACATGCTAAAAATCGATATTTTAGGTGCCCAAAGTCGATATCTGAAATTCAGGCACAAAACACCTGAAAATTCGATATTTTGGGGCCCCAGAAGCGATTTGTACATGCCTACACAGTGCTAGAATGTTTTCAAAATATAGGCTCAAAACATAATAAAAATCGATATTTTAAGTGTCCAAAGTCGATATGTGCATGCATCTTCTGTACCCGTTTATATCTCAAATTCAGGCTCAAAACACCCGAAAATTCGGTATTTTTGGGTCCTAGAAGCGATCTGTACATGCCTACTCCTAGTTAGAATTTTTTCACGATACAGACCCAAAACATGCTCAAAATCGATATTTTAGGTGCCCAAAATTCTATATATGCATGCATCTTCAGTATCCGTTTATATTTCAAATTTATGCTCAAAACACTCGAAAATTCGATATTTTTGGGTCCCAAAAGCGATCTGTACATGCCTACTCAGTGCTAGAATATTTTCAAAATATAGGCCCAAAACATGCTAAAAATCGATATTTTAGGTGCCCAAAGTCGATATCTCAAATTCAGGCACAAAACACCCGAAAAATCGATATTTGGGGTCCCAGAAGCGATCTGTACATGCCTACTCAGTGTTAGAGTATTTTCAAAACACAGGCCCAAAACATACTGAAAATCGATCTTTTAGATGCCCAAACGTCAAAATGTGCATACATCTTCTGTACCTGTTTATATCTCAAATTCGGGCTCCAAACACACCGAAAATTCGATATTTTGGGGCCCCAGAAGCGATTTGTACTTGCCTACACAGTACTAGAATGTTTTCAAAATATAGGCTTAAAACATGTTAAAAATCGATATTTTAAGTGTCCAATGTCGATATGTTCATGCATCTTCAGTACCCGTTTATATCTCAAATTCAGGCACAAAACACCCGAAAATTCGATATTTTGGGGTCCCAGAAGCGATCTGTACATGCCTACTCCGTGTTAGAGTATTTTCAAAATACAGGCACAAATAATGCTGAAAATCGATATTTTAGGTGCTCACAGTCAATTTGTGCATGCATCTTCTGTACCCGTTTATATCTTAAATTCAGGCTCAAAACACCCCAAAAATCAATATTTTGGGGTCCCAGAAGCGATCTGTACATGCCTACTCAGTGCTAGAATATGTTCAAAATATAGGCCCAAAACATGCTAAAAATCGATATTTTAGGTGCCCAAATTCGATATCTCAAATTCAGGCACAAAACACCCGAAAATTCGATATTTTTGGGTCCCAGAAGCGATCTGCACATGTCTACTCCGTGTTAGAGTATTTTCAAAATACAGGCCCAAAACATACTGAAAATCGATCTTTTAGGTGCCCAAAAGTCGATATGTGCATGCATCTTCTGTACACTTTTATATCTCAAATTCAGGCTCAAAACACCCGAAAATTCGATATTTTGGGGTCCCAGAAGCGATCTGTACATGCCTACTCAGTGCTAGAATATTTTCAAAATATAGGCACAAAACATGCTAAAAATCGATATTTTATGTGCCCAAAGTCGATATCTCAAATTCAGGCACAAAACACCCGAAAATTCGATATTTAGGGGTCCCAGAAGCGATGTGTACATGCCTACTCCTAGTTAGAATGTTTTCAAGATACAGACCCAAAACATACTCAAAATCGATATTTTAGGTGTCTAAAAGTCGATATGTGCATGCATCTTCAGTAACCGTTTATATCTTAAATTCAGGCTTAAAACACCCGAAAATTCGATATTTTGGGGTCCAAGAAGCGATCTGTACATGCCTACTCAGTGCTAGAAGATTTTCAAAATATAGGCCCAAAACATGCTAAAAATCGATATTTTATGTGCCCAAAGTCGATATCTCAAATTCAAGCACAAAACACCCGAAAATTCAATATTTAGGGGTCCCAGAAACGATCTGTACATGCCTACTCCTTGTTAGAGTATTTTCAAAATACAAGCCCAAAACATGCTGAAAATCGATATTTTAGGTGCTCACAGTCAATAAGTGCATGCATTTTCTGTACCCGTTTATATCTCAAATTCAGGCTCAAAACACCCGAAAATTCAATATTTTTTGGTCCCAGAAGCGATATGTACATGCCTATTCAGTGGTAGAATATTTTCAAAATATAGGCCCAAAACATGCTAAAAATCGATATTTTAGGTGAGCTAATTCGATATCTCAAATTGAGGCACAATACACCCGATAATACGAAATTTTTAGGTCCCAGAAGCGATCTGTACATGCCTACTCTGTGTTAGAGTATTTTCAAAATACAGGCCCAAAACATACTGGAAATCGATTTTTAAAGTGCATAAAAGTCGATATGTGCATGAATCTTCTGTACCCGTTTATATCTCAAATTCAGGCTTAAAACACCCGAAAATTCGATATTTTGGGGTCCCAGAAGCGATCTGTACATGCCTACTCCATGTTAGAGTATTTAAAAAAAAAAGGCCTTAAAAATACAGAAAATCGATCTTTTAGGTTCCCACAAGTCGATATGTGCATGCATCTTCTGTACCCTTTTATATTTCAAATTCAGGCTCGAAACACCCGAAAATTCGATATTTTGGGGTCCCAGAAGCGATCTGTACATGCCTACTCCTAGTTAGAATGTTTTCAAGGTACAGACCCAAAACATACTCAAAATCGATATTTAAGGTGCCTAAAAGTCGATAAGTGCATGCATCTTCAGTACCCGTTTATATCTCAAATTCAGGCTTAAAACACCCGAAATTTCGGTATTTTGGGGTCCAAGAAGCGATCTGTACATGCCCAATCCGTGTTAGAGTATTTTCAAAATACAAGCCCAAAACATGCTGAAAATCGATATTTTAGGTGCCCAAAGTCAATATGTGCATGCATCTTCAGTACCCGTTTATATCACAAATTCAGGCCGAAAACACCCGAAAATTCGATATTTTGGGGTCCAAGAAGCAATGTGTACATGCCTACTCCGTGTTAGAGTATTTTCAAAATTCAGGCCCAAAACATGCTGAAAATCTATCTTTTAGGTGCCCAAAGTCAATATGTGCATGCATCTTCTGTACCCGTTTATATTACAATTTCAACCTCAAAACACCCGAAAATACGATATTTTGGGGTCCCAGAAGCGATCTGTACATGCCTACTCAGTGCTAGAATATTTTCAAAATATAGGCCCAAAACATGCTATAAATCGATATTTTATATGCCCAAAGTCGATATCTCAAATTCAGGCACAAAACACCCGAAAATTCGATATTTAGGGGTCCCAGAAGCGATCTGTACATGCCTACTCCGTGTTAGAGTATTTTCAAAATACAAGCCCAAAACATGCTGAAAATCGATATTTTAGGTTCCCAAAGTCAATATGTGCATGCATCTTCTGTAACCGTTTATATCTCAAATTCAGGCTCAAAACATCCGAAAATTCGGTATTTTGGGGGCCTAGAAGAGATGTGTACATGCTTACTCCGTGTTAGAGTATTTTCAAAATTCAGTCCCAAAACATGCTGAAAATCGATCTTTTAGGTGCCCAAAGTCAAAATGTGCATGTATCTTCTGTACCCGTTTATATTACAAATTCAACCTCAAAACACCCTAAAATTCGATATTTTGGGGTCCCAGAAGCGATCTGTACATGCCTACTCAGTGCTAGAATATTTTCAAAATATAGGCCAAAAGCATGCTAAAAATCGATATTTTATGTGCCCAAAGTCGATATCTCAAATTCAAGCACAAAACACCCGAAAATTCAATATTTAGGGGTCCCAGAAACGATCTGTACATGCCTACTCCGTGTTAGAGTATTTTCAAAATACAAGCCAAAAACATGCTGAAAATCGATATTTTAGGTGCCCAAAGTCGATATGTGCATGCATCTTCAGTACCCGTTTATATCTCAAATTCAGGCTTAAAACACCAAAAAAATTCGATATTTTGGAGTCCAAGAAGCGATCTGTACATGCCTACTCAGTGCTAGAATATTTTCAAAATATAGGCCCAAAACATGCTAAAAATCGATATTTTAGGTGCCCAAAGTCTATATCTCAAATTCATGCACAAAACACACGAAATTTCGATAGTTTGGGGTCCCAGAAGCGATCTGTACATGCCTACTCCGTGTTAGAGTATTTTCAAAATACAAGCCCAAAACATGCTGAATATCGAATTTTTTATGTGCCCAAAGTCAATATGTGCATGCATCTTCTGTACCCGTTTATATCTCAAATTCAGGCTCAAAACATCCGAAAATTCGGTATTTTGGGGGCCTAAGAGATAAGTGTACATGCCTACTCCGTGCTAGAGTATTTTCAAAATTCAGGCCCAAAACATGGTGAAAATCGATCTTTTAGGTGCCCAAAGTCAATATGTGCATGTATCATCTGTACTCGTTTATAACACAAATTCAGGCCCAAAACACCCGGAAAATCGATATTTTTGGGTCACAGAAGCGATCTGTACATGCCTACTCAGATACAGGCCCAAAACATGCTGAAAATCGATATTTTAGGTGCTCAAAGTCAATTTGTGCATGCATCTTCTGTACCCGTTTATATCTTAAATTCAGGCTCAAAACACCCGAAAAATCAATATTTTGGGGTCCCAGAAGCGATCTGTACATGCCTACTCAGTGCTAGAATATTTTCAAAATATAGGCCCAAAACATGCTAAAAATCGATATTTTAGGTGCCCAAATTCGAGATCTCAAATTCAGTCACAAAACACCCGAAAATTCGATATTTGTGGGTCCCAGAATCGATCTGCACATGTCTACTCCGTGTTAGAGTATTTTCAAAATACAGGCCCAAAACATACTGAAAATCGATCTTTTAGGTGCCCAAAAGTCGATATGTGCATGCATCTTCTGTACACTTTTATATCTCAAATTCAGGCTTAAAACACCCGAAAATTCGATATTTTGGGGTCCCAGAAGCGATCTGTACATGCCTACTCAGTGCTAGAATATTTTCAAAATATAGGCACAAAACATGCTAAAAATCGATATTTTATGTGCCCAAAGTCGATATCTCAAATTCAGGCACAAACCACCCGAAAATTCGATATTTAGGGGTCCCAGAAGCGATGTGTACATGCCTACTCCTAGTTAGAATGTTTTCAAGATACAGACCCAAAACATACTCAAAATCGATATTTTAGGTGTCTAAAAGTCGATATGTGCATGCATCTTCAGTAACCGTTTATATCTTAAATTCAGGCCCAAAACACCCAAAAAATTCGCTATTTTGGGGTCCAAGAAGCGATCTGTACATGCCTACTCAGTGCTAGAAGATTTTCAAAATATAGGCCCAAAACATGCTAAAAATCGATATTTTAGGTGCCTAAAGTCGATATCTTAAATTCAGGGACAAAACACCCGAAAATTCGATATTTTGGGGTCCCAGAAGCGATCTGTACATGTCTACTCCGTGTTAGAGTATTTTCAAAATACAGGCCCAAAACATACTGAAAATCGATCTTTTAGGTGCCCAAAAGTCGATATGTGCATGCATCTTCTGTACCCTTTTATATTTCAAATTCAGGCTCGAAACACCCGAAAATTCGATATTTTGGGGTCCCAGAAGCGATCTGTACATGCCTACTCAGTGCTAGAATATTTTCAAAATATAGGCCAAAAGCATGCTAAAAATCGATATTTTATGTGCCCAAAGTCGATATCTCAAATTCAAGCACAAAACACCCGAAAATTCAATATTTAGGGGTCCCAGAAACGATCTGTACATGCCTACTCCGTGTTAGAGTATTTTCAAAATACAAGCCCAAAACATGCTGAAAATCGATATTTTAGGTGCCCAAAGTCGATATGTGCATGCATCTTCAGTACCCGTTTATATCTCAAATTCAGGCTTAAAACACCAAAAAAATTCGATATTTTGGAGTCCAAGAAGCGATCTGTACATGCCTACTCAGTGCTAGAATATTTTCAAAATATAGGCCCAAAACATGCTGAAAATCGATATTTTAGGTGCCCAAAGTCGATATGTGCATGCATCTTCTGTACCCGTTTATATCTCAAATTCAGGCTCAAAACATCCGAAAATTCGGTTTTTTGGGGGCCTAAGAGATAAGTGTACATGCCTACTCCGTGCTAGAGTATTTTCAAAATTCAGGCCCAAAACATGGTGAAAATCGATCTTTTAGGTGCCCAAAGTCAATATGTGCATGGATCATCTGTACCCGTTTATATCACAAATTCAGGCCCAAAACACCCGGAAAATCGATATTTTTGGGGCACAGAAGCGATCTGTACATGCCTACTCAGATACAGGCCCAAAACATGCTGAAAATCGATATTTTAGGTGCTCAAAGTCAATTTGTGCATGCATCTTCTGTACCCGTTTATATCTTAAATTCAGGCTCAAAACACCCGAAAAATCAACATTTTGGGGTCCCAGAAGCGATCTGTACATGCCTACTCAGTGCTAGAATATTTTCAAAATATAGGCACAAAACATGCTAAAAATCGATATTTTATGTGCCCAAAGTCGATATCTCAAATTCAGGCACAAAACACCCGAAAATTCGATATTTAGGGGTCCCAGAAGCGATGTGTACATGCCTACTCCTAGTTAGAATGTTTTCAAGATACAGACCCAAAACATACTCAAAATCGATATTTTAGGTGTCTAAAAGTCGATATGTGCATGCATCTTCAGTAACCGTTTATATCTTAAATTCAGGCTTAAAACACCCGAAAATTCGATATTTAGGGGTCCAAGAAGCGATCTGTACATGCCTACTCAGTGCTAGAAGATTTTCAAAATATAGGCCCAAAACATGCTAAAAATCGATATTTTAGGTGCCCAAAGTCGATATCTTAAATTCAGGGACAAAACACCCGAAAATTCGATATTTTGGGGCCCCAGAAGCGATCTGTACATGTCTACTCCGTGTTAGAGTATTTTCAAAATACAGGCCCAAAACATACTGAAAATCGATCTTTTAGGTGCCCAAAAGTCGATATGTGCATGCATCTTCTGTACACTTTTATATCTCAAATTCAGGCTCAAAACACCCGAAAATTCGATATTTTGGGGTCCCAGAAGCGATCTGTACATGCCTACTCAGTGCTAGAATATTTTCAAAATATAGGCACAAAACATGCTAAAAATCGATATTTTATGTGCCAAAAGTCGATATCTCAAATTCAGGCACAAAACACCCGAAAATTCGATATTTATGGGTCCCAGAAGCGATGTGTACATGCCTACTCCTAGTTAGAATGTTTTCAAGATACAAGACCCAAAACATACTCAAAATCGATATTTTAGGTGCCTAAAAGTCGATATGTGCATGCATCTTCAGTAACCGTTTATATCTTAAATTCAGGCTTAAAACACCCGAAAATTCGATATTTTGGGGTCCATGAAGCGATCTGTACATGCCTACTCAGTGCTAGAAGATTTTCAAAATATAGGCCCAAAACATGCTAAAAATCGATATTTTAGGTGCCCAAAGTCGATATCTTAAATTTAGGGACAAAACACCCGAAAATTCGATATTTTGGGGTCCCAGAAGCGATCTGTACATGTCTACTCCGTGTTAGAGTATTTTCAAAATACAGGCCCAAAATATGCTGAAAATCGATATTTTAGGTGCCCAAAGTCAATATGTGCATGCATCTTGTGTACCCCCATTTATACCTCAAATTCAGGTTCAAAACATCCGAAAATTCGTTATTTTGGGGGCCTAGAACAAATGTGTACATGCCTACTCCTAGTTAGAATGTTTTCAAGATACAGACCCAAAACATACTCAAAATCGATATTTTAGGTGCCTAAAAGTCGATATGTGCATGCATCTTCAGTACCCGTTTATATCTCAAATTCAGGATTAAAACACTCTAAAATTCGATATTTTGGGGTCCAAGAAGCGATCTGTACATGCCTACTCCGTGTTAGAGTATTTTCAAAATTCAGGCCCAAAACATGATGAAAATCGATCTTTTAGGTGCCCAAAGTCAATATGTGAATGCATCTTCTGTACCCGTTTATATCTCAAATTCAGGCACAAAACACTAGAAAATTCTGTATTTTGGGGTCCCAGAAGCGATCTGTACATGCCTACTCAGATACAGGCCCAAAACATGCTGAAAATCGTTATTTTAGGTGCATAAGTCGATATGTGTATGCATCTTCTGTACCCGTTTATATCCCAAATTCAACCTCAAAACACCCGAAAATTCGATATTTTTGGGTCCCAGAAGCGATCTGTACATGCCTACTCAGTGCTAGAATTTTTTTCAAAATATAGGCTCAAAACATGCTAAAAATCGATATTTTAAGTGTCCAAAGTCGATATGTGCATGCATCTTCAGTACCCGTTTATATCTCAAATTCAGGCACAAAACACCCGAAAATTCGATATTTTGGGGTCCCAGAAGCGATCTGTACATGCCTACTCCGAGTAAGAGTATTTTCAAAATACAGGCCCAAAACACGCTGAAAATCGATATTTTAGGTGCCAAAAGTCAATTTGTGCATGCATCTTCTGTACCCGTTTATATCTCAAATTCAGACTCAAAACACCCGAAAATTCAATATTTTGGGGTCCCAGAAACGATCTGTACATGCCTACTCAGTGCTAGAATATTTTCAAAATATAGGCCCAAAACATGCTTAAAATCGATATTTTATGTGCCCAAAGTCGATATCTCAAATTCAGGCACAAAACACCCGAAAATTCGATATTTAGGGGTCCCAGAAGCGATGTGTACATGCCTACTCCTAGTTCGAATGTTTTCAAGATACATACCCAAAACATATTCAAAATCGATATTTTAGGTGCCTAAAAGTCGATATGTGCATGCATCTTCAGTACCCGTTTATATCTCAAATTCAGGCTTAAAACACCAAAAAAATTCGATATTTTGGGGTCCAAGAAGCGATCTGTACATGCCTACTCAGTGCTAGAATATTTTCAAAATATAGGCCCAAAACATGCTAAAAATCGATATTTTAGGTGCCCAAATTCGATATCTCAAATTCAGGCACAAAACACCCGAAAATTCGATATTTTGGGGTCCCTGAAGCGATATGCACATACCTACTCCGTGTTAGAGTATTTTCAAAATACAGGCCCAAAACATACTAAAAATCGATATTTTAGGTGCCTAAAAGTCGATATGTGCATGCATCTTCTGTACACGTTTATATCTCAAATTCAGGCTCAAAACATCCGAAAATTCGATATTTTGGGGTCCCAGAAGCGATCTGTACATGCCTACTCAGTGCTAGAATATTTTCAAAATATAGGCCCAAAACATGCTAAAAATCGATATTTTAGGTGCCAAAAGTCGACATCTCAAATTCAGGCACAAAACACCCGAAAATTCGATATTTTGGGGTCCCAGAAGCGATCTGTACATGCCTAAACCGTGTTAGAGTATTTTCAAAATACAGGCCCAAAACATGGTGAAAATCGATATTTTAGGTGCCCAAAGTCAATATGTGCCAGCATCTTCTGTACCCGTTTATATCTCAAATTCAGGCTCAAAACATCCGAATTTCGGTATTTTGGGGGCCTAGAAGCGATGTGTACATGCCTACTCCTAGTTAGAATTTTTTCAAGATACACACCCAAAACATACTCAAAATCGATATTTTAGGTGCCTAAAAGTCGATATGTGCATGCATCTTCAGTACCCGTTTATATCTCAAATTCAGGCTCAAAACACCCGAAAATTCAATATTTTGGGGTCCCAGAAGCGATCTGTACATGCCTACTCAGATACAGGCCCAAAACATGCTGAAAAACGATATTTTAAGTGCCCAAAGTCAATATGTGTATGCATCTTCGGTACCCGTTTATATCCCAAATTGAACCTTAAAACACCCGAAAATTCGATATTTTTGGGTCCCAGAAGCGATCTGTAGATGCCTACTCAGTGCTAGAATTTTTTTCAAAATATAGGCTCAAAACATGCTAAAAATCGATATTTTAAGTGTCCAAAGTCGATATGTGCATGCATCTTCAGTACCCGTTTATATCTCAAATTCAGGCACAAAACACCCGAAAATTCGATATTTTGGGGTCCCAGGAGCGATCTGTACATGCCTACTCCGAGTTAGAGTATTTTCAAAATACAGGCCCAAAACACGCTGAAAATCGATATTTTAGGAGCCCATAATTCGATATCTCAAATTCAGGCACAAAAAACCCGAAAATTCGATATTTTGAGGTCCCACAAGCGATCTGTACATGCCTACTCCGTGTTAGAGTATTTTCAAAATACAGGCCCAAAACATACTGAAAATCGATCTTTTAGGTGCTTAAAAATCGATATGTGCATGCATCTTCTGTACCCGTTTATATCTCAAATTTATGCTCAAATCACCCGAAAATTCGATATTTTGGGGTCCCAGAAGCGATCTGTACATGCCTACTCAGTGCTAGAATATTTTCAAAATATAGGCCCAAAACATGCTAAAAATCGATATTTTAGGTGCCCAAAGTCGATATCTCAAATTCAGGCACAAAACACCCGAAAATTCGATATTTTGGGGTCCCAGAAGCGATCTGTACATGCCTAAACCGTGTTAGAGTATTTTCAAAATACAGGCCCAAAACATACTGAAAATCGATATTTTAGGTGCCCAAAGTCAATATGTGCCAGCATCTTCTGTACCCGTTTATATCTCAAATTCAGGCTCAAAACATCCGAAAATTCGGTATTTTGGCCTAGAAGCGATGTGTACATGCCTACTCCTAGTTAGAATTTTTTCAAGATACACACCCAAAACATACTCAAAATCGATATTTTAGGTGCCTAAAAGTCGATATGTGCATGCATCTTCAGTACCCGTTTATATCTCAAATTCAGGCACAAAACACCCGAAAATTCGATATTTTGGGGTCCCAAGAGCGATCTGTACATGCCTACTCCGAGTTAGAGTATTTTCAAAATACAGGCCCAAAACACGCTGAAAATCGATATTTTAGGTGCCCATAATTCGATTTCTCAAATTCAGGAACAAAACACCCGAAAATTCGATATTTTGAGGTCCCACAAGCGATCTGTACATGCCTAAACCGTGTTTGAGTATTTTCAAAATACAGGCCCAAAACATGCTGAAAATCGATATTTTAGGTGCCCAAAGTCAATATGTGCCAGCATCTTCTGTACCCGTTTATATCTCAAATTCAGGCTCAAAACATCCAAAAATTCGATATTTTGGGGGCCTAGAAGCGATGTGTACATGCCTACTCCTAGTTAGAATTTTTTCAAGATACACACCCAAAACATACTCAAAATCGATATTTTAGGTGCCTAAAAGTCGATATGTGCATGCATCTTCAGTACCCGTTTATATCTCAAATTCAGGCTCAAAACACCCGAAAATTCAATATTTTGGGGTCCCAGAAGCGATCTGTACATGCCTACTCAGATACAGGCCCAAAACATGCTGAAAATCGATATTTTAAGTGCCCAAAGTCAATATGTGTATGCATCTTCTGTACCCGTTTATATCCCAAATTGAACCTTAAAACACCCGAAAATTCGATATTTTTGTGTCCCAGAAGCGATCTGTAGATGCCTACTCAGTGCTTGAATTTTTTTCAAAATATAGGCTCAAAACATGCTAAAAATCGATATTTTAAGTGTCCAAAGTCGATATGTGCATGCATCTTCAGTACCCGTTTATATCTCAAATTCAGGCACAAAACACCCGAAAATTCGATATTTTGGGGTCCCAGGAGCGATCTGTACATGCCTACTCCGAGTTAGAGTATTTTCAAAATACAGGCCCAAAACACGCGGAAAATCGATATTTTAGGTGCCCAAAGTCGATATCTCAAATTCAGGCACAAAACACAAGAAAATTCGATATTTTGGGGTCCCAGAAGCGATCTGTACATGCCTACTCCGTGTTAGAGTATTTTCAAAATACAGGCCCCAAACATGCTGAAAATCGATATTTTAGGTGCCCAAAGTCAATATGTGCATGCATCTTCTGCACCCGTTTATATCTCAAATTCAGGCTCAAAACATCTGAAAATTCGGTATTTTGGGGGCCTAGAAGCGATGTGTACATGCCTACTCCTAGTTAGAATTTTTTCAAGATACAGACCCAAAACATACTCAAAATCGATATTTTAGGTGCCTAACAGTCGATATGTGCATGCATCTTTAGTACCCGTTTATATCTCAAATTCAGGCTTAAAACACCCGAAAATTCGATATTTTGGGGTCCAAGAAGCGATCTATACATGCCTACTCAGTGCTAGAAGATTTTCAAAATATAGGCCCAAAACATGCTAAAAATCGATATTTTAGGTGCCCAAAGTCGATATCTTATATTCAGGCACAAAACACCCGAAAAGTCGATATTTTGGGGTTTTAGAAGCGATCTATACATGCCTACTCCGTGTTAGAGTATTTTCAAAATACAGGCCCAAAATATGCTGAAAATCAATATTTTAGGTGCCCAAAGTCAATATGTGCATGCATTTTCTGTACCCGTTTATATCTCAAATTCAGGCTCAAAACATCCGAAAATTCGGTATATTGGGGGCCTAGAAGAGATGTGTACATGCCTACTCCTAGTTAGAATGTTTTCAAGATACAGACCCAAAACATACCCAAAATCGATATTTTAGGTGCCTAAAAGTCGATATGTGCATGCATATTCAGTACCCGTTTATATCTCAAATTCAGGCTTAAAACACCCGAAAATTCGATGTTTTGGGGTCCAAGAAGCGATCTGTACATGCCTACTCCGTGTAAGAGTATTTTCAAAATTCAGGCCCAAAACATGGTTAAAATGGATCTTTTAGGTGCCCAAAGTCAATATGTGCATGCATCTTCTGTACCCGTTTATATCACAAATTCAGGCACAAAACACCCGAAAATTCGATATTTTGGGGTCCCAGAACCGATCTGTACATGCCTACTCAGATACAGGCCCAAAACATGCTGATAATCGATATTTTAGGTGCCCAAAGTCAATATGTGTATGCATCTTCTGCACCCGTTTATATCCCAAATTCAACCTCAAAATTCCCGAAAATTCGATATTTTTGGGTCCAAGAAGCGATCTGTACATGCCTACTCAGTGCTAGAATTTGTTCAAAATATAGGCTCAAAACATGCTAAAAATTGATATTTTAAGTGTCCAAAGTCAATATGTGCATGCATCTTCAGTACCCGTTTATATCTCAAATTCAGGCACAAAACACCCGAAAATTCGATATTTTGCGGTCCCAGAACCGATCTGTACATGCCTACTCCGAGGTAGAGTATTTTCAAAATACAAGCCCAAAACACGCTGAAAATCGATATTTTAGGAATCCCAAAGTCAATTTGTGCATGCATCTTCTGTACCCGTTTATATCTCAAATTAAGGCTCTAAAACACCCGAAAATTCAATATTTTTGGGTCCCAGAAGCGATCTGTACAGGCCTACTAAGAGCTAGACTGTTTTCAAAATATAGGCTCAAAACAAGCAAAAAATCGATATTTTAGGTGTCCAAAGTCGATATGTGCATGCATCTTATGTACCCGTTTATATTTCAAATTCAGGCTCAAAACACACGAAAATTCGATATTTTTGGGTCTCAGAAGTGATCTGTACATGCCTACTCAGTGCAAGAATATTTTCAAATTTTAGGCCCAAAACATGCTCAAAATCGATATTTTAGGTGCCCGAAGTCGATATGTGCATGCATCTTCTGTACCCGTTTATATCTCAAATTCAGGCTCAAAACACCCGAAAATTCGATGTTTTTGGGTCCCAGAAGCGATCTGTATATGCCTACTTTGTGTTAGAGTATTTTCAAGATAGAGGCCCAAAACATGCTGTAAATCGATATTTTAGGTGCCCAAACTCAATATGTGTATGCATCATCTGTACCCGTTTATATCTCAAATTGAAGCTCAAAACACCCGAAAATTCGATATTTTTGGGTCCCAGAAGCGATCTGTACATGCCTACTCAATGCATGATTGTTTTCAAGATACAGACCCAAAACATGCTGAAAAATCGATATTTTAGGTGCAAAAAGTCGATATGTGCATTCATCTTCTGTACCCGTTTATATCTCAAATTCTGGTTCAAAAAACCCAAAAATTCGATATTTTTTGGTCCAAGAAGCGATCTGTACATGCCTATTCAGTGCTAGAATATTTTCAAAATATAGGCCAAAAACATGCTAAAAATCGATATTTTAGGTGCCCAAAGTCGTTTATATCTCAAATTCAGGCTCAAAAGTCCCGAAAATTCAATATTTTTGGGTCCCAGAAGCGATCTGTACATGCCTACTCAGTGCTAGACTGTTTTCAAAATATAGGCTCAAAACAAGCTAAAAATCGATATTTTAGGTGTCCAAAGTCAATATGTGTATGCATCTTCTGTACCCGTTTATATCCCAAATTCTGGCTCAAAACAAACGAAAATTCGATATTTTTGGATCCAAGAAGCGATCTGTACATGCCTACTTAGTGCTAGAATATTTTCAAAATATAGGCCAAAAACATGCAAAAATCGATATTTTAGGTGCCCAAACTCGATATGTGCATGCACATTCTGTACCCGTTTATATCTCAAATTCAGGCTCAAAAGTCCCGAAAATTCAATATTTTTGGGTCCCAGAAGCAATCTATACATGCCTACTCATTGCTAGACTGTTTTCAAAATATAGGCTCAAAACATGCTAAAAATCGATATTTTAGGTGTCCAAAGTCGATATGTGCATGCATCTTCTGAACCCGTTTATATTTCAAATTCAGGCTCAAAACACACGAAAATTCGATATTTTTGGGTCTCAGAAGCGATCTGTACATACCTACTCAGTTCTAGAATATTTTCAAATTTTAGGCCCAAAACATGCTCAAAATCGATATTTTAGGTGCCCAAAGTCGATATGTGAATGCATCTTCTGTACCCGTTTATATCTCAAATTCAGGCTCAAAAAACCCGAAATTTCGATATTTTTGGGTTCCAGAAGCGATCTGTACATGCCTACTCCGTGTTATAGTATTTTTAAGATACAGGCCCAAAACATGCTGAAAATCGATATTTTAGGTGCCCCAAGTCAATTTGTGTATGCATCTTCTGTACCCGTTTATATCCAATATTATGGCTCAAAACACCCGAAAATTCGATATTTTCGGGTCCCAGATGCGATCTGTACATGCCTACTCAATGCTAAAATGTTTTTAAGATATATACCCAAAACATGCTGAAAATTGATATTTTAGGTGCAAAAAGTCGATATGTGCATGCATATTCTGTACCCGTTTATATCTCAAATTCAGGCTCAAAAAACCCAAAAATTCGATATTTTTTGTTCCAAGAAGCGATCTGTACATGCCTATTCAGTGCTAGAATATTTTCAAAATATAGGCCAAAAACATGCTAAAAATCGATATTTTAGGTGCCCAAAGTCGTTTATATCTCAAATTCAGGCTCAAAAGTCCCGAAAATTCAATATTTTTGGGTCCCAGAAGCGATCTGTACATGCCTACTCAGTGCTAGACTGTTTTCAAAATACAGGCTCAAAACAAGCTAAAAATCGATATTTTAGGTGTCCAAAGTCAATATGTGTATGCATCTTCTGTACCCGTTTATATCCCAAATTCTGGCTCAAAACAAACGAAAATTCGATATTTTTGGATCCAAGAAGCGATCTGTACATGCCTACTTAGTGCTAGAATATTTTCAAAATATAGGCCAAAAACATGCAAAAATCGATATTTTAGGTGCCCAAACTCGATATGTGCATGCACATTCTGTACCCGTTTATATCTCAAATTCAGGCTCAAAAGTCCCGAAAGTTCAATATTTTTGGGTCCCAGAAGCAATCTGTACATGCCTACTCAGTGCTAGACTGTTTTCAAAATATAGGATCAAAACATGCTAAAAATCGATATTTTAGGTGTCCAAAGTCGATATGTGCATGCATTTTCTGAACCCGTTTATATTTCAAATTCAGGCTCAAAACACACGAAAATTCGATATTTTTGGGTCTCAGAAGCGATCTGTACATACCTACTCAGTGCTAGAATATTTTCAAATTTTAGGCTCAAAACATGCTCAAAATCGATATTTTAGGTGCCCAAAGTCGATATGTGAATGCATCTTCTGTACCCGTTTATATCTCAAATTCAGGCTCAAAAAACCCGAAATTTCGATATTTTTGGGTTCCAGAAGCGATCTGTACATGCCTACTCCGTGTTATAGTATTTTTAAGATACAGGCCCAAAACATGCTGAAAATCGATATTTTAGGTGCCCCAAGTCAATTTGTGTATGCATCTTCTGTACCCGTTTATATCCAATATTATGGCTCAAAACACCCGAAAATTCAATATTTTCGGGTCCCAGATGCGATATGTACATGCCTACTCAATGCTAAAATGTTTGTAAGATATATACCCAAAACATGCTGAAAATTGATATTTTAGGTGCAAAAAGTCGATATGTGCATGTATATTCTGTATCCGTTTATATCTCAAATTCAGGCTCAAAACACCCGAAAATTCGATATTTTTGGGTACCAGAAGCGATCTGTACTTGCCTACTCAATGCTAGAATATTTTCAAAATATAGGCAAAAAACATGCTAAAAATCGATATTTTAGGTGCTCAAAGTCGATATGTGCATGCATCTTATGTACCCGTTTATATCTCAAATTCAGGCTCAAAACACCCGAATATTCGATAATTTTGGGTCTAAGAAGCGATCTGTACATGCCTACTCAGTGCTAGAATATTTTAAAAATATAGGCCCAAAACTTGCTCAAAATCAATATTTTAGGTGCCCGAAGTCGATATGTGCATGCTTCTTCTGTACCCGTTTATATCTCAAATTCATGCTCAAAACACCCGAAAATTCGATGTTCTTGGGTCCCAGAAGCGATCTGTACATGCCTACTCTGTGTTAGAGTATTTTCAAGGTACAGGCTAAAAACATGCTAAAAATCGATATTTTAGTTGCCCAAACTCAATATGTGTATGCATCATCTGTACCCGTTTATATCTCAAATTCAGGCTCAAATCACCCGAAAATTCGATATTTTTTGGTCCAAGAAGCGATCTGTACCTGCCTACTCAGTGCTAAAATGTTTTCAGAATATAAGCTTAAAACATGCTAAAAATCGATATTTTTGGTGCCCAAAGTCAATATGTGTATGCATCTTCTGTACCCGTTTATATCTCAAATTCTGGCTCAAAACACCCGAAAATTCGATATTTTTGGGTCCCAGAAGCGATCTCTACATGCCTACTCAATGCTAGAATGTTTTCATGATACAGAACTAAATCATACTGAAAATCGGTATTTTATGTGCAAAAAGTCAATATGTGCATGCATATTCTGTACCCGTTTATATCTCAAATTCAGGCTCAAAAAACCTAAAAATTCGATATTTTTGGGTCCCAGAAGCGATCTGTACATGCCTACTCAGCGCTAGAATATTTTAAAGATATAGGCCAAAAACATGCTAAAAATCGATATTTTAGGTGCCCAAAGACGATATGTGAATGCACCTTCTGTACCCGTTTATATCTCAAATTCAGGCTCAAAAGTCCCGAAAATTCAATATTTTTGGGTCCCAGAAGCGATCTGTACATGCCTACTCAGTGCTAGACTGTTTTGAAAATATAGGCTCAAAACAAGCTAAAAATCGATATTTTAGGTGCCCAAAGTCGATATGTGAATGCATCTTCTGTACCCGTTTATATCTCAAATTCAGGTTCAAAAAACCCGAAATTTCGATATATATGGGTCCCAGAAGCGATCTGTACATGCCTACTCCGTGTTAGAGTATTTTCAAGATACAGGCCCAAAACATAACGAAAATCGATATTTTAGGTGCCCAAAGTCAATTTGTGTATGCATCATCTGTACCTGTTTATATCCAATATTATGGCTTAAAACACCTGAAAATTCGATATTTGCGGGTCCAAGAAGCGATCTGTACATGCCTACTCAATGCTAAAATGTTTTTAGGATATATACCCAAAACATGCTAAAAATCGATATTTTAGGTGCAAAAAGTCGATATGTGCATGCATCTTCAGTACCCGTTTATATTTCAAATTCAGGCTCAAAACTCACGAAAATTCGATATTTTTGGGTATCAGAAGCGATATGTACATGCCTACTCAGTGGTAGAATATTTTCAAATTTTAGGCCCAAAACATGCTAAAAATCGATATTTTAGGTGCCCAAAGACGATATGTGAATGCATCTTCTGTACCCGTTTATATCGCAAATTCAGGATCAAAACATCCGAATATTCGATAATTTTGGGTCTAAGAAGCGATCTGTATATGCCTACTCAGTGCTAGAATATTTTCAAAATATAGGCCCAAAACTTGCTCAAAATCGATATTTTAGGTGCCCGAAGTCGATATGTGCATGCATCTTCTTTACCCGTTTATATCTCAAATTCAGGCTCAAAACACCCGAAAATTCGATGTTTTTGGGTCCCAGAAGCGATCTGTATATGCCTACTCTGTGTTAGAGTATTTTCAAGATACAGGCCCAAAACATGCTGAAAATCGATATTTTAGGTGCCCAAACTCAATATGTGTATGCATCATCTGTACCCGTTTATATCTCAAATTGAAGCTCAAAACACCCGAAAATTCGATGTTTTTGGGTCCCAGAAGCGATCTGTATATGCCTACACTGTGTTAGAGTATTTTCAAGATACAGGATCAAAACATGCTGAAAATCGATATTTTAGGTGCCCAAACTCAATATGTGTATGCATCATCTGTACCCGTTTATATCTCAAATTGAAGCTCAAAACACCCGAAAATTCGATATTTTTGGGTCCCAGAAGCGATCTGTACATGCCTACTCAATACATGATTGTTTTCAAGATACAGACCCAAAACATGCTGAAAAATCGATATTTTAGGTGCAAAAAGTCGATATGTGCATGCATCTTCTGTACTCGTTTTTATCTCAAATTCTGGCTCAAAACACCCGAAAATTCGATATTTTTGGGTACCAGAAGCGATCTGTACATGCCTACTCAGTGTTAGAGTATTTTCAAAATACAGGCCCAAAACAAGCTGAAAATCGATATTTTAGGTGCTCAAACTCAATATGTGTATGCATCATCTCTACCCGTTTATATCTCAAATTGAAGCTCAAAACACCCGAAAATTCGATATTTTTTGGTCCAAGAAGCAATCTCTACATGCCTATTCAATGCTAGAATGTTTTCATGATACAGACCCAAAACATACTGAAAATCGATATTTTAGGTGCAAAAAGTCGATATGTGCATGCATATTCTGTACCCGTTTATATCTCAAATTCAGGCTCAAAAAACCCAAAAATTCGATATTTTTTGGTCCAAAAAGCGTTCTGTACATGCCTATTCAGTGCTAGAATATTTTCAAAATATAGGCCAAAAACATGCAAAAAATCGATATTTTGGGTGCCCAAAGTCGTTTATATCTCAAATTCAGGCTCAAAAGTCCCGAAAATTCAATATTTTTGGGTCCCAGAAGCGATCTGTACATGACTACTCAGTACTAGACTGTTTTCAAA
Source organism: Petrolisthes cinctipes (assembly GCA_033782935.1). Classification (NCBI taxonomy): domain Eukaryota; kingdom Metazoa; phylum Arthropoda; class Malacostraca; order Decapoda; family Porcellanidae; genus Petrolisthes; species Petrolisthes cinctipes. The sequence goes on from JAWQEG010000014.1 coordinate 584,618, forward strand.
ATATAGGCTCAAAACAAGCTAAAAATCGATATTTTAGGTGTCCAAAGTCAATATGTGTATGCATCTTCTGTACCCGTTTATATCACAAATTCTGGTTCAAAACAAACGAAAATTCGATATTTTTGGATCCAAGAAGCGATCTGTACATGCCTACTTAGTGCTAGAATATTTTCAAAATATAGGCCAAAAACATGCAAAAATCGATATTTTAGGTGCCCAAACTCGATATGTGCATGCACATTCTGTACCCGTTTATATCTCAAATTCAGGCTCAAAATTCCCGAAAATTCAATATTTTTGTGTCCCAGAAGCAATCTGTACATGCCTACTCAGTGCTAGACTGTTTTCAAAATATAGGCTCAAAACATGCTTAAAATCGATATTTTAGGTGTCCAAAGTCGATATGTACATGCATTTTCTGAACCCGTTTATATTTCAAATTCAGGCTCAAAACACACGAAAATTCGATATTTGTGGGTCTCAGAAGCGATCTGTACATGCCTACTCCGTGTTATAGTATTTTCAAGATACAGGCCCAAAACATGCTGAAAATCGATATTTTAGGTGAACCAAGTCAATTTGTGTATGCATCTTCTGTACCCGTTTATATCCAATATTATGGCTCAAAACACCCGAAAATTCGATATTTTCGGGTCCCAGAAGTAATCTGTACATGCCTACTCAATGCTAAAATGTTTTTAAGATATATACCCAAAACATGCTGAAAATTGATATTTTAGGTGCAAAAAGTCGATATGTGCATGTATATTCTGTATCCGTTTATATCTCAAATTCAGGCTCAAAACACCCGAAAATTCGATATTTTTGGGTACCAGAAACGATCTGTACTAGCCTACTCAGTGCTAGAATATTTTCAAAATATAGGCTAAAAACATGCTAAAAATCGATATTTTAGGTGCTCAAAGTCGATGTGTGCATGCATCTTATGTACCCGTTTATATCCCAAATTCAGGCTCAAAACACCCGAATATTCGATAATTTTGGGTCTAAGAAGCGATCTGTACATGCCTACTCAGTGCTAGAATATTTTAAAAATATAGGCCCAAAACTTGCTCAAAATCAATATTTTAGGTGCCCGACGTCGATATGTGCATGCATCTTCTGTACCCTTTTATATCTCAAATTCATGCTCAAAACACCCGAAAATTCGATGTTTTTGGGTCCCAGAAGCGATCTGTACATGCCTACTCTGTGTTAGAGTATTTTCAAGGTACAGCCTAAAAACATGCTAAAAATCGATATTTTAGGTGCCCAAACTCAATATGTGTATGCATCATCTGTACCCGTTTATATCTCAAATTCAGGCTCAAATCACCCGAAAATTCGATATTTTTTGGTCCAAGAAGCGATCTGTACCTGCCTACTCAGTGCTAAAATGTTTTCAGAATATAGGCTTAAAACATGCTAAAAATCGATATTTTAGGTGCCCAAACTCAATATGTGTATGCATCATCTGTACCCGTTTATATCTCAAATTGAAGCTCAAAACACCCGAAAGATCGATATTTTTGGGTCCCAGAAGCGATCTGTACATGCCTACTCAATACATGATTGTTTTCAAGATACAGACCCAAAACATGCTGAAAAATCGTTATTTTAGTTGCAAAAAGTCGATATGTGCATGCATCTTCTGTACTCGTTTATATCTCAAATTCTGGCTCAAAACACCCGAAAATTCGATATTTTTGGGTACCAGAAGCGATCTGTACATGCCTACTCAGTGTTAGAGTATTTTCAAAATACAGGCCCAAAACATGCTGAAAATCGATATTTTAGGTGCTCAAACTCAATATGTGTATGCATCATCTCTACCCGTTTATATCTCAAATTGAAGCTCAAAACACCCGAAAATTCGATATTTTTTGGTCCAAGAAGCAATCTCTACATGCCTATTCAATGCTAGAATGTTTTCTTGATACAGACCCAAAACATACTGAAAATCGATATTTTAGGTGCAAAAAGTCGATATGTGCATGCATATTCTGTACTCGTTTATATCTCAAATTCAGGCTCAAAAAACCCAAAAATTCGATATTTTTTGGTCCAAAAAGCGATCTGTACATGCCTATTCAGTGCTAGAATATTTTCAAAATATAGGCCAAAAACATGCAAAAAATCGATATTTTGGGTGCCCAAAGTCGTTTATATCTCAAATTCAGGCTCAAAAGTCCCGAAAATTCAATATTTTTGGGTCCCAGAAGCGATCTGTACATGACTACTCAGTGCTAGACTGTTTTCAAAATATAGGCACAAAACAAGCTAAAAATCGATATTTTAGGTGTCCAAAGTCAATATGTGTATGCATCTTCTGTACCCGTTTATATCACAAATTCTGGCTCAAAACAAACCAAAATTCGATATTTTTGGATCGAAGAAGCGATCTGTACATGCCTACTTAGTGCTAGAATATTTTCAAAATATAGGCCAAAAACATGCAAAAATCGATATTTTAGGTGCCCAAACTCGATATGTGCATGCACATTCTGTACCCGTTTATATCTCAAATTCAGGCTCAAAAGTCCCGAAAATTCAATATTTTTGGGTCCCAGAAGCAATCTGTACATGCCTACTCAGTGCTAGACTGTTTTCAAAATATAGGCTCAAAACATGCTAAAAATCGATATTTTAGGTGTCCAAAGTCGATATTTGCATGCATCTTCTGGACCCGTTTATATTTCAAATTCAGGCTCAAAACACACGAAAATTCGATATTTTTGGGTCTCAGAAGCGATCTGTACATGCCTACTCCGTGTTATAGTATTTTCAAGATACAGGCCCAAAACATGCTGAAAATCGATATTTTAGGTGCCCCAAGTCAATTTGTGTATGCATCTTCTGTACCCGTTTATATCCAATATTATGGCTCAAAACACCCGAAAATTCGATATTTTCGGGTCCCAGAAGCAATCTGTACATGCCTACTCAATGCTAAAATGTTTTTAAGATATATACCCAAAACATGCTGAAAATTGATATTTTAGGTGCAAAAAGTCGATATGTGCATGTATATTCTGTATCCGTTTATATCTCAAATTCAGGCTCAAAAGACCCGAAAATTCGATAATTTTGGGTACCAGAAACGATCTGTACTAGCCTACTCAGTGCTAGAATATTTTCAAAATATAGGCTAAAAACATGCTAAAAATCGATATTTTAGGTGCTCAAAGTCGATATGTGCATGCATCTTATGTACCCGTTTATATCCCAAATTCAGGCTCAAAACACCCGAATATTCGATAATTTTGGGTCTAAGAAGCGATCTGTACATGCCTACTCAGTGCTAGAATATTTTAAAAATATAGGCCCAAAACATGCTGAAAATTGATATTTTAGGTGCCCAAAGTCAATATATGTATGCATCTTCTGTACCCGTTTATATCTCAAATTCATGCTCAAAACACCCGAAAATTCGATGTTTTTGGGTCCCAGAAGCGATCTGTACATGCCTACTCTGTGTTAGAGTATTTTCAAGGTACAGGCTAAAAACATGCTAAAAATCGATATTTTAGGTGCCCAAACTCAATATGTGTATGCATCATCTGTACCCGTTTATATCTCAAATTCAGGCTCAAATCACCCGAAAATTCGATATTTTTTGGTCCAAGAAGCGATCTGTACCTGCCTACTCAGTGCTAAAATGTTTTCAGAATATAGGCTTAAAACATGCTAAAAATCGATATTTTAGGTGCCCAAAGTCAATATGTGTATGCATATTATGTACCCGTTTATATCTCAAATTCTGGCTCAAAACACCCGAAAATTCGATATTTTTGGGTTCCAGAAGTGATCTCTACATGCCTACTCAATGCTAGAATGTTTTCATGATACAGAACTAAATCATACTGAAAATCGGTATTTTAGGTGCAAAAAGTCAATATGTGCATGCATCTTCTGTACCCGTTTATATCTCAAATTCAGGCTCGAAAAACCCGAAAATTCGATATTTTTGGGTACCAGAAGCGATCTGTACATGCCTACTCCGTGTTAAAGTATTTTCAAAATACAGGCCCAAAACATGCTGAAAATTGATATTTTAGGTGCCCAAAGTCAATATATGTATGCATCTTCTGTACCCGTTTATATCTCAAATTCAGGCTCAAAACACCCGAAAATTCGATATCTTTTGGTCCAAGAAGCGTTCTGTACATGCCTACTGAGTGCTAAAATATTTTCAGAATATAAGCTTAAAACATGCTAAAAATCGATATTTTAGGTGCCCAAAGTCAATATGTGTATGCATCTTCTGTACCCGTTTATATCCCAAATTCTGGCTTAAAACAAACGAAAATTTGATATTTTTGGATCCAAGAAGCGATCTGTACATGCTTACTTATTGCTAGAATATTTTAAAATTTTAGGCCCAAAACATGCTCAAAATCGATATTTTAGGTGTCCAAAGTCGATATGTGAATGCATTTTCTGTACCCGTTTATATCTCAAATTCAGGCTCAAAACACCCGAAATTTCGATATTTTGGGGTCCCAGAAGCGATCTCTACATGCCTATTCAATGCTAGAATGTTTTCATGATACAGAACTAAATCATACTGAAAATCGGTATTTTAGGTGCAAAAAGTCAATATGTGCATGCATCTTCTGTACCCGTTTATATCTCAAATTCAGACTCGAAAAACCCGAAAATTCGATATTTTTGGGTACCAGAAGCGATCTGTACATGCCTACTCCGTGTTAAAGTATTTTCAAAATACAGGCCCAAAACATGCTGAAAATTGATATTTTAGGTGCCCAAAGTCAATATATGTATGCATCTTCTGTACCCGTTTATATCTCAAATTCAGGCTCAAAACACCCGAAAATTCGATATCTTTTGGTCCATGAAGCGTTCTGTACATGCCTACTGAGTGCTAAAATATTTTCAGAATATAAGCTTAAAACATGCTAAAAATCGATATTTTAGGTGCCCAAAGTCAATATGTGAATGCATCTTCTGTACCCGTTTATATCCCAAATTCTGGCTCAGAACAAACGAAAATTTGATATTTTTGGATCCAAGAAGCGATCTGTACATGCTTACTTATTGCTAGAATATTTTAAAATTTTAGGCCCAAAACATGCTCAAAATCGATATTTTAGGTGTCCAAAGTCGATATGTGAATGCATTTTCTGTACCCGTTTATATCTCAAATTCAGGCTCAAAACACCCGAAATTTCGATATTTTTGGGTCCCAGAAGCGATCTCTACATGCCTACTCAATGCTAGAATGTTTTCATGATACAGAACTAAATCATACTGAAAATCGGTATTTTAGGTGCAAAAAGTCAATATGTGCATGCATCTTCTGTACCCGTTTATATCTCAAATTCAGGCTCGAAAAACCCGAAAATTCGATATTTTTGGGTACCAGAAGCGATCTGTACATGCCTACTCCGTGTTAAAGTATTTTCAAAATACAGGCCCAAAACATGCTGAAAATTGATATTTTAGGTGCCCAAAGTCAATATATGTATGCATCTACCTGTACCCGTTTATATCTCAAATTCAGGCTCAAAACACCCGAAAATTCGATATCTTTTGGTCCATGAAGCGTTCTGTACATGCCTACTGAGTGCTAAAATATTTTCAGAATATAAGCTTAAAACATGCTAAAAATCGATATTTTAGGTGCCCAAAGTCAATATGTGTATGCATCTTCTGTACCCGTTTATATCCCAAATTCTGGCTCAGAACAAACGAAAATTTGATATTTTTGGATCCAAGAAGCGATCTGTACATGCTTACTTATTGCTAGAATATTTTAAAATTTTAGGCCCAAAACATGCTCAAAATCGATATTTTAGGTGTCCAAAGTCGATATGTGAATGCATTTTCTGTACCCGTTTATATCTCAAATTCAGGCTCAAAACACCCGAAATTTCGATATTTTTGGGTCCCAGAAGCGATCTCTACATGCCTACTCAATGCTAGAATGTTTTCATGATACAGACTCAAAACATACTGAAAATCGATATTTGAGGTGCAAAAAGTCAATATGTGCATGCATATTCTGTACCCGTTTATCTCTCAAATTCAGGCTCAAAACACCCGAAAATTCGATATTTTTGGGTACCAGAAGCGATCTGTACATGCCTACTTCGTGTTTGAGTATTTTCAAAGTACAGGCCCATAACATGCTCAAAATCGATATTTTAGGTGCAAAAAGTCGATATGTGTATGCATATTCTGTACCCGTTTATATCTCAAATTCAGCCTCAAAAAATCTAAAAATTCGAGATTTTAGGGTACCAGAAGCAATCTGTACATGCCTACTCAGTGCTAGAATATTTTCAAAATATAGTCCAAAAATATGCTAAAAATCGATATTTTAGGTGCTCAAAGTCGATATGTGCATACACCTTCTGTACCCGTTTATATCTCAAATTCAGGCTCAAAAGTCCCGAAAATTCAATATTTTTGGGTCCCAGAAGCGATCTGTACATGCCTACTCAGTGCTAGACTGTTTTCAAAATATACGCTAAAAACAAGCTAAAAATCGATATTTTAGGTGTCTAATGTCGATATGTGCATGCATCTTATGTATCCGTTTATATTTCAAATTCAGGCTCAAAACACACGAAAAATCGATATTTTCGGGTCTCAGAAGTGATCTGTACATGCCTACTCAGTGCAAGAATATTTTCAAATTTTAGGCCCAAAACCATCTCAAAATCGATATTTTAGGTGCCCAAACTCAATATGTGTATGCATTATCTGTACCCGTTTATATCTCAAGTTAAAGCTCAAAACACCCGAAAATTCTATGTTTTTTGGTCCAAGAAGCGATTTGTACCTGCCTACTTAGTGCTATTATATTTTTAGAATATAAGCTTAAATCATGCTAAAAATCGATATTTTAGGTGCCCAAAGTCAATATGTGTATGAATCTTCAGTACCCGTTTATATCTCAAATTCTGGCTCAAAACGCCCGAAAATTCGATATTTTTGGGTCCCAGAAGCGATCTGTACATGCCTACTCTGTGTTAGAGTATTTCATGATACAGGCCCAAAACATACTGAAAATCGATATTTTAGGTGCCCAAACTCAATATGTGTATGCATCATCTGTACCCGTTTATATCTCAAATTCAGGCTCAAAACACCCGAAAATTCGATATTTTTTGGTCCAAGAAGCGATCTGTGCCTGCCTACTCAGTGGTAAAATATTTTCAAAATATAAGCTTAAAACATACTAAAAATCGATATTTTAGGTGCCCAAAGTCAATATGTGTATGCATCTTCTGTACCCGTTTATATCTCAAATTCTGGCTCAAAACACCCGAAAATTCGATATTTTTGGGTCTAAAAAGCGATCTCTACATGCCTACTCAATGCTAGAATGTTTTCTTGATACAGACCCAAAACATACTGAAAATCGATATTTTAGGTGCCCAAAGTCAATATGTGTATGCATATTATGTACCCGTTTATATCTCAAATTCTGGCTCAAAACACCCGAAAATTCGATATTTTTGGGTCCCAGAAGCGATCTCTACATGCCTACTCAATGCTAGAATGTTTTCATGATACAGAACTAAATCATACTGAAAATCGGTATTTTAGGTGCAAAAAGTCAATATGTGCATGCATCTTCTGTACCCGTTTATATCTCAAATTCAGGCTCGAAAAACCCGAAAATTCGATATTTTTGGGTACCATAAGCGATCTGTACATGCCTACTCCGTGTTAAAGTATTTTCAAAATACAGGCCCAAAACATGCTGAAAATTGATATTTTAGGTGCCCAAAGTCAATATATGTATGCATCTTCTGTACCCGTTTATATCTCAAATTCAGGCTCAAAACACCCGAAAATTCGATATCTTTTGGTCCAAGAAGCGTTCTGTACATGCCTACTGAGTGCTAAAATATTTTCAGAATATAAGCTAAAAACATGCTAAAAATCGATATTTTAGGTGCCAAAAGTCAATATGTGTATGCATCTTCTGTACCCGTTTATATCCCAAATTCTGGCTCAAAACAAACGAAAATTTGATATTTTTGGATCCAAGAAGCGATCTGTACATGCTTACTTATTGCTAGAATATTTTAAAATTTTAGGCCCAAAACATGCTCAAAATCGATATTTTAGGTCCAAAGTCGATATGTGAATGCATTTTCTGTACCCGTTTATATCTCAAATTCAGGCTCAAAACACCCGAAATTTCGATATTTTTGGGTCCCAGAAGCGATCTCTACATGCCTACTCAATGCTAGAATGTTTTCATGATACAGACCCAAAACATACTGAAAATCGATATTTTAGGTGCAAAAAGTCAATATGTGCTTGCATCTTCTGTACCCGTTTATATCTCAAATTCAGGCTCAAAACACCCGAAAATTCGATATTTTTGGGTCCCAGAAGCGATCTGTACATGCCTACTCTGTGTTAGAGTATTTTCATGATACAGGCCCAAAACATGCTGAAAATCGATATTTTAGGTGCCCAAACTCAATATGTGTATGCATCTTCTGTACCCGTTTATATCTCAAATTCTGGCTCAAAACACCCGAAAATTCGATATTATTGGGTCTAAAAAGCGATCTCTACATGCCTACTCAATGCTAGAATGTTTTCTTGATACAGACCCAAAACATACTGAAAATCGATATTTTAGGTGCCCAAAGTCAATATGTGTATGCATATTATGTACCCGTTTATATCTCAAATTCTGGCTCAAAACACCCGAAAATTCGATATTTTTGGGTCCCAGAAGCGATCTCTACATGCCTACTCAATGCTAGAATGTTTTCATGATACAGAACTAAATCATACTGAAAATCGGTATTTTAGGTGCAAAAAGTCAATATGTGCATGCATCTTCTGTACCCGTTTATATCTCAAATTCAGGCTCGAAAAACCCGAAAATTCGATATTTTTGGGTACCAGAAGCGATCTGTACATGCCTACTCCGTGTTAAAGTATTTTCAAAATACAGGCCCAAAACATGCTGAAAATTGATATTTTAGGTGCCCAAAGTCAATATATGTATGCATCTTCTGTACCCGTTTATATCTCAAATTCAGGCTCAAAACACCCGAAAATTCGATATCTTTTGGTCCAAGAAGCGTTCTGTACATGCCTACTGAGTGCTAAAATATTTTCAGAATATAAGCTTAAAACATGCTAAAAATCGATATTTTAGGTGCCCAAAGTCAATATGTGTATGCATCTTCTGTACCCGTTTATATCCCAAATTCTGGCTCAAAACAAACGAAAATTTGATATTTTTGGATCCAAGAAGCGATCTGTACATGCTTACTTATTGCTAGAATATTTTAAAATTTTAGGCCCAAAACATGCTTAAATATCGATATTTTAGGTGTCCAAAGTCGATATGTGAATGCATTTTCTGTACCCGTTTATATCTCAAATTCAGGCTCAAAACACCCGAAATTTCGATATTTTTGGGTCCCAGAAGCGATCTCTACATGCCTACTCAATGCTAGAATGTTTTCATGATACAGAACTAAATCATACTGAAAATCGGTATTTTAGGTGCAAAAAGTTAATATGTGCATGCATCTTCTGTACCCGTTTATATCTCAAATTCAGGCTCGAAAAACCCGAAAATTCGATATTTTTGGGTACCAGAAGCGATCTGTACATGCCTACTCCGTGTTAAAGTATTTTCAAAATACAGGCCCAAAACATGCTGAAAATTGATATTTTAGGTGCCCAAAGTCAATATATGTATGCATCTTCTGTACCCGTTTATATCTCAAATTCAGGCTCAAAACACCCGAAAATTCGATATCTTTTGGTCCAAGAAGCGTTCTGTACATGCCTACTGAGTGCTAAAATATTTTCAGAATATAAGCTTAAAACATGCTAAAAATCGATATTTTAGGTGCCCAAAGTCAATATGTGTATGCATCTTCTGTACCCGTTTATATCCCAAATTCTGGGTCAAAACAAACGAAAATTTGATATTTTTTGATCCAAGAAGCGATCTGTACATGCTTACTTATTGCTAGAATATTTTAAAATTTTAGGCCCAAAACATGCTCAAAATCGATATTTTAGGTGTCCAAAGTCGATATGTGAATGCATTTTCTGTACCCGTTTATATCTCAAATTCAGGCTCAAAACACCGGAAATTTCGATATTTTTGGGTCCCAGAAGCGATCTCTACATGCCTACTCAATGCTAGAATGTTTTCATGATACAGACCCAAAACATACTGAAAATCGATATTTGAGGTGCAAAAAGTCAATATGTGCATGCATATTCTGTACCCGTTTATATCTCAAATTCAGGCTCAAAACACCCGAAAATTCGATATTTTTGGGTACCAGAAGCGATCTGTACATGCCTACTTCGTGTTTGAGTATTTTCAAAGTACAGGCCCATAACATGCTCAAAATCGATATTTTAGGTGCAAAATGTCGATATGTGTATGCATATTCTGTACCCGTTTATATCTCAAATTCAGCCTCAAAAAATCTAAAAATTCGAGATTTTAGGGTACCAGAAGCAATCTGTACATGCCTACTCAGTGCTAGAATATTTTCAAATTTTAGGCCCAAGACATGCTCAAAATCGATATTTTAGGTGCCCAAAGTCGATATGTGAATGCATCTTCTGTACCCGTTTATATCTTAAATTCAGGCACAAAAAACCCGAAATTTCGATATTTTTTGGGTCCCGGAAGCGATCTGTACATGCCTACTCCGTGTTAGAGTATTTTCAAGATACAGGCCCAAAACATGCTGAAAATCGATATTTTAGGTGCTCCAAGTCAATTTGTGTATGCATCTTCTGTACCCGTTTATTCCAATATTATGGCTCAAAACACCCGAAAATTCGATATTATTGGGTCCCAGAAGCGATCTGTACATGCCTACTCAATGCTAAAATGTTTTTAAGATATATACCCAAAACATGCTGAAAATCGATATTTTAGGTGCAAAAAGTCGATATGTGCATGCATATTCTGTACCCGTTTATATCTCAAATTCAGGCTCAAAACACCCGAAAATTCGATATTTTTGGGTACCAGAAGCGATCTGTACATGCCTACTCAGTGCTAGAATATTTTCAAAATATAGGCTAAAAACATGCTAAAAATCGATATTTTAGGTGCACAAAGTCGATATGTGCATGCATCTTATGTACCCGTTTATATCCCAAATTCAGGCTCAAAACAACCGAATATTCGATAATTTTGGGTTTAAGAAGCGATCTGTACATGCCTACTCAGTGCTAGAATATTTTCAAAATATAGGCCTAAAACTTGCTCAAAATCGATATTTTAGGTGCCCGAAGTCGATATGTGCATGCATCTTCTGTACCCGTTTATATCTCAAATTCAGGCTCAAAACACCCGAAAATTCGATATTTTTGGGTCCCAGAAGCGATCTGTACATGCCTACTCTGTGTTAGAGTATTTTCATGATACAGGCCCAAAACATGCTGAAAACCGATATTTTAGGTGCCCAAACTCAATATGTGTATGCACCATCTGTACCCGTTTATATCTCAAATTCAGGCACAAAACACCCGAAAATTCGATATTTTTTGGTCCAAGAAGTGATCTGTACCTGCCTACTCAGTGGTAAAATATTTTCAAAATATAAGCTTAAAACATGCTAAAAATCGGTATTTTAGGTGCCCAAAGTCAATATGTGTATGCATCTTCTGTACCCGTTTATATCTCAAATTCAGGCTCAAAACACCCGAAAATTCGATATTTTTGGGTCCCAAAAGCGATCTCTACATGCCTACTCAATGCTAGAATGTTTTCATGATACAGACCCAAAACATACTGAAAATCGATATTTTAGGTGCAAAAAGTCAATATGTGCATGCATATTCTGTACCCGTTTATATCTCAAAATCAGGCTCAAAAAACCTAAGAATTCGATATTTTTGGGTCCCAGAAGCGATCTGTACATGCCTACTCTGTGTTAGAGTATTTTCAAAATATAGGCTCAAAACAAGCTAAAAATCGATATTTTAGGTGTCCAAAGTCGATATGTGCATGCATCTTCAGTACCCGTTTATATTTCAAATTCAGGCTCAAAACACACGAAAATTTGATATTTTTGGGTCTCAGAAACGATCTGTACATGCCCACTCAGTGCAAGAATATTTTCAAATTTTAGGCACAAAACATGCTCAAAATCGATATTTTAGGTGCAAAAAGTCGATATGTGAATGCATCTTCAGTACCCGTTTATATTTCAAATTCAGGCTCAAAACACACGAAAATTTGATATTTTTGGGTCTTAGAAGCGATCTGTACATGCCCACTCAGTGCAAGAATATTTTCAAATTTTAGGCCCAAAACATGCTCAAAATCGATATTTTAGGTGCTCAAAGTCGATATGTGCATGCACCTTCTGTACCCGTTTATATCTCAAATTCAGGCTCAAAAGTCCCGAAAATTCAATATTTTTGGGTCCCAGAAGAGATCTGTACATGCCTACTCAGTGCTAGACTGTTTTCAAAATATACGCTCAAAACAAGCTAAAAATCGATATTTTAGGTGTCTAATGTCGATATGTGCATGCATCTTATGTATCCGTTTATATTTCAAATTCAGGCTCAAAACACACGAAAAATCGATATTTTTGGGTCTCAGAAGTGATCTGTACATGCCTACTCAGTGCAAGAATATTTTCAAATTTTAGGCCCAAAACCATCTCAAAATCGATATTTTAGGTGCCCAAACTCAATATGTGTATGCATCATCTGTACCCGTTTATATCTCAAGTTAAAGCTCAAAACACCCGAAAATTCTATATTTTTTGGTCCAAGAAGCGATTTGTACCTGCCTACTTAGTGCTATTATATTTTTAGAATATAAGCTTAAATCATGCTAAAAATCGATATTTTAGGTGCCCAAAGTCAATATGTGTATGAATCTTCAGTACCCGTTTATATCTCAAATTCTGGCTCAAAACACCCGAAAATTCGATATTTTTGGGTACCAGAAGCAATCTGTACATGCCTGCTTAGTGCTAGAATATTTTTCAAAATATAGGCTAAAAACATGCTAAAAATCGATATTTTATGTGCCCAAAGTCGATATGTGCATGCATCTTATGTACCCGTTTATATCCCAAATTCAGGCTCAAAACTTCCAAATATTCGATAATTTTGGGTCTAAGAAGCGATCTCTACATGCCTACTCAGTGCTAGAATATTTTCAAAATATAGGCCCAAAACATGCTAAAAATCGATATTTTAGGTGCCGGAAGTCGATATGTGCTTGCATCTTCTGTACCCGTTTATATCTCAAAATCAGGCTTAAAAAACCTAAGAATTCTATATTTTTGGGTCCCAGAAGCGATCTGTACATGCCTACTCTGTGTTAGAGTATTTTCAAAATATAGGCTCAAAACAAGCTAAAAATCGATATTTTAGGTGTCCAAAGTCGATATGTGCATGCATCTTCAGTACCCGTTTATATTTCAAATTAAGGCTCAAAACACACGAAAATTTGATATTTTTGGGTCTCAGAAACGATCTGTACATGCCCACTCAGTGCAAGAATATTTTCAAATTTTAGGCCCAAAACAAGCTCAAAATCGATATTTTAGGTGCAAAAAGTCGATATGTGAATGCATCTTCAGTACCCGTTTATATTTCAAATTCAGGCTCAAAACACACGAAAATTTGATATTTTTGGGTCTCAGAAGCGATCTGTACATGCCCACTCAGTGCAAGAATATTTTCAAATTTTAGGCCCAAAACATGCTCAAAATCGATATTTTAGGTGCAAAAAGTCGATATGTGAATGCATCTTCTGTACCCATTTATATATCAAATTCAGGCTCAAAAAACCCAAAAATTCGATATTTCTGGGTCCCAAAAGCGATCTCTACATGCCTACTCAATGCTAGAATGTTTTCATGATACAGACCCAAAACATACTGAAAATCGATATTTTAGGTGCAAAAAGTCGATATGTGCATGCATATTCTGTACCCGTTTATATCTCAAAATCAGGCTCAAAAAACCTAAGAATTCGATATTTTTGGTTCCCAGAAGCGATCTGTACATGCCTACAAAGTGTTAGAGTATTTTCAAGACATAGGCCCAAAACATGCTGAAAATCGATATTTTAGGTGCCCAAAGTCAATATGTGTATGCATCATCTGTACCCGTTTATATCTCAAATTCAGGCTCAAAACACCCGAAAATCCAATATTTTTTGGTCCAAGAGGCGATCTGTACCTGCCTACTCAGTGCTAAAATATTTTCAGAATATAAGCTCAAAACATGCTAAAAATCGATATTTTAGGTGCCCAAAGTCAATATGTGTATGCATCTTCTGTACCCGTTTATATCTCAAATTCTGGCTCAAAACACCCGAAAATTCGATATTTTTGGGTACCAGAAGCGATCTGTACATGCCTACTCCGTGTTAGAGTATTTTCAAAATACAGGCCCAAAACATGCTGAAAATCGCTATTTTAGTTTCCCAAAGTCAATATGTGTATGCATCTTCTGTACCCGTTTATATCCCAAATTCTGGCTCAAAACAAACGAAAATTCGATATTTTTGGATATAAGAAGCAATCTGTACATGCTTACTTAGTGCTAGAATATTTTCAAAATATAGGTCAAAACATGCTAAAAATCGATATTTTGGGTGCCCAAAGTCGTTTATATCTCAAATTCAGGCTCAAAAGTCCCGAAAATTCAATATTTTTGGGTCCCAGAAGCGATCTGTACATGCCTACTCAGTGCTAGACTGTTTTCAAAATATAGGCTCAAAACAAGCTGAAAATCGATATTTTAGTTGTCCAAAGTCGATATGTTCATGCATCTTCAGTACCCGTTTATATTTCAAATTCAGGCTCAAAACACACGAAAATTCGATATTTTTGGGTCTCAGAAGCGATCTGTACATGCCTACTTAGTGCTAGAATATTTTCAAATTTTAGGCCCAAGACATGCTCAAAATCGATATTTTAGGTGCCCAAAGTCGATATGTGAATGCATCTTCTGTACCCGTTTATATCTTAAATTCAGGCACAAAAAACCCGAAATTTCGATATTTTTTGGGTCCCGGAAGCGATCTGTACATGCCTACTCCGTGTTAGAGTATTTTCAAGATACAGGCCCAAAACATGCTGAAAATCGATATTTTAGGTGCTCCAAGTCAATTTGTGTATGCATCTTCTGTACCCGTTTATTCCAATATTATAGCTCAAAACACCCGAAAATTCGATATTTTTGGGTCCCAGAAGCGATCTGTACATGCCTACTCAATGCTAAAATGTTTTTAAGATATATACCCAAAACATGCTGAAAATCGATATTTTAGGTGCAAAAAGTCGATATGTGCATGCATATTCTGTACCCGTTTATATCTCAAATTCAGGCTCAAAACACCTGAAAATTCGATATTTTTGGGTACCAGAAGCGATCTGTACATGCCTACTCAGTGCTAGAATTTTTTCAAAATATAGGCTAAAAACATGCTAAAAATCGATATTTTAGGTGCACAAAGTCGATATGTGCATGCATCTTATGTACCCGTTTATATCCCAAATTCAGGCTCAAAACAACCGAATATTCGATAATTTTGGGTCTAAGAAGCGATCTGTACATGCCTACTCAGTGCTAGAATATTTTCAAAATATAGGCCTAAAACTTGCTCAAAATCGATATTTTAGGTGCCCGAAGTCGATATGTGCATGCATCTTCTGTACCCGTTTATATCTCAAATTCAGGCTCAAAACACCCGAAAATTCGATATTTTTGGGTCCCAGAAGCGATCTGTACATGCCTACTCTGTGTTAGAGTATTTTCAAGATACAGGCCCAAAACATGCTGAAAACCGATATTTGAGGTGCCCAAACTCAATATGTGTATGCACCATCTGTACCCGTTTATATCTCAAATTCAGGCACAAAACACCCGAAAATTCGATATTTTTTGGTCCAAGAAGTGATCTGTACCTGCCTACTCAGTGGTAAAATATTTTCAAAATATAAGCTTAAAACATGCTAAAAATCGGTATTTTAGGTGCCCAAAGTCAATATGTGTATGCATCTTCTGTACCCGTTTATATCTCAAATTCAGGCTCAAAACACCCGAAAATTCGATATTTTTGGGTCCCAAAAGCGATCTCTACATGCCTACTCAATGCTAGAATGTTTTCATGATACAGACCCAAAACATACTAATAATCGATATTTTAGGTGCAAAATGTCGATATGTGCATGCATATTCTGTACCCGTTTATATCTCAAAATCAGGCTTAAAAAACCTAAGAATTCGATATTTTTGGGTCCCAGAAGCGATCTGTACATGCCTACTCTGTGTTAGAGTATTTTCAAAATATAGGCTCAAAACAAGCTAAAAATCGATATTTTAGGTGTCCAAAGTCGATATGTGCATGCATCTTCAGTACCCGTTTATATTTCAAATTAAGGCTCAAAACACACGAAAATTTGATATTTTTGGGTCTCAGAAACGATCTGTACATGCCCACTCAGTGCAAGAATATTTTCAAATTTTAGGCCCAAAACAAGCTCAAAATCGATATTTTAGGTGCAAAAAGTCGATATGTGCATGCATCTTCAGTACCCGTTTATATTTCAAATTCAGGCTCAAAACACACGAAAATTTGATATTTTTGGGTCTTAGAAGCGATCTGTACATGCCCACTCAGTGCAAGAATATTTTCAAATTTTAGGCCCAAAACATGCTCAAAATCGATATTTTAGGTGCAAAAAGTCGATATGTGAATGCATCTTCTGTACCCATTTATATATCAAATTCAGGCTCAAAAAACCCAAAAATTCGATATTTCTGGGTCCCAGAAGCGATCTGTACATGCCTACTCAGTGCTGGAATATTTTCAAAATATAGGCCAAAAACATGCTAAAAATCGATATTTTAGGTGCCCAAAGTCGATATGTGCATGCATCTTATGTACCCGTTTATATCCCAAATTCAGGCTCAAAACTTCCAAATATTCGATAATTTTGGGTCTAAGAAGCGATCTGTACATGCCTACTCAGTGCTTGAATATTTTCAAAATATAGGCCCAAAACATGCTCAAAATCGATATTTTAGGTGCCGGAAGTCGATATGTGCTTGCATCTTCTGTACCCGTTTATATCTCAAATTCAGGCTCAAAACACCCGAAAATTCTATATTTTTTGGTCCAAGAAGCGATCTGTACCTGCCTACTCAGTGGTAAAATATTTTCAAAATATAAGCATAAAACATGCTAAAAATCGATATTTTAGGTGCCCAAAGTCAATATGTGTATGCATCTTCTGTACCCGTTTATATCTCAAATTCTGGCTCAAAACACCCGAAAATTCGATATTTTTGGGTCTAAAAAGCGATCTCTACATGCCTACTCAATGCTAGAATGTTTTCTTGATACAGACCCAAAACATACTAAAAATCGATATTTTAGGTGCAAAAAGTCGATATGTGCATGCATATTCTGTACCCGTTTATATCTTAAATTCAGGCTCAAAAAACCCAAAAATTCGATATTTTTGGGTCCAAGAAGCGATCTGTACATGCCTACTTCGTGTTCGAGTATTTTCAAATTACAGGCCCAAAACATGCTGAAAATCGCTATTTTAGGTGCCCAAAGTCAATATGTGTATGCATCTTCTGTACCCGTTCATATCCCAAATTCTGGCTCAAAACAAACGAAAATTCGATATTTTTGGACATAAGAAGCAATCTGTACATGCTTACTTAGTGCTAGAATATTTTCAAAATATAGGCCAAAATATGCTAAAAATCGATATTTTGGGTGCCCAAAGTCGTTTATATCTCAAATTCAGGCTCAAAAGTCCCGAAAATTCAATATTTTTGGGTCCCAGAAGCGATCTGTACATGCCTACTCAGTGCTAGACTGTTTTCAAAATATAGGCTCAAAACAAGCTGAAAATCGATATTTTAGGTGTCCAAAGTCGATATGTTCATTCATCTTCAGTACCCGTTTATATTTCAAATTCAGGCTCAAAACACACGAAAATTCGATATTTTTAGGTCTCAGAAGCGATCTGTACATGCCTACTTAGTGCTAGAATATTTTCAAATTTTAGGCCCAAGACATGCTCAAAATCGATATTTTAGGTGCCCAAAGTCGATATGTGAATGCATCTTCTTTACCCGTTTATATCCCAAATTCTGGCTCAAAACAAACGAAAATTCGATATTTTTGGACATAAGAAGCAATCTGTACATGCTTACTTAGTGCTAGAATATTTTCAAAATATAGGCCAAAATATGCTAAAAATCGATATTTTGGGTGCCCAAAGTCGTTTATATCTCAAATTCAGGCTCAAAAGTCCCGAAAATTCAATATTTTTGGGTCCCAGAAGCGATCTGTACATGCCTACTCAGTGCTAGACTGTTTTCAAAATATAGGCTCAAAACAAGCTGAAAATCGATATTTTAGGTGTCCAAAGTCGATATGTTCATTCATCTTCAGTACCCGTTTATATTTCAAATTCAGGCTCAAAACACACGAAAATTCGATATTTTTAGGTCTCAGAAGCGATCTGTACATGCCTACTTAGTGCTAGAATATTTTCAAATTTTAGGCCCAAGACATGCTCAAAATCGATATTTTAGGTGCCCAAAGTCGATATGTGAATGCATCTTCTTTACCCGTTTATATCTTAAATTCAGGCACAAAAAACCCGAAATTTCGATATTTTTTTGGTCCGGGAAGCGATCTGTACATGCCTACTCAGTGTTAGAGTATTTTCAAGATACAGGCCCAAAACATGCTGAAAATCGATATTTTAGGTGCCCCAAGTCAATTTGTGTATGCATCTTCTGTACCCGTTTATTCCAATATTATGGCTCAAAACACCCGAAAATTCGATATTTTTGGGTCCCAGAAGCGATCTGTACATGCCTACTCAATGCTAAAATGTTTTTAAGATATATACCCAAAACATGCTGAAAATCGATATTTTAGGTGCAAAAAGTCGATATGTGCATGCATATTCTGTACCCGTTTATATCTCAAACTCAGGCTCAAAACACCCGAAAATTCGATATTTTTGGGTACCAGAAGCGATCTGTACATGCCTACTCAGTGCTAGAATATTTTCAAAATATAGGCTAAAAACATGCTAAAAATCGATATTTTAGGTGCACAAAGTCGATATGTGCATGCATCTTATGTACCCGTTTATATCCCAAATTCAGGCTCAAAACTACCGAATATTCGATAATTTTGGGTCTAAGAAGCAATCTGTACATGCCTACTCAGTGCTAGAATATTTTCAAAATATAGGCCTAAAACTTGCTCAAAATCGATATTTTAGGTGCCCGAAGTCGATATGTGCATGCATCTTCTGTACCCGTTCATATCTCAAATTCAGGCTCAGAACACCCGAAAATTCGATATTTTTGGGTCCCAGAAGCGATCTGTACATGCCTACTCTGTGTTAGAGTATTTTCGAGATACAGGCCCAAAACATGCTGAAAATCGATATTTTAGGTGCCCAAACTCAATATGTGTATGCATCATCTGTACCCGTTTACATCTCAAATTCAGGCACAAAACACCCGAAAATTCGATATTTTTTGGTCCAAGAAGTGATCTGTACCTGCCTACTCAGTGGTAAAATATTTTCAAAATATAAGCTTAAAACATGCTAAAAATCGGTATTTTAGGTGCCCAAACTCAATATGTGTATGCATCATCTGTACCCGTTTATATCTCAAATTGAAGCTCAAAAAACCCGAAAATTCGATATTTTTTGGTCCAAGAAGCGATTTGTACCTTCCTACTTAGTGCTAACATATTTTTAGAATATAAGCTTAAAACATGCTAAAAATCGATATTTTAGGTGCCCAAAGTCAATATGTGCATGCATATTCTGTACCCGTTTATATCTCAAATTCAGCCTCAAAACACCCGAAAATTCGATATTTTTGGGTACCAGAAGCAATCTGTACATGCCTACTTCGTGTTCGATTACTTTCATATTACAGGCCCAAAACATGCTCGAAATCGATATTATAGGTGCCCAAAGTCGATATGTGCATGTATCTTATGTACCCGTTTATATTCCAAATTCAGGCTCAAATAACCCGATATTTCGATATTTTTGGGTCCCAGAAACGATCTGTACATGCCTACTCCGTGTTAGAGTATTTTCAAGATAAAGGCCCAAAATATGCTGAAAATCGATATTTTAGGTGCAAAAAGTCGATATGTGTATGCATCTTCTGTACCCGTTTATATCTCTAATTCAGGCTCAAAACACCCGAAAATTCGATATTTTTGGGTCCCAGAAGCGATCTCTACTCAATCCTAGAATGTTTTCATGATACAGTCCTAAAACATACTGAAAATCGACATTTTAGGTGCAAAAAGTCAATATGTGCTTGCATATTCTGTACCCATTTATATCTCAAATTCAGGCTCAAAACACCCGAAAATTCGATATTTTTGGGTACCAGAAGCGATCTGAGTTTGAGTATTTTCAAATTACAGGCCCAAAACATGCTCAAAATCGATATTTTAGGTGCAAAAAGTCAATATGTGCATGCACCTTCTGTACCCGTTTATATCTCAAATTTAGGCTCAAAAGTCCCAAAAATTCCATATTTTTGGGTCCCAGAAGCGATCTGTACATGCCTACTCAGTGCTAGACTGTTTTCAAAATATAGGCTCAAAACAAGCTAAAAATCGATATTTTAGGTGTCCAAAGTCGATATGTGAATGCATCATCTGTACCCGTTTATATCTCAAATTCAGGCTCAAAAAACCCGAAATTTCGATATATTTGGGTCCCAGAAACGATCTGTACATGCCTACTCCGTGTTAGAGTATTTTCAAGATACAGGCCCAAAACATAATGAAAATCGATATTTTAGGAGCCGCAAGTCAATTTGTGTATGCATCTTATGTACCCGTTTATATCCAATATTATGGCTTAAAACACCTGAAAATTCGATTTTTTCGGGTCCCAGAAGCGATGTGTACATGCCTACTCAATGCTAAAATGTTTTTAAGATATATACCCAAAACATGCTGAAAATCAATATTTTAGGTGCAAAAAGTCGATATGTGAATATATCTTCTGTAACCGTTCATATCTCAAATTCAGGCTCAAAAAAAAAATAAAAATCGATATTTTTGGGTCCCTGAAGCGATCTGTACATGCCTACTCAGTGCTAGAATATTTTCAAAATATAGGCTCAAAACATGCTAAAAATCGATATTTTAGGTGCCCAAAGTCGATATGTGCATTCAACTTTTGTACCCGTTTATATCTCAAATTCAGGCTCAAAAGTCCTGAAAATTCAATATTTTTGTGGTCCGAGAAGCGATCTGTACATGCCTACACAGTACTAGAATGTTTTCAAAATATAGGCTCAAAACATGCTAAAAATCGATATTTTAGGTGTCCAAAGTCGATATGAGCATGCATCTTCAGTACCCGTTTATATTTCAAATTCAGGCTCAAAACACTCGAAAATTCGATATTTTTTTGTCTCAGAAGCGATCTGTACATGCCTACTCAGTGCTAGAATATTTTCAAATTTTAGGCCCAAAACATGCTTAAAATCGATATTTTAGGTGCAAAAAGTCGATATGTGCATGCATCTTATGTACCCGTTTATATTCCAAATTTAGGCTCAAAAAACCCGAAATTTCGATGTTTTTGGGTCCCAAAAGCGATCTGTACATGCCTACTCCGTGTTAGAGTATTTTCAAGTTACAGGCCCAAAACATGCTGAAAATCGATATTTTAGGTGCAAAAAGTCGATATGTGCATGCATCTTCTGTACCCGTTTATATCTCAAATTCAGGCTGAAAACACCCGAAAATTCGATATTTTTTGGTACCAGAAGCGATCTGTACATGCCTACTCCGTGTTAAGGTATTTTCAAAATACAGGCCCAAAACATGCTGAAAATCGATATTTTAGGTCCCCCAAGTCAATTTGTGTTTGCATCTTCTGTACCCGTTTATATCTCAAATTCAGGCTCAAATCACCCGAAAATTTTATATTTGTGGGTTCCAGAAGTGATCTGTCCATGCCTACTCAGTGCTAGACTTTTTTCAAAATATAGGCTAAAAACATGCTAAAAATCGATGTTTTAGGTGCCCAAAGTCGATATGTGCAAGCATCTTCTGTACCCGTTTATATCTGAAATTCTGGCTCGAAACACCCGAAAATTCGATATTTTTGGGTCCCAGAAGCGATCTGCACATGCCTACTCTGTGTTAGAGTATTTTCAAGATACAGGCCCAAACATGCTGAAAATCGATATTTTATGTGCCCAAACTCAATATGTGTATGCATCATCTGTACCCGTTTATATCTCAAATTAAGGCTCTAAACACCCGAAAATTCGATATTTTTTGGTCCAAGAAGCGATCTGTACCTGCCTACTCAGTGGTAAAATATTTTCAAAATATAAGCTTAAAACATGCTAAAAATCGATATTTTAGGTGCAAAAAGTCAATATGTGCATGCATATTCTGTACCCGTTTATATCTCAAATTCAGGCTCAAATCACCCGAAAATTCGATATTTTTGGGTACCAGAAGCGATCTGTACATGCCTACTCAGTGCTAGAATATTTTCAAAATATAGATCAAAAACATGCTAAAAATCGATATTTTAGGTGCCCAAAGTCGATATATGAATACATCTTCAGTACCCGTTCATATCTCAAATTCAGGCTAAAAAAAAAACAAAAATTCGATATTTTTGGGTCCCTGAAGCGATCTGTACATGCCTACTCAGTGCTAGAATATTTTCAAAATATAGGCTCAAAACATGCTAAAAATCGATATTTTAGGTGCCCAAAGTCGATATGTGCATGCAACTTTTGTACCCGTTTATATCTCAAATTCAGGCTCAAAAACCCGAAAATTCAATATTTTTTGGGTCCGAGAAGCGATCTGTACATGCCTACTCAGTTCTAGACTGTTTTCAAAATATAGGCTCAAAACATGCTAAAAATCGATATTTTAGGTGTCCAAAGTCGATATGAGCATGCATCTTCAGTACCCGTTTATATTTCAAATTCAGGATCAAAACACACGAAAATTCGATATTTTTTTGTCTCAGAAGCGATCTGTACATGCCTACTCAGTGCTAGAATATTTTCAAATTTTAGGCCCAAAACATGCTTAAAATCGATATTTTAGGTGCCCAAAGTCGATATGTGCATGCATCTTATGTACCCGTTTATATTCCAAATTTAGGCTCAAAAAACCCGAAATTTCGATATTTTTGGGTCCCAGAAGCGATCTGTACATGCCTACTCCGTGTTAGAGTATTTTCAAGATACAGGCCCAAAACATGCTGAAAATCGATATTTTAAGTGCAAAAAGTCGATATGTGCATGCATCTTCTGTACCCGTTTATATCTCAAATTCAGGCTGAAAACACCCGAAAATTCGATATTTTTTGGTACCAGAAGCGATCTGTACATGCCTACTCCGTGTTAAGGTATTTTCAAAATACAGGCCCAAAACATGCTGAAAATCGATATTTTAGGTCCCCCAAGTCAATTTGTGTTTGCATCTTCTGTACCCGTTTATATCTCAAATTCAGGCTCAAATCACCCGAAAATTTTATATTTGTGGGTTCCAGAAGTGATCTGTCCATGCCTACTCAGTGCTAGACTTTTTTCAAAATATAGGCTAAAAACATGCTAAAAATCGATGTTTTAGGTGCCCAAAGTCGATATGTGCAAGCATCTTCTGTACCCGTTTATATCTGAAATTCTGGCTCGAAACACCCGAAAATTCGATATTTTTGGGTCCCAGAAGCGATCTGCACATGCCTACTCTGTGTTAGAGTATTTTCAAGATACAGGCCCAAACATGCTGAAAATCGATATTTTATGTGCCCAAACTCAATATGTGTATGCATCATCTGTACCCGTTTATATCTCAAATTAAGGCTCTAAACACCCGAAAATTCGATATTTTTTGGTCCAAGAAGCGATCTGTACCTGCCTACTCAGTGGTAAAATATTTTCAAAATATAAGCTTAAAACATGCTAAAAATCGATATTTTAGGTGCAAAAAGTCAATATGTGCATGCATATTCTGTACCCGTTTATATCTCAAATTCAGGCTCAAATCACCCGAAAATTCGATATTTTTGGGTACCAGAAGCGATCTGTACATGCCTACTCAGTGCTAGAATATTTTCAAAATATAGACCAAAAACATGCTAAAAATCGATATTTTAGGTGCCCAAAGTCGATATATGAATACATCTTCAGTACCCGTTCATATCTCAAATTCAGGCTAAAAAAAAAACAAAAATTCGATATTTTTGGGTCCCTGAAGCGATCTGTACATGCCTACTCAGTGCTAGAATATTTTCAAAATATAGGCTCAAAACATGCTAAAAATCGATATTTTAGGTGCCCAAAGTCGATATGTGCATGCAACTTTTGTACCCGTTTATATCTCAAATTCAGGCTCAAAAGTCCCGAAAATTCAATATTTTTGGGTCCGAGAAGCGATCTGTACATGCCTACTCAGTTCTAGACTGTTTTCAAAATATAGGCTCAAAACATGCTAAAAATCGATATTTTAGGTGTCCAAAGTCGATATGAGCATGCATCTTCAGTACCCGTTTATATTTCAAATTCAGGATCAAAACACACGAAAATTCGATATTTTTTTGTCTCAGAAGCGATCTGTACATGCCTACTCAGTGCTAGAATATTTTCAAATTTTAGGCCCAAAACATGCTTAAAATCGATATTTTAGGTGCCCAAAGTCGATATGTGCATGCATCTTATGTACCCGTTTATATTCCAAATTTAGGCTCAAAAAACCCGAAATTTCGATATTTTTGGGTCCCAGAAGCGATCTGTACATGCCTACTCCGTGTTAGAGTATTTTCAAGATACAGGCCCAAAACATGCTGAAAATCGATATTTTAAGTGCAAAAAGTCGATATGTGCATGCATCTTCTGTACCCGTTTATATCTCAAATTCAAGCTGAAAACACCCGAAAATTCGATATTTTTTGGTCCAAGAAGCGATCTGTACCTGCCTACTCAGTGCTAAAATATTTTCAGAATATAAGCTTAAAACATGCAAAAAATCGATATTTTAGGTGCCCAAAGTCAATATTTGTATGCATCTTCTGTACCCGTTTATATCTGAAATTCTGGCTCATAAAACCCGAAAATTCGATATTTTTGGGTCCCAGAAGCGATCTGTACATGCCTACTCCGTGTTAGAGTATTTTCAAGATACAGGCCCAAAACATGCTTAAAATCGATATTTTAAGTGCAAAAAGTCGATATGTGCATGCATCTTCTGTACCCGTTTATATCTCAAATTCAGGCTGAAAACACCCGAAAATTCGATATTTTTGGGTACCAGAAGTGATCTGTACATGCCTACTCAGTGCTAGAATTTTTTCAAAATATAGGCTAAAAACATGCTAAAAATCGATATTTTAGGTGCCCAAAGTCGATATGTGCATGCATCTTATGTACCCGTTTATATCCCAAATTCAGGCTCAAAACATCCGAATATTCTATAATTTTGGGTCTAAGAAGCGATCTGTACATGCCTACTCAGTGCTAGAATATATTCAAAATATAGGATAAAAACTTGCTCAAAATAGATATTTTAGGTGCCCGAAGTCGATATGGGCAAGCATCTTCTGTACCCGTTTATATCTCAAATTCAGGCTCTAAACACCCGAAAATTCGATATTTTTGGGTCCCATAAGCAATCTGTACATGCCTACTCTGTGTTAGAGTATTTTCAAAATACAGGCCCAAAACATGCTGAAAATCGATATTTTAGGTGCAAAAACTCAATATGTGTATGCATCATCTGTACCCGTTTATATCTCAAATTCAGGCTCAAAACACCCGAAAATTCGATATTTTTTGGTCCAAGAAGCGATCTGTACCTGCCTACTCAGTGCTAAAATATTTTCAGAATATAAGCTTAAAACATGCAAAAAATCGATATTTTAGGTGCCCAAAGTCAATATGTGTATGCATCTTCTGTACCCGTTTATATCTGAAATTCTGGCTCAAAACACCCGAAAATTCGATATTTTTGGGTCCCAGAAGCGATCTGTACATGCCTACTCTGTGTTAGAGTATTTTCAAGATACAGGCCCAAAACATGCTGAAAATCGATATTTTAGGTGCCCAAACTCAATATGTGTATGCATCATCTGTACCCGTTTATATCTCAAATTAAGGCTCAAAACACCCGAAAATTCGATATTTTTTGGTCCAAGAAGCGATCTGTACCTGCCTACTCAGTGCTAAAATATTTTCAGAATATAAGATTAAAACATGCTAAAAATCGATATTTTAGGTGCCCAAAGTCAATATGTGTATGCATCTTCTGTACCCGTTTATATCTCAAATTCTGGCTCAAAACACCCGAAAATTAGATATTTTTGGGTCCCAGAAGCGATCTCTACTCAATGCTAGAATGTTTTCATGATACAGACCTAAAACATACTGAAAATCGACATTTTAGGTGCAAAAAGTCAATATGTGCATGCATCTTCAGTACCCGTTTATAATTTAAATTCAAGCTCAAAATACACGAAAATTCGATATTTTTGTTTATCAGAAGCAATCTGTACATGCCTACTCAGTGCTAGAATATTTTCAAATTTTAGGCCAAAAATATGCTCAAAATCGATATTTTAGGTGCCCAAAGTCGATATGTGAATACATTTTCTGTACCCGTTCATATCTCAAATTCAGGCTAAAAAAAAAACAAAAATTCGATATTTTTGGGTCCCTGAAGCGATCTGTACCTGCCTACTCAGTGCTAAAATATTTTCAGAATATAAGATTAAAACATGCTAAAAATCGATATTCTAGGTGTCCAAAGTCGATATGAGCATGCATCTTCAGTACCCGTTTATATTTCAAATTCAGGCTCAAAACACACGAAAATTCGATATTTTTTTGTCTCAGAAGCGATCTGTACTTGCCTACTCAGTGCTAAAATATTTTCAAATTTTAGGCCCAAAACATGCTTAAAATCGATATCTTAGGTGCCCAAAGTCGATATGTGCATGCATCTTATGTACCCGTTTATATTCCAAATTTAGGCTAAAAAAACCCGGAATTTCGATTTTTTTGGGTCCCAGAAGCGATCTGTACATGCCTACTCCGTGTTAGAGTATTTTCAAGATACAGGCCCAAAACATGCTGAAAATCGATATTTTAGGTGCAAAAAGTCGATATGTGCATATATCTTCTGTACCCGTTTATATCTCAAATTCAGGCTGAAAACACCCGAAATTTCGATATTTTTGGGTACCAGAAGTGATCTGTACATGCCTACTCAGTGCTAGAATTTTTTCAAAATAAAGGCTAAAAACATCCTAAAAATCGATATTTTAGGTGCCCAAAGTCGATATGTGCATGCATCTTATGTACCCGTTTATATCCCAAATTTAGGCTCAAAACATCCGAATATTCGATAATTTCGGGTCTAAGAAGCGATATGTACATGCCTACTCAGTGCTAGAATATTTTCAAAATATAGGCTAAAAACTTGCTCAAAATCGATATTTTAGGTGCCCGAAGTCGATATGTGCAAGCATCTTCTGTACCCGTTTATATCTCAAATTCAGGCTCTAAACACCCGAAAATTCGATATTTTTGGGTCCCAGAAGCGATCTGTACCTGCCTACTCTGTGTTAGAGTATTTTCAAAATACAGGCCCAAAACATGCTGAAAATCGATATTTTAGGTGCAAAAACTCAATATGTGTATGCATCATCTGTACCCGTTTATATCTCAAATTCAGGCTCAAAACATCCGAATATTCTATAATTTTGGGTCTAAGAAGCGATCTGTACATGCCTACTCAGTGCTAGAATATTTTCAAAATATAGGCTAAAAACTTGCTCAAAATCGATATTTTAGGTGCCCGAAGTCGATATGTGCAAGCATCTTCTATACCCGTTTATATCTCAAATTCAGGCTCTAATCACCCGAAAATTCGATATTTTTGTGTCCCAGAAGCGATCTGTACATGCCTACTCTGTGTTAGAGTATTTTCAAAATACAGGCCCAAAACATGCTGAAAATCGATATTTTAGGTGCAAAAACTCAATATGTGTATGCATCATCTGTACCCGTTTATATCTCAAATTCAGGCTCAAAACACCCGAAAATTCGATATTTTTTGGTCCAAGAAGCGATCTGTACCTGCCTACTCAGTGCTAAAATATTTTCAGAATATAAGCTTAAAACATGCAAAAAATCGATATTTTAGGTGCCCAAAGTCAATATGTGTATGAATCTTCTGTACCCGTTTATATCTGAAATTCTGGCTCAAATCACCCTAAAATTCGATATTTTTTGGTCCCAGAAGCGATCTGTACATACCTACTCTGTGTTAGAGTATTTTCAAGATACAGGCCCAAAACATGCTGAAAATCGATATTTTAGGTGCCCAAACTCAATATGTGTATGCATCATCTGTACCCGTTTATATCTCAAATTAAGGCTCAAAACACCCGAAAATTCGATATTTTTTGGTCCAAGAAGCGATCTGTACCTGCCTACTCAGTGGTAAAATATTTTCAAAATATAAGCTTAAAACATGCTAAAAATCGATATTTTAGGTGCCCAAAGTCAATATATGTATGAATCTTCTGTACCCGTTTATATCTCAAATTCTGGCTCAAAACTCCCGAAAAATCGATATTTTTTGGTCCCAGTAGCGATCTCTACATGCCAACTCAATGCTAGAATGTTTTCATGATACAGACCCAAAACATACTAAAAATCGATATTTTAGGTGCAAAAAGTCAATATGTGCATGCATATTCTGTACCCGTTTATATCTCAAAATCAGGCTCAAATCACCCGAAAATTCGATATTTTTTGGTCCAAGAAGCGATCTGTACCTGCCTACTCAGTGCTAAAATATTTTCAGAATATAAGATTAAAACATGCTAAAAATCGATATTTTAGGTGCCCAAAGTCAATATGTGTATGCATCTTCTGTACCCGTTTATATCTCAAATTCTGGCTCAAAACACCCGAAAATTCGATATTTTTGGGTCCCAGAAGCGATCTCTACTCAATGCTAGAATGTTTTCATGATACAGACCTAAAACATACTGAAAATCGACATTTTATGTGCAAAAAGTCAATATGTGCATGCATCTTCAGTACCCGTTTATAATTTAAATTCAAGCTCAAAATACACGAAAATTCGATATTTTTGGGTATCAGAAGCTATCTGTACATGCCTACACAGTGCTAGAATATTTTCAAATTTTAGGCCAAAAATATGCTCAAAATCGATATTTTAGGTGCCCAAAGTCGATATGTGAATACATCTTTTGTACCCGTTCATATCTCATATTCAGGCTAAAAAAAAAACAAAAATTCGATATTTTTGGGTCCCTGAAGCGATCTGTACCTGCATACTCAGTGCTAAAATATTTTCAGAATATAAGATTAAAACATGCTAAAAATCGATATTTTAGGTGTCCAAAGTCGATATGAGCATGCATCTTCAGTACCCGTTTATATTTCAAATTCAGGCTCAAAACACACGAAAATTCGATATTTTTTTGTCTCAGAAGCGATCTGTACATGCCTACTCAGTGCTAAAATATTTTCAAATTTTAGGCCCAAAACATGCTTAAAATCGATATCTTAGGTGCCCAAAGTCGATATGTGCATGCATCTTATGTACCCGTTTATATTCCAAATTTAGGCTCAAAACACCCGAAATTTCGATATTTTTGGGTCCCAGAAGTGATCTGTACATGCCTACTCCGTGTTAGAGTATTTTCAAGATACAGGCCCAAAACATGCTGAAAATCGATATTTTAGGTGCAAAAAGTCGATATGTGCATGCATCTTCTGTACCCGTTTATATCTCAAATTCAGGCTGAAAACACCCGAAAATTCGATATTTTTGGGTACCAGAAGTGATCTGTACATGCCTACTCAGTGCTAGAATTTTTTCAAAATATAGGCTAAAAACATGCTAAAAATCGATATTTTAGGTGCCCAAAGTCGATATGTGCATGCATCTTATGTACCCGTTTATATCCCAAATTCAGGCTCAAAACATCCGAATATTCTATAATTTCGGGTCTAAGAAGCGATATGTACATGCCTACTCAGTGCTAGAATATTTTCAAAATATAGGCTAAAAACTTGCTCAAAATCGATATTTTAGGTGCCCGAAGTCGATATGTGCAAGCATCTTCTGTACCCGTTTATATCTCAAATTCAGGCTTAAAACACCCGAAAATTCGATATTTTTGGGTCCCAGAAGCGATCTGTACCTGCCTACTCTGTGTTAGAGTATTTTCAAAATACAGGCCCAAAACATGCTGAAAATCGATATTTTAGGTGCAAAAACTCAATATGTGTATGCATCATCAGTACCCGTTTATATCTCAAATTCAGGCTCAAAACACCCGAAAATTCGATATTTTTTGGTCCAAGAAGCGATCTGTACCTGCCTACTTAGTGCTAAAATATTTTCAGAATATAAGCTTAAAACATGCAAAAAATCGATATTTTAGGTGCCCAAAGTCAATATGTGTATGCATCTTCTGTACCCGTTTATATCTCAAATTCTGGCTCAAAACATCCGAAAATTAGATATTTTTGGGTCCCAGAAGCGATCTCTACTCAATCCTAGAATGTTTTCATGATACAGACCTAAAACATGCTAAAAATCGATATTTTAGGTGCAAAAACTCAATATGTGTATGCATCATCTGTACCCGTTTATATCTCAAATTCAGGCTCAAAACATCCGAATATTCTATAATTTTGGGTCTAAGAAGCGATCTGTACATGCCTACTCAGTGCTGGAATATTTTCAAAATATAGGCAAAAAACTTGCTCAAAATCGATATTTTAGGTGCCCGAAGTCGATATGTGCAAGCATCTTCTATACCCGTTTATATCTCAAATTCAGGCTCTAAACACCCGAAAATTCGATACTTTTGTGTCCCAGAAGCGATCTGTACATTCCTACTCTGTGTTAGAGTATTTTCAAAATACAGGCCCAAAACATGCTGAAAATCGATATTTTAGGTGCAAAAACTCAATATGTGTATGCATCATCTGTACCCGTTTATATCTCAAATTAAGGCTCAAAACACCCGAAAATTCGATATTTTTTGGTCCAAGAAGCGATCTGTACCTGCCTACTCAGTGCTAAAATATTTTCAGAATATAAGCTTAAAACATGCAAAAAATCGATATTTTAGGTGCCCAAAGTCAATATGTGTATGCATCTTCTGTACCCGTTTATATCTGAAATTCTGGCTCAAAACACCCGAAAATTCGATATTTTTGGGTCCCAGAAGCGATCTGTACATG
Organism: Petrolisthes cinctipes; assembly: GCA_033782935.1. Classification (NCBI taxonomy): domain Eukaryota; kingdom Metazoa; phylum Arthropoda; class Malacostraca; order Decapoda; family Porcellanidae; genus Petrolisthes; species Petrolisthes cinctipes. The sequence goes on from JAWQEG010000014.1 coordinate 615,944, forward strand.
CCTACTCTGTGTTAGAGTATTTTCAAGATACAGGCCCAAAACATGCTGAAAATCGATATTTTAGGTGCCCAAACTCAATATGTGTATGCATCATCTGTACCCGTTTATATCTCAAATTAAGGCTCAAAACACCCGAAAATTCGATATTTTTTGGTCCAAGAAGCGATCTGTACCTGCCTACTCAGTGGTAAAATATTTTCAAAATATAAGCTTAAAACATGCTAAAAATCGATATTTTAGGTGCCCAAAGTCAATATATGTATGAATCTTCTGTACCCGTTTATATCTCAAATTCAGGCTCAAAACTCCCGAAAAATCGATATTTTTGGGTCCCAGTAGCGATCTCTACATGCCAACTCAATGCTAGAATGTTTTCATGATACAGACCCAAAACATACTAAAAATCGATATTTTAGGTGCAAAAAGTCAATATGTGCATGCATATTCTGTACCCGTTTATATCTCAAAATCAGTCTCAAATCACCCGAAAATTCGATATTTTTTGGTCCAAGGATCGATCTGTACCTGCCTACTCAGTGCTAAAATATTTTCAGAATATAAGATTAAAACATGCTAAAAATCGATATTTTAGGTGCCCAAAGTCAATATGTGTATGCATCTTCTGTACCCGTTTATATCTCAAATTCTGGCTCAAAACACCCGAAAATTCGATATTTTTGGGTCCCAGAAGCGATCTCTACTCAATGCTAGAATGTTTTCATGATACAGACCTAAAACATACTGAAAATCGACATTTTAGGTGCAAAAAGTCAATATGTGCATGCATCTTCAGTACCCGTTTATAATTTAAATTCAAGCTCAAAATACACGAAAATTCGATATTTTTGGGTATCAGAAGCTATCTGTACATGCCTACACAGTGCTAGAATATTTTCAAATTTTAGGCCAAAAATATGCTCAAAATCGATATTTTAGCTGCCCAAAGTCGATATGTGAATACATCTTCTGTACCCGTTCATATCTCAAATTCAGGCTAAAAAAAAAACAAAAATTCGATATTTTTGGGTCCCTGAAGCGATCTGTACCTGCATACTCAGTGCTAAAATATTTTCAGAATATAAGATTAAAACATGCTAAAAATCGATATTTTAGGTGTCCAAAGTCGATATGAGCATGCATATTCAGTACCCGTTTATATTTCAAATTCAGGCTCAAAACACACGAAAATTCGATATTTTTTTGTCTCAGAAGCGATCTGTACATGCCTACTCAGTGCTAAAATATTTTCAAATTTTAGGCCCAAAACATGCTTAAAATCGATATCTTAGGTGCCCAAAGTCGATATGTGCATGCATCTTATGTACCCGTTTATATTCCAAATTTAGGCTCAAAAAACCCGAAATTTCGATATTTTTGGGTCCCAGAAGTGATCTGTACATGCCTACTCCGTGTTAGAGTATTTTCAAGATACAGGCCCAAAACATGCTGAAAATCGATATTTTAGGTGCAAAAAGTCGATATGTGCATGCATCTTCTGTACCCGTTTATATCTCAAATTCAGGCTGAAAACACCCGAAAATTCGATATTTTTGGGTACCAGAAGTGATCTGTACATGCCTACTCAGTGCTAGAATTTTTTCAAAATATAGGCTAAAAACATGCTAAAAATCGATATTTTAGGTGCCCAAAGTCGATATGTGCATGCATCTTATGTACCCGTTTATATCCCAAATTCAGGCTCAAAACATCCGAATATTCTATAATTTCGGGTCTAAGAAGCGATATGTACATGCCTACTCAGTGCTAGAATATTTTCAAAATATAGGCTAAAAACTTGCTCAAAATCGATATTTTAGGTGCCCGAAGTCGATATGTGCAAGCATCTTCTGTACCCGTTTATATCTCAAATTCAGGCTCTAAACACCCGAAAATTCGATATTTTTGGGTCCCAGAAGCGATCTGTACCTGCCTACTCTGTGTTAGAGTATTTTCAAAATACAGGCCCAAAACATGCTGAAAATCGATATTTTAGGTGCAAAAACTCAATATGTGTATGCATCATCTGTATCCGTTTATATCTCAAATTCAGGCTCAAAACACCCGAAAATTCGATATTTTTTGGTCCAAGAAGCGATCTGTACCTGCCTACTCAGTGCTAAAATATTTTCAGAATATAAGCTTAAAACATGCAAAAAATCGATATTTTAGGTGCCCAAAGTCAATATGTGTATGCATCTTCTGTACCCGTTTATATCTCAAATTCTGGCTCAAAACATCCGAAAATTAGATATTTTTGGGTCCCAGAAGCGATCTCTACTCAATCCTAGAATGTTTTCATGATACGGACCTAAAACATGCTAAAAATCGATATTTTAGGTGCAAAAACTCAATATGTGTATGCATCATCTGTACCCGTTTATATCTCAAATTCAGGCTCAAAACATCCGAATATTCTATAATTTTGGGTCTAAGAAGCGATCTGTACATGCCTACTCAGTGCTGGAATATTTTCAAAATATAGGCTAAAAACTTGCTCAAAATCGATATTTTAGGTGCCCGAAGTCGATATGTGCAAGCATCTTCTATACCCGTTTATATCTCAAATTCAGGCTCTAAACACCCGAAAATTCGATATTTTTGTGTCGCAGAAGCGATCTGTACATGCCTACTCTGTGTTAGAGTATTTTCAAAATACAGGCCCAAAACATGCTGAAAATCGATATTTTAGGTGCCCAAACTCAATATGTGTATGCATCATCTGTACCCGTTTATATCTCAAATTAAGGCTCAAAACACCCGAAAATTCGATATTTTTTGGTCCAAGAAGCGATCTGTACCTGCCTACTCAGTGCTAAAATATTTTTAGAATATAAGCTTAAAACATGCAAAAAATCGATATTTTAGGTGCCCAAAGTCAATATGTGTATGCATCTTCTGTACCCGTTTATATCTGAAATTCTGGCTCAAAACACCCGAAAATTCGATATTTTTGGGTCCCAGAAGCGATCTGTACATGCCTACTCTGTGTTAGAGTATTTTCAAGATACAGGCCCAAAACATGCTGAAAATCGATATTTTAGGTGCCCAAACTCAATATGTGTATGCATCATCTGTACCCGTTTATATCTCAAATTAAGGCTCAAAACACCCGAAAATTCGATATTTTTTGGTCCAAGAAGCGATCTGTACCTGCCTACTCAGTGGTAAAATATTTTCAAAATATAAGCTTAAAACATGGTAAAAATCGATATTTTAGGTGCCCAAAGTCAATATATGTATGAATCTTCTGTACCCGTTTATATCTCAAATTCTGGCTCAAAACTCCCGAAAAATCGATATTTTTGGGTCCCAGTAGCGATCTCTACATGCCAACTCAATGCTAGAATGTTTTCATGATACAGACCCAAAACATACTAAAAATCGATATTTTAGGTGCAAAAAGTCAATATGTGCATGCATATTCTGTACCCGTTTATATCTCAAAATCAGGCTCAAATCACCCGAAAATTCGATATTTTTTGGTCCAAGAAGCGATCTGTACCTGCCTACTCAGTGCTAAAATATTTTCAGAATATAAGATTAAAACATGCTAAAAATCGATATTTTAGGTGCCCAAAGTCAATATGTGTATGCATCTTCTGTACCCGTTTATATCTCAAATTCTGGCTCAAAACACCAGAAAATTAGATATTTTTGAGTCCCATACGCGATCTCTACTCAATGCTAGAATGTTTTCATGATACAGACCTAAAACATACTGAAAATCGACATTTTAGGTGCAAAAAGTCAATATGTGCATGCATCTTCAGTACCCGTTTATAATTTAAATTCAAGCTCAAAATACACGAAAATTCGATATTTTTGGGTATCAGAAGCGATCTGTACATGCCTACTCAGTGCTAGAATATTTTCAAATTTTAGGCCAAAAATATGCTCAAAATCGATATTTTAGGTGCCCAAAGTCGATATGTGAATACATCTTCTGTACCCGTTCATATCTCAAATTCAGGCTAAAAAAAAAACAAAAATTCGATATTTTTGGGTCCCTGAAGCGATCTGTACCTGCCTACTCAGTGCTAAAATATTTTCAGAATATAAGAGTAAAAGATGCTAAAAATCGATATTTTAGGTGTCCAAAGTCGATATGAGCATGCATCTTCAGTACCCGTTTATATTTCAAATTCAGGCTCAAAACACACGAAAATTCGATATTTTTTTGTCTCAGAAGCGATCTGTACATGCCTACTCAGTGCTAAAATATTTTCAAATTTTAGGCCCAAAACATGCTTAAAATCGATATCTTAGGTGCCCAAAGTCGATATGTGCATGCATCTTATGTACCCGTTTATATTCCAAATTTAGACTAAAAAAACCCGGAATTTCGATATTTTTGGGTCCCAGAAGCGATCTGTACATGCCTACTCCGTGTTAGAGTATTTTCAAGATACAGGCCCAAAACATGCTGAAAATCGATATTTTAGGTGCAAAAAGTCGATATGTGCATGTATCTTCTGTACCCGTTTATATCTCAAATTCAGGCTGAAAACACCCGAAAATTCGATATTTTTGGGTACCAGAAGTGATCTGTACATGCCTACTCAGTGCTAGAATTTTTTCAAAATATAGTCAAAAAACATGCTAAAAATCGATATTTTAGGTGCCCAAAGTCGATATGTGCATGCATCTTATGTACCCGTTTATATCCCAAATTCAGGCTCAAAACATCCGAATATTCTATAATTTCGGGTCTAAGAAGCGATATGTACATGCCTACTCAGTGCTAGAATATTTTCAAAATATAGGCTAAAAACTTGCTCAAAATCGATATTTTAGGTGCCCGAAGTCGATATGTGCAAGCATCTTCTGTACCCGTTTATATCTCAAATTCAGGCTCTAAACACCCGAAAATTCGATATTTTTGGGTCCCAGAAGCGATCTGTACCTGCCTACTCTGTGTTAGAGTATTTTCAAAATACAGGCCCAAAACATGCTGAAAATCGATATTTTAGGTGCAAAAACTCAATATGTGTATGCATCATCTGTACCCGTTTATATCTCAAATTCAGGCTCAAAACATCCGAATATTCTATAATTTTGTGTCTAAGAAGCGATCTGTACATGCCTACTCAGTGCTAGAATATTTTCAAAATATAGGCTAAAAACTTGCTCAAAAATCGATATTTTAGGTGCCCGAAGTCGATATGTGCAAGCATCTTCTATACCCGTTTATATCTCAAATTCAGGCTCTAAACACCCGAAAATTCGATATTTTTGTGTCCCAGAAGCGATCTGTACATGCCTACTCTGTGTTAGAGTATTTTCAAAATACAGGCCCAAAACATGCTGAAAATCGATATTTTAGGTGCAAAAACTCAATATGTGTATGCATCATCTGTACCCGTTTATATCTCAAATTCAGGCTCAAAACACCCGAAAATTCGATATTTTTTGGTCCAAGAAGCGATCTGTACCTGCCTACTCAGTGCTAAAATATTTTCAGAATATAAGCTTAAAACATGCAAAAAATCGATATTTTAGGTGCCCAAAGTCAATATGTGTATGAATCTTCTGTACCCGTTTATATCTGAAATTCTGGCTCAAAAAACCCGAAAATTCGATATTTTTGGGTCCCAGAAGCGATCTGTACATGCCTACTCTGTGTTAGAGTATTTTCAAGATACAGGCCCAAAACATGCTGAAAATCGATATTTTAGGTGCAAAAACTCAATATGTGTATGCATCATCTGTACCCGTTTATATCTCAAATTAAGGCTCAAAACACCCGAAAATTCGATATTTTTTGGTCCAAGAAACTATCTGTACCTGCCTACTCAGTGGTAAAATATTTTCAAAATATAAGCTTAAAACATGCTAGAAATCGATATTTTAGGTGCCCAAAGTCAATATATGTATGAATCTTCTGTACCCGTTTATATCTCAAATTCTGGCTCAAAACTCCCGAAAAATCGATATTTTTGGGTCCCAGTAGCGATCTCTACATGCCAACTCAATGCTAGAATGTTTTAATGATACAGACCCAAAACATACTAAAAATCGATATTTTAGGTGCAAAAAGTCAATATGTGCATGCATATTCTGTACCCGTTTATATCTCAAAATCAGGCTCAAATCACCCGAAAATTCGATATTTTTTGGTCCAAGAAGCGATCTGTACCTGCCTACTCAGTGCTAAAATATTTTCAGAATATAAGATTAAAACATGCTAAAAATCGATATTTTAGGTGCCCAAAGTCAATATGTGTATGCATCTTCTGTACTCGTTTATATCTCAAATTCTGGCTCAAAACACCTGAAAATTAGATATTTTTGGGTCCCAGAAGCGATCTCTACTCAATGCTAGAATGTTTTCATGATACAGACCTAAAACATACTGAAAATCGACATTTTAGGTGCAAAAAGTCAATATGTGCATGCATCTTCAGTACCCGTTTATAATTTAAATTCAAGCTCAAAATACACGAAAATTCGATATTTTTGGGTATCAGAAGCTATCTGTACATGCCTACACAGTGCTAGAATATTTTCAAAATATAGGCTAAAAACTTGCTCAAAATCGATATTTTAGGTGCCCGAAGTCGATATGTGCAAGCATCTTATGTACCCGTTTATATCCCAAATTCAGGCTCAAAACATCCGAATATTCTATAATTTCGGGTCTAAGAAGCGATATGTACATGCCTACTCAGTGCTAGAATATTTTCAAAATATAGGCTAAAAACTTGCTCAAAATCGATATTTTAGGTGCCCGAAGTCGATATGTGCAAGCATCTTCTGTACCCGTTTATATCTCAAATTCAGGCTCTAAACACCCGAAAATTCGATATTTTTGGGTCCCAGAAGCGATCTGTACCTGCCTACTCTGTGTTAGAGTATTTTCAAAATACAGGCCCAAAACATGCTGAAAATCGATATTTTAGGTGCAAAAACTCAATATGTGTATGCATCATCTGTACCCGTTTATATCTCAAATTCAGGCTCAAAACACCCGAAAATTCGATATTTTTTGGTCCAAGAAGCGATCTGTACCTGCCTACTCAGCGCTAAAATATTTTCAGAATATAAGCTTAAAACATGCAAAAAATCGATATTTTAGGTGCCCAAAGTCAATATGTGTATGCATCTTCTGTACCCGTTTATATCTCAAATTCTGGCTCAAAACATCCGAAAATTAGATATTTTTGGGTCCCAGAAGCGATCTCTACTCAATCCTAGAATGTTTTCATGATACAGACCTAAAACATGCTAAAAATCGATATTTTAGGTGCAAAAACTCAATATGTGTATGCATCATCTGTACCCGTTTATATCTCAAATTCAGGCTCAAAACATCCGAATATTCTATAATTTTGGGTCTAAGAAGCGATCTGTACATGCCTACTCAGTGCTGGAATATTTTCAAAATATAGGCTAAAAACTTGCTCAAAATCGATATTTTAGGTGCCCGAAGTCGATATGTGCAAGCATCTTCTATACCCGTTTATATCTCAAATTCAGGCTCTAAACACCCGAAAATTCGATATTTTTGTGTCGCAGAAGCGATCTGTACATGCCTACTCTGTGTTAGTGTATTTTCAAAATACAGGCCCGAAACATGCTGAAAATCGATATTTTAGGTGCCCAAACTCAATATGTGTATGCATCATCTGTACCCGTTTATATCTCAAATTCAGACTCAAAACACCCGAAAATTCGATATTTTTTGATCCAAGAAGCGATCTGTACCTGCCTACTCAGTGCTAAAATATTTTTAGAATATAAGCTTAAAACATGCAAAAAATCGATATTTTAGGTGCCCAAAGTCAATATGTGTATGCATCTTCTGTACCCGTTTATATCTGAAATTCTGGCTCAAAACACCCGAAAATTCGATATTTTTGGGTCCCAGAAGCGATCTGTACATGCCTACTCTGTGTTAGAGTATTTTCAAGATACAGGCCCAAAACATGCTGAAAATCGATATTTTAGGTGCAAAAAGTCAATATGTGCATGCATATTCTGTACCCGTTTATATCTCAAAATCAGGCTCAAATCACCCTAAAATTCGATATTTTTTGGTCCAAGAAGCGATCTGTACCTGCCAACTTAGTGCTAAAATATTTTCAGAATATAAGATTAAAACATGCTAAAAATCGATATTTTAGGTGCCCAAAGTCAATATGTGTATGCATCTTCTGTACCCGTTTATATCTCAAATTCTGGCTCAAAACACCAGAAAATTAGATATTTTTGGGTCCCATACGCGATCTCTACTCAATGCTAGAATGTTTTCATGATACAGACCTAAAACATACTGAAAATCGACATTTTAGGTGCAAAAAGTCAATATGTGCATGCATCTTCAGTACCCGTTTATAATTTAAATTCAAGCTCAAAATACACGAAAATTCGATATTTTTGGGTATCAGAAGCGATCTGTACATGCCTACTCAGTGCTAGAATATTTTCAAATTTTAGGCCAAAAATATGCTCAAAATCGATATTTTAGGTGCCCAAAGTCGATATGTGAATACATCTTCTGTACCCGTTCATATCTCAAATTCAGGCTCAAAAAAAAACAAAAATTCGATATTTTTGGGTCCCTGAAGCGATCTGTACCTGCCTACTCATTGCTAAAATATTTTCAGAATATAAGATTAAAACATGCTAAAAATCGATATTTTAGGTGTCCAAAGTCGATATGAGCATGCATCTTCAGTACCCGTTTATATTTCAAATTCAGGCTCAAAACACACGAAAATTCGATATTTTTTTGTCTCAGAAGCGATCTGTACATGCCTACTCAGTGCTAAAATATTTTCAAATTTTAGGCCCAAAACATGCTTAAAATCGATATCTTAGGTGCCCAAAGTCGATATGTGCATTCATCTTATGTACCCGTTTATATTCCAAATTTAGGCTAAAAAAACCCGAAATTTCGATATTTTTGGGTCCCAGAAGCGATCTGTACATGCCTACTCCGTGTTAGAGTATTTTCAAGATACAGGCCCAAAACATGCTGAAAATCGATATTTTAGGTGCAAAAAGTCGATAGGTGCATGTATCTTCTGTACCCGTTTATATCTCAAATTCAGGCTGAAAACACCCGAAAATTCGATATTTTAGGGTACCAGAAGTGATCTGTACATGCCTACTCAGTGCTAGAATTTTTTCAAAATATAGTAAAAAAACATGCTAAAAATCGATATTTTAGGTGCCCAAAGTCGATATGTGCATGCATCTTATGTACCCGTTTATATCCCAAATTCAGGCTCAAAACATCCGAATATTCTATAATTTCGGGTCTAAGAAGCGATATGTACATGCCTACTCAGTGCTAGAATATTTTCAAAATATAGGCTAAAAACTTGCTCAAAATCGATATTTTAGGTGCCCGAAGTCGATATGTGCAAGCATCTTCTGTACCCGTTTATATCTCAAATTCAGGCTCTAAACACCCGAAAATTCGATATTTTTGGGTCCCAGAAGCGATCTGTACCTGCCTACTCTGTGTTAGAGTATTTTCAAAATACAGGCCCAAAACATGCTGAAAATCGATATTTTAGGTGCAAAAACTCAATATGTGTATGCTTCATCTGTACCCGTTTATATCTCAAATTCAGGCTCAAAACATCCGAATATTCGATATTTTTTTGTCTCAGAAGCGATCTGTACATGCCTACTCAGTGCTAAAATATTTTCAAATTTTAGGCCCAAAACATGCTTAAAATCGATATCTTAGGTGCCCAAAGTCGATATGTGCATGCATCTTATGTACCCGTTTATATTCCAAATTTAGGCTCAAAAAACCCGAAATTTCGATATTTTTGGGTCCCAGAAGTGATCTGTACATGCCTACTCCGTGTTAGAGTATTTTCAAGATACAGGCCCAAAACATGCTGAAAATCGATATTTTAGGTGCCCAAAGTCGATATGTGCATGCATCTTATGTACCCGTTTATATCCCAAATTCAGGCTCAAAACATCCGAATATTCTATAATTTCGGGTCTAAGAAGCGATATGTACATGCCTACTCAGTGCTAGAATATTTTCAAAATATAGGCTAAAAACTTGCTCAAAATCGATATTTTAGGTGCCCGAAGTCGATATGTGCAAGCATCTTCTGTACCCGTTTATATCTCAAATTCAGGCTCTAAACACCCGAAAATTCGATATTTTTGGGTCCCAGAAGCGATCTGTACCTGCCTACTCTGTGTTAGAGTATTTTCAAAATACAGGCCCAAAACATGCTGAAAATCGATATTTTAGGTGCAAAAACTCAATATGTGTATGCATCATCTGTACCCGTTTATATCTCAAATTCAGGCTCAAAACACCCGAAAAATCGATATTTTTTGGTCCAAGAAGCGATCTGTACCTGCCTACTCAGTGCTAAAATATTTTCAGAATATAAGCTTAAAACATGCAAAAAATCGATATTTTAGGTGCCCAAAGTCAATATGTGTATGCATCTTCTGTACCCGTTTATATCTCAAATTCTGGCTCAAAACATCCGAAAATTAGATATTTTTGGGTCCCAGAAGCGATCTCTACTCAATGCTAGAATGTTTTCATGATACAGACCTAAAACATGCTAAAAATCGATATTTTAGGTGCAAAAACTCAATATGTGTATGCATCATCTGTACCCGTTTATATCTCAAATTCAGGCTCAAAACATCCGAATATTCTATAATTTTGGGTCTAAGAAGCGATATGTACATGCCTACTCAGTGCTAGAATATTTTCAAAATATAGGCTAAAAACTTGCTCAAAATCGATATTTTAAATGCCCGAAGTCGATATGTGCAAGCATCTTCTATACCCGTTTATATCTCAAATTCAGGCTCTAAACACCCGAAAATTCGATATTTTTGTGTCCCAGAAGCGATCTGTACATGCCTACTCTGTGTTAGAGTATTTTCAAAATACAGGCCCAAAACATGCTGAAAATCGATATTTTAGGTGCAAAAACTCAATATGTGTATGCATCATCTGTACCCGTTTATATCTCAAATTCAGGCTCAAAACACCCGAAAATTCGATATTTTTTGGTCCAAGAAGCGATCTGTACCTGCCTACTCAGTGCTAAAATATTTTCAGAATATAAGCTTAAAACATGCAAAAAATCGATATTTTAGGTGCCCAAAGTCAATATGTGTATGCATCTTCTGTACCCGTTTATATCTGAAATTCTGGCTCAAAACACCCGAAAATTCGATATTTTTGGGTCCCAGAAGCGATCTGTACATGCCTACTCTGTGTTAGAGTATTTTCAAGATACAGGCCCAAAACATGCTGAAAATCGATATTTTAGGTGCCCAAACTCAATATGTGTATGCATCATCTGTACCCGTTTATATCTCAAATTAAGGCTCAAAACACCCGAAAATTCGATATTTTTTGGTCCAAGAAGCGATCTGTACCTGCCTACTCAGTGGTAAAATATTTTCAAAATATAAGCTTAAAACATGGTAAAAATCGATATTTTAGGTGCCCAAAGTCAATATATGTATGAATCTTCTGTACCCGTTTATATCTCAAATTCTGGCTCAAAACTCCCGAAAAATCGATATTTATGGGTCCCAGTAGCGATCTCTACATGCCAACTCAATGCTAGAATGTTTTCATGATACAGACCCAAAACATACTAAAAATCGATATTTTAGGTGCAAAAAGTCAATATGTGCATGCATATTCTGTACCCGTTTATATCTCAAAATCAGGCTCAAATCACCCGAAAATTCGATATTTTTTGGTCCGAGAAGCGATCTGTACCTGCCTACTCAGTGCTAAAATATTTTCAGAATATAAGATTAAAACATGCTAAAAATCGATATTTTAGGTGCCCAAAGTCAATATGTGTATGCATCTTCTGTACCCGTTTATATCTCAAATTCTGGCTCAAAACACCCGAAAATTAGATATTTTTGGGTCCCAGAAGCGATCTCTACTCAATGCTAGAATGTTTTCATGATACAGACCTAAAACATACTGAAAATCGACATTTTAGGTGCAAAAAGTCAATATGTGCATGCATCTTCAGAACCCGTTTATAATTTAAATTCAAGCTCAAAATACACGAAAATTCGATATTTTTGGGTATCAGAAGCGATCTGTACATGCCTACTCAGTGCTAGAATATTTTCAAATTTTAGGCCAAAAATATGCTCAAAATCGATATTTTAGGTGCCCAAAGTCGATATGTGAATACATCTTCTGTACCCGTTCATATCTCAAATTCAGGCTAAAAAAAAAAAAAAAAATCGATATTTTTGGGTCCCTGAAGCGATCTGTACCTGCATACTCAGTGCTAAAATATTTTCAGAATATAAGATTAAAACATGCTAAAAATCGATATTTTAGGTGTCCAAAGTCGATATGAGCATGCATCTTCAGTACCCGTTTATATTCCAAATTTAGGCTCAAAAAACCCGAAATTTCGATATTTTTGGGTCCCAGAAGTGATCTGTATATGCCTACTCAGTGCTAGAATTTTTTCAAAATATAGGCTAAAAACATGCTAAAAATCGATATTTTAGGTGCCCAAAGTCGATATGTGCATGCATCTTAAGTACCCGTTTATATCCCAAATTCAGGCTCAAAACATCCGAATATTCTATAATTTCGGGTCTAAGAAGCGATCTGTACATGCCTACTCAGTGCTAGAATATTTTCAAAATATAGGCTAAAAACTTGCTCAAAATCGATATTTTAGGTGCCCGAAGTCGATATGTGCAAGCATCTTCTGTACCCGTTTATATCTCAAATTCAGGCTCTAAACACCCGAAAATTCGATATTTTTGGGTCCCAGAAGCGATCTGTACCTGCCTACTCTGTGTTAAAGTATTTTCAAAATACAGGCCCAAAACATGCTGAAAATCGATATTTTAGGTGCAAAAACTCAATATGTGTATGCATCATCTGTACCCGTTTATATCTCAAATTCAGGCTCAAAACACCCGAAAATTCGATATTTTTTGGTCCAAGAAGCGATCTGTACCTGCCTACTCAGTGCTAAAATATTTTCAGAATATAAGCTTAAAACATTCAAAAAATCGATATTTTAGGTGCCCAAAGTCAATATGTGTATGCATCTTTTGTACCCGTTTATATCTCAAATTCTGGCTCAAAACATCCGAAAATTAGATATATTTGGGTCCCAGAAGCGATCTCTACTCAATGCTAGAATGTTTTCATGATACAGACCTAAAACATGCTAAAAATCGATATTTTAGGTGCAAAAACTCAATATGTGTATGCATCATCTGTACCCGTTTATATCTCAAATTCAGGCTCAAAACATCCGAATATTCTATAATTTTGGGTCTAAGAAGCGATCTGTACATGCCTACTCAGTGCTGGAATATTTTCAAAATATAGGCTAAAAACTTGCTCAAAATCGATATTTTAGGTGCCCGAAGTCGATATGTGCAAGCATCTTCTGTACCCGTTTATATCTCAAATTCAGGCTCTAAACACCCGAAAATTCGATATTTTTGTGTCCCAGAAGCGATCTGTACATGCCTACTCTGTGTTAGAGTATTTTCAAAATATAGGCCCAAAACATGCTGAAAATCGATATTTTAGGTGCAAGAACTCAATATGTGTATGCATCATCTGTACCCGTTTATATCTCAAATTCAGGCTCAAAACACCCGAAAATTCGATATTTTTTGGTCCAAGAAGCGATCTGTACCTGCCTACTCAGTGCTAAAATATTTTCAGAATATAAGCTTAAAACATGCAAAAAATCGATATTTTAGGTGCCCAAAGTCAATATGTGTATGCATATTCTGTACCCGTTTATATCTGAAATTCCGAAAATTCGATATTTTTGGGTCCCAGAAGCGATCTGTAAATGCCTACTCTGTGTTAGAGTATTTTCAAGATACAGGCCCAAAACATGCTGAAAATCGATATTTTAGGTGCCCAAACTCAATATGTGTATGCATCATCTGTACCCGTTTATATCTCAAATTAAGGCTCAAAACACCCGAAAATTCGATATTTTTTGGTCCAAGAAGCGATCTGCACCTGCCTACTCAGTGGTAAAATATTTTCAAAATATACGCTTAAAACATGCTAAAAATCGATATTTTAGGTGCCCAAAGTCAATATGTGTATGAATCTTCTGTACCCGTTTATATCTCAAATTCTGGCTCAAAACTCCCGAAAAATCGATATTTTTGGGTCCCAGTAGCGATCTCTACATGCCAACTCAATTCTAGAATGTTTTCATGATACAGACCCAAAACATACTAAAAATCGATATTTTAGGTGCAAAAAGTCAATATGTTCATGCATATTCAGTACCCGTTTATATCTCAAATTCAGGCTCAAATCACCCGAAAATTCGATATTTTTGGTCCAAGAAGCGATCTGTACCTGCCTACTCAGTGGTAAAATATTTTCAGAATATAAGATTAAAACATGCTAAAAAATCGATATTTTAGGTGCCCAAAGTCAATATGTGTATGCATCTTCTGTACCCGTTTATATCTCAAATTCTGGCTCAAAACATCCGAAAATTAGATATTTTTGGGTCCCAGAAGCGATCTCTACTCAATGCTAGAATGTTTTCATGATACAGACCTAAAACATACTGAAAATCGATATTTTAGGTGCAAAAAGTCAATATGTGCATGCATATTCTGTACCCGTTTTTATCTCAAATTCAGGCTGAAAACACCCGAAAATTCGATATTTTTGGGCACCAGAAGCGATCTGTACATGCCTACTCAGTGCTAGAATATTTTCAAATTTTAGGCCAAAAATATGCTCAAAATCGATATTATAGGTGCCCAAAGACGATATGTGCATTCACCTTCTGTACCCGTTTATATCTCAAATTTAGTCTCAAAAGTCCCAAAAATTCGATATTTTTGGGTCCCAGAAGCGATCTGCACATGCCTACTCAGTGCTAGACTGTTTTCAAAATATAGGCTCAAAACAAGCTAAAAATCGATATTTTAGGTGTCCAAAGTCGATATGTAAATGCATCTTCTGTACCCGTTTATATCTCAAATTCAGGCTCAAAAAACCCGAAATTTCGATATATTTGGGTCCCAGAAGCGATCTGTACATGCCTACTCCGTGTTAGAGTATTTTCAAAATATAGGCTCAAAACATGTTAAAAATCGATATTTTAGGTGCCCAAAGTCGATATGTGCATGCATCTTATGTACCCGTTTATATTCCAAATTTAGGCTCAAAAAACCCGAAATTTCGATATTTTTGGGTCCCAGAAGCGATCTGTACATGTCTATTCCGTGTTAGAGTATTTTCAAGATACAGGAAAAAACATGCTGAAAATCGATATTTTAGGTGCAAAAAGTCGATATGTGCATGCATCTTCTGTACCCGTATATATCTCAAATTCAGGCTGAAAACACCCGAAAATTCGATATTTTTGGGTACCAGAAGCTATCTGTACATGCCTACTTCATGTTCGAGCATTTTCAAAATACAGGCCCAAAACATGCTCAAAATCGATATTTTAGGTGCAAAAAGTCGATATGTGCATGCATATTCTGTACCCGTTTATATCTCAAATTCAGGCTCAAAAAACCCAAAAATTCGATATTTTTTGGTCCAAGAAGCGATCTGTACATGCCTACTCAGTGCTAGAATATTTTCAAAATATACGCTAAAAACATGCTAAAAATAGATATTTTAGGTGCCCAAAGTCGATATGTGCATGCATCTTATGTACCCGTTTATATCCCAAATTCAGGCTCAAAACACCCGAAAATTCGATATTTTTTGGTCTCAGAAGCGATCTGTACATGCCTAATCAGTGCTATAATATTTTCAATATATAGGCCCAAAACATGCTCAAAATCGATATTTTAGGTGCCCAAAGTTGATATGTGCATGCATCTTATGTACCCGTTTATATCTCAAATTCAGGCTCAAAACACCCGAAAATTCTATATTTTTGGGTCCCAGAAGCGATCTGTACATGCCTACTCAGTGTTAGAATATTTTCAAAATATAGGGCAAAAACATGCTAAAAATCGATATTTTAGGTGCCCAAAGACGAAATGTGCATGCACCCTCTGTAACCGTTTATATCTCAAATTTAGGCTCAAAAGTCCCGAAAATTCCATATTTTCGGGTCCCAGAAGCGATCTGTACATGCCTACTCAGTGCTAGACTGTTTTCAAAATATAGGCTCAAAACAAGCTAAAAATCGATATTTTAGGTGTCCAAAGTCGATATGTAAATGCATCTTCTGTACCCGTTTATATCTCAAATTCAGTCTAAAAAACCCCGAAATTTCGATATATTTGGGTCCCAGTAGCGATCTGTACATGCCTACTCCGTGTTACAGTATTTTCAAGATACAGGCCCAAAACATAATGAAAATCGAAATTTTAGGTGCCCCAAGTCAATTTGTGTATGCATCTTCTGTACCCGTTTATATCCAATATTATGGCTTAAAACACCTGAAAATTCAATATTTTCGGGTCCCCGAAGCAATGTGTACATGCCTACTTAATGCTAAAATGTGTTTAAGATATATACCCAAAACATGCTGAAAATCGATATTTTAGGTGCAAAAAGTCTATATGTGCATGCATCTTCAGTACCTGTTTATAATTTAAATTCAAGCTCAAAATACAAGAAAATTCGATATTTTTGGGTATCAGAAGCGATCTGTACATGCCTACTCAGTGCTAGAAAATTTTCAAATTTTAGGCCCAAAATATGCTCAAAATCGATATTTTATGTGCCCAAAGTCGATGTGTGAATACATCTTCTGTACCCGTTCATATCTCAAATTCAGGCTAAAAAAAAAAAACAAAAATTCGATATTTTTGGGTCCCTGATGCGATCTGTACATGCCTACTCAGTGCTAGAATATTTTCAAAATATAGGCCAAAAACATGCTAAAAATCGATATTTTAGGTGCCCAATGTCGATATGTGCATGCAACTTCTGTACCCGTTTATATCTCAAATTCAGGCTCAAAAGTCCCGAAAATTCTATATTTTTGGGTCCCAGAAGCAATCTGTACATGCCTACTCCTTGTTAGAGTATTTTTAAGATACAGGCCGAAAACATGCTGAAAATTGATATTTTAGGTGCCCAAAGTCAATATGTGTATGCATCATCTGTACCCGTTGATATCTCAAATTCAGGTTCAAAACAACCAAAAATTCAATATTTTTGGGTCCCAGAAGCGATCTGTACATGCCTACTCAGTGTTAGAATATTTTCAAAATATAGGGCAAAAACATGCTAAAAATCGATATTTTAGGTGCCCAAAGACGAAATGTGCATGCACCCTCTGTACCCGTTTATATCTCAAATTTAGGCTCATAAGTCCCCAAAATTCCATATTTTTGGGTCCCAGAAGCGATCTGTACATGCCTACTCAGTGCTAGACTGTTTTCAAAATATAGGCTCAAAACAAGCTAAAAATCGATATTTTAGGTGTCCAAAGTCGATATGTAAATGCATCTTCTGTACCCGTTTATATCTCAAATTCAGGCTAAAAAACCCCGAAATTTCGATATATTTGGGTCCCAGTAGCGATCTGTACATGCCTACTCCGTGTTACAGTATTTTCAAGATACAGGCCCAAAACATAATGAAAATCGAAATTTTAGGTGCCCCAAGTCAATTTGTGTATGCATCTTCTGTACCCGTTTATATCCAATATTATGGCTTAAAACACCTGAAAATTCAATATTTTCGGGTCCCCGAAGCAATGTGTACATGCCTACTTAATGCTAAAATGTGTTTAAGATATATACCCAAAACATGCTGAAAATCGATATTTTAGGTGCAAAAAGTCGATATGTGCATGCATCTTCAGTACCTGTTTATAATTTAAATTCAAGCTCAAAATACAAGAAAATTCGATATTTTTGGGTATCAGAAGCGATCTGTACATGCCTACTCAGTGCTAGAAAATTTTCAAATTTTAGGCCCAAAATATGCTCAAAATCGATATTTTATGTGCCCAAAGTCGATGTGTGAATACATCTTCTGTACCCGTTCATATCTCAAATTCAGGCTCAAAAAAAAACAAAAATTCGATATTTTTGGGTCCCTGATGCGATCTGTACATGCCTACTCAGTGCTAGAATATTTTCAAAATATAGGCCAAAAACATGCTAAAAATCGATATTTTAGGTGCCCAATGTCGATATGTGCATGCAACTTCTGTACCCGTTTATATCTCAAATTCAGGCTCAAAAGTCCCGAAAATTCTATATTTTTGGGTCCCAGAAGCAATCTGTACATGCCTACTCCTTGTTAGAGTATTTTTAAGATACAGGCCGAAAACATGCTGAAAATTGATATTTTAGGTGCCCAAAGTCAATATGTGTATGCATCATCTGTACCCGTTGATATCTCAAATTCAGGTTCAAAACAACCAAAAATTCAATATTTTTGGGTCCCAGAAGCGATCTGTACATGCCTACTCAGTGTTAGAATATTTTCAAAATATAGGGCAAAAACATGCTAAAAATCGATATTTTAGGTGCCCAAAGACGAAATGTGCATGCACCCTCTGTACCCGTTTATATCTCAAATTTAGGCTCATAAGTCCCCAAAATTCCATATTTTTGGGTCCCAGAAGCGATCTGTACATGCCTACTCAGTGCTAGACTGTTTTCAAAATATAGGCTCAAAACAAGCTAAAAATCGATATTTTAGGTGTCCAAAGTCGATATGTAAATGCATCTTCTGTACCCGTTTATATCTCAAATTCAGGCTAAAAAACCCCTTAATTTCGATATATTTGGGTCCCAGTAGCGATCTGTACATGCCTACTCCGTGTTACAGTATTTTCAAGATACAGGCCCAAAACATAATGAAAATCGAAATTTTAGGTGCCCCAAGTCAATTTGTGTATGCATCTTCTGTACCCGTTTATATCCAATATTATGGCTTAAAACACCTGAAAATTCAATATTTTCGGGTCCCCGAAGCAATGTGTACATGCCTACTCAATGCTAAAATGTGTTTAAGATATATACCCAAAACATGCTGAAAATCGATATTTTAGGTGCAAAAAGTCGATATGTGCATGCATCTTCAGTACCTGTTTATAATTTAAATTCAAGCTCAAAATACAAGAAAATTCGATATTTTTGGGTATCAGAAGCGATCTGTACATGCCTACTCAGTGCTAGAAAATTTTCAAATTTTAGGCCCAAAATATGCTCAAAATCGATATTTTATGTGCCCAAAGTCGATGTGTGAATACATCTTCTGTACCCGTTCATATCTCAAATTCAGGCTCAAAAAAAAACAAAAATTCGATATTTTTGGGTCCCTGATGCAATCTGTACATGCCTACTCAGTGCTAGAATATTTTCAAAATATAGGCCAAAAACATGCTAAAAATCGATATTTTAGGTGCCCAATGTCGATATGTGCATGCAACTTCTGTACCCGTTTATATCTCAAATTCAGGCTCAAAAGTCCTGAAAATTCAATATTTTTGGGTCCCAGAAGCGATCTAAACATGTCTCCTCAGTGCTAGACTGTTTTCAAAATATAGGCTCAAAGCATGCTAAAAATCGATATTTTAGGTGTCCAAAGTCGATATGTGCATGCATCTTCTGTACCCGTTTATATTTCAAATTCATGCTCAAAACACACGAAAATTCGATATTTTTGGGTCTCAGAAGCGATCTGTACATACCTACTCAGTGCTAGAATATTTTCAAATTTTAGGCCCAAAACATGCTCAAAATCGATATTTTAGGTGCCCAAAGTCGATATGTGCATGCATCTTATGTACCCGTTTATATTCCAAATTCAGGCTAAAAAAAACACGAAATATCGATATTTTTGGGTCCCAGAAGCGATCTGTACATGCCTACTCCGTGTTAGAGTATTTTCAAGATACAGGCCCAAAACATGCTGAAAATCGATATTTTAGGTGCAAAAAGTCGATATGTGCATGCATCTTCTGTACCCGTTTATATCTCAAATTCAGGCTGAAAACACCCGAAAATTCGATATTTTTGGGTACGAGAAGCGATCTGTACATGCCTACTCCGTGTTAAGGTATTTTCAAAATACAGGCCTAAAACATGCTGAAAATCGATATTTTAGGTTCCCAAAGTCGATATATATATGCATCTTCTGTACCCGTTTATATCTCAAATTCTGGCTCAAAACACCCGAAAATTCAATATTTTTTTGTCCATGAAGCGATCTGTACATGCCTACTCAGTGCTAAAATATTTTCAGAATATAAGCTCAAAACATGCTAAAAATCGATATTTTAGGTGCCCTAAGTCAATATGTGTATGCATCTTCTGTACCCGTTTATATCCCAAATTCTGGCTCAAAACAAACGAAAATTCGATATTTTTGGATCCAAGAAGCGATCTGTACATGCCTACTCAGTGCTAGAATATTTTCAAAATATAGGCACAAAACATGCTAAAAATCGTTATTTTGGGTGCCCAAAGTCGATATGTGCATGCACCTTCTGTACCCGTTTATATCTCAAATTCAGGCTCAAAAGTCCCGAAAATTCAATATTTTTGGGTCCCAGAAGCGATCTGTACATGCCTACTCAGTGCTAGAATATTTTCAAATTTTAGGCCCAAAACATGCTCAAAATCGATATTTTAGATGCCCTAAGTCGATATGTGAATGCTTCTTCTGTACCCGTTTATATCTCAAATTCAGGCTCAAAAAACCCGAAATTTAGATATTTTTGGGTCCCAGAAGCGATCTGTACATGCCTACTCAGTGTTAGAGTATTTTCAAGATACAGCCCCAAAACATGCTGAAAATCGATATTTTAGGTGCCCCAAGTCAATTTGTGTATGCATCTTCTGTACCCGTTTATATCTCAAATTCAGGCTCAAATCACCCGAAAATTCTATATTTTTGGGTACCAGAAGTGAT
Source organism: Petrolisthes cinctipes (assembly GCA_033782935.1). Lineage (NCBI taxonomy): Eukaryota > Metazoa > Arthropoda > Malacostraca > Decapoda > Porcellanidae > Petrolisthes > Petrolisthes cinctipes. The sequence goes on from JAWQEG010000014.1 coordinate 636,795, forward strand.
CTGTACATGCCTACTCAGTGCTAGAATTTTTTCAAAATATAGGCTAAAAACATGCTAAAAATCGATATTTTAGGTCCCCAAAGTCGATATGTGCATGCATCTTATGTACCCGTTTATATCCCAAATTCAGGCTCAAAACATCCGAATATTCGATAATTTTGGGTCTAAGAAGCGATCTGTACATGCCTACTCAGTGCTAGAATATTTTCAAAATATAGGCTCAAAACATGCTCAAAATCGTTATTTTAGGTGACCGAAGTCGATATGTGCAAGCATCTTCTGTACCCGTTTATATCTCAATTTAAGGCTCTAAACACCCGAAAATTCGATATTTTTGGGTCCCAGAAGCGATCTGTACATGCCTACTCTGTGTTAGAGTATTTTCAAAATACAGGCCCAAAACATGATGAAAATCAATATTTTAGGTGCAAAAACTCAATATGTGTATGCATCATCGGTACCCGTTTATATCTCAAATGCAGGCTCAAAACACCCGAAAATTCGATATATTTGGGTACCAGAAGCGATCTGTACATGCCTACTTCGTGATTGAGTATTTTCAAATTACAGGCCCAAAACATGCTCAAAATCGATATTTTACGTGCAAAAAGTCGATATGTGCATGCATATTCTGCACCCGTTTATATATCAAATTCAGGCTCAAAAAACCTAAAAATTCGATATTTTTGGGTCCCAGAAGCGATCTGTACAAGCGAATATTTTCAAAATATAGGTCCTAAACATGCTAAAAATCGATATTTTAGGTGCCCAAAGTCGATACGTGCATGCACCTTCTGTACCCGTTTATATCTCAAATTCAGGCTCAAAAGACCCGAAAATTCAATATTTTGGGGTCCCAGAAGCGATCTGTACATGCCTACTCAGTGCTAGACTGTTTTCAAAATAAAGGCTCAAAACAAGCTAAAAATCGATATTTTAGGTGTCCAAAGTCGATATGTGCATGCATCTTCAGTACCCGTTTATATTTCAAATTCAGGCCCAAAACACACGAAAATTCGATATTTTTGAATGTCAGAAGCGATTTGTACATGCCTACTCAGTTCTAAAATATATTCATATTTTAGGCCCAAAACATGCTAAAAATCGATATTTTAGGTGCCCAAAGTCGATATGTGAATGCATCTTCTGTACCCGTTTATATCTCAAATTCAGGCTTAAAAAACCCCGAAAATTCGATATTTTTGGGTCCTAGAAGCGATCTGTACATGCCTACTCCGTGTTAGAGTATTTTCAAGATACAGGCCCAAAACATGCTAAAAATCGATATTTTAGGTGCCCAAACTCAATATGTGTATGCATCATCTGTACCCGTTTATATCTCAAATTCAGGCTCAAAACACCCGAAAATTCGATATTTTTTGGTCCAAGAAGCGAGCTGTACCTGCCTACTCAGTGCTAAAATATTTTCAGAATATAAGCTTAAAACATGCTTAAAATCGATATTTTAGGTGCCCAAAGTCAATATGTGCATGCATCTTCTGTACCCGTTTATATCTCAAATTCTGGCTCAAAACACCCAAAAATTCGATATTTTTGGGTCTCAGAAGCGATCTGTAAATGCCTAATCAGTGCTAGAATATTTTTAAAATATAGGCCCAAAACATGCTAAAAATCGATATTTTAGGTGCCCAAAGTCGATATGTGCATGCATCTTATGTACCCGTTTATATCCCAAATTCAGGCTGAAAACATCCGAATATTCGATAATTTTGGGTCTAAGAAGCGATCTGTAAATGCCTAATCAGTGCTAGAATATTTTCAAAATATAGTCCCAAAACATGCTAAAAATCGATATTTTAGGTGCCCAAAGTCGATATGTGCATGCATCTTATGTACCCGTTTATATCCCAAATTCAGGCTGAAAACATCCGAATATTCGATAATTTTGGGTCTAAGAAGCGATCTGTACATGCCTACTCAGTGCTAGAATATTTTCAAAATATAGGCCCAAAACTTGCTTAAAATCGATATTTTAGGTGCCCAAAGTCGATATGTGCATGCATCTTCTGTACCCGTTTATATCTCAAATTTAGGCTGAAAACACCCGAAAATTCGATATTTTTGGGTCCCAGAAGCGATCTCTACATGCCTACTCAATGCTAAAATGTTTTCATGATACAGACGCAAAACATACTGAAAATCGGTATTTTAGATGCAAAAAGTCAATATGTGCATGCATATTCTGTACCCGTTTATATCTCAAATTCAGGCTGAAAACACCCGAAAATTCAATATTTTTTGGTACCAAAAGCGATCTGTACATGCCTACTTCGTGTTCGAGTATTTTCAAATTACAGGCCCAAAACATGCTCAAAATCGATATTTTAGGTGCAAAAAGTCGATATGTGCATGCATATTCTGTACCCGTTTATATTCCAAATTCAGGCTAAAAAAACACGAAATATCGATATTTTTGGGTCCCAGAAGCGATCTGTACATGCCTACTCCGTGTTAGAGTATTTTCAAGATACAGGCCCAAAACATGCTGAAAATCGATATTTTAGGTGCAAAAAGTCGATATGTGCATGCATCTTCTGTACCCGTTTATATCTCAAATTCAGGCTGAAAACACCCGAAAATTCGATATTTTTGGGTACGAGAAGCGATCTGTACATGCCTACTCCGTGTTAAGGTATTTTCAAAATACAGGCCTAAAACATGCTGAAAATCGATATTTTAGGTTCCCAAAATCGACATATATATGCATCTTCTGTACCCGTTTATATCTCAAATTCTGGCTCAAAACACCCAAAAATTCAATATTTTTTTGTCCATGAAGCGATCTGTACATGCCTACTCAGTGCTAAAATATTTTCAGAATATAAGCTCAAAACATGCTAAAAATCGATATTTTAGGTGCCCTAAGTCAATATGTGTTTGCATCTTCTGTACCCGTTTATATCCCAAATTCTGGCTCAAAACAAACGAAAATTCGATATTTTTGGATCCAAGAAGCGATCTGTACATGCCTACTCAGTGCTAGAATATTTTCAAAATATAGGCACAAAACATGCTAAAAATCGTTATTTTGGGTGCCCAAAGTCGATATGTGCATGCACCTTCTGTACCCGTTTATATCTCAAATTCAGGCTCAAAAGTCCCGAAAATTCAATATTTTTGGGTCCCAGAAGCGATCTGAACATGCCTACTCAGTGCTAGAATATTTTCAAATTTTAGGCCCAAAACATGCTCAAAATCGATATTTTAGATGCCCAAAGTCGATATGTGAATGCTTCTTCTGTACCCGTTTATATCTCAAATTCAGGCTCAAAAAACCCGAAATTTAGATATTTTTGGGTCCCAGAAGCGATATGTACATGCCTACTCCGTGTTAGAGTATTTTCAAAATACAGGCCCAAAACATGCTGAAAATCGATATTTTAGGTGCCCCAAGTCAATTTGTGTATGCATCTTCTGTACCCGTTTATATCTCAAATTCAGGCTCAAATCACCCGAAAATTCTATATTTTTGGGTACCAGAAGTGATCTGTACATGCCTACTCAGTGCTAGAATTTTTTCAAAATATAGGCTAAAAAAATGCTAAAAATCGATATTTTAGGTGCCCAAAGTCGATATGTGCATGCATCTTATGTACCCGTTTATATCCCAAATTCAGGCTCAAAACATCCGAATATTCGATAATTTTGGGTCTAAGAAGCGATCTGTACATGCCTACTCAGTGCTAGAATATTTTCAAAATATAGGCTCAAAACATGCTCAAAATCGTTATTTTAGGTGACCGAAGTCGATATGTGCATGCATCTTCTGTACCCGTTTATATCTCAATTTAAGGCTCTAAACACCCGAAAATTCGATATTTTTGGGTCCCAGAAGCGATCCGTACATGCCTACTCTGTGTTAGAGTATTTTCAAAATACAGGCCCAAAACATGCTGAAAATCAATATTTTAGGTGCAAAAACTCAATATGTGTATGCATCATCGGTACCCGTTTATATCTCAAATTCAGGCTCAAAACACCCGAAAATTCGATATATTTGGGTACCAGAAGCGATCTGTACATGCCTACTTCGTGATTGAGTATTTTCAAATTACAGGCCCAAAACATGCTCAAAATCGATATTTTACGTGCAAAAAGTCGATATGTGCATGCATATTCTGCACCCGTTTATATCTCAAATTCAGGTTAAAAAAACCTAAAAATTCGATATTTTTGGGTCCCAGAAGCGATCTGTACAAGCGAATATTTTCAAAATATAGGTCCTAAACATGCTAAAAATCGATATTTTAGGTGCCCAAAGTCGATACGTGCATGCACCTTATGTACCCGTTTATATCTCAAATTCAGGCTCAAAAGACCCGAAAATTCGATATTTTTTGGTCTAAGAAGCGATCTGTACCTGCCTAATCAGTGCTAAAATATTTTCAAAATATAAGCTTAAAACATGCTAAAAATCGATATTTTAGGTGCCCAAAGTCAATATGTGTATGCATCTTCTGTACCCGTTTATATCTCAAATTCAGGCTCAAAACACCGGAAAATTCGATATTTTTGGGTCCCAGAAGCGATCTCTACATGCCTACTCAATGCTAGAATGTTTTCATGATACAGACCCAAAACATACTGAAAATCGGTATTTTAGGTGCAAAAAGTCAATATGTGCATGCATATTCTGTACCCGTTTATATATCAAATTCTGGCTCAAAACACCCTAAAATTCGATATTATTGGGTCACAGAAGCGATTTCTACATGCCTACTTAATGCTAGAATGTTTTCATGATACAGACCCAAAACATACTGAAAATCGGTATTTTAAGTGAAAAAAGTCAATATGTGCATGCATATTCTGTACCCGTTTATATCTCAAATTCAGGCTGAAAACACCCACAAATACGATATTTTTGGGTCTCAGAAGCGATCTGTACTTGCCTAATCAGTGCTAGAATATATTAAAAAAAAAAGGCCCTAAACATGCTAAAAATCGATATTTTAGGTGCCCAAAGTCGATATGTGCATGCATCTTATGTACCCGTTTATACCCCAAATTCAGGCTCAAAACACCCAAAAATTCGATATTTTTGGGTCTCAGAAGCGATCTGTACATGCCTAATCAGTGCTAGAATATTTTCAAAATATAGGCCCAAAACATGCTAAAAATCGATATTTTAGGTGCCCAAAGTCGATATGTGCATGCTTCTTATGTACCCGTTTATATCTCAAATTCAGGCTCGAAACATCCGAATATTCGATAATTTTGGGTCTAAGAAGCGATCTGTGCATGCCTACTCAGTGCTAGAATATTTTCAAAATATAGGCCCAAAACTTGCTTAAAATCGATATTATAGGTGCCCAAAGTCGATATGTGCATGCATCTTCTGTACCCGTTTATATCTCAAATTTAGGCTCAAAACACCCGATAATTCGATATTTTTGGGTCCCAGAATCGATCTGTACATGCCTACTCTGTGTTAGAGTATTTTCAAGACACAGGCCCAAAACATGCTCAAAATCGATATTTTATGTGCCCAAACTTAATATGTGTATGCATCATCTGAACCCATTTATATCTCAAATTCAGGCTCAAAACACCCGAAAATTCGATATTTTTGGTTCCCAGAAGCAATCTGTACATGCCTACTCCGTGTTAAAGTATTTTCAAGATACAGGCCCAAAACATGCTGAAAATCGATATTTTAGGTGCCCAAAGTCAATATGTGTATGCATCATCTGTACCCGTCTTTATCTCAAATTCAGGTTCAAAACAACCGAAAATTCAATATTTTTTGGTCCAAGAGGCGATCTGTACCTGCCTACTCAGTGCTAAAATATTTTCAGAATATAAGCTTAAAACATGCAAAAAATCGATATTTTAGGTGCACTAAGTCAATATGTGTATGCATCTTCTGTACCCGTTTATATCTCAAATTCTGGCTCAAAACACCGGAAAATTCGATATTTTTGGGTCCCAGAAGCGATCTCTACATGCCTACTCAATGCTAGAATGTTTTCATGATACAGACCCAAAACATACTGAAAATCGGTATTTTAGGTGCAAAAAGTCAATATGTGCATGCATATTCTGTACCCGTTTATATCTCAAATTCAGGCTGAAAACACCCGAAAATTCGATATTTTTTGGTACCAGAAGCGATCTGTACATGCCTACTTCGTGTTCGAGTATTTTCAAATTACAGGCCCAAAACATGCTCAAAATCGATATTTTAGGTGCAAAAAGTCAATATGTTCATGCATATTCTGTACCCGTTTATATCTCAAATTCAGGCTCAAAAAACCCAAAAATTCGATATTTTTTAGTCCAAGAAGCGATCTGTACATGCCTACTCAGTGCTAGAATATTTTCAAAATATAGGCCAAAAACTTGCTAAAAATCGATATTTTAGGTGCTCAAAGTCGATATGTGCATGCATCTTATATAACAGTTTATATCCCAAATTCATGCTCAAAACACCCGAAAAATTCGAAATTTTTTGGTCTCAGAAGCGATCTGTACATGCCTAATCAGTGCTAGAATATTTTCAAAATATAGGCCCAAAACATGCTCAAAATCGATATTTTAGGTGCCCAAAGTTGATATGTTCATGTATCTTCTGTACCCGTTTATATCTCAAATTCAGGCTCAAAACACCCGAAAATTCGATATTTTTGGGTCCCAGAAGCAATCTGTACATGCCTACTCCGTGTTAGAGTATTTTCAAGATACAGGCCCAAAACATGCTGAAAATCGATATTTTAGGTGCCCAAAGTCAATATGTGTATGCATCATCTGTACCCGTTTATATCTCAAATTCAGGTTCAAAACAACCGAAAATTCAATATTTTTTGGTCCAAGAAGCGATCTGTACCTGCCTACTCAGTGCTAAAATATTTTCTGAATATAAGCTTAAAACATGCTAAAAATCGATATTTTTGGTGCCCAAAGTCAATATGTGTATGCATCTTCTGTACCCGTTTATATCTCAAATTCAGGCTCAAAACACCGGAAAATTCGATATTTTTGGGTCCCAGAAGCGATCTCTACATGCCTACTCAATGCTAGAATGTTTTCATGATACAGACTCAAAACATACTGAAAATCGGTATTTTAGGTGCAAAAAGTCAATATGTGCATGCATATTCTGTACCCGTTTATATCTCAAATTCAGGCTGAAAACACCCAAAATTCGATATTTTTGGGTCTCAGAAGCGATCTGTACATGCCTAATCAGTGATAGAATATTTTCAAAATATAGGCCCAAAACTTGCATAAAATCGATATTTTAGGTGCCCAAAGTCGATATGTGCATGCATCTTCTGTACCCGTTTATATCTCAAATTTAGGCTCAAAACACCCGAAAATTCGATATTTTTGGGTCCCAGAAGCGATCTGTACATGCCTACTCTGTGTTAGAGTATTTTCAAGACACAGGCCCAAAACATGCTGAAAATCGATATTTTATGTGCCCAAACTCAATATGTGTATGCATCATCTGAACCCATTTATATCTCAAATTCAGGCTGAAAACACCCGAAAATTCGATATTTTTTGGTCTAAGAAGCGATCTGTACCTGCCTACTCAGTGCTAAAATATTTTCAAAATATAAGCTTAAAACATGCTAAAAATCGATATTTTAGGTGCCCAAAGTCAATATGTGTATGCATCTTCTGTACCCGTTTATATCTCAAATTCTGGCTCAAAACACCGGAAAATTCGATATTTTTGGGTCCCAGAAGCGATCTCTACATGCCTACTCAATGCTAGAATGTTTTCATGATACAGACCCAAAACATACTGAAAATCGGTATTTTAGGTGCAAAAAGTCAATATGTGCATGCATATTCTGTACCCGTTTATATATCAAATTCTGGCTCAAAACACCCTGAAATTCGATATTATTGGGTCACAGAAGCGATTTCTACATGCCTACTCAATGCTAGAATGTTTTCATGATACAGACCCAAAACATACTGAAAATCGGTATTTTAAGTGCAAAAAGTCAATATGTGCATGCATATTCTGTACCCGTTTATATCTCAAATTCAGGCTGAAAACACCCAAAAATTCGATATTTTTGGGTCTCAGAAGCGATCTGTACTTGCCTAATCAGTGCTAGAATATATTAAAAAAAAAAGGCCCTAAACATGCTAAAAATCGATATTTTAGGTGCCCAAAGTCGATATGTGCATGCATCTTATGTACCCGTTTATACCCCAAATTCAGGCTCAAAACACCCAAAAATTCGATATTTTTGGGTCTCAGAAGCGATCTGTACATGCCTAATCAGTGCTAGAATATTTTCAAAATATAGGCCCAAAACATGCTAAAAATCGATATTTTAGGTGCCCAAAGTCGATATGTGCATGCTTCTTATGTACCTGTTTATATCTCAAATTCAGGCTCGAAACATCCGAATATTCGATAATTTTGGGTCTAAGAAGCGATCTGTGCATGCCTACTCAGTGCTAGAATATTTTCAAAATATAGGCCCAAAACTTGCTTAAAATCGATATTTTAGGTGCCCAAAGTCGATATGTGCATGCATCTTCTGTACCCGTTTATATCTCAAATTTAGGCTCAAAACACCCGAAAATTCGATATTTTTGGGTCCCAGAATCGATCTGTACATGCCTACTCTGTGTTAGAGTATTTTCAAGACACAGGCCCAAAACATGCTCAAAATCGATATTTTATGTGCCCAAACTTAATATGTGTATGCATCATCTGAACCCATTTATATCTCAAATACAGGCTCAAAACACCCGAAAATTCGATATTTTTGGTTCCCAGAAGCAATCTGTACATGCCTACTCCGTGTTAAAGTATTTTCAAGATACAGGCCCAAAACATGCTGAAAATCGATATTTTAGGTGCCCAAAGTCAATATGTGTATGCATCTTCTGTACCCGTCTATATCTCAAATTCAGGTTCAAAACAACCGAAAATTCAATATTTTTTGGTCCAAGAGGCGATCTGTACCTGCCTACTCAGTGCTAAAATATTTTCAGAATATAAGCTTAAAACATGCAAAAAATCGATATTTTAGGTGCACTAAGTCAATATGTGTATGCATCTTCTGTACCCGTTTATATCTCAAATTCTGGCTCAAAACACCGGAAAATTCGATATTTTTGGGTCCCAGAAGCGATCTCTACATGCCTACTCAATGCTAGAATGTTTTCATAATACAGACCCAAAACATACTGAAAATCGGTATTTTAAGTGCAAAAAGTCAATATGTGCATGCATATTCTGTACCCGTTTATATTTCAAATTCAGGCTGAAAACACCCGAAAATTCGATATTTTTTGGTACCAGAAGCGAATTGTACATGCCTACTTCGTGTTCGAGTATTTTCAAATTACAGGCCCAAAACATGCTCAAAATCGATATTTTAGGTGCCCAAAGTCGATATGTGCATGCATATTCTGTACCCGTTTATATCTCAAATTCAGGCTCAAAAAACCCAAAAATTCGATATTTTTTGATCCAAGAAGCGATCTGTACGTGCCTACTCAGTGCTAGAATATTTTCAAAATATACGCAAAAAACATGCTAAAAATCGATATTTTAGGTGACCAAAGTCGATATGTGCATGCATCTTATGTACCCGTTTATATCCCAAATTCAGGCTCAAAACACACGAAAATTAGATATTTTTGGGTCCCAGAAGCGATCTCTACATGCCTACTCAATGCTAGAATGTTTTCATGATACAGACCCAAAACATACTGAAAATCGGTATTTTAGGTGCAAAAAGTCAATATGTGCATGCCTATTCTGTACCCGTTTATATCTCAAATTCAGGCTGAAAACACCCGAAAATTCGATATTTTTTGGTACCAGAAGCGATCTGTACATGCCTACTTCGTGTTCGAGTATTTTCAAATTACAGGCCCAAAACATGCTCAAAATCGATATTTTAGGTGCAAAAAGTCAATATGTGCATGCATATTCTGTACCCGTTTATATCTCAAATTCAGGCTCAAAAAACCCAAAAATTCGATATTTTTTAGTCCAAGAAGCGATCTGTACATGCCTACTCAGTGCTAGAATATTTTCAAAATATAGGCCAAAAACTTGCTAAAAATCGATATTTTAGGTTCTCAAAGTCGATATGTGCATGCATCTTATATAACCGTTTATATCCCAAATTCATGCTCAAAACACCCGAAAAATTCGAAATTTTTTGGTCTCAGAAGCGATCTGTACATGCCTAATCAGTGCTAGAATATTTTCAAAATATAGGCCCAAAACATGCTCAAAATCGATATTTTAGGTGCCCAAAGTTGATATGTTCATGTATCTTCTGTACCCGTTTATATCTCAAATTCAGGCTCAAAACACCCGAAAATTCGATATTTTTGGGTCCCAGAAGCGATCTGTACATGCCTACTCTGTGTTAGAGTATTTTCAAGACACAGGCCCAAAACATGCTGAAAATCGATATTTTATGTGCCCAAACTCAATATGTGTATGCATCATCTGAACCCATTTATATCTCAAATTCAGGCTGAAAACACCCGAAAATTCGATATTTTTTGGTCTAAGAAGCGATCTGTACCTGCCTACTCAGTGCTAAAATATTTTCAAAATATAAGCTTAAAACATGCTAAAAATCGATATTTTAGGTGCCCAAAGTCAATATGTGTATGCATCTTCTGTACCCGTTTATATCTCAAATTCTGGCTCAAAACACCGGAAAATTCGATATTTTTGGGTCCCAGAAGCGATCTCTACATGCCTACTCAATGCTAGAATGTTTTCATGATACAGACCCAAAACATACTGAAAATCGGTATTTTAGGTGCAAAAAGTCAATATGTGCATGCATATTCTGTACCCGTTTATATATCAAATTCTGGCTCAAAACACCCTGAAATTCGATATTATTGGGTCACAGAAGCGATTTCTACATGCCTACTCAATGCTAGAATGTTTTCATGATACAGACCCAAAACATACTGAAAATCGGTATTTTAAGTGAAAAAAGTCAATATGTGCATGCATATTCTGTACCCGTTTATATCTCAAATTCAGGCTGAAAACACCCAAAAATTCGATATTTTTGGGTCTCAGAAGCGATCTGTACTTGCCTAATCAGTGCTAGAATATATTAAAAAAAAAAGGCCCTAAACATGCTAAAAATCGATATTTTAGGTGCCCAAAGTCGATATGTGCATGCATCTTATGTACCCGTTTATACCCCAAATTCAGGCTCAAAACACCCAAAAATTCGATATTTTTGGGTCTCAGAAGCGATCTGTACATGCCTAATCAGTGCTAGAATATTTTCAAAATATAGGCCCAAAACATGCTAAAAATCGATATTTTAGGTGCCCAAAGTCGATATGTGCATGCTTCTTATGTACCCGTTTATATCTCAAATTCAGGCTCGAAACATCCGAATATTCGATAATTTTGGGTCTAAGAAGCGATCTGTGCATGCCTACTCAGTGCTAGAATATTTTCAAAATATAGGCCCAAAACTTGCTTAAAATCGATATTTTAGGTGCCCAAAGTCGATATGTGCATGCATCTTCTGTACCCGTTTATATCTCAAATTTAGGCTCAAAACACCCGAAAATTCGATATTTTTGGGTCCCAGAATCGATCTGTACATGCCTACTCTGTGTTAGAGTATTTTCAAGACACAGGCCCAAAACATGCTCAAAATCGATATTTTATGTGCCCAAACTTAATATGTGTATGCATCATCTGAACCCATTTATATCTCAAATTCAGGCTCAAAACACCAGAAAATTCGATATTTTTGGCTCCCAGAAGCAATCTGTACATGCCTACTCCGTGTTAAAGTATTTTCAAGATACAGGCCCAAAACATGCTGAAAATCGATATTTTAGGTGCCCAAAGTCAATATGTGTATGCATCATCTGTACCCGTCTATATCTCAAATTCAGGTTCAAAACAACCGAAAATTCAATATTTTTTGGTCCAAGAGGCGATCTGTACCTGCCTACTCAGTGCTAAAATATTTTCAGAATATAAGCTTAAAACATGCAAAAAATGGATATTTTAGGTGCACTAAGTCAATATGTGTATGCATCTTCTGTACCCGTTTATATCTCAAATTCTGGCTCAAAACACCGGAAAATTCGATATTTTTGGGTCCCAGAAGCGATCTCTACATGCCTACTCAATGCTAGAATGTTTTCATAATACAGACCCAAAACATACTGAAAATCGGTATTTTAAGTGCAAAAAGTCAATATGTGCATGCATATTCTGTACCCGTTTATATCTCAAATTCAGGCTGAAAACACCCGAAAATTCGATATTTTTTGGTACCAGAAGCGAATTGTACATGCCTACTTCGTGTTCGGGTATTTTCAAATTACAGGCCCAAAACATGCTCAAAATCGATATTTTAGGTGCCCAAAGTCGATATGTGTATGCATATTCTGTACCCGTTTATATCTCAAATTCAGGCTCAAAAAACCCAAAAATTCGATATTTTTTGATCCAAGAAGCGATCTGTACGTGCCTACTCAGTGCTAGAATATTTTCAAAATATACGCAAAAAACATGCTAAAAATCGATATTTTAGGTGCCCAAAGTCGATATGTGCATGCATCTTATGTACCCGTTTATATCCCAAATTCAGGCTCAAAACACACGAAAATTAGATATTTTTGGGTCCCAGAAGCGATCTCTACATGCCTACTCAATGCTAGAATGTTTTCATGATACAGACCCAAAACATACTGAAAATCGGTATTTTAGGTGCAAAAAGTCAATATGTGCATGCATATTCTGTACCCGTTTATATCTCAAATTCAGGCTGAAAACACCCGAAAATTCGATATTTTTTGGTCCAAGAAGCGATCTGTACATGCCTACTCAGTGCTAGAATATTTTCAAAATATAGGCCAAAAACTTGCTGAAAATCGATATTTTAGGTGCTCAAAGTCGATATGTGCATGCATCTTATATAACCGTTTATATCCCAAATTCATGCTCAAAACACCCGAAAAATTCGATATTTTTTGGTCTCAGAAGCGATCTGTACATGCCTAATCAGTGCTAGAATATTTTCAAAATAAAGGCCCAAAACATGCTTAAAAATCGATATTTTAGGTGCCCAAAGTCGATATGTGCATGCATCATCTGTAAACGTTTATATCTCAAATTCAGGCTCAAAACACCCGAAATTTCGATATTTTTGGGTCCCAGAAGCGATCTGTACATGCCTATTCAGTGCTAGAATGTTTTCAAAATAAAGGCTCAAAACATGCTAAAAACCGATATTTTAAGTGTCCAAAGTCGATATGTGCATGCATCTTCTGTACCCGTTTATATCTCAAATTCAGGCTCAAGAAACCCGAAAATTCTGTATTTCTGGGTCCTAGAAGAGATCTGTACATGCCTACTCCAAGTTAGAATGTTTTCAAGACACAGACCCAAACATGCTCAAAATCGATATTTTAAGTGCCCAAAGTAAATATGTGCATGCATTTTCTGTTCCCGTTTATATCTCAAATTCAGGCTCAAAACCCCCGAAAATTCGATATATTAGGGTCCCAGAAGCGATCTGTACATGCCTATTCAGTGCTAGAATATTTTCGAGATATAGGCCCAAAACATGCTAACAATCGATATTTTAGGTGCCAAAAGTCGATAACTCAAATACAGGCCCAAAACACCCGAAATTTCGATATTTTGGGATCCCAGAAGCGATGTGTACAAGCCTACTCAGATACAGGCCCAAAACATGCTGAAATTCGATATTTTAGGTGCCCAAAGTCAATATGGGTATGCATCTTCTGCATCCGTTTATATCCCAAAATCAACCTCAAAACACCCGAAAATTCGATATTTTTGGGTCCTAGAAGCGATTTCTAAACTCAGTGCTAGAATGTTTTCAAAATATAGGCTCAAAACATGCTAAAATTTGATATTTAAAGTGTCCAAAGTCGATATGTGCGTGCATCTTCCGTACCCGTTTATATCTCAAATTCAGGCACAAAACACCCGAAAATTTAATATTTTGGGGTACCAGAAGCGATCTGTACATGCCTACTCTTAGTTAGAAAGTTTTCAAGATTCAGACACAAAACATGCTCAAAATCGATATTTTAGGTGCCCAAAAGTAGATATGTGCATGCATCTTCAGTACCCGTTTATATCTCAAATTCAGGCACAAAACACCCGAAAATTCGAAATTTTTTGGGTCCGAGAAGCGATCTGTACATGCCTACTCCGTGTTCGATTACTTTCAAAATACAGGCTTAAAACATGCTGAAAATCGATATTTTAGGTGCCCAAAGTCAATATGTGTATTCATCATCTGTACCCGTTTATATCTCAAATTCAGGTTCAAAACAACCGAAAATTCAATATTTTTTGGTCCAAGAGGCGATCTGTACCTGCCTACTCAGTTCTAAAATATTTTCAGAATATAAGCTCAAAACATGCAAAAAGTCGATATTTAAGGTGCCCAAAGTCAATATGTGTATGCATCTTTTGTACCCGTTTATATCTCAAATTCTGGCTCAAAACACCCGAAAATTCGATATTTTTGGGTCCCAGAAGCGATCTGTACATGCCTACTCTGTGTTAGAGTATTTTCAAGATACAGGCCCTAAACATGCTGAAAATCGATATTTTAGGTGCCCAAAGTCAATATGTGTATGTATCTTCTGTACCCGTTTATATCTCAAATTCTGGCTCAAAACACCCGAAAATTAGATATTTTTGGGTCCCAGAAGCGATCTGTACATGCCTACTCAATGCTAGAATGTTTTCATGATACAGACCCAAAACATACTGAAAATCGGTATTTTAAGTGCAAAAAGTTAATATGTGCATGCATATTCTGTACCCGTTTATATCTCAAATTCAGGCTCAAAACACCCGAAAATTCGATATTTTTGGGTACCAGAAGCGATCTGTACATGCCTACTTCGTGTTTGAGTATTTTCAAATTACAGACCCATAACATGCTGAAAATCGATATTTTATGTGCAAAAAGTCGATATGTGCATGCATATTCTGTACCCGTTTATATCTCAAATTCAGGCTCAAAAAACTAAAAATTCGATATTTTTTGTTCGAAGAAACGATCTGTACATGCCTACTCAGTGCTAGAATATTTTCAAAATATAGGCTCAAAACATGCTAAAATTTGATATTTAAAGTGTCCAAAGTCGATATGTGCGTGCATCTTCCGTACCCGTTTATATCTCAAATTCAGGCACAAAACACCCGAAAATTTAATATTTTGGGGTACCAGAAACGATCTGTACATGCCTACTCCTAGTAAGAAAGTTTTCAAGATTCAGACCCAAAACATGCTAAAAATCGATATTTTAGGTGCCCAAAAGTAGATATTTGCATGCATCTTCAGTACCCGTTTATATCTCAAATTCAGGCACAAAACACACGAAAATTCGATATTTTGGGGTCCGAGAAGCGATCTGTACATGCCTACTCCGTGTTCGAGTACCTTCAAAATACAGGCTCAAAACATGCTGAAAATCGATATTTTAGGTGCCCAAAGTCAATATGTGTATTCATCATCTGTACCCGTTTATATCTCAAATTCAGGTTCAAAACAACCGAAAATTTAATATTTTTTGGTCCAAGAGGCGATCTGTACCTGCCTCCTCAGTGCTAAAATATTTTCAGAATATAAGCTCAAAACATGCAAAAAATCGATATTTAAGGTGCCCAAAGTCAATATTTGTATTTATCTTCTGTACCCGTTTATATCTCAAATTCTGGCTCAAAACACCCGAAAATTCGAAATTTTTGGGTCCCATAAGCGATCTGTACATGCCTACTCTGTGTTAGAGTATTTTCAAGATACAGGCCCAAAACATGCTGAAAATCGATATTTTAGGTGCCCAAACTCAATATGTGTATGTATCATCTGTACCAGTTTATATCTCATATTCAGGCTTAAAACACCCGAAAATTCGATATTTTTTGGTCCAAGAAGCGATCTGTACCTGCCGACTCAATGCTAAAATATTTTCAGAATATAAGCTTAAAACATGCTAAAAATCGATATTTTAGGTGCCCAAAGTCAATATGTGTATGTATCTTCTGTACCCGTTTATATCTCAAATTCAGGCTCAAAATACCCGAAAATTCGATATTTTTGGGTACCAGAAGCGATCTGTACATGCCTACTTCGTGTTCGAGTATTTTCAAATTACAGGCCCAAAACATGCTGAAAATCGATATTTTATGTGCAAAAAGTCGATATGTGCAAGTATATTCTGTACCCGTTTATATCTCAAATTCAGGCTCAAAAAACCCAAAAATTCGATATTTTTTGTTCGAAGAAACGATCTGTACATGCCTACTCAGTGCTAGAATATTTTCAAAATATAGGCCAAAAACTTGCTAAAAATCGATATTTTAGGTGCTCAAAGTCGATATGTGCATGCATCTTATATACCCGTTTATATCCCAAATTCAGGCTCAAAACACCCGAAAATTCGATAATTCTGGGTCTCACAAGCGATCAGTACATGCCTAATCAGTGCTAGAATATTTTCAAAATATAGGCCCAAAACATGCTTAAAAATCGATATTTTAGGTGCCCAAAGTCGATATGTGCATGCATCTTCTTTACCCGTTTATATCTCAAATTCAGGCTCAAAACACCCGAAAATTCGATATTTTTTGGTCCCAGAAGCAATCTGTACATGCCTTTTTCGTGTTAGAGTATTTTCAAGATACAGGCCCAAAACATGCTGAAAATCGATATTTTAAGTGCCCAAAGTCAATATGTGTATGCATCATCTGTACCCGTTTATATCTCAAATTCAGGCTCAAAACACCTGAAAATTCAATGTTTTTTGGTCCAAGAGGCGATCTGTACCTGTCTGCTAATTGCTAAAATATTTTTGGAATATAAGCTCAAAACATGCTAAAAATCTATATTTTAGGTGCCCAAAGTCAATATGTGTATGCATCTTCTGTACCCGTTTATATCTTAAATTCTGGCTCAAAACACCCGAGTATTCGATATTTTTGGGTCCCAGAAGCAATCTGTACATGCCTACTTAATGCTAGAATATTTTAAAGATACAGACCCAAAACATGCTGAAAAATCGATATTTTAGGTGCAAAAAGTCGATATGTGCATGCATCTTCTGTACCCGTTTATATCTCAAATTCAGGCCGAAAACACCCGAAAATTCGATATTTTGGGGTCCCAGAAGCGATCTGTACATGCCTACTCAGATACATGATAAAAACATGCTGAAAACCGATATTGTAGGTGCCGAAATTCAATATGTGTATGCATCTTTTGCACCTGTTTATATCCCTAATTCAACCTCAAAACACCCGAAAGATCGATATTTTTGGGTCCCAGAAACGATATGTACACTCAGTGCTAGAAAGTTTTCAAAATATAGGCTCAAAACAGGCTAAAAAATGATATTTTAGGTGTCCAAAGTCGATATGTGCATGCATCTTCTGTACTCGTTTATATCTCAAATTCTGGCTCAAAACACCCGAAAATTCTGTATTTTTGGGTCCAAGAAGAGATCTGTACATGCCTACTCCAAGTAAGAATGTTTTCAAGATTCAGCCAAAAAAGATGCTCAAAATCGATATTTTAGGTGCCCAAAAGTCGATATGTGCATCCATCTTCAGTACCCGTTTATATCTTAAATTCAGGCTCAAAACATCCGAAAATTCGATATTTTTTGGGTCCAAGAAGAGATCTGTACATGCCTACTCATTGCTAGAATATTTTCAGAATATTGGCTCAAAACATGCTAAAAACCGATATTGTAAGTGTCCAAAGCCGATATGTGCATGCATCTTTTGTACCGGTTTATATCTCAAATTCAGGCTCAAAACACCCAAAAATTCGGTATTTTTGGGTCCTAGAAGCGATCTGTACATGCCTAGTCCTAGTTAGAATGTTTTCAAGATACAGACCCAAAACATTTTAAAAATCGATATTTTAGGTGCCAAAAAGTCGATATGTGCATGCATTTTCAGTACCCGTTTATATCTCAAATTCAGGCAAAAAACACCTGAAAATTCGATATTTTGGGGTCCCAGAAGCGATCTGTACATGCCTACTCCGTTTTAGAGTATTTTTAAAATACAAGCCCAAAACATGATGAAAATCGATATTTTAGGTGCCCAAAGTCAATTTGTGCATCCATCTTCAGTACCCGTTTATATCTTATATTCAGGCTCAAAACTTCCGAAAATTCGATATTTTTTGGGTCCAAGAAGAGATCTGTACATGCCTATTCAGTGCTTGAATATTTTCAACATGTAGGCCCAAAACATGCTGAAAATCGATATTTTAGGTGCCCAAAAGTCGATATCTCAAATTCAGGCCCAAAACACCCGAAAACTCTGTATTTTGGGGTCCCAGAAGCAATCTCTGTACATGCCTACTCCGTGTTAGAGTATTTTCAAAATACAGGCCAAAAATATACTAAAAATAGATCTTTTAGGTCCCAAAACTCGATATGTGCATGCATCTTCTGTAACCGTTTATATCTCAAATTCAGGCTCCAAACACCCGAAAATTCGATATTTTTTGGTCCCAGAAGCGTGCCTACTCAGTGCTAGAATGTTTTCAAAATATAGGCTTAAAACATGCTAAAAATCGATATTTTAAGTGTCCAAAGTCGATATGTGCATTCATCTTCTGTACCCGATTACATCTCAAATTCAGGCTCAAAACACCCGAAAATTCGATATTTTTGAGTCCTAGAAGCGATCTGTACATGCCTACTCATTGCTAGAATATTTTCAGAATATTGGCACAAAACATGCTAAAAACCGATATTGTAAGTGTCCAAAGCCGATATGTGCATGCATCTTCTGTACCGGATTATATCTCAAATTCAGGCTCAAAACACCCAAAAATTCGGTATTTTTGGGTCCTAGAAGCGATCTGTACATGCCTACTCCTAGTTAGAATGTTTTCAAGATACAGACCCAAAACATTTTAAAAATCGATATTTTAGGTGCCAAAACGTCGATATGTGCATGCATTTTCAGTACCCGTTTATATCTCAAATTCAGGCACAAAACACCTGAAAATTCGATATTTTGGGGTCCCAGAAGCGATCTGTACATGCCTACTCCGTTTTAGAGTATTTTTAAAATACAAGCCCAAAACATGATGAAAATCGATATTTTAGGTGCCCAAAGTCAATTTGTGCATGCATCTTCTGTACCCGTTTATATCTCAAATTCAGGCTCAAAACACCCGAAAATTCGGTATTTTTGGGTCCTAGAAGCGATCTGTACATGCCTACTCCTAGTTAGAATGTTTTCATGATACAGACCCAAAACATGCTCAAAATCAATATTTTAGGTGCCCAGAGTCGATATGTGCATGCATCTTCAGTACCCGTTTTTATCTTAAATTCAGGCTTAAAACACCCGAAAATTCGATATTTTGGGGTCCCAGAAGCGATCTGTACATGCCTACTCAGTGCTAGAATATTTTCAAAATATAGGCCCAAAACATGCTAAAAATCGATATTTTAGGTGCCCAAAGTCGATATCTCAAATTCAGGCCCAAAACACCCGAAATTTCGATATTTTGGGACCCCAGAAGCGATGTGTACAAGCCTACTCAGATACAGGCCCAAAACATGCTGAAAATCGATATTTTAGGTGCCCAAAGTCAATATGTGTATGCATCTTCTGCACCCGTTTATATCCCAAATTCAACCTCAAAACACCCGAAAATTCGATATTTTTGGGTCCTAGAAGCGATTTCTACACTCCGTGCTAGAATGTTTTCAAAATATTGGCTCAAAAACATGCTGAAAATCGATATTTTAAGTGCCCAAAGTCAATATGTGCATGCATCTTCTGTACCCGTTTATATCTCAAATTCAGGCTCAAAACACCCGAAAATTCGATATATTAGGGTCCCAGAAGCGATCTGTACATGCCTATTCAGTGCTAGAATATTTTCAAAATATAGGCACATAAACATGCTAAAAATCGATATTTTAGGTGCCCAAAGTCGATATCTCAAATTCAGGCCCAAAACACCCAAAAATTCGATATTTTGGGATCCCAGAAGCGATCTGTACATGCCTACTGCGTGTTAGAGTATTTTCAAAATACAGGCCCAAAACATACTGAAAATCGGTCTTTTAGGTGCCCAAAAGTCGATATGTGCATACATCTTCTGCACCCGTTTATATCACAAATTCAGGCTCCAAGCACCCGAAAATTCGATATTTTGGGGTCCCAGAAGCGATCTGTACATGCCTACTCAGATACATGATAAAAACATGCTGAAAACCGATATTTTAGGTGCCGAAATTCAATATGTGTATGCATCTTTTGCACCCGTTTATATCCCTAATTCAACCTCAAAACACAAGAAAGATCGATATTTTTGGGTCCCAGAAACGATATGTACACTCAGTGCTAGAAAGTTTTCAAAATATAGGCTCAAAACATGCTAAAAAATGATATTTTAGGTGTCCAAAGTCGATATGTGCATGCATCTTCTGTACTCGTTTATATCTCAAATTCAGGCTCAAAACACCCGAAAATTCTGTATTTTT
Source organism: Petrolisthes cinctipes (assembly GCA_033782935.1). Taxonomy (NCBI): domain Eukaryota; kingdom Metazoa; phylum Arthropoda; class Malacostraca; order Decapoda; family Porcellanidae; genus Petrolisthes; species Petrolisthes cinctipes. Next base: position 657,321 of record JAWQEG010000014.1, read on the forward strand.
GGGTAAAAGAAGAGATCTGTACATGCCTACTCCTGGTAGGAATGTTTTCAAAATTCAGCGAAAAAACATGCTCAAAATCGATATTTTAGGTGCCCAAAAGTCGATATGTGCATCCATCTTCAGTACCCGTTTATATCTTAAATTCAGGCTCAAAACTTCAGAAAAATTCGATATTTTTTAGGTCCAAGAAGAGATCTGTACATGCCTATTCAGTGCTTGAATATTTTCAACATATAGGCCCAAAACATGCTGAAAATCGATATTTTAGGTGCCCAAAGTCGATATCTCAAATTCAGGCCCAAAACACCCGAAAACTCTGTATTTTGGGGTCCCAGAAGCGATCTGTACATGCCTACTCCGTGTTAGAGTATTTTCAAAATACAGGCCAAAAATATACTAAAAATAGATCTTTTAGGTGCCCAAAACTCGATATGTGCATGCATCTTCTGTAACCGTTTATATCTCAAATTCAGGCTCCAAACACCCGAAAATTCGATATTTTTGGGTCCCAGAAGCGATCTATACATGCTTACTCCTAGTTAGAATGTTTTCAAGATACAGACCCAAAACATTTTAAAAATCGATATTTTAGGTGCCAAAAAGTCGATATGTGCATGCATTTTCAGTACCCGTTTATATCTCAAATTCAGGCACAAAACACCTGAAAATTCGATATTTTGGGGTCCCAGAAGCGATCTGTACATGCCTACTCCGTTTTAGAGTATTTTTAAAATACAAGCCCAAAACATGATGAAAATCGATATTTTAGGTGCCCAAAGTCAATTTGTGCATGCATCTTCTGTACCCGTTTATATCTCAAATTCAGGCTCAAAAGTCCCGAAAATTCGGTATTTTTGGGTCCTAGAAGCGATCTGTACATGCCTACTCCTAGTTAGAATATTTTCATGATACAGACCCAAAACATGCTCAAAATCGATATTTTAGGTGGCCAGAGTCGATATGTGCATGCATCTTCAGTACCCGTTTTTATCTTAAATTCAGGCTTAAAACACCCGAAAATTCGATATTTTGGGGTCCCAGAAGCGATCTGTACATGCCTACCCAGTGCTAGAATATTTTCAAAATATAGGCCCAAAACATGCTAAAAATCGATATTTTAGGTGCCCAAAGTCGATATCTCAAATTAAGGCCCAAAACACCCGAAATTTCGATATTTTGGGATCCCAGAAGCGATGTGTACAAGCCTACTCAGATACAGGCCCAAAACATGCTGAAAATCGATATTTTAGGTGCCCAAAGTCAATATGTGTATGCATCTTCTGCACCCGTTTATATCCCAAATTCAACCTCAAAACACCCGAAAATTCGATATTTTTGGGTCCTAGAAGCGATTTATACACTCCGTGCTAGAATGTTTTCAAAATATAGGTTCAAAACATGCTGAAAATCGATATTTTAAGTGCCCAAAGTCAATATGTGCATGCATCTTCTGTACCCGTTTATATCTCAAATTCAGGCTCAAAACACCCGAAAATTCGATATATTAGGGTCCCAGAAGCGATCTGTACATGCCTATTCAGTGCTAGAATATTTTCAAAATATAGGCACAAAAACATGCTAAAAATCGATATTTTAGGTGCCCAAAGTCGATATCTCAAATTCAGGCCCAAAACACCCAAAAATTCGATATTTTGGGATCCCAGAAGCGATCTGTACATGCCTACTGCGTGTTAGAGTATTTTCAAAATACAGGCCCAAAACATACTGAAAATCGGTCTTTTAGGTGCCCAAAAGTCGATATGTGCATACATCTTCTGCACCCGTTTATATCACAAATTCAGGCTCCAAGCACCCGAAAATTCGATATTTTGGGGTCCCAGAAGCGATCTGTACATGCCTACTCAGATACATGATAAAAACATGCTGAAAACCGATATTTTAGGTGCCTAAATTCAATATGTGTATGCATCTTTTGCACCCGTTTATATCCCTAATTCAACCTCAAAACACCCGAAAGATCGATATTTTTGGGTCCCAGAAAAGATATGTACACTCAGTGCTAGAAAGTTTTCAAAATATAGGCTCAAAACATGCTAAAAAATAATATTTTAGGTGTCCAAAGTCGATATGTGCATGCATCTTCTGTACTCGTTTATATCTCAAATTCAGGCTCAAAACACCCGAAAATTCTGTATTTTTGGGTCCAAGAAGAGATCTGTACATGCCTACTCCTAGTAGGAATGTTTTCAAGATTCAGCCAAAAAACATGCTCAAAATCGATATTTTAGGTGCCCAAAAGTCGATATGTGCATCCATCTTCAGTACCCATTTATATCTTAAATTCAGGCTCAAAACATCCGAAAATTCGATATTTTTGGGGTCCAAGAAGAGATCTGTACATGCCTATTCAGTGCTTGAATATTTTCAACATATAGGCCCAAAACATGCTGAAAATCGATATTTTAGGTGCCCAAAGTCGATATCTCAAATTCAGGCCCAAAACACCCGAAAACTCTGTATTTTGGGGTCCCAGAAGCGATCTGTACATGCCTACTCCGTGTTAGAGTATTTTCAAAATACAGGCCAAAAATATACTAAAAATAGATCTTTTAGGTGCCCAAAACTCGATATGTGCATGCATCTTCTGTAACCGTTTATATCTCAAATTCAGGCTCCAAACACCCGAAAATTCGATATTTTTTGGTCCCAGAAGCGTGCCTACTCAGTGCTAGAATGTTTTCAAAATATAGGCTTAAAACATGCTAAAAATCGATATTTTAAGTGTCCAAAGTCGATATGTGCATGCATCTTCTGTACCCGTTTACATCTCAAATTCAGGCTCAAAACACCCGAAAATTCGATATTTTTGAGTCCTAGAAGCGATCTGTACATGCCTACTCATTGCTAGATCATTTTCAGAATATTGGCTCAAAACATGCTAAAAACCGATATTGTAAGTGTCCAAAGCCGATATGTGCATGCATCTTCTGTACCGGTTTATATCTCAAATTCAGGCTCAAAACACCCAAAAATTCGGTATTTTTGGGTCCTAGAAGCGATCTGTACATGCCTACTCCTAGTTAGAATGTTTTCAAGATACAGACCCAAATCATTTTAAAAATCGATATTTTAGGTGCCAAAAAGTCGATATGTGCATGCATTTTCAGTACCCGTTTATATCTCAAATTCAGGCTCAAAACACCTGAAAATTCGATATTTTGGGGTCCCAGAAGCGATCTGTACATGCCTACTTCGTTTTAGAGAATTTTTAAAATACACACCCAAAACATGATGAAAATCGATATTTTAGGTGCCCAAAGTCAATTTGTGCATGCATCTTCTGTACCCGTTTATATCTCAAATTCAGGCTCAAAACACCCGAAAATTCGGTATTTTTGGGTCCTAGAATCGATCTGTACATGCCTACTCCTAGTTAGAATGTTTTCAAGATACAGACCCAAAACATGCTCAAAATCGATATTTTAGGTGCCAAAAAGTCGATATGTGCATGCATCTTCAGTACCCGTTTTTATCTTAAATTCAGGCTTAAAACACCCGAAAATTCGATATTTTGGGGTCCCAGAAGCGATCTGTACATGCCTACTCAGTGCTAGAATATTTTAAAAATATAGGCCCAAAACATGCTAAAAATCTATATTTTAGGTGCCCATAGTCGATTATTCAAATTCAGGCAGAAAACACCCGAAAATTCGATATTCTGGGGTCCCAGAAGCGATCTGTACATCCCTACTCAGACACAGGCCCAAAACATGCTGAAGATCGATATTTTAGGTGCCCAAAGTCAATATGTGTATGCATCTTCTGCACCCGTTTATATCCCAAATTCAACCTCAAAACACCCGAAAATTCAATATTTTTGGGTCCTAGAAGCGATTTCTACACTTAGTGCTAGAATGTTTTCAAAATATAGGCTCAAAACATGCTAAAATTTGATATTCAAAGTGTCCAAAGTCGATATGAGCATGCATCTTCTGTACCCGTTTATATGTCAAATTCAGGCACAAAACACCCGAAAATTTAATATTTTGGTGTACCAGAAGCGATTTGTACATGCCTACTCCTAGTTAGAATGTTTTCAAGATTCAGACCCAAAACATGCTAAAAATCGATATTTTAGGTGCCCAAAAGTTGATATGTACATGCATCTTCAGTACCCGTTTATATCTGAAATTCAGGCATAAAACACCCGAAAATTCGATATTTTGTGGTCCGAGAAGCGATCTGTACAAGCCTACTCCGTGTTCGAGTACTTTCAAAATACAGGCTCAAAACATACTAAAAATCGATCTTTAAGGTTCCCAAAAGTCGATATGTGCATGCATCTTCTGTACCCTTTTATATCTCAAATTCAGGCTTGAAACACCCAAAAATTCGATATTTTGGGGTCCTAGAAGGGATCTGTACATGCCTACTCAGACACATGCCCAAAACATGCTGAAAATCGATATTTTATGTGCCAAAATTCAATATGTGTATGCATCTTCTGCACCCGGTTAAATCCCAAATTCAACCTTAAAACACCCGAAAATTCGATATTTTTGGGTCCCTGAAGCGATCTGTACATGCCTACTCAGTGCTAGAATGTTTTCAAAACATAGGCCAAAAACATGCTAAAAACCGATATTTTAAGTATCCAAAGTCGATATGTGCATGCATATTCTGTACCCGTTTATATCTCAAATTCAGGCTCAAAACACCAGAAAATTCGGTATTTTTGGGTCCAAGAAGAGATCTGTACATGCCTACTCAGATACATGATAAAAACATGCTGAAAACCGATATTTTAGGTGCCCAAAGTCAATATGTGTATGCATCTTTTGCACCGGTTTATATCCCTAATTCAACCTCAAAATACCCGAAAGATCGATATTTTTGGGTCCCAGAAGCGATATGTACACTCAGTGCTAGAATATTTTCAAAATATAGGCTCAAAATATGCTAAAAATTGATATTTTAGGTGTCCAAAGTCGATATGTGCATGCATCTTCTGTACCCGATTATATCTCAATTTCAGGCTCAAAACACCCGAAAATTCTGTATTTTTGGGTCCAAGAAGAGATCTGTAGATGCCTACTCCTAGTTAGAATGTTTTCAAGATACAGACCCAAAACATGCTCAAAATCAATATTTTAGGTGCCCAGAGTCGATATGTGTATGCATCTTTTGCACCCGTTTATATCCCTAATTCAACCTCAAAACACCCGAAAGATTGATATTTTTGGGTCCCAGAAGCGATATGTACACTCAGTGCTAGAAAGTTTTCAAAATATAGGCTCAAAACAGGCTAAAAAATGATATTTTAGGTGTCCAAAGTCGATATGTGCATGCATCTTCTGTACTCGTTTATATCTCAAATTCTGGCTCAAAACACCCGAAAATTCTGTATTTTTGGGTCCAAGAAGAGATCTGTACATGCCTACTCCAAGTAAGAATGTTTTCAAGATTCAGCCAAAAAAGATGCTCAAAATCGATATTTTAGGTGCCCAAAAGTCGATATGTGCATCCATCTTCAGTACCCGTTTATATCTTAAATTCAGGCTCAAAACATCCGAAAATTCGATATTTTTTGGGTCCAAGAAGAGATCTGTACATGCCTACTCATTGCTAGAATATTTTCAGAATATTGGCTCAAAACATGCTAAAAACCGATATTGTAAGTGTCCAAAGCCGATATGTGCATGCATCTTTTGTACCGGTTTATATCTCAAATTCAGGCTCAAAACACCCAAAAATTCGGTATTTTTGGGTCCTAGAAGCGATCTGTACATGCCTACTCCTAGTTAGAATGTTTTCAAGATACAGACCCAAAACATTTTAAAAATCGATATTTTAGGTGCCAAAAAGTCGATATGTGCATGCATTTTCAGTACCCGTTTATATCTCAAATTCAGGCAAAAAACACCTGAAAATTCGATATTTTGGGATCCCAGAAGCGATCTGTACATGCCTACTCCGTTTTAGAGTATTTTTAAAATACAAGCCCAAAACATGATGAAAATCGATATTTTAGGTGCCCAAAGTCAATTTGTGCATCCATCTTCAGTACCCGTTTATATCTTATATTCAGGCTCAAATCTTCCGAAAATTCGATATTTTTTGGGTCCAAGAAGAGATCTGTACATGCCTATTCAGTGCTTGAATATTTTCAACATGTAGGCCCAAAACATGCTGAAAATCGATATTTTAGGTGCCCAAAAGTCGATATCTCAAATTCAGGCCCAAAACACCCGAAAACTCTGTATTTTGGGGTCCCAGAAGCAATCTCTGTACATGCCTACTCCGTGTTAGAGTATTTTCAAAATACAGGCCAAAAATATACTAAAAATAGATCTTTTAGGTCCCAAAACTCGATATGTGCATGCATCTTCTGTAACCGTTTATATCTCAAATTCAGGCTCCAAACACCCGAAAATTCGATATTTTTTGGTCCCAGAAGCGTGCCTACTCAGTGCTAGAATGTTTTCAAAATATAGGCTTAAAACATGCTAAAAACCGATATTGTAAGTGTCCAAAGCCGATATGTGCATGCATCTTCTGTACCGGATTATATCTCAAATTCAGGCTCAAAACACCCAAAAATTCGGTATTTTTGGGTCCTAGAAGCGATCTGTACATGCCTACTCCTAGTTAGAATGTTTTCAAGATACAGACCCAAATCATTTTAAAAATCGATATTTTAGGTGCCAAAAAGTCGATATGTGCATGCATTTTCAGTACCCGTTTATATCTCAAATTCAGGCTCAAAACACCTGAAAATTCGATATTTTGGGGTCCCAGAAGCGATCTGTACATGCCTACTTCGTTTTAGAGAATTTTTAAAATACACACCCAAAACATGATGAAAATCGATATTTTAGGTGCCCAAAGTCAATTTGTGCATGCATCTTCTGTACCCGTTTATATCTCAAATTCAGGCTCAAAACACCCGAAAATTCGGTATTTTTGGGTCCTAGAATCGATCTGTACATGCCTACTCCTAGTTAGAATGTTTTCAAGATACAGACCCAAAACATGCTCAAAATCGATATTTTAGGTGCCAAAAAGTCGATATGTGCATGCATCTTCAGTACCCGTTTTTATCTTAAATTCAGGCTTAAAACACCCGAAAATTCGATATTTTGGGGTCCCAGAAGCGATCTGTACATGCCTACTCAGTGCTAGAATATTTTAAAAATATAGGCCCAAAACATGCTAAAAATCTATATTTTAGGTGCCCATAGTCGATTATTCAAATTCAGGCAGAAAACACCCGAAAATTCGATATTCTGGGGTCCCAGAAGCGATCTGTACATCCCTACTCAGACACAGGCCCAAAACATGCTGAAGATCGATATTTTAGGTGCCCAAAGTCAATATGTGTATGCATCTTCTGCACCCGTTTATATCCCAAATTCAACCTCAAAACACCCGAAAATTCAATATTTTTGGGTCCTAGAAGCGATTTCTACACTTAGTGCTAGAATGTTTTCAAAATATAGGCTCAAAACATGCTAAAATTTGATATTCAAAGTGTCCAAAGTCGATATGAGCATGCATCTTCTGTACCCGTTTATATGTCAAATTCAGGCACAAAACACCCGAAAATTTAATATTTTGGTGTACCAGAAGCGATTTGTACATGCCTACTCCTAGTTAGAATGTTTTCAAGATTCAGACCCAAAACATGCTAAAAATCGATATTTTAGGTGCCCAAAAGTTGATATGTACATGCATCTTCAGTACCCGTTTATATCTGAAATTCAGGCATAAAACACCCGAAAATTCGATATTTTGTGGTCCGAGAAGCGATCTGTACAAGCCTACTCCGTGTTCGAGTACTTTCAAAATACAGGCTCAAAACATACTAAAAATCGATCTTTAAGGTTCCCAAAAGTCGATATGTGCATGCATCTTCTGTACCCTTTTATATCTCAAATTCAGGCTTGAAACACCCAAAAATTCGATATTTTGGGGTCCTAGAAGGGATCTGTACATGCCTACTCAGACACATGCCCAAAACATGCTGAAAATCGATATTTTATGTGCCAAAATTCAATATGTGTATGCATCTTCTGCACCCGGTTAAATCCCAAATTCAACCTTAAAACACCCGAAAATTCGATATTTTTGGGTCCCTGAAGCGATCTGTACATGCCTACTCAGTGCTAGAATGTTTTCAAAACATAGGCCAAAAACATGCTAAAAACCGATATTTTAAGTATCCAAAGTCGATATGTGCATGCATATTCTGTACCCGTTTATATCTCAAATTCAGGCTCAAAACACCAGAAAATTCGGTATTTTTGGGTCCAAGAAGAGATCTGTACATGCCTACTCAGATACATGATAAAAACATGCTGAAAACCGATATTTTAGGTGCCCAAAGTCAATATGTGTATGCATCTTTTGCACCGGTTTATATCCCTAATTCAACCTCAAAATACCCGAAAGATCGATATTTTTGGGTCCCAGAAGCGATATGTACACTCAGTGCTAGAATATTTTCAAAATATAGGCTCAAAATATGCTAAAAATTGATATTTTAGGTGTCCAAAGTCGATATGTGCATGCATCTTCTGTACCCGATTATATCTCAATTTCAGGCTCAAAACACCCGAAAATTCTGTATTTTTGGGTCCAAGAAGAGATCTGTAGATGCCTACTCCTAGTTAGAATGTTTTCAAGATACAGACCCAAAACATGCTCAAAATCAATATTTTAGGTGCCCAGAGTCGATATGTGTATGCATCTTTTGCACCCGTTTATATCCCTAATTCAACCTCAAAACACCCGAAAGATTGATATTTTTGGGTCCCAGAAGCGATATGTACACTCAGTGCTAGAAAGTTTTCAAAATATAGGCTCAAAACAGGCTAAAAAATGATATTTTAGGTGTCCAAAGTCGATATGTGCATGCATCTTCTGTACTCGTTTATATCTCAAATTCTGGCTCAAAACACCCGAAAATTCTGTATTTTTGGGTCCAAGAAGAGATCTGTACATGCCTACTCCAAGTAAGAATGTTTTCAAGATTCAGCCAAAAAAGATGCTCAAAATCGATATTTTAGGTGCCCAAAAGTCGATATGTGCATCCATCTTCAGTACCCGTTTATATCTTAAATTCAGGCTCAAAACATCCGAAAATTCGATATTTTTTGGGTCCAAGAAGAGATCTGTACATGCCTACTCATTGCTAGAATATTTTCAGAATATTGGCTCAAAACATGCTAAAAACCGATATTGTAAGTGTCCAAAGCCGATATGTGCATGCATCTTTTGTACCGGTTTATATCTCAAATTCAGGCTCAAAACACCCAAAAATTCGGTATTTTTGGGTCCTAGAAGCGATCTGTACATGCCTACTCCTAGTTAGAATGTTTTCAAGATACAGACCCAAAACATTTTAAAAATCGATATTTTAGGTGCCAAAAAGTCGATATGTGCATGCATTTTCAGTACCCGTTTATATCTCAAATTCAGGCAAAAAACACCTGAAAATTCGATATTTTGGGATCCCAGAAGCGATCTGTACATGCCTACTCCGTTTTAGAGTATTTTTAAAATACAAGCCCAAAACATGATGAAAATCGATATTTTAGGTGCCCAAAGTCAATTTGTGCATCCATCTTCAGTACCCGTTTATATCTTATATTCAGGCTCAAATCTTCCGAAAATTCGATATTTTTTGGGTCCAAGAAGAGATCTGTACATGCCTATTCAGTGCTTGAATATTTTCAACATGTAGGCCCAAAACATGCTGAAAATCGATATTTTAGGTGCCCAAAAGTCGATATCTCAAATTCAGGCCCAAAACACCCGAAAACTCTGTATTTTGGGGTCCCAGAAGCAATCTCTGTACATGCCTACTCCGTGTTAGAGTATTTTCAAAATACAGGCCAAAAATATACTAAAAATAGATCTTTTAGGTCCCAAAACTCGATATGTGCATGCATCTTCTGTAACCGTTTATATCTCAAATTCAGGCTCCAAACACCCGAAAATTCGATATTTTTTGGTCCCAGAAGCGTGCCTACTCAGTGCTAGAATGTTTTCAAAATATAGGCTTAAAACATGCTAAAAACCGATATTGTAAGTGTCCAAAGCCGATATGTGCATGCATCTTCTGTACCGGATTATATCTCAAATTCAGGCTCAAAACACCCAAAAATTCGGTATTTTTGGGTCCTAGAAGCGATCTGTACATGCCTACTCCTAGTTAGAATGTTTTCAAGATACAGACCCAAATCATTTTAAAAATCGATATTTTAGGTGCCAAAAAGTCGATATGTGCATGCATTTTCAGTACCCGTTTATATCTCAAATTCAGGCTCAAAACACCTGAAAATTCGATATTTTGGGGTCCCAGAAGCGATCTGTACATGCCTACTTCGTTTTAGAGAATTTTTAAAATACACACCCAAAACATGATGAAAATCGATATTTTAGGTGCCCAAAGTCAATTTGTGCATGCATCTTCTGTACCCGTTTATATCTCAAATTCAGGCTCAAAACACCCGAAAATTCGGTATTTTTGGGTCCTAGAATCGATCTGTACATGCCTACTCCTAGTTAGAATGTTTTCAAGATACAGACCCAAAACATGCTCAAAATCGATATTTTAGGTGCCAAAAAGTCGATATGTGCATGCATCTTCAGTACCCGTTTTTATCTTAAATTCAGGCTTAAAACACCCGAAAATTCGATATTTTGGGGTCCCAGAAGCGATCTGTACATGCCTACTCAGTGCTAGAATATTTTAAAAATATAGGCCCAAAACATGCTAAAAATCTATATTTTAGGTGCCCATAGTCGATTATTCAAATTCAGGCAGAAAACACCCGAAAATTCGATATTCTGGGGTCCCAGAAGCGATCTGTACATCCCTACTCAGACACAGGCCCAAAACATGCTGAAGATCGATATTTTAGGTGCCCAAAGTCAATATGTGTATGCATCTTCTGCACCCGTTTATATCCCAAATTCAACCTCAAAACACCCGAAAATTCAATATTTTTGGGTCCTAGAAGCGATTTCTACACTTAGTGCTAGAATGTTTTCAAAATATAGGCTCAAAACATGCTAAAATTTGATATTCAAAGTGTCCAAAGTCGATATGAGCATGCATCTTCTGTACCCGTTTATATGTCAAATTCAGGCACAAAACACCCGAAAATTTAATATTTTGGTGTACCAGAAGCGATTTGTACATGCCTACTCCTAGTTAGAATGTTTTCAAGATTCAGACCCAAAACATGCTAAAAATCGATATTTTAGGTGCCCAAAAGTTGATATGTACATGCATCTTCAGTACCCGTTTATATCTGAAATTCAGGCATAAAACACCCGAAAATTCGATATTTTGTGGTCCGAGAAGCGATCTGTACAAGCCTACTCCGTGTTCGAGTACTTTCAAAATACAGGCTCAAAACATACTAAAAATCGATCTTTAAGGTTCCCAAAAGTCGATATGTGCATGCATCTTCTGTACCCTTTTATATCTCAAATTCAGGCTTGAAACACCCAAAAATTCGATATTTTGGGGTCCTAGAAGGGATCTGTACATGCCTACTCAGACACATGCCCAAAACATGCTGAAAATCGATATTTTATGTGCCAAAATTCAATATGTGTATGCATCTTCTGCACCCGGTTAAATCCCAAATTCAACCTTAAAACACCCGAAAATTCGATATTTTTGGGTCCCTGAAGCGATCTGTACATGCCTACTCAGTGCTAGAATGTTTTCAAAACATAGGCCAAAAACATGCTAAAAACCGATATTTTAAGTATCCAAAGTCGATATGTGCATGCATATTCTGTACCCGTTTATATCTCAAATTCAGGCTCAAAACACCAGAAAATTCGGTATTTTTGGGTCCAAGAAGAGATCTGTACATGCCTACTCAGATACATGATAAAAACATGCTGAAAACCGATATTTTAGGTGCCCAAAGTCAATATGTGTATGCATCTTTTGCACCGGTTTATATCCCTAATTCAACCTCAAAATACCCGAAAGATCGATATTTTTGGGTCCCAGAAGCGATATGTACACTCAGTGCTAGAATATTTTCAAAATATAGGCTCAAAATATGCTAAAAATTGATATTTTAGGTGTCCAAAGTCGATATGTGCATGCATCTTCTGTACCCGATTATATCTCAATTTCAGGCTCAAAACACCCGAAAATTCTGTATTTTTGGGTCCAAGAAGAGATCTGTAGATGCCTACTCCTAGTTAGAATGTTTTCAAGATACAGACCCAAAACATGCTCAAAATCAATATTTTAGGTGCCCAGAGTCGATATGTGTATGCATCTTTTGCACCCGTTTATATCCCTAATTCAACCTCAAAACACCCGAAAGATTGATATTTTTGGGTCCCAGAAGCGATATGTACACTCAGTGCTAGAAAGTTTTCAAAATATAGGCTCAAAACAGGCTAAAAAATGATATTTTAGGTGTCCAAAGTCGATATGTGCATGCATCTTCTGTACTCGTTTATATCTCAAATTCTGGCTCAAAACACCCGAAAATTCTGTATTTTTGGGTCCAAGAAGAGATCTGTACATGCCTACTCCAAGTAAGAATGTTTTCAAGATTCAGCCAAAAAAGATGCTCAAAATCGATATTTTAGGTGCCCAAAAGTCGATATGTGCATCCATCTTCAGTACCCGTTTATATCTTAAATTCAGGCTCAAAACATCCGAAAATTCGATATTTTTTGGGTCCAAGAAGAGATCTGTACATGCCTACTCATTGCTAGAATATTTTCAGAATATTGGCTCAAAACATGCTAAAAACCGATATTGTAAGTGTCCAAAGCCGATATGTGCATGCATCTTTTGTACCGGTTTATATCTCAAATTCAGGCTCAAAACACCCAAAAATTCGGTATTTTTGGGTCCTAGAAGCGATCTGTACATGCCTACTCCTAGTTAGAATGTTTTCAAGATACAGACCCAAAACATTTTAAAAATCGATATTTTAGGTGCCAAAAAGTCGATATGTGCATGCATTTTCAGTACCCGTTTATATCTCAAATTCAGGCAAAAAACACCTGAAAATTCGATATTTTGGGATCCCAGAAGCGATCTGTACATGCCTACTCCGTTTTAGAGTATTTTTAAAATACAAGCCCAAAACATGATGAAAATCGATATTTTAGGTGCCCAAAGTCAATTTGTGCATCCATCTTCAGTACCCGTTTATATCTTATATTCAGGCTCAAATCTTCCGAAAATTCGATATTTTTTGGGTCCAAGAAGAGATCTGTACATGCCTATTCAGTGCTTGAATATTTTCAACATGTAGGCCCAAAACATGCTGAAAATCGATATTTTAGGTGCCCAAAAGTCGATATCTCAAATTCAGGCCCAAAACACCCGAAAACTCTGTATTTTGGGGTCCCAGAAGCAATCTCTGTACATGCCTACTCCGTGTTAGAGTATTTTCAAAATACAGGCCAAAAATATACTAAAAATAGATCTTTTAGGTCCCAAAACTCGATATGTGCATGCATCTTCTGTAACCGTTTATATCTCAAATTCAGGCTCCAAACACCCGAAAATTCGATATTTTTTGGTCCCAGAAGCGTGCCTACTCAGTGCTAGAATGTTTTCAAAATATAGGCTTAAAACATGCTAAAAACCGATATTGTAAGTGTCCAAAGCCGATATGTGCATGCATCTTCTGTACCGGATTATATCTCAAATTCAGGCTCAAAACACCCAAAAATTCGGTATTTTTGGGTCCTAGAAGCGATCTGTACATGCCTACTCCTAGTTAGAATGTTTTCAAGATACAGACCCAAAACATTTTAAAAATCGATATTTTAGGTGCCAAAACGTCGATATGTGCATGCATTTTCAGTACCCGTTTATATCTCAAATTCAGGCACAAAACACCTGAAAATTCGATATTTTGGGGTCCCAGAAGCGATCTGTACATGCCTACTCCGTTTTAGAGTATTTTTAAAATACAAGCCCAAAACATGATGAAAATCGATATTTTAGGTGCCCAAAGTCAATTTGTGCATGCATCTTCTGTACCCGTTTATATCTCAAATTCAGGCTCAAAACACCCGAAAATTCGGTATTTTTGGGTCCTAGAAGCGATCTGTACATGCCTACTCCTAGTTAGAATGTTTTCATGATACAGACCCAAAACATGCTCAAAATCAATATTTTAGGTGCCCAGAGTCGATATGTGCATGCATCTTCAGTACCCGTTTTTATCTTAAATTCAGGCTTAAAACACCCGAAAATTCGATATTTTGGGGTCCCAGAAGCGATCTGTACATGCCTACTCAGTGCTAGAATATTTTCAAAATATAGGCCCAAAACATGCTAAAAATCGATATTTTAGGTGCCCAAAGTCGATATCTCAAATTCAGGCCCAAAACACCCGAAATTTCGATATTTTGGGACCCCAGAAGCGATGTGTACAAGCCTACTCAGATACAGGCCCAAAACATGCTGAAAATCGATATTTTAGGTGCCCAAAGTCAATATGTGTATGCATCTTCTGCACCCGTTTATATCCCAAATTCAACCTCAAAACACCCGAAAATTCGATATTTTTGGGTCCTAGAAGCGATTTCTACACTCCGTGCTAGAATGTTTTCAAAATATTGGCTCAAAAACATGCTGAAAATCGATATTTTAAGTGCCCAAAGTCAATATGTGCATGCATCTTCTGTACCCGTTTATATCTCAAATTCAGGCTCAAAACACCCGAAAATTCGATATATTAGGGTCCCAGAAGCGATCTGTACATGCCTATTCAGTGCTAGAATATTTTCAAAATATAGGCACATAAACATGCTAAAAATCGATATTTTAGGTGCCCAAAGTCGATATCTCAAATTCAGGCCCAAAACACCCAAAAATTCGATATTTTGGGATCCCAGAAGCGATCTGTACATGCCTACTGCGTGTTAGAGTATTTTCAAAATACAGGCCCAAAACATACTGAAAATCGGTCTTTTAGGTGCCCAAAAGTCGATATGTGCATACATCTTCTGCACCCGTTTATATCACAAATTCAGGCTCCAAGCACCCGAAAATTCGATATTTTGGGGTCCCAGAAGCGATCTGTACATGCCTACTCAGATACATGATAAAAACATGCTGAAAACCGATATTTTAGGTGCCGAAATTCAATATGTGTATGCATCTTTTGCACCCGTTTATATCCCTAATTCAACCTCAAAACACAAGAAAGATCGATATTTTTGGGTCCCAGAAACGATATGTACACTCAGTGCTAGAAAGTTTTCAAAATATAGGCTCAAAACATGCTAAAAAATGATATTTTAGGTGTCCAAAGTCGATATGTGCATGCATCTTCTGTACTCGTTTATATCTCAAATTCAGGCTCAAAACACCCGAAAATTCTGTATTTTTGGGTAAAAGAAGAGATCTGTACATGCCTACTCCTGGTAGGAATGTTTTCAAAATTCAGCGAAAAAACATGCTCAAAATCGATATTTTAGGTGCCCAAAAGTCGATATGTGCATCCATCTTCAGTACCCGTTTATATCTTAAATTCAGGCTCAAAACTTCAGAAAAATTCGATATTTTTTAGGTCCAAGAAGAGATCTGTACATGCCTATTCAGTGCTTGAATATTTTCAACATATAGGCCCAAAACATGCTGAAAATCGATATTTTAGGTGCCCAAAGTCGATATCTCAAATTCAGGCCCAAAACACCCGAAAACTCTGTATTTTGGGGTCCCAGAAGCGATCTGTACATGCCTACTCCGTGTTAGAGTATTTTCAAAATACAGGCCAAAAATATACTAAAAATAGATCTTTTAGGTGCCCAAAACTCGATATGTGCATGCATCTTCTGTAACCGTTTATATCTCAAATTCAGGCTCCAAACACCCGAAAATTCGATATTTTTGGGTCCCAGAAGCGATCTATACATGCTTACTCCTAGTTAGAATGTTTTCAAGATACAGACCCAAAACATTTTAAAAATCGATATTTTAGGTGCCAAAAAGTCGATATGTGCATGCATTTTCAGTACCCGTTTATATCTCAAATTCAGGCACAAAACACCTGAAAATTCGATATTTTGGGGTCCCAGAAGCGATCTGTACATGCCTACTCCGTTTTAGAGTATTTTTAAAATACAAGCCCAAAACATGATGAAAATCGATATTTTAGGTGCCCAAAGTCAATTTGTGCATGCATCTTCTGTACCCGTTTATATCTCAAATTCAGGCTCAAAAGTCCCGAAAATTCGGTATTTTTGGGTCCTAGAAGCGATCTGTACATGCCTACTCCTAGTTAGAATGTTTTCATGATACAGACCCAAAACATGCTCAAAATCGATATTTTAGGTGGCCAGAGTCGATATGTGCATGCATCTTCAGTACCCGTTTTTATCTTAAATTCAGGCTTAAAACACCCGAAAATTCGATATTTTGGGGTCCCAGAAGCGATCTGTACATGCCTACCCAGTGCTAGAATATTTTCAAAATATAGGCCCAAAACATGCTAAAAATCGATATTTTAGGTGCCCAAAGTCGATATCTCAAATTAAGGCCCAAAACACCCGAAATTTCGATATTTTGGGATCCCAGAAGCGATGTGTACAAGCCTACTCAGATACAGGCCCAAAACATGCTGAAAATCGATATTTTAGGTGCCCAAAGTCAATATGTGTATGCATCTTCTGCACCCGTTTATATCCCAAATTCAACCTCAAAACACCCGAAAATTCGATATTTTTGGGTCCTAGAAGCGATTTATACACTCCGTGCTAGAATGTTTTCAAAATATAGGTTCAAAACATGCTGAAAATCGATATTTTAAGTGCCCAAAGTCAATATGTGCATGCATCTTCTGTACCCGTTTATATCTCAAATTCAGGCTCAAAACACCCGAAAATTCGATATATTAGGGTCCCAGAAGCGATCTGTACATGCCTATTCAGTGCTAGAATATTTTCAAAATATAGGCACAAAAACATGCTAAAAATCGATATTTTAGGTGCCCAAAGTCGATATCTCAAATTCAGGCCCAAAACACCCAAAAATTCGATATTTTGGGGTCCCAGAAGCGATCTGTACATGCCTACTCAGTGCTAGAATATTTTAAAAATATAGGCCCAAAACATGCTAAAAATCTATATTTTAGGTGCCCATAGTCGATTATTCAAATTCAGGCAGAAAACACCCGAAAATTCGATATTCTGGGGTCCCAGAAGCGATCTGTACATCCCTACTCAGACACAGGCCCAAAACATGCTGAAGATCGATATTTTAGGTGCCCAAAGTCAATATGTGTATGCATCTTCTGCACCCGTTTATATCCCAAATTCAACCTCAAAACACCCGAAAATTCAATATTTTTGGGTCCTAGAAGCGATTTCTACACTTAGTGCTAGAATGTTTTCAAAATATAGGCTCAAAACATGCTAAAATTTGATATTCAAAGTGTCCAAAGTCGATATGAGCATGCATCTTCTGTACCCGTTTATATGTCAAATTCAGGCACAAAACACCCGAAAATTTAATATTTTGGTGTACCAGAAGCGATTTGTACATGCCTACTCCTAGTTAGAATGTTTTCAAGATTAAGACCCAAAACATGCTAAAAATCGATATTTTAGGTGCCCAAAAGTTGATATGTACATGCATCTTCAGTACCCGTTTATATCTGAAATTCAGGCATAAAACACCCGAAAATTCGATATTTTGTGGTCCGAGAAGCGATCTGTACAAGCCTACTCCGTGTTCGAGTACTTTCAAAATACAGGCTCAAAACATACTAAAAATCGATCTTTAAGGTTCCCAAAAGTCGATATGTGCATGCATCTTCTGTACCCTTTTATATCTCAAATTCAGGCTTGAAACACCCAAAAATTCGATATTTTGGGGTCCTAGAAGGGATCTGTACATGCCTACTCAGACACATGCCCAAAACATGCTGAAAATCGATATTTTATGTGCCCAAATTTAATATGTGTATGCATCTTCTGCACCCGGTTAAATCCCAAATTCAACCTTAAAACACCCGAAAATTCGATATTTTTGGGTCCCTGAAGCGATCTGTACATGCCTACTCAGTGCTAGAATGTTTTCAAAACATAGGCCAAAAACATGCTAAAAACCGATATTTTAAGTATCCAAAGTCGATATGTGCATGCATATTCTGTACCCGTTTATATCTCAAATTCAGGCTCAAAACACCAGAAAATTCGGTATTTTTGGGTCCAAGAAGAGATCTGTACATGCCTACTCAGATACATGATAAAAACATGCTGAAAACCGATATTTTAGGTGCCCAAAGTCAATATGTGTATGCATCTTTTGCACCGGTTTATATCCCTAATTCAACCTCAAAATACCCGAAAGATCGATATTTTTGGGTCCCAGAAGCGATATGTACACTCAGTGCTAGAATATTTTCAAAATATAGGCTCAAAATATGCTAAAAATTGATATTTTAGGTGTCCAAAGTCGATATGTGCATGCATCTTCTGTACCCGATTATATCTCAATTTCAGGCTCAAAACACCCGAAAATTCTGTATTTTTGGGTCCAAGAAGAGATCTGTAGATGCCTACTCCTAGTTAGAATGTTTTCAAGATACAGACCCAAAACATGCTCAAAATCAATATTTTAGGTGCCCAGAGTCGATATGTGTATGCATCTTTTGCACCCGTTTATATCCCTAATTCAACCTCAAAACACCCGAAAGATTGATATTTTTGGTTCCCAGAAGCGATATGTACACTCAGTGCTAGAATGTTTTCAAAATATAGGCTCAAAACATGCAAAAAATTGATATTTTAGGTGTCCAAAGTCGATATGTGCATGCATCTTCTGTACCCGTTATATCTCAATTTCAGGCTCAAAACACCCGAAAATTCTGTATTTTTGGGTCCAAGAAGAGATCTGTAGATGCCTACTCCTAGTTAGAATGTTTTCAAGATACAGACCCAAAAAACATGCTCAAAATCGATATTTTAGGTGCCCAAAAGTCGAAATGTGCATCCATCTTCAGTACCCGTTTATATCACAAATTCAGGCTCAAAACATCCGAAAATTCGATATTTTGGGGTCCAAGAAGAGATCTGTTCATGCCTATTCAGTGCTTGAATATTTTCAACATATTAGCCCAAAACATGCTGAAAATCGATATTTTAGGTGCCCAAAGTCGATATTTCAAATTCAGGCCCAAAACACCCGAAAATTCTGTATTTTCGGGTCCCAGAAGCGATCTGTACATGCCTACTCCGTGTTAGAGTATTTTCAAAATACAGGCCAAAAATATACTAAAAATAGATCTTTTAGGTGCCCAAAACTCGATATGTGCATGCATCTTTTGTAACCGTTTATATCTCAAATTCAGGCTCCAAACACCCGAAAATTCGATATTTTGGGCTTCCAGAAGCGATCTATACATGCCTACTCAGATACAGGCCCAAAACATGATGAAAATCGATATTTTAGGTGCCAAAATGTCGATATGTGCATGCATCTTCAGTACCCGTTTATATCTCAAATTCAGGCTCAAAACACCTAAACATTCGATATTTTGGGGTCCCAGAAGCGATCTGTACATGCCTACTCCGTTTTAGAGTATTTTCAAAATACAGGCCCAAAACATGCTAAAAATCGATATTTTAGGTGCCCAAAGTCGATATCTCAAATTCAGGCTCAAAACACCCGAAAGTTCGATATTTTGGTGTCCCAGAAGCGATCTGTACATGCCTACTCCGTGTTAGAGTATTTTTTAAAATACAGGCACAAAACATACTGAAAATCGATCTTTTAGGTGCCCAAAAGTCGATATGTGCATGCATGTTCTGTACCCGTTTATATCTCAAATTCAGGCTCCAAACACCCGAAAATTCGATATTTTGGTGTCCCAGAAGCGATCTGTACATGCCTACTCAGATACAAGCCCAAAACATGCTGAAAATCGATATTTTAGGTGCCCTAAGTCAATATGTGTATGCATCTTCTGCACACGTTTATATCCCAAATTCAACCTCAAAACACCTGAAAATTCTATATTTTTGGGTCCCAGAAGCGATCTGTACATGCCTAATCAGTGTTAGAATGTTTTCAAAATATAGGCTCAAAACATGCTACAAACCGATATTTTAAGTGTCCAAAGTCGATATGTGCAAGCATCTTCTGGACCCGTTTATATCTCATATTACGGCTCAATACACCTGAAAATCCGGTATTTTTGGGTCTTAGAAGCAATCGGTACATGCCTACTCCGTGTTAGAGTCTTTTCAAAATACAGGCCCAAAACATGCTGAAAATCGATATTTTAGGTGCCCAAAGTCAATATGTGCATGCATCTTCTGTACTCGTTTATATCTCAAATTCCGGCTCAAAACACCCGAAAATTCGATATTTAGGCGTCCCAGAAGCGATCTGTACATGCCTACTCAGTGCTAAAATATATTCAAAATATAGGCCCAAAACATGCTAAAAATCGATATTTTAGGTGCCCAAAGTCGATATCTCAAATTCAGGCACAAAACACCCGAAAATTCGATATTTTGGGTTCCCAGAAGCGATCTGTACATGCCTACTCAGACACAAGCCCAAAACATGCTGAAAATCGATATTTTAGTTGCACAAAGTTAATATGTGTATGCATCTTCTACACCCGTTTATATCCCAAATTCAACCTCAAATAACACGAAAATTCGATATTTTTGGGTCCCAGAAGCGATCTATACATGCCTACTCAGTGCTAGAATGTTTTCAAAATATAGGCTCAAAACATGCTAAGAATCGATATTTTAAGTGTCCAAAGTCGATATGTGCATGCATCTTCTGTACCGGTTTATATCTCAAATTCAGGCTCAAAACACCCGAAAATTCGGTATTTTTGGGTCCTAGAAGCGATCAGTACATGCCTACTCCTAGTTAGAATGTTTTCAAGATACAGACCCAAAACATGCTCAAAATCGATATTTTAGGTGCCCAAAGTCGATATCGCAAATTCAGGCCCAAAACACCCGAAAATTCGATATTCTGGGGACCCAGAAGCGATTTTTACATGCCTACACAGTGCTAGAATATTTTCAAAATATAGACTTAAAACATGCTAAAAATCGATATTTTAAGTGTCCAAAGTCGATATGTGCATGCATCTTCTGTACGCGTTTATATCTTAAATTCAGGCTCAAAACCCCCGAAAATTCGATATTTTGGGGTCCTAGAAGCAATCTGTACATGCCTACTCCTAGTTAGAATGTTTTTAAAATACAGACCCAAAACATGCTCAAAATCGATTTTTTAGGTGCCAAAAAGTCGAAAAGTGAATGCATCTTCAGTACCCGTTTATATCTCAAATTCAGGCTCAAAACACCTGAAAATTCGATATTTTGAGGTCCCAGAAGCGATCTGTACATGTCTACTCCGTTGTAGAGTATTTTCAAAATACAGGCCCAAAACATGATGAAAATCGATATTTTAGGTGCCCAAAGTCAATATGTGCATGAATCTTCTGTACCCGTTTATATCTCAAATTCAGGCTCAAATCATCCGAAAATTCGGTATTTCTGGGGCCTAGAAGCGATGTGTACATGCCTACTCCTAGTTAGAATGTTTTCAAGATACAGACCCAAAACATGCTAAAAATCGATATTTTAGGTGCCCAAAGTCAATATGTGCATGAATCTTCTGTACCCGTTTATATCACAAATTCAGGCTCAAAACACCCGAAAATTCGATATTTTTGGGTCCCAGAAGCGATCTGTACATGCCTACTTAGTGCTAGAATGTTTTCAAAATATAGGCCGTAAACATGCTAAAAATCGATATTTTAAGTGTACAAAGTCGATATGTGCATGCATCTTCTGTACCTGTTTATATGTCAAATTCAGGCTCAAAACACCCGAAAATTCTGCATTTTGGGGCCTAGAAGCAATGTGTACATGCCTACTCCTAGTTAGAATGTTTTCAAAATATAGGCCGTAAACATGCTAAAAATCGATATTTTAAGTGTCCAAAGTCGATATGTGCATGCATCTTCTGTACCTGTTTATATGTCAAATTCAGCCTCAAAACACCCGAAAATTCTGCATTCTGGGGTCCCAGAAGCGATCTGTACTTGTCTACTAAGATACAGGCCCAAAAAATTCTGAAAATCGATATTTTAAATGCCCAAAGTCAATATGTGTATGCATCTTCTGGACCCATTTATATCCCAAATTCAACCTCAAAACACCCGAAAATTCGATATTTTGGGGTCCCAGAAGCGATCTGTACATGCCTACTCAGTGCTAGAATATTTTCAAAATATAGGCCAAAAACATGCTAAATTCGTTATTTTATGTGCCCAAAGTCGATATCTCAAATTCAGGAACAAAACACCCGAAAAATCGATATTTTGGGGTCCCAGAAGCGATCTGTACATGCCTACTCCGTGTTAGAGTATTTTCAAAATACAGGCCCAAAACATGCTGAAAATCGATCTTTTAGGTTCCCAAAAGTCGATATCTCAAATTCAGGCACAAAACACCCGAAAATTCAATATTTTGGGGTCCAAGAAGCGATCTGTACATGCCTACTCCGTGTTAGAGTATTTTCAAAATACAGGCCCAAAACATACTGAAAATCGATCTTTAATTAATTAATGTGCCCAAAAGTCGATATTTGCATGCATCATCTGTATCCGTTTATATCTCAAATTCAGGCTCAAAACACCCGAAAATTCGATATTTTGGGGTCCCAGAAGCGATCTGTACATGCCTACTCAGTGCTAGAATATTTTCAAAATATAGCCCAAAACGTGCTAAAAATCGATATTTTATGTGCCCAAAATCGATATCTCAAAATCAGGCACAAAACACCCGAAAATTGGATATTTTGGGGTCCCAGAAGCGATCTGTACATGCCTACCTCGTGTTAGAGTATTTTCAAATTACACGCCCAAAACATACTGAAAATCGATCTTTTAGGTGCCCAAAAGTCGATATGTGCATGCATCTTCTGTACCCGTTTATATCTCAAATTCAGGCTAAAAACTCCCGAAAATTCGATATTTTGGGGTCCCAGAAGCGATCTGTACATGCCTACTCAGTGCTAGAATATTTTCAAAATATAGGCCAAAAACATGCTAAAATCGATATTTTATGTGCCCAAAGTCGATATCTCAAATTCAGGCACAAAACACCCGAAAATTCGATATTTTGGGGTCCCAGAAGCGATCTGTACATGCCTACTCCGTGTTAGAGTATTTTCAAAATACAGGCCCAAAACATACACAAAATCGATCTGTTAGGTTCCCAAAAGTCGATGTGTGCATGCATCTTCAGTACCCGTTCATATCTCAAATTCAGGCTCAAAACACCCGAAAAAAAAATATTTTGGGGTCCCAGAAGCGATCTGTACATGCCTACTCAGTGCTAGAATATTTTCAAAATATAGGCCCAAAACATGCTAAAAATCGATATTTTAGGTGCCCAAAGACGATATCTCAAATTCAGGCACAATACACCCGAAAATTCGATATTTTGGGGTCACAGAAGCGATCTGTACATGCCTACTCCGTGTTAGAGTATTTTGAAAATACAGGCCCAAAACATACTGAAAATCGGTCTTTTAGGTGCCCAAAAGTCGATATGTGCATGCATCTTCTGTACCCATTTATATTTTAAGTTCAGGCTCAAAACACCCGAAAATTCGATATTTTGGGGTCCCAGAAGCGATCTGTACATGCCTACTCAGTGCTAGAATATTTTCAAAATGTAGGCCCAAAACATGCTAAAAATCTATATTTTATGTGCCCAAATTCGATATCTCAAATTCAGGCACAAAACACCCGAAAATTCGATATTTTGGGGTCCCAGAAGCGATCTGTACATGCCTACTCCGTGTTAGAGTATTTTCAAAATACAGGCCCAAACATACTGAAAATCGATCTTTTAGGTTCCCAAAAGTCGATATGTGCATGCATCATCTGTACCCGTTTATATCTAAAATTCAGGCTCAAAACACCCGAAAATTCAATATTTGGGGGTTCCTGAAGCGATCTGTACATGCCTACTCAATGCTAGAATGTTTTCAAAATTTTGGCTCAAAACATGCAAAAATCGATATTTTAAGTGTCCAAAGTCAAAATGTGCATGCATCTTCTGTACCCGTTTATATCTCAAGTTCAGGCTCAAAATATCCGAAAATTCGGTATTTTTGGGGCCTAGAAGCGATGTGTACATGCCTACTCCTAGTTAGTATGTTTTCAAGATACAGACCCAAAACATACTGAAAATCGATCTTTTAGGTTCCCAAAAGTAGATATGTTCATGCATTTTCTGTACCCGTTTATATTTTAAGTTCAGGCTCAAAACATCCGAAAATTCGGTATTTTTGGGGCCTAGAAGAGATGTGTACATGCCTACTCCTAGTTAGAATGTTTTCAAGATACAGACCCAAAATATACTCAAAATCGATATTTTAGGTGCCTAAAAGTCGATATGTGCATGCATCTTCAGTACCCGTTTATATCTCAAATTCAGCCTTAAAACACCCGAAAAATCAATATTTTTGGGTCTCAGAAGCGATCTGTACATGACTACTCCGTGTTAGAGTATTTTTAAAAATTCAAGCCCAAAACATGCTGAAAATCGATATTTTAGGTGCCTAAAGTCAATATGTGCATGCATCTTCTGTACCCGTTTATATCACAAATTAAGGCTCAAAACACCCGAAAAATCAATATTTTTGGGTCCCAGAAGCGATCTGTACAGGCCTACTCAGATACACGCCCAAAACATGCAGAAAATCGATATTTTATATGCCCAAAGTCAATATGTGTATGCATCTTCTGCACCCATTTATATCCAAAATTCAACATCAAAACACCCGAAAATTCGATATTTTTGTGTCCCAGAAGCGATCTGTACATGCCAACTCAGTGCTAGAATTTTTTTTCAAAATATAGGCTCAAAACATGCTAAAAATCGATATATAAAGTGTTCAAAGTCGATATGTGCATGCATCTTCTGTACCCGTTTATATCTCAAATTCAGGCTCAAAACACCCTAAAATTCGGTATTTTGGGGACCTAGAAGCAATCTATACATGCCTACTCCTAGTTAGAATGTTTTCAAGATACAGACCCAAAACATGCTCAAAATAGATATTTTAGGTGCCCAAAATTCGATATGTGCATGCATCTTCAGTACCTGTTTATATCTCAAATTCAGGCTCAAAACACCCGAAAATTCGATATTTCGGGGTCCCAGAAGCGATCTGTACCTGCCTACTCAGTGCTAGAATATTTTCAAAATATAGGCCCAAAACATGCTAAAAATCGATATTTTAGGTGCCCAAATTCGATATCTCAAATTCAGGCACAAAACACCCGAAAATTCGATATTTTGGGGTCCCAGAAGCGAGATGTACATGTCTACTTCGTGTTAGGGTATTTTCAAAATACACGCCCAAAACATACAGAAAATCGATCTTTTAGGTTCCCAAAAGTCGATATGTGCATGCATCTTCTGTACCCGTTTATATATTTATAATTCAGGCTCAAAACACCCGAAAATTCGCTATTTTGGGGTCACAGAAGCGATCTGTACATGCCTACTCAGTGCTAGAATGTTTTCAAAATACAGGCTCAAAACATGCTAAAAATCGATATTTTAAGTGTCCAAAGTCGATATGTGCATGCATCTTCAGTACCCGTTTATATCTCAAATTCAGGCTCCAAACACACCGAAAATTCGATATTTTGGGGCCCCAGAAGCGATTTGTACATGCCTACACAGTGCTAAAATGTTTTCAAAATATAGGCACAAAACATGCTAAAAATCGATATTTTAAGTGTCCAAAGTCGATATGTGCATGCATCTCCTGTACCCGTTTATATCTCAAATTCAGGCTCAAAACACCCGAAAATTTGGTATTTTTGGGTCCTACAAGTGATCTGTACATGCCTACTCAGTGCTAGAATATTTTCAAAATATAGGCCCAAAACATGCTAAAAATCGATATTTTATGTGCCCAAAGTCGATATCTCAAATTCAGGCACAAAACACCCGAAAATTCGATATTTTGGGGTCCCAGAAGCGATCTGTACATGCCTACTCCGTGTTAGAGTATTTTCAAAATACAGGCCCAAAACATACTGAAAATCGGTCTTTTAGGTGCCCAAAAGTCGATATGTGCATGCATCTTCTGTACCCGTTTATATCTCAAATTCAGGCACAAAACACCAGAAAATTCGATATTTTGGGGTCCAAGAAGCAATCTGTACATGCCTACTCCGTGTTAGAGTTTTTTCAAAATACAGGTCCAAAACATACTGAAAATCGATCTTTTAGGTTCCCAAAAGTCGATATGTGCATGCATCTTCTGTACCCGTTCGTATCTCAAATTCAGGCTCAAAACACACGAAAATTCAATATTTTTGGGTCCCAGAAGCGATCTGTACATGCCTACTCAGTGCTAGAATATTTTCAAAATATAGTCCCAAAACATGCTAAAAATCGATATTTTAGGTGCCCAAAGTCGATATCTCAAATTCAGGCACAAAACACCCGAAAATTCGATATTTTGGGGTCCCAGAAGCGATCTGTACATGCCTACTCCGTGTTAGAGTATTTTCAAAATACAGGCTCAAACATACTGAAAATCGATCTTTTAGGTTCCCAAAAGTCGATATGTGCATGCATCATCTGTACCCGTTTATATCTAAAATTCAGGCTCAAAACACCCGAGAATTCAATATTTGGGGGTTGCTGAAGCGATCTGTGCATGCCTACTCAATGCTAGAATGTTTTCAAAATTTTGGCTCAAAACATGCAAAAATCGATATTTTAAGTGTCCAAAGTCAAAATGTGCATGCATCTTCTGTACCCGTTTATATCTCAAGTTCAGGCTCAAAATATCCGAAAATTCGGTATTTTTGGGGCCTAGAAGCGATGTGTACATGCCTACTCCTAGTTAGAATGTTTTCAAGATACAGACCCAAAATATACTCAAAATTGATATTTTAGGTGCCTAAAAGTCGATATCTGCATGCATCTTCAGTACCCGTTTATATCTCAAATTCAGGCTCAAAACACCCGAAAAATCAATATTTTTGGGTCCCAGAAGCGATCTGTACAGGCCTACTCAGATACAGGCCCAAAACATGCTGATAATCGATATTTTAGGTGCCCAAAGTCAATATGTGTATGCATCTTCTGCACCCGTTTATATCCCAAATTCAACCTCAAAATACCCGAAAATTCGATATTTTGGGGTCCCAGAAGCGATCTGTACATGCCAACTCTGTGCTAGAATTTTTTTTTCAAAATATAGGCTCAAAACATGCTAAAAATCGATATAGAAAGTGTTCAAAGTCGATATGTGCATGCATCTTCTGTACCCGTTTATATCTCAAATTCAGGCTCAAAACACCCTAAAATTCGGTATTTTGGGGACCTAGAAGCGATCTATACATGCCTACTCCTAGTTAGAATGTTTTCAAGATACAGACCCAAAACATGCTCAAAATCGATATTTTACGTGCCCAAAATTCGGTATGTGCATGCATCTTCAGTACCTGTTTCTATCTCAAATTCAGGCTCAAAACACCCGAAAATTCGATATTTTGGGGTCCCAGAAGCGATCTGTACATGCCTACTCAGTGCTAGAAGATTTTCAAAATAAAGGCCCAAAACATGCTAAAAATCGATATTTTAGGTGCCCAAAGTCGATATCTCAAATTCAGGCACAAAACACCCGAAAATTCGATATTTTGGGGTCCCAGAAGCGATCTGTACATGCCTACTCCGTGTTAGGGTATTTTCAAAATACACGCCGAAAACATACAGAAAATCGATCTTTTAGGTTCCCAAAAGTCGATATGTGCATGCATCTTCTGTACCCGTTTATATATTTAAAATTCAGGCTCAAAACACCCGAAAATTCGCTATTTTGGGGTCCCATAAGCGATCTGTACATGCCTACTCAGTGCTAGAATGTTTTCAAAACATAGGCTCAAAACATGCTAAAAATCGATATTTTAAGTGTCCAAAGTCGATATGTGCATGCATCTTCAGTACCCGTTTATATCTCAAATTCAGGCTCCAAACACACCGAAAATTCGATATTTTGGGGCCCCAGAAGCGATTTGTACATGCCTACACAGTGGTAGAATGTTTTCAAAATATAGGCAGAAAACATGCTAAAAATCGATATTTTAAGTGTCCAAAGTCGATATGTGCATGCATCTCCTGTACCCGTATATATCTCAATTTCAGGCTCAAAACACCCGAAAATTCGGTATTTTTGGGTCCTACAAGTGATCTGTACATGCCTACTCAGTGCTAGAATATTTTCAAAATATAGGCCCAAAACATGCTAAAAATCGATATTTTAGGTGCTTAAAGTCGATATCTCAAATTCAGGCACAAAACACCCGAAAATTCGATATTTTGGGGTCCCAGAAGCGATCTGTACATGCCTACTCCTAGTTAGAATGTTTTCAAGAAACAGACCCAAAACATACTCAAAATCGATATTTTAGGTGCCTAAAAGTCGATATGTGCATGCATCTTCAGTACCCGTTTATATCTCAAATTCAGGCTTAAAACACCCGAAAATTCGATATTTTGGGGTCCAAGAAGCGATCTGTACATGCCTACTCCTAGTTAGAATGTTTTCAAGATACAGACCCAAAACATGCTCAAAATCGATATTTTAGGTGCCCAAAATTCGATATGTGTATGCATCTTCAGTACCCATTTATATCTCAAATTCAGGCTCAAAACACCCGAAAATTCGATATTTTGGGGTCCCAGAAGCGATCTGTACATGCCTACTCAGTGCTAGAATATTTTCAAAATATAGGCCCTAATCATGCTAAAAATCGATATTTTAGGTGCCCAAAGTTGATATTTCAAATTCAGGCACAAAACACCCGAAAATTCGATATTTTGGGGTCCCAGAATCGATCTATACATGCCTACTCCGTGTTAGAGTATTTTCAAAATACAGGCCCAAAACATACAGAAAATCGATCTTTTAGGTTACCAAAAGTCGATATGTGCATGCATCTTCTGTACCCGTTTATATTTCAAATTCAGGCTCAAAACACCCGAAATGTCTTTATTTTCTGTCCCAGAAGCGATCTGTACATGCCTACTCAGTGCTAGAATGTTTTTCAAAATATAGGCTCAAAACATGCTAAAAATCGATATTTTTAAGTGTCCAAAGTCGATATGTGCATGCATCTTCTGTACCCGTTTATATCTCAAATTCAGGCTCAAAACACCCGAAAATTCGTTCTTTTTGGGGCCTAGAAGCAATGTGTACATGCCTACACCTAGTTAGAATGTTTTCAAGATACAGACCCAAAACATGCTCAAAATCGATATTTTAGGTGCCCAAAATTCGATATGTGCATGCATCTTCAGTACCTGTTTATATCTCAAATTCAGGCTCAAAACACCCGAAAATTCGATATTTTGGGGTCCCAGAAGCGATCTGTACATGCCTACTCAGTGCTAGAATATTTTCAAAATATAGGCCCAAAACATGCTAAAAATCGATATTTTAGGTGCCCAAATTCGATATCTCAAATTCAGGAACAAAACACCCGAAAATTCGATATTTTGGGGTCCCAGAAGCGATCTGTACATGCCTACTCCGTGTTAGAGTATTTTCAAAATACAAGCCCAAAACATACAGAAAATCGATTTTTTAGGTGCCCAAAATTCGATATGTGAATGTATCTTCAGTACCTGTTTATATCTCAAATTCAGGCTCAAAACACCCGAAAATTCGATATTTTGGGGTCCCAGAAGCGATCGGTACATGCCTACTCAGTGCTAGAATATTTTCAAAATATAGGCCCAAAACATGCTAAAAATCGATATTTTAGGTGCCCAAATTCGATATCTCAAATTCAGGCACAAAACACCCGAAAATTCGATATTTTGGGGTCCCAGAAGCGATCTGTACATGCCTACTCCGTGTTAGAGTATTTTCAAAATACAGGCCCAAAACATACAGAAAATCGATTTTTTAGGTGCCCAAAAGTCGATATGTGCATGCATCTTCTGTACCCGTTTATATCTCAAATTCAGGCTCAAAACACCCGGAAATTCGATATTTTGGGGTCCCAGAAGCAATCTGTACATGCCTAATCAGTGCTAGAGTATTTTCAAAATATAGCCCCAAAACATGCTAAAAATCGATATTTTAGGTGCACAAAGTCGATATCTCAAATTCAGGAACAAAACACCCGAAAATTCGATATTTTGGGGTCCCAGAAGCGATCTGTACATGCCTACTCCGTGTTAGAGTATTTTCAAAATACAGGCACAAAACATACAGAAAATCGATCTTTTAGGTTCCCAAAAGTCGATATGTGCATGCATCTTCTGTACCCGTTTATATATTTAAAATTCAGGCTCAAAACACCCGAAAATTCGCTATTTTGGGGTCCCAGAAGCGATCTCTACATGCCTACTCAGTGCTAGAATGTTTTCAAAATATAGGCTCAAAACATGCTAAAAATCGATATTTTAAGTGTCCAAAGTCGATATGTGCATCATCTTCTGTACCCGTTTATATCTCAAATTCAGGCTCAAAACACCCGAAAATTCGTTCTTTTTGGGGCCTAGAAGCAATGTGTACATGCCTACTCCTAGTTAGAATGTTTTCAAGATACAGACCCAAAACATGCTCAAAATCGATATTTTAGGTGCCCAAAATTCGATATGTGCATGCATCTTCAGTACCTGTTTATATCTCAAATTCAGGCTCAAAACACCCGAAAATTCGATATTTTGGGGTCCCAGAAGCGATCTGTACATGCCTACTCAGTGCTAGAATATTTTCAAAATATAGGCCCAAAACATGCTAAAAATCGATATTTTAGGTGCCCAAATTCGATATCTAAAATTCAGGAACAAAACACCCGAAAATTCGATATTTTGGGGTCCCAGAAGCGATCTGTACATGCCTACTCCGTGTTAGAGTATTTTCAAAATACAAGCCCAAAACATACAGAAAATCGATTTTTTAGGTGCCCAAAATTCGATATGTGAATGCATCTTCAGTACCTGTTTATATCTCAAATTCAGGCTCAAAACACCCGAAAATTCGATATTTTGGGGTCCCAGAAGCGATCTGTACATGCCTACTCAGTGCTAGAATGTTTTCAAAATATAGGCTCAAAACATGCTAAAAATAGATATTTTAAGTGTCCAAAGTCGATATGTGCATCATCTTCTGTACCCGTTTATATCTCAAATTCAGGCTCAAAACACCCGAAAATTCGCTATTTTGGGGGTCTTGAAGCGATGTGTACATGCCTACTCCTAGATAGAATGTTTTCAAGATACAGACCCAAAACATACTCAAAATCGATATTTTAGGAGCCTGAAAGTCGATATGTGCATGCATCTTCAGTACCCGTTTATATCTCATATTCAGGCTTAAAACACCCGAAAATTCGATATTTTGGGGTCCAAGAAGTGATCTGTACATGCCTACTCCGTGTTAGAGTATTTTCAAAATACAGGCACAAAACATACAGAAAATCGATCTTTTAGGTTACCAAAAGTCGATATGTGCATGCATCTTCTGTACCCGTTTATATATTTAAAATTCAGGCTCAAAACACCCGAAAATTCGCTATTTTGGGGTCCCAGAAGCGATCTGTACATGCCTACTCAGTGCTAGAATGTTTTCAAAATATAGGCACAAAACATGCTAAAAATCGATATTTTAAGTGTCCAAAGTCGATATGTGCAGGCATCTATAGTACCCGTTTATATCTCAAGTTCAGGCTCCAAACACACCGAAAATTCGATATTTTGGGGCTCCAGAAGCGATTTGTACATGCCTACACAGTGCTAGAATGTTTTCAAAATATAGGCACAAAACATGCTAAAAATCGATATTTTAAGTGTCCAAAGTCGATATGTGCATGCATCTTCAGTACCTGTTTATATCTCAAATTCAGGCTCAAAACTCCCGAAAATTCGATATTTTGGGGTCCCAGAAGCGATCTGTACATGCCTACTCAGTGCTAGAATATTTTCAAAATATAGGCCCAAAACATGCTAAAAATCGATATTTTAGGTGCCCAAATTCGATATCTCAAATTCAGGCACAAAACACCCGAAAATTCGATATTTTGGGGTCCCAGAAGCGATCTGTACATGCCTACTCCGTGTTAGAGTATTTTCAAAATAAAGGCCCAAAACATACAGAAAATCGATTTTTTAGGTGCCCAAAAGTCGATATGTGCATGCATCTTCTGTACCCGTTTATATCTCAAATTCAGGCTCAAAACACCCGGAAATTCGATATTTTGGGGTCCCAGAAGCAATCTGTACATGCCTAATCAGTGCTAGAGTATTTTCAAAATATAGGCCCAAAACATGCTAAAAATCGATATTTTAGGTGCACAAAGTCGATATCTCAAATTCAGGAACAAAACACCCGAAAATTCGATATTTTGGGGTCCCAGAAGCGATCTGTACATGCCTACTCCGTGTTAGAGTATTTTCAAAATACAGGCACAAAACATACAGAAAATCGATATTTTAAGTGTCCAAAGTCGATATGTGCATCATCTTCTGTACCCGTTTATATCTCAAATTCAGGCTCAAAACACCCGAAAATTCGCTATTTTGGGGGTTTTGAAGCGATGTGTACATGCCTACTCCTAGATAGAATGTTTTCAAGATACAGACCCAAAACATACTCAAAATCGATATTTTAGGAGCCTGAAAGTCGATATGTGCATGCATCTTCAGTACCCGTTTATATCTCATATTCAGGCTTAAAACACCCGAAAATTCGATATTTTGGGGTCCAAGAAGTGATCTGTACATGCCTACTCCGTGTTAGAGTATTTTCAAAATACAGGCACAAAACATACAGAAAATCGATCTTTTAGGTTACCAAAAGTCGATATGTGCATGCATCTTCTGTACACGTTTATATATTTAAAATTCAGGCTCAAAACACCCGAAAATTCGCTATTTTGGGGTCCCAGAAGCGATCTGTACATGCCTACTCAGTGCTAGAATGTTTTCAAAATATAGGCACAAAACATGCTAAAAATCGATATTTTAAGTGTCCAAAGTCGATATGTGCAGGCATCTACTGTACCCGTTTATATCTCAAGTTCAGGCTCCAAACACACCGAAAATTCGATATTTTGGGGCTCCAGAAGCGATTTGTACATGCATACACAGTGCTAGAATGTTTTCAAAATATAGGCACAAAACATGCTAAAAATCGATATTTTAAGTGTCCAAAGTCGATATGTGCATGCATCTTCAGTACCTGTTTATATCTCAAATTCAGGCTCAAAACTCCCGAAAATTCGATATTTTGGGGTCCCAGAAGCGATCTGTACATGCCTACTCAGTGCTAGAATATTTTCAAAATATAGGCCCAAAACATGCTAAAAATCGATATTTTAGGTGCCCAAATTCGATATCTCAAATTCAGGAACAAAACACCCGAAAATTCGATATTTTGGGGTAACAGAAGCGATCTGTACATGCCTACTCCGTGTTAGAGTATTTTCAAAATACAAGCCCAAAACATACAGAAAATCGATTTTTTAGGTGCCCAAAATTCGATATGTGAATGCATCTTCAGTACCTGTTTATATCTCAAATTCAGGCTCAAAACACCCGAAAATTCGATATTTTGGGGTCCCAGAAGCGATCTGTACATGCCTACTCAGTGCTAGAATATTTTCAAAATATAGGCCCAAAACATGCTAAAAATCGATATTTTAGGTGCCCAAATTCGATATCTCAAATTCAGGCACAAAACACCCGAAAATTCGATATTTTTGGGTCCCAGAAGCGATCTGTACATGCCTACTCCGTGTTAGAGTATTTTCAAAATAAAGGCCCAAAACATACAGAAAATCGATTTTTTAGGTGCCCAAAAGTCGATATGTGCATGCATCTTCTGTACCCGTTTATATCTCAAATTCAGGCTCAAAACACCCGGAAATTCGATATTTTGGGGTCCCAGAAGCAATCTGTACATGCCTAATCAGTGCTAGAGTATTTTCAAAATATAGGCCCAAAACATGCTAAAAATCGATATTTTAGGTGCACAAAGTCGATATCTCAAATTCAGGAACAAAACACCCGAAAATTCGATATTTTGGGGTCCCAGAAGCGATCTGTACATGCCTACTCCGTGTTAGAGTATTTTCAAAATACAGGCACAAAACATACAGAAAATCGATATTTTAAGTGTCCAAAGTCGATATGTGCATCATCTTCTGTAACCGTTTATATCTCAAATTCAGGCTCAAAACACCCGAAAATTCGCTATTTTGGGGGTCTTGAAGCGATGTGTACATGCCTACTCCTAGATAGAATGTTTTCAAGATACAGACCCAAAACATACTCAAAATCGATATTTTAGGAGCCTGAAAGTCGATATGTGCATGCATCTTCAGTACCCGTTTATATCTCATATTCAGGCTTAAAACACCCGAAAATTCGATATTTTGGGGTCCAAGAAGTGATCTGTACATGCCTACTCCGTGTTAGAGTATTTTCAAAATACAGGCACAAAACATACAGAAAATCGATCTTTTAGGTTACCAAAAGTCGATATGTGCATGCATCTTCTGTACACGTTTATATATTTAAAATTCAGGCTCAAAACACCCGAAAATTCGCTATTTTGGGGTCCCAGAAGCGATCTGTACATGCCTACTCAGTGCTAGAATGTTTTCAAAATATAGGCACAAAACATGCTAAAAATCGATATTTTAAGTGTCCAAAGTCGATATGTGCAGGCATCTACTGTACCCGTTTATATCTCAAGTTCAGGCTCCAAACACACCGAAAATTCGATATTTTGGGGCTCCAGAAGCGATTTGTACATGCCTACACAGTGCTAGAATGTTTTCAAAATATAGGCACAAAACATGCTAAAAATCGATATTTTAAGTGTCCAAAGTCGATATGTGCATGCATCTTCAGTACCTGTTTATATCTCAAATTCAGGCTCAAAACTCCCGAAAATTCGATATTTTGGGGTCCCAGAAGCGATCTGTACATGCCTACTCAGTGCTAGAATATTTTCAAAATATAGGCCCAAAACATGCTAAAAATCGATATTTTAGGTGCCCAAATTCGATATCTCAAATTCAGGAACAAAACACCCGAAAATTCGATATTTTGGGGTAACAGAAGCGATCTGTACATGCCTACTCCGTGTTAGAGTATTTTCAAAATACAAGCCCAAAACATACAGAAAATCGATTTTTTAGGTGCCCAAAATTCGATATGTGAATGCATCTTCAGTACCTGTTTATATCTCAAATTCAGGCTCAAAACACCCGAAAATTCGATATTTTGGGGTCCCAGAAGCGATCTGTACATGCCTACTCAGTGCTAGAATATTTTCAAAATATAGGCCCAAAACATGCTAAAAATCGATATTTTAGGTGCCCAAATTCGATATCTCAAATTCAGGCACAAAACACCCGAAAATTCGATATTTTTGGGTCCCAGAAGCGATCTGTACATGCCTACTCCGTGTTAGAGTATTTTCAAAATAAAGGCCCAAAACATACAGAAAATCGATTTTTTAGGTGCCCAAAAGTCGATATGTGCATGCATCTTCTGTACCCGTTTATA
The DNA here is from genome assembly GCA_033782935.1 of Petrolisthes cinctipes. Taxonomy (NCBI): domain Eukaryota; kingdom Metazoa; phylum Arthropoda; class Malacostraca; order Decapoda; family Porcellanidae; genus Petrolisthes; species Petrolisthes cinctipes. The sequence continues at coordinate 692,910 of JAWQEG010000014.1, forward strand.
TCTCAAATTCAGGCTCAAAACACCCGGAAATTCGATATTTTGGGGTCCCAGAAGCAATCTGTACATGCCTAATCAGTGCTAGAGTATTTTCAAAATATAGGCCCAAAACATGCTAAAAATCGATATTTTAGGTGCACAAAGTCGATATCTCAAATTCAGGAACAAAACACCCGAAAATTCGATATTTTGGGGTCCCAGAAGCGATCTGTACATGCCTACTCCGTGTTAGAGTATTTTCAAAATACAGGCACAAAACATACAGAAAATCGATCTTTTAGGTTCCCAAAAGTCGATATGTGCATGCATCTTCTGTACCCGTTTATATATTTAAAATTCAGGCTCAAAACACCCGAAAATTCGCTATTTTGGGGTCCCAGAAGCGATCTGTACATGCCTACTCAGTGCTAGAATGTTTTCAAAATATAGGCTCAAAACATGCTAAAAATCGATATTTTAAGTGTCCATAGTCGAGATGTGCATCATCTTCTTTACCCGTTTATATCTCAAATTCAGGCTCAAAACACCCGAAAATTCGCTATTTTGGGGGTCTTGAAGCGATGTGTACATTCCTACTCCTAGTTAGAATGTTTTCAAGATACAGACCCAAAACATACTCAAAATCGATATTTTAGGAGCCTGAAAAACGATATGTGCATGCTTCTTCAGTACCCGTTTATATCTCATATTCAGGCTTAAAACACCCGAAAATTCGATATTTTGGGGTCCAAGAAGCGATCTGTACATGCCTACTCCGTGTTAGAGTATTTTCTAAATACAGGCACAAAACATACAGAAAATCGATCTTTTAGGTTACCAAAAGTCGATATGTGCATGCATCTTCTGTACCCGTTTATATATTTAAAATTCAGGCTCAAAACACCCGAAAATTCGCTATTTTGGGGTCCCAGAAGCGATTGTACATGCCTACACAGTGCTAGAATGTTTTCAAAATATAGGCACAAAACATGCTAAAAATCGATATTTTAAGTGTCCAAAGTCGATATGTGCAGGCATCTACTGTACCCGTTTATATCTCAAGTTCAGGCTCCAAACACACCGAAAATTCGATATTTTGGGGCTCCAGAAGCGATTTGTACATGCCTACACAGTGCTAGAATGTTTTCAAAATATAGGCACAAAACATGCTAAAAATCGATATTATAAGTGTCCAAAGTCGATATGTGCAGGCATCTCCTGTACCCGTTTATATCTCAAATTCAGGCTCAAAACACCCGAAAATTCGGTATTTTTGGGTCCTAGAAGTGATCTGTACATGCCTACTCCTAGTTAGAATGTTTTCAAGATACAGACCCAAAACATGCTCAAAATCGATATTTTAGGTGCTCAAAATTCGATATGTGCATGCATCTTCAGTACCCGTTTATATCTCAAATTCAGGCTCAAAACACCCAGAAATTCGATATTTTGGGGTTCCAGAAGCGATCTGTACATGCCTACTCAGTACTAGAATATTTTCAAAATATAGGCCCAAAACATGCTAAAAATCGATATTTTAGGTGCTCAAAGTCGATATCTCAAATTCAGGCACAAAACACCCGAAAATTCGATATTTTGGGGTCCCAGAAGCGATCTGTACATGCCTACTCCGTGTTAGAGTATTTTCAAAATACAGGCCCAAAAAATGCTGAAAATCGATATTTTAGGTGCCCAAAGTCAATATGTGCATGCATCTTCTGTACCCGTTTATATCTCAAATTCAGGCTCAAAACATCCGAAAATTCGGTATTTTTGGGGCCTACAAGCGATGTGTACATGCCTACTCCTAGTTAGAATGTTTTCAAGAAACAGACACAAAACATACTCAAAATCGATATTTTAGGTGCCTAAAAGTCGATATGTGCATGCATCTTCAGTACCCGTTTATATCTCAAATTCAGGCTTAAAACACCCGAAAATTCGATATTTTGGGGTCCAAGAAGCGATCTGTACATGCCTACTCCTAGTTAGAATGTTTTCAAGATACAGACCCAAAACATGCTCAAAATCGATATTTTAGGTGCCCAAAATTCGATATGTGCATGCATCTTCAGTACCCGTTTATATCTCAAATTCAGGCTCAAAACACCCGAAAATTCGATATTCTGGGGTCCCAGAAGCGATCTGTACATGCCTACTCAGTTCTAGAATATTTTCAAAATATAGGCCCTTATCATGCTAAAACTCGATATTTTAGGTGACCAAAGTCGATATTTCAAATTCAGGCACAAAACACCCGAAAATTCGATATTTTGGGGTCCCAGAAGCGATCTGTACATGCCTACTTCGTGTTAGAGTATTTTCAAAATACAGGCCCAAAACATACAGAAAATCGATCTTTTATGTTACCAAAAATCGATATGTGCATGCATCTTCTGTACCTGTTTATATTTCAAATTCAGGCTCAAAACACCCGAAATTTCTTTATTTTCGGTCCAAGAAGCGATCTGTACATGCCTACTCAGTGCTAGAATGTTTTCAAAATATAGGCTCAAAACATGCTAAAAATCGATATTTTAAGTGTCCAAAGTCGATATGTGCATGCATCTTCTGTACCCGTTTATATCTCAAATTCAGGCTCAAAACACCCGAAAATTCGTTCTTTTTGGGGCCTAGAAGCAATGTGTACATGCCTACTCCTAGTTAGAATGTTTTCAAGATACAGACCCAAAACATACTCAAAATCGATATTTTAGGTGCCTAAAAGTCAATATGTGCATGCATCTTTAGTACACGTTTATATCTCAAATTCAGGCTTAAAACACCCGAAAATTCGATATATTGGGGTCCAAGAAGCGATCTGTACATGCCTACTCCGTGTTAGAGTATTTTCAAATTTAATGCCCAAAACATGATGAAAATCGATCTTTTAGGTGCCCAAACTCAATATGTGCATGCATCTTCTGTACCCGTTTATATCACAATTTCAGGCTCAAAACACCCGAAAAATCGATATTTTTGGGTCTCAGTAGCGATCTGTACATGCCTACACAGATACAGGCCCAAAACATGCTGAAAATCGATATTTTAGGTGCCCAAAGTCAATATGTGTTTGCATCTTCTGCACCCGTTTATATCCCAAATTCAACCTCAAAACACCCGAAAAATCAATATTTTGGGGTCCCAGAAGCGATCTGTACATGCCTACTCAGTGCTAGAATATTTTCAAAATATAGGCCCAAAACATGCTAAACATCGATATTTTAAGTGTCCAAAGTCGATATGTGCATGCTTCTTCTGTACCCGTTTATATTTCAAATTCAGGCACAAAACACCCGAAAATTCGATAGTTTGGGGTCCCAGAAGCGATCCGTACATGCCTACTCCGTGTTAGAGTATTTCAAAATACAGGCCCAAAACATGCTGAAAATCGATATTTTAGGTGCCCAAAGTCAATATGTGCATGCATCTTCTGTACCCGTTTATATCTCAAATTCAGGCTCAAAACACCCGAAAATTCGGTATTTTTGGGTCCTAGAAGCGATCTGTACATGCCTACTCCTAATTAGAATTTTTTCAAGATACAGACCCAAAACATGCTCAAAATCGATATTTTAGGTGCCCAAAATTCGAATGTGCATGCATCTTCAGTACCCGTTATATTTCAAATTCAGGCTAAAAACACCCGAAAATTCGATATTTTGGGGTCCCAAAAGCGATCTATACATGCCTACTCAGTGCTAGAATATTTTCAAAATATAGGCCCAAAACATGCTAAAAATCGATATTTTAGGTGCCCAAAGTCGATATCTCAAATTCAGGCACAAAACACCAAAAAATTCGATATTTGGGGTCCCAGAAGCGATCTGTACATGCCTACTCAGTGTTAGAGTATTTTCAAATTTCAGGCACAAAACATGCTGAAAATCGATATTTTAGGTGCCCAAAGTAAATATGTGCATGCATCTTCTGTACCCTTTTATATCTCAAATTCAGGCTCAAAACATCCGAAAATTCGGTATTTTGGGGGCCTAGAAGCGATGTGTACATGCCTACTCCTAGTTAGAATGTTTTCAAGATACAGACCCAAAACATACTCAAAACCGATATTTTAAGTGACTAAAAGTCGATATGTGCATGCATCTTCAGTACCCGTTTATATCTCAAATTCAACCTCAAAACACCCAAAAAATCGATATTTTGGGGTCCAAGAAGCGATCTGGACATGCCTACTCCTTGTTAGAGTATTTTCAAAATTCAGGCCCAAAACATGATGAAAATCTATCTTTTAGGTGCCAAAAGTCAATATGTGCATGCATCTTCTGTACCCGTTTATATCACAAATTAAGGCTCAAAACACCCGAAAATTCGATATTTTTGGGTCCCAGTAGCGATCTGTACATGCCTACTCAGATACTGGCCCAAAACATACTGAAAATCGATATTTTAGGTGCCCAAAGTCAATATGTGTATGCATCTTCTGCACCCGTTTATATCCCAAATTCAATCTCAAAACACCCGAAAATTCGATATTTTTGGGTCCCAGAAGCGATCTGTACATGCCTACTCAGTGCTAGATTTTTTTTTCAAAATATAGGCTCAAAACATGCTACAAATCGATATTTTAGGTGCCCAAAGTCGATATTTCAAATTCAGGCACAAAACACCCGAAAATTCGATATTTTGGGGTCCCAGAAGCAATCTGTACATGCCTACTCCGTGTTAGAGTATTTTCAAAATACAGGCCCAAAACATACAGAAACTCGATATTTTAGGTGCCCAAAGTCAATATGTGCATGCATCTTCTGTACCCGTTTATATTTCAAATTCTGGCTCAAAACACCCGAAATTTCTTTATTTTCGGTCCCAGAAGCGATCTGTACATGCCTACTCAGTGCTAGAATGTTTTCAAAATATAGGCTCAAAACATGCTACAAATCGATATTTTAAGTGTACAAAGTCGATATGTGCATGCATCTTCTGTACCCGTTTATATCTCAAATTCAGGCTCAAAACACCCGAAAATTCGTTCTTTTTGGGGCCTAGAAGCAATGTGTACATGCCTACTCCTAGTTAGAATGTTTTCAAGATACAGACCCAAAACATACTCAAAATCGATATTTTAGGTGCCTAAAAGTCGATATGTGCATGCATCTTCAGTACCCGTTTATATCTCAAATTCAGGCTTAAAACCCCCGAAAATTCGATATTTTGGGGTCCAAGAAGCGATCTGTACATGCCTACTCCATGTTAGAGTATTTTAAAAATTCAGGCCCAAAACATGATGAAAATCGATCTTTTAGGTGCCCAAACTCAATATGTGCATGCATCTTCTGTACCCGTTTATATCACAAATAAAGGCTCAAAACACCTGAAAAATCGATATTTTTGGGTCTCAGTATCGATCTGTACATGCCTAATCAGATACAGGCCCAAAACATGCTGAAAATCGATATTTTAGGTGCCCAAAATCAATATGTGGATGCATCTTCTGCACCCGTTTATATCCCAAATTCAACCTCAAAACACCCGAAAATTCGATAATTTTGGGTCCCAGAAGCGATCTGTACATGCCTACTCAGTGCTTGATTTTTTTTCAAAATATAGGCTCAAAACATGCTAAAAATCGATATTTTAAGTGTCCAAAATCGATATGTGCATGCATCTTCTGTACCCGTTTATATCTCAAATTCAGGCTCAAAACACCCGAAAATTCGATATTTAGGGGTCCCAGAAGCGATCTGTACATGCCTACTCAGTGCTAGAATATTTTCAAAATAAAGGCCCTAAACATGCTAAAAATCGATATTTTAGGTGCCCAAAGTCGATATTTCAAATTCATGCACAAAACACCCGAAAATTCGATATTTTGGGGTCCCAGAAGTGATCTGTACATGCCTACTCCGTGTTAGAGTATTTTCAAAATACAGGCTCAAAACATGCTGAAAATCGATATTTTAGGTGCCCAAAGTTAATATGTGCATGCATCTTCTTTACCTGTTTATATCTCAAATAATTCAGGCTTAAAACATACGAAAATTCGGTATTTTGGTGGCCTAGAAGCGATGTGTACATGCCTACTCCTAGTTAGAATGTTTTCAAGATACAGACCCAAAACATACTCAAAATCAATATTTTAGGTGCCTAAAAGTCGATATGTGCATGTATCTTCAGTTCCCGTTTATATCTCAAATTCAGGCTTAAAACTCCCGAAAATTCGATATTTTGGGGTTAAAGAAGCAATTTGTACATGCCTACTCTGTGTTAGAGTATTTTCAAAATTCAGGCCCAAAACATGATAAAAAATCGATCTTTTAGGTGCCCAAAGTCAATATGTGCATGCATCTTCTGTACCCGTTTATATCTCAAATTCAGGCTCAAAACACCCGAAAATTCGATATTTTGGGGTCCCAGAAGCAATCTGTACATGCCTACTCAGTGTTAGAATATTTTCAAAATATAGGCCCAAAACATGCTAAAAATCGATATTTTAGGTGCCCAAAGTCGATATCTGAAATTCAGGCACAAAACACCTGAAAATTCGATATTTTGGGGTCCCAGAAGCGATCTGTACATGCCTACTCAGTGCTAGAATATTTTCAAAATATAGGCCCTAAACATGCTAAAAATCTATATTTTTAGGAGCCCAAAGTCGATATTTCAAATTCAGGCCCAAAACACCCGAAAATTCGATATTTTGGGGTCCTAGAAGCGATCCGTACATGCCTACTCCGTGTTAGAGTATTTTCAAAATACAGACCCAAAACATGCTGAAATTCGATATTTTAGGTGCCCAAGTCAATATGTGTATGCATCTTCTGAACCCGTTTATATCTCAAATTCAGGCTTAAAACATCCGAAAATTTGGTATTTTGGTGGCCTTGAAGCGATGTGTACATGCCTACTCCTAGTTAGAATGTTTTCAAGATACAGACCCAAAACATACTCAAAATCGATATTTTAGGTGCCTAAAAGTCGATATTTGCATGCATCTTCAGTTCCCGTTTATATCTCAAATTCAGGCTTAAAACTCCCGAAAATTCTATATTTTGGGGTTAAAGAAGCGATCTGAACATGCCTACTCTGTGTTAGAGTATTTTCAAAATTCAGGCCCAAAGCATGATAAAAAATCGATCTTTTAGGTGCCCAAAGTCAATATGTGCATGCATCTTCTGTACCCGTTTATATCTCAAATTCAGGCACAAAACACCCGAAAATTCGATATTTTGGGGTCCCAGAAGCGATCTGTACATGCCTACTCAGTGCTAGAATATTTTCAAAATATAGGCCCTAAACATGCTAAAAATCGATATTTTAGGTGCCCAAAGTCGATATCTGAAATTCAGGCACAAAACACCTGAAAATTCGATATTTTGGGGCCCCAGAAGCGATTTGTACATGCCTACACAGTGCTAGAATGTTTTCAAAATATAGGCTCAAAACATGATAAAAATCGATATTTTAAGTGTCCAAAGTCGATATGTGCATGCATCTTCTGTACCCGTTTATATCTCAAATTCAGGCTCAAAACACCCGAAAATTCGTTCTTTTTGGGGCCTAGAAGCAATGTGTACATGCCTACTCCTAGTTAGAATGTTTTCAAGATACAGACCCAAAACATACTCAAAATCGATATTTTAGGTGCCTAAAAGTCGATATGTGCATGCATCTTCAGTACCCGTTTATATCTCAAATTCAGGCTTAAAACCCCCGAAAATTCGATATTTTGGGGTCCAAGAAGCGATCTGTACATGCCTACTCCATGTTAGAGTATTTTAAAAATTCAGGCCCAAAACATGATGAAAATCGATCTTTTAGGTGCCCAAACTCAATATGTGCATGCATCTTCTGTACCCGTTTATATCACAAATAAAGGCTCAAAACACCCGAAAAATCGATATTTTTGGGTCTCAGTATCGATCTGTACATGCCTAATCAGATACAGGCCCAAAACATGCTGAAAATCGATATTTTAGGTGCCCAAAATCAATATGTGGATGCATCTTCTGCACCCGTTTATATCCCAAATTCAACCTCAAAACACCCGAAAATTCGATATTTTTGGGTCCCAGAAGCGATCTGTACATGCCTACTCAGTGCTAGAATATTTTCAAAATAAAGGCCCTAAACATGCTAAAAATCGATATTTTAGGTGCCCAAAGTCGATATTTCAAATTCATGCACAAAACACCCGAAAATTCGATATTTTGGGGTCCCAGAAGTGATCTGTACATGCCTACTCCGTGTTAGAGTATTTTCAAAATACAGGCTCAAAACATGCTGAAAATCGATATTTTAGGTGCCCAAAGTTAATATGTGCATGCATCTTCTTTACCTGTTTATATCTCAAATAATTCAGGCTTAAAACATACGAAAATTCGGTATTTTGGTGGCCTAGAAGCGATGTGTACATGCCTACTCCTAGTTAGAATGTTTTCAAGATACAGACCCAAAACATACTCAAAATCAATATTTTAGGTGCCTAAAAGTCGATATGTGCATGTATCTTCAGTTCCCGTTTATATCTCAAATTCAGGCTTAAAACTCCCGAAAATTCGATATTTTGGGGTTAAAGAAGCAATTTGTACATGCCTACTCTGTGTTAGAGTATTTTCAAAATTCAGGCCCAAAACATGATAAAAAATCGATCTTTTAGGTGCCCAAAGTCAATATGTGCATGCATCTTCTGTACCCGTTTATATCTCAAATTCAGGCTCAAAACACCCGAAAATTCGATATTTTGTGGTCCCAGAAGCAATCTGTACATGCCTACTCAGTGTTAGAATATTTTCAAAATATAGGCCCAAAACATGCTAAAAATCGATATTTTAGGTGCCCAAAGTCGATATCTGAAATTCAGGCACAAAACACCTGAAAATTCGATATTTTGGGGTCCCAGAAGCGATCTGTACATGCCTACTCAGTGCTAGAATATTTTCAAAATATAGGCCCTAAACATGCTAAAAATCTATATTTTTAGGAGCCCAAAGTCGATATTTCAAATTCAGGCCCAAAACACCCGAAAATTCGATATTTTGGGGTCCCAGAAGCGATCCGTACATGCCTACTCCGTGTTAGAGTATTTTCAAAATACAGACCCAAAACATGCTGAAATTCGATATTTTAGGTGCCCAAGTCAATATGTGTATGCATCTTCTGAACCCGTTTATATCTCAAATTCAGGCTTAAAACATCCGAAAATTTGGTATTTTGGTGGCCTAGAAGCGATGTGTACATGCCTACTCCTAGTTAGAATGTTTTCAAGATACAGACCCAAAACATACTCAAAATCGATATTTTAGGTGCCTAAAAGTCGATATTTGCATGCATCTTCAGTTCCCGTTTATATCTCAAATTCAGGCTTAAAACTCCCGAAAATTCTATATTTTGGGGTTAAAGAAGCGATCTGAACATGCCTTCTCTGTGTTAGAGTATTTTCAAAATTCAGGCCCAAAGCATGATAAAAAATCGATCTTTTAGGTGCCCAAAGTCAATATGTGCATGCATCTTCTGTACCCGTTTATATCTCAAATTCAGGCACAAAACACCCGAAAATTCGATATTTTGGGGTCCCAGAAGCGATCTGTACATGCCTACTCAGTGCTAGAATATTTTCAAAATATAGGCCCTAAACATGCTAAAAATCGATATTTTAGGTGCCCAAAGTCGATATCTGAAATTCAGGCACAAAACACCTGAAAATTCGATATTTTGGGGCCCCAGAAGCGATTTGTACATGCCTACACAGTGCTAGAATGTTTTCAAAATATAGGCTCAAAACATGATAAAAATCGATATTTTAAGTGTCCAAAGTCGATATGTGCATGCATCTTCTGTACCCGTTTATATCTCAAATTCAGGCTCAAAACACCCGAAAATTAGGTATTTTTGGGTCCTAGAAGCGATCTGTACATGCCTACTCCTAGTTAGAATTTTTTCACGATACAGACCCAAAACATGCTCAAAATCGATATTTTAGGTGCCCAAAATTCTATATATGCATGCATCTTCAGTATCCGTTTATATTTCAAATTTATGCTCAAAACACTCGAAAATTCGATATTTTTGGGTCCCAAAAGCGATCTGTACATGCCTACTCAGTGCTAGAATATTTTCAAAATATAGGCCCAAAACATGCTAAAAATCGATATTTTAGGTGCCCAAAGTCGATATCTCAAATTCAGGCACAAAACACCCGAAAAATCGATATTTGGGGTCCCAGAAGCGATCTGTACATGCCTACTCAGTGTTAGAGTATTTTCAAAATACAGGCCCAAAACATACTGAAAATCGATCTTTTAGATGCCCAAACGTCAAAATGTGCATACATCTTCTGTACCTGTTTATATCTCAAATTCGGGCTCCAAACACACCGAAAATTCGATATTTTGGGGCCCCAGAAGCGATTTGTACTTGCCTACACAGTACTAGAATGTTTTCAAAATATAGGCTTAAAACATGCTAAAAATCGATATTTTAAGTGTCCAATGTCGATATGTTCATGCATCTTCAGTACCCGTTTATATCTCAAATTCAGGCACAAAACACCCGAAAATTCGATATTTTGGGGTCCCAGAAGCGATCTGTACATGCCTACTCCGTGTTAGAGTATTTTCAAAATACAGGCACAAATAATGCTGAAAATCGATATTTTAGGTGCTCACAGTCAATAAGTGCATGCATTTTCTGTACCCGTTTATATCTCAAATTCAGGCTCAAAACACCCGAAAATTCAATATTTTTGGGTCCCAGAAGCGATCTGTACATGCCTATTCAGTGGTAGAATATTTTCAAAATATAGGCCCAAAACATGCTAAAAATCGATATTTTAGGTGAGCTAATTCGATATCTCAAATTGAGGCACAATACACCCGATAATACGAATTTTTTAGGTCCCAGAAGCGATCTGTACATGCCTACTCCGTGTTAGAGTATTTTCAAAATACAGGCCCAAAACATACTGGAAATCGATTTTTAAAGTGCATAAAAGTCGATATGTGCATGAATCTTCTGTACCCGTTTATATCTCAAATTCAGGCTTAAAACACCCGAAAATTCGATATTTTGGGGTCCCAGAAGCGATCTGTACATGCCTACTCCATGTTAGAGTATTTTCAAAATAAAGGCCTTAAAAATACAGAAAATCGATCTTTTAGGTTCCCACAAGTCGATATGTGCATGCATCTTCTGTACCCTTTTATATTTCAAATTCAGGCTCGAAACACCCGAAAATTCGATATTTTGGGGTCCCAAAAGCGATCTGTACATGCCTACTCCTAGTTAGAATGTTTTCAAGGTACAGACCCAAAACATACTCAAAATCGATATTTAAGGTGCCTAAAAGTCGATAAGTGCATGCATCTTCAGTACCCGTTTATATCTCAAATTCAGGCTTAAAACACCCGAAAATTCGGTATTTTGGGGTCCAAGAAGCGATCTGTACATGCCTAATCCGTGTTAAAGTATTTTCAAAATACAAGCCCAAAACATGCTGAAAATCGATATTTTATGTGCCCAAAGTCAATATGTGCATGCATCTTCAGTACCCGTTTATATCTCAAATTCAGGCCGAAAACACCCGAAAATTCGATATTTTAGGGTCCAAGAAGCGATGTGTACATGCCTACACCGTGTTAGAGTATTTTCAAAATTCAGGCCCAAAACATGCTGAAAATCGATCTTTTAGGTGCCCAAAGTCAATATGTGCATGCATCTTCTGTACCCGTTTATATTACAATTTCAACCTCAAAACACCCGAAAATACGATATTTTGGGGTCCCAGAAGCGATCTGTACATGCCTACTCAGTGCTAGAATATTTTCAAAATATAGGCCCAAAACATGCTATTAATCGATATTTTATGTGCCTATTTTTTGGGGGCCTAAGAGATAAGTGTACATGCCTACTCCGTGCTAGAGTATTTTCAAAATTCAGGCCCAAAACATGGTGAAAATCGATCTTTTAGGTGACCAAAGTCAATATGTGCATGGATCATCTGTACCCGTTTATATCACAGATTCAGGCCCAAAACACCCGGAAAATCGATATTTTTGGGTCACAGAAGCGATCTGTACATGCCTACTCAGATACAGGCCCAAAACATGCTGAAAATCGATATTTTAGGTGCTCAAAGTCAATTTGTGCATGCATCTTCTGTACCCGTTTATATCTTAAATTCAGGCTCAAAACACCCGAAAAATCAATATTTTGGGGTCCCAGAAGCGATCTGTACATGCCTACTCAGTGCTAGAATATTTTCAAAATATAGGCCCAAAACATGCTAAAAATCGATATTTTAGGTGCCCAAATTCGATATCTCAAATTCAGGCACAAAACACCCGAAAATTCGATATTTTTGGGTCCCAGAAGCGATCTGCACATGTCTACTCCGTGTTAGAGTATTTTCAAAATACAGGCCCAAAACATACTGAAAATCGATCTTTTAGGTGCCCAAAAGTCGATATGTGCATGCATCTTCTGTACACTTTTATATCTCAAATTCAGGCTCAAAACACCCGGAAATTCGATATTTTGGGGTCCCAGAAGCGATCTGTACATGCCTACTCAGTGCTAGAATATTTTCAAAATATAGGCACAAAACATGCTAAAAATCGATATTTTATGTGCCCAAAGTCGATATCTCAAATTCAGGCACAAAACACCCGAAAATTCGATATTTAGGGGTCCCAGAAGCGATGTGTACATGCCTACTCCTTGTTAGAATGTTTTCAAGATACAGAACCAAAACATACTCAAAATCGATATTTTAGGTGTCTAAAAGTCGATATGTGCATGCATCTTCAGTAACCGTTCATATCTTAAATTCAGGCTTAAAGCACCCGAAAATTCGATATTTTGGGGTCCAAGAAGCGATCTGTACATGCCTACTCAGTGCTAGAAGATTTTCAAAATATAGGCCCAAAACATGCTAAAAATCTATATTTTAGGTGCCCAAAGTCGATATCTTAAATTCAGGGACAAAACACCCGAAAATTCGATATTTTGGGGTCCCAGAAGCGATCTGTACATGTCTACTCCGTGTTAGAGTATTTTCAAAATACAGGCCCAAAACATACTGAAAATCGATCTTTTAGGTGCCCAAAAGTCGATATGTGCATGCATCTTCTGTACACTTTTATATCTCAAATTCAGGCTCAAAACACCCGAAAATTCGATATTTTGGGGTCCCAGAAGCGATCTGTACATGCCTACTCAGTGCTAGAATATTTTCAAAGTATAGGCCAAAAGCATGCTAAAAATCGATATTTTATGTGCCCAAAGTCGATATCTCAAATTCAAGCACAAAACACCCGAAAATTCAATATTTAGGGGTCCCAGAAACGATCTGTACATGCCTACTCCGTGTTAGAGTATTTTCAAAATACAAGCCCAAAACATGCTGAAAATCGATATTTTAGGTGCCCAAAGTCGATATGTGCATGCATCTTCAGTACCCGTTTATATCTCAAATTCAGGCTTAAAACACCAAAAAAATTCGATATTTTGGAGTCCAAGAAGCGATCTGTACATGCCTACTCAGTGCTAGAATATTTTCAAAATATAGGCCCAAAACATGCTAAAAATCGATATTTTAGGTGCCCAAAGTCGATATCTCAAATTCAGGCACAAAACACACGAAATTTCGATAGTTTGGGGTCCCAGAAGCGATCTGTACATGCCTACTCCGTGTTAAAGTATTTTCAAAATACAGGCCCAAAACATGCTGAAAATCGATATTTTAGATGCCCAAAGTCAATATGTGCATGCATCTTCTGTACCCGTTTATATCTCAAATTCAGGCTCAAAACATCCGAAAATTCGGTATTTTGGGGGCCTAAGAGATAAGTGTACATGCCTACTCCGTGCTAGAGTATTTTCAAAATTCAGGCCCAAAACATGGTGAAAATCGATCTTTTAGGTGCCCAAAGTCAATATGTGCATGGATCATCTGTACCCGTTTATATCACAAATTCAGGCCCAAAACACCCGGAAAATCGATATTTTTGGGTCACAGAAGCGATCTGTACATGCCTACTCAGATACAGGCCCAAAACATGCTGAAAATCGATATTTTAGGTGCTCAAAGTCAATTTGTGCATGCATCTTCAGTACCCGTTTATATCTCAAATTCAGGCTTAAAACACCAAAAAAATTCGATATTTTGGAGTCCAAGAAGCGATCTGTACATGCCTACTCAGTGCTAGAATATTTTCAAAATATAGGCCCAAAACATGCTAAAAATCGATATTTTAGGTGCCCAAAGTCGATATCTCAAATTCAGGCACAAAACACACGAAATTTCGATAGTTTGGGGTCCCAGAAGCGATCTGTACATGCCTACTCCGTGTTAAAGTATTTTCAAAATACAGGCCCAAAACATGCTGAAAATCGATATTTTAGATGCCCAAAGTCAATATGTGCATGCATCTTCTGTACCCGTTTATATCTCAAATTCAGGCTCAAAACATCCGAAAATTCGGTATTTTGGGGGCCTAAGAGATAAGTGTACATGCCTACTCCGTGCTAGAGTATTTTCAAAATTCAGGCCCAAAACATGGTGAAAATCGATCTTTTAGGTGCCCAAAGTCAATATGTGCATGGATCATCTGTACCCGTTTATATCACAAATTCAGGCCCAAAACACCCGGAAAATCGATATTTTTGGGTCACAGAAGCGATCTGTACATGCCTACTCAGATACAGGCCCAAAACATGCTGAAAATCGATATTTTAGGTGCTCAAAGTCAATTTGTGCATGCATCTTCTGTACCCGTTTATATCTTAAATTCAGGCTCAAAACACCCGAAAAATCAATATTTTGGGGTCCCAGAAGCGATCTGTACATGCCTACTCAGTGCTAGAATATTTTCAAAATATAGGCCCAAAACATGCTAAAAATCGATATTTTAGGTGCCCAAATTCGATATCTCAAATTCAGGCACAAAACACCCGAAAATTCGATATTTTTGGGTCCCAGAAGCGATCTGCACATGTCTACTCCGTGTTAGAGTATTTTCAAAATACAGGCCCAAAACATACTGAAAATCGATCTTTTAGGTGCCCAAAAGTCGATATGTGCATGCATCTTCTGTACCCGTTTATATATTTAAAATTCAGGCTCAAAACACCCGAAAATTAGATATTTTGGGGTCCCAGAAGCGATCTGTACATGCCTACTCAGTGCTAGAATATTTTCAAAATATAGGCACAAAACATGCTAAAAATCGATATTTTATGTGCCCAAAGTCGATATCTCAAATTCAGGCACAAAACACCCGAAAATTCGATATTTAGGGGTCCCAGAAGCGATGTGGACATGCCTACTCCTAGTTAGAATGTTTTCAAGATACAGACCCAAAACATACTCAAAATTGATATTTTAGGTGTCTAAAAGTCGATATGTGCATGCATCTTCAGTAACCGTTTATATCTTAAATTCAGGCTTAAAACACCCGAAAATTCGATATTTTGGGGTCCAAGAAGCGATCTGTACATGCCTACTCAGTGCTAGAAGATTTTCAAAATATAGGCCCAAAACATGCTAAAAATCTATATTTTAGGTGCCCAAAGTCGATATCTTAAATTCAGGGACAAAACACCCGAAAATTCGATATTTTGGGGTCCCAGAAGCGATCTGTACATGTCTACTCCGTGTTAGAGTATTTTCAAAATACAGGCCCAAAACATACTGAAAATCGATCTTTTAGGTGCCCAAAAGTCGATATGTGCATGCATCTTCTGTACACTTTTATATCTCAAATTCAGGCTCAAAACACCCGAAAATTCGATATTTTGGGGTCCCAGAAGCGATCTGTACATGCCTACTCAGTGCTAGAATATTTTCAAAATATAGGCACAAAACATGCTAAAAATCGATATTTTATGTGCCAAAAGTCGATATCTCAAATTCAGGCACAAAACACCCGAAAATTCGATATTTAGGGGTCCCAGAAGCGATGTGTACATGCCTACTCCTAGTTAGAATGTTTTCAAGATACAGACCCAAAACATACTCAAAATCGATATTTTAGGTGCCTAAAAGTCGATATGTGCATGCATCTTCAGTAACCGTTTATATCTTAAATTCAGGCTTAAAACACCCGAAAATTCGATATTTTGGGGTCCATGAAGCGATCTGTACATGCCTACTCAGTGCTAGAAGATTTTCAAAATATAGGCCCAAAACATGCTAGAAATCGATATTTTAGGTGCCCAAAGTCGATATCTTAAATTTAGGGACAAAACACCCGAAAATTCGATATTTTGGGGTCCCAGAAGCGATCTGTACATGTCTACTCCGTGTTAGAGTATTTTCAAAATACAGGCCCAAAATATGCTGAAAATCGATATTTTAGGTGCCCAAAGTCAATATGTGCATGCATCTTGTGTACACATTTATATCTCAAATTCAGGTTCAAAACATCCGAAAATTCGTTATTTTGGGGGCCTAGAACAAATGTGTACATGCCTACTCCTAGTTAGAATGTTTTCAAGATACAGACCCAAAACATACTCAAAATCGATATTTTAGGTGCCTAAAAGTCGATATGTGCATGCATCTTCAGTACCCGTTTATATCTCAAATTCAGGCACAAAACACCCGAAAATTCGATATTTTGGGGTCCCTGAAGCGATCTGCACATGCCTACTCCGTGTTAGAGTATTTTCAAAATACAGGCCCAAAACATACTCAAAATCGATATTTTAGGTGCCCAAAGTCAATATGTGCATGCATCTTCTGTACCCGTTTATATCTCAAATTCAGGCTCAAAACATCCGAAAATTTGGTATTTTGGGGGCCTAGAAGCGATGTGTACATGCCTACTGCTAGTTAGAATTTTATCAAGATACAGACCCAAAACATACTCAAAATCGATATTTTAGGTGCCTAAAAGTCGATATGTGCATGCATCTTAAGTACCCGTTTATATCTCAAATTCAGGCTTAAAACACCCAAAAATTCGATATTTTGGGGTCACAGAAGCGATCTGTACATGCCTACTCAGATACAGGCCCAAAACATGCTGAAAATCGATATTTTAGGTGCTCAAAGTCAATTTGTGCATGCATCTTCTGTACCCGTTTATATCTTAAATTCAGGCTCAAAACACCCGAAAAATCAATATTTTGGGGTCCCAGAAGCGATCTGTACATGCCTACTCAGAGCTAGAATATTTTCAAAATATAGGCCCAAAACATGCTAAAAATCGATATTTTAGGTGCCCAAATTCGATATCTCAAATTCAGGCACAAAACACCCGAAAATTCGATATTTTTGGGTCCCAGAAGCGATCTGCACATGTCTACTCCGTGTTAGAGTATTTTCAAAATACAGGCCCAAAACATACTGAAAATCGATCTTTTAGGTGCCCAAAAGTCGATATGTGCATGCATCTTCTGTACACTTTTATATCTCAAATTCAGGCTCAAAACACCCGAAAATTCGATATTTTGGGGTCCCAGAAGCGATCTGTACATGCCTACTCAGTGCTAGAATATTTTCAAAATATAGGTACAAAACATGCTAAAAATCGATATTTTATGTGCCCAAAGTCGATATCTCAAATTCAGGCACAAAACACCCGAAAATTCGATATTTAGGGGTCCCAGAAGCGATGTGTACATGCCTACTCCTAGTTAGAATGTTTTCAAGATACAGACCCAAAACATACTCAAAATCGATATTTTAGGTGTCTAAAATTCGATATGTGCATGCATCTTCAGTAACCGTTTATATCTTAAATTCAGGCTTAAAACACCCGAAAATTCGATATTTTGGGGTCCAAGAAGCGATCTGTACATGCCTACTCAGTGCTAGAAGATTTTCAAAATATAGGCCCAAAACATGCTAAAAATCGATATTTTAGGTGCCCAAAGTCGATATCTTAAATTCAGGGACAAAACACCCGAAAATTCGATATTTTGGGGTCCCAGAAGCGATCTGTACATGTCTACTCCGTGTTAGAGTATTTTCAAAATACAGGCCCAAAACATACTGAAAATCGATCTTTTAAGGTGCCCAAAAGTCGATATGTGCATGCATCTTCTGTACACTTTTATATCTCAAATTCAGGCTCAAAACACCCGAAAATTCGATATTTTGGGGTCCCAGATGCGATCTGTACATGCCTACTCAGTGCTAGAATATTTTCAAAATATAGGCACAAAACATGCTAAAAATCGATATTTTATGTGCAAAAAGTCGATATCTCAAATTCAGGCACAAAACACCCGAAAATTCGATATTTAGGGGTCCCAGAAGCGATGTGTACATGCCTACTCCTAGTTAGAATGTTTTCAAAATACAGGCCCAAAACATGCTGAAAATCGATATTTTAGGTGCCCAAAGTCAATATGTGCATGCATCTTGTGTACCCGTTTATATCTCAAATTCTGGTTCAAAACATCCGAAAATTCGGTATAATGCGGGCCTGGAACAGATGTGTACATGCCTACTCCTTGTTAGAATGTTTTCAAGATACAGACCCAAAACATACTCAAAATCGATATTTTAGGTGACTAAAAGTCATGTGCATGCATCTTCAGTACCCGTTTATATCTCAAATTCAGGCTTAAAACACCCGAAAATTCGATATTTTTGGGTCCAAGAAGCGATCTGTACATGCCTACTCAGTGCTAGAAGATTTTCAAAATATAGGCCCAAAACATGCTAAAAATCGATATTTTAGGTGCCCAAAGTCGATATCTTAAATTCAGGCACAAAACACCCGAAAATTCGATATTTTGGGGCCCAGAAGCGATCTGTACATGCCTACTCCGTGTTAGAGTATTTTCAAAATACAGGCCCAAAATATGCTGAAAATCGATATTTTAGGTGTCCAAAGTCAATATGTGCATGCATTTTCTGTACCCGTTTATATCTCAAATTCAGGCTCAAAACATCCGAAAATTCGGAATTATGGGGGCCTAGAAGAGATGTGTACATGCCTACTCCTAGTTAGAATATTTTCAAGATACAGACCCAAAACATACCCAAAATCGATATTTTAGGTGCCTAATAGTCGATATGTGCATGCATATTCAGTACCCGTTTATATCTCAAATTCAGGCTTAAAACACCCGAATATTCGATGTTTTGGGGTCCAAGAAGCGATCTGTACATGCCTACTCCGTGTAAGAGTATTTTCAAAATTCAGGCCCAAAACATGGTTAAAATTGATCTTTTAGGTGCCCAAAGTCAATATGTACATGAATCTTCTGTACCCGTTTATATCACAAATTCAGGCACAAAACACCCGAAAATTCGATATTTTGGGGTCCCAGAAGCGATCTGTACATGCCTACTCAGATACAGGCCCAAAACATGCTGATAATCGATATTTTAGGTGCCCAAAGTCAATATGTGTATGCATCTTCTGCACCCGTTTATATCCCAAATTCAACCTCAAAATACCCGAAAATTCGATATTTTTGGGTCCCAGAAGCGATCTGTACATGCCTACTCAGTGCTAGAATTTTTTCAAAAAAAAGGCTCAAAACATGCTAAAAATCGATATTTTAAGTGTCCAAAGTCGATATGTGCATGCATCTTCAGTACCCGTTTATATCTCAAATTCAGGCACAAAACATCCAAAAATTCGATATTTTGGGGTCCCAGAACCGATCTGTACATGCCTACTCCGAGTTAGAGTATTTTCAAAATACAAGCCCAAAACACGCTGAAAATCGATATTTTAGGAATCCCAAAGTCAATTTGTGCATGCATCTTCTGTACCCGTTTATATCTCAAATTAAGGCTCAAAACACCCGAAAATTCAATATTTTGGGGTCCCAGAAGCGATCTGTACATGCTTACTCAGTGCTAGAAGTTTTTCAAAATATAGGCCCAAAACATGCTAAAAATCGATATGTTAGGTGCCCAAATTCGATATTTCAAATTCAGGCACAAAACACCCGAAAATTCCATATTTTGGGGTCCCACAAGCGATCTATACATGCCTACTCTGTGTTAGAGTATTTTCAAAATACAGGCCCAAAACATACAGAAAATCGATCTTTTAGGTGCCCAAAAGTCGATATGTGCATGCATCTTCTGTACCCGTTTATATCTCAAATTTATGCTCAAATCACCCGAAAATTCGATATTTTGGGGTCCCAGAAGCGATCTGTACATGCCTACTCAGTGCTAGAATATTTTCAAAATATAGGCCCAAAACATGCTAAAAATCGATATTTTAGGTGCCCAAAGTCGATATCTCAAATTCAGGCACAAAACACCCGAAAATTCGATATTTTGGGGTCCCAGAAGCGATCTGTACATGCCTAAACCGTGTTAGAGTATTTTCAAAATACAGGCCCAAAACATGCTGAAAATCGATATTTTAGGTGCCCAAAGTCAATATGTGCCAGCATCTTCTGTACCCGTTTATATCTCAAATTCAGGCTCAAAACATCCGAATTTCGGTATTTTGGGGGCCTAGAAGCGATGTGTACATGCCTACTCCTAGTTAGAATTTTTTCAAGATACACACCCAAAACATACTCAAAATCGATATTTTAGGTGCCTAAAAGTCGATATGTGCATGCATCTTCAGTACCCGTTTATATCTCAAATTCAGGCTCAAAACACCCGAAAATTCAATATTTTGGGGTCCCAGAAGCGATCTGTACATGCCTACTCAGATACAGGCCCAAAACATGCTGAAAATCGATATTTTAAGTGCCCAAAGTCAATATGTGTATGCATCTTCGGTACCCGTTTATATCCCAAATTGAACCTTAAAACACCCGAAAATTCGATATTTTTGGGTCCCAGAAGCGATCTGTAGATGCCTACTCAGTGCTAGAATTTTTTTCAAAATATAGGCTCAAAACATGCTAAAAATCGATATTTTAAGTGTCCAAAGTCGATATGTGCATGCATCTTCAGTACCCGTTTATATCTCAATTTCAGGCACAAAACACCCGAAAATTCGATATTTTGGGGTCCCAAGAGCGATCTGTACATGCCTACTCCGAGTTAGAGTATTTTCAAAATACAGGCCCAAAACACGCTGAAAATCGATATTTTAGGTGCCCATAATTCGATATCTCAAATTCAGGCACAAAACACCCGAAAATTCGATATTTTGATGTCCCACAAGCGATCTGTACATGCCTACTCCGTGTTAGAGTATTTTCAAAATACAGGCCCAAAACAAACTGAAAATCGATCTTTTAGGTGCTTAAAAGTCGATATGTGCATGCATCTTCTGTACCCGTTTATATCTCAATTTTATGCTCAAATCACCCGAAAATTCGATATTTTGGGGTCCCAGAAGCGATCTGTACATGCCTACTCAGTGCTAGAATATTTTCAAAATATAGGCCCAAAACATGCTAAAAATCGATATTTTAGGTGCCCAAAGTCGATATCTCAAATTCAGGCACAAAACACCCGAAAATTCGATATTTTGGGGTCCCAGAAGCGATCTGTACATGCCTAAACCGTGTTAGAGTATTTTCAAAATACAGGCCCAAAACATGCTGAAAATCGATATTTTAGGTGCCCAAAGTCAATATGTGCCAGCATCTTCTGTACCCGTTTATATCTCAAATTCAGGCTCAAAACATCCGAAAATTCGATATTTTGGGGGCCTAGAAGCGATGTGTACATGCCTACTCCTAGTTAGAATTTTTTCAAGATACACACCCAAAACATACTCAAAATCGATATTTTAGGTGCCTAAAAGTCGATATGTGCATGCATCTTCAGTACCCGTTTATATCTCAAATTCAGGCTCAAAACACCCGAAAATTCAATATTTTGGGGTCCCAGAAGCGATCTGTACATGCCTACTCAGATACAGGCCCAAAACATGCTGAAAATCGATATTTTAAGTGCCCAAAGTCAATATGTGTATGCATCTTCTGTACCCGTTTATATCCCAAATTGAACCTTAAAACACCCAAAAATTCGATATTTTTGGGTCCCAGAAGCGATCTGTAGATGCCTACTCAGTGCTAGAATTTTTTTCAAAATATAGGCTCAAAACATGCTAAAAATCGATATTTTAAGTGTCCAAAGTCGATATGTGCATGCATCTTCAGTACCCGTTTATATCTCAAATTCAGGCACAAAACACCCGAAAATTCGATATTTTGGGGTCCCAGGAGCGATCTGTACATGCCTACTCCGAGTTAGAGTATTTTCAAAATACAGGCCCAAAACACGCGGAAAATCGATATTTTAGGTGCCCAAAGTCGATATCTCAAATTCAGGCACAAAACACCCGAAAATTCGATATTTTGGGGTCCCAGAAGCGATCTGTACATGCCTACTCAGTGCTAGAATGTTTTCAAAATATAGGCACAAAACATGCTAAAAATCGATATTTTAAGTGTCCAAAGTCGATATGTGCAGGCATCTACTGTACCCGTTTATATCTCAAGTTCAGGCTCCAAACACACCGAAAATTCGATATTTTGGGGCTCCAGAAGCGATTTGTACATGCCTACACAGTGCTAGAATGTTTTCAAAATATAGGCACAAAACATGCTAAAAATCGATATTTTAAGTGTCCAAAGTCGATATGTGCATGCATCTTCAGTACCTGTTTATATCTCAAATTCAGGCTCAAAACTCCCGAAAATTCGATATTTTGGGGTCCCAGAAGCGATCTGTACATGCCTACTCAGTGCTAGAATATTTTCAAAATATAGGCCCAAAACATGCTAAAAATCGATATTTTAGGTGCCCAAATTCGATATCTCAAATTCAGGAACAAAACACCCGAAAATTTGATATTTTGGGGTCCCAGAAGCGATCTGTACATGCCTACTCCGTGTTAGAGTATTTTCAAAATACAAGCCCAAAACATACAGAAAATCGATTTTTTAGGTGCCCAAAATTCGATATGTGAATGCATCTTCAGTACCTGTTTATATCTCAAATTCAGGCTCAAAACACCCGAAAATTCGATATTTTGGGGTCCCAGAAGCAATCTGTACATGCCTAATCAGTGCTAGAGTATTTTCAAAATATAGGCCCAAAACATGCTAAAAATCGATATTTTAGGTGCACAAAGTCGATATCTCAAATTCAGGAACAAAACACCCGAAAATTCGATATTTTGGGGTCCCAGAAGCGATCTGTACATGCCTACTCCGTGTTAGAGTATTTTCAAAATACAGGCACAAAACATACAGAAAATCGATCTTTTAGGTTCCCAAAAGTCGATATGTGCATGCATCTTCTGTACCCGTTTATATATTTAAAATTCAGGCTCAAAACACCCGAAAATTCGCTATTTTTGGGTCCCAGAAGCGATCTGTACATGCCTACTCAGTGCTAGAATGTTTTCAAAATATAGGCTCAAAACATGCTAAAAATCGATATTTTAAGTGTCCAAAGTCGAGATGTGCATCATCTTCTGTACCCGTTTATATCTCAAATTCAGGCTCAAAACACCCGAAAATTCCCTATTTTGGGGGTCTTGAAGCGATGTGTACATGCCTACTCCTAGTTAGAATGTTTTCAAGATACAGACCCAAAACATACTCAAAATCGATATTTTAGGAGACTGAAAGTCGATATGTGCATGCCTCTTCAGTACCCGTTTATATCTCATATTCAGGCTTAAAACACCCGAAAATTCGATATTTTGGGGTCCAAGAAGCGATCTGTACATGCCTACTCCGTGTTAGAGTATTTTCAAAATACAGGCACAAAACATACAGAAAATCGATCTTTTAGGTTACCAAAAGTCGATATGTGCATGCATCTTCTGCACCCGTTTATATATTTAAAATTCAGGCTCAAAACACCCGAAAATTCGCTATTTTGGGGTCCCAGAAGCGATCTGTACATGCCTACACATTGCTAGAATGTTTTCAAAATATAGGCACAAAACATGCTAAAAATCGATATTTTAAGTGTCCAAAGTCGATATGTGCAGGCATCTACTGTACCCGTTTATATCTCAAGTTCAGGCTCCAAACACACCGAAAATTCGATATTTTGGGGCTCCAGAAGCGATTTGTACATGCCTACACAGTGCTAGAATGTTTTCAAAATATAGGCACAAAACATGCTAAAAATCGATATTATAAGTGTCCAAAGTCGATATGTGCAGGCATCTCCTGTACCCGTTTATATCTCAAATTCAGGCTCAAAACACCCGAAAATTCGGTATTTTTGGGTCCTAGAAGTGATCTGTACATGCCTACTCCTAGTTAGAATGTTTTCAAGATACAGACCCAAAACATGCTCAAAATCGATATTTTAGGTGCTCAAAATTCGATATGTGCATGCATCTTCAGTACCCGTTTATATCTCAAATTCAGGCTCAAAACACCCAGAAATTCGATATTTTGGGGTCCCAGAAGCGATCTGTACATGCCTACTCAGTACTAGAATATTTTCAAAATATAGGCCCAAAACATGCTAAAAATCGATATTTTAGGTGCTCAAAGTCGATATCTCAAATTCAGGCACAAAACACCCGAAAATTCGATATTTTGGGGTCCCAGAAGCGATCTGTACATGCCTACTCCGTGTTAGAGTATTTTCAAAATACAGGCCCAAAAAATGCTGAAAATCGATATTTTAGGTGCCCAAAGTCAATATGTGCATGCATCTTCTGTACCCGTTTATATCTCAAATTCAAGCTCAAAACATCCGAAAATTCGGTATTTTTTGGGCCTACAAGCGATGTGTACATGCCTACTCCTAGTTAGAATGTTTTCAAGAAACAGACCCAAAACATACTCAAAATCGATATTTTAGGTGCCTAAAAGTCGATATGTGCATGCATCTTCAGTACCCGTATATATCTCAAATTCAGGCTTAAAACACCCGAAAATTCGATATTTTGGGGTCCAAGAAGCGATCTGTACATGCCTACTCCTAGTTAGAATGTTTTCAAGATACAGACCCAAAACATGCTCAAAATCGATATTTTAGGTGCCCAAAATTCGATATGTGCATGCATCTTCAGTACCCGTTTATATCTCAAATTCAGGCTCAAAACACCCGAAAATTCGATATTCTGGGGTCCCAGAAGCGATCTGTACATGCCTACTCAGTTCTAGAATATTTTCAAAATATAGGCTCTTATCATGCTAAAACTCGATATTTTAGGTGACCAAAGTCGATATTTCAAATTCAGGCACAAAACACCCGAAAATTCGATATTTTGGGGTCCCAGAAGCGATCTGTACATGCCTACTTCGTGTTAGAGTATTTTCAAAATACAGGCCCAAAACATACAGAAAATCGATCTTTTATGTTACCAAAAATCGATATGTGCATGCATCTTCTGTACCTGTTTATATTTCAAATTCAGGCTCAAAACACCCGAAATTTCTTTATTTTCGGTCCCAGAAGCAATCTGTACATGCCTACTCAGTGCTAGAATGTTTTCAAAATATAGGCTCAAAACATGCTAAAAATCGATATTTTAAGTGTCCAAAGTCGATATGTGCATGCATCTTCTGTACCCGTTTATATCTCAAATTCAGGCTCAAAACACCCGAAAATTCGTTCTTTTTGGGGCCTAGAAGCAATGTGTACATGCCTACTCCTAGTTAGAATGTTTTCAAGATACAGACCCAAAACATACTCAAAATCGATATTTTAGGTGCCTAAAAGTCAATATGTGCATGCATCTTTAGTACCCGTTTATATCTCAAATTCAGGCTTAAAACACCCGAAAATTCGATATATTGGGGTCCAAGAAGCGATCTGTACATGCCTACTCCGTGTTAGAGTATTTTCAAATTTAATGCCCAAAACATGATGAAAATCGATCTTTTAGGTGCCCAAACTCAATATGTGCATGCATCTTCTGTACCCGTTTATATCACAATTTCAGGCTCAAAACACCCGAAAAATCGATATTTTTGGGTCTCAGTAGCGATCTGTACATGCCTACACAGATACAGGCCCAAAACATGCTGAAAATCGATATTTT
The DNA here is from genome assembly GCA_033782935.1 of Petrolisthes cinctipes. Classification (NCBI taxonomy): domain Eukaryota; kingdom Metazoa; phylum Arthropoda; class Malacostraca; order Decapoda; family Porcellanidae; genus Petrolisthes; species Petrolisthes cinctipes. The sequence continues at coordinate 718,760 of JAWQEG010000014.1, forward strand.
AGGTGCCCAAAGTCAATATGTGTTTGCATCTTCTGCACCCGTTTATATCCCAAATTCAACCTCAAAACACCCGAAAATTCGATATTTTTGGGTCCCAGAAGCGATCTGTACATGTCTACTCAGTGCTTGATTTTATTTCAAAATATAGGCTCAAAACATGCTAAACATCGATATTTTAAGTGTCCAAAGTCGATATGTGCATGCATCTTCTGTACCCGTTTATATCTCAAATTCAGGCTCAAAACACCCGGAAATTCGATATTTTGGGGTCCCAGAAGCGATCTGTACATGTCTACTCAGTGCTAGAATATTTTCAAAATATAGGCCCAAAACATGCTAAAAATCGATATTTTAGGTGCTCAAAGTCGATATCTCAAATTCAGGCACAAAACACCCGAAAATTCGATATTTTGGGGCCCAGAAGCGATCTGTACATGCATACTCCGTGTTAGAGTATTTTCAAAATACAGGCCCAAAAAATGCTGAAAATCGATATTTTAGGTGCCCAAAGTCAATATGTGCATGCATCTTCTGTACCCGTTTATATCTCAAATTCAGGCTCAAAACATCCGAAAATTCGGTATTTTGGGGGCCTACAAGCGATGTGTACATGCCTACTCCTAGTTAGAATGTTTTCAAGAAACAGACCCAAAACATACTCAAAATCGATATTTTAGGTTCCTAAAAGTCGATATGTGCATGCATCTTCAGTACCCGTTTATATCTCAAATTCAGGCTTAAAACACCCGAAAATTCGATATTTTGGGGTCCAAGAAGCGATCTGTACATGCCTACTCCTAGTTAGAATGTTTTCAAGATACAGACCCAAAACATACTCAAAATCGATATTTTAGGTGCCTAAAAGTCAATATGTGCATGCATCTTTAGTACCCGTTTATATCTCAAATTCAGGCTTAAAACACCCGAAAATTCGATATTTTGGGGTCCAAGAAGCGATCTGTACATGCCTACTCCGTGTTAGAGTATTTTCAAAATTCATGCCCAAAACATGATGAAAATCGATCTTTTAGGTGCCCAAACTCAATATGTGCATGCATCTTCTGTACCCGTTTATATCCCAAATTCAACCTCAAAACACCCGAAAATTCGATATTTTTGGGTCCCAGAAGCGATCTGTACATGCCTACTCAGTGCTTGATTTTTTTTCAAAATATAGGCTCAAAACATGCTAAACATCGATATTTTAAGTGTCCAAAGTCGATATGTGCATGCTTCTTCTGTACCCGTTTATATTTCAAATTCAGGCACAAAACACCCGAAAATTCGATAGTTTGGGGTCCCAGAAGCGATCCGTACATGCCTACTCCGTGTTAGAGTATTTCAAAATACAGGCCCAAAACATGCTGAAAATCGATATTTTAGGTGCCCAAAGTCAATATGTGCATGCATCTTCTGTACCCGTTTATATCTCAAATTCAGGCTCAAAACACCCGAAAATTCGGTATTTTTGGGTCCTAGAAGCGATCTGTACATGCCTACTCCTAATTAGAATTTTTTCAAGATACAGACCCAAAACATGCTCAAAATCGATATTTTAGGTGCCCAAAATTCGAATGTGCATGCATCTTCAGTACCCGTTATATTTCAAATTCAGGCTAAAAACACCCGAAAATTCGATATTTTGGGGTCCCAAAAGCGATCTATACATGCCTACTCAGTGCTAGAATATTTTCAAATTTCAGGCACAAAACATGCTGAAAATCGATATTTTAGGTGCCCAAAGTAAATATGTGCATGCATCTTCTGTACCCTTTTATATCTCAAATTCAGGCTCAAAACATCCGAAAATTCGGTATTTTGGGGGCCTAGAAGCGATGTGTACATGCCTACTCCTAGTTAGAATGTTTTCAAGATACAGACCCAAAACATACTCAAAACCGATATTTTAAGTGACTAAAAGTCGATATGTGCATGCATCTTCAGTACCCGTTTATATCTCAAATTCAACCTCAAAACACCCAAAAAATCGATATTTTGGGGTCCAAGAAGCGATCTGGACATGCCTACTCCTTGTTAGAGTATTTTCAAAATTCAGGCCCAAAACATGATGAAAATCTATCTTTTAGGTGCCAAAAGTCAATATGTGCATGCATCTTCTGTACCCGTTTATATCACAAATTAAGGCTCAAAACACCCGAAAATTCGATATTTTTGGGTCCCAGTAGCGATCTGTACATGCCTACTCAGATACTGGCCCAAAACATACTGAAAATCGATATTTTAGGTGCCCAAAGTCAATATGTGTATGCATCTTCTGCACCCGTTTATATCCCAAATTCAATCTCAAAACACCCGAAAATTCGATATTTTTGGGTCCCAGAAGCGATCTGTACATGCCTACTCAGTGCTAGATTTTTTTTTCAAAATATAGGCTCAAAACATGCTAAAAATCGATATTTTAGGTGCCCAAAGTCGATATTTCAAATTCAGGCACAAAACACCCGAAAATTCGATATTTTGGGGTCCCAGAAGCAATCTGTACATGCCTACTCCGTGTTAGAGTATTTTCAAAATACAGGCCCAAAACATACAGAAAATCGATATTTTAGGTGCCCAAAGTCAATATGTGCATGCATCTTCTGTACCCGTTTATATTTCAAATTCTGGCTCAAAACACCCGAAATTTCTTTATTTTCGGTCCCAGAAGCGATCTGTACATGCCTACTCAGTGCTAGAATGTTTTCAAAATATAGGCTCAAAACATGCTACAAATCGATATTTTAAGTGTACAAAGTCGATATGTGCATGCATCTTCTGTACCCGTTTATATCTCAAATTCAGGCTCAAAACACCCGAAAATTCGTTCTTTTTGGGGCCTAGAAGCAATGTGTACATGCCTACTCCTAGTTAGAATGTTTTCAAGATACAGACCCAAAACATACTCAAAATCGATAGTTTAGGTGCCTAAAAGTCGATATGTGCATGCATCTTCAGTACCCGTTTATATCTCAAATTCAGGCTTAAAACCCCCGAAAATTCGATATTTTGGGGTCCAAGAAGCGATCTGTACATGCCTACTCCATGTTAGAGTATTTTAAAAATTCAGGCCCAAAACATGATGAAAATCGATCTTTTAGGTGCCCAAACTCAATATGTGCATGCATCTTCTGTACCCGTTTATATCACAAATAAAGGCTCAAAACACCCGAAAAATCGATATTTTTGGGTCTCAGTATCGATCTGTACATGCCTAATCAGATACAGGCCCAAAACATGCTGAAAATCGATATTTTAGGTGCCCAAAATCAATATGTGGATGCATCTTCTGCACCCGTTTATATCCCAAATTCAACCTCAAAACACCCGAAAATTCGATATTTTTGGGTCCCAGAAGCGATCTGTACATGCCTACTCAGTGCTTGATTTTTTTTCAAAATATAGGCTCAAAACATGCTAAAAATCGATATTTTAAGTGTCCAAAATCGATATGTGCATTCATCTTCTGTACCCGTTTATATCTCAAATTCAGGCTCAAAACACCCGAAAATTCGATATTTAGGGGTCCCAGAAGCGATCTGTACATGCCTACTCAGTGCTAGAATATTTTCAAAATAAAGGCCCTAAACATGCTAAAAATCGATATTTTAGGTGCCCAAAGTCGATATTTCAAATTCATGCACAAAACACCCGAAAATTCGATATTTTGGGGTCCCAGAAGTGATCTGTACATGCCTACTCCGTGTTAGAGTATTTTCAAAATACAGGCTCAAAACATGCTGAAAATCGATATTTTAGGTGCCCAAAGTTAATATGTGCATGCATCTTCTTTACCTGTTTATATCTCAAATAATTCAGGCTTAAAACATACGAAAATTCGGTATTTTGGTGGCCTAGAAGCGACGTGTACATGCCTACTCCTAGTTAGAATGTTTTCAAGATACAGACCCAAAACATACTCAAAATCAATATTTTAGGTGCCTAAAAGTCGATATGTGCATGTATCTTCAGTTCCCGTTTATATCTCAAATTCAGGCTTAAAACTCCCGAAAATTCGATATTTTGGGGTTAAAGAAGCAATTTGTACATGCCTACTCTGTGTTAGAGTATTTTCAAAATTCAGGCCCAAAACATGATAAAAAATCGATCTTTTAGGTGCCCAAAGTCAATATGTGCATGCATCTTCTGTACCCGTTTATATCTCAAATTCAGGCTCAAAACACCCGAAAATTCGATATTTTGGGGTCCCAGAAGCAATCTGTACATGCCTACTCAGTGTTAGAATATTTTCAAAATATAGGCCCAAAACATGCTAAAAATCGATATTTTAGGTGCCCAAAGTCGATATCTGAAATTCAGGCACAAAACACCTGATAATTCGATATTTTGGGGTCCCAGAAGCGATCTGTACATGCCTACCCAGTGCTAGAATATTTTCAAAATATAGGCCCTAAACATGCTAAAAATCTATATTTTTAGGAGCCCAAAGTCGATATCTGAAATTCAGGCACAAAACACCTGAAAATTCGATATTTTGGGGCCCCAGAAGCGATTTGTACATGCCTACACAGTGCTAGAATGTTTTCAAAATATAGGCTCAAAACATGATAAAAATCGATATTTTAAGTGTCCAAAGTCGATATGTGCATGCATCTTCAGTACCCGTTTATATCTCAAATTCAGGCTTAAAACCCCCGAAAATTCGATATTTTGGGGTCCAAGAAGCGATCTGTACATGCCTACTCCATGTTAGAGTATTTTAAAAATTCAGGCCCAAAACATGATGAAAATCGATCTTTTAGGTGCCTAAACTCAATATGTGCATGCATCTTCTGTACCTGTTTATATCACAAATAAAGGCTCAAAACACCCGAAAAATCGATATTTTTGGGTCTCAGTATCGATCTGTACATGCCTAATCAGATACAGGCCCAAAACATGCTGAAAATCGATATTTTAGGTGCCCAAAATCAATATGTGGATGCATCTTCTGCACCCGTTTATATCCCAAATTCAACCTCAAAACACCCGAAAATTCGATATTTTTGGGTCCCAGAAGCGATCTGTACATGCCTACTCAGTGCTTGATTTTTTTTCAAAATATAGGCTCAAAACATGCTAAAAATCGATATTTTAAGTGTCCAAAATCGATATGTGCATGCATCTTCTGTACCCGTTTATATCTCAAATTCAGGCTCAAAACACCCGAAAATTCGATATTTAGGGGTCCCAGAAGCGATCTGTACATGCCTACTCAGTGCTAGAATATTTTCAAAATAAAGGCCCTAAACATGCTAAAAATCGATATTTTAGGTGCCCAAAGTCGATATTTCAAATTCATGCACAAAACACCCGAAAATTCGATATTTTGGGGTCCCAGAAGTGATCTGTACATGCCTACTCCGTGTTAGAGTATTTTCAAAATACAGGCTCAAAACATGCTGAAAATCGATATTTTAGGTGCCCAAAGTTAATATGTGCATGCATCTTCTTTACCTGTTTATATCTCAAATAATTCAGGCTTAAAACATACGAAAATTCGGTATTTTGGTGGCCTAGAAGCGATGTGTACATGCCTACTCCTAGTTAGAATGTTTTCAAGATACAGACCCAAAACATACTCAAAATCAATATTTTAGGTGCCTAAAAGTCGATATGTGCATGTATCTTCAGTTCCCGTTTATATCTCAAATTCAGGCTTAAAACTCCCGAAAATTCGATATTTTGGGGTTAAAGAAGCAATTTGTACATGCCTACTCTGTGTTAGAGTATTTTCAAAATTCAGGCCCAAAACATGATAAAAAATCGATCTTTTAGGTGCCCAAAGTCAATATGTGCATGCATCTTCTGTACCCGTTTATATCTCAAATTCAGGCTCAAAACACCCGAAAATTCGATATTTTGGGGTCCCAGAAGCAATCTGTACATGCCTACTCAGTGTTAGAATATTTTCAAAATATAGGCCCAAAACATGCTAAAAATCGATATTTTAGGTGCCCAAAGTCGATATCTGAAATTCAGGCACAAAACACCTGAAAATTCGATATTTTGGGGTCCCAGAAGCGATCTGTACATGCCTACTCAGTGCTAGAATATTTTCAAAATATAGGACCTAAACATGCTAAAAATCTATATTTTTAGGAGCCCAAAGTCGATATCTGAAATTCAGGCACAAAACACCTGAAAATTCGATATTTTGGGGCTCCAGAAGCGATTTGTACATGCCTACACAGTGCTAGAATGTTTTCAAAATATAGGCTCAAAACATGATAAAAATCGATATTTTAAGTGTCCAAAGTCGATATGTGCATGCATCTTCTGTACCCGTTTATATCTCAAATTCAGGCTCAAAACACCCGAAAATTCGGTATTTTTGGGTCCTAGAAGCGATCTGTACATGCCTACTCCTAGTTAGAATTTTTTCACGATACAGACCCAAAACATGCTCAAAATCGATATTTTAGGTGCCCAAAATTCTATATATGCATGCATCTTCAGTATCCGTTTATATTTCAAATTTATGCTCAAAACACTCGAAAATTCGATATTTTTGGGTCCCAAAAGCGATCTGTACATGCCTACTCAGTGCTAGAATATTTTCAAAATATAGGCCCAAAACATGCTAAAAATCGATATTTTAGGTGCCCAAAGTCGATATCTCAAATTCAGGCACAAAACACCCGAAAAATCGATATTTGGGGTCCCAGAAGCGATCTGTACATGCCTACTCAGTGTTAGAGTATTTTCAAAATACAGGCCCAAAACATACTGAAAATCGATCTTTTAGATGCCCAAACGTCAAAATGTGCATACATCTTCTGTACCTGTTTATATCTCAAATTCGGGCTCCAAACACACCGAAAATTCGATATTTTGGGGCCCCAGAAGCGATTTGTACTTGCCTACAAAGTACTAGAATGTTTTCAAAATATAGGCTTAAAACATGCTAAAAATCGATATTTTAAGTGTCCAATGTCGATATGTTCATGCATCTTCAGTACCCGTTTATATCTCAAATTCAGGCACAAAACACCCGAAAATTCGATATTTTGGGGTCCCAGAAGCGATCTGTACATGCCTACTCCGTGTTAGAGTATTTTCAAAATACAGGCACAAATAATGCTGAAAATCGATATTTTAGGTGCTCACAGTCAATAAGTGCATGCATTTTCTGTACCCGTTTATATCTCAAATTCAGGCTCAAAACACCCGAAAATTCAATATTTTTGGGTCCCAGAAGCGATCTGTACATGCCTATTCAGTGGTAGAATATTTTCAAAATATAGGCCCAAAACATGCTAAAAATCGATATTTTAGGTGAGCTAATTCGATATCTCAAATTGAGGCACAATACACCCGATAATACGAAATTTTTAGGTCCCAAAAGCGATCTGTACATGCCTACTCCGTGTTAGAGTATTTTCAAAATACAGGCCCAAAACATACTGGAAATCGATTTTTAAAGTGCATAAAAGTCGATATGTGCATGAATCTTCTGTACCCGTTTATATCTCAAATTCAGGCTTAAAACACCCGAAAATTCGATATTTTGGGGTCCCAAAAGCGATCTGTACATGCCTACTCCATGTTAGAGTATTTTCAAAATAAAGGCCTTAAAAATACAGAAAATCGATCTTTTAGGTTCCCACAAGTCGATATGTGCATGCATCTTCTGTACCCTTTTATATTTCAAATTCAGGCTCGAAACACCCGAAAATTCGATATTTTGGGGTCCCAAAAGCGATCTGTACATGCCTACTCCTAGTTAGAATGTTTTCAAGGTACAGACCCAAAACATACTCAAAATCGATATTTAAGGTTCCTAAAAGTCGATAAGTGCATGCATCTTCAGTACCCGTTTATATCTCAAATTCAGGCTTAAAACACCCGAAAATTCGGTATTTTGGGGTCCAAGAAGCGATCTGTACATGCCTAATCCGTGTTAGAGTATTTTCAAAATACAAGCCCAAAACATGCTGAAAATCGATATTTTAGGTGCCCAAAGTCAATATGTGCATGCATCTTCAGTACCCGTTTATATCTCAAATTCAGGCCGAAAACACCCGAAAATTCGATATTTTTGGGTCCAAGAAGCGATGTGAACATGCCTACACCGTGTTAGAGTATTTTCAAAATTCAGGCCCAAAACATGCTGAAAATCGATCTTTTAGGTGCCCAAAGTCAATATGTGCATGCATCTTCTGTACCCGTTTATATTACAATTTCAACCTCAAAACACCCGAAATTTCTTTATTTTCGGTCCCAGAAGCGATCTGTACATGCCTACTCAGTGCTAGAATGTTTTCAAAATATAGGCTCAAAACATGCTACAAATCGATATTTTAAGTGTACAAAGTCGATATGTGCATGCATCTTCTGTACCCGTTTATATCTCAAATTCAGGCTCAAAACACCCGAAAATTCGTTCTTTTTGGGGCCTAGAAGCAATGTGTACATGCCTACTCCTAGTTAGAATGTTTTCAAGATACAGACCCAAAACATACTCAAAATCGATAGTTTAGGTGCCTAAAAGTCGATATGTGCATGCATCTTCAGTACCCGTTTATATCTCAAATTCAGGCTTAAAACCCCCGAAAATTCGATATTTTGGGGTCCAAGAAGCGATCTGTACATGCCTACTCCATGTTAGAGTATTTTAAAAATTCAGGCCCAAAACATGATGAAAATCGATCTTTTAGGTGCCCAAACTCAATATGTGCATGCATCTTCTGTACCCGTTTATATCACAAATAAAGGCTCAAAACACCCGAAAAATCGATATTTTTGGGTCTCAGTATCGATCTGTACATGCCTAATCAGATACAGGCCCAAAACATGCTGAAAATCGATATTTTAGGTGCCCAAAATCAATATGTGGATGCATCTTCTGCACCCGTTTATATCCCAAATTCAACCTCAAAACACCCGAAAATTCGATATTTTTGGGTCCCAGAAGCGATCTGTACATGCCTACTCAGTGCTTGATTTTTTTTCAAAATATAGGCTCAAAACATGCTAAAAATCGATATTTTAAGTGTCCAAAATCGATATGTGCATTCATCTTCTGTACCCGTTTATATCTCAAATTCAGGCTCAAAACACCCGAAAATTCGATATTTAGGGGTCCCAGAAGCGATCTGTACATGCCTACTCAGTGCTAGAATATTTTCAAAATAAAGGCCCTAAACATGCTAAAAATCGATATTTTAGGTGCCCAAAGTCGATATTTCAAATTCATGCACAAAACACCCGAAAATTCGATATTTTGGGGTCCCAGAAGTGATCTGTACATGCCTACTCCGTGTTAGAGTATTTTCAAAATACAGGCTCAAAACATGCTGAAAATCGATATTTTAGGTGCCCAAAGTTAATATGTGCATGCATCTTCTTTACCTGTTTATATCTCAAATAATTCAGGCTTAAAACATACGAAAATTCGGTATTTTGGTGGCCTAGAAGCGACGTGTACATGCCTACTCCTAGTTAGAATGTTTTCAAGATACAGACCCAAAACATACTCAAAATCAATATTTTAGGTGCCTAAAAGTCGATATGTGCATGTATCTTCAGTTCCCGTTTATATCTCAAATTCAGGCTTAAAACTCCCGAAAATTCGATATTTTGGGGTTAAAGAAGCAATTTGTACATGCCTACTCTGTGTTAGAGTATTTTCAAAATTCAGGCCCAAAACATGATAAAAAATCGATCTTTTAGGTGCCCAAAGTCAATATGTGCATGCATCTTCTGTACCCGTTTATATCTCAAATTCAGGCTCAAAACACCCGAAAATTCGATATTTTGGGGTCCCAGAAGCAATCTGTACATGCCTACTCAGTGTTAGAATATTTTCAAAATATAGGCCCAAAACATGCTAAAAATCGATATTTTAGGTGCCCAAAGTCGATATCTGAAATTCAGGCACAAAACACCTGAAAATTCGATATTTTGGGGTCCCAGAAGCGATCTGTACATGCCTACCCAGTGCTAGAATATTTTCAAAATATAGGCCCTAAACATGCTAAAAATCTATATTTTTAGGAGCCCAAAGTCGATATCTGAAATTCAGGCACAAAACACCTGAAAATTCGATATTTTGGGGCCCCAGAAGCGATTTGTACATGCCTACACAGTGCTAGAATGTTTTCAAAATATAGGCTCAAAACATGATAAAAATCGATATTTTAAGTGTCCAAAGTCGATATGTGCATGCATCTTCAGTACCCGTTTATATCTCAAATTCAGGCTTAAAACCCCCGAAAATTCGATATTTTGGGGTCCAAGAAGCGATCTGTACATGCCTACTCCATGTTAGAGTATTTTAAAAATTCAGGCCCAAAACATGATGAAAATCGATCTTTTAGGTGCCTAAACTCAATATGTGCATGCATCTTCTGTACCTGTTTATATCACAAATAAAGGCTCAAAACACCCGAAAAATCGATATTTTTGGGTCTCAGTATCGATCTGTACATGCCTAATCAGATACAGGCCCAAAACATGCTGAAAATCGATATTTTAGGTGCCCAAAATCAATATGTGGATGCATCTTCTGCACCCGTTTATATCCCAAATTCAACCTCAAAACACCCGAAAATTCGATATTTTTGGGTCCCAGAAGCGATCTGTACATGCCTACTCAGTGCTTGATTTTTTTTCAAAATATAGGCTCAAAACATGCTAAAAATCGATATTTTAAGTGTCCAAAATCGATATGTGCATGCATCTTCTGTACCCGTTTATATCTCAAATTCAGGCTCAAAACACCCGAAAATTCGATATTTAGGGGTCCCAGAAGCGATCTGTACATGCCTACTCAGTGCTAGAATATTTTCAAAATAAAGGCCCTAAACATGCTAAAAATCGATATTTTAGGTGCCCAAAGTCGATATTTCAAATTCATGCACAAAACACCCGAAAATTCGATATTTTGGGGTCCCAGAAGTGATCTGTACATGCCTACTCCGTGTTAGAGTATTTTCAAAATACAGGCTCAAAACATGCTGAAAATCGATATTTTAGGTGCCCAAAGTTAATATGTGCATGCATCTTCTTTACCTGTTTATATCTCAAATAATTCAGGCTTAAAACATACGAAAATTCGGTATTTTGGTGGCCTAGAAGCGATGTGTACATGCCTACTCCTAGTTAGAATGTTTTCAAGATACAGACCCAAAACATACTCAAAATCAATATTTTAGGTGCCTAAAAGTCGATATGTGCATGTATCTTCAGTTCCCGTTTATATCTCAAATTCAGGCTTAAAACTCCCGAAAATTCGATATTTTGGGGTTAAAGAAGCAATTTGTACATGCCTACTCTGTGTTAGAGTATTTTCAAAATTCAGGCCCAAAACATGATAAAAAATCGATCTTTTAGGTGCCCAAAGTCAATATGTGCATGCATCTTCTGTACCCGTTTATATCTCAAATTCAGGCTCAAAACACCCGAAAATTCGATATTTTGGGGTCCCAGAAGCAATCTGTACATGCCTACTCAGTGTTAGAATATTTTCAAAATATAGGCCCAAAACATGCTAAAAATCGATATTTTAGGTGCCCAAAGTCGATATCTGAAATTCAGGCACAAAACACCTGAAAATTCGATATTTTGGGGTCCCAGAAGCGATCTGTACATGCCTACTCAGTGCTAGAATATTTTCAAAATATAGGACCTAAACATGCTAAAAATCTATATTTTTAGGAGCCCAAAGTCGATATCTGAAATTCAGGCACAAAACACCTGAAAATTCGATATTTTGGGGCTCCAGAAGCGATTTGTACATGCCTACACAGTGCTAGAATGTTTTCAAAATATAGGCTCAAAACATGATAAAAATCGATATTTTAAGTGTCCAAAGTCGATATGTGCATGCATCTTCTGTACCCGTTTATATCTCAAATTCAGGCTCAAAACACCCGAAAATTCGGTATTTTTGGGTCCTAGAAGCGATCTGTACATGCCTACTCCTAGTTAGAATTTTTTCACGATACAGACCCAAAACATGCTCAAAATCGATATTTTAGGTGCCCAAAATTCTATATATGCATGCATCTTCAGTATCCGTTTATATTTCAAATTTATGCTCAAAACACTCGAAAATTCGATATTTTTGGGTCCCAAAAGCGATCTGTACATGCCTACTCAGTGCTAGAATATTTTCAAAATATAGGCCCAAAACATGCTAAAAATCGATATTTTAGGTGCCCAAAGTCGATATCTCAAATTCAGGCACAAAACACCCGAAAAATCGATATTTGGGGTCCCAGAAGCGATCTGTACATGCCTACTCAGTGTTAGAGTATTTTCAAAATACAGGCCCAAAACATACTGAAAATCGATCTTTTAGATGCCCAAACGTCAAAATGTGCATACATCTTCTGTACCTGTTTATATCTCAAATTCGGGCTCCAAACACACCGAAAATTCGATATTTTGGGGCCCCAGAAGCGATTTGTACTTGCCTACACAGTACTAGAATGTTTTCAAAATATAGGCTTAAAACATGCTAAAAATCGATATTTTAAGTGTCCAATGTCGATATGTTCATGCATCTTCAGTACCCGTTTATATCTCAAATTCAGGCACAAAACACCCGAAAATTCGATATTTTGGGGTCCCAGAAGCGATCTGTACATGCCTACTCCGTGTTAGAGTATTTTCAAAATACAGGCACAAATAATGCTGAAAATCGATATTTTAGGTGCTCACAGTCAATAAGTGCATGCATTTTCTGTACCCGTTTATATCTCAAATTCAGGCTCAAAACACCCGAAAATTCAATATTTTTGGGTCCCAGAAGCGATCTGTACATGCCTATTCAGTGGTAGAATATTTTCAAAATATAGGCCCAAAACATGCTAAAAATCGATATTTTAGGTGAGCTAATTCGATATCTCAAATTGAGGCACAATACACCCGATAATACGAAATTTTTAGGTCCCAAAAGCGATCTGTACATGCCTACTCCGTGTTAGAGTATTTTCAAAATACAGGCCCAAAACATACTGGAAATCGATTTTTAAAGTGCATAAAAGTCGATATGTGCATGAATCTTCTGTACCCGTTTATATCTCAAATTCAGGCTTAAAACACCCGAAAATTCGATATTTTGGGGTCCCAAAAGCGATCTGTACATGCCTACTCCATGTTAGAGTATTTTCAAAATAAAGGCCTTAAAAATACAGAAAATCGATCTTTTAGGTTCCCACAAGTCGATATGTGCATGCATCTTCTGTACCCTTTTATATTTCAAATTCAGGCTCGAAACACCCGAAAATTCGATATTTTGGGGTCCCAAAAGCGATCTGTACATGCCTACTCCTAGTTAGAATGTTTTCAAGGTACAGACCCAAAACATACTCAAAATCGATATTTAAGGTTCCTAAAAGTCGATAAGTGCATGCATCTTCAGTACCCGTTTATATCTCAAATTCAGGCTTAAAACACCCGAAAATTCGGTATTTTGGGGTCCAAGAAGCGATCTGTACATGCCTAATCCGTGTTAGAGTATTTTCAAAATACAAGCCCAAAACATGCTGAAAATCGATATTTTAGGTGCCCAAAGTCAATATGTGCATGCATCTTCAGTACCCGTTTATATCTCAAATTCAGGCCGAAAACACCCGAAAATTCGATATTTTTGGGTCCAAGAAGCGATGTGAACATGCCTACACCGTGTTAGAGTATTTTCAAAATTCAGGCCCAAAACATGCTGAAAATCGATCTTTTAGGTGCCCAAAGTCAATATGTGCATGCATCTTCTGTACCCGTTTATATTACAATTTCAACCTCAAAACACCCGAAAATACGATATTTTGGGGTCCCAGAAGCGATCTGTACATGCCTACTCAGTGCTAGAATATTTTCAAAATATAGGCCCAAAACATGCTATAAATCGATATTTTATATGCCCAAAGTCGATATCTCAAATTCAGGCACAAAACACCCGAAAATTCGATATTTAGGGGTCCCAGAAGCGATCTGTACATGCCTACTCCGTGTTAGAGTATTTTAGAAATACAAGCCCAAAACATGCTGAAAATCGATATTTTAGGTTCCCAAAGTCAATATGTGCATGCATCTTCTGTACCCGTTTATATCTCAAATTCAGGCTCAAAACATCCGAAAATTCGGTATTTTGGGGGCCTAGAAGAGATGTGTACATGCTTACTCCGTGTTAGAGTATTTTCAAAATTCAGGCCCAAAACATGCTGAAAATCGATCTTTTAGGTGCCCAAAGTCAAAATGTGCATGTATCTTCTGTACCCGTTTATATTACAAATTCAACCTCAAAACACCCTAAAATTCGATATTTTGGGGTCCCAGAAGCGATCTGTACATGCCTACTCAGTGCTAGAATATTTTCAAAATATAGGCCAAAAGCATGCTAAAAATCGATATTTTATGTGCCCAAAGTCGATATCTCAAATTCAAGCACAAAACACCCGAAAATTCAATATTTAGGGGTCCCAGAAACGATCTGTACATGCCTACTCCGTGTTAGAGTATTTTCAAAATACAAGCCCAAAACATGCTGAAAATCGATATTTTAGGTGCCCAAAGTCAATATGTGCATGCATCTTCAGTACCCGTTTATATCTCAAATTCAGGCTTAAAACACCAAAAAAATTCGATATTTTGGAGTCCAAGAAGCGATCTGTACATGCCTACTCAGTGCTAGAATATTTTCAAAATATAGGCCCAAAACATGCTAAAAATCGATATTTTAGGTGCCCAAAGTCGATATCTCAAATTCAGGCACAAAACACACGAAATTTCGATAGTTTGGGGTCCCAGAAGCGATCTGTACATGCCTACTCCGTGTTAGAGTATTTTCAAAATACAGGCCCAAAACATGCTGAAAATCGATATTTTAGGTGCCCAAAGTCAATATGTGCATGCATCTTCTGTACCCGTTTATATCTCAAATTCAGGCTCAAAACATCCGAAAATTCGGTATTTTGGGGGCCTAAGAGATAAGTGTATATGCCTACTCCGTGCTAGAGTATTTTCAAAATTCAGGCCCAAAACATGGTGAAAATCGATCTTTTAGGTGACCAAAGTCAATATGTGCATGGATCATCTGTACCCGTTTATATCACAAATTCAGGCCCAAAACAACCGGAAAATCGATATTTTTGGGTCACAGAAGCGATCTGTACATGCCTACTCAGATACAGGCCCAAAACATGCTGAAAATCGATATTTTAGGTGCTCAAAGTCAATTTGTGCATGCATCTTCTGTACCCGTTTATATCTCAAATTCAGGCTCAAAACACCCGAAAAATCAATTTTTTGGGGTCCCAGAAGCGATCTGTACATGCCTACTCAGTGCTAGAATATTATCAAAATATAGGCCCAAAACATGCTAAAAATCGATATTTTAGGTGCCCAAATTCGATATCTCAAATTCAGGCACAAAACACCCGAAAATTCGATATTTTTGGGTCCCTGAAGCGATCTGCACATGTCTACTCCGTGTTAGAGTATTTTCAAAATACAGGCCCAAAACATACTGAAAATCGATCTTTTAGGTGCCCAAAAGTCGATATGTGCATGCATCTTCTGTACACTTTTATATCTCAAATTCAGGCTCAAAACACCCGGAAATTCGATATTTTGGGGTCCCAGAAGCGATCTGTACATGCCTACTCAGTGCTAGAATATTTTCAAAATATAGGCACAAAACATGCTAAAAATCGATATTTTATGTGCCCAAAGTCGATATCTCAAATTCAGGCACAAAACACCCGAAAATTCGATATTTAGGGGTCCCAGAAGCGATGTGTACATGCCTACTCCTTGTTAGAATGTTTTCAAGATACAGAACCAAAACATACTCAAAATCGATATTTTAGGTGTCTAAAAGTCGATATGTGCATGCATCTTCAGTAACCGTTTATATCTTAAAATCAGGCTTAAAACACCCGAAAATTCGATATTTTGGGGTCCAAGAAGCGATCTGTACATGCCTACTCAGTGCTAGAAGATTTTCAAAATATAGGGCCAAAACATGCTAAAAATCTATATTTTAGGTGCCCAAAGTCGATATCTTAAATTCAGGGACAAAACACCCGAAAATTCGATATTTTGGGGTCCCAGAAGCGATCTGTACATGTCTACTCCGTGTTAGAGTATTTTCAAAATACAGGCCCAAAACATACTGAAAATCGATCTTTTAGGTGCCCAAAAGTCGATATGTGCATGCATCTTCTGTACACTTTTATATCTCAAATTCAGGCTCAAAACACCCGAAAATTCGATATTTTGGGGTCCCAGAAGCGATCTGTACATGCCTACTCAGTGCTAGAATATTTTCAAAGTATAGGCCAAAAGCATGCTAAAAATCGATATTTTATGTGCCCAAAGTCGATATCTCAAATTCAAGCACAAAACACCCGAAAATTAAATATTTAGGGGTCCCAGAAACGATCTGTACATGCCTACTCCGTGTTAGAGTATTTTCAAAATACAAGCCCAAAACATGCTGAAAATCGATATTTTAGGTGCCCAAAGTCGATATGTGCATGCATCTTCAGTACCCGTTTATATCTCAAATTCAGGCTTAAAACACCAAAAAAATTCGATATTTTGGAGTCCAAGAAGCGATCTGTACATGCCTACTCAGTGCTAGAATATTTTCAAAATATAGGCCCAAAACATGCTAAAAATCGATATTTTAGGTGCCCAAAGTCGATATCTCAAATTCAGGCACAAAACACACGAAATTTCGATAGTTTGGGGTCCCAGAAGCGATCTGTACATGCCTACTCCGTGTTAGAGTATTTTCAAAATACAGGCCCAAAACATGCTGAAAATCGATATTTTAGATGCCCAAAGTCAATATGTGCATGCATCTTCTGTACCCGTTTATATCTCAAATTCAGGCTCAAAACATCCGAAAATTCGATATTTTGGGGGCCTAAGAGATAAGTGTACATGCCTACTCCGTACTAAAGTATTTTCAAAATTCAGGCCCAAAACATGGTGAAAATCGATCTTTTAGGTGCCCAAAGTCAATATGTGCATGGATCATCTGTACCCGTTTATATCACAAATTCAGGCCCAAAACACCCGGAAAATCGATATTTTTGGGTCACAGAAGCGATCTGTACATGCCTACTCAGATACAGGGCCAAAACATGCTGAAAATCGATATTTTAGGTGCTCAAAGTCAATTTGTGCATGCATCTTCTGTACCCGTTTATATCTTAAATTCAGGCTCAAAACACCCGAAAAATCAATATTTTGGGGTCCCAGAAGCGATCTGTACATGCCTACTCAGTGCTAGAATATTTTCAAAATATAGGCCCAAAACATGCTAAAAATCGATATTTTAGGTGCCCAAATTCGATATCTCAAATTCAGGCACAAAACACCCGAAAATTCGATATTTTTGGGTCCCAGAAGCGATCTGCACATGTCTACTCCGTGTTAGAGTATTTTCAAAATACAGGCCCAAAACATACTGAAAATCGATCTTTTAGGTGCCCAAAAGTCGATATGTGCATGCATCTTCTGTACCCGTTTATATATTTAAAATTCAGGCTCAAAACACCCGAAAATTAGATATTTTGGGGTCCCAGAAGCGATCTGTACATGCCTACTCAGTGCTAGAATATTTTCAAAATATAGGCACAAAACATGCTAAAAATCGATATTTTATGTGCCCAAAGTCGATATCTCAAATTCAGGCACAAAACACCCGAAAATTCGATATTTAGGGGTCCCAGAAGCGATGTGTACATGCCTACTCCTAGTTAGAATGTTTTCAAGATACAGACCCAAAACATACTCAAAATTGATATTTTAGGTGTCTAAAAGTCGATATGTGCATGCATCTTCAGTAACCGTTTATATCTTAAATTCAGGCTTAAAACACCCGAAAATTCGATATTTTGGGGTCCAAGAAGCGATCTGTACATGCCTACTCAGTGCTAGAAGATTTTCAAAATATAGGCCCAAAACATGCTAAAAATCTATATTTTAGGTGCCCAAAGTCGATATCTTAAATTCAGGGACAAAACACCCGAAAATTCGATATTTTGGGGTCCCAGAAGCGATCTGTACATGTCTACTCCGTGTTAGAGTATTTTCAAAATACAGGCCCAAAACATACTGAAAATCGATCTTTTAGGTGCCCAAAAGTCGATATGTGCATGCATCTTCTGTACACTTTTATATCTCAAATTCAGGCTCAAAACACCCGAAAATTCGATATTTTGGGGTCCCAGAAGCGATCTGTACATGCCTACTCAGTGCTAGAATATTTTCAAAATATAGGCACAAAACATGCTAAAAATCGATATTTTATGTGCCCAAAGTCGATATCTCAAATTCAGGCACAAAACACCCGAAAATTCGATATTTAGGGGTCCCAGAAGCGATGTGTACATGCCTACTCCTAGTTAGAATGTTTTCAAGATACAGACCCAAAACATACTCAAAATCGATATTTTAGGTGCCTAAAAGTCGATATGTGCATGCATCTTCAGTAACCGTTTATATCTTAAATTCAGGCTTAAAACACCCGAAAATTCGATATTTTGGGGTCCATGAAGCGATCTGTACATGCCTACTCAGTGCTAGAAGATTTTCAAAATATAGGCCCAAAACATGCTAAAAATCGATATTTTAGGTGCCCAAAGTCGATATCTTAAATTTTGGGACAAAACACCCGAAAATTCGATATTTTGGGGTCCCAGAAGCGATCTGTACATGTCTACTCCGTGTTAGAGTATTTTCAAAATACAGGCCCAAAATATGCTGAAAATCGATATTTTAGGTGCCCAAAGTCAATATGTGCATGCATCTTGTGTACACATTTATATCTCAAATTCAGGTTCAAAACATCCGAAAATTCGTTATTTTGGGGGCCTAGAACAAATGTGTACATGCCTACTCCTAGTTAGAATGTTTTCAAGATACAGACCCAAAACATACTCAAAATCGATATTTTAGGTGCCTAAAAGTCGATATGTGCATGCATCTTCAGTACCCGTTTATATCTCAAATTCCGGCTTAAAACACCCTAAAATTCGATATTTTGGGGTTCAAGAAGCGATCTGTACATGCCTACTCCGTGTTAGAGTATTTTCAAAATTCAGGCCCAAAACATGGTGAAAATCGATCTTTTAGGTGCCCAAAGTCAATATGTGCATGCATCTTCTGTACCCGTTTATATATCAAATTCAGGCTCAAAACACCCGAAAATTCTATATTTTGGGGTCCCAGAAGCGATCTGTACATGCCTACTCAGATACAGGCCCAAAACATGCTGAAAATCGTTATTTTAGGTGCATAAGTCGATATGTGTATGCATCTTCTGTACCCGTTTATATCCCAAATTCAACCTCAAAACACCCGAAAATTCGATATTTTTTGGTCCCAGAAGCGATCTGTACATGCCTACTCAGTGCTAGAAATTTTTTCAAAATATAGGCTCAAAACATGCTAAAAATCGATATTTTAAGTGTCCAAAGTAGATATGTGCATGCATCTTCAGTACCCGTTTATATCTCAAATTCAGGCACAAAACACCCGAAAATTCGATATTTTGGGGTCCCAGAAGCGATCTGTACATGCCTACTCCGAGTAAGAGTATTTTCAAAATACAGGCCCAAAACACGCTGAAAATCGATATTTTAGGTGCCAAAAGTCAATTTGTGCATGCATCTTCTGTACCCGTTTATATCTCAAATTCAGGCTCAAAACACCCGAAAATTCAATATTTTGGGGTCCCAGAAGCGATCTGTACATGCCTACTCAGTGCTAGAATATTTTCAAAATATAGGCCCAAAACATGCTTAAAATCGATATTTTATGTGCCCAAAGTCGATATCTCAAATTCAGGCACAAAACACCCGAAAATTCGATATATAGGGGTCCCAGAAGCGATGTGTACATGCCTACTCCTAGTTAGAATGTTTTCAAGATACATACCCAAAACATACTCAAAATCGATATTTTAGGTGCCTAAAAGTCGATATGTGCATGCATCTTCAGTACCCGTTTATATCTCAAATTCAGGCTTAAAACACCAAAAAAATTCGATATTTTGGGGTCCAAGAAGCGATCTGTACATGCCTACTCAGTGCTAGAATATTTTCAAAATATAGGCCCAAAACATGCTAAAAATCGATATTTTAGGTGCCCAAATTCGATTTCTCAAATTCAGGCACAAAACACCCGAAAATTCGATATTTAGGGGTCCCAGAAGCGATGTGTACATGCCTACTCCTTGTTAGAATGTTTTCAAGATACAGAACCAAAACATACTCAAAATCGATATTTTAGGTGTCTAAAAGTCGATATGTGCATGCATCTTCAGTAACCGTTTATATCTTAAAATCAGGCTTAAAACACCCGAAAATTCGATATTTTGGGGTCCAAGAAGCGATCTGTACATGCCTACTCAGTGCTAGAAGATTTTCAAAATATAGGGCCAAAACATGCTAAAAATCTATATTTTAGGTGCCCAAAGTCGATATCTTAAATTCAGGGACAAAACACCCGAAAATTCGATATTTTGGGGTCCCAGAAGCGATCTGTACATGTCTACTCCGTGTTAGAGTATTTTCAAAATACAGGCCCAAAACATACTGAAAATCGATCTTTTAGGTGCCCAAAAGTCGATATGTGCATGCATCTTCTGTACACTTTTATATCTCAAATTCAGGCTCAAAACACCCGAAAATTCGATATTTTGGGGTCCCAGAAGCGATCTGTACATGCCTACTCAGTGCTAGAATATTTTCAAAGTATAGGCCAAAAGCATGCTAAAAATCGATATTTTATGTGCCCAAAGTCGATATCTCAAATTCAAGCACAAAACACCCGAAAATTAAATATTTAGGGGTCCCAGAAACGATCTGTACATGCCTACTCCGTGTTAGAGTATTTTCAAAATACAAGCCCAAAACATGCTGAAAATCGATATTTTAGGTGCCCAAAGTCGATATGTGCATGCATCTTCAGTACCCGTTTATATCTCAAATTCAGGCTTAAAACACCAAAAAAATTCGATATTTTGGAGTCCAAGAAGCGATCTGTACATGCCTACTCAGTGCTAGAATATTTTCAAAATATAGGCCCAAAACATGCTAAAAATCGATATTTTAGGTGCCCAAAGTCGATATCTCAAATTCAGGCACAAAACACACGAAATTTCGATAGTTTGGGGTCCCAGAAGCGATCTGTACATGCCTACTCCGTGTTAGAGTATTTTCAAAATACAGGCCCAAAACATGCTGAAAATCGATATTTTAGATGCCCAAAGTCAATATGTGCATGCATCTTCTGTACCCGTTTATATCTCAAATTCAGGCTCAAAACATCCGAAAATTCGATATTTTGGGGGCCTAAGAGATAAGTGTACATGCCTACTCCGTACTAAAGTATTTTCAAAATTCAGGCCCAAAACATGGTGAAAATCGATCTTTTAGGTGCCCAAAGTCAATATGTGCATGGATCATCTGTACCCGTTTATATCACAAATTCAGGCCCAAAACACCCGGAAAATCGATATTTTTGGGTCACAGAAGCGATCTGTACATGCCTACTCAGATACAGGGCCAAAACATGCTGAAAATCGATATTTTAGGTGCTCAAAGTCAATTTGTGCATGCATCTTCTGTACCCGTTTATATCTTAAATTCAGGCTCAAAACACCCGAAAAATCAATATTTTGGGGTCCCAGAAGCGATCTGTACATGCCTACTCAGTGCTAGAATATTTTCAAAATATAGGCCCAAAACATGCTAAAAATCGATATTTTAGGTGCCCAAATTCGATATCTCAAATTCAGGCACAAAACACCCGAAAATTCGATATTTTTGGGTCCCAGAAGCGATCTGCACATGTCTACTCCGTGTTAGAGTATTTTCAAAATACAGGCCCAAAACATACTGAAAATCGATCTTTTAGGTGCCCAAAAGTCGATATGTGCATGCATCTTCTGTACCCGTTTATATATTTAAAATTCAGGCTCAAAACACCCGAAAATTAGATATTTTGGGGTCCCAGAAGCGATCTGTACATGCCTACTCAGTGCTAGAATATTTTCAAAATATAGGCACAAAACATGCTAAAAATCGATATTTTATGTGCCCAAAGTCGATATCTCAAATTCAGGCACAAAACACCCGAAAATTCGATATTTAGGGGTCCCAGAAGCGATGTGTACATGCCTACTCCTAGTTAGAATGTTTTCAAGATACAGACCCAAAACATACTCAAAATTGATATTTTAGGTGTCTAAAAGTCGATATGTGCATGCATCTTCAGTAACCGTTTATATCTTAAATTCAGGCTTAAAACACCCGAAAATTCGATATTTTGGGGTCCAAGAAGCGATCTGTACATGCCTACTCAGTGCTAGAAGATTTTCAAAATATAGGCCCAAAACATGCTAAAAATCTATATTTTAGGTGCCCAAAGTCGATATCTTAAATTCAGGGACAAAACACCCGAAAATTCGATATTTTGGGGTCCCAGAAGCGATCTGTACATGTCTACTCCGTGTTAGAGTGTTTTCAAAATACAGGCCCAAAACATACTGAAAATCGATCTTTTAGGTGCCCAAAAGTCGATATGTGCATGCATCTTCTGTACACTTTTATATCTCAAATTCAGGCTCAAAACACCCGAAAATTCGATATTTTGGGGTCCCAGAAGCGATCTGTACATGCCTACTCAGTGCTAGAATATTTTCAAAATATAGGCACAAAACATGCTAAAAATCGATATTTTATGTGCCCAAAGTCGATATCTCAAATTCAGGCACAAAACACCCGAAAATTCGATATTTAGGGGTCCCAGAAGCGATGTGTACATGCCTACTCCTAGTTAGAATGTTTTCAAGATACAGACCCAAAACATACTCAAAATCGATATTTTAGGTGCCTAAAAGTCGATATGTGCATGCATCTTCAGTAACCGTTTATATCTTAAATTCAGGCTTAAAACACCCGAAAATTCGATATTTTGGGGTCCATGAAGCGATCTGTACATGCCTACTCAGTGCTAGAAGATTTTCAAAATATAGGCCCAAAACATGCTAAAAATCGATATTTTAGGTGCCCAAAGTCGATATCTTAAATTTTGGGACAAAACACCCGAAAATTCGATATTTTGGGGTCCCAGAAGCGATCTGTACATGTCTACTCCGTGTTAGAGTATTTTCAAAATACAGGCCCAAAATATGCTGAAAATCGATATTTTAGGTGCCCAAAGTCAATATGTGCATGCATCTTGTGTACACATTTATATCTCAAATTCAGGTTCAAAACATCCGAAAATTCGTTATTTTGGGGGCCTAGAACAAATGTGTACATGCCTACTCCTAGTTAGAATGTTTTCAAGATACAGACCCAAAACATACTCAAAATCGATATTTTAGGTGCCTAAAAGTCGATATGTGCATGCATCTTCAGTACCCGTTTATATCTCAAATTCCGGCTTAAAACACCCTAAAATTCGATATTTTGGGGTTCAAGAAGCGATCTGTACATGCCTACTCCGTGTTAGAGTATTTTCAAAATTCAGGCCCAAAACATGGTGAAAATCGATCTTTTAGGTGCCCAAAGTCAATATGTGCATGCATCTTCTGTACCCGTTTATATATCAAATTCAGGCTCAAAACACCCGAAAATTCTATATTTTGGGGTCCCAGAAGCGATCTGTACATGCCTACTCAGATACAGGCCCAAAACATGCTGAAAATCGTTATTTTAGGTGCATAAGTCGATATGTGTATGCATCTTCTGTACCCGTTTATATCCCAAATTCAACCTCAAAACACCCGAAAATTCGATATTTTTTGGTCCCAGAAGCGATCTGTACATGCCTACTCAGTGCTAGAAATTTTTTCAAAATATAGGCTCAAAACATGCTAAAAATCGATATTTTAAGTGTCCAAAGTAGATATGTGCATGCATCTTCAGTACCCGTTTATATCTCAAATTCAGGCACAAAACACCCGAAAATTCGATATTTTGGGGTCCCAGAAGCGATCTGTACATGCCTACTCCGAGTAAGAGTATTTTCAAAATACAGGCCCAAAACACGCTGAAAATCGATATTTTAGGTGCCAAAAGTCAATTTGTGCATGCATCTTCTGTACCCGTTTATATCTCAAATTCAGGCTCAAAACACCCGAAAATTCAATATTTTGGGGTCCCAGAAGCGATCTGTACATGCCTACTCAGTGCTAGAATATTTTCAAAATATAGGCCCAAAACATGCTTAAAATCGATATTTTATGTGCCCAAAGTCGATATCTCAAATTCAGGCACAAAACACCCGAAAATTCGATATATAGGGGTCCCAGAAGCGATGTGTACATGCCTACTCCTAGTTAGAATGTTTTCAAGATACATACCCAAAACATACTCAAAATCGATATTTTAGGTGCCTAAAAGTCGATATGTGCATGCATCTTCAGTACCCGTTTATATCTCAAATTCAGGCTTAAAACACCAAAAAAATTCGATATTTTGGGGTCCAAGAAGCGATCTGTACATGCCTACTCAGTGCTAGAATATTTTCAAAATATAGGCCCAAAACATGCTAAAAATCGATATTTTAGGTGCCCAAATTCGATTTCTCAAATTCAGGCACAAAACACCCGAAAATTCGATATTTTGGGGTCCCTGAAGCGATCTGCACATGCCTACTCCGTGTTAGAGTATTTTCAAAATACAGGCCCAAAACATACTCAAAATCGATATTTTAGGTGCCTAAAAGTCGATATGTGCATGCATCTTCTGTACACGTTTATATCTCAAATTCAGGCTCAAAACATCCGAAAATTTGGTATTTTGGGGGCCTAGAAGCGATGTGTACATGCCTACTGTTAGTTAGAATTTTATCAAGATACAGACCCAAAACATACTCAAAATCGATATTTTAGGTGCCTAAAAGTCGATATGTGCATGCATCATCTATACCCGTTTATATTACAAATTCAGGCCCAAAACACCCGGAAAATCGATATTTTTGGGTCACAGAAGCGATCTGTACATGCCTACTCAGATACAGGCCCAAAACATGCTGAAAATCGATATTTTAGGTGCTCAAAGTCAATTTGTGCATGCATCTTCTGTACCCGTTTATATCTTAAATTCAGGCTCAAAACACCCGAAAAATCAATATTTTGGGGTCCCAGAAGCGATCTGTACATGCCTACTCAGTGCTAGAATATTTTCAAAATATAGGCCCAAAACATGCTAAAAATCGATATTTTAGGTGCCCAAATTCGATATCTCAAATTCAGGCACAAAACACCCGAAAATTCGATATTTTTGGGTCCCAGAAGCGATCTGCACATGTCTACTCCGTGTTAGAGTATTTTCAAAATACAGGCCCAAAACATACTGAAAATCGATCTTTTAGGTGCCCAAAAGTCGATATGTGCATGCATCTTCTGTACACTTTTATATCTCAAATTCAGGCTCAAAACACCCGAAAATTCGATATTTAGGGGGCCCAGAAGCGATCTGTACATGCCTACTCAGTGCTAGAATATTTTCAAAATATAGGCACAAGACATGCTAAAAATCGATATTTTATGTGCCCAAAGTCGATATCTCAAATTCAGGCACAAAACACCCGAAAATTCGATATTTAGGGGTCCCAGAAGCGATGTGTACATGCCTACTCCTAGTTAGAATGTTTTCAAGATACAGACCCAAAACATACTCAAAATCGATATTTTAGGTGTCTAAAAGTCGATATGTGCATGCATCTTCAGTAACCGTTTATATCTTAAATTCAGGCTTAAAACACCCGAAAATTCGATATTTTGGGGTCCAAGAAGCGATCTGTACATGCCTACTCAGTGCTAGAAGATTTTCAAAATATAGGCCTAAAACATGCTAAAAATCGATATTTTAGGTGCCCAAAGTCGATATCTTAAATTCAGGGACAAAACACCCGAAAATTCGATATTTTGGGGTCCCAGAAGCGATCTGTACATGTCTACTCCGTGTTAGAGTATTTTCAAAATACAGGCCCAAAACATACTGAAAATCGATCTTTTAAGGTGCCCAAAAGTCGATATGTGCATGCATCTTCTGTACACTTTTATATCTCAAATTCAGGCTCAAAACACCCGAAAATTCAATATTTTGGGGTCCCAGAAGCGATCTGTACATGCCTACTCAGTGCTAGAATATTTTCAAAATATAGGCAAAAAACATGCTAAAAATCGATATTTTATGTGCAAAAAGTCGATATCTCAAATTCAGGCACAAAACACCCGAAAATTCGATATTTAGGGGTCCCAGAAGCGATGTGTACATGCCTACTCCTAGTTAGAATGTTTTCAAAATACAGGCCCAAAACATGCTGAAAATCGATATTTTAGGTGCCCAAAGTCAATATGTGCATGCATCTTGTGTACCCGTTTATATCTCAAATTCTGGTTCAAAACATCCGAAAATTCGGTATAATGCGGGCCTGGAACAGATGTGTACATGCCTACTCCTTGTAAAAATGTTTTCAAGATACAGACCCAAAACATACTCAAAATCGATATTTTAGGTGACTAAAAGTCATGTGCATGCATCTTCAGTACCCGTTTATATCTCAAATTCAGGCTTAAAACACCCGAAAATTCGATATTTTTGGGTCCAAGAAGCGATCTGTACATGCCTACTCAGTGCTAAAAGATTTTCAAAATATAGGCCCAAAACATGCTAAAAATCGATATTTTAGGTGCCCAAAGTCGATATCTTAAATTCAGGCACAAAACACCCGAAAAGTCGATATTTTGGTTTTTTAGAAGCGATCTGTACATGCCTACTCCGTGTTAGAGTATTTTCAAAATACAGGCCCAAAATATGCTGAAAATCGATATTTTAGGTGTCCAAAGTCAATATGTGCATGCATTTTCTGTACCCGTTTATATCTCAAATTCAGGCTCAAAACATCCGAAAATTCGGAATTATGGGGGCCTAGAAGAGATGTGTACATGCCTACTCCTAGTTAGAATATTTTCAAGATACAGACCCAAAACATACCCAAAATCGATATTTTAGGTGCCTAAAAGTCGATATGTGCATGCATATTCAGTACCCGTTTATATCTCAAATTCAGGCTTAAAACACCCGAATATTCGATGTTTTGGGGTCCAAGAAGCGATCTGTACATGCCTACTCCGTGTAAGAGTATTTTCAAAATTCAGGCCCAAAACATGGTTAAAATTGATCTTTTAGGTGCCCAAAGTCAATATGTACATGAATCTTCTGTACCCGTTTATATCACAAATTCAGGCACAAAACACCCGAAAATTCGATATTTTGGGGTCCCAGAAGCGATCTGTACATGCCTACTCAGATACAGGCCCAAAACATGCTGATAATCGATATTTTAGGTGCCCAATGTCAATATGTGTTTGCATCTTCTGCACCCGTTTATATCCCAAATTCAACCTCAAAATACCCGAAAATTCGATATTTTTGGGTCCCAGAAGCGATCTGTACATGCCTACTTAGTGCTAGAATTTTTTCAAAATATAGGCTCAAAACATGCTAAAAATCGATATTTTAAGTGTCCAAAGTCGATATGTGCATGCATCTTCAGTACCCGTTTATATCTCAAATTCAGGCACAAAACATCCAAAAATTCGATATTTTGGGGTCCCAGAACCGATCTGTACATGCCTACTCCGAGTTAGAGTATTTTCGAAATACAAGCCCAAAACACGCTGAAAATCGATATTTTAGGAGCCCAAAGTCAATTTGTGCATGCATCTTCTGTACCCGTTTATATCTCAAATTAAGGCTCAAAACACCCGAAAATTCAATATTTTGGGGTCCCAGAAGCGATCTGTACATGCTTACTCAGTGCTAGAAGTTTTTCAAAATATAGGCCCAAAACATGCTAAAAATCGATATGTTAGGTGCCCAAATTCGATATTTCAAATTCAGGCACAAAACACCCGAAAATTCCATATTTTGGGGTCCCACAAGCGATCTATACATGCCTACTCTGTGTTAGAGTATTTTCAAAATACAGGCCCAAAACATACAGAAAATCGATCTTTTAGGTGCCCAAAAGTCGATATGTGCATGCATCTTCTGTACCCGTTTATATCTCAAATTTATGCTCAAATCACCCGAAAATTCGATATTTTGGGGTCCCAGAAGCGATCTGTACATGCCTACTCAGTGCTAGAATATTTTCAAAATATAGGCCCAAAACATGCTAAAAATCGATATTTTAGGTGCCCAAAGTCGATATCTCAAATTCAGGCACAAAACACCCGAAAATTCGATATTTTGGGGTCCCAGAAGCGATCTGTACATGCCTAAACCGTGTTAGAGTATTTTCAAAATACAGGCCCAAAACATGCTGAAAATCGATATTTTAGGTGCCCAAAGTCAATATGTGCCAGCATCTTCTGTACCCGTTTATATCTCAAATTCAGGCTCAAAACATCTGAAAATTCGATATTTTGGGGGCCTAGAAGCGATGTGTACATGCCAACTCCTAGTTAGAATTTTTTCAAGATACACACCCAAAACATACTCAAAATCGATATTTTAGGTGCCTAAAAGTCGATATGTGCATGCATCTTCAGTACCCGTTTATATCTCAAATTCAGGCTCAAAACACCCGAAAATTCAATATTTTGGGGTCCCAGAAGCGATCTGTACATGCCTACTCAGATACAGGCCCAAAACATGCTGAAAATCGATATTTTAAGTGCCCAAAGTCAATATGTGTATGCATCTTCTGTACCCGTTTATATCCCAAATTGAACCTTAAAACACCCAAAAATTCGATATTTTTGGGTCCCAGAAGCGATCTGTAGATGCCTACTCAGTGCTAGAATTTTTTTCAAAATATAGGCTCAAAACATGCTAAAAATCGATATTTTAAGTGTCCAAAGTCGATATGTGCATGCATCTTCAGTACCCGTTTATATCTCAAATTCAGGCACAAAACACCCGAAAATTCGATATTTTGGGGTCCCAGGAGCGATCTGTACATGCCTACTCCGAGTTAGAGTATTTTCAAAATACAGGCCCAAAACACGCGGAAAATCGATATTTTAGGTGCCCAAAGTCGATATCTCAAATTCAGGCACAAAACACCCGAAAATTCGATATTTTGGGGTCCCAGAAGCGATCTGTACATGCCTACTCCGTGTTAGAGTATTTTCAAAATACAGGCCCTAAACATGCTGAAAATCGATAATTTAGGTGCCCAAAGTCAATATGTGCATGCATCTTCTGTACCCGTTTATATCTCAAATTCAGGCTCAAAACATCTGAAAATTCGGTATTTTGGGGGCCTAGAAGCGATGTGTACATGCCTACTCCTAGTTAGAATTTTTTCAAGATACAGACCCAAAACATACTCAAAATCGATATTTTAGGTGCCTAACAGTCGATATGTGCATGCATCTTTAGTACCCGTTTATATCTCAAATTCAGGCTTAAAACACCCGAAAATTCGATATTTTGGGGTCCAAGAAGCGATCTGTACATGCCTACTCAGTGCTAGAAGATTTTCAAAATATAGGCCCAAAACATGCTAAAAATCGATATTTTAGGTGCCCAAAGTCGATATCTTATATTCAGGCACAAAACACCCGAAAAGTCGATATTTTGGGGTTTTAGAAGCGATCTGTACATGCCTACTCCGTGTTAGAGTATTTTCAAAATACAGGCCCAAAACATGCTGAAAATCGATATTTTAGGTGCCCAAAGTCAATATGTGTATGCATCTACTGCACCCGTTTATATCCCAAATTCAACCTCAAAACATCCGAAAATTCGATATTTTTGGGTTCCAGAAGCGATCTGTACATGCCTACTCAGTGCTAGAATTTTTTTCAAAATATAGGCTCAAAACATGCTAAAAATCGATATTTTAAGTGTCCAAAGTCGATATGTGAATGCATCTTCAGTACCCGTTTATATCTCAAATAAAGGCTCAAAACACCCGAAAATTCAATATGTTGGGGTCCCAGAAGCGATCTGTACATGCCTACTCAGTGCTAGAATATTTTCAAAATAAAGGCCCAAAACATGCTAAAAATCGATATTTTAGGTGCCCAAATTCGATATTTCAAATTCATGCACAAAACACCCGAAAATTGGATATTTTGGGGTCCCATAAGCGATCTGTACATGCCTACTCCGTGTTAGAGTATTTTCAAAATACAGGCCCAAAACATACTGAAAATCGATCTTTTAGGTGCCCAAAAGTCGGTATGTGCATGCATCTTCAGTACCCGTTTATATCTCAAATTTAGGCTCAAATCACCCGAAAATTCGATATTTTGGGGTCCCAGAAGCGATCTGTACATGCCTACTCAGTGCTAGAATATTTTCAAAATATAGGCCCAAAACATGCTAAAAATCGATATTTTCGGTGCCCAAAGTCGATATCTCAAATTCAGGCACAAAACACCCGAAAATTCGATATTTTGGGGTCCCAGAAGCGAACTGTACATGCCTACTCCGTGTTAGAGTATTTTCAAAATACAAGCCCAAAACATACTGAAAATCGATCTTTTAGGTGCCAAAAAGTCGATATGTGCATGCATCTTCTGTACCCGTTTATATCTCAAATTCAGGCTCCAAACACACGAAAATTCGATATTTTGGGGTCCCAGAAGCGATCTGTACATGCCTACCCAGATGCAGGCCCAAAACATGCTGAAAATCGATATTTTAGGTACACAAATTGAACATGTGTATGCATCTTCTGCACTCGTTTATATCTCAAATTCAACCTCAAAACACCCGAAAATTTGATAATTTTGGGTCCCAGAAGCGATCTGTACATGTCTAGTTGGTGCTAGAATGTTTTCAAAATATAGGCTCATAACATGCTAAAAATCGATATTTTAGGTGCCCAAAGTCGATATCTCAAATTCAGGCCCAAAACACCCTAAAATTCGATATTTTGGGGTCCCAGAAGCGAACTGTACATGCCTACTCCGTATTAGAGTATTTTCAAAATACAGGCCCAAAACATACTGAAAATCGATCTTTTAGGTGCCCAAATGTCGATATGTGCATTCATATTCTGTACCCGTTTATATCTCAAATTCAGGCTCCAAACACCCGAAAATTCGATATTTTGGGGTCCCAAAAGCGATCTGTACATGCCTACTCAGATGCAGGCCGAAAACATGCTAAAAATCGATATTTTAGGTACCCAAATTGAACATGTGTATGCATCTTCTGCACTCGTTTATATCTCAAATTCAACCTCAAAACACCCGAAAATTCGATAATTGTGGGTCCCAGAAGCGATCTGTACATGCCTACTCAGTGCTAGAATATTTTCAAAATAAAGGCCCAAAACATGCTAAAAATCGATATTTTAGGTGCCCAAATTCGATATTTCAAATTCATGCACAAAACACCCGAAAATTGGATATTTTGGGGTCCCATAAGCGATCTGTACATGCCTACTCCGTGTTAGAGTATTTTCAAAATACAGGCCCAAAACATACTGAAAATCGATCTTTTAGGTGCCCAAAAGTCAGTATGTGCATGCATCTTCAGTACCCGTTTATATCTCAAATTTAGGCTCAAATCACCCGAAAAATCGATATTTTGGGGTCCCAGAAGCGATCTGTACATGCCTACTCAGTGCTAGAATATTTTCAAAATATAGGCCCAAAACATGCTAAAAATCGATATTTTCGGTGCCCAAAGTCGATATCTCAAATTCAGGCACAAAACACCCGAAAATTCGATATTTTGGGGTCCCAGAAGCGATCTGTACATGCCTAAACCGTGTTAGAGTATTTTCAAAATACAGGCCCAAAACATGCTGAAAATCGATATTTTAGGTGCCCAAAGTCAATATGTGCCTGCATCTTCTGTACCCGTTTATATCTCAAATTCAGGCTCAAAACATCCGAAAATTCGGTATTTTTGGGGCCTAGAAGCGATGTGTACATGCCTATTCCTAGTTAGAATTTTTTCAAGATACAGACCCAAAACATACTCAAAATCGATATTTTAGGTGCCTAAAAGTCGATATGTGCATGCATCTTCAGCACCCGTTTATATCTCAAATTCAGGCTTAAAACACCCGAAAATTCGATATTTTGGGGTTCAAGAAGCGATCTGTACATGCCTACTTAGTGCTAGAATATTTTCAAAATATAGGCCCAAAACATGCTAAAATCGATATTTTAGGTGCCCAAAGTCGATATTTCAAATTTAGGCCCAAAACACCCGAAAATTCGATATTTTGGGGTCCCAGAAGCGAACTGTACATGCCTACTCCGTGTTAGAGTATTTTCAAAATACAAGCCCAAAACATACTGAAAATCGATCTTTTAGGTGCCAAAAAGTCGATATGTGCATGCATCTTCTGTACCCGTTTATATCTCAAATTCAGGCTCCAAACACACGAAAATTCGATATTTTGGGGTCCCAGAAGCGATCTGTACATGCCTACCCAGATGCAGGCCCAAAACCTGCTGAAAATCGATATTTTAGGTACACAAATTGAACATGTGTATGCATCTTCTGCACTCGTTTATATCTCAAATTCAACCTCAAAACACCCGAAAATTCGATAATTGTGGGTCCCAGAAGCGATCTGTACATGTCTAGTCAGTGCTAGAATGTTTTCAAAATATATGCTCAAAACATGCTAAAAATCGATATTTTAAGTGTCCAAATTCGATATGTGCATGTATCTTCTGTACCCGTTTATATCTCAAATTCAGGCTCAAAGCACCCGAAAATTCGATATTTTGAGGTCCCAGAAGCGATCTGTACATGCCTACTCCTAATTAGAGTATTTTCAAAATGCAGGCCCAAAACATGCTAAAAATCGATATTTTAGGTGCCCAAAGTCAATATGTGCATGCATCTTCTGTACCCGTTTGTATCTCAAATTCAGGCTCAAAACACCCGAAAATTCGGTATTTTTGGGACCTAGAAGCGATCTGTACATCCCTACTCCTAGTTAGAATGTTTTCAAGATACAGACCCAAAACATGCTCAAAATCGATATTTTAGGTGCCCAAAAGTCGATAGGTGCATGCATCTTCTGTACCCGTTTATATCTCAAATTCAGGCTTAAAACACCCTAAAATTCGATATTTTGGGGTCCCAGAAGCGATCTGTACATGCCTACTCAGTGCTAGAATATTTTCAAAATATAGGCGCAAAACATGCTAAAAATCGATATTGTAGGTGATTAAAGTTGATATTTCAAATTCATGCCCAAAACACCCGAAAATTCGATATTTTGGGGTCCCAGAAGCGAACTGTACATGCCTACTCCGTGTTAGAGTATTTTCAAAATACAGGCCCAAAACATATTGGAAATCGATATTTTAGGTGCCCAAAGTCAATATGTGCCTGCATCTTCTGTACCCGTTTATATCTCAAATTCAGGCTCAAAACATCCGAAAATTCGGTATTTTGGGGGCCTAGAAGCGATGTGTACATGCCTACTCCTAGTTAGAATTTTTTCAAGATACAGACCCAAAACATACTCAAAATCGATATTTTAGGTGCCTCAAAGTCGATATGTGCATGCAGCTTCAGTACCCGTTTTTATCTCAAATTCAGGCTTAAAACACCCTAAAATTCGATATTTTGGGGTCCAAGAAGCGATCTGTACATGTCTACTCCGTGTTAGAGTATTTCCAAAATTCTGGCCCAAAACATGGTGAAAATCGATTTTTTAGGTGCCCATAGTCATTAAGTGCATGCATCTTCTGTACCCGTTTATATCACAAATTCAGGCACAAAACACCCGAAAATTCGTTATTTTGGGGTCCCAGTAGCGATATGTACATGCCTACTCAGATACAAGCCTAAAACTTGCTGAAAATCGATATTTTAGGTGCCCAAAGTCAATATGTGTATTCATCTTCTGCACCCGTTTATATCCCAAATTCAACCTCAAAACACCCAAAAAATAGATATTTTTGGGGCCTAGAAGCGATCTGTACATGCCTACTCCGTGTTAGAATGTTTTCAATATACAGACCCAAAACATACTCAAAATCGATATATAAGGAGCCTAAAAGTCGATATGTGCATGCATCTTCATTTCCCGTTTATATATCAAATTCAGGCTCAAAACACCCGAAAATTCGCTTTTTTTGGGGCCTAAAAGCGGTCTGTACATGCCTACTCATAGTTAGAATGTTTTCAAAATACAGACCCAAAACATACTCAAAATCGATATTTAAGGTGCTTAAAAGTCGATATGTGCATGCTTCTTCAGTACCCGTTTATATCTCAAATTCAGCCTTAAAACATCCGAAAATTCGATATTTTGGGGTCCAAGAAGCGATCTGTACATGCCTACTACGTGTTAGAGTATTTTCAAAATACAGGCCCAAAACATGCTGAAATTGAAATTTTAGGTGCAAAAGACAATATGTGCATGTATCTTCTGAACCCGTTTATATCACAAATTCAGGCTAAAAACACATGAAAAATCGATATTTTTGGGTCCCAGAAGCGATCTGTACATGCCTACTCCGTGTTAGAGTATTTTCAAATTACAGGCCCAAACATAATGAAAATTGATCTTTTAGGTTCTCAAAAGTCGATATGTGCATGCATCTTCTGTACCCGTTTATATTTCAAATTCAGGCTTAAAACACCCGAAAATTCGATATTTTGGGGTCCCAAAAGTGATCTGTACATGCCTACTCAGTGCTAAAATGTTTTCAAAATATAGGCTCAAAACATGCTGAAAATCGATATTTTAAGTGTCCAAAGTCGATATGTGCATGCATCTTCACTACCCGTTTATATCTCAAATTCAGGCTTAAAAACACCCGAAAATTCGATATTTTGGGGTCCAAGAAGCGATCTGTACATGCCTACTCAGTGCTAGAAGATTTTCAAAATATAGGCCCAAAACATGCTAAAAATCGATATTTTAGGTGCCCAAATTCGAGATCTCAAATTCAGGCACAAAACACCCGAAAATTCCATATTTTGGGGTCCCAGAAACGATCTGTACATGCCTACTCCGTGTTAGAGTATTTTCAAAATACAGGTCCAAAACATACTGAAAATCGATCTATTAGGTGCCCAAAAGTCGATATGTGCATGCATCTTCTGTACCCGTTTATATCTCAAATTCATTCTCAAAACACCCGAAAATTCGATATTTTGGGGTCCCAGAAGCGATCTGTTCATGCCTAATCAGTGCTAGAATTTTTTTTTAAATATAGGCCCAAAACATGCTAAAAATCGATATTTTAGGTGCCCAAAGTCGATATCAAAAATTCAGGCACAAAACACCCGAAAATTCGATATTTTGGGGTCCCAAAAGCGATCTGTACATGCCTACTCAGTGCTAGAAGATTTTCAAAATATAGGCCCAAAACATGCTAAAAAGCGATATTTTAGGTGCACAAAATCCATATCTCAAATTCAGGCACAAAACACCCGAAAATTCGATATTTTGGGGTCCCAAAAGCGATCTGTACATACCTACTACGTGTTAGAGTATTTTCAAAATACAGGCCTAAAACATACAGAAAATCGATCTTTTATGTGCCCAAAAGTCGATATGTGCATGCATCTTCAGTACCAGTTTATATCTAAAATTCAGGCACAAAACCCCCGAAAATTCGTTATTTTGGGGTCCCAGAAGCGATCTGTACATGCCTACTCCGTGTTAGAGTATTTTTAAAATACAGGCGCAAAACATGCTGAAAATCGATATTTTAGGTGCCCAAAGTCAATTTGTGCATGCATCTTCTGTACCCGTTTATATCTCAAATTCAGGCTCAAAACACCCGAAAATTCAATATTTTGGGGTCCCAGAAGCGATCTATACATGCCTACTCAGTCCTAGAATATTTTCAAAATATAGGCCCAAAACATGCTAAAAATCGATATTTTAGGTGCCCAAATTCGATATCTCAAATTCAGGCACAAAGCACACGAAAATTCGATATTTTGGGGTCCCAGAAGCGATCTGTACATGCCTACTCAGTGTAAGAATATTTTCAAAATATAGGCCCAAAACATGCTAAAAATCGATATTTTATGTGCCCAAAGTCGATATCTCCAATTCAGGTAAAAAACACCCGAAAATTCGATATTTTTGGGGCCTAGAAGCGATCTGTACATGCCTACTCCTAGTTACAATGTCTTCAAGGTACAGACCCAAAACATACTCAAAATTGATATATATAAGATGCCTAAAATTCAATATGTGCATGCATCTTCAGTACCCGTTTATATATCAAATTCAGGCTCAAAACACCCGAAAATTCGCTATTTTTGGAGCCTAGAAGCGATCTGTACATGCCTACTCATAGTTAGAATGTTTTCAAGATACAGACCCAAAACATACTCAAAATCGATATTTAAGGTGCCTAAAAGTCGATATGTGCATGCATCTTCAGTACCCGTTTATATCTCAAATTCAGGCTTAAAACACCCGAAAATTCGATATTTTGGGGTCCAAGAAGCGATCTGTACATGCCTACTCCGTGTTAGAGTTTTTTCAAAAATACGGGCCCAAAAACATGCTAAAAATCGATGTTTTAGGTGCAAAAGTCAATATGTGAATGTATCTTCTGTACCCGTTTATATCACAAATTCAGGCTCAAAACACCCGAAAAAACGATATTTTTGGGTCCCAGAAGCGATCTGTACATGCCTACTCCGTGTTAGAGTATTTACAAAATACAGGCCCAAAACATACTGAAAATCGATCTTTTAGGTTCTCAAAAGTTGATATGTGCATGCATCTTCTGTACCCGTTTATATTTCAAATTCAGGTTCAAAACACCCTAAAATTCGATATTTTGGGGACCCAGAAGCGATCTGTACATGCCTACTCAGTGCGAGAATGTTTTCAAAATATAGGCTCAAAACATGCTAAAAATCGATATTATAAGTGTCCAAAGTCGATATGTGCATGCATCTTCTGTACCCGTTTATATATCAAATTCAGGCTCAAAACACTCGAAAATTCGCTATTTTTTGGGCCTAGAAGCTATCTGTAAATGCCTACTCCTAGTTAGAATGTTTTCAAAATACAGGCCCAAAACATGCTCAAAATCGATATTTTAGGTGCCTAAAAGTCGATATGTGTATGCATCTTCTGTACCCGTTTATATCTCAATTTCAGGCTTAAAACACCAGAAAATTCGATATTTTGGGGTCTAAGAAGCGATCTCTACATGCCTACTCCGTGTTAGAGTATTTTCAAAATTCAGGCCCAAAACATGCTAAAAATCGATATTTTAGGTGCCCAAATTCGATATCTCAAATTCAGGCACAAAACACCCGAAAATTCCATCTTTGGGGTCCCAGAAACGATCTGTACATGCCTACTCCGTGTTAGAGTATTTTCAAAATACAGGCCCAAAACATGCTGAAAATCGATATTTTAGGTGCAAAAGTCAATACGTGCATGTATATTCTGTACCCGTTTATATCACAAATTCAGGCTCAAAACACCCGAAAAATCGATATTTTTGGGTCCCAGAAGCGATCTGTACATGCCTACTCCGTGTTACAGTATTTTCAAAATACAGGCCCAAAACATACTGAAAATCGATATTTTAGGTGCCCAAAGTCAATATGTGTATGCATCTTCTGCACCAGTTTATATCCCAAATTCAACCTCAAAACACCCGAAAAATCGATATTTTGGGGTCCCAGAAGCGATCTGTACATGTCTACTCAGTGATAGAATTTTTTTCAAAATATAGGATCAAAACATGCTAAAAATCGATATTTTAAGTGTCCAAAGTCGATATGTGCATGCATCATCTGTACCCGTTTATATCTCAAATTCAGGCTCAAAAACCCAAAAATTCGGTATTTTGGGGGTCTTGAAGCGATCTGTACATGCCTACTCCTAGTTAGAATGTTTTCAAGATACAGACCCAAAACATGCTGAAAATCGATATTCTAGGTGCCCAAAATTCGATATGTGCATGCATCTTCAGTAAAAGTTTATATCTCAAATTCAGGCACAAAACACCCGAAAATTCAATATTTTGGGGTCCCAGAAGCGTTCTGTACATGCCTACTCCTGTTAGAGTATTATAAAAATAAAGGCCCAAAACATACTGAAAATCGATCTTTTAGGTTCCCAAACGTCGATATGTGCATACATCTTCTGTACCCGTTTATATCTCAAATTCAGACTCCAAACACACCGAAAATTCGATATTTTGGGGCCCCAGAAGCGATTTGTACATGCCTACACAGTACTAGAATGTTTTCAAAATATAGGCTCAAAACATGCTAAAAATCGATATTTTAAGAGTCCAAAGTCGAAATGTGCATGCATCTTAAGTACCCGTTTATATCTCAAATTCAGGCACAAAACACCCGAAAACTCGATATTTTGGGGTCCAAGAAGCGATCTGTACATGCCTACTCCGTGTTAGAGTATTTTCAAAATTCAGGCCCAAAACATGCTAAAAATCGATATTATAGGTGCCCAAATTCGATATCTCAAATTCAGGCACAAAACAGCCGAAAATTCCATATTTTGGTGTCCCAGAAACGATCTGTACAAGCCTACTCCGTGTTAGAGTATTTTCAAAATACAGGCCCAAAACATACTGAAGATCGATCTATTAGGTGCCCAAAAGTCGATATGTGCATGCATCTTCTGTACCCGTTTATATTTCAAATTCAGGCTCCAAACACCCGAAAAATTGATATTTTTGGGTCCCAGAAGCGATCTGTACATGCCTACTCAGTGCTAGAATGTTTTCAAAATATAGGCTCAAAACATGCTAAAAATCGATATTTTAATTGTCAAAAGTCGATATGTGCATGCATCTTCTGTACCCGTTTATATATCAAATTAAGGCTCAAAACTACCGAAAATTCGCTATTTTTGTGGCCTAGAAGCGATCTGTACATGCCTACTCCTAGTTATAATGTTTTCAAGATACAGACCCAAAACATACTCAAAATCGATATTTAAGGTGCCTAAAAGTCGATATGTGCATGCATCTTCAGTACCCGTTTATATCTCAAATTCAGGCTTAAAACACGCGAAAATTCGATACTTTGGGGTACAAGAAGCGATCTGTACATGCCTACTCCGTGTTAGAGTATTTTCAAAATACAGGCCCAAAACATGCTGAAAATCGATATTTTAGGTGCAAAAGTCAATATGTGCATGTATCTTCTGTACCCGTTTATATCACAAATTCAGGCTCAAAACACCCGAAATATCGATATTTTTGTGTCCCAGAAGCGATCTGTACATGCCTACTCCGTGTTACAGTATTTTCAAAATACAGGCCCAAAACATACTGAAAATCGATATTTTAGGTGCCCAAAGTCAATATGTGTATGCATCTTCTGCACCCGTTTATATCCCAAATTCAACCTCAAAACACCCGAAAATTCGATATTTTTGGGTCTCTTAAGCGATCTGTACATGCCTACGCAGTACTAGAATTTTTTTCAAAATACAGGCCCAAAACATACTGAAAATCGATATTTTAGGTGACCAAACGTCGATATGTGCATGCATCTTCTGTACCTGTTTATATCTCAAATTCAGGCTCAAAACAACCGAAAATTCAATATTTTGGGGTCCCAGAAGCGATCTGTACATGCCTACTCAGTGCTAGAATATTTTCAAAATATAGGCCCAAAACATGCTAAAAATCGATATTTTAGGTGCCCAAATTCGATATCTCAAATTCAGGCACAAAACACCTGAAAATTCGATATTTTGGGGTCCAAGAAGCGATCTGTACATGCCTACTCCGTGTTAGAGTATATTCAAAATACAGCCCCAAAACATACAGAAAATCGATCTTTTAGGTTCCCAAAAGTCGATATGTGCATGCATCTTCTGTACCCGTTTATATTTCAAATTCAGGCTCAAAACACACGAAAATTCGATATTTTGTGGTCCCAGAATCGATCTGTACATGCCTACTCAGTGCTAGAATGTTTTCAAAATATAGGCTCAAAACATGCTAAAAATCGATATTATAAGTGTCCAAAGTCGATATGTGCATGCATCTTCTGTACCCGTTTATATATCAAATTCAGGCTCAAAACACCCGAAAATTCGCTATTTTTTGGGCCTAGAAGCTATCTGTACATGCCTACTCCTAGTTAGAATGTTTTCAAGATTCAGACCCAAAACATACTCAAAATCGATATTTAAGGTGCCTAAAAGTCGATATGTGCATGCCTCTTCAGTACCTATTTATATCTCAAATTCAGGCTTAAAACACCCGAAAATTCGATATTTTGGGGTGCAAGAAGCGATCTGTACATGCCTACTCCGTGTAAGAGTATTTTCAAAATACAGGCCCAAAACATGCTCAAAATCGATATTTTAGGTGCCTAAAAGTCGATATGTGTATGCATCTTCAGTATCCGTTTATATCTCAATTTCAGGCTTAAAACACCCGAAAATTCGATATTTTGGGGTCTAAGAAGCGATCTGTACATGCCTACTCCGTGTTATAGTATTTTCAAAATTCAGGCCCAAAACATGCTAAAAATCGATATTTTAGGTGCCCAAAGTCGATATCTCAAATTTAGGCACAAAACACCCGAAAATTCCATATTTTGGGGTCCCAGAAACGATCTGTACATGCCTACTCCGTGTTAGAGTATTTTCAAAATACAGGCCCAAAACATACTGAAAATCGATCTATATGTGCATGCATCTTCTGTACCCGTTTATATCTCAAATTCAAGCTCAAAACACCCGAAAAATCGATATTTTTGGGTCCCAGAAGCGATCTGTACATGCGTACTCAGTGCTGGAATGTTTTCATAATATAGGCTCAAAATATGCTAAAAATCGATATTTTAATTGTCAAAAGTCGATATGTGCATGCATCTTCTGTACCCGTTTATATCTCAAATTCAGGCTGAAAACACCCGAAAATTTTATATTTCGGGGTCCAAGAAGCGATCTGTACATGCCTACTCCGTGTTAGAGTATTTTCAAAATACAGGCCCAAAACATGCTGAAAATCGATATTTTAGGTGCAAAAGTCAATACGTGCATGTATCTTCTGTACCCGTTTATATCAGAAATTCAGGCTCAAAACACCCGAAAAATCGATATTTTTGGGTCCCAGAAGCGATCTGTACATGCCTACTCCGTGTTACAGTATTTTCAAAATACAGGCCCAAAGTATACTGAAAATCAATATTTTATGTGCCCAAAGTCAATATGTGTATGCATCTTCTGCACCCGTTTATATCCCAAATTCAACCTCAAAACACCCGAAAAACCGATATTTTTGGGTCCCAGAAGCGATCTGTACATGCCTACTCAGTGCTAGAATTTTTTTCAAAATATAGGATCAAAACATGCTAAAAATCGATATTTTAAGTGTCCAAAGTCGATATGTGCATGCATCTTCTGTACCCGTTTATATCTCAAATTCAGGCTCAAAACACCCAAAAATTCGGTATTTTGGGGGCCTTGAAGCGATCTGTACATGCCTACTCCTAGTTAGAATGTTTTCAAGATACAGACCCAAAACATGCTCAAAATCGATATTCTAGGTGCCCAAAATTCGATATGTGCATGCATCTTCAGTACCAGTTTATATCTCAAATTCAGGCACAAAACACCCGAAAATTCAATATTTTAGGGTCCCAGAAGTGATCTGTACATGACTACTCCTGTTAGAGTATTATAAAAATACAGGCCCAAAACATACTGAAAATCGATCTTTTAGGTTCCCAAACGTCGATATGTGCATGCATCTTCCGTACGCGTTTATATCTCAAATTCAGGCACAAAACACCCGAAAATTCGATATTTTGGGGTCCAAGAAGCGATCTGTACATGCCTACACCGTGTTAGAGTATTTTCAAAATACAGGCCCAAAACATGCTGAAAATCGATATTTTAGGTGCCCAAATTCAATTTGTGCATGCATCTTCTGTACCCGTTTATATCTCAAATTCAGGCTCAAAACACCCGAAAATTCAATATTTTGTGGTCCAAGAAGCGATCTGTACATGCCTACTCAGTGTTAGAGTATTTTCAAAATTCAGGCCCAAAACATGCTAAAAATCGATATTTTAGGTGCCCAAATTCGATATCTCAAATTCAGGCACAAAACACCCGAAAATTCCATATCTTGGGGTCCCAGAAACGATCTGTACATGCCTACTCCGTGTTAGAGTATTTTCAAAATTCAGGCCCAAAACATACTGAAAATCGATCTATTAGGTGCCCAAAAGTCGATATGTGCATGCATCTTCTGTACCCGTTTATATCTCAAATTCAGGCTTAAAACACCCGAAAATTCGATATTTTGGGGTCCCAGAAGCGATCTGTTCATGCCTACTCAGTGCTAGAATATTTTCAAAATATAGGCCCAAAACATGCTAAAAATCGATATTTTAGGTGCCCAAAGTCGAGATCTCAAAATCAGGCACAAAACTCCCGAAAATTCGCTATTTTTGTGGCCTAGAAGCGATCTGTACATGCCTACTCCTAGTTATATTGTTTTCAAGATACAGACCCAAAACATACTCAAAATCGATATTTAAGGTGCCTAAAAGTCGATATGTGCATGCATCTTCAGTACCCATTTATATCTCAAATTCAGGCGTAAAACACACGAAAATTCAATACTTTGGGGTACAAGAAGCGATCTGTACATGCCTACTCCGTGTTAGAGTATTTTCAAAATACGGGCCCAAAACATGCTGAAAATCGATATTTTAGTTGCAAAAGTCAATATGTGCATGTATCTTCTGTACCCGTTTATATCACAAATTCAGGCTCAAAACACCCGAAAAGACGATATTTTTGGGTCCCAGAAGCGATCTGTACATGCCTACTCCGTGTTACAGTATTTTCAAAATACAAGCCCAAAACATACTGAAAATCGATATTTTAGGTGCCCAAAGTCAATATGTGTATGCATCTTCTGCACCCGTTTATATCCCAAATTCAACCTCAAAACACCCGAAAATTCGATATTTTTGGGTCTCAGAAGCTATCTGTACATGCCTACTCAGTGCTAGAATTTTTTTTCAAAATACAGGCTCAAAACATGCTAAAAATCGATATTTTAAGTGTCCAAAGTCGATAAGTGCATGCATCTTCTGTACCCGTTTATATCTCAAATTCAGGCTCAAAACACCCGAAAATTCGGTATTTTGGGGGCCTTG
Organism: Petrolisthes cinctipes; assembly: GCA_033782935.1. Classification (NCBI taxonomy): domain Eukaryota; kingdom Metazoa; phylum Arthropoda; class Malacostraca; order Decapoda; family Porcellanidae; genus Petrolisthes; species Petrolisthes cinctipes. The sequence goes on from JAWQEG010000014.1 coordinate 761,842, forward strand.
AAGCGATCTGTACATGCCTACTCCTAGTTAGAATGTTTTCAAGATACAGACCCAAAACATGCTCAAAATCGATATTCTAGGTGCCCAAAATTCGATATGTGCATGCATCTTCAGTACCAGTTTATATCTCAAATTCAGGCACAAAACACCCGAAAATTCAATATTTTGGGTTCCCAGAAGCGAACTGTACATGCCTACTCCTGTTAGAGTATTATCAAAATATAGGCCCAAAACACGCTAAAAATCGATATTTTAGGTGCCCAAATTCGATATCTCAAATTCAGGCACAAAGCACCCGAAAATTCGATATTTTGGGGTCCCACAAGCGATCTGTACATGCCTACTCCATGTTAGAGTATTTTCAAAATACAGGCCCGAAACATACTGAAAATCGATATTTAAGGTGCCTAAAAGTCGATATGTGCATGCATCTTCAGTACCCGTTTATATCTCAAATTCAGGCTCAAAACACCCGAAAATTCGATATTTTGGGGTCCAAGAAGCGATCTGTACATGCCTACTCCGTGTTAGAGTGTTTTCAAAATACAGGCCCAAAAACATGCTAAAAATCGATATATTAGGTGCAAAAATCAATATGTGCATGTATCTTCTGTACCCGTATATATCACAAATTCAGGCTCAAAATACCCGAAAAATCGATATTTTTGGGTCCCAGAAGCGATCTGTACATGCCTACTCCGTGTTAGAGTATTTTCAAAATACAGGCCAAAAACATACTGAAAATCGATCTTTTAGGTTCTCAAAAGTTGATATGTGCATTCATCTTCTGTACCCGTTTATATTTCAAATTCAGGCTCAACACACGCGAAAATTCGATATTTTGAGGACCCAGAAGCGATCTGTACATGCCTACTCAGTGCTAGAATGTTTTCAAAATATAGGCTCAAAACATGCTAAAAATCGATATTTTAAGTGTCCAAAGTCGATATGTGCATGCATCTTCAGTACCCGTTCATATTTCAAATTCAGGCTGAAGACATCCGAAAATTCGATATTTTTGGTGCCTAGAAGCGATGTGTACATGCCTACTCCTAGTTAGAATGTTTTCAAAATACAGGCCCAAAACATACTGAAAATCGATATTTTAGGTGACCAAACGTCGATATATGCATGCATCTTATGTACACGTTTATATCTCAAATTCAGGCTCAAAACACCCGAAAATTCAATATTTTGTGGTCCAAGAAGCGATCTGTACATGCCTACTCCGTGTTAGAGTATTTTCAAAATTCAGGCCCAAAACATGCTAAAAATCGATATTTTAGGTGCCCAAATTCGATATCTCAAATTCAGGCACAAAACACCCGAAAATTCCATATTTTGGGGTCCCAGAAACGATCTGTACATGCCTACTCCGTGTTAGAGTATTTTCAAAATTCAGGCCCAAAACATACTGAAAATCGATCTATTAGGTGCCCAAAAGTCGATATGTGCATGCATCTTCTGTACCCGTTTATATCTCAAATTCAGGCTTAAAACACCCGAAAATTCGATATTTTGGGGTCCCAGAAGCGATCTGTTCATGCCTACTCAGTGCTAGAATATTTTCAAAATATAGGCCCAAAACATGCTAAAAATCGATATTTTAGGTGCCCAAAGTCGAGATCTCAAATTCAGGCACAAAACTCCCGAAAATTCGATATTTTGGGGTCCCAAAAGCAATCTGTACATACCTACTCCGCGTTAGAGTATTTTCAAAATACAGGCCCAAAACATTCGGAAAATCGATCTTTTAGGTTCCCAAAAGTCGATATGTGCATGCATCTTCTGTACCCGTTTATATTTCAAATTCAGGCTCAAAACACCCGAAAAATCGATATTTTTGGGTCCCAGAAGCGATCTGTACATGCCTACTCAGTGCTAGAATGTTTTCAAAATATAGGCTCAAAACATGCTAAAAATCGATATTTTAATTGTCAAAAGTCGATATGTGCATGCATCATCTGTACCCGTTTATATATCAAATTAAGGCTTAAAACACCCGAAAATTCGCTATTTTTGTGGCCTAGAAGCGATCTGTACATGCCTACTCCTAGTTATATTGTTTTCATGATACAGACCCAAAACATACTCAAAATCGATATTTAAGGTGCCTAAAAGTCGATATGTGCATGCATCTTCAGTACCCATTTATATCTCAAATTCAGGCGTAAAACACGCGAAAATTCGATACTTTGGGGTCTCAGAAGCGATCTGTACATGCCTACTCCGTGTTAGAGTATTTTCAAAATACGGGCCAAAACATGCTGAAAATCGATATTTTAGGTGCAAAAGTCAATATGTGCATGTATCTTCTGTACCCGTTTATATCACAAATTCAGGCTCAAAACACCCGAAAAGACGATATTTTTGGGTCCCAGAAGCGATCTGTACATGCCTACTCCGTGTTACAGTATTTTCAAAATACAAGCCCAAAACATACTGAAAATCGATATTTTAGGTGCCCAAAGTCAATATGTGTATGCATCTTCTGCACCCGTTTATATCCCAAATTCAACCTCAAAACACCCGAAAATTCGATATTTTTGGGTCTCAGAAGCTATCTGTACATGCCTACTCAGTGCTAGAATTTTTTTTCAAAATACAGGCTCAAAACATGCTAAAAATCGATATTTTAAGTGTCCAAAGTCGATAAGTGCATGCATCTTCTGTACCCGTTTATATCTCAAATTCAGGCTCAAAACACCCGAAAATTCGGTATTTTGGGGGCCTTGAAGCGATCTGTACATGCCTACTCCTAGTTAGAATGTTTTCAAGATACAGACCCAAAACATGCTCAAAATCGATATTCTAGGTGCCCAAAATTCGATATGTGCATGCATCTTCAGTACCAGTTTATATCTCAAATTCAGGCACAAAACACCCGAAAATTCAATATTTTGGGTTCCCAGAAGCGAACTGTACATGCCTACTCCTGTTAGAGTATTATCAAAATATAGGCCCAAAACACGCTAAAAATCGATATTTTAGGTGCCCAAATTCGATATCTCAAATTCAGGCACAAAGCACCCGAAAATTCGATATTTTGGGGTCCCACAAGCGATCTGTACATGCCTACTCCATGTTAGAGTATTTTCAAAATACAGGCCCGAAACATACTGAAAATCGATATTTAAGGTGCCTAAAAGTCGATATGTGCATGCATCTTCAGTACCCGTTTATATCTCAAATTCCGGCTCAAAACACCCGAAAATTCGATATTTTGGGGTCCAAGAAGCGATCTGTACATGCCTACTCCGTGTTAGAGTGTTTTCAAAATACAGGCCCAAAAACATGCTAAAAATCGATATATTAGGTGCAAAAATCAATATGTGCATGTATCTTCTGTACCCGTATATATCACAAATTCAGGCTCAAAATACCCGAAAAATCGATATTTTTGGGTCCCAGAAGCGATCTGTACATGCCTACTCCGTGTTAGAGTATTTTCAAAATACAGGCCAAAAACATACTGAAAATCGATCTTTTAGGTTCTCAAAAGTTGATATGTGCATTCATCTTCTGTACCCGTTTATATTTCAAATTCAGGCTCAACACACGCGAAAATTCGATATTTTGAGGACCCAGAAGCGATCTGTACATGCCTACTCAGTGCTAGAATGTTTTCAAAATATAGGCTCAAAACATGCTAAAAATCGATATTTTAAGTGTCCAAAGTCGATATGTGCATGCATCTTCTGTACCCGTTTATATCTCAAATTCAGGCTCAAAACACCCGAAAATTCAATATTTTGTGGTCCAAGAAGCGATCTGTACATGCCTACTCCGTGTTAGAGTATTTTCAAAATTCAGGCCCAAAACATGCTAAAAATCGATATTTTAGGTGCCCAAATTCGATATCTCAAATTCAGGCACAAAACACCCGAAAATTCCATATTTTGGGGTCCCAGAAACGATCTGTACATGCCTACTCCGTGTTAGAGTATTTTCAAAATTCAGGCCCAAAACATACTGAAAATAGATCTATTAGGTGCCCAAAAGTCGATATGTGCATGCATCTTCTGTACCCGTTTATATCTCAAATTCAGGCTTAAAACACCCGAAAATTCGATATTTTGGGGTCCCAGAAGCGATCTGTTCATGCCTACTCAGTGCTAGAATATTTTCAAAATATAGGCCCAAAACATGCTAAAAATCGATATTTTAGGTGCCCAAAGTCGAGATCTCAAATTCAGGCACAAAACTCCCGGAAATTCGATATTTTGGGGTCCCAAAAGCAATTTGTACATACCTACTCCGCGTTAGAGTATTTTCAAAATACAGGCCCAAAACATTCAGAAAATCGATCTTTTAGGTTCCCAAAAGTCGATATGTGCATGCATCTTCTGTACCCGTTTATATTTCAAATTCAGGCTCAAAACACCCGAAAAATCGATATTTTTGGGTCCCAGAAGCGATCTGTACATGCCTACTCAGTGCTAGAATGTTTTCAAAATATAGGCTCAAAACATGCTAAAAATCGATATTTTAATTGTCAAAAGTCGATATGTGCATGCATCATCTGTACACGTTTATATATCAAATTAAGGCTTAAAACACCCGAAAATTCGCTATTTTTGTGGCCTAGAAGCGATCTGTACATGCCTACTCCTAGTTATATTGTTTTCAAGATACAGACCCAAAACATACTCAAAATCGATATTTAAGGTGCCTAAAAGTCGATATGTGCATGCATCTTCAGTACCCATTTATATCTCAAATTCAGGCGTAAAACACGCGAAAATTCGATACTTTGGGGTACAAGAAGCGATCTGTACATGCCTACTCCGTGTTAGAGTATTTTCAAAATACGGGCCAAAACATGCTGAAAATCGATATTTTAGGTGCAAAAGTCAATATGTGCATGTATCTTCTGTACCCGTTTATATCACAAATTCAGGCTCAAAACACCCGAAAAGACGATATATTTGGGTCCCAGAAGCGATCTGTACATGCCTACTCCGTGTTACAGTATTTTCAAAATACAAGCCCAAAACATACTGAAAATCGATATTTTAGGTGCCCAAAGTCAATATGTGTATGCATCTTCTGCACCCGTTTATATCCCAAATTCAACCTCAAAACACCCGAAAATTCGATATTTTTGGGTCTCAGAAGCTATCTGTACATGCCTACTCAGTGCTAGAATTTTTTTTCAAAATACAGGCTCAAAACATGCTAAAAATCGATATTTTAAGTGTCCAAAGTCGATAAGTGCATGCATCTTCTGTACCCGTTTATATCTCAAATTCAGGCTCAAAACACCCGAAAATTCGGTATTTTGGGGGCCTTGAAGCGATCTGTACATGCCTACTCCTAGTTAGAATGTTTTCAAGATACAGACCCAAAACATGCTCAAAATCGATATTCTAGGTGCCCAAAATTCGATATGTGCATGCATCTTCAGTACCAGTTTATATTTCAAATTCAGGCACAAAACACCCGAAAATTCAATATTTTGGGTTCCCAGAAGCGATCTGTACATGCCTACTCCTGTTAGAGTATTATCAAAATATAGGCCCAAAACACGCTAAAAATCGGTATTTTAGGTGCCCAAATTCGATATCTCAAATTCAGGCACAAAGCACCCGAAAATTCGATATTTTGGGGTCCCAGAAGCGATCTGTACATGCCTACTCCATTTTAGAGTATTTTCAAAATACAGGCCCAAAACATACTGAAAATCGATATTTAAGGTGCCTAAAAGTCGATATGTGCATGCATCTTCAGTACCCGTTTATATCTCAAATTCAGGCTCAAAACACCCGAAAATTCGATATTTTGGGGTCCAAGAAGCGATCTGTACATGCCTACTCCGTGTTAGAGTGTTTTCAAAATACAGGCCCAAAAACATGCTAAAAATCGATATATTAGGTGCAAAAATCAATATGTGCATGTATCTTCTGTACCCGTATATATCACAAATTCAGGCTCAAAATACCCGAAAAATCGATATTTTTGGGTCCCAGAAGCGATCTGTACATGCCTACTCCGTGTTAGAGTATTTTCAAAATACAGGCCAAAAACATACTGAAAATCGATCTTTTAGGTTCTCAAAAGTTGATATGTGCATGCATCTTCTGTACCCGTTTATATTTCAAATTCAGGCTCAACACACGCGAAAATTTGATATTTTGAGGACCCAGAAGCGATCTGTACATGCCTACTCAGTGCTAGAATGTTTTCAAAATATAGGCTCAAAACATGCTAAAAATCGATATTTTAAGTGTCCAAAGTCGATATGTGCATGCATCTTCAGTACCCGTTCATATTTCAAATTCAGGCTGAAAACATCCGAAAATTCGATATTTTTGGTGCCTAGAAGCGATGTGTACATGCCTACTCCTAGTTAGAATGTTTTCAAAATACAGGCCCAAAACATACTGAAAATCGATATTTTAGGTGCCCAAACGTCGATATATGCATGCATCTTCTGTACCCGTTTATATCACAAATTCAGGCTCAAAACACCCGAAAAATCGATATTTTGGGGTCCGAGAAGGGATCTGTACTCCGTGTCAGAGTATTTTCAAAATACAGGCCCAAAGCATACTGAAAATCGATCTTTTAGGTTCTCAAAAGTTGATATGTGCATGCATCTTCTGTACCCGTTTATATTTCAAATTCAGGCTCAAAACACCCGAAAATTCGATATTTTGGGGACCCAGAAGCGATCTGTACATGCCTACTCAGTGCTAGAATATTTTCAAAATATAGGCCCAAAACATGCTAAAAATCGATATTTTAGGTGACCAAAATCGATATCTCAAATTCAGGCACAAAACACCCGAAAATTCGATATTTTGGGGTCCCAGAAGCGATCTGTACATGCCTACTCCTAGTTAGAATGTTTTCAAGATTCAGACCCAAAACATACTCAAAATCGATATTTAAGGTGCCTAAAAGTCGATATGTGCATGCATCTTCTGTACCCGTTTATATCTCAAATTCAGGCTCAAAATACCCGAAAATTCGATATTTTGGGGTCCCAGAAGCGATCTGTTCATGCCTACTCAGTGCTAGAATATTTTCAAAATATATGCCCAAAACATGCTAAAAATCGATATTTTAGGAGCCCAAAGTCGATATCTCAAATTCAGGCACAATACACCCAAAAATTCGATATTTTGGGGTCCCAAAATCGATCTGCACATACCTACTCCGTGTTAGAGTATTTTCAAAATACAGGCCCAAAACATACAGAAAATCGATCTTTTAGGTTCCCAAAAGTCGATATGTGCAATCATCTTCTGTACCCGTTTATATTTCAAATTCAGGCTCAAAACACCCGAAAAATCGATATTTTTGGGTCCCAGAAGCGATCTGTACATGCATACTCAGTGCTAGAAAGTTTTCAAAATATAGGCTCAAAATATGCTAAAAATCGATATTTTAATTGTCAAAAGTCGATATGTGCATGCATCATCTGTACCCGTTTATATCTCAAATTCAGGCTTAAAACACCCGAAAATTTTATATTTCGGTGTCCAAGAAGCGATCTGTACATGCCTACTCCGTGTTAGAGTATTTTCAAAATACAGGCCCAAAACATACTGAAAACCGATATTTTAGGTGCAAAAGTCAATACGTGCATGTATCTTCTGTACCCGTTTATATCACAAATTCAGGATCAAAACACCCGAAAAATCGATATTTTTGGGTCCCAGAAGCGATCTGTACATGCCTACTCCGTGTTACAGTATTTTCAAAATACAGGCCCAAAACATGCTGAAAATCGATATTTTAGGTGCCCAAAGTCAATATGTGTATGCATCTTTTGCACCCGTTTATATCCCAAATTCAACCTCAAAACACCCTAAAAATCGATATTTTTGGGTCCCAGGAGCGATCTGTACATGCCTACTCAGTGCTTGAATTTTTTTCAAAATATAGGATCAAAACATGCTAAAAATCGATATTTTAAGTGTCCAAATTCGATATGTGCATGCATTTTCTGTACCCGTTTATATCTCAAATTCAGGCTCAAAAACCCGAAAATTCGGTATTTTGGGGGCCTTGAAGCGATCTGTACATGCCTACTCCTAGTTAAAATGTTTTCAAGATACAGACCCAAAACATGCCAAAATCGATATTCTAGGTGCCCAAAATTCGATATGTGCATGCATCTTCAGTACCAGTTTATATCTCAAATTCAGGCACAAAACACCCGAAAATTCAATATTTTGGGGTCCCAGAAGCGATCTGTACATGCCTACTCCTGTTAGAGTATTATAAAAATACAGGCCCAAAACATACTGAAAATCGATCTTTTAGGTTCCCAAACGTCGATATGTGCATACATCTTCTGTACCCGTTTATATCTCTAATTCAGACTCCAAACACACCGAAAATTCGATATTTTGGGGCCCCAGAAGCGATTTGTACATGCCTACACAGTACTAGAATGTTTTCAAAATATAGGCTCAAAACATGCTAAAAATCGATATTTTAAGAGTCCAAAGTCGATATGTGCATGCATCTTCAGTACCCGTTTATATCTCAAAATCAGGCACAAAACACCCGAAAATTCGATATTTTGGGGTCCAAGAAGCGATCTGTACATGCCTACTCCGTGTTAGAGTATTTTCAAAATACAGACCCAAAACATGCTGAAAATCGATATTTTAGGTGCCCAAAGTCAATTTGTGCATGCATCTTCTGTACCCGTTTATATCTCAAATTCAGGCTCAAAACACCCGAAAATTCGATATTTTGGGGTCCAAGAAGCGATCTGTACATGCCTACTCCGTGTTAGAGTATTTTCAAAATTCAGGCCCAAAACATGCTATAAATCGATATTTTAGGTGCCCAAATTCGATATCTCAAATTCAGGCACAAAACACCCGAAAATTCGATATTTTGGGGTCCCAGAAACGATCTGTACATGCCTACTCCGTGTTAGAGTATTTTCAAAATACAGGCCCAAAACATACTGAAAATCGATCTATTAGGTGCCCAAAAGTCGATATGTGCATGCATCTTCTGTACCCGTTTATATATCAAATTCAGGCTCAAAACACCCGAAAATTCGATATTTTGGGGTCCCAGAAGCGATCTGTTCATGCCTACTCAGTGCTAGAATATTTTCAAAATATAGGCCCAAAACATGCTAAAAATCGATATTTTAGGTGCCCAAAGTCGATATCTCAAATTCAGGCACAAAACACCCGAAAATTAGATATTTTGGGATCCCAAAAGCGATCGGTACATACCTACTCCGTGTTAGAGTATTTTCAAAATACAGGCCCAAAACATACAGAAAATCGATCTTTTAGGTTCCCAAAAGTCGATATGTGCATGCATCTTCTGTACCCGTTTATATTTCAAATTCAGGCTCAAAACACCCGAAAAATCGATATTTTTGGGTCCCAGAAGCGATCTGTACATGCCTACTCAGTGCTAGAATGTTTTCAAAATATAGGCCCAAAACATGCTAAAAATCGATATTTTAATTGTCAAAAGTCGATATGTGCATGCATCTTCTGTACCCGTTTATATATCAAATTAAGGCTCAAAACACCCGAAAACTCGCTATTTTTGTGGCCTAGAAGCGATCTGTACATGCCTACTCCTAGTTATAATGTTTTCAAGATACAGACCCAAAACATACTCAAAATCGATATTTAAGGTGCCTAAAACTCGATATGTGCATGCATCTTCAGTTCCCGTTTATATCTCAAATTCAGGCTTAAAACACGCGAAAATTCGATACTTTCAGGTACAAGAAGCGACCTGTACATGCCTACTCCGTGTTAGAGTGTTTTCAAAATACAGGCAAAAAAACATACTGAAAATCGATCTTTTAGGTTCTCAAAAGTCGATATGTGCATGCATCTTCTGTACCCGTTTATATTTCAAAATCAGGCTCAAAACACCCGAAAATTCGATATTTTGGGGTCCCAGAAGCGATCTGTACATGCCTACTCCTAGTTAGAATGTTTTCAAAATATAGGCTTAAAACATGCTAAAAATCGATATTTTAAGTGTCCAAAGTCGATATGTGCATACATCTTCTGTACCCGTTTATATCTCAAATTCAGGCTCAAAACACCCGAAAATTCAATATTTTGGGGTCCCAGAAGCGATTTGTACATGCCTACTCAGTGCTAGAATATTTTCAAAATATAGGCCCAAAACATGCTAAAAATCGATATTTAAGGTGCCCAAATTCGATATCTCCAATTCAGGCACAAAACACCCTAAAATTCGATATTTTGGGGTCCCAGAAGCGATCTGTACATGCCTACTCCGTGTTAGAGTATATTAAAAAAACAGGCCCAAAACATACATAAAATCGATCTTTTAGGTGCCTAAAAGTCGATATGTGTATGCATCTTCAGTACCCGTTTATATCGCAATTTCAGGCTTAAAACACCCGAAAATTCAATATTTTGGGGTCCCAGAAGCGATCTGTACATGCCTACTCAGTGCTAGAATGTTTTCAAAATATAGGCTCAAAACATGCTAAAAATCGATATTTTAAGTCCAAAGTCGATATGTGCATGCATCTTCTGTACCCGTTTATATCTCAAATTCAGGCTCAAAACACCCGAAAATTCGCTATTTTTTGGGCCTAGAAGCTATCTGTACATGCCTAGTCCTAGTTAGAATGTTTTCAAGAATCAGACCCAAAACATACTCAAAATCGATATTTAAGGTGCCTAAAAGTCAATATGTGAATGAATCTTCAGTACCCATTTATATCTCAAATTCATGCTTAAAACACCCGAAAATTCGATATTTTGGGGTCCAAGAAGCGATCTGTACATGCCTACTCCGTGTTAGAGTATTTTCAAAATACAGGCCCAAAACATGCTGAAAATCGATATTTTAGATGCCTAAAAGTCGATATGTGTATGCATCTTCAGTACCCGTTTATATCTCAATTTCAGGCTTAAAACACCCGAAAATTCGATATTTTGGGGTATAAGAAGCGATCTGTACATGCCTACCCCGTGTTAGAGTATTTTCAAAATTCAGGCCCAAAACATGCTGAAAATCGATGTTTTAGGTGCACAAAGTCAATATGTGCATGCATCTTCTGTACCCGTTTATATCACAAATTCAGGCACAAAACACCCGAAAATTCGATATTTTGGGGTCCCAGAAGCGATCTGTACATGCCTACTCAGTGCTAGAATTTTTTCAAAATATAGGCCCAAAAACATGCTAAAAATCGATATTTTAAGTGTCCAAAGTCGATATGTGAATGCATCTTCTGTACCCGTTTATATTTCAAATTCAGGCTCAAAACACCCGAAAATTCAATATTTTGGGGTTCCAGAAGCGATCTGTACATGCCTACTCCGTGTTAGAGTATTTTCAAAATACAAGCCCAAAACATACAGAAAATCGATCTTTTAGGTTCTCAAAAGTCGATATGTGCATGCATCTTCTGTACCCGTTTATATTTCAAAATCAGGGTCAAAACACCCGAAAATTCGATATTTTGGGGTCCCAGACGCGATCTGTACATGCCTACTCCTAGTTAGAATGTTTTCAAAATATAGGCTTAAAACATGCTAAAAATCGATATTTTAAGTGTCCAAAGTCGATATGTGCATATATCTTCTGTACCCGTTTATATCTCAAATTCAGGCTCAAAACACCCGAAAATTCAATATTTTGGGGTCCCAGAAGCGATTTGTACTTGCCTACTCAGTGCTAGAATATTTTCAAAATATAGGCTCAAAACATGCTAAAAATCGATATTTTAGGTGCCCAAATTCGATATCTCAAATTCAGGCACAAAACACCCTAAAATTCGATATTTTGGGGTCCCAGAAGCGATCTGTACATGCCTACTCCGTGTTAGAGTATATTAAAAAAACAGGCCCAAAACATACAGAAAATCGATCTTTTAGGTGCCTAAAAGTCGATATGTGTATGCATCTTCAGTACCCGTTTATATCGCAATTTCAGGCTTAAAACACCCGAAAATTCAATATTTTGGGGTCCCAGAAGCGATCTGTACATGCCTACTCAGTGCTAGAATGTTTTCAAAATATGGGATAAAAACATGCTAAAAATCGATATTTTAAGTCCAAAGTCGATATGTGAATGAATCTTCAGTACCCATTTATGTCTCAAATTCAGGCTTAAAACACCCGAAAATTCGATATTTTGGGGTCCAAGAAGCGATCTGTACATGCCTACTCCGTGTTAGAGTATTTTCAAAATACAGGCCCAAAACATGCTGAAAATCGATATTTTAGGTGCCTAAAAGTCGATATGTGTATGCATCTTCAGTACCCGTTTATATCTCAATTTCAGGCTTAAAACACCCGAAAATTCGATATTTTGGGGTATAAGAAGCGATCTGTACATGCCTAGTCCGTGTTAGAGTATTTTCAAAATTCAGGCCCAAAACATGCTGAAAATCGATGTTTTAGGTGCACAAAGTCAATATGTGCATGCATATTCTGTACCCGTTTATATCACAAATTCAGGCTCAAAACACCCGAAAATTCGATATTTTGGGGTCCCAGAAGCGATCTGTACATGCCTACTCAGTGCTAGAATTTTTTCAAAATATAGGCCCAAAACATGCTAAAAATCGATATTTTAAGTGTCCAAAGTCGATATGTGCATGCATCTTCTGTACCCGTTTATATTTCAAATTCAGGCTCAAAACACCCGAAAATTCGATATTTTGGGGTTCCAGAAGCGATCTGTACATGCCTACTCCGTGTTAGAGTATTTTCAAAATACAAGCCCAAAACATACAGAAAATCGATCTTTTAGGTTCCCAAAAGTCGATAAGTGCATGCATCTTCTGTACCCGTTTATATTTCAAATTCAGGCTCAAAACACCCGAAAATTCGATATTTTGGGGTTCCAGAAGCGATCTGTACATGCCTACTCAGAGCTAGAATGTTTTCAAAATATAGGCTCAAAACATACTCAAAATCGATATTTTAGGTGCCTAAAAGTCGATATGTGCATGTATCTTCAGTACCCGTGTATATCTCAAATTCAGGCTTAAAACACCCGAAAATTCGATATTTTGGGGTCCAAGAAGCAATATGTACGTGCCTACTCCGTGTTAGAGTATTTTCAAAATAAGGGCCCAAAACAAGCTGAAAATCGATATTTTAGGTGCAAATTCAATATGTGCATGCATCTTCTGTACCCGTTTATATCACAAATTCAGGCTCAAAACACCCGAAAAATCGATATTTTTGGGTCCCAGAAGCGATCTGTACATGCCTACTCCGTGTTAGAGTATTTTCAAAATACAGGCCCAAAACATACTAAAAATCGATCTTTTAGGTTCCCAAAAGTCGATATGTGCATGCATCTTCTGTACCCGTTTATATTTCAAATTCAGGCTCAAAACACCCGAAAATTCGATATTTTGGGGTCCCAGAAGCGATCTGTGCATGCCTACTCAGTGCTAGAATATTTTCAAAATATAGGCCCAAAACATGCTAAAAATCGATATTTTAGGTGCCCAAAGTCGATATCTCAAATTCAGGCACAATACACCCGAAAATTCGATATTTTGGGGTCCCAGAAGCGATCTGTACATGCCTACTCCGTGTTAGAGTATTTTCGAAATACAGGCCCAAAACATGCTGAAAATCGATATTTTAGGTGCCCAAAGTCAATATGTGCATGCATCTTCTGTACCCGTTTATATCTCAAATTCAGGCTTAAAACACCCGAAAATTCAATATTTTGGGGTCCCAGAAGCGATCTGTACATGCCTACTCAGTGCTAGAATATTTTCAAAATATAGGCCCAAAACATGCTAAAAATCGATATTTTATGTGCCAAAAGTCGATATCTCAAATTCTGTCAAAAAACACCCGAAAATTCGATATTTTGGGGGCCTAGAAGCGATCTTTACATGCCTACTCCTAGTTAGAATGTTTACAAGATACAGACCCAAAACATACTCAAAATCGATATATAAGGTGCCTAAAAGTCGATAAGTGCATGCATCTTCAGTACCCGTTTATATCTCAAATTCAGGCTTAAAACACCCGAAAATTCGATATTTTGGGGTCCAAGAAGCAATCTGTACATGCCTACTACGTGTTAGAGTATTTTAAAATACAGGCCCAAAACATGCTGAAAATCGATATTTATGGTGACTAAAAGTCGATATGTGCATGCATCTTCAGTACCCGTTTATATCTCAAATTCAGGCTTAAAACACCCGAAAAATCGATATTTTTGGGTCCCAGAATTGACCTGTACATGCCTACTCCGTGTTAGAGTGTTTTCAAAATACAGGCAAAAAAACATACTGAAAATCGATCTTTTAGGTTCTCAAAAGTCGATATGTGCATGCATCTTCTGTACCCGTTTATATTTCAAAATCAGGCTCAAAACACCCGAAAATTCGATATTTTGGGGTCCCAGAAGCGATCTGTACATGCCTGCTCCTAGTTAGAATGTTTTCAAAATATAGGCTTAAAACATGCTAAAAATCGATATTTTAAGTGTCCAAAGTCGATATGTGCATGCATATTCTGTACACGTTTATATCTCAAATTCAGGCTCAAAACACCCGAAAATTCAATATTTTGGGGTCCCAGAAGCGATTTGTACATGCCTACTCAGTGCTAGAATATTTTCAAAGTATAGGCCCAAAACATGCTAAAAATCGATATTTTAGGTGCCCAAATTCGATATCTCAAATTCAGGCACAAAACACCCTAAAATTCGATATTTTGGGGTCCCAGAAGCGATCTGTACATGCCTACTCCGTGTTAGAGTATATTAAAAAAACAGGCCCAAAACATACAGAAAATCGATCTTTTAGGTGCCTAAAAGTCGATATGTGTATGCATCTTCAGTACCCGTTTATATCGCAATTTCAGGCTTAAAACACCCGAAAATTCAATATTTTGGGGTCCCAGAAGCGATCTGTACATGCCTACTCAGTGCTAGAATGTTTTCAAAATATGGGCTCAAAACATGCTAAAAATCGATATTTTAAGTCCAAAGTCGATATGTGCATGCATCTTCTGTACCCGTTTATATCTCAAATTCAGGCTCAAAACACCCGAAAATTCGCTATTTTTTGGGCCTAGAAGCTCTCTGTACATGCCTACTCCTAGTTAGAATGTTTTCAAGAATCAGACCCAAAACATACTCAAAATCGATATTTAAGGTGCCTAAAAGTCAATATGTGAATGCATCTTCAGTACCCATTTATATCTCAAATTCAGGCTTTAAACACCCGAAAATTCGATATTTTGGGGTCCAAGAAGCGATCTGTACATGCCTACTCCGTGTTAGAGTACTTTAAAATACAGGCCCAAAACATGCTGAAAATAGATATTTTAGGTGCCTAAAAGTCGATATGTGTATGCATCTTCAGTACCCGTTTATATATCAATTTCAGGCTTAAAACACCCGAAAATTCGATATTTTGGGGTATAAGAAGCGATCTGTACATGCCTACTCAGTGCTAGAATTTTTTCAAAATATAGGCCCAAAACATGCTAAAAATCGATATTTTATGTGCCCAAAGTACATATCTCAAATTCAGGCACAAAACACCCGAAAATTCGATATTTAGGGGTCCCAGAAGCGATCTGTACATGCCTACTCCGTGTTAGAGTATCTTCAAAATACAAGCCCAAAACATACAGAAAATCGATCTTTTAGGTTCCCAAAAGTCGATATGTGCATGCATCTTCTGTACCCGTTTATATTTCAAATTCACGCTCAAAACACCCGAAAATTCGATATTTTGGGGTTCCAGAAGCGACCTGTACATGCCTACTCAGAGCTAGAATGTTTTCAAAATATAGGCTCAAAACATGCTAAAAATCGATATTTTAAGTGTCCAAAGTCGATATGTGCATGCATCTTCTGTACCCGTTTATATCTCAAATTCATGCTCAAAACACCCGAATATTCGCTATTTTTGGGGCCTAGAAGTGATCTGTACATGCCTACTCCTAGTTAGAATGTTTTCAAGATACAGACCCAAAACATTCTCAAAATCGATATTTTAGGTGCCTAAAAGTCGATATGTGCATGCATCTTCAGTACCCGTGTATATCTCAAATTCAGGCTTAAAACACCTGAAAATTCGATATTTTGGGGTCCAAGAAGCAATATGTACGTGCCTACTCCGTGTTAGAGTATTTTCAAAATAAGGGCCCAAAACAAGCTGAAAATCGATATTTTAGGTGCAAATTCAATATGTGCATGCATCTTCTGTACCCGTTTATATCACAAATTCAGGCTCAAAACACCCGAAAAATCGATATTTTTGGGTCCCAGAAGCGATCTGTACATGCCTACTCCGTGTTAGAGTATTTTCAAAATACAGGCCCAAAACATACTAAAAATCGATCTTTTAGGTTCCCAAAAGTCGATATGTGCATGCATCTTCTGTACCCGTTTATATTTCAAATTCAGGCTCAAAACACCCGAAAATTCGATATTTTGGGGTCCCAGAAGCGATCTGTACATGCCTACTCAGTGCTAGAATATTTTCAAAATATAGGCCCAAAACATGCTAAAAATCGATATTTTAGGTGCCCAAAGTCGATATCTCAAATTCAGGCACAATACACCCGAAAATTCGATATTTTGGGGTCCCAGAAGCGATCTGTACATGCCTACTCCGTGTTAGAGTATTTTCGAAATACAGGCCCAAAACATGCTGAAAATCGATATTTTAGGTGCCCAAAGTCAATATGTGCATGCATCTTCTGTACCCGTTTATATCTCAAATTCAGGCTTAAAACACCCGAAAATTCAATATTTTGGGGTCCCAGAAGCGATCTGTACATGCCTACTCAGTGCTAGAATATTTTCAAAATATAGGCCCAAAACATGCTAAAAATCGATATTTTATGTGCCCAAAGTCGATATCTCAAATTCAGTCAAAAAACACCCGAAAATTCGATATTTTGGGGGCCTAGAAGCGATCTGTACATGCCTACTCCTAGTTAGAATGTTATCAAGATACAGACCCAAAACATACTCAAAATCGATATATAAGGTGCCTAAAAGTCGATATGTGCATGCATCTTCAGTACCCGTTTATATATTAAATTAAGACTCAAAACATCCGAAAATTCGCTATTTTTGGGGCCTAGAAGCGACCTATACATGCCTACTCATAGTTAGAATGTTTTCAAGATACAGACCGAAAACATACTCTAAATCGATATTTAAGGTGCCTAAAAGTCGATATGTGCATGTATCTTCAGTACCCGTTTATATCTCAAATTCAGGCTTAAAACACCCGAAAATTCGATATTTTGGGGTCCAAGAAGCAATCTTTACATGCCTACTACGTGTTAGAGTATTTTCAAAATACAGGCCCAAAACATGCTGAAAATTGATATTTTAAGTGCAAAAGTTAATATGTGCATGTATCTTCTGTATCCGTTTATATCACAAATTCAGGCTAAAAACACCCGAAAATTCAATATTTTGGGGTCCCAGAAGCGATTTGTACATGCCTACTCAGTGCTAGAGTATTTTCAAACTATAGGCCCAAAACATGCTAAAAATCGATATTTAAGGTGACTAAAAGTCGATATGTGCATGCATCTTCAGTACCCGTTTATATCTCAAATTCCGGCTTAAAACACCCGAAAATTCGATATTTTGGGGTCCAAGAAGCGATCTGTACATACCTACTCCGTGTTAGAGTATTTAAAATACAGGCCCCAAAAACATGCTGAAAATCGATATTTTAGGTGCAAAAGTCAATATGTGCATGCATCTTCTGTACCCGTTTATATCACAAATTCAGGCTCAAAACTCCCGAAAATTCGATATTTTGGGGTCCCAGAAGCGATCTGTACATGCCTACTCCGTGTTAGAGTATTTTCAAAATACAGGCAAAAAAACATACTGAAAATCGATCTTTTAGGTTCTCAAAAGTCGATATGTGCATGCATCTTCTGTACCCGTTTATATTTCAAATTCAGGCTCAAAACACCCGAAAATTCGATATTTTGGGGTCCCAGAAGCGATCTGTACATGCCTACTCCTAGTTAGAATGTTTTCAAAATATAGGCTTAAAACATGCTAAAAATCGATATTTTAAGTGTCCAAAGTCCATATGGGCATGCATCTTCTGTACCCGTTTATATCTCAAATTCAGGCTCAAAACACCCGAAAATTCGCTATTTTTTGGGCCTAGAAGCTATCTGTACATGCCTACTCCTAGTTAGAATGTTTTCAAGATTCAGACCCAAAACATACTCAAAATCGATATTTAAGGTGCCTAAAAGTCAATATGTGCATGCATCTTCAGTACCCATTTATATCTCAAATTCAGGCTTAAAACACCCGAAAATTCGATATTTTGGGGTCCAAGAAGCGATCTGTACATGCCTACTCCGTGTTAGAGTATTTTCAAAATTCAGGCCCAAAACATGCTGAAAATCGATGTTTTAGGTGCACAAAGTCAATATGTGCATGCATCTTCTGTACCCGTTTATATTTCAAATTCAGGCTAAAAACACCCGAAAATTCGATATTTTGGGGTCCCAGAAGCGATCTGTACATGCCTACTCAGTGCTAGAATTTTTTCAAAACATAGGCCCAAAACATGCTAAAAATCGATATTTTATGTGCCCAAAGTCGATATCTCAAATTCAGGCACAAAACACCCGAAAATTCGATATTTAGGGGTCCCAGAAGCGATCTGTACATGCCTACTCCGTGTTAGAGTATTTTCAAAATACAAGCCCAAAACATACAGAAAATCGATCTTTTAGGTTCACAAAAGTCGATATGTGCATGCATCTTCTGTACCCGTTTATATTTCAAATTCAGGCTCAAAACACCCGAAAATTCGATATTTTGAGGTTACAGAAGCGATCTGTACATGCCTACTCAGAGCTAGAATGTTTTCAAAATATAGGCTCAAAACAAGCTAAAAATCGATATTTTAAGTGTTCAAAGTCGATATGTGCATGCATCTTCTGTACCCGTTTATATCTCAAATTCATGCTCAAAACACCCGAATATTCGCTATTTTGGGGGCCTAGAAGTGATCTGTACATGCCTACTCCTAGTTAGAATGATTTCAAGATACAGACCCAAAATATACTCAAAATCGATATTTTAGGTGCCTAAAAGTCGATATGTGCATGCATCTTCAGTACCCGTTTATATCTCAAATTCAGGCTTAAAACACCCGAAAATTCGATATTTTGGGGTCCAAGAAGCAATATGTACGTGCCTACTCCGTGTTAGAGTATTTTCAAAATAAGGGCCCAAAACAAGCTGGAAATCGATATTTTAGGTGCTATTTCAATATGTGCATGCATCTTCTGTACCCGTTTATATCACAAATTCAGGCTCAAAACACCCGAAAAATCGATATTTTTGGGTCCCAGAAGCGATCTGTACATGCCTACTCCGTGTTAGAGTATTTTCAAAATACAGGCCCAAAACATACTAAAAATCGATCTTTTAGGTTCCCAAAAGTCGATATGTGCATGCATCTTCTGTACCCGTTTATATTTCAAATTCAGGCTCAAGACACCCGAAAATTCGATATTTTGGGGTCCCAGAAGCGATCTGTACATGCCTACTCAGTGCTAGAGTATTTTCAAAATATAGGCCCAAAACATGCTAAAAATCGATATTTTAGGTGCCCAAAGTCGATATCTCAAATTCAGGCAGAATACACCCGAAAATTCGATATTTTGGGGTCCCAGAAGCGATCTGTACATGCCTACTCCGTGTTAGAGTATTTTCGAAATACAGGCCCAAAACATGCTGAAAATCGATATTTTAGGTGCCCAAAGTCAATATGTGCATGCATCTTCTGTACCCGTTTATATCTCAAATTCAGGCTCAAAACACCCGAAAATTCGGTATTTTTTGGGCCTAGAAGCGATCTGTACATGCCTACTCCTAGTTAGAATGTTTTCAAGATACAGGCCCAAAACATGCTCAAAATCGATATTTTAGGTGCCCAAAATTCGATATGTGCATGCATCTTCAGTAACAGTTTCTTTTTTAAAATCAGGCACAAAACACCCTAAAATTCGATATTTTGGGGTCCCAGAAGCGATCTGTACATGCCTACTCCGTGTTAGAGTATATTAAAAAAACAGGCCCAAAACATATAGAAAATCGATCTTTTATGTGCTTAAAAGTCGATATGTGTATGCATCTTCAGTACCCGTTTATATCTCAAATTCAGTCTTAAAACACCCGAAAATTCAATATTTTGGGGTCCCAGAAGCGATCTGTACATGCCTACTCAGTGCTAGAATGTTTTCAAAATATAGGCTCAAAACATGCAAAAAATCGATATTTTAAGTACAAAGTCGATATGTGCATGCATCTTCTGTACCCGTTTATATCTCAAATTCAGGCTCAAAACACCCGAAAATTCGCTATTTTTTGGGCCTAGAAGATATCTGTACATGCCTACTCCTAGTTAGAATGTTTTCAAGATTCAGACCCAAAACATGCTCAAAATCGATATTTTAGGTGCCTAGAAGTCAATATGTGAATGCATCTTCAGTACCCATTTATATCTCAAACTCAGGCTCAAAACACCCGAATATTCGCTATTTTTGGTGCCTAAAAGTGATCTGTACATGCCTACTCCGAGTTAGAATGATTTCAAGATACAGACTCAAAACATACTCAAAATCGATATTTTAGGTGCTTAAAAGTCGATATGTGCATGCATCTTCAGTACCCGTTTATATCTCAAATTCAGGCTTAAAACACCCAAAAATTCGATATTTTGAGGTCCAAGAAGCAATATGTACGTGCCTACTCCGTGTTAGAGTATTTTCAAAAAAAGGGCCAAAAGCATGCTGAAAATCGATATTTTAGGTGCCCAAACATCGATATGTGCATACATCTTCTGTACCCGTTTATATCTCAAATTCAGACTCCAAACATACCGAAAATTCGATATTTTTGGGCCCCAGAAGCGATTTGTACATGCCTACACAGTGCTAGAATGTTTTCAAAATATAGGCCCAAAACATGCAAAAAATCGATATTTTAGGTTCCCAAAGTCGATATCTCAAATTCAGGCACAAAACACCCGAAAATTCTTTATTTTGGGGTCCCAGAAGCGATATGTACATGCCTACTCCGTGTTAGAGTATTTTCAAAATACAGGCCCAAAACATGCTGAAAATCGATATTTTAGGAGCAAAAAGTCTATATGTGCATGCATCTTCTGTACCCGTTTATATCTCAAATTCAGGCTCAAAACACCCCAAAAATTCAATATTTTGGGGTCCCAGAAGCGATCTGTACATGCCTACTCAGTGCTAGAATATTTTCAAAATATAGGCCCAAAGCATGCTAAAAATCGATATTTTAGTTGCCCAAATTTGATATATCAAATTCAGGCACAAAACACCCGAAAATTCGATATTGTGTGTCCCAGAAGCGATCTGTACATGCCTACTCAGTGCTAGAAGGTTTTTAAATATAGGCTCAACACATGCTAAAAATCGATATTTTAAGTGCAAATTCAATATGTGCATGCATCTTCTGTACCTGTTTATATTTCAAATTCAGGCTCAAAACACCCGAAAATTCGATATTTTGGGGTCCCAGAAGCGATCTGTACATGCCTACTCAGTGCTAGAATATTTTAAAAATATAGGCCCAAAACATTCTAAAAATCGATATTTTAGGTGCCCAAAGTCGATATCTCCAATTCAGGCAAAAAACACCCGAAAATTCGATATTTTGGGGCCTAGAAGCGATCTGTACATGCCTACTCCTAGTTACAATGTCTTCAAGGTACAGACCCAAAACATACTCAAAATTGATATACATAAGATGCCTAAAAGTCGATATGTGCATGCATCTTCAGTACCCGTTTATATATCAAATTCAGGCTCAAAACACCCGAAAATTCGCTATTTTTGGAGCCTAGAAGCGATCTGTACATGCCTACTCATAGTTAGAATGTTTTCAAGATACAGACCCAAAACATACTCAAAATCGATATTTAAGGTGCCTAAAAGTCGATATGTGCATGCATCTTCAGGACCCGTTTATATCTCAAAATCAGGCACAAAACACCGGAAAATTTGATATTTTGGGGTCCCAGAAGCGATCTGTACATGCCTACTCCATGTTAGAGTATTTTCAAAATACAGGCCTAAAACATACTGAAAATCGATCTTTTACGTGCCCAAACTTCGATATGTGCATACATGTTCTGTACCCGTTTATATCTCAAATTCAGGCTCCAAACATACCGAAAATTCGATATTTTGGGGCCCCAGAAGCGATTTGTACATGCCTTCACAGTGCTAGAATGTTTTCAAAATATAGGCCCAAAACATGCAAAAAATCGATATTTAAGGTGCCCAAAGTCGATATCTCAAATTCAGGTACAAATCACCCGAAAATTCTTTATTTTTGGGTCCCAGAATTGATCTGTACATGCCTACTCAGTGCTTGAAGGTTTTTAAATATAGGCTCAACACATGCTAAAAATCGACATTTTAAGTGCAGTCAATATGTGCATGCATCTTCTGTACCAGTTTATATCTCAAATTCAGGCTCAAAACACCCGAAAATTCGATATTTTGGGGTCCAAGAAGCGATCTGTACGTGCCTAATCAGTGCTAGAATGTTTTCAAAGTATAGGCTCAAAACATGCTAAAAATCGATATTTTAAGTGTCGAAAGTCGATATGTGCATGCATCTTCTGGACCCGTTTATATCTCAAATTCAGGCACAAAACACCCGAAAATTCGCTATTTTGGGGGCCTAGAAGCGATCTGTACATGCCTACTCTTAGTTAGAATTTTTCAAGATACAGACCCAAAACATACTCAAAATCGATATTTTAGGTGCCTAAAAGTCGATATGTGCATGTATCTTCAGTACCCGTTTATATCTCAAATTCAGGCTTAAAGCACCCGAAATTTCGATATTTTGGGGTCCAAGAAGCGATCTGTACATGCCTACTCCGTGTTAGAGTATTTTCAAAATACAGGCTCAAAACATGCTGAAAATCGATATTTTAGGTGTAAAAGTCAATATGTCCATGCATCTTCTGTATACGTTTATACTTCAAATTCAGGCTTAAAACACCCGAAAATTTGATATTTTGGGGTCCCAGAAGCGATCTGTTCATGCCTACTCAGTGCTAGAATGTTTTCAAAATATAGGCTCAAAACATGATAAAAATCGATATTTTAAGTGTCCAAAGTCGATATGTGCTTGCATCTTCTGTACCCGTTTATATCTCAAATTCAGGCTTAAAACATCCGAAAATTCGGTATTTTTGGGGCCTACAAGCGATGTGTACATGCCTACTCTTAGTTAGAATGTTTTCAAGATACAGACCCAAAACATACTCAAAATCGATATTTTAGGTGCCAAAAAGACGATATGTGCATGCATTTTCAGTACCCGATTATATCACAAATTCAGGCTGAAAACACCCGAAAAATCGATATTTTTGGGTCCCAGAAGCGATCTGTACATGCCTACTCAGATACAGGCCCAAAACATGCTGAAAATCGATATTTTAGGTGCCCAAAGTCTATATGTGGATGCATCTTCTGTACCCGTTTATATCTCAAATTTAGCCTCAAAACACCCGAAAAATCAATATTTTGGGGTCCCAGAAGCGATCTATACATGCCTACTCAGTGCAAGAATATTTTCAAAATATAGGCCCAAAAACATGCTAAAAATCGATAATTTAGGTGCCCAAATTCGATATCTCAAATTCAGACACAAAACATCCGAAAATTCGATATTTTGGGGTCCCAGAAGCGATCTGTACATGCTTACTCCGTGTTAGAGTATTTTCAAGATACAGGCCCAAAACATACTGAAAATCGATCTTTTAGGTGCCCCAAAGTCGATATGTGCATGCATCTTCTGTACCCGTTTATATCTCAAATTCAGGCTCAAAACACCCGAAAATTCAATATTTTGGGGTCCCAGAAGCAATTCGTAAATACTTACTCAATGCTGGAATATTTTAGAAATATAGGCCCAAAACATGCTAAAAATCGATATTTTATGTGCCCGAAGTCGATATCTTAAATTCAGGCACAAAACACCCGAAAATTCGATATTTTGTGGTCCCAGAAGCGATCTGTACATGCCTACTCCGTGTTAGAGTATTTTCAAAATACAGGCCAAAAACATACTGAAAATCGATCTTTTAGGTTCCCAAAAGTCGATATGTGCATGTATCTTCTGTACCCGTTTATATCACAAATTCAAGCTTAAAACACCCGAAAATTCGATATTTTGGGGTCCAAGAAGCGATTTGTACATGACTACTCCGTGTTAGAGTATTTTCAAAATTCAGGCCCAAGACATGCTGAAAATCGATATTTTAAGTGTCCAAAGTCGGTATGTGCATGCATCTTCTGTACCCGTTTATATCTCAAATTCAGGCTCAAAACACCCGAAAACTCGGTATTTTTCGGTCATAGAAGCGATCTGTACATACCTACTCCTAGTTAGAATGTTTTCAAGATACAGACCCAAATCATGCTCAAAATCGATATTTTAGGTGCCCAGAATTCGATATGTGCATGTATCTTCTGTACCCGTTTATATCACAAATTTAGGCACAAAACACCCAAAAATTCATTATATTGGGGTCCCAGAAGCAATCTGTACATGCCTACTCAGATACAGGCCCAAAACATGCTTAAAATCGATATTTTAGGTGCCCAAAGTCAATATGTGTATGCATCTACTGAACCCGTTTATATCTCAAATTCAGGCTTAAAACACCCGAAAAATCGATATTTTGGGGTCCAAGAAGCTATCTGTACATGCCTACTCAGTGCTAGAATGTTTTTAAAATATAGGCTCAAAACATGCTAAAAATCGATATTTTAAGTGTCCAAAGTCGATATGTGCTTGCATCTTCTGTACCCGTTTATATTTCAAATTCAGGCTTAAAACACCCAAAAATTCCATATTTTTGGGTCCCAGAAGCGATCTGTACATGCCTACTCAGTGCTAAAATGTTTTCAAAATATAGGATCAAAACATGCTAAAAATCGATATTTTAAGTGTCCAAAGTCGATATGTGCATGTATCTTCTGTACGCGTTTATATCTCAAATTCAGGCCTAAAACACCCGAATATTCGATATGTTGGGGTCCCAGAAGCGATCTGTACATGCCTACTCAGTGCTAGAATATTTTCAAAATATAGGCCAAAAACATGCTAAAAATCGATATTTTATGTGCCCAAAGTCGAGATCTCAAATTCAGGCACAAAACACCCGAAAATTCGATATTTGAGGTCCCAGAAGCGATCTGTACATGCCTACTCCGTGTTAGAATATTTTCAAAATATAGGCCTAAAACATGCTAAAAATCGATATTTTATGTGCCCAAAGTCGATATCCCAAATTCAGGCACAAAACACCCGAAACTTCGATATTTTGGGGTCCCAGAAGCGATCTGTACATGCCTACTCCGTGTTAGAGTATTTTCAAAATACAGGCCAAAAACATACATAAAATTGATCTTTTAGGTTCCCAAAAGTCGATACGTGCATGAATCTTCTGTACCCGTTTATATCTCAAATTTAGGCTCAAAACACCCGAAAAATCGGTAATTTTGGGGCCTAGAAGCGATCTGTACGTGCCTACTCCTAGTTAGAATGTTTTCAAGATACAGACCCAAAACATGCCCAAAATCGATATTTTAGGCGCTTAAGATTCGATATGTGCATGCATCTTCAGTACCCGTTTATATCCCAAATTCAACCTCAAAACACCCGAAAATTCCATATTTTTGGGTCCCAGAAGCGATCTGTACATGCCTACTCAGTGCTAGAATGTTTTCAAAATATAGGCTCAAAACATGCAAAAAATCGATATTTTAAGTGTCCAAAGTCAATATGTGCATGCATCTTCTGTACCCGTTTATATCTCAAATTCAGGCTCAAAACACCCGAAAAATCGGTATTTTTGGGGCCTAGAAGCGATCTGTACATGCCTACTCCTAGTTAGAATGTTTTCAAGATACAGACCCTAAACATGCCCAAAATCGATATTTTAGGTGCTTAAAATTCGATATGTGCATGCATCTTCAGTACCCGTTTATATCCCAAATTCAACCTCAAAACACTCGAAAATTCGATATTTTTGGGTCCCAGAAGCGATCTGTACATGCCTACTCAGTGCTAGAATGTTTTCAAAATATAGGCCCAAAACATGCTAAAAATCGATATTTTATGTGCCCAAAGTCGATATCTCAAATTCAGGCACAAAACACCCGAAAATTCGATATTTTAGGGTCCAAGAAGCGATCTGTACATGCCTACTCCGTGTTAGAGTATTTTCAAAATACAGGCCCAAAACATGCTAAAAATCGATATTTTAGGTGCAAAAGTCAATTTTGTGCATGCATCTTCTTTACCCGTTTATATCACAAATTCAGGCTCAAAACACCCGAAAAATCGATATTTTTGTGTCCCAGATGCAATCTGTACATGCCTACTCCGTTATAGAGTATTTTCAAAATACAGGCCCAAAACATTCTAAAAATCGATCTTTTAGGTTCCCAAAAGTCGATATGTGCATATATCATCTGTACCCGTTTATATCTCAAATTCATGCTCAAAACATCCGAAAATTGGGATTTTTTGGGGCCTAGAAGCGATGCGTACATGCCTACTCCTAGTTAGAATGTTCTCAAGATACAGACCCATAACATACTCAAAATTTATATTTTAGGTGCATAAAAGTCGATATGTGCATTCATCTTCAGTACCCGTTTATATCTCCAATTCAGGCTAAAAACACCCGAAAATTCGATATTTTGGGGTCCAAGAAGCGATCTGTACATGCTTACTCCATGTTAGAGTATTTTCAAGATTCAGGCCCAAAACATGATGAAAATCGATATTTTTGGTGCCCAAAGTTAATATGTGCATGCATCTTCTGTACCCGTTTACATCACAAATTCAGGCTCAAAACACCCGAAAAATCTATATTTTTGGGTCCCAGAAGCAATCTGTACATGCCTATTCAGATACAGGCCCAAAACATGCTTAAAATCGATATTTTAGGTGCCCAAAGTCAATATGTGTAAGCATCTTTTGCACCCTTTTATATCCCAAATTCAACCTCAAAACACCCGAAAATTCCATATTTCTGGGTCCCAGAAGCGATCTGTACATGCCTACTCAGTGCTAGAATGTTTTCAAAATATAGGCTCAAAACATGCTAAAAATCGATATTTCCAAAGTCGATATGTGCATGCATCTTCTGTACCCGTTTATATGTCAAATTCAGGCTCAAAACACCCGAAAAATCGGTATTTGGGGGCCTAGAAGCGATCTGTACATGCATACTCCTAGTTAGAATGTTTTCAAGATACAGTCACAAAACATGCCCAAAATCGAAATTTTAAGTGTCCAAAGTCTGTATGTGCATGCATCTTCTGTACCCGTTTATATCTCAAATTCAGGCTCAAAACACCCGAAAATTCGGCATTTTTGGGGCCTAGAAGCGATCTGTACATGCATACTCCTAGTTAGAATGTTTTCAAGATACAGACCCAAAACATACTGAAAATCGATCTTTTAGGTGCCCAAAAGTCGATATGTGCAAACATCTTCTTTACCCGTTTATATCTCAAATTCAGGCTAAAAACACACAGACAATTCGATATTTTAGGGCCCCAGAAGTGATTTGTAGATGCCTAGACAGTGCTAGAATGTTTTCAAAATATAGGCCCAAAACATGCTAAAAATCGATATTTTAAGTGTCCAAAGTCGATATGTGCATGCATCTTCTGTATCCGTTTATATGTCAAATTCAGGCTCAAAACACCCGAAAATTCGGTATTTTTGGGGCCTAGAAGCGATCTGTACATGCATACTCCTAGTTAGAATGTTTTCAAGATACAGACCCAAAACATGCCCAAAATCGATATTTTAAGTGTCCAAAGTCGGTATGTGCATGCATCTTCTGTACCCGTTTATATCTCAAATTCAGGCTCAAAGCACCCGAAAATTCGATATTTTTTTGTCCTAGAAGCGATCTGTACATACCTACTCCTAGTTAGAATGTTTTCAAGATACAGACCTAAATCATGCTCAAAATCGATATTTTAGGTGCCCAGAATTCGATATGTGCATGTATCTTCTGTACCCGTTTATATCACAAATTCAGGCACAAAACACCCAAAAATTCAATATATTGGGGTCCCAGAAGCAATCTGCACATGCCTACTAAGATACAGGCCCAAAACATGCTTAAAATCGATATTTTAGGTGCCCAAAGTCAATATGTGTATGCATCTACTGAACCCGTTTATATCCCAAATTCAACCTCAAAACACCCGAAAATTCGATATTTTTGGGTGTCAGAAGCGATCTGTACATGCCTACTCAGTGCTAGAATGTTTTTAAAATATAGGCTCAAAACATGCTAAAAATCGATATTTTAAGTGTCCAAAGTCGATATGTGCATTCATCGTCTGTACCCGTTTATATCTCAAATTCAGGCTCAAAACACCCGAAAATCCGGCATTTTTGGGGCCTAGAAGCGATCTGTACATGCCTACTCCTAGTTAGAATGTTTTCAAGATACAGACCCAAAACATGCTCAAAATCGATATTTTAGGTGCCCAAAATTCGATATGTGCATGCTTCCTCAGTACCCGTTTATATCTCAAATTCAGGCTCAAAACAACCGAAAATTCGATATTTTGTGGTCCCACAAGCGATCTGTACATGCCTACTCCGTGTTAGAGTATTTTCAAAATACAGGCCCAAACATACTGAAAATCGATCTTTTTGTTCCCAAAAGTCGATATGTGCAAACATCTTCTTAACCCGTTTATATCTCAAATTCAGGCTCCAAACACACAGCAAATTCGATATTTTAGGGCCCCAGAAGTGATTTGTAGATGCCTACACAGTGCTAGAATGTTTTCAAAATATAGGCTCAAAACATGCTAAAAGTCGATATTTTAAGTGTCCAAAGTCGATATGTGCATGCATCTTCTGTACCCGTTTATATCACAAATTCAGGCTCAAAACACCCGAAAATTCGATATTTTTGGGTCCCAGAAGCGATCTGTACATGCCTACTCCGTGTTAGAGTATTTTCAAAATACAGGCCCAAAACATATTGAAAATCGATCTTTTAGGTGCCCAAAAGTCAATATGTGCAAACATCTACTTTACACGTTTATATCTCAAATTCAGGCTCCAAACACACAGAAAATTCGATATTTTAGGGCCCCAGAAGTGATTTGTAGATGCCTAGACAGTGCTAGAATGTTTTCAAAATATAGGCTCAAAACATGCTAAAAATCGATATTTTAAGTGTCCAAAGTCGATATGTACATGCATCTTCTGTACCCGTTTATATCTCAAATTCAGGCTCAAAACACCCGAAAATTCGATATTTTGGGGTCCCAGAAGCGATCTGTACATGTCTACTCCGTGTTAGAGCATTTTCAAAATACAGGCCAAAAATATACTACAAATCGATATTTTAAGTGCTCAAAAGTCGATATGTGAATGCATCTTCTGTACCCGTTTAAATCTCACATTCAGGCTCCAAACACCTGAAAATTCGGTATTTTGGGGTCCAGAAAGCGATCTGTACATGCCTACTCAGATACAGGCCCAAAACATGCTGAAAATCGATATTTTAGGTGCCCAAAGTCAATATGTGTAAGCATCTTTTGCACCCTTTTATATCCCAAATTCAACCTCAAAACACCCGAAAATTCCATATTTTTGGGTCCCAGAAGCGATCTGTACATGCCTACTCAGTGCTAGAATGTTTTCAAAATATAGGCTCAAAACATCCAAAAAATCGATATTTTAAGTGTCCAAAGTCAATATGTGCATGCATCTTCTGTACCCGTTTATATCTCAAATTCAGGCTCAAAACACCCGAAAAATCGGTATTTTTGGGGCCTAGAAGCGATCTGTACATGCCTACTCCTAGTTAGAATGTTTTCAAGATACAGACCCTAAACATGCCCAAAATCGATATTTTAGGTGCTTAAAATTCGATATGTGCATGCATCTTCAGTACCCGTTTATATCCCAAATTCAACCTCAAAACACTCGAAAATTCGATAGTTTTGGGTCCCAGAAGCGATCTGTACATGCCTACTCAGTGCTAGAATGTTTTCAAAATATAGGCCCAAAACATGCTAAAAATCGATATTTTAAGTGTCCAAAGTCGATATGTGCATTCATCTTCTGTACCCGTTTATATCACAAATTCAGGCTCAAAACACCCGAAAATCCGATATATTGGGGTCCCAGAACCGATCTGTACATGCCTATTCAGTGCTAGAATATTTTCATAATATAGGCCCAAAACATGCTAAAAATCGATATTTTATTTGCCTAAAGTCGATATCTCAAATTTAGGCACAAAACACACGAAAATTCGATATTTTGGGGTCCCAGAAGCGATCTGTACATGCCTACTCCATGTTAGAGTATTTTCAAAATACAGGCCTAAAACATACAGAAAATCGATCTTTTAGGTTCCCAAAAGTCGATATGTGCATGTATTTTCTGTACCCGTTTATATCACAAATTCAGGCTTAAAACACCCGAAAATTCGATTTTGTGGGGTCCAAGAAGCGATCTGTACATGCCTACTCCGTGTTAGAGTAATTTCAAAATTCAGGCCCAAAACATGCTGAAAATCGATATTTTAGGTGCCCAAAGTCAATATGTGCATTCATCTTCTGTACCCGTTTATATCACAAATTCAGTCTCAAAACACCCGAAAACTCGATATTTTTGGGTCCTAGAAGCGATCTGTACATGCCTACTCCTAGTTAGAATGTTTTCAAGATACAGTCCCAAAACATGCTCAAAATCGATATTATAGGTGCCCAAAAGTCGATATGTGCATGCATCTTCAGTAACCGTTTATATCACAAATTCAGGCACAAAACACCCAAAAATTCAATATATTGGGGTCCCAGAAGCAATCTTTACATGCCTACTCAGATACTGGCCTAAAACATGCTTAAAATCGATATTTTAGGTGCCCAAAGTCAATATGTGTATGCATCTACTGAACCCGTTTATATCCCAAATTCAACCTCAAAACACCCGAAAATTCGATATTTTTGGGTCCCAGAAGCGATCTATACATACCTACTCAGTGCTAAAAAAATTTCAAAATATAGGCTCAAAACATGCTAAAAATCGATATTTTAAGTGTCCAAAGTCGATATGTGCATGCATCTTCTGTACCCTTTTATATCTCGAATTCAGGCTCAAAACACCCAAAAATTCGGTATTTTGGGGGCCTAGAAGCGATCTGTACATGCCTACTCCTAATTAGAATGTTTTCAAGATACAGACCTAAAACATGCTCAAAATCGATATTTTAGGTGCCCAAAATTCGATATGTGCATTCATCCTCGGTACCCGTTTATATCTCAAATTCAGGCTCAAAACGCCCGAAAATTCGATATTTTGGGGTCCCAGAAGCGATCTGTACATGCTTACTCCATGTTAGAGTATTTTCAAAATACAGGCCCAAAACATACTGAAAATCGATCTTTTAGGTGCCCAAAAGTCGATATGTGCATGCATCTTCTGTACGCGTTTATATCTTAAATTCAGGATTAAAACACCCGAAAATTCGATATATTGGGGTCCCAGAACCGATCTGTACATGCCTATTCAGTGCTAGAATATTTTCATAATATAGGCCCAAAACATGCTAAAAATCGATATTTTATTTGCCTAAAGTCGATATCTCAAATTTAGGCACAAAACACACGAAAATTCGATATTTTGGGGTCCCAGAAGCGATCTGTACATGCCTACTCCATGTTAGAGTATTTTCAAAATACAGGCCTAAAACATACAGAAAATCGATCTTTTAGGTTCCCAAAAGTCGATATGTGCATGTATTTTCTGTACCCGTTTATATCACAAATTCAGGCTTAAAACACCCGAAAATTCGATTTTGTGGGGTCCAAGAAGCGATCTGTACATGCCTACTCCGTGTTAGAGTAATTTCAAAATTCAGGCCCAAAACATGCTGAAAATCGATATTTTAGGTGCCCAAAGTCAATATGTGCATTCATCTTCTGTACCCGTTTATATCACAAATTCAGTCTCAAAACACCCGAAAACTCGATATTTCTGGGTCCTAGAAGCGATCTGTACATGCCTACTCCTAGTTAGAATGTTTTCAAGATACAGTCCCAAAACATGCTCAAAATCGATATTATAGGTGCCCAAAAGTCGATATGTGCGTGCATCTTCAGTACCCGTTTATATCACAAATTCAGGCACAAAACACCCAAAAATTCAATATATTGGGGTCCCAGAAGCAATCTTTACATGCCTACTCAGATACTGGCCTAAAACATGCTTAAAATCGATATTTTAGGTGCCCAAATTCAATATGTGTATGCATCTACTGAACCCGTTTATATCCCAAATTCAACCTCAAAACACCCGAAAATTCGATATTTTTGGGTCCCAGAAGCGATCTATACATACCTACTCAGTGCTAAAAAATTTTCAAAATATAGGCTCAAAACATGCTAAAAATCGATATTTTAAGTGTCCAAAGTCGATATGTGCATGCATCTTCTGTACCCTTTTATATCTCGAATTCAGGCTCAAAACACCCAAAAATTCGGTATTTTGGGGGCCTAGAAGCGATCTGTACATGCCTACTCCTAATTAGAATGTTTTCAAGATACAGACCTAAAACATGCTCAAAATCGATATTTTAGGTGCCCAAAATTCGATATGTGCATTCATCCTCGGTACCCGTTTATATCTCAAATTCAGGCCCAAAACGCCCGAAAATTCGATATTTTGGGGTCCCAGAAGCGATCTGTACATGCTTACTCCATGTTAGAGTATTTTCAAAATACAGGCCCAAAACATACTGAAAATCGATCTTTTAGGTGCCCAAAAGTCGATATGTGCATGCATCTTCTGTACGCGTTTATATCTTAAATTCAGGCTTAAAACACCCGAAAATTCGATATATTGGGGTCCCAGAACCGATCTGTACATGCCTATTCAGTGCTAGAATATTTTCATAATATAGGCCCAAAACATGCTAAAAATCGATATTTTATTTGCCCAAAGTCGATATCTCAAATTCAGGCACAAAACACACGAAAATTCGACATTTTGGGGTCCCAGAAGCGATCTGTACATGCCTACTCCATGTTAGAGTATTTTCAATATAAAGGCCCAAAACATACAGAAAATCGATCTTTTAGGTTCCAAAAAGTCGATATGTGCAAGTATTTTCTGTACCCGTTTATATCACAAATTCAGGCTTAAAACACCCGAAAATTCGATATTTTGGGGTCCAAGAAGCGATCTGTACATGCCTACTCCGTGTTAGAGTAATTTCAAAATTCAGGCCCAAAACATGCTGAAAATCGTTATTTTAGGTGCCCAAAGTCAATATGTGCATGCATCTTCTGTACCCGTTTATATCTCAAATTCAGTCTCAAAACACCCGAAAACTCGATATTTTTGGGTCCTAGAAGCGATCTGTACATGCCTACTCCTAGTTAGAATGTTTTCAAGATACAGTCCCAAAACATGTTAAAAATCGATATTATAGGTGCCCAAAATTCGATATTGCATGCATCTTCAGTACACGTTTATATCTCAAATTCAGGCTCAAAGCACCCGAAAATTCAAAATTTTTGGGTCCAAGAAGCGATCTGTACATGCCTACTCCGTGTTAGAGTATTTTCAAAAGAGAGGCCCAAAACATGCTAAAAATCGATATTTTAGGTGTCTCAAGTCGATATCTCAAATTCAGGCACAAAACACTCGAAAATTCGATATTTTGGGATCCCAGAAGCGATCTTTACATGCCTACTCGATGTTAGAGTATTTTCAAAATACAAGCCCAAAACATACTGAAAATCGATCTTTTAGATGACCAAAAGTCGATATGTGCATGCATGTTCTGTACCCGTTTATATCTCAAATTTAGGCTCCAAAAACCCGAAAATTCAATATTTTGGTGTCCCAGAAGTGATCTGTACATGCCTACTCAGTGCTAGAATATTTTTAAAATATAGGCCCAAAACATGCTAAAAATCGATATTTTAGGTGCCCAAATTCGATATCTCAAATTCAAACACAAAACACCCGAAAATTGGATATTTTTGGGTCCTAGAAGCGATCTGTACATGCCTACTCTGTGTTATGGTATTTTCAAAATACAGGCCCAAAACATACAGAAAATCGATCTTTTCGGTGCCCAAAAGTCGATATGTGCATGCATCTTCTGTACCCGTTTATATCTCATATTAAGGCTCAAAACACCCGTAAATTCGGTATTTTTGGGGCCTAGAAGCGATCTGTACATGCCTTATCAGTGCTAGAACATTTTCAAAATATAGGAAAAAAAACATGCTAAAAATCGATATTTTAGGTGCCCAAAGTCGTTATCTTAAATATAGGCCCAAAACACCCGAAAATTCGATATTTTGGGGTCCCAGAAGCGATCTGTACATGCCTACTCCGTGTTAGAGTATTTTCAAAATGCAGGCCCAAAACATACTAAAAAACGATATTTTAGGTGCGCAAAAGTCAATATGTGCATGAATCTTCTGTACCCGTTTATATCTCACATTCAGGCTTCAAGCACCCGAACATTCGGTATTTTTGGGTCCCAGAAGCGATCTGTACATGCCTACTCAGATACAGGCCCAAAACATGCGGAAAGTCGATATTTTAGGTGCCCAAAGTCAATATGTGTATTCATCTTCTGCACCCGTTTATATCCCAAATTCAACCTCAAAACACCCGAAAAATCGATATTTTTGGGTCCCAGAAGCGATCTGTACATGCCTACTCAATGCTAGAATGTTTTCAAAATATAGGCTCAAAACATGCTAAAAATCGATATTTTAAGTGTCCAAAGTCGATATGTGCATGAATCTTCTGTACCCGTTCATATCTCAAATTCATGCTCAAAACACCGAAAAATCGGTAATTTGGTGGCCTAGAAGCGATCTGTACATGCCTATTCCTAGTAAGAATGTTTTCAAGATACAGACCCAAAACATGCTCAAAATCGATATTTTAGGTGCCCAAAATTCGATATGTGCATGCATCTTCAGTACCCGTTTATATCTCAAATTCAGGCTCAAAACACCCGAAAATTCGATATTTTTGGGTCCCAAATGCGATCTGTACATGCCTACTCAGAGCTAGAATATTTTCAAAATATAGGCCCAAAACATGCTAAAAATCAATATTTTATGTGCCCAAAGTCGATATCTCAAATTCAGGCACAAAACACCCGAAAATTCGATATTTTGGGGTCCCAGAAGCGATCTGTAAATGCCTACTTCGTGTTAGAGTATTTTCAAAATACAGGCCCAAAACATGCTGAAAATCGACATTTTAGGTGCAAAAGTCAATTTTGTGCATCAATCTTCTGTACCCGATTATATCACAAATTCAGGCTCAAAACTCCCGAAAAATCGATATTGTTGGGTCCAAGAAGCAATCTGTACATGCCTACTCCGTGTTAGAGTATTTACAAAATACAGGCCCAAAACATACTGAAAATCGATCTTTTAGGTTCCCAAAAGTCGATATGTGCATGCATCTTCTGTACCCGTTTATATTTCAAAGTCAGGCTCAAAACACCCGAAAATTCGATATTTTGGGGTCCCAGAAGCGATCTGTACAAGCCTACTCAGTGCTAGAATGTTTTCAAAATATAGGCTCAAAACATGATAAAAATCGATATTTTAAGTGTCCAAAGTCGATTTGTGCATGTATCTTCTGTACCCGTTTATATCTCAAATTCGTGCTCAAAACATCCGAAAATTGGGATTTTTTGGGGCCTAGAAGCGATGTGTACATGCCTACTCCTAGTTAGAATGTTTTCAAGATACAGACCCATAACATACTCAAAATCGATATTTTAGGTGCCTAAAAGTCGATATGTGCATTCATCTTCAGTACCCGTTTATATCTCAAATTCAGGCTTAAAACACCCGATAATTCGATATTTTGGGGTCGAAGAAGCGATCTGTACATGCCTACTCCGTGTTAGAGTATTTTCAAGATTCAGGCCCAAAACATGCTGAAAATCGATATTTTAGGTGCCTAAAGTCAATATGTGCATGCATCTTCTGTACCCGTTTATATAACGAATTCAGGCTCAAAACACCCGAAAAATCGATATTTTTGGGTCCCAGAAGCGATCTGTACATGCCTACTCAGATACAGGCACAAAACATGCTGAAAATCGATATTTTAGGTGCCCAAAGTCAATATGTGTATGCATATTCTGCACCCGTTTATATCCCAAATTCAACCTCAATACACCCGA
The DNA here is from genome assembly GCA_033782935.1 of Petrolisthes cinctipes. Taxonomy (NCBI): domain Eukaryota; kingdom Metazoa; phylum Arthropoda; class Malacostraca; order Decapoda; family Porcellanidae; genus Petrolisthes; species Petrolisthes cinctipes. Next base: position 798,122 of record JAWQEG010000014.1, read on the forward strand.
AATTTCCATATTTTTGGGTCCCAGAAGCGATCTGTACATGCCTCCTCAGTGCAAGAATGTTTTCAAAATATAGGCTCAAAACATGTAAAAAATCGATATTTTAAGTGTCCAAAGTCAATATGTGCATGCATCTTCTGTACGCGCTTATATCTCAAATTCAGGCTTAAAACACCCGAAAATTCGATATTTTGGGGTCCCAGAACCGATCTGTACATGCCTACTCAGTGCTAGAATATTTTCAAAATATAGGCCCAAAACATGCTAAAAATCGATATTTTATGTGCAAAAAGTCGATATCTCAAATTCAGGCACAAAACACCCGAAAATTCGATATTTTGGGGTCCCAGAAGCTATCTGTACATGCCTACTCCGTGTTAGAGTATTTTCAAAATACAGGCCCAAAACATACAGAAAATCGATATTTTAGGTGCCTAAAAGTCGATATGTGCATGCATCTTCAGTACCCGTTTATATCTCAAATTCAGGCTTAAAACACCCGAAAATTCGATATTTTGGGGTCCAAGAAGCTATCTGTACATGCTTACTCCGTGTTAGAGTATTTTCAAAATACAGGCCTAAAACATGCTGAAAATCGATATTTTTGGTGCAAAAGTCAATTTTGTGCATGAATCTTCTGTACCCGTTTATATCACAAATTCAGGGTCAAAACACCCGATAAATCGATATTTTTGGGGCCTAGAAGCGATGTGTACATGCCTATTCCTAGTTCGAATGTTTTCAAGATACAGACCCATAACATACTCAAAATCGATATTTTAGGTGCCTAAAAGTCGATATGTGCATTCATCTTCAGTGCCCGTTTATATCTCAAATTCAGACTTAAAACACCCGAAAATTCAATATTTTGGGGTCCAAGAAGCGATCTGTACATGCCTACTCCGTGTTAGAGTATTTTCAAAATACAGGCCCAAAACATGCTGAAAATCGATATTTTAAGTGTCCAAAGTCAATATGTGCATGCATCTTCTGTTCGCGCTTATATCTCAAATTCAGGCTTAAAACACCCGAAAATTCGATATTTTGGGGTCCCAGAAGCGATCTGAACATGCCTACTCAGATACAGGCACAAAACATACTGAAAATCGATATTTTAGGTGCCCAAAGTCAATATGTGTATGCATCTTCTGCACCCGTTTATATCCCAAATTCAACCTCAATACACCCGAAATTTCCATATTTTTGGGTCCCAGAAGCGATCTGTACATGCCTACTCAGTGCAAGAATGTTTTCAAAATATAGGCTCAAAACATGAAAAAAATCGATATTTTAAGTGTCCAAAGTCAATATGTGAATGCATCTTCTGTACGCGCCTATATCTCAAATTCAGGCTTAAAACACCCGAAAATTCGATATTTTGGGGTCCCAGAACCGATCTGTACATGCCTACTCAGTGCTAGAATATTTTCAAAACATAGGCCCAAAACATGCTAAAAATCGATATTTTATGTGCAAAAAGTCGATATCTCAAATTCAGGCACAAAACACCCGAAAATTCGATATTTTGGGGTCCCAGAAGCTATCTGTACATGCCTACTCCGTGTTAGAGTATTTTCATAATACAGGCCCAAAACATACAGAAAATCGATATTTTAGGTTCCCAAAAGTCGATATGTGCATGCATCTTCAGTACCCGTTTATATCTCAAATTCAGGCTTAAAACATCCGAAAATTCGATATTTTGGGGTCCAAGAAGCGATCTGTACATGCCTACTCCGTGTTAGAATGTTTTCAAAATATAGGGCCAAAACATGCTAAAAATCGATATTTTATGTGCCCAAAGTCGATATATCAAATTCAGGCACAAATCACCCGAAAATTCGATATTTTGGTGTCCCAGAAGCGATCTGTACATGCCTACTCCGTGTTAGAGTATTTTCAAAATACAGGCCCAAAACATACAGAAAATCGATATTTTAGGTGCCTAAAAGTCGATATGTGCATGCATCTTCAGTACCCGTTTATATCTCAAATTCAGGCTTAAAACACCCGAAAATTCGATATTTTGGGGTCCAAGAAGCGATCTGTACATGCCTACTCCGTGTTAGAGTATTTTCAAAATACAGGCCCAAAACATACTGAAAATCGATCTTTTAGGTTCCCAAAAGTCGATATGTGCATGCATCTTCTGTACCCGTTTATATTTCAAATTCAGGCTCAAAACACCCGAAAATTCGATATTTTGGGGTCCCAGAAGCGATCTGTTCAAGCCTACTCAGTGCTAGAATGTTTTCAAAATACAGGCTCAAAACATGATAAAAATCGATATTTTAAGTGTCCAAAGTCGATATGTGCATGTATCTTCTGTACCCGTTTATATCTCAAATTCATGCTCAGAACATCCGAAAATTGGGATTTTGGGGGGCCTAGAAGAGATGTGTACATGCCTACTCCTAGTTAGAATGTTTTCAAAATACAGACCCATAACATACTCAAAATCGATATTTTAGGTGCCTATAAGTCGATATGTTCATTCATCTTCAGTACCCGTTTATATCTCAAATTCAGGCTTAAAACACCCGAAAATTCGATATTTTGGGGTCCAAGAAGCGATCTGTACATGCCTACTACGTGTTAGAGTATTTTCATGATTCAGGCCCAAAACATGCTGTAAATCGATATTTTAGGTGCCCAAAGTCAATATGAGCATGCATCTTCTGTACCCGTTTATATCACAAATTCAGGCTCAAAACACCCAAAAAATCGATATTTTTGTGTCCCAGAAGTGATCTGTACATGCCTACTCAGATTCAGGCCCAAAACATGCTGAAAATCGATATTTTAGGTGCCCAAAGTCAATATGTGTATGCATTTTCTGCACCCGTTTATATCCCAAATTCAACCTCAAAACACCCGAAAATTCCATATATTTGGGTCCCAGAAGCGATGTGTACATGCCTACTCAGTGCTAGAATGTTTTCAAAATATAGGCTCAAAACATGCAAAAAATCGATATTTTATGTGTCCAAAGTCAATATGTGCATGCATCTTCTGTACGCGTTTATATCTTAAATTCAGGCTTATAACACCCGAAAATTCGATATTTCGGGGTCCCAGAACCGATCTGTACATGCCTACTCAGTGCTAGAATATTTTCAAAATATAGGCCCAAAACATGCTAAAAATCGATATTTTATGTGCCCAAAGTCGATATCTCAAATTCAGGCACAAAACACCCGAAAATTCGATATTTTGGGGTCCCAGAAGCGATGTGTACATGCCTACTCCGTGTTAGAGTATTTTCAAAATACAGGCCCAAAACATACAGAAAATCGATATTTTAGGTGCCTAAAAGTCGATATGTGCATTCATCTTCAGTACCCGTTTATATCTCAAATTCAGGCTTAAAACACCCGAAAATTCGATATTTTGGGGTCCAAGAAGCGATCTGTACATGCCTACTCCGTGTTAGAGTATTTTCATGATTCAGGCCCAAAACATGCTGTAAATCGATATTTTAGGTGCCCAAAGTCAATATGTGCATGTATCTTCTGTACCCGTTTATATCTCAAATTCATGCTCAGAACATCCGAAAATTGGGATTTTTGGGGTCCTAGAAGCGATGTGTACATGCCTACTCCTAGTTAGAATGTTTTCAAGATACAGACCCATAACATACTCAAAATCGATATTTTAGGTGCCTAAAAGTCGATATGTGCATGCATCTTCAGTACCCGTTTATATCTCAAATTCAGGCTTAAAACACCCGAAAATTCGATATTTTGGGGTCCAAGAAGCGATCTGTACATGCCTACTCCGTGTTAGAGTATTTTCAAAATACAGGCCCAAAACATGCTAAAAATCGATATTTTAGGTGCAAAAGTCAATTTTGTGCATGCATCTTCTGTACCCGTTTATATTTCAAATTCAGGCTCAAAACACCCGAAAATTCGATATTTTAGGGTCCCAGAAGCAATCTGTACATGCCTACTCCGTGTTAGAGTATTTACAAAATACAGGCCCAAAACATACTGAAAATCGATCTTTTAGGTTCCCAAAAGTCGATATGTGCATGCATCTTCTGTACCCGTTTATATTTCAAATTCAGGCTCAAAACACCCGAAAATTCGATATTTTGGGGTCCCAGAAGCGATCTGTACAAGCCTACTCAATGCTAGAATGTTTTAAAAATACAGGCTCAAAACATGATAAAAATCGATATTTTAAGTGTCCAAAGTCGATATGTGCATGTATCTTCTGTACCCGTTTATATCTCAAATTCATGCTCAGAACATCCGAAAATTGGAATTTTTGGGGGCCTAGAAGCGATGTGTACATGCCTACTCCTAGTTAGAATGTTTTCAAGATACAGACCCATAACATACTCAAAATCGATATTTTAGGTGCCTAAAAGTCGATATGTGCATGCATCTTCAGTACCCGTTTATATCTCAAATTCAGGCTTAAAACACCCGAAAATTCGATATTTTGGGGTCCAAGAAGCTATCTGTACATGCCTACTACGTGTTAGAGTATTTTCAAAATACAGGCCCAAAACATGCTGAAAATCGATATTTTAGGTGCAAAAGTGAATTTTGTGCATGCATCTTCTGTACCCGTTTAAATTTCAAATTCAGGCTCAAAACCCCCGAAAATTCGATATTTTAGGGTCCAAGAAGCGATCTGTACATGCCTACTCCGTGTTAGAGTATTTACAAAATACAGGCCCAAAACATACTGAAAATCGATCTTTTAGGTTCCCAAAAGTCGATATGTGCATGCATCTTCTGTACCCGTTTATATTTCAAATTCAGGCTCAAAACACCCGAAAATTCGATATTTTGGGGTCTCAGAAGCGATCTGTACAAGCCTACTCAGGGCTAGAATGTTTTCAAAATACAGGCTCAAAACATGATAAAAATCGATATTTTAAGTGTCCAAAGTCGATATGTGCATGTATCTTCTGTACCCGTTTATATCTCAAATTCATGCTCAAAACATCCGAAAATTGGGATTTTTTGGGGCCTAGAAGCGATATGTACATGCCTACTCCTAGTTAGAATGTTTTCAAGATATAGACCAATAACATACTCAAAATCGATATTTTAGGTGCTTAAAAGTCGATATGTGCATTAATCTTCAGTACCCGTTTATATCTCAAATTCAGGCTTAAAACACCCGAAAATTCGATATTTTGGGGTCCAAGAAGCGATCTGTACATGCCTACTCCGTGTTAGAGTATTTTCATGATTCAGGCCCAAAACATGCTGTAAATCGATATTTTAGGTGCCCAAAGTCAATATGTGCATGCATCTTCTGTACCCGTTTATATCACAAATTCAGGCTCAAAACACCCAAAAAATCGATATTTTTGGGTCCCAGAAGCGATCTGTACATGCCTACTCAGATACAGGCCCAAAACATGCTGAAAATCGATATTTTAGGTGCCCAAAGTCAATATGTGTATGCATTTTCTGCACCCGTTTATATCCCAAATTCAACCTCAAAACACCCGAAAATTCCATATTTTTGGGTCCCAGAAGCGATGTGTACATGCCTACTCAGTGCTAGAATGTTTTCAAAATATAGGCTCAAAACATGCAAAAAATCGATATTTTAAGTGTCCAAAGTCAATATGTGCATGCATCTTCTGTACGCGTTTATATCTCAAATTCAGGCTTATAACACCCGAAAATTCGATATTTTGGGGTCCCAGAACCGATCTGTACATGCCTACTCAGTGCTAGAATATTTTCAAAATATAGGCCCAAAACATGCTAAAAATCGATATTTTATGTGCCCAAAGTCGATATCTAAAATTCAGGCACAAAACACCGGAAAATTCGATATTTTGGGGGCCCAGAAGCGATCTGTACATGCCTACTCCGTGTTAGAGTATTTTCAAAATACAAGCCCAAAACATACAGAAAATCGATATTTTAGGTGCCTAAAAGTCGATATGTGCATTCATCTTCAGTACCCGTTTATATCTCAAATTCATGCTTAAAGCACCCGAAAATTCGATATTTTGGGGTCCAAGAAGCCATCTGTACATGCCTACTCCGTGTTAGAGTATTTTCAAAATACAGGCCCAAAATATGCTGAAAATCGATATTTTAGGTGCAAAAGTCAATTTTGTGCATGCATCTTCTGTACCCGTTTAAATTTCAAATTCAGGCTCAAAACACCCGAAAATTCGATATTTTAGGGTCCAAGAAGCGATCTGTACATGCCTACTCCGTGTTAGAGTATTTACAAAATACAGGCCCAAAACATACTGAAAATCGATCTTTTAGGTTCCCAAAAGTCGATATGTGCATGCATCTTCTGTACCCGTTTATATTTCAAATTCAGGCTCAAAACACCCCAAAATTCGATATTTTGGGGCCCAGAAGCGATCTGTACATGCCTACTCCGTGTTAGAGTATTTTCAAAATGCAGGCCCAAAATATACTAAAAAACGATATTTTAGGTGTGCAAAAGTCAATATGTGCATGAATCTTCTGTACCCGTTTATATCTCACATTCTGGCTCCAAGCACCCGAACATTCGGTATTTTTGGGTCCCAGAAGCGATCTGTACATGCCTACTCAGATACAGGCCCAAAACATGCGGAAAGTCGATATTTTAGGTGCCCAAAGTCAATATGTGTATTCATCTTCTGCACCCGTTTATATCCCAAATTCAACCTCAAAACACCCGAAAAATCGATATTTTTGGGTCCCAGAAGCGATCTGTACATGCCTACTCAATGCTAGAATGTTTTCAAAATATAGGCTCAAAACATGCTAAAAATCGATATTTTAAGTGTCCAAAGTCGATATGTGCATGAATCTTCTGTACCCGTTCATATCTCAAATTCATGCTCAAAACACCGAAAAATCGGTAATTTGGTGGCCTAGAAGCGATCTGTACATGCCTATTCCTAGTAAGAATGTTTTCAAGATACAGACCCAAAACATGCTCAAAATCGATATTTTAGGTTCCCAAAATTCGATATGTGCATGCATCTTCAGTACCCGTTTATATCTCAAATTCAAACTCAAAACACCCGAAAAATCGATATTTTTGGGTCCCAAATGCGATCTGTACATGCCTACTCAGAGCTAGAATATTTTCAAAATATAGGCCCAAAACATGCTAAAAATCAATATTTTATGTGCCCAAAGTCGATATCTCAAATTCAGGCACAAAACACCCGAAAATTCGATATTTTGGGGTCCCAGAAGCGATCTGTAAATGCCTACTTCGTGTTAGAGTATTTTCAAAATACAGGCCCAAAACATGCTGAAAATCGACATTTTAGGTGCAAAAGTCAATTTTGTGCATCAATCTTCTGTACCCGATTATATCACAAATTCAGGCTCAAAACTCCCGAAAAATCGATATTGTTGGGTCCAAGAAGCAATCTGTACATGCCTACTCCGTGTTAGAGTATTTACAATATACAGGCGCAAAACATACTGAAAATCGATCTTTTAGGTTCCCAAAAGTCGATATGTGCATGCATCTTCTGTACCCGTTTATATTTCAAAGTCAGGCTCAAAACACCCGAAAATTCGATATTTTGGGGTCCCAGAAGCGATCTGTACAAGCCTACTCAGTGCTAGAATGTTTTCAAAATATAGGCTCAAAACATGATAAAAATCGATATTTTAAGTGTCCAAAGTCGATTTGTGCATGTATCTTCTGTACCCGTTTATATCTCAAATTCGTGCTCAAAACATCCGAAAATTGGGATTTTTTGGGGCCTAGAAGCGATGTGTACATGCCTACTCCTAGTTAGAATGTTTTCAAGATACAGACCCATAACATACTCAAAATCGATATTTTAGGTGCCTAAAAGTCGATATGTGCATTCATCTTCAGTACCCGTTTATATCTCAAATTCAGGCTTAAAACACCCGATAATTCGATATTTTGGGGTCGAAGAAGCGATCTGTACATGCCTACTCCGTGTTAGAGTATTTTCAAGATTCAGGCCCAAAACATGCTGAAAATCGATATTTTAGGTGCCTAAAGTCAATATGTGCATGCATCTTCTGTACCCGTTTATATAACAAATTCAGGCTCAAAACACCCGAAAAATCGATATTTTTGGGTCCCAGAAGCGATCTGTACATGCCTACTCAGATACAGGCACAAAACATGCTGAAAATCGATATTTTAGGTGCCCAAAGTCAATATGTGTATGCATATTCTGCACCCGTTTATATCCCAAATTCAACCTCAAAACACCCGAAATTTCCATATTTTTGGGTCCCAGAAGCGATCTGTACATGCCTACTCAGTGCAAGAATGTTTTCAAAATATAGGCTCAAAACATGTAAAAAATCGATATTTTAAGTGTCCAAAGTCAATATGTGCATGCATCTTCTGTACGCGCTTATATGTCAAATTCAGGCTTAAAACACCCGAAAATTCGATATTTAGGGGTCCCAGAACCGATCTGTACATGCCTACTCAGTGCTAGAATATTTTCAAAATATAGGCCCAAAACATGCTAAAAATCGATATTTTATGTGCAAAAAGTCGATATCTCAAATTCAGGCACAAAACACCCGAAAATTCGATATTTTGGGGTCCCAGAAGCTATCTGTACATGCCTACTCCGTGTTAGAGTATTTTCAAAATACAGGCCCAAAACATACAGAAAATCGATATTTTAGGTGCCTAAAAGTCGATATGTGCATGCATCTTCAGTACCCGTTTATATCTCAAATTCAGGCTTAAAACACCCGAAAATTCGATATTTTGGGGTCCAAGAAGCTATCTGTACATGCCTACTCCGTGTTAGAGTATTTTCAAAATACAGGCCTAAAACATGCTGAAAATCGATATTTTTGGTGCAAAAGTCAATTTTGTGCATGAATCTTCTGTACCCGTTTATATCACAAATTCAGGGTCAAAACACCCGATAAATCGATATTTTTGGGGCCTAGAAGCGATGTGTACATGCCTATTCCTAGTTCGAATGTTTTCAAGATACAGACCCATAACATACTCAAAATCGATATTTTAGGTGCCTAAAAGTCGATATGTGCATTCATCTTCAGTGCCCGTTTATATCTCAAATTCAGGCTTAAAACACCCGAAAATTCAATATTTTGGGGTCCAAGAAGCGATCTGTACATGCCTACTCCGTGTTAGAGTATTTTCAAAATACAGGCCCAAAACATGCTGAAAATCGACATTTTAGGTGCAAAAGTCAATTTTGTGCATGCATCTTCTGTACCCGATTATATCACAAATTCAGGCTCAAAACTCCCGAAAAATCGATATTGTTGGGTCCAAGAAGCAATCTGTACATGCCTATTCCGTGTTAGAGTATTTACAAAATACAGGCCCAAAACATACTGAAAATCGATCTTTTAGGCTCCCAAAAGTCGGTATGTGCATGCATCTTCTGTACCCGTTTATATTTCAAATTCAGGCTCAAAACACCCGAAAATTCGATATTTTGGGGTCCCAGAAGCGATCTGTACAAGCCTACTCAGTGCTAGAATGTTTTCAAAATATAGGCTCAAAACATGATAAAAATCGATATTTTAAGTGTCCAAAGTCGATATGTGCATGTATCTTCTGCACCCGTTTATATCTCAAATTCATGCTCAAAACATCCGAAAATTGGGATTTTTTTGGGCCTAGAAGCGATGTGTACATGCCTACTCCTAGTTAGAATGTTTTCAAGATACAGACCCATAACATACTCAAAATCGATATTTTAGGTGCCTAAAAGTCGATATATGCATTCATCTTCAGTACCCGTTTATATCTCAAATTCAGGCTTAAAACACTCGAAAATTCGATATTTTGGGGTCCAAGAAGCGATCTGTACATGCCTACTCCGTGTTAGAGTCTTTTCAAGATTCAGGCCGAAAACATGCTAAAAATCGATATTTTAGGTGCCTAAAGTCAATATGTGCATGCATCTTCTGTACCCGTTTATATCACAAATTCAGGCTCAAAACACCCGAAAAATCGATATTTTTGGGTCCCAGAAGCGATCTGTACATGCCTACTCAGTGCTAGAATGTTTTCAAAATATAGGACCAAAACATGCTGAAAATCGATATTTTAAGTGTCCAAAGTCAATATGTGCATGCATCTTCTGTACGCGCTTATATCTCAAATTCAGGCTTAAAACACCCGAAAATTCGATATTTTGGGGTCCCAGAAGCGATCTGTACATGCCTACTCAGATAAAGGCACAAAACATACTGAAAATCGATATTTTAGGTGCCCAAAGTCAATATGTGTATGCATCTTCTGCACCCGTTTATATCCCAAATTCAACCTCAATACACCCGAAATTTTCATATTTTTGGGTCCCAGAAGCGATCTGTACATGCCTACTCAGTGCAAGAATGTTTTCAAAATATAGGCCCAAAACATACAGAAAATCGATATTTTAGGTTCCCAAAAGTCGATATGTGCATGCATCTTCAGTACCCGTTTATATCTCAAATTCAGGCTTAAAACACCCGAAAATTCGATATTTTGGGGTCCAAGAAGCGATCTGTACATGCCTACTCCGTGTTAGAGTATTTTCAAAATACAGTCCTAAAACATGCTGAAAATCGATATTTTTGGTGCAAAAGTCAATTTTGTGCATGCATCTTCTGTACCCGTTTATATCACAAATTCAGGGTCAAAACACCCTAAAAATCGATATTTTTGGGGCCTAGAAGCGATGTGTACATGCCTACTCCTAGTTAGTTTGTTTTTAAGATACAGACCCATAACATACTCAAAATCGATATTTTAGGTGCCTAAAAGTCGATATGTGCATTCATCTTCAGTACCCGTTTATATCTCAAATTCAGGCTCAAAACACCCGAAAATTCGATATTTTGGGGTCCCTGAAGCGATCTGTACAAGCCTACTCAGTGCTAGAATGTTTTCAAAATTTAGGCTCAAAACATGATAAAAATCGATATTTTAAGTGTCCAAAGTCGATATGTGCATGCATCTTCTGTACCCGTTTATATCACAATTTCAGGCTCAAAACACCCAAAAAATCGATATTTTTGGGTCCCAGAAGCGATCTGTACATGGCTACTCAGATACAGGCCCAAAACATGCTAAAAATCGATATTTTAGGTGCCCAAAGTCAATATGTGTATGCATTTTCTGCACCCGTTTATATCCCAAATTCAACCTCAAAACACCCGAAAATTCCATATTTTTGGGTCCCAGAAGCGATGTGTACATGCCTACTCAGTGCTAGAATGTTTTCAAAATATAGGCTCAAAACATGCAAAAAATCGATATTTTAAGTGTCCTAAGTCAATATGTGCATGCATCTTCTGTACGCGTTTATACCTTAAATTCAGGCTTATAACACCCGAAAATTCGATATTTTGGGGTCCCAGAACCGATCTGTACATGCCTACTCAGTGCTAGAATATTTTCAAAATATAGGGCCAAAACATGCTAAAAATCGATATTTTATGTGCCCAAAGTCGATATCTCAAATTCAGGCGCAAATCACCCGAAAATTCGATATTTTGGTGTCCCAGAAGCGATCTGTACATGCCTACTCCGTGTTAGAGTATTTTCAAAATACAGGCCCAAAACATACAGAAAATCGATATTTTAGGTGCCTAAAAGTCGATAAGTGCATGCATCTTCAGTACCCGTTTATATCTCAAATTCAGGCTTAAAACACCCGAAAATTCGATATTTTGGGGTCCAAGAAGCGATCTGTACATGCCTTCTCCGTGTTAGAGTATTTTCAAAATACAGGCCCAAAACATGCTAAAAATCGATATTTTAGGTGCAAAAGTCAATTTTGTGCATGCATCTTCTGTACCCGTTTATATTTCAAATTCAGGCTCAAAACACCCGAAAATTCGATATTTTGGGGTATAAGAAGCAATCTGTACATGCCTACTCCGTGTTAGAGTATTTACAAAATACAGGCCCAAAACATACAGAAAATCGATCTTTTAGGTTCCCAAAAGTCGATATGTGCATGCATCTTCTGTACCCGTTTATATTTCAAATTCAGGCTCAAAACACCCGAAAATTTGATATTTTGGGGTCCCAGAAGCGATCTGTACAAGCCTACTCAGTGCTAGAATGTTTTAAAAATACAGGCTCAAAACATGATAAACTCGATATTTTAAGTGTCCAAAGTCGATATGTGCATGTATCTTCTGTACCCGTTTATATCTCAAATTCATGCTCAGAACATCCGAAAATTGGGATTTTGGGGGGCCTAGAAGCGATGTGTACATGCCTACTCCTAGTTAGAATGTTTTCAAGATACAGACCCATAACATACTAAAAATCGATATTTTAGGTGCCTAAAAGTCGATATGTTCATTCATCTTCAGTACCCGTTTATATCTCAAATTCAGGCTTAAAACACCCGAAAATTCGATATTTTGGGGTCCAAGAAGCGATCTGTACATGCCTACTACGTGTTAGAGTATTTTCATGATTCAGGCCCAAAACATGCTGTAAATCGATATTTTAGGTGCCCAAAGTCAATATGAGCATGCATCTTCTGTACCCGTTTATATCACAAATTCAGGCTCAAAACACCCAAAAAATCGATATTTTTGTGTCCCAGAAGTGATCTGTACATGCCTACTCAGATACAGGCCCAAAACATGCTGAAAATCGATATTTTAGGTGCCCAAAGTCAATATGTGTATGCATTTTCTGCACCCGTTTATATCCCAAATTCAACCTCAAAACACCCGAAAATTCCATATTTTTGGGTCCCAGAAGCGATGTGTACATGCCTACTCAGTGCTAGAATGTTTTCAAAATATAGGCTCAAAACATGCAAAAAATCGATATTTTATGTGTCCAAAGTCAATATGTGCATGCATCTTCTGTACGCGTTTATATCTTAAATTCAGGCTTATAACACCCGAAAATTCGATATTTTGGGGTCCCAGAACCGATCTGTACATGCCTACTCAGTGCTAGAATATTTTCAAAATATAGGCCCAAAACATGCTAAAAATCGATATTTTATGTGCCCAAAGTCGATATCTCAAATTCAGGCACAAAACACCCGAAAATTCGATATTTTAGGGTCCCAGAAGCGATCTGTACATGCCTACTCCGTGTTAGAGTATTTTCAAAATACAGGCCCAAAACATACAGAAAATCGATATTTTAGGTGCCTAAAAGTCGATATGTGCATTCATCTTCAGTACCCGTTTATATCTCAAATTCAGGCTTAAAACACCCGAAAATTCGATATTTTGGGGTCCAAGAAGCGATCTGTACATGCCTACTCCGTGTTAGAGTATTTTCATGATTCAGGCCCAAAACATGCTGTAAATCGATATTTTAGGTGCCCAAAGTCAATATGTGCATGTATCTTCTGTACCCGTTTATATCTCAAATTCATGCTCAGAACATCCGAAAATTGGGATTTTTGGGGTCCTAGAAGCGATGTGTACATGCCTACTCCTAGTTAGAATGTTTTCAAGATACAGACCCATAACATACTCAAAATCGATATTTTAGGTGCCTAAAAGTCGATATGTGCATGCATCTTCAGTACCCGTTTATATCTCAAATTCAGGCTTAAAACACCCGAAAATTCGATATTTTGGGGTCCAAGAAGCGATCTGTACATGCCTACTCCGTGTTAGAGTATTTTCAAAATACAGGCCCAAAACATGCTAAAAATCGATATTTTAGGTGCAAAAGTCAATTTTGTGCATGCATCTTCTGTACCCGTTTATATTTCAAATTCAGGCTCAAAACACCAGAAAATTCGATATTTTAGGGTCCCAGAAGCAATCTGTACATGCCTACTCCGTGTTAGAGTATTTACAAAATACAGGCCCAAAACATACTGAAAATCGATCTTTTAGGTTCCCAAAAGTCGATATGTGCATGCATCTTCTGTACCCGTTTATATTTCAAATTCAGGCTCAAAACACCCGAAAATTCGATATTTTGGGGTCCCAGAAGCGATCTGTACAAGCCTACTCAGTGCTAGAATGTTTTAAAAATACAGGCTCAAAACATGATAAAAATCGATATTTTATTTGTCCAAAGTCGATATGTGCATGTATCTTCTGTACCCGTTTATATCTCAAATTCATGCTCAGAACATCCGAAAATTGGGATTTTTGGGGGCCTAGAAGCGATGTGTACATGCCTACTCCTAGTTAGAATGTTTTCAAGATACAGACCCATAACATACTCAAAATCGATATTTTAGGTGACTAAAAGTCGATATGTGCATGCATCTTCAGTACCCGTTTATATCTCAAATTCAGGCTTAAAACACCCGAAAATTCGATATTTTGGGGTCCAAGAAGCGATCTGTACATGCCTACTCCGTGTTAGAGTATTTTCAAAATACAGGCCCAAAACATGCTGAAAATCGATATTTTAGGTGCAAAAGTCAATTTTGTGCATGCATCTTCTGTACCCGTTTAAATTTCAAAATCAGGCTCAAAACACCCGAAAATTCGATATTTTAGGGTCCAAGAAGCGATCTGTACATGCCTACTCCGTGTTAGAGTATTTACAAAATACAGGCCCAAAACATACTGAAAATCGATCTTTTAGGTTCCCAAAAGTCGATATGTGCATGCATCTTCTGTACCCGTTTATATTTCAAATTCAGGCTCAAAACACCCGAAAATTCGATATTTTGGGGTCTCAGAAGCGATCTGTACAAGCCTACTCAGTGCTAGAATGTTTTCAAAATACAGACTCAAAACATGATAAAAATCGATATTTTAAGTGTCCAAAGTCGATATGTGCATGTATCTTCTGTACCCGTTTATATCTCAAATTCATGCTCAAAACATCCGAAAATTGGGATTTTTTGGGGCCTAGAAGCGATATGTACATGCCTACTCCTAGTTAGGATGTTTTCAAGATATAGACCAATAACATACTCAAAATCGATATTTTAGTTGCTTAAAAGTCGATATGTGCATTAATCTTCAGTACCCGTTTATATCTCAAATTCAGGCTTAAAACACCCGAAAATTCGATATTTTGGGGTCCAAGAAGCGATCTGTACATGCCTACTCCGTGTTAGAGTATTTTCATGATTCAGGCCCAAAACATGCTGTAAATCGATATTTTAGGTGCCCAAAGTCAATATGTGCATGCATCTTCTGTACCCGTTTATATCACAAATTCAGGCTCAAAACACCCAAAAAATCGATATTTTTGTGTCCCAGAAGCGATCTGTACATGCCTACTCAGATACAGGCCCAAAACATGCTGAAAATCGATATTTTAGGAGCCCAAAGTCAATATGTGTATGCATTTTCTGCACCCGTTTATATCCCAAATTCAACCTCAAAACACCCGAAAATTCCATATTTTTGGGTCCCAGAAGCGATGTGTACATGCCTACTCAGTGCTAGAATGTTTTCAAAATATAGGCTCAAAACATGCAAAAAATCGATATTTTAAGTGTCCAAAGTCAATATGTGCATGCATCTTCAGTACCCGTTTATATCTCAAATTCAGGCTTAAAGCACCCGAAAATTCGATATTTTGGGGTCCAAGAAGCCATCTGTACATGCCTACTCCTTGTTAGAGTATTTTCAAAATACAGGCCCAAAATATGCTGAAAATCGATATTTTAGGTGCAAAAGTCAATTTTGTGCATGCATCTTCTGTACCCGTTTATATCACAAATTCAGGCTCAAAACACCCGAAAAATCGATATTTTTGGGTCCCAGAAGCAATCTGTACATGCCTACTCCGTGTTAGAGTATTTACAAAATACAGGCCCAAAACATACTGAAAATCGATCTTTTATGTTCCCAAAAGTCGATATGTGCATGGATCTTCTGTACCCGTTTATATTTCAAATTCAGGCTCAAAACACCCGAAAATTCGATATTTTGGGGTCCCAGAAGCAATCTGTACAAGCCTACTCAGTGCTAGAATGTTTTCAAAATACAGGCTCAAAACATGATAAAAATCGATATTTTAAGTGTCCAAAGTCGATATGTGCTTGTAACTTCTGTACCCGTTTATATCTCAAATTCATGTTCAAAACATCCGAGAATTGGGATTTTTTGGGGCCTAGGAGCGATGTGTACATGCCTACTCCTAGTTAGAATGTTTTCAAGATACAGACCCATAACATACTCAAAATCGATATTTTAAGTGCCTAAAAGTCGATATGTGCATTCATCTTCAGTACCCGTTTATATCTCAAATTCAATCTCATAACACCCGAAAATTCGATATTTTGGGGTCCAAGAAGCGATCTGTACATGCCTACTCCGTGTTAGAGTATTTTCAAAATACAGGACCAAAACATGCTGAAAATCGATATTTTAGGTGCAAAAGTGAATTTTGTGCATGCATCTTCTGTACCCGTTTAAATTTCAAATTCAGGCTCAAAACACCCGAAAATTCGATATTTTAGGGTCCAAGAAGCGATCTGTACATGCCTACTCCGTGTTAGAGTATTTACAAAATACAGGCCCAAAACATACTGAAAATCGATCTTTTAGGTTCCCAAAAGTCGATATGTGCATGCATCTTCTGTACCCGTTTATATTTCAAATTCAGGCTCAAAACACCCGAAAATTCGATATTTTGGGGTCCCAGAAGCGATCTGTACAAGCCTACTCAGTGCTAGAATGTTTTCAAAATACAGGCCCAAAACATGATAAAAATCGATATTTTAAGTGTC
The DNA here is from genome assembly GCA_033782935.1 of Petrolisthes cinctipes. Classification (NCBI taxonomy): domain Eukaryota; kingdom Metazoa; phylum Arthropoda; class Malacostraca; order Decapoda; family Porcellanidae; genus Petrolisthes; species Petrolisthes cinctipes. Next base: position 814,737 of record JAWQEG010000014.1, read on the forward strand.
CAAAGTCGATATGTGCATGTATCTTCTGTACCCGTTTATATCTCAAATTCATGCTCAAAACATCCGAAAATTGGGATTTTTTGGGGCCTAGAAGCGATATGTACGTGCCTATTCCTAGTTAGAATGTTTTCAAGATATAGACCAATAACATACTCAAAATCGATATTTTAGGTGCTTAAAAGTCGATATGTGCATTAATCTTCAGTACCCGTTTATATCTCAAATTCAGGCTTAAAACACCCGAAAATTCGATATTTTGGGGTCCAAGAAGCGATCTGTACATGCCAACTCCGTGTTAGAGTATTTTCGTGATTCAGGCCCAAAACATGCTGTAAATCGATATTTTAGGTGCCCAAAGTCAATATGTGCATGCATCTTCAGTACCCGTTTATATCTCAAATTCAGGCTTAAAACACCCGAAAATTCGATATTTTGGGGTCCAAGAAGCGATCTGTACATGCCTACTCCGTGTTAGAGTATTTTTAAAATACAGGACCAAAACATGCTGAAAATCGATATTTTAGGTGCAAAAGTGAATTTTGTGCATGCATCTTCTATACCCGTTTAAATTTCAAATTCAGGCTCAAAACACCCGAAAATTCGATATTTTAGGGTCCAAGAAGCGATCTGTACATGCCTACTCCGTGTTAGAGTATTTACAAAATACAGGCCCAAAACATACTGAAAATCGATCTTTTAGGTTCCCAAAAGTCGATATGTGCATTAATCTTCAGTACCCGTTTATATCTCAAATTCAGGCTTAAAACACCCGAAAATTCGATATTTTGGGGTCCAAGAAGCAATCTGTACATGCCTACTCCGTGTTAGAGTATTTTCATGATTCAGGCCCAAAACATGCTGTAAATCGATATTTTAGGTGCCCAAAGTCAATATGTGCATGCATCTTCTGTACCAGTTTATATCATAAATTCAGGCTCAAAACACCCAAAAAATCGATATTTTTGTGTCCCAGAAGCGATCTGTACATGCCTACTCAGATACAGGCCCAAAACATGCTGAAAATCGATATTTTAGGTGCCCAAAGTCAATATGTGTATGCATTTTCTGCACCCGTTTATATCCCAAATTCAACCTCAAAACACCCGAAAATTCCATATTTTTGGGTCCCAGAAGCGATGTGTACATGCCTACTCAGTGCTAGAATGTTTTCAAAATATAGGCTCAAAACATGCAAAAAATCGATATTTTAAATGTCCAAAGTCAATATGTGCATGCATCTTCTGTACGCGTTTATATCTCAAATACAGGCTTATAACACCCGAAAATTCGATATTTTGGGGTCCCAGAACCGATCTGTACATGCCTACTCAGTGCTAGAATATTTTCAAAATATAGGCCCAAAACATGCTAAAAATCGATATTTTATGTGCCCAAAGTCGATATCTCAAATTCATGCACAAAACACCCGAAAATTCGATATTTTGGGGTCCCAGAAGCGATCTGTACATGCCTACTCCGTGTTAGAGTATTTTCAAAATACAGGCCCAAAACATACAGAAAATCGATATTTTAGGTTCCTAAAATTCGATATGTGCATGCATCTTTTGTACCCGTCTATATTTCAAATTCAGGCTCAAAACACCCGAAAATTCGATATTTTAGGGTCCAAGAAGCGATCTGTACATGCCTACTCCGTGTTAGAGTATTTACAAAATACAGGCCCAAAACATACTGAAAATCGATCTTTTAGGTTCCCAAAAGTCGATATGTGCATGCATCTTCTGTACCCGTTTATATTTCAAATTCAGGCTCAAAACACCCGAAAATTCGATATTTTGGGGTTACAGAAGCGATCTGTACAAGCCTATTCAGTGCTAGAATGTTTTCAAAATACAGGCTCAAAACATGATAAAAATCGATATTTTAAGTGTCCAAAGTCGATATGTGCATGTATCTTCTGTACCCGTTTATATCTCAAATTCATGCTCAAAACATCCGAAAATTGGGATTTTTTGGGGCCTAGAAGCGATGTGTACATGCCTACTCCTAGTTAGAATGTTTTTAAGATACAGACCCATAACATACTCAAAATCGATATTTTAGGTGCCTAAAAGTCGATATGTGCATTCATCTTCAGTACCCGTTTATATCTCAAATTCAGGCTTAAAACACCCGAAATTTCGATATTTTGGGGTCCAAGAAGCGATCTGTACATGCCTACTCCGTGTTAGAGTATTTTCAAAATACAGGACCAAAACATGCTGAAAATCGATCTTTTAGGTTCCCAAAAGTCGATATGTGCATGCATCTTCTGTACCCGTTTATATTTCAAATTCAGGCTCAAAACACCCGAAAATTCGATATTTTAGGGTCCCAGAAGCGATCTGTACAAGCCTACTCAGTGCTAGAATGTTTTCAAAATACAGGCTCAAAACATGATAAAAATCGATATTTTAAGTGTCCAAAGTCGATATGTGCATGTATCTTCTGTACCCGTTTATATCTCAAATTCATGCTCAAAACATCCGAAAATTGGAATTTTTTGGGGCCTAGAAGCGATGTGTACATGCCTACTCCTAGTTAGAATGTTTTCAAGATATAGACCAATAACATACTCAAAATCGATATTTTAGGTGCTTAAAAGTCGATATGTGCATTAATCTTCAGTACCCGTTTATATCTCAAATTCAGGCTTAAAACACCCGAAAATTCGATATTTTGGGGTCCAAGAAGCAATCTGTACATGCCTACTCCGTGTTAGAGAATTTTCATGATTCAGACCCAAAACATGCTGAAAATCGATATTTTAGGTGCCCAAAGTCAATATGTGTATGCATTTTCTGCACCCGTTCATATCCCAAATTCAACCTCAAAACACCCGAAAATTCCATATTTTTGGGTCCCAGAAGCGATGTGTACATGCCTACTCAGTGCTAGAATTTTTTCAAAATATAGGCTCAAAACATGCAAAAAATCGATATTTTAAGTGTCCAAAGTCAATATGTGCATGCATCTTCTGTAGGTGTTTATATCTCAAATTCAGGCTTATAACACCCGAAAATTCGATATTTTGGGGTCCCAGAACCGATCTGTACATGCCTACTTAGTGCTAGAATATTTTCAAAATATAGGCCCAAAACATGCTAAAAATCGATATTTTATGTGCCCAAAGTCGATATCTCAAATTCAGGCAGAAAACACCCGAAAATTCGATATTTTGGGGTCCCAGAAGCGATCTGGACATGCCTACTCCGTGTTAGAGTATTTTCAAAATACAGGCCCAAAACATACAGAAAATCGATATTTTAGGTGCCTAAAAGTCGATATGTGCATGCATCTTCAGTACCCGTTTATATCTCAAATTCAGGCTTAAAGCACCCGAAAATTCGATATTTTGGGGTCCAAGAAGCGATCTGTACATGCCTACTCCGTGTTAGAGTATTTTCAAAATACAGGCCCAAAACATGCTGAAAATCGATATTTTAGGTGCAAAAGTCAATTTTGTGCATGCATCTTCTGTACCCGTTTATATCACAAATTCATGCTCAAAACACCCGAAAAATCGATATTTTTGGTTCACAGAAGCAATCTGTACATGCCTACTCCGTGTTAGAGTTTTTACAAAATACAGGCCCAAAACATACTGAAAATCGATCTTTTAGGTTCCCAAAAGTCGATATGTGCATTAATCTTCAGTACCCGTTTATATCTCAAATTCAGGCTTAAAACACCCGAAAATTCGATATTTTGGGGTCCAAGAAGCAATCTGTACATGCCTACTCCGTGTTAGAGTATTTTCATGATTCAGACCCAAAACATGCTGTAAATCGATATTTTAGGTGCCCAAAGTCAATATGGGCATGCATCTTCTGTACCCGTTTATATCACAAATTCAGGCTCAAAACACCCAAAAAATCGATATTTTTGGGTCCCAGAAGCGATCTGTACATGCCTACTCAGATACAGGCCCAAAACATGCTGAAAATCGATATTTTAGGTGCCCAAAGTCAATATGTGTATGCATTTTCTGCACCCGTTCATATCCCAAATTCAACCTCAAAACACCCGAAAATTCCATATTTTTGGGTCCCAGAAGCGATGTGTACATGCCTACTCAGTGCTAGAATGTTTTCAAAATATAGGCTCAAAACATGCAAAAAATCGATATTTTAAGTGTCCAAAGTCAATATGTGCATGCATCTTCTGTACGCGTTTATATCTCAAATTCAGGCTTATAACACCCGAAAATTCGATATTTTGGGGTCCCAGAACCGATCTGTACATGCCTACTCAGTGCTAGAATATTTTCAAAATATAGGCCCAAAACATGCTAAAAATCGATATTTTATGTGCCCAAAGTCGATATCTCAAATTCAGGCACAAAACACCCGAAAATTCGATATTTTGGGGTCCCAGAAGCGATCTGTACATGCCTACTCCGTGTTAGAGTATTTTCAAAATACAGGCCCAAAACATACAGAAAATCGATATTTTAGGTGCCTAAAAGTCGATATGTGCATGCATCTTCAGTACCCGTTTATATCTCAAATTCAGGATTAAAGCACCCGAAAATTCGATATTTTGGGGTCCAAGAAGCGATCTGTACATGCCTACTCCGTGTTAAAGTATTTTCAAAATACAGGCCCAAAACATGCTGAAAATCGATATTTTAGGTGCAAAAGTCAATTTTGTGCATGCATCTTCTGTACCCGTTTATATCACAAATTCATGCTCAAAACACCCGAAAAATCGATATTTTTGGGTCACAGAAGCAATCTGTACATGCCTACACCGTGTTAGAGTTTTTACAAAATACAGGCCCAAAACATACTGAAAATCGATCTTTTAGGTGCCCAAAAGTCGATATGTGCATGGATCTTCTGTACCCGTTTATATTTCAAATTCAGGCTCAAAACACCCGAAAATTCGATATTTTGGGGTCCCAGAAGCGATCTGTACAAGCCTACTCAGTGCTAGAATGTTTTCAAAATATAGGCTCAAAACATGATAAAAATCGATATTTTAAGTGTCCAAAGTCGATATGAGCATGTATCTTCTGTACCCGTTTATATCTCAAATTCAACCTCAAAACACCCGAAAATTCGATATTTTGGGGTCCAAGAAGCGATCTGTACATGCCTACTCCGTGTTAGAGTATTTTCATGATTCAGGCCCAAAACATGCTGTAAATCGATATTTTAGGTGCCCAAAGTCAATATGTGCATGCATTTTCTGTACCCGTTCATATCACAAATTGAGGGTCAAAACACCCAAAAAATCGATATTTTTGGGTCCCAAAAGCGATCTGTACATGCCTACTCAGATACAGGCCCAAAACATGCTGAAAATCGATATTTTAGGTGCCCAAAGTCAATATGTGTATGCATTTTCTGCACCCGTTTATATCCCAAATTCAACCTCAAAACACCCGAAAATTCCATATTTTTGGGTCCCAGAAGCGATCTGTACATGCCTACTCAGTGCTAGAATGTTTTCAAAATATAGGCTCAAAACATGCAAAAAATCGATATTTTAAGTGTCCAAAGTCAATATGTGCATGCATCTTCTGTACGCGTTTATATCTCAAATTCAGGCTTAAAACACAAGAAAAATCGATATTTTGGGGTCCCAGAACCGATCTGTACATGCCTACTCAGTGCTAGAATATTTTCAATATATAGGCCCAAAACATGCTAAAAATCGATATTTTATGTGCCCAAAGTCGATATCTCAAATTCAGGCACAAAACACCCGAAAAATCGATATTTTTGGGTCCCAGAAGCAATCTGTACATACCTACTCCGTGTTAGAGTATTTACAAAATACAGGCCCAAAACATACTGAAAATCGATCTTTTAGGTTCCCAAAAGTCGATATGTGCATTCATCTTCTGTACCCGTTTATATTTCAAATTCAGGCTCAAAACACCCGGAAATTCGATATTTTGGGGTCCCAGAAGCGATCTGTACAAGCCTACTCAGTGCTAGAATGTTTTCAAAATATAGGCTCAAAACATGAAAAAAATCTATATTTTAAGTGTCCAAAGTCGATATGAGCATGTATCTTCTGTACCCGTTTATATCTCAAATTCATGCTCAAAACATCCGAAAATTGGGATTTTTTTGGGCCTAGAAGCGATGTGTACATGCCTACTCCTAGTTAGAATGTTTTCAAGATACAGACCCATAACATACTCAAAATCGATATTTTAGGTGCCTAAAAGTCGATATGTGCATTCATCTTCAGTACCAGTTTATATCTCAAATTCAGGCTTAAAACACCCTAAAATTCGTTATTTTGGTGTCCAAGAAGCGATCTGTACATGCCTACACCGTGTTAGAGTATTTTCAAGATTAAGGCCCAAAACATGCTGAAAATCGATATTTTAGGTGCCCAAAGTCAATATGTGCATGCATCTTCTGTACCCGTTTATATCACAAATTCAGGCTCAAAACACCCGAAAAATCGATATTTTTGGGTCCCAGAAGCGATCTGTACATGCCTACTCAGTGCTAGAATGTTTTCAAAATATAGGCTCAAAACATGCAAAAAATCGATATTTTAAGTGTCCAAAGTCAATATGTGCATGCATCTTCTGTACGCGATTATATCTTAAATTCAGGCTTAGAACACCCGAAAATTCGATATTTTGGGTTCCCAGAACCGATATGTACATGCCTACTCAATGCTAGAATATTTTCAAAATATAGGCCCAAAACATGCTAAAAATCGATATTTTATGTGCCCAAAGTCGATATCTCAAATTCAGGCACAAAACACCCGAAAATTCGATATTTTGGGGTCCCAGAAGCGATCTGTACATGCCTACTCCGTGTTAGAGTATTTTCTAAATACAGGCCCAAAACATACAGAAAATCGATATTTTGGGTGCCTAAAAGTCGATATGTGCATGCATCTTCAGTACCCGTTTATATCTGAAATGCAGGCTTAAAGTACTCGAAAATTCGATATTTTGGGGTCCAAGAAGCGATCTGTTCATGCCTACTCCGTGTTAGAGTATTTTTAAAATACAGGCCCAAAACATGCTGAAAATCGATATTTTAGGTGCAAAAGTCAATTTTGTTCATGCATCTTCTGTACCCGTTTATATCACAAATTCAGGCTCAAAACACCCGAAAAATCGATATTTTTGGGTCCCAGAAGCAATCTGTACATGCCTTCTCCGTGTTAGAGTATTTACAAGATACAGGCCAAAAACATACTGAAAATCGATCTTTTAGGTTCCCAAAAGTCGATATGTGCATGCATCTTCTGTACCCGTTTATATTTCAAATTCAGGCTCAAAACACCCGAAAATTCGATATTTTGGGGTCCTAGAAGCGATCTGTACAAGCCTACTCAGTGCTAGAATGTTTTCAAAATATAGGCTCAAAACATGATAAAAATCGATATTTTAAGTGTCCAAAGTCGATATGTGCATGTATCTTCTGTACCCGTTTATATCTCAAATTCATGCTCAAAACATCCGAAAATTGGGATTTTTTGGGGCCTAGAAGCGATGTGGACATGCCTACTCCTAGTTAGAATGTTTTCAAGATTCAGACCCATAACATACTCAAAATCGATATTTTAGGTGCCTAAAAGTCGATATGTGCATTCATCTTCAGTACCCGTTTATATCTCAAATTCAGGCTTAAAACACCCTAAAATTCGATATTTTGGGGTCCAAGAAGCGATCTGTACATGCCTACTCCGTGTTAGAGTATTTTCAAAATACGGGCTCAAAACATGCTGAAAATCGTTATTTTAGGTGCAAAAGTCAATTTTGTGCATGCATCTTCTGTACCTGTTTATATCACAAATTCAGGCTCAAAACACCCGAAAAATCGATATTTTTGGGTCCCAGAAGCAATCTGTACATGCCTACTCCGTGTTAGAGTATTTACATAATACAGGCCCAAAACATACTGAAAATCGATCTTTTAGGTTCCCAAAAGTCGATATGTGCATGCATCTTCTGTACCCGTATATATTTTAAATACAGGCTCAAAACACCCGAAAATTAGATATTTTGGGGTCCCAGAAGCGATCTGTACAAGCCTACTCAGTGCTAGAATATTTTCAAAATATAGGCTCAAAACATGATAAAAATCGATATTTTAGGTGCCCAAGGTCAATATGTGCATGCATCTTCTGTACCCGTTTATATCACAAATTCAGGCTCAAAACACCCGAAAAATCGATATTTTTGGGTCCCAGAAGCGATCTGTACATGCCTACTCAGATACAGGCCCAAAACATGCAGAAAATCGATATTTTAGGTGCCCAAAGTCAATATGTGTATGCATCTTCAGTACCCGTTTATATCCCAAATTCAACCTCAAAGCACCCGAAAATTCCATATTTTTGGGTCCCAGAAGCGATCTGTACATGCCTACTCAGTGCTAGAATGTTTTCAAAATATAGGCTCAAAACATGCAAAAAATCGATATTATAAGTGTCCAAAGTCAATATGTGCATGCATCTTCTGTACGCGATTATATCTTAAATTCAGGCTTAAAACACCCGAAAATTCGATATTTTGGGGTCCCAGAACCGAACTGTACATGCCTACTCAGTGCTAGAACAATTTCAAAATATAGGCCCAAAACATGCTAAAATCGATATTTTATGTGCCCAAAGGCGATATCTCAAATTCAGGCACAAAACACCCGAAAATTCGATATTTTGGGGTCCCAGAAGCGATCTGTACATGCCTACTCCGTGTTAGAGTATTTTCAAAATACAGGCCCAAAACATACAGAAAATTGTTATTTTAGGTGCCTAAAATTCGATATGTGCATGCATCTTCAGTACCCGTTTATATCTCAAATTCAGGCTTAAAACACCCGAAAATTCGATATTTTGGGGTCCCAGAAGCGATCTGTACATGCCTACTCCGTGTTAGAGTATTTTCAAAATACAGGACCAAAACATGCTGAAAATCGATATTTTAGGTGCAAAAGTCAATTTTGTGCATGCATCTTCTGTACCCGTGTATATCACAAATTCCGGCTCAAAACACCCGAAAAATCGATATTTTTTGGTCCCAGAAGCAATCTGTACATGCCTACTCCATTTTAGAGTATTTACAAAATACAGGCCCAAAACATACTGAAAATCGATCTTTTAGGTTCCCAAAAGTCGATATGTACATGCATCTTATGTACCCGTTTATATTTCAAATTCAGGCTCAAAACACCCTAAAATTCGATATTTTGGGGTCCCAGAAGTGATCTGTACACGCCTACTCAGTGCTAGAATGTTTTCAAAATATAGGCTCAAAACATGATAAAAATCGATATTTTAAGTGTCCAAAGTCGATATGTGCATGTATCTTCTGTATCCGTTTATATCTCAAATTCATGCTCAAAACATCCGAAAATTGGGATTTTTTTGGGCCTAGAAGCGATGTGTACATGCCTACTCCTAATTAGAATGTTTTCAAGATACAGACCCATAACATACTCAAAATCGATATTTTAGGTGCCTAAAAGCCGATATGTGCATTTATCTTCAGTACCCGTTTATATCTAAAATTCAGGCTTAAAACACCCGAAAATTCGATATTTTGGGGTCCAAGAAGCGATCTGTACATGAATACTCCGTGTTAGAGTATTTTCAAGATTCAGGCCCAAAACATGCTGAAAATCGATATTTTAAGTGCCCAAAGTCAATATGTGCATGCATCTTCTGTACCCGTTTATATCACAAATTCAGGCTCAAAACACCCGAAAAATCGGTATTTTTTGGTCTCAAAAGCGATCTGTACATGCCTAATGAGATACAGGCACAAAACATGCTGAAAATCGATATTTTAGGTGCCCAAAGTCAATATGTGCATGCATTTTCTTCACCCGTTTATATCCCAAATTCAACCTTAAAACACCCGAAAAATCGGTATTTTTGGGGCCTAGAAGCGATCTGTACATGCCTACTCCGTGTTAGAGTATTTTCAAAATACAGGCTCAAAACATGCTGAAAATCGATATTTTAGGTGCAAAAGTCAATTTTGTGCATGTATCTTCTGTACCCGTTTATATCAAAAATTCAGGCTCAAAACACCCGAAAAATCGATATTTTTGGGTCCTAGAAGCGATCTGTACATGCCTACTCCTAGTTAGAATGTTTTCAAGATACAGACCCAAAACATACTCAAAATCGATATTTTAGGTGCCTAAAAGTCAATATGTGCATGCATCTTCAGTACCCGTTTATATCTCAAATTCAGGCTTAAAACACCCGAAAATTCGATATTTTGGGGTTCCCAGAAGCGATCTGTACATGCCTACTCCGTGTTGGAGTATTTTCAAAATATAGGCCCAAAACATACTCAAAATCGATATTTTAGGTGACTAAAAGTCGATATGTGCATGCATCTTCTGTACCCGTTTATATCACAAATTCAGGCTCAAAACACCCGAAAAATCAATATTTTTGGGTCCCAGAACCAATCTGTACATGCCTACTCCGTTTTAGAGTATTTACAAAATACAGGCCGAAAACATACTGAAAATCGATCTTTTAGGTTCCCAAAAGTCGATATGTGCATGCATCTTCTGTACCCGTTTATATTTCAAATTCAGGCTCAAAACACCCGAAAATTCGATATTTTGGGGTCCCAGAAGCGATCTGTACAAGCCTACTCAGTGCTAGAATGTTTTCAAAATATAGGCTCAAAACATGCAAAAAATCGATATTTTAAGTGTCCAATGTCTATATGTGCATGCATCTTCTGTACGCGTTTATATCTAAAATTCAGGCTTAAAACACCCGAAAATTCGATATTTTGGGGTCCCAGAACCGATCTGTACATGCCTACTCAGTGCTAGAATATTTTCAAAATATAGGCCCAAAACATGGTAAAAATCGATATTTTATGTGCCCAAAGTCGATATCTCAAATTCCGGCACAAAACACCCGAAAATTCGATATTTTGGGGTCCCAGAAGCAATCTGTAGATGCCTACTCCGTGTTAGAGTATTTTCAAGATACAGACCCAAAACATGTCGAAATCGATATTTTAGGTGCTCAAAATTCGATATGTGCATGCATCTTCAGTACCCGTTTATATCTCAAATTCAGTCACAAAACACCCGAAAATTCGATATTTTGGGGTCCCAGATGCGATCTGTACATGCCTACTCTGTGTTAGAGTATTTTTAAAATACAGTCCCAAAACATACTGAAAATCGATCTTTTATGTGCCTTAAGTCGATATCTCAAATTCAGGCACAAAACACCCGAAAATTCGATATTTTGGGGCCCCAGAAGCGATTTGTACATGCCTACACAGTGCTAAAAAAAATTTAAAATATAGGCTCAAAACATGATAAAAATCGATATTTTAAGTGTCCAAAGTCGGTATGTGCATGTATCTTCTGTACCCGTTTATATCTCAAATTCAGTCTCAAAACATCCGAAAATTGGGATTTTTTGGGGCCCAGAAGCGATGTGTACATGCCTACTCCTAGTTAGAATGTTTTCAAGATACAGACCCAAAACATAATCAAAATCGATATTTTAGGTGCCTAAAAGTCGATATGTGCATGCATCTTCAATACCCGTTTATATCACAAATTCAGGCTTGAAACACCCGAAAATTCGATATTTTGGGGTCCAAGAAGCGATCTGTACATGCCTACTCCGTGTTAGAGTATTTTCAAAATTCAGGCCCAAAACATGCTGAAAATCGATATTTTTGGTGCCCTAAGTCAATATGTACATGCATCTTCTGTACCCGTTTATATCACAAATTCAGGCTCAAAACACCCGAAAAATAGATATTTTTGGGTCCCAGAAGCGATCTGTACATGCCTACTCAGATACAGGCCCAAAATATGCAGAAAATCGATATTTTAGGTGCCCAAAGTCAATATGTGTATGCATCATCTGCACCCGTTTATATCCAAATTCAACCTCAAAACACCCGAAAATTCGATATTTTTGGGTCCCAGAAGCGATCTGTACATGCCTACTCAGTGCTAGAATGTTTTCAAAATATAGGCTCAAAACATGCTAAAAATGGATATGTCCAAAGTCGATATGTGCATGCATCTTCTGTACCCGTTTATATCTCAAATTCAGGCTCAAAACACCCGAAAATTCGGTATTTTGGGGGCCTAGAAGCGATCTGTACATGCATACTCCTAGTTAGAATGTTTTCAAGATACTGACCCAAAACATGCCCAAAATCGATATTTTAGGTGCTCAAAATTCGATATGTGCATGCATCTTCAGTACCCGTTTATATCTCAAATTCAGGCAAAAAACACCCGAAAATTCGATATTTTGGGGTCCCAGAAGCGATATGTACATGCCTACTCAGATACAGGCCCAAAACATGCTGAAAATCGATATTTTAGGTGACCAAAGTCAATATGTGTATCGATCTTCTGCACCCGTTTATATCCCAAATTCAACCTCAAAACACCCGAAATTCGGTATTTTTGGGACCTAGAAGCGATCTGTACATGCCTACTCATAGTTAGAATGTTTTACAAGATACAGACCCAAAACATACTCAAAATCGATATTTTAGGTGCCTGAAAGTCGATATGTGCATGCATTGTCAGTACCCGTTTCTATCTCAAATTCAGGCTTAAAACACCCGAAAATTCGATATTTTGGGGTCCAAGAAGCGATCTGTACATGCCTACCCAGTGCTAGAATGTTTTCAAAATATAGGCACAAAACATGTTAAAAATCGATATGTCCAAAGTCGATATGTGCATGCAACTTCTGTACCCGTTTATATCTCAAATTCAGGCTCAAAATACCCGAAAACACGGTATTTTGTGGTGCCTAGAAGCGATCTGTACATGCATACTTCTAGTCAGAATGTTTTCAAGATACTGACCCAAAACATGCCCAAAATCGATATTTTAGGTGCTCAAAATTCGATATGTGCATGGATCTTCAGTACCCGTTTATATCTCAAATTAAGGCACAAAAAACCCGAGAATTCGATATTTTGGGGTCCCAGAAGCGATCTGTACATGCCTACTCAGATACAGTCCCAAAACATGCTGAAAATCGATATTTTAGGTGCCCTAAGTCAATATGTGTATGCATCTTCTGCACCCGTTTATATACCAAATTCAACCTCAAAACACCCGAAAATTCGATATTTTTGGGTCCCAGAAGCAATCTATACATGCCTACTCAGTGCTAATTTTTTTTCAAAATATAGGCTCAAAACATGCTAAAAATCGATATTTTAAGTGTGCAAAGTCGATATGTGCATGCATCTTCTGTACCCGTTTATATCTGAAATTCAGGCTCAAAACACCCGAAAACTCGGTATTTTTGGGACCTAGAAGCGATCTGTACATGCCTACTCCTAGTTAGAATATTTTCAAGATACAGACCCAAAACAAGCTCAAAATCGATATTTTAGGTGCCCAAAATTCGATATGTGCATGCATCTTCAGTACCCGTTTATATCTCAAATTCAGGCTCAAAACACTCGAAAATTCGATATTTTGGGGTCCCTGAAGCGATCTGTACATGCCTATTCAGTGCTAGAATATTTTCAAAATATAGGCCAAAAAATATGCTAAAAATCGATATTTTAGGTGCCCAAAGTCGATATCTCAAATTCACGCCCAAAACACCCGAAAATTCAATATTTTGGGGTCTCAGAAGCGATCTGTAAATTCCTACTCCGTGTTAGAGTATTTTCAAAATACAGGCCGAAAACATACTGAAAATCGATATTTTAGGTGCCCAAAAGTCGATATGTGCATGCATCTTCTGTACCCGTTTATATCTCAAATTCAGGCAAAAAACCCGAAAATTCAATATTTTGAGGTCCCAGAAGCGATCTGTACATTCCTACTCCGTGTTAGAGTATTTTCAAAATATTGGCTCAAAACATGCTTAAAATCGATATTTTAAGTGTCTTAAGTCGATATGTGCATGCACCTTCTGTACCCGTTTATATCACAAATTCAGGCTCAAAACACCCGAAAAATCGGTATTTTTTGGTCTCAAAAGCGATCTGTACATGCCTAATCAGATACAGGCACAAAACATGCTGAAAATCGATATTTTAGGTGCCCAAAGTCAATATGTGCATGCATTTTCTTCACCCGTTTATATCCCAAATTCAACCTCAAAACACCCGAAAAATCGGTATTTTTGGGGCCTAGAAGCGATCTGTACATGCCTACTCCTAGTTAGAATATTTTCAAAATATAGGCCCAAAACATGCTAAAAATCGAATTCAGGCACAAAACACCTGAAAATTCGATATTTTGGGATCCTAGAAGCGATCTGTACATGCCTACTCTGTGTTAGAGTATTTTCAAATTACAAGCCCAAAACATACTGAAAATCGATATTTTAGGTGCCCAAAAGACGATATGTGCATGCATCTTCTGTACCGGTTTATATCTCATATTCAGGCTCAAAACACCCAAAAATTCGATATTTTTGGGTCCTAGAAGCGATCTTTACATACCTACTCCTAGTTAGAATGTTTTCAAGATACCGACCCAAAACATGCTCAAAATCGATATTTTAGGTGCCCAAAAGTCGATATGTGCATGCATCTTCTGTACCCGTTTATATCTCAAATTCATCCCCAAAACACCCGAAAATTCGTTATTTTGAAGGCCTAGAAGCGATCTGTACATGCCTACTCCTAGTTAGAATGTTTTAAAGGTACAGACCCAAAACATGCTCAAAATCGATATCTTAGGTGCCCAAAATTCGATATGTGCATGAATCCTCAATACCTGTTTATATCTCAAATTCGGGCTCAAAACACCCGAAAAATCGATATTTTTGGGTCCCAGAAGTGATCTGTACATGCCTACTCAGTGCTAATTTTTTTTCAAAATATCGGCTCAAAACATGCTAAAAATCGATATTTTAAGTGTCCAAAGTCGATATGTGCATGCATCTTCTGTACCCGTTTATATCTCGAATTCAGGCTCAAAACACCAGAAAATTCGGTATTTTTGGGGCCTAGAAGCAATCTGTACATGCCTACTCCTAGTTAGAATGTTTTCATGATACAGACCCAAAACATGCTCAAAATCGATATCTTAGGTGCCCAAAATTCGATATGTGCATGCATCCTCAGTACCCGTTTATATATCAAATTCAGGCACAAAACACCCGAAAATTCGATATTTTGGGGTCCCAGAAGCGATCTGTACATGCCTACTCCGTGTTAGAGTATTTTCAAAATACAAGCCCAAAACATACTAAAAATCGATTTTTTAGCTGCCCAAAAGTCGATATGTGCATGCATGTTCTGTACCCGTTTATATCTCAAATTCAGGCTCCAAAAACCCGCAAATTCAATATTTTGGGGTCCCAGAAGCGATCTGTACATGCCTAGTCAGTGCTAGATTATTTTCAAAATATAGGCCCAAAACATGCTAAAAATCGATATTTTAGGTGCCCAAATTCGATATCTCAAATTCAGGCACAAAACACCCGAAAATTCGATATTTTGGGGTCCCAGAAGCGATCTGTACAAGCCTACTCAGTGCAAGAATGTTTTCAAAATATAGGCTCAAAACATGCTAAAAATCGATATTCTAAGTGCCCAAAGTCGGTATGTGCAGGTATCTTCTGTACCCGTTTATATCTCAGATAAAGGCTTAAAACACCCGAAAATTCGATATTTTGGGGTCCAAGAAGCGATCTGTACATGCCTACTCCGTGTTAGAGTATTTTCAAAATTCAGGCCCAAAACATACTCAAAATCGATATTTTAGGTTCCCAAAGTCAATATGTGCATGCATCTTCTGCACCCGCTTATATCCCAAATTCAACCTCAAATCACCCGAAAATTCGATATTTTTGGGTCCCAGAAGCGATCTGTACATGCCTACCCAGTGCTAGAATGTTTTCGAAATATAGGCACAAAACATGCTAAAAATCGATATGTCCAAAGTCGATATGTGCATGCATCTTCTGTACCCGTTTATATCTCAAATTCAGGCTTAAAACACCCAAAAAATCGGTATTTTGGGGGCCTAGAAGCGATCTGTACATGCCTACTCCTAGTTAGAATGTTTTCAAGACGCAGATTCAAAACATGCTCAAAATCAATATTTTAGGTGCCCAAAATTCGATATGTGCATGCATTCTCAGTACCCGTTTATATCTCAAATTCAGGCTCAAAACACCCGAAAATTTGATATTTTGGGGTCCCAGAAACGATCTGTACATGCTTACTCCGTGTTAGAGTATTTTCAAAATACAGGCCCAAAACATACTGAAAATCGATCTTTTAGGTGCCCAAAAGTCGATATCTCAAATTCAGGCCCAAAACACCCGAAAATTCAATATTTTGGGGTCCCAGAAGCGATCTGTACATTTCTTCTCCGTGTTAGAGTATTTTCAATATACAGGCCCAAAACATACTGAAAATCGATATTTTAGGTGCCCAAAAGACGATATGTGCATGCATCTTCTTTACCCGTTTATATCTCAAATTCAGGTTCCAAACACACAGAAAATTCGATATTTTGGGGGCCCAGAAGCGATCTGTACATGCCTACTCCTAGTTAGAATGTTTTCAAGATACAAACCCAAAACATGCTCAAAATCGATATTTTAGGTGCCCAAAATTCGATATGTGCATGCATCTTCAGTACCCGTTTATATCTCAAATTCAGGCTCAGAACACCCGAAAATTCGATATTTGGGGGTCCCAGAAGCGATTTGTACATGCCTAGTCAGTGCTAGAATATTTTTAAAATATAGGCCAAAAAATATGCTAAAAACCGATATTTCAGGTGCCCAAAGTCGATATCTCAAATTCAGGCCCAAAACACCCGAAAATTCAATATTTTGGGGTCCCAGAAGCGATCTGTACATGCCTACTCCGTGTTAGAGTATTTTCAATATACAGGCCCAAAACATACTTAAAATCGATATTTTAGGTGCCCAAAAGACGATATGCGCATGCATCTTCTGTACCCGTTTAAATCTCACATTCAGGCTCCAAACACCCGAAAATTCGGTATTTTGGGGTCCCAAAAGCGATCTGTACATGCCTACTCAGTGCTAGAATGTTTTCAAAATATAGGCTCAAAACATGCTAAAAATCGATATTTTAAGTGTCCAAAGTCAATATGTGCATGCATCTTCTGTACCCGTTTATATCACAAATTCAGGCTCAAAACACCCGAAAAATCGATATTTTTTGGACCCAGAAGCGATCTGTACATGCCTACTCAGATACAGGCACAAAACATGCTGAAAATCGATATTTTAGGTGCCCAAAGTCAATATGTGTATGCATTTTCTTCACCCGTTTATATCCCAAATTCAACCTTAAAACACCCGAAAATTCGATATTTTTGAGTCCCAGAAGCGATCTGTACATGCCTACTCAGTGCTAAATTGTTTTCAAAATATAGGCTCAAAACATGCTAAAAATCGATATTTTTAAGTGTCCAAAGTCAATATGTGCATGAATCTTCTGTACCCGTTTATATCTCAAATTAAGGCTCAGAACACCCGAAAATTCGATATTTTTGGGTCCAAGAAGCGATCTGTACATGCCTACTCAGTGCTAAAAATTTGTCAAAATATAGGCTCAAAACAAGCTAAAAATCGATATTTTAAGTGTCCAAAGTCGATATGTGCATGCATCTTCTGTACCCGTTTATATCTCAAATTCCGGCTCAAAAACACCCAAAAATTCGGTATTTTTGGGACCTAGAAGCGATTTATACATGCCTACTCCTAGTTAGAATGTTTTCAAGATACAGACCCAAAACATGCTCAAAATCGATATTTTAGGGGCCAAAATTCGATATGTGCATGCATCTTCAGTACCCGTTTATATCTCAAATTCAGGCTCAAAACACCCGAAAATTCGATATTTTGGGGTCCCAGAAGCGATCTGTACATGCCTATTCAGTTCTAGAATATTTTCAAAATATAGGCCAAAAAATATGCTAAAAATCGATATTTTAGGTGCCCAAAGTCGATATCTCAAATTCACGCCCAAAACACTCGAAAATTCAATATTTTGGGGTCCCAGAAGCGATCTGTACATTCCTACTCAGTGTTAGAGTATTTTCAAAATACAGGCACAAAACATTTTGAAAATCGATATTTTAGGTGCCCAAAAGTCGATATGTGCATGCATCTTCTGTACTCGTTTATATCTCAAATTCAGACTCAAAACACCCGAAAATTCGATGTTTTTGGGTCCCAGAAGCGATCTGTACATGCCTACTCAGTGCTAAAAAATTTCAAAATATAGGCTCAAAACATGCTAAAAATCGATATTTTAAGTTTCCAAAGTCGATATGTGCATGCATCTTCTGTACCCGTTTATATCTCAAATTCAGGCTCAAAACACCCGAAAATTCGATATTTTGGGGTCCCAGAAGCGATCTGTACATGCCTACTCAGATACAGGCCCAAAACATGCTGAAAATCGATATTTTTGGTGCTCAAAGTCAATATGTGTATGCATCTTCTGCACCCGTTTATATCCCAAATTCAACCTCAAAACACCCGAAAATTCGATATTTTTTGGTCCCAGAAGCGATCTGTACATGCCTACTCAGTGCTAAAATGTTTTCAAAATATAGGCTTAAAACATGCTAAAAATCGATATTTTAAGTGTCCAAAGTCGATATGTGCATGCATCTTCTGTACCCGTTTATATCTCAAATTCAGGCTTAAAACTCCAAAAATTCGGTATTTTTGGGGCCTAGAAGCGATCTGTACATGCCTACTCCTAGTTAGAATGTTTTCAAGATACAGATTCAAAACATGCTCAAAATCAATATTTTAGGTGCACAAAATTCGATATGTGCATGCATTCTCAGTACCCGTTTATATCTCAAATTCAGGCTCAAAACACCCGAAAATTCGATATTTTGGGGTCCCAGAAACGATCTGTACATGCCTACTCCGTGTTAGAGTATTTTCAAAATACAGGCCTAAAGCATACTGAAAATCGATCTTTTAGGTGCCCAAAAGTCGATATGTGCATACATCTTCTTTGCCCGTTTATATCTCAAATTCAGGCTCCAAACACACAGAAAATTCGATATTTTGGGGGCCCAGAAGCGATCTGTACATGCCTACTCCTAGTTAGAATGTTTTCAAGATACAAACCAAAACATGCTCAAAATCGATATTTTAGGTGCCCAAAGTCAATATGTGTATGCATTTTCTTCACACGTTTATATCCCATATTCAACCTTAAAACACCCGAAAATTCGATATTTTTGGGTCCCAGAAGCGATCTGTACATGCCTACTCAGTGCTAAAATGTTTTCAAAATATAGGCTCAAAACATGCTAAAAATCGATATTTTTAAGTGTCCAAAGTCAATATGTGCATGCATCTTAAGCACCCGTTTATATCTCAAATTCAGGCTCAAAACACCCGAAAATTCGATATTTTTTTGTCCCAGAAGCGATCTGTACATGCCTACTCAGTGCTAAAAAATTTTCAAAATATAAGCTCAAAACATGCTAAAAATCGATATTTTAAGTGTCCAAAGTCAATATGTGCATGCATCTTCTGTACCCGTTTATATCACAAATTCAGGCTCAAAACACCCGAAAAATCGATATTTTTTGGACCCAGAAGCGATCTGTACATGCCTACTCAGATACAGGCACAAAACATGCTGAAAATCGATATTTTAGGTGCCCAAAGTCAATATGTGTATGCATTTTCTTCACCCGTTTATATCCCTAATTCAACCTTAAAACACCCGAAAATTCGATATTTTTGGGTCCCAGAAGCGATCTGTACATGCCTACTCAGTGCTAAAATGTTTTCAAAATATAGGCTCAAAACATGCTAAAAATCGATATTTTTAAGTGTCCAAAGTCAATATGTGCATGAATCTTCTGTAACCGTTTATATCTCAAATTCAGGCTCAAAACACCCGAAAATTCGATATGTTTGGGTCCCAGAAGCGATCTGCACATGCGTACTCAGTGCTAAAAATTTGTCAAAATATAGGCTCAAAACATGCTAAAAATCGATATTTTAAGTGTCCAAAGTCGATATGTGCATGCATCTTCTGTACCCGTTTATATCTCAAATTCAGGCTCAAAACACCCGAAAATTCTGTATTTTTGGGACCTAGAAGCGATCTGTACATGCCTACTCCTTGTTAGAATGTTTTCAAGATACAGACCCAAAACATGCTCAAAATCGATATTTTAGGTGCCAAAATTCGATATGTGCATGCATCTTCAGTACCCGTTTATATCTCAAATTCAGGCTCAAAACACCCGAAAATTCGATATTTTGGGGTCCCAGAAGCGATCTGTACATGCCTATTCAGTTCTAGAATATTTTCAAAATATAGGCCAAAAAATATGCTAAAAATCGATATTTTAGATGCCCAAAGTCGATATCTCAAATTCACGCCCAAAACACCCGAAAATTCAATATTTTGGGGTCCCAGAAGCGATCTGTACATTCATACTCCGTGTTAGAGTATTTTCAAAATACAGGCCCATAACATATTGAAAATCGATATTTTAGGTGCCCAAAAGTCGATATGTGCATGCATCTTCTGTACTCGTTTATATCTCAAATTCAGACTCAAAACACCCTAAAAATAGATATTTTTGGGTCCCAGAAGCGATCTGTACATGCCTAATCAGTGCTAAAAAAATTTCAAAATATAGGCTCAAAACATGCTAAAAATCGATATTTTTGGTGCCCAAAGACAATATGTGTATGCATCTTCTGCACCCGTTTATATCCCAAATTCAACCCCAAAACACCCGAAAATTCGATATTTTTGGGTCCCAGAAGCGATCTGTACATGCCTACTCAGTGCTAAAATATTTTCAAAATATAGGCTTAAAACATGCTAAAAATCGATATTTTAAGTGTCCAAAGTCGATATGTGCATGCATCTTCTGTACCCGTTTATATCTCAAATTCAGGCTTAAAACTCCCCAAAATTCGGAATTTTTGGGGCCTAGAAGCGATCTGTACATACCTACTCCTAGTTAGAATGTTTTCAAGATACAGATTCAAAACATGCTCAAAATCAATATTTTAGGTGCCCAAAATTCGATATGTGCATGCATTCTCAGTACCCGTTTATATCTCAAATTCAGGCTCAAAACACCCGAAAATTCGATATTTTGGGGTCCCAGAAACGATCTGTACATGCCTACTCCGTGTTAGTGTATTTTCAAAATACAGGCCTAAAACATACTGAAAATCGATCTTTTAGGTGCCCAAAAGTCGATATGTGCATACATCTTCTTTACCCGTTTATATCTCAAATTCAGGCTCAAAACACCCGAAAATTCGATATTTTTGGGTCCCAGAAACGATCTGTACATGCCTACTCCGTGTTAGAGTATTTTCAAAATACAGGCCTAAAACATACTGAAAATCGATCTTTTAGGTGCCCAAAAGTCGATATGTGCATACATCTTCTTTACCCGTTTATATCTCAAATTCAGGCTCCAAACACCCGAAAATTCGGTATTTTGGGGTCCCAAAAGCGATCTGTAAATGCCTACTCAGTGCTAGAATGTTTTCAAAATATAGGCTTAAAACATGCTAAAAATCGATATTTTAAGTGTCCAAAGTCAATATGTGCATGCATCTTCTGTACCCGTTTATATCACAAATTCAGGCTCAAAACACCCGAAAAATCGATAATTTTTGGACCCAGAAGCGATCTGTACATGCCTACTCAGATACAGGCACAAAACATGCTGAAAATCGATATTTTAGGTGCCCAAAGTCAATATGTGTATGCATTTTCTTCTCCCGTTTATATCCCATATTCAACCTTAAAACACCCGAAAATTCGATATTTTTGGGTCCCAGAAGCGATCTGTACATGCCTACTCAGTGCTAAAATGTTTTCAAAATATAGGCTCAAAACATGCTAAAAATCGATATTTTTAAGTGTCCAAAGTCAATATGTGCATGCATCTTCTGTACCCGTTTATATCTCAAATTCAGGCTCAAAACACCCGAAAATTCGATATTTTTTGGTCCCAGAAGCGATCTGTACATGCCTACTCAGTGATAAAAAAATTTCAAAATATTAGCTCAAAACATGCTAAAAATCGATATTTTAAGTGTCCAAAGTCGATATGTGCATGCATCTTCTGTACCCGTTTATATCTCAAATTCAGGCTCAAAACACCCGAAAATTCGGTATTTTTGGGACCTAGAAGCGATATGTACATGCCTACTCCTAGTTAGAATGTTTTCAAGATACAGACCCAAAACATGCTCAAAATCGATATTTTAGGTGTCTAAATTCGATATGTGCATGCATCTTCAGTACCCGTTTATATCTCAAATTCAGGCTCAAAACACCCGAAAATTCGATATTTTGGGGTCCCAGAAGCGATCTGTACATGCCTATTCAGTTCTAGAATATTTTTAAAATATAGGCCAAAAAATATGCTAAAAATCGATATTTCAGGTGCCCAAAGTCGATATCTTAAATTCACGCCCAAAACACCCGAAAATTCAATATTTTGGGGTCCCAGAAACGATCTGTAGATTCTTACTCTGTGTTAGAGTATTTTCAAAATACAGGCCCAAAACATATTGAAAATCGATATTTTAGGTGCCCATAAGTCGATATGTGCATGCATCTTCTGTACCCGTTTATATCTCAAATTCAGACTCAAAACACCCGAAAATTCGATATTTTTGGGTCCCAGAAGCGATTTGTACATGCCTACTCAGTGCTAAAAAAATTTCAAAATATAGGCTCAAAATATGCTAAAAATCGATATTTTAAGTGTCCAAAGTCGATATGTGCATGCATCTTTTGTACCCGTTTATATCTCAAATTCAGGCTCAAAACACCCGAAAATTCGGTATTTTTGGGGCCTAGAAGCGATCTGTACATGCCTACTCCTAGTTAGAATTTTTTCAAGATACAGACCCAAAACATGCTCAAAATCGATATCTTATTTGCCCAAAATTCGATATGTGCAGGCATCCTCAGTACCCGTTTATATCTCAAATTCAACCTCAAAACACCCGAAAATTCGATATTTTTGTGTCCTAGAAGCGATCTGTACAGGCCTACTCCTAGTTAGAATGTTTTTAAGATACAGACCCAAAACATGCTCAAAATCGATATTATAGGTGCCCAAAAGTCAATATGTGCATGCATCTTCTGTACCCGTTTATATCTGAAATTCAGGCTCAAAACACCCGAAAATTCGAAATTTTTGGGTCCAAGAAGCGATCTGTACATGCCTACTCCGTGTTAGAGAATTTTCAAAATAGAGGCCCAAAACATGCTAAAAATCGATATTTTAGGTGGCTCAAGTCGATATATCAAATTCAGGCACAAAACACTCGAAAATTCGATATTTTGGGGTCCCAGAAGCGATCTGTACATGCCTACTCAGTGCTAGAATATTTTCAAAATAAAGGCCAAAAAATATGCTAAAAATCGATATTTTAGGTGCCCAAAGTCGATATCTCAAATTCAGGCCCAAAACACCCGAAAATTCAATATTTTGGGGTCCCAGAAGCGATGTACATTCCTACTCCGTGTTAGAATTTTTTCAATATACAGGCCCAGAACATACTGAAAATCGATATTTTAGGTGCCCAAAAGTCGATATGTGCATGCATCTTCTGTACCCGTTTAAATCTCACATTCAAACTCCAAACACCCGAAAATTCGGTATTTTGGGGTCCCAAAAGCGATCTGTACATGCCTACTCAGTGCTAGAATGTTTTCAAAATATAGGCTCAAAACATGCTAAAAATCGATATTTTAAGTGTCCAAAGTCAATATGTGCATGCATCTTCTGTACCCGTTTATATCACAAATTCAGGCTCAAAAAACCCGAAAAATCGATATTTTTTGGTCCCAGAAGCGATCTGTACATGCCTACTCAGATACAGGCACAAAACATGCTAAAAATCGATATTTTAGGTGCCCAAAGTCAATATGTGTATGCATTTTCTTCACCCGTTGATATCCCAAATTCAACCTTAAAACACCCGAAAATTCGATATTTTTGGTTCCCAGAAGCGATCTGTACATGCCTACTCAGTGCTAAAAATTTTTTAAAATATAGGCTCAAAACATGCTAAAAATCGATATTTTTAAGTGTCCAAATTCGATATGTGCATGAATCCTCAGTACCCGTTTATATCTCTAATTCAGGCTCAAAAGCACCGAAAATTCGATATTTTGGTGTCCAAGAAGCGATCTGTACATGCCTACTCCGTGTTATAGTATTTTCAAATTACAGGCCCAAAACATGCTGAAAATCGATATTTTAGGTGCCCAAAGTCAATATGTGCATGCATCTTCTGTACCCGTTTATATTTCAAATTCAGGTTCAAAACACCCGAAACTTTGTTATTTTGGGGTCCCAGAAGCGATCTGTACATGCCTACTCAGTGCTAGAATATTTTCAAAATATAGGCCCAAAATATGCTAAAAATCGATTATTTAGGTGCTTAAAGTCGCAATCTCAAATTCAGGCACAAATCACCCGAAAATTCGATATTTTGGGGTCCGAGAAGCGATCTGTACATGCCTACTTCGTGTTAGAGTATTTTAAAAATATAGGCCCAAAACATACTGATAATCAATATTCTAGGTGCCCAAAAGTCGATATGTGCATGCATCTTCTGTACCCGTTTATATCTCAAATTCAGGCTCAAAACACCCGAAAATTCGGTATTTTTTGAGCCTAGAAGCGATCTGTACATGTCTACTCCGTGTTAGAGTATTTTCAAAATACAGGCCCAAAACATACTGATAATCGATATTTTAGGTGCCCAAAAGTCGATATGTGTATGCATTTTATGCACCCGTTTATATCCCAAATTCAACCTCAAAATACCCGAAAATTCGATATTTTTTGGTCCCAAAAGCGATCTGTACATACCTTTTCAAAATACAGACCCAAAACATGATGAAAATCGATATTTTAGGTGATCCAAGTCAATATGTGTATGCATCATCTGCACCCGTTTATATCCCAATATTTCAACCTCAAAACACCCGAAAACTCGATATTTTTCGGTCCTAGAAAAGATCTAAACATGCCTACTCCGTGTTAGAGTATTTTCAAAATACAGGCCCAAAACATACTGAAAATCGATCTTTTAGGTGCCCAAAAGTCGATATGAGCATGCATCTTCTGTACCTGTTTTTATCTTAAATTCAGGCTCCAAAAACCCGAAAATTCTACATTTTGGGGTCCCAGAAGCGATCTGTACATGCCTACTCAGTGCTAGAATGTTTTCAAAATATAGGCTCAAAACATGCTAAAATCGATATTTTAAGTGTCCAAAGTCGATATGTGCATCTATCTTCTGTACCCGTTTATATCTCAATTTCAGGCTCAAAACACACGAAAATTCGGTATTTTTGGGCCTAGAAGCGATCTGTACATGCCTCCTCCTAGTTAGAATGTTTTCAAGATACAGACCCAAGACATGCTCAAAATCGATATTTTAGGTGCCCAAAAGTAGATATGTGCATGCATCTTCAGTACCCCTTTATATCTCAAATTCAGGCTCCAAACACCCGAAAATTCAATATTTTGGGGTCCCAGAAGCGACCTGTACATGCCTACTCAGATACAGGCCCAAAACATGCTGAAAATCGATATTTTAGGTGCCCAAAGTTAATATGTGTATGCATCTTCTGCAACCGTTTATATCTTAAATTCAGGCTCCAAACACCCGAAAATTCGATATTTCGGGGTCTCAGAAGCGATCTGTACATGCCTACTCAGATACAGGCCCAAAACATGCTGAAAATTGATATTATACGTGCCTAAAGTTAATATGTGTATGCATCTTCTGCAACCGTTTATATCCCAAATTCAACCTCAAAACACACGAAAATTCAATATTTTATGGTCCCAGAAGCGATCTGTACATGCCTACTCAGTGCTAGAATGTTTTCAAAATATTGGCTTAAAACATGCTAAAAATCGTTATTTTAAGTGTCCAAAGTCGATATGTGCATGCATCTTCTGTGCCCGTTTATATCTCAAATTCATACTCAAAACACCCGAAAATTCGGTATTTTTGGGTCCTAGAAGCGTTCTGTACATGCCTACTCCTAGTTAGAATGTTTTCAAGATACATACCCAAAACACGCTCAAAATCGATATTTTTGGTGCCCAAAAGTCGATATGTGCATGCATCTTCAGTACCCGTTTATATCTCAAATTCAGGCTCCAAACACCCGAAAATTCGATATTTTGGGGTCCAAGAAGCGATCTGTACATGCCTACTCCGTGTTATAGTATTTTCAAAATACAGGCCCAAAACATGCAGAAATCGATATTTTAGGTGCCCAAAGTTAATATGTGCACGCATCTTCTGTACCCGTTTATGCTTCAAATTCAGGTTCAAAAAACCCGAAACTTTGATATTTTGGGGTCCCAGAAGTGATATGTACATGCCTACTCAGTGCTAGAATATTCTCAAAATATAGGCCCAAAACATGCTAATAATCGATATTTTAGGTGCCGAAAGTAGATATTAAAAATTCAGGAACAAAACACCAGAAAATTTGATATTTTGGGGTCCCAGAAGCGATCTGTACATGCCTACTCAGATACAGGCCCAAAACATGCTGAAAATCGATATTTTAAGTGCCCAAAGTCAATATGTGTATGCATCTTCTGCACCCGTTTATATCCCAAATTCAACCTCAAAACACCCGAAAATTCGATATTTTTGGGTCCCAGAAGCGATCTGCACATGCCTACTCAGTGCTAGAATGTTTTCAAAATATAGGCTCAAAACATGCTAAAATCGATATTTTAAGTGTCCAAAGTCGATATGTGCATGCATCTTCTGTACCCGTTTATATCCCAAATTCAGGCTCAAAACACCTGAGAATTCGGTATTTTTGGGACCTACAAGCGATCTGTACATGCCTACTCCTAGTAAGAATGTTTTCAAGATACAGACCCAAAACATGCAGAAAATCGATATTTTAGGTGCCCAAAGTCAATATGTGCATGCATCTTCTGTACCCGTTTATATCTCAAATTCAGGTTCAAAACACCCGAAAATTCGGTATTTTTGGGGCCTAGAAGCAATCTGTACATGCCTACTCCTAGTTAGAATGTTTTCAATATTCAGAAACAAAACAAGCTCAAAATCGATTTTTAGGTGCTTAAAAGTCGATATATGCATGCATCTTCAGTACCCGTTTATATCTCAAATTCAGGCTCAAAACCACCAAAAAATTCGATGTTTTGGGGTCCAAGAAGCGATCTGTACATGCCTACTCCGTGTTATAGTATTTTCAAATTACAGACCCAAAACATGCTGAAAATCGATATTTTAGGTGCCCAAAGTCAATATGTACATACATCTTCTGTACCTGTTTATATTTCAAATTCAGGTTCAAAACACCCGAAACTCTGATATTTTGGGGTCGAAGAAGCGATCTGTACATGCCTACTCAGTGCTAGAATATTTAAAAAAATATAGGCCCAAAACATGCTAAAAATCGATATTTTAAGTGCCCAAAGTCGATATCTCAAATTCAGGCACAAAACACTCGAAAATTCGATATTTTGGGGTCCAAGAAGCGATTTGTACATGCCTACTCCGTGTTAGAGTATTTTCAAAATACAGGCCAAAAAACATACTGATAATCGATATATTAGGTGCCCAAAGTCAATATGTGTATGCATCTTCTGCACCCGTCTATATCCCAAATTCAACCTCAAAACACCCGAAAACTCGATATTTTTGGGTCCCAGAAGCGATCTGTACATGCCTTTTCTAAATACAGGCCCAAAACATGCTCAAAATCGATATTTTAGGTGCCCAAAGTCAATATGTGCATGCATCTTCTGTACCCGTTTATATCTCAAATTCAGGCTCAAAACCACCAAAAATTCGATGTTTTTGGGTCCAAGAAGCGATCAATACATGCCTACTCCGTGTTATAGTATTTTCGAATTACAGGCCCAAAACATGCTGAAAATCAATATTTTAGGTGCCCAAAGTCAATATGTGCATACATCTTCTGTACCCGTTTATATTTCAAATTCAGGTTCAAAACACCCGAAACTTTGATATTTTGGGGTCCCAGAAGCGATCTGTACATGCCTACTCAGTGCTAGAATATTTTCAAAATATAGGCCAAAAACATGCTAAAAATCGATATTTTAGGTGCCCAAAGACGATATCTCAAATTCAGGCACAAAACACCCGAAAATTCGATATTTTGGGGTCCAAAAAGGGATCTGTACATGCCTACTCCGTGTTAGAGTATTTTCAAAATACAGGCCCAAAACATACTGATAATCGATATTTTAGGTGCCTAAAGTCAATATGTGTATGCATCTTCTGCACCCGTTTATATCCCAAATTCAACCTCAAAACACCCGAAAACTCGATATTTTTGGGTCCCAGAAGCGATCTGTACATACCTTTTCAAAATACAGACCCAAAACATGATGAAAATCGATATTTTAGGTGCTCCAAGTCAATATGTGTATGCATCATCTGCACCCGTTTATATCCCAATATTTCAATCTCAAAACACCCGAAAATTCGATATTTTTGGGTCATAGAAAAGATCTGTACATGCCTACTCCGTGTTAGAGTATTTTCAAAATACAGGCCCAAAACATACTGAAAATTGATCTTTTAGGTGCCCAAAAGTCGATATGAGCATGCATCTTCTGTACCCGTTTATATCTTAAATTCAGGCTCCAAACACCCGAAAATTCTATATTTTGGGGTCCCCGAAGCGATCTGTACATGCCTATTCAGTGCTAGAATGTTTTCAAAATATAGGCTCAAAACATGCTAAAATCGATATTTTAAGTGTCCAAAGTCGATATGTGCATGCATCTTCTGTGCCCGTTTATATCTCAATTTCAGGCTCAAAACACCCAAAAATTCGGTATTTTTGGGCCTAGAAGCGATCTATACATTCTTCCTCCTAGTTAGAATGTTTTCAAGATACAGACCCAAAACATGCTCAAAATCGATATTTTAGGTGCCCAAAAGTAGATATGTGCATGCATCTTCAGTACCCCTTTATATCTCAAATTCAGGCTCCAAACACCCGAAAATTCAATATTTTGGGGTCCCAGAAGCGACCTGTACATGCCTACTCAGATACAGGCCCAAAACATGCTGAAAATCGATATTTTAGGTGCCCAAAGTTAATATGTGTATGCATCTTCTGCAACCGTTTATATCTTAAATTCAGGCTCCAAACACCCGAAAATTCGATATTTTGGGGTCCCAGAAGCGATCTGTACATGCCTACTCAGATACAGGCCCAAAACATGCTGAAAATTGATATTTTACGTGCCTAAAGTTAATATGTGTATGCATCTTCTGCAACCGTTTATATCCCAAATTCAACCTCAAAACACACGAAAATTCGATATTTTATGGTCCCAGAAGCCATCTGTACATGCCTACTCAGTGCTAGAATGTTTTCAAAATATTGGCTCAAAACATGCTAAAAATCGTTATTTTAAGTGTCCAAAGTCGATATGTGCATGCATCTTCTGTGCCCGTTTATATCTCAAATTCAGGCTCAAAACACCCGAAAATTCTGTATTTCTGGGTCATAGAAGCGATCTGTACATGCCTACTCCTAGTTAGAATGTTTTCAAGATACAGACCCAAAACATGCTCAAAATCGATATTTTAGGTGCCCAAAGGTCGATATGTCCATGCATCTTCTGTACCCGTTTATGCTTCAAATTCAGGTTCAAAACACCCGAAACTTTGATATTTTGGGGTCCCAGAAGTGATATGTACATGCCTACTCAGTGCTAGGATATTCTCAAAATATAGGCCCAAAACATGCTAATAATCGATATTTTAGGTGCCGAAAGTAGATATAAAAATTCAGGCACAAAACACCAGAAAATTTGATATTTTGGGGTCCCAGAAGCGATCTGTACATGCCTACTCAGATACCGGCCCAAAACATGCTGAAAATCGATATTTTAAGTGCCCAAAGTCAATATGTGTATGCATCTTCTGCACCCGTTTATATCCCAAATTCAACCTCAAAACACCCGAAAATTTGATATTTTTGGGTCCCAGAAGCGATCTGCACATGCCTACTCAGTGCTAGAATGTTTTCAAAATATAGGCTCAAAACATGCTAAAATCGATATTTTAAGTGTCCAAAGTCGATATGTGCATGCATCTTCTGTACCCGTTTATATCCCAAATTCAGGCTCAAAACACCCAAAAATTCGGTATTTTTGGGGCCTAGAAGCAATATGTACATGCCTACTCCTAGTTAGAATGTTTTCAATATTCAGAAACAAAACAAGCTCAAAATCGAATTTTAGGTGCTCAAAAGTCGATATATGCATGCATCTTCAGTACCCGTTTAAATATCAAATTCAGGCTCAAAACAACCAAAAAATTCGATGTTTTGGTGTCCATGAAGCGATCTGTACATGCCTACTCCGTGTTATAGTATTTCAAATTACAGGCCCAAAACATGCTGAAAATCGATATTTTAGGTGCCCAAAGTCAATATGTACATACATCTTCTGCACCTGTTTATATTTCAAATTCAGGTTCAAAACACCCGAAACTCTGATAATTTGGGGTCCAAGAAGCGATCTGTACATGCCTACTAAGTGCTAGAATATTTTCAAAATATGGGCCCAAAACATGCTAAAAATCGATATTTTAAGTGCCCAAAGTCGATATCTCAAATTCAGGCACAAAACACCCGAAAATTCGATATTTTGAGGTCCATGAAGCGATTTGTACATGCCTACTCCGTGTTAGAGTATTTTCAAAATACAGGCCCAAAACATACAGATAATCGATATTTTAGGTGCCTAAAGTCAATATGTGTATGCATCTTCTGCACCCGTTTATATCCCAAATTCAACCTCAAAACACCCGAAAATTCGATATTTTTGGGTCCCAGAAGCGATCTGTACATGCCTACTTCGTGTTAGAGTATTTTCAAAATACAGGCCCTAAACATGCTGAAAATCGATATTTTAGGTGCCCAAAGTCAATATGTGCATGCATCTTCTGTACCCGTTGATATCTCAAATTCAGGCTCAAAACACCCGAAAATTTAATATTTTTGGGGCCCAGAAGCGATATGTGCATGCCTACTTAGTGCTAGAATATATTTAAAATACAGGCCCAAAACATGCTAAAAATCGATATTTTAGGTGCCCAAAGTCGATATCTCAAATTCAGGTCCAAAACACCCGAAATTTCGATATTTTGGGATCCCAGAAGCGATGTGTACAAGCCTACTCAGATACAGGGCCAAAACATGCTGAAAATCGATATTTTAAGTGCCCAAAGTCAATATGTGCATGAATCTTCTGTACCCGTTTATATTTCAAATTCAGGTTCAAAACACCCGAAACTTTGATATTTTTCGGTCCCAGAAGCGATCTGTACATGCCTACTCAGTGCTAGAATATTTTCAAAATATAGGCCCAAAACATGCTAAAAATCGATATTTTAGGTGCCCAAAGACGATATCTCAAATTCAGGCACAAAACACCCGAAAATTCGATATTTTGGGGTCCAAAAAGCGATCTGTATATGCCTACTCCGTGTTAGAGTATTTTCAAAATACAGGCCCAAAACATACTGATAATCGATGTTTTAGGTGCCCAAAGTCAATATGTGTATGCATCTTCTGCACCCGTTTATATCCCAAATTCAACCTCAAAACACCCGAAAATTCGATATTTTTGGGTCCCAGAAGCGATTTGTACATGCCTACTCCTAGTTCGAATGTTTTTAAGATACAGACCAAAAACATGCTCAAAATCGAAATTTTAGGTGCCCAAAAGTCGATATGTGCATGCATCTTCTGTACCCGTTTATATCTCAAATTCAGGCTCAAAACACCCGAGAATTTGATATTTTGGGGTCCAAGAAGCGATCTGTACATGCCTACTCCGTGTTAGAGTATTTTAAAAATATAGGCCCAAAACATGCTGATAATTATTATTTTAGGTGCCAAAAAGTCGATAAGTGCATGCATCTTCTGTACCCGTTTATATCTCAAATTCAGGGTCAAAACACCCGAAAATTCGGTATTTTTGGGGCCTAGAAACGATCTGTACATGTTTACTCCGTGTTAGAGTATTTTCAAAATACAGGCCCAAAACATACTGATAATCGATATTTTAGGTGCCCAAAGTCAATATGTGTATGCATCTTCTGTACCCGATTATATCCCAAATTCAACCTCAAAACACCCGAAAATTCGATATTTTTGGTCCCAGAAGCGATCTGTACATGCCTTTTCAAAATACAGACCCAAAACATGCTGAAAATCGATATTTTAGGTGCTCCAAGTCAATATGTGTATGCATCATAAGCACAGGTTTATATCCCAAATTCAACCTCAAAACACCCGAAAATTCGATATTTTTGGGTCCTAGAAGCGATATGTACATGCCTACTCAGGTCTAGAATATTTTCAAAATATAGGCCCAAAACATGCTAATAATCGATATTTTAGGTGCCGAAAGTCGATATTTAAAATTCAGGCACAAAACACCAGAAAATTCGATATTTTGGGGTCCCAGAAGCGATCGGTACATGCCTACTCCGTGTTAGAGTATTTTCAAAATACAGGCCCAGAAACATACTGAAAATCGATCTTTTAGGTGCCCAAAAGTCGATATGAGCATGCACCTTCTGTACCCGTTTATATCTTAAATTCAGGCTCCAAACACCCGAAAATTCGATATTTTGGGGTCCCAGAAGCGATCTGTACATGCCTCCTCCTAGTTAGAATATTTTCAAGATACAGACCCAAAACATGCTCAAAATCGATATTTTAGGTGCCCAAAAGTCGATATGTGCATTCATCTTCAGTACCCGTTTATATCTCAAACTCAGGCTCAAAACACCCGAAACTTTGATATTTTGGGATCACAGAAGCGATATGTACATGCCTACTCAGTGCTAGAATATTTTTAAAATATAGGCCCAAAACATGCTAATAATCGATATTTTAGGTGCCGAAACTCGATATTTAAAATTCAGGCACAAAACACCAGAAAATTCGATATTTTGGGGTCCCAGAAGCGATCTGTACATGCCTACTCAGATACAAGCCCAAAACATGCTGAAAATCGATATTTTAGGTGCCCAAAGTCAATATGTGTATGCATCTTCTGCACCCGTTAATAACCCAAATTCAACCTCAAAACACCCGAAAATTTGATATTTTTGGGTCCCAGAAGCGATCTGTACATGCCTACTCAGTACTAGAATGTTTTCAAAATATAGGCTCAAAACATGCTAAAATCGATATTTTAAGTGTCCAAAGTCGATATGTGCATGCATCTTCTGTACCCGTTTATATCTCAAATTCAGGCTCAAAACACCCGAAAATTCGGTATTTCTGGGTCCTTGAAGTGATCTGTACATGCCTACTCCTAGTTAGAATGTTTTCAAGATACAGACCCAAAACATACTCAAAATCGATATTTTAGGTGCCAAAAAGTCAATATATGCATGCATCTTCAGTACCCGTTTATATCTCAAATTCAGGCTCAAAACACCAGAAAGATCGATATTTTAGTGTCCAAGAAGCGATCTGTACATGCCTACTCCGTGTTAGAGTATTTTCAAAATACAGGCCCAAAACATGCAGGAAATCGATATTTTAGGTGCACAAAGTCAATATGTGCATGCATCTTCTGTACCCGTTTATATCTCAAATTCAGGCTCAAAACACCCGAAAATTCGGTATTTTTGGGGCCTAGAAGCAATCTGTACATGCCTACTCCTAGTTAGAATGTTCTCAATATTCAGAAACAAAACAAGCTCAAAATCGATATTTTAGGTGCCCAAAAGTCGATATATGCATGCATCTTCAGTACCCGTTTATATCTCAAATTCAGGCTCAAAACCACCGAAAATTCGATGTTTTGGGGTCCAAGAAGCAATCTGTACATGCCTACTCAGTGCTAGAACATTTTCAAAATATAGG
Source organism: Petrolisthes cinctipes (assembly GCA_033782935.1). Classification (NCBI taxonomy): domain Eukaryota; kingdom Metazoa; phylum Arthropoda; class Malacostraca; order Decapoda; family Porcellanidae; genus Petrolisthes; species Petrolisthes cinctipes. Next base: position 848,644 of record JAWQEG010000014.1, read on the forward strand.
CCCAAAACATGCTAAAAATCGATATTTTAAGTGTCCAAAGTCGATATCTCAAATTCAGGCACAAAACACACGAAAATTCGATATTTTGGGGTCCAAGAAGCGATCTGTACATGCCTACTCAGTGCTAGAATATTTTCAAAATACAGGCCCAAAACATGCTAAAAATCGATATTTTAGGTGCCCAAAGTCGATATCTCAAATTCAGGTCCAAAACACCCGAAATTTCGATATTTTGGGATCCCAGAAGCGATGTGTACAAGCTTACTCAGATACAGGCCAAAAACATGCTGAAAATCGATATTTTAAGTGCCCAAAGTCAATATGTGCATGCATCTTCTGTACCCGTTTATATTTCAAATTCAGGTTCAAAACACCCGAAACTTTGATATTTTGGGGTCCCAGAAGCGATCTGTACATGCCTACTCAGTGCTAGAATATTTTCAAAATATAGGCCCAAAACATGCTAAAAATCGATATTTTAGGTGCCCAAAGACGATATCTCAAATTCAGGCACAAAACACCCGAAAATTTGATATTTTGGGGTCCAAAAAGCGATCTGTACATGCCTACTCCGTGTTAGAGTATTTTCAAAATACAGGCCCAAAACATACTGATAATTGATATTTTAGGTGCCCAAAGTCAATATGTGTATGCATCTTCTGCACCCGTTTATATCCCAAATTCAACCTCAAAACACCCGAAAATTCGATATTTTTGGGTCCCAGAAGCGATCTGTACATACCTTTTCAAAATACAGACCCAAAACATGCTGAAAATCGATATTTTAGGTGCTCCAAGTCAATATGTGTATGCATCTTCTGCACCCGTTTATATCCCAAATTCAACCTCAAAACACCCGAAAATTCGATATTTTTGTGTTCCAGAAGCGATTTGTACATGCCTACTCCTAGTTAGAATGTTTTTAAGATACAGACCCAAAACATGCTTAAAATCGATATTTTAAGTGCCCAAAAGTCGACATGTGCATGCATCTTCTGTACCCGTTTATATCTCAAATTCAGGCTCAAAACACCGGAAAATTCGATATTTTGGGGTCCAAGAAGCGATCATATACATGCCTACTCCGTGTTAGAGTATTTTCTAAATAAAGGCCCTAGACATGCTAAAAATCGATATTTTAGGTGCCCAATGTCGATATCTCAAATTCAGGTTCAAAACACCCGAAATTTCGATATTTTGGGATCCCAGAAGCAATGTGTACAAGCCTACTCAGATACAGGCCCAAAACATGCTGAAAATCGATATTTTAAGTGCCCAAAGTCAATATGTGCATGCATCTTCAGTACCCGTTTATATCTCAAATTCAGGTTCAAAACACCCGAAAATTCGATATATTAGGGTCCCAGAAGCGATCTGTACATGCTTATTCAGTGCTAGAATATTTTCAAAATATAGGCCCAAAACATGCTAAAAATCGATATTTTAGGTGCCCAAAGTCGTTATCTCAAATTCAGGCCCAAAACACCAGAAATTTCGATATTTTGGGATCCCAGAAGCGATGTGTACAAGCCTACTCAGATACAGGCCCAAAACATGCTGAAAATCGATATTTTAAAAGTCCAAAGTCGATATGTGCATGCATCTTCTGTACCCGTTTATATCTCAAATACAGGCTCAAAACACCCGAAAATTCTGTATTTATGGGTCCTAGAAGCGATCTGTACATGCCTACTCCAAGTTAGAATGTTTTCAATGCACAGACCCAAAACATGCTCAAAATCGATATTTTAGGTGCCCAAAAGTCGATTTGAGCATGTATCTTCTGTACCGGTTTATATCTCAAATTCAGGCTCAAAACACCCGAGAATTCGGTATTTTTGGGTCCTTGAAGCGATCTGTACAAGCGAACTCCTAGTAAGAATGTTTTCGGGATACAGACCCAAAATATGCTCAAAATCGATATTTTAGGTGACAAAAAGTCAATATGTGCAAGCATCTTCAGTACCCGTTTATATATCAAATTCAGGCTCAAAACACCCGAAAATTCGATATTTTGGTGTCCAAGAAGCGATCTGTACCTGCCTACACAGTGTTAGAGTATTTTCAAAATACAGGCCCATAACATGCAGAAAATCGATATTATAGGTGCTCAAAGTCAATATGTGCATGCATCTTCTGTACCCGTTTATATCTCATATTCAGCCTCAAAACACCCGAAAATACGGTATTTTTGGGGCCTAGAAGCGATCTGTACATGTCTACTCCGTGTTAGAGTATTTTCAAAATACAGGCCCAAAACATACTGATAATCGATATTTTAGGTGCCTAAAGTCAATATGTGTATGCATCTTCTACACCCGTTTATATCCCAAATTCAACCTCAAAACACCCGAAAATTCGATATTTTTGGGTCCCAGAAGCGATCTGTACATGCCTACTCAGTGCTAGAATGTTTTCAAAATATAGGCTAAAAAAACATGCTAAAAACCGATATTTTAAGTGTCCAAAGTCGATATGTGCATGCATCTTCTGTACCCGTTTATATATCAAATTCAGGATCAAAACACCCGAAAATTCGGTATTTTTGGGTCCTAGAAGCGATCTGTACATGCCTACTCCTATTTAGAATGTTTTCAAGATACAGACCCAAAACATGCTTAAAATCGATATTATAGGTGCCCAAAAATCGATATGTGCATGCATTTACAGTATCCGTTTATATCTCAAATTCAGGCTCAAAACACCCGAAAATTCGATATTTTGGTGCCCAAGAAGCGATCTGTACATGCCTACTCCGTGTTAGAGTATTTTCAAAATACAGGCCCAAAACATGCTGAAAATCGATATTTTAGGTGCCCAATTTCAATATGTGTATGCATCTTCTGCACCCGTTTATATCCCAAATTCAATCTCAAAACACTCGAAAATTCGATATTTTTGGGTCCCAGAAGCGATCTGTACATGCCTACTCAGTGCTAGAATGTTTTCAAAATATAGGCTCAAAACATGCTAAAAACGATATTTTAAGTGTCCAAAGTCGATATGTGCAAGCATCTTCAGTACCCGTTTATATATCAAATTCAGGCTCAAAACTCCAGAAAATTCGATATTTTGGTGTCCAAGAAGCGATCTGTACATGCCTACTCTGTGTTAGAGTATTTTCAAGTTACAGGCCCAAAACATGCAGAAAATCGATATTTTAGGTGCCCAGAGTCAATATGTGCATGGATCTTCTGTACCCGCTTTTATCCCAAATTCAGGCTCAAAACAGCCGAAAATTCGATATTTTGGTGTCCAAGAAGCGATCTGTACCTGCCTACCCCGTGTTAGAGTATTTTCAAAATACAGGCCCATAACATGCAGAAAATCGATATTTTAGGTGCTCAAAGTCAATATGTGCTAGCATCTTTTGTACCCGTTTATATCTCAAATTCAGCCTTAAAATACCCGAAAATTCAGTATTTTTGGGGCCTAGAAGCGATCTGTACATGTCTACTCCGTGTTAGAGTATTTTCAAAATACAGGCCCAAAACATACTCATAATCGATATTTTAGGTGCCCAAAGTCAATATGTGTATGCATCTTTTGCACCCGTTTATATCCCAAATTCAAACTCAAAACACCCGAAAATTCGATATTTATTGGTACCAGAAGCAATCTGTACATGCCTTCTCAAAATACAGACCCAAAACATGCTGAAAATCGATATTTTAGGTGATCCAAGTTAATATGTGTGTGCATCATCTGCACCCGTTTATATCCCAAATTTAACCTCAAAACACCCAAAAATTCGATATTTTTGGGTCCCAGAAGCGATTTGTATATGCCTAGTCAGTGCTAAAATGTTTTCAAAATATAGGCTGAAAACATGCTAAAAATCGATATTTTAAGTGTCCAAAGTCGATCTGTGCATGCATCTTCTGTACCTGTTTATATCTCAAATTCAGGCTCAAAAAACCCGATAATTCGGTATTTTTGGGACCTAGAAGCGATGTGTACATGCCTACTCCTAGTTAGAATGTTTTCAAGATACAGACTCAAAACATGCTCAAAATCGATATTTTAGGTGCCCAAAAGTCAATATGTACATGCATCTTCAGTACCCGTTAATATCTCAAATTCTGGATCAAAACACCCGAAAATTCGATATTTTGGTGCCCAAGAAGCGATCTGTACATGCCTACTCCGTGTTAGAGTTTTTTTCAAAATACAGGCCCAAAACATGCTGAAAATCGATATTTTAGGTGCCCAAAGTCAATATGTGTATGCATCTTCTGCACCCGTTTATATCCCAAATTCAACCTCAAAACACCCGAAAATTCGATACTTTTGGGTCCCAGAAGCGATCTGTACATGCCTAGTCAGTGCTAGAATGTTTTCAAAATATAGGCTCAAAACAAGCTAAAAATTATATTTTAAGTGTCCAAAGTCGATATGTGCATCCATCTTCTGTACCCGTTTATATCTCAAATTCAGGCTCAAAACACCCGAAAATTCGGTATTTTTGGGTCCTTGAAGCGATCTGTACAAGCGAACTCCTAGTAAGAATGTTTTCGGGATACAGACCCAAAATATGCTCAAAATCGATATTTTAGGTGACAAAAAGTCAATATGTGCAAGCATCTTCAGTACCCGTTTATATATCAAATTCAGGCTCAAAACACCCGAAAATTCGATATTTTGGTGTCCAAGAAGCGATCTGTACCTGCCTACACAGTGTTAGAGTATTTTCAAAATACAGGCCCATAACATGCAGAAAATCGATATTATATGTGCTCAAAGTCAATATGTGCATGCATCTTCTGTACCCGTTTATATCTCAAATTCAGCCTCAAAACACCCGAAAATACGGTATTTTTGGGGCCTAGAAGCGATCTGTACATGTCTACTCCGTGTTAGAGTATTTTCAAAATACAAGCCCAAAACATACTGATAATCGATATTTTAGGTGCCCAAAGTCAATATGTGTATGCATCTTCTACACCCGTTTATATCCCAAATTCAACCTCAAAACACACGAAAATTCGATATTTTTGGGTCCCTGAAGCGATCTGTACATGCCTACTCAGTGCTAGAATGTTTTCAAAATATAGGCTCAAAAAACATGCTAAAAACCGATATTTTAAGTGTCCAAAGTCGATATGTGCATGCATCTTCTGTACCCGTTTATATATCAAATTCAGGATCAAAACACCCGAAAATTCGGTATTTTTGGGTCCTAGAAGCGATCTGTACATGCCTACTCCTATTTAGAATGTTTTCAAGATACAGACCCAAAACATGCTTAAAATCGATATTATAGGTGCCCAAAAATCGATATGTGCATGCATTTACAGTATCCGTTTATATCTCAAATTCAGGCTCAAAACACCCGAAAATTCGATATTTTGGTGCCCAAGAAGCGATCTGTACATGCCTACTCCGTGTTAGAGTATTTTCAAAATACAGGCCCAAAACATGCTGAAAATCGATATTTTAGGTGCCCAATTTCAATATGTGTATCCATCTTCTGCACCCGTTTATATCCCAAATTCAATCTCAAAACATTTGAAAATTCGATATTTTTGGGTCGCAGAAGCGATCTGTACATGCCTACTCAGTGCTAGAATGTTTTTAAAATATAGGCTCAAAACATGCTAAAAACGATATTTTAAGTGTCCAAAGTCGATATGTGCAAGCATTTTCAGTACCCGTTTATATATCAAATTCAGGCTCAAAACTCCAGAAAATTCGATATTTTGGTGTCCAAGAAGCGATCTGTACATGCCTACTCTGTGTTAGAGTATTTTCAAATTACAGGCCCAAAACATGCAGAAAATCGATATTTTAGGTGCCCAGAGTCAATATGTGCATGGATCTTCTGTACCCGCTTTTATCCCAAATTCAGGCTCAAAACAGCCGAAAATTCGATATTTTGGTGTCCAAGAAGCGATCTGTACCTGCCTACCCCGTGTTAGAGTATTTTCAAAATACAGGCCCATAACATGCAGAAAATCGATATTTTAGGTGCTCAAAGTCAATATGTGCATGCATCTTTTGTACCCGTTTATATCTCAAATTCAGCCTTAAAATACCCGAAAATTCAGTATTTTTGGGGCCTAGAAGCGATCTGTACATGTCTACTCCGTGTTAGAGTATTTTCAAAATACAGGCCCAAAACATACTCATAATCGATATTTTAGGTGCCCAAAGTCAATATGTGTATGCATCTTTTGCACCCGTTTATATCCCAAATTCAAACTCAAAACACCCGAAAATTCGATATTTTTTGGTACCAGAAGCGATCTGTACATGCCTTCTCAAAATACAGACCCAAAACATGCTGAAAATCGATATTTTAGGTGATCCAAGTCAATATGTGTATGCATCATCTGCACCCGTTTATATCCCAAATTTAACCTCAAAACACCCAAAAATTCGATATTTTTGGGTCCCAGAAGCGATTTGTATATGCCTACTCAGTGCTAGAATGTTTTACAAAATACAGGCTCAAAACATGCTAAAAATCGATATTTTAAGTGTCCAAAGTCGATCTGTGCATGCATCTTCTGTACCTGTTTATATCTCAAATTCAGGCTCAAAACACCCGATAATTCGGTATTTTTGGGACCTAGAAGCGATGTGTACATGCCTACTCCTAGTTAGAATGTTTTCAAGATACAGACTCAAAACATGCTCAAAATCGATATTTTAGGTGCCCAAAAGTCAATATGTACATGCATCTTCAGTACCCGTTAATATCTCAAATTCAGGCTCAAATCACCCGAAAATTCGATATTTTGGGGTCCAAGAAGCGATCTGTACATGCCTAGTCCGTGTTAGAGTAGTTTCAAAATACAGGCTCTAAAACATGCTGAAAATCGATATTTCAGGTGCCCAATTGTCGATATGTGCATGCATCTTCTGTACCCGTTTATTTCTCAAATTCAGGCTCCAAACACCCGAAAATTCGGTATTTTTGGGTCCTAGAAGAGATCTGTACATGCTTACTCCTAGTTAGAATGTTTTCAAGATACAGACCCATAACATGCATAAAATCGACATTATAGGTGCCTAAAAATCGATATGTGCAGGGCATCTACAGTACCCGTTTATATCTCAAATTCTGGCTCAAAACACCCGAGAATTCGATATTTTGGTGCCCAAGAAGCGATGTGTACATGCCTACTCCGTGTTAGAGTTTTTTCAAAATACAGGCCCAAAACATGCTGAAAATCGATATTTTAGGTGCCCAAAGTCAATATGTGTATGCATCTTCTGCACCCGTTTATATCCCAAATTCAACCTCAAAACACCCGAAAATTCGATACTTTTGGGTCCCAGAAGCGATCTGTACATGCCTTTTCAAAATACAGGCCCAAACCATTCAGAAAATCGATATTTTAGGTGCTTAAAGTCAGTTTGTGTATGCATCATCTGTACCCGTTTATATCTCAAATTCAGCCTCAAAACACCCGAAAATGCGATATTTTTGGGGCCTAAAAGCGATCTGTACATGTGTACTCCGTGTTAGAGTATTTTCAAAATACAGGCCCAAAACATACTGATAATCGATATTTTAGGTGCCCAAAGTCAATATGTGTATGCATCTTCTGCACCCGTTTATATCCCAAATATAACCTCAAAACACCCGAAAATTCGATATTTTTTGGTACCAGAAGCGATCTGTACATGCCTTTTTAAAAATACAGGCCAAAAAGATGCTGAAAATCGATATTTTAGGTGCACAAAGTCAATATGTGTATGCATCTTCAGTACCCGTTTATATCTCAAATTCAGGCACAAAACACCCGAAAATTCGATATTTTGGGGTCCCAGATGTGATTTGTACACTCAGTGCTAGAATGTTTTCCAAATATAGGCTCAAAACATGCTAAAAATTGATATTTAAAGTGTCCAAAGTCGATAAGTGCATGCATCTTCTGTACCCGTTTATATCTCAATTTCAGGCACAAAACATCCGAAAATTTAATATTTTGGGGTCACAGAAGCGATCTGTACATGCCTACTCCTAGTTAGAATGTTTTCAAGATTCAGACTCAAAACATGCTCAAAATCGATATTTTAGGTGCCCAAAAGTCAATATGTACATGCATCTTCAGTACCCGGTAATATCTCAAATTTAAGCCTCAAAACACCCGAAAATTCGATATTTTGGGGTCCAAGAAGCGATCTGTACATGCCTACTCCGTGTTAGAGTATTTTCAAAATACAGGCCCAAAACATGCTGAAAACCGATATTTTAGGTGCCAAATTGTCTATATGTGCATGCATCTTCTGTACCAGTTTATTTCTCAAATTCAGGCTCCAAACACCCGAAAATTCGATATTTTGGGTTCCCAGAAGCGATCTGTACATGCCTACTCAGATACAGGCCCAAAACATGCTGAAAATCGATATTTTAGGTGCAGAAAGTCAATATGTGTATGCATCTTCTGCACCTGTTTTTATCCCAATTTCAACCTCAAAACACCCAAAAATTCGATATTTTGGGGTCCCAGAAGCGATCTGTACATGCCTACTCCGTGTTAGAGTATTTTCAAAATACAGGCCCAAAACATGCTGATAACCGATATTTTAGGTGCCAAATTGTCTATATGTGCATGTATCTTCTGTACCCGTTTATATCTCAAATTCAGGCTCAAAACTTCCGAAAATTCGGTATTTTTGGGTCCAAGAAGCGATCTGTACATGTCTACTCCTAGTTAGAATGTTTTCAAGATTCAGCCACAAAACATGCTTAAAACTGATATTTTAGGTGCCCAAAAGTCGATATGTGCATCCATCTTCAGTACCCGTTTATATCTCAAACTCAGGCTCAAAACATTCGATATTTTGGGGTCCAAGAAGCGATCTGTACATGCCACCTCCGTGTTAGAGTATTTTCAAAATACAGGCCCAATACATGCTGAAAATCGATATTTTAGGTGCCCTATGTCAATATTTGCATGTATCTTCAGTACCCGTTTTTATCTCAAATTCAGGATCAAAACACCCGAAAATTCTATATTTAAGGGTCCCAGAAGCGATCTGTACATGCCTATTCAGTGCTAGAAAATTTTCAAAATATAGGCCCAAAACATGCTAAAAATCGATATATTAGGTGCCTAAAGTCGATATCTCAAATTTAGGTACAAAAAACTCGAAAATTCGATATTTTGTGGTCCCAGAAGCGATCTGTACATGGCTACTCCATGTTAGAGTATTTTCAAATTACAGGCCCAAAACATACTGAAAATTGGTCTTTTAGGTGAGCAAAAGTCGATATGTGCATGCATCTTCTGCACCCGTTTATATCTCAAATTCAGGCTCCAACCACCTGAAAATTCGGTATTTTTGGGTCCCAGAAGCGATCTATACATGCCTACTCAGTGCGAATTTTTTTTTTCAAAATATAGGCTCAAAACATGCTGAAAATTGATATTTTAAGTGTCCAAAGTCGATATGTGAATGCATCTTCTGTATCCGTTTATAACTCAAATTCAGGCTCAAAACACCGGAAAATTCGGTATTTTTGAGTCCTAGAAGCGATCTGTACATGCCTACTCCTAGTTAGAATGTTTTCAAGATACAGACCCAAAACATGCTCAAAATCGATATTTTATGTGCCCAAAAGTTAATATGTACATGCATCTTTAGTACCCGTTTATATCTCAAACTCAGGCTCAAAACACCCGAAAATTCGATATTTTTCTGTCCAAGAAGCGATCTGTACATGCCTCATCCGTGTTAGAATGTTTTCAAGATACAGACCAAAAAGATGCTCAAAATCGATATTTTAGGTGCCCAAAAGTCGATAAGTGCATGCATCTACAGTACCCGTTTATATCTTAAATTCAGGCTCCAAACACCCGAGAATTCGATATTTTAGTGTCCAAGACGCGATCTGTACATGCCTACTCCGTGTTAGAGTATTTTCAAAATACAAGCCCAAAACATACAGAAAATCGATCTTTTAGGTGCCCGAAAGACGATATGTGTATGCATCTTCTGCACACGTTTATATCCCAAATACAACCTCAAAACACCCGAAAATTCTTAATTTTGTGGTCCCAGAAGCAATCTGTACATGCCTACTCCTAGTTAGAATGTTTCCAAGATACAGACCCAAAACATGCAAAAATCGATATTTTATGTGCCCCAAAGTCAATATGTACATGCATCTTCAGTACCCGTTTATATCTCAAATTCAGGCTCAAAACACCCGAAAATTCGATATTTTTCTGTTCAAGAAGCGATCTGTACATGCCTACTCCGTATTAGAGTATTTTTATAATACAGGCCCAAAACATGCTGAAAATCGATATTTTAGGTGCCCAAAGTCGATATGTGTATGCATCTTCATACCAGTTTATATCTCAAATTCAGGCTCAAAACACCCGAAAATTCGATATTTTGGGGTCCCAGAAACGATCTATACATGCCTACTCAGTGCTAGAATATTTTCAAATTACAGGCCCAAAACATACTGAAAATCAATATTTTAGGGGTCCAATGTCGATATCTCAAATTCAGGCCCAAAACACCCGAAAATTCGATATTTTGGGGTCCCTGAAGCGATCTGTACATGCCTACTCCGTGTTAGAGTATGTTCAAAATACAGGCCCAAAACATACTGAAAATCGATCTTTTAGGTGCCCAAAAGTCGATATGTGCATGCATCTTCTGTACCCGTTTATATCTCAAATTCAGGCTCCAAACTCCCGAAAATTCGATATATTGGGGTCTCAGAAGCGATCTGTACATGCCTACTCCAGGTTAGAGTAGTTTCAATATACAGGTCAAAAACATGCTGAAAATCGATATTTAATGTGCCCAAAGTCAATATGTGCATGCATTTTCTGTATCCGTTTATATCTCTTGTTCAGGCTCAAAACACCCGAAAATTCGATATTTTGGGTTCCCAGAAGCGATCTGTACATGCCTACTGAGTGCTAGAATATTTTAAAAATATAGGCCCAAAACATGCTACAAATCGATATTTTAGGTGCCCAAAGTCGATATATCAAATTCAGGCCCAAAACACCGGAAAATTCGATATTTTGTGGTCCCAGAAGTTATCTGTACATGCCTACTCCGTTTTAGAGTATTTTCAAAATACAAGTCCAAAACATACTGAAAAACGATCTTTTAGGTGCCCAAAAGTCGATATGTGCATGCATCTTCTGTACCCGTTTATATCTCAAATTCAGGCTCCAAACACACGAAATATCGATATTTTGATGTCCCAGATGCAATCTCTACATGCCTATTCAGATACAGACCCAAAACATGCTGAAAATCGTTCTTTTAGGTGCCCGAAAGACGATATGTGTATGCATCTTCTGCACCCGTTTATATCCCAAATACAACCTCAAAACACCAGAAAAATCTTTATTTTTGGGTCCCAGAAGCAATCTATACATGCCTACTCCTAGTTAGAATGTTTTCAAAATATAGGCTCAAAACATGCTAAAAACCAATATTTTAAGTGTCCAAAGTCAATATGTGAAGGCATCTTCTGTACCCGATTATATCTCAAATTCAGGCTCAAAACACCCAAAAATTCGGTATTTTTGGGTCCTAGAAGCAATCTGTACATGCCTACTCCTAATTAGAATGTTTTCAAGATACACACCCAAAACATGCTCAAAATCGATATTTTTGGTGCCCGAAAGACGATATGTGTATTCATCTTCTGCACCCGTTTATATCCCAAATACAACCTCAAAACACCCGAAAATTCTTAATTTTGTGGTCCCAGAAGCAATCTGTACATGCCTACTCCTAGTTAGAATGTTTCCAAGATACAGACCCAAAACATGCAAAAATCGATATTTTTATGTGCCCAAAAGTCAATATGTACATGTATCTTCAGTACCCGTTTATATCTCAAATTCAGGCTCAAAACACCCGAAAATTCGATATTTTTCTGTCCAAGAAGCAATCTGTACATGCCTACTCCGTATGAGAGTATTTTTTTAATACAGGCCCAAAACATGCTGAAAATCGATATTTTAGTTGCCCAAAGTCGATATGTGCATGCATCTTCAGTACCAGTTTATATCTCAAATTCGGGCTCAAAACACCCGAAAATTCGATATTTTGGGGTCCCAGAAACGATCTATACATGCCTACTCAGTGCTAGAATAATTTCAAAATACAGGCCCAAAACATACTGAAAATCGATCTTTTAGGTGCCCAAAAGTCGATATGTGCATGCATCTTCTGTACCCGTTTATATCTCAAATTCAGGCTCCAATCACCTGAACATTCGATATTTTGGGGTTCCAGAAGCGATAGGTACATGCCTACTCCGTGTTAGAGTATGTTCAAAATACAGGCCCAAAACATACTGAAAATCGATCTTTTAGGTGCCCAAAAGTCGATATGTGCATGCATCTTCTGTACCCGTTTATATCTCAAATTCAGGCTCCAAACACCCGAAAATTCGATATATTGGGGTCCCAGAAGCGATCTGTACATGCCTACTCCAGGTTAGAGTAGTTTCAATATACAGGCTAAAAACATGCTGAAAATCGATATTTAATGTGCCCAAAGTCAATATGTGCATGCATTTTCAGTATCCGTTTATATCTCAAATTCAGGCTCAAAACACCCGAAAATTCGATATTTTAGGGTCCCAGAAGCGATCTGTACATGCCTACTGAGTGCTAGAATATTTTAAAAATATAGGCCCAAAACATGTTAAAAATCGATATTTTAGGTGCCCAAAGTCGATATATCAAATTCAGGCCCAAAACACGGGAAAATTCGATATTTTGGGGTCCAAGAAGTGATCTGTACATGCCTACTCCGTGTTAGAGTATTTTCAAAATACAAGCCCAAAACATACTGAAAATTGATCTTTTAGGTGCCCAAAAGTCGATATGTGCATGCATCTTCTGTACCCGTTTATATCTCAAATTCAGGCTCCAAACACACGAAATATCGATATTTTGATGTCCCAGATGCAATCTCTACATGCCTACTCAGATACAGGCCCAAAACATGCTGAAAATCGATCTTTTAGGTGCCCAAAAGTCGATATGTGCATGCATCTTCTGTACCCGTTTATATCTCAAATTCAGGCTCCAAACACCCAAAAATTCGATATTTTGGGGTCCCAGAAGCGATCTGTACATGCCTACTCAGTGTTAGAGTAGTTTCAATATACAGGCCAAAAACATGCTGAAAATCGATACTTTATGTGCCCAAAGTCGATATGTGCATGCATTTGCAGTATCCGTTTAAATCCCAAATTCAACATCAAAACACCCGAAAATTCGATCTTTTTTGGTCCCAGAAGCGATCTGTACATGCCTAATCAGTGCTAGAATGTTTTCAAAATATAGGCTCAAAACATGCTTAAAATCGATATTTTAAGTGTACTAAGTCGATATGTGCATGCATCTTCTGTACCCGTTTATATCTCAAATTAAGGCTCAAAACACCCGAAAATTCGTTATTTTTGGGTTCTAGAAGCGATCTGTACATGCCTACTCCTAGTTAGAATGTTTTTAAGATACAGACCGAAAGCATGCTCAAAATCGATATTTTTGGTGACCACAAGTCGATATGTGCAGGCATCTTCAGTACCCGTTTATATCTCAAATTCAGGCTCCAAACACCTGAAAATTCGATATTTGTGGGTCCCAGAAGCGATCTGTACATGCCTACTCAGTGTTAGAGTATTTTCAAAATACAGGCCCAAAACATGCTGAAAATCGATATTTTAGGTGCCCAAAGTCAATATGTGCATGCATCTTCTGTATTCGTTTATATCTCAAATTCAGGCTCAAAACACCCGAAAATTCGAAATTTTGGGGTCCCACAAGCGATCTGTACATGCCTACTCAGTGCTAGAATATTTTCAAAATATAAGCCCAAAACATGCTAAAAATCAATATTTTAGGTGCCCAAAGTCGATATCTCAAATTCAGGCACAAAATACCCGAAAATTCGATATTTTGGGGTCCCAGAAGCGATCTGTACATGCTTACTCCGTGTTAGATTATTTTCAAAATACAGGCCCAAAACATACTGAAAATCAATCTTTTAGGTGCCCAAAAGTCGATATGTGCATGCACCTTATGTACCCATTTATATCTTAAATTCTGGCTCCAAACACCCGAAAATTCGATATTTAGGGGTCCCAGAAGCGATCTGTACATGCCTACTCAGATACAGGCCCAAAACATGCTGAAAATCGATATTTTAGGTTCCCAAAGTTAATATGTGTATGCATCTTCTGCAACCGTTTATATCCCAAATTCAACCTCAAAACACACGAAAATTCGATATTTTATGGTCCCAGAAGCGATCTGTAAATGCCTACTCAGTGCTAGAATGTTTTCAAAATATAGGCTCAAAAGATGCTAAAAATCGTTATTTTAAGTGTCCAAAGTCGATATGTGCATGCATCTTCTGTACCCGTTTATATCTCAAATTCAGGCTCAAAACACTCGATAATTCGGTGTTTTTGGGTCCTAGAAGCGATCTGTACATGCCTACTCCAAATTAGAATGTTTTCAAGATACATACCCAAAACATGCTCAAAATCGATATTTTATGTGCCCAAAAGTCGATATGTGCATTCATCTTCAGTACCCGTTTATATCAAAATTCAGGCTCAAAACACCCGAAAATTCTATATTTTGGGGACCGAGAAGCGATCTGTACATGCCTACTCAGTGTTAGAGTATTTTCAAAATACAGGCCCAAAACATGTTGAAAATCGATATTTTAGGTCCCCAAAGTCAATATGTGCATGCATATTCTGTATTCGTTTATATCTCAAATTCAGGCTCAAAATACCCGAAAATTCGAAATTTTGGGGTCCCACAAGCGATCTGTACATGCCTACTCAGTGCTAGAATATTTTCAAAATATAAGCCCAAAACATGCTAAAAATCAATATTTTAGGTGCCCAAAGTCGATATCTCAAATTCAGGCACAAAATACCCGAAAATTCGATATTTTGGGGTCCCAGAAGCGATCTGTACATGCTTACTCCGTGTTAGATTATTTTCAAAATACAGGCCCAAAACATACTGAAAATCAATCTTTTAGGTGCCCAAAAGTCGATATGTGCATGCACCTTATGTACCCATTTATATCTTAAATTCTGGCTCCAAACACCCGAAAATTCGATATTTAGGGGTCCCAGAAGCGATCTGTACATGCCTACTCAGATACAGGCCCAAAACATGCTGAAAATCGATATTTTAGGTTCCCAAAGTTAATATGTGTATGCATCTTCTGCAACCGTTTATATCCCAAATTCAACCTCAAAACACACGAAAATTCGATATTTTATGGTCCCAGAAGCGATCTGTAAATGCCTACTCAGTGCTAGAATGTTTTCAAAATATAGGCTCAAAAGATGCTAAAAATCGTTATTTTAAGTGTACAAAGTCGATATGTGCATGCATCTTCTGTACCCGTTTATATCTCAAATTCAGGCTCAAAACACTCGATAATTCGGTGTTTTTGGGTCCTAGAAGCGATCTGTACATGCCTACTCCTAATTAGAATGTTTTCAAGATACATACCCAAAACATGCTCAAAATCGATATTTTATGTGCCCAAAAGTCGATATGTGCATTCATCTTCAGTACCCGTTTATATCAAAATTCAGGCTCAAAACACCCGAAAATTCTATATTTTGGGGACCGAGAAGCGATCTGTACATGCCTACTCAGTGTTAGAGTATTTTCAAAATACAGGCCCAAAACATGTTGAAAATCGATATTTTAGGTCCCCAAAGTCAATATGTGCATGCATATTCTGTATCCGTTTATATATCAAATTCAGGCTCAAAACAGCAGAAAATTCGATATTTTGGGGTCTCAGAAGCGATCTGAAAATGCCTACTCAGTGCTAGAATATTTTCAAAATATAGGCCTAAAACATGCTAAAATCGATATTTTAGGTGCCCAAAGTCGATATCTCAAATTCAGGCCCAAAACACCCGAAAATTCGATATTTTGGAGTCCCAGAAGCGATCTGTACATGCCTACTCCATGTTAGAGTATTTTTAAAATACAGGCCCAAAACATACTGAAAATCGATCTTTTATGTGCCCAAAAGTCAATATGTGCATGCATCTTCTGTACCCGTTTATATCTCAAATTCAGGCTCCAAACACCCAAAAATTCGATATTTTGGGGTCCCAGAAGCGATCTGTACATGCCTACTCAGTGTTAGAGTATTTTCAAAATACAGGCCCAAAACATGCTAAAAATCGATATTTTAGGTGCCCAAAGTCAATATGTGCATGCATCTTCTGTACCCTTTTATATCTCAAATTCAGGCACAAAACACCCGAAAATTCGATATTTTGGGGTCCCAGAAGCGATCTGTACATTCCTACTCAGTGCTAGAATGTTTTCAAAATATAGGCTCAAAACATGCTAAAAATCGTTATTTTAAGTGTCCAAAGTCGATATGTGCATGCATCTTCTGTACCCGTTTATATCTCAAATTCAGGCTCAAAACACCAGAAAATTCGATATTTTGGGGTCTTAGAAGCGATCTGTACATGCCTACTCAGTGCAAGAATATTTTCAAAATATAGGCTCAAAACATGCTATAAATCAATATTTTAGGTGCCCAAAGTCGATATCTCAATTTCAGGACCAAAACACCCGAAAATTCGATATTTTGGGGTCCCAGAAGCGATCTGTACATGCCTACCCTGTGTTAGAGTATTTTCAAAATACAGGCCCAAAACATACTGAAAATCGATCTTTTATGTGCCCAAAAGTCAATATGTGCATGCATCTTCTGTACCCGTTTATATCTCAAATTCAGGCTCCAAACACCCAAAAATTCGATATTTTGGGGTCCCAGAAGCGATCTGTACATGCCTACTCAGTGTTAGAATATTTTCAAAATACAGGCCCAAAACATGCTAAAAATCGATATTTTAGGTGACCAAAGTCAATATGTGCATGCATCTTCTGTACCCTTTTATATCTCAAATTCAGGCACAAAACACCCGAAAATTCGATATTTTGGGGTCCCAGAAGCGATCTGTACATTCCTACTCAGTGCTAGAATGTTTTCAAAATATAGGCTCAAAACATGCTAAAAATCGTTATTTTAAGTGTCCAAAGTCGATATGTGCATGCATCTTCTGTACCCGTTTATATCTCAAATTCAGGCTCAAAACACCAGAAAATTCGATATTTTGGGGTCTTAGAAGCGATCTGTACATGCCTACTCAGTGCAAGAATATTTTCAAAATATAGGCTCAAAACATGCTATAAATCAATATTTTAGGTGCCCAAAGTCGATATCTCAATTTCAGGACCAAAACACCCGAAAATTCGATATTTTGGGGTCCCAGAAGAGATCTGTACATGCCTACTCCGTGTTAGAATATTTAAAGAAAACAGGCCCAAAACATACTGAAAATCGATCTTTTAGGTGCCCAAAAGTCAATATGTGCATGCATCTTCTGTACCCGTTTATATCTCAAATTCAGGTTCCAAACACCCGAAAATTCGATATTTTTGGGTCCCAGATGCGATCTCTACATGCCTACTCAGATACAGGCCAAAAACATGCTGAAAATCGATATTTAATGTGCTCAAAGTCAATATGTGCATGCATCTTCTGTACCCGTTTATATCTCAAATTCAGGCTCCAAACACCCGAAAATTTGATATTTTGTGGTCCCAGAAGCGATCTGTACATGCCTTCTCAGTGTTAGAGTATTTTAAAAATACAGTCACAAAACCTGCTAAAAATCGATATCATAAGTATCCAAGGTCATATGTGCATGCATCTTTTGTACCTGATTATATCTCAAATTCAGGCTCAAAACACCCGAAAATTGGATATTTTGGGGTTCCAGAAGCAATCTGTACATGCCTACTCAGTGCTATAATATTTTCAAAATTTAGGCAAAAAAAATGCTAAAAAGCAATAATTTAGGTGCCCAAAGTCGATATTTAAAATTCAGGCCCAAAACTCCCGAAAATTCGATATTTTGGGGTCCCAGAAGCGATCTGTACATGCCTACCCTGTGTTAGAGTATTTTCAAAATACAGGCCCAAAACATACTGAAAATCAATCTTTTAGGTGCCTAAAAGTCGATATGTGCATCAACATTCTGTACCCGTTTATATCTTAAATTCAGGCTCCAAACACCCGAAAATTCGATATTTAGGGGTCCCAGAAGCGATCTGTACATGCCTACTCAGTGCTAGAATGTTTTCACAATATAGGCCCAAAACATACTAAAAATCGATATTTTAGGTGCCAAAAGTCGATATATCAAATTTAGGCATAAAACACCGGAAAATTCGATATCTTGGGGTCCCAGAAGCGATCTGTACATGCCTACTCCGTGTTAGAGTATTTTCGAAATACAAGCCGAAAACATAATGAAAATCGATCTTTTAGGTGCCCAAAAGTCGATACGTGCATGCATCTTCTGCTCCCGTTTATATCTCAATTTCAGGCTCCAAACACACGAAAATTCGATATTTTGGGGTCCCAGATGCGATCTCTACATGCATACTCAGATACAGGCCCAAAACAAACTGAAAATCGATCTTTTAGGTGCCCGAAAGACGATATGTGCATGCATCTTCTGTACCCGTTTATATCTCAAATTCAGGCTCAAAACACCCGAAAATTCGGTATTTTTGGGTCCTAGAAGCGATCTGTACATGCCAACTCCTAGTTAAAATGTTTTCAAGATACAGACGCAAAACATGCTAATAATCGATATTTTAGGTGCCCAAAAGTCGATATGTGCTTGCATCTTCAGTACCCTTTTATATCTTAAATTCAGTCTCCAAACACCCAAAAATTCGATATTTTGGGGTCCCAGAAGCGATCTGTACATGCTTCTCAGTGCTAGAATATTTTCAAAATATAAGCCCAAAACATGCTAAAAATCAATATTTAAGGTGCCCATAGTCGATATATCAAATTCAGGCCCAAAACACCCGAAAATTCGATATTTTGGGGTCCCAGAAGCGATCTGTACTCCGTGTTAGAGTATTTTCAAACTACAGGCCCAAAACATATTGAAAATCAATCTTTTAGGTGCCCAAAAGTCGATATGTGCATGCACCTTCTGAACCCGTTTATATCTTAAATTCAGGCTCCAAACACCCGAAAATTCGATATTTTGGGGTCCCAGAAGCGATCTGTACATGCCCACTCAGATACAGGCCTAAAACATGCTGAAAATCGATATTTTAGGTGCCCAAAGATAATATGTGTATGCATCTTCTGCACCCGTTTATATCTTAAATTCAGGCTCCAAACACCCGAAAGTTTGATATTTTGGGGTCCCAGAAGCGATCTGTACATGCCTAAACAGATACAGGCCCAAAACATGCTGAAAATCGATATTTTAGGTGCCCAAAGTTAATATGTGTATGCATCTTCTGCAACCGTTTATATCCCAAATTCAACCTCAAATCACACGAAAATTCGATATTTTATGGTCCTAGAAGCGATCTGTACATGCCTACTCAGTGCTAGAATGTTTTCAAAATATTGGCTCAAAACATGCTAAAAATCGTTATTTTAAGTGTCCAAAGTCGATATGTGCATGCATCTTCTGTACTCGTTTATATCTCAAATTCAGGCTCAAAACACCCGATAATTCCGTATTTTTGGGTCCTAGAAGTGATCTGTACATGCCTACTCCTAGTTAGAATGTTTTCAAGATATAAGCCCAAAACATGCTAAAAATCGATATTTTAGGTGCCCAAAGTCGATATCTCAAATTCAGGCCCAACACACCCGAAAATTCGATATTTTGGGGTCCTAGAAGCGATCTGTACTCCGTGTTAGAGTATTTTCAAAATACAGGCCCAAAACATACTGAAAATCGATCTTTTAGGTGCCTAAAAGTCGATATGTGCATGCATCTTCTGTACCCGTTTATATCTCAAATTCAGGCTCAAAACACCCGAAAATTCGATATTTGTGGGCCCCACAAGCAATCTGTACATGCCTACTCAGTGTTAGAGTATTTTCAAAATACAGGCCCAAAACATGCTGAAAATCGATATTTTAGGTGCCCAAAGTCAATATGTGCATGCATCTTCTGTATTCGTTTATATCTCAAATTCAGGCTCAAAACACCCGAAAATTCGAAATTTTGGGGTCCCACAAGCGATCTGTACATGCCTACTCAGTGCTAGAATATTTTCAAAATATAAGCCCAAAACATGCTAAAAATCAATATTTTAGGTGCCCAAAGTCGATATCTCAAATTCAGGCACAAAACACCCGAAAATTCGATATTTTGGGGTCCCAGAAGCGATCTGTACATGCTTACTCCGTGTTAGAGTATTTTGAAAATACAGGCCCAAAACATACTGAAAATCAATCTTTTAGGTGCCCAAAAGTCGATATGTGCATGCACCTTATGTACCCATTTATATCTTAAATTCAGGCTCCAAACACCCGAAAATTCGATATTTAGGGGTCCCAGAAGCGATCTGTACATGCCTACTCAGATACAGGCCCAAAACATGCTGAAAATCGATATTTTAGGTTCCCAAAGTTAATATGTGTATGCATCTTCTGCAACCGTTTATATCCCAAATTCAACCTCAAAACACACGAAAATTCGATATTTTATGGTCCCAGAAGCGATCTGTAAATGCCTACTCAGTGTTAGAATGTTTTCAAAATATAGGCTCAAAAGATGCTAAAAATCGTTATTTTAAGTGTCCAAAGTCGATATGTGCATGCATCTTCTGTACCCGTTTATATCTCAAATTCAGGCTCAAAACACCCGAAAATTCGGTATTTTTGGGTCCTAGAAACGATCTGTACATGCCAACTCCTAGTTAAAATGTTTTCAAGATACAGACGCAAAACATGCTAATAATCGATATTTTAGGTGCCCAAAAGTCGATATGTGCTTGCATCTTCAGTACCCTTTTATATCTTAAATTCAGTCTCCAAACACCCAAAAATTCGATATTTTGGGGTCCCAGAAGCGATCTGTACATGCTTCTCAGTGCTAGAATATTTTCAAAATATAAGCCCAAAACATGCTAAAAATCAATATTTAAGGTGCCCATAGTCGATATATCAAATTCAGGCCCAAAACACCCGAAAATTCGATATTTTGGGGTCCCAGAAGCGATCTGTACTCCGTGTTAGAGTATTTTCAAACTACAGGCCCAAAACATATTGAAAATCAATCTTTTAGGTGCCCAAAAGTCGATATGTGCATGCACCTTCTGAACCCGTTTATATCTTAAATTCAGGCTCCAAACACCCGAAAATTCGATATTTTGGGGTCCCAGAAGCGATCTGTACATGCCCACTCAGATACAGGCCTAAAACATGCTGAAAATCGATATTTTAGGTGCCCAAAGATAATATGTGTATGCATCTTCTGCACCCGTTTATATCTTAAATTCAGGCTCCAAACACCCGAAAGTTTGATATTTTGGGGTCCCAGAAGCGATCTGTACATGCCTAAACAGATACAGGCCCAAAACATGCTGAAAATCGATATTTTAGGTGCCCAAAGTTAATATGTGTATGCATCTTCTGCAACCGTTTATATCCCAAATTCAACCTCAAATCACACGAAAATTCGATATTTTATGGTCCTAGAAGCGATCTGTACATGCCTACTCAGTGCTAGAATGTTTTCAAAATATTGGCTCAAAACATGCTAAAAATCGTTATTTTAAGTGTCCAAAGTCGATATGTGCATGCATCTTCTGTACTCGTTTATATCTCAAATTCAGGCTCAAAACACCCGATAATTCCGTATTTTTGGGTCCTAGAAGTGATCTGTACATGCCTACTCCTAGTTAGAATGTTTTCAAGATATAAGCCCAAAACATGCTAAAAATCGATATTTTAGGTGCCCAAAGTCGATATCTCAAATTCATGCCCAACACACCCGAAAATTCGATATTTTGGGGTCCTATAAGCGATCTGTACTCCGTGTTAGAGTATTTTCAAAATACAGGCCCAAAACATACTGAAAATCGATCTTTTAGGTGCCTAAAAGTCGATATGTGCATGCATCTTCTGTACCCGTTTATATCTCAAATTCAGGCTCAAAACACCCGAAAATTCGATATTTGTGGGTCCCAGAAGCGATCTGTACATGCCTACTCAGTGTTAGAGTATTTTCAAAATACAGGCCAAAAACATGCTGAAAATCGATATTTTAGGTGCCCAAAGTCAATATGTGCATGCATCTTCTGTATTCGTTTATATCTCAAATTCAGGCTCAAAACACCCGAAAATTCGAAATTTTGGGGTCCCACAAGCGATCTGTACATGCCTACTCAGTGCTAGAATATTTTCAAAATATAAGCCCAAAACATGCTAAAAATCAATATTTTAGGTGCCCAAAGTCGATATCTCAAATTCAGGCACAAAACACCCGAAAATTCGATATTTTGGGGTCCCAGAAGCGATCTGTACATGCTTACTCCGTGTTAGAGTATTTTCAAATTACAGGCCCAAAACATACTGAAAATCAATCTTTTAGGTGCCCAAAAGTCGATATGTGCATGCACCTTATGTACCCATTTATATCTTAAATTCAGGCTCCAAACACCCGAAAATTCGATATTTAGGGGTCCCAGAAGCGATCTGTACATGCCTACTCAGATACAGGCCCAAAACATGCTGAAAATCGATATTTTAGGTTCCCAAAGTTAATATGTGTATGCATCTTCTGCAACCGTTTATATCCCAAATTCAACCTCAAAACACACGAAAATTCGATATTTTATGGTCCCAGAAGCGATCTGTAAATGCCTACTCAGTGCTAGAATGTTTTCAAAATATAGGCTCAAAAGATGCTAAAAATCGTTATTTTAAGTGTCCAAAGTCGATATGTGCATGCATCTTCTGTACCCGTTTATATCTCAAATTCAGGCTCAAAACACTCGAAAATTCGGTGTTTTTGGGTCCTAGAAGCGATCTGTACATGCCTACTCCTAATTAGAATGTTTTCAAGATACATACCCAAAACATGCTCAAAATCGATATTTTATGTGCCCAAAAATCGATATGTGCATTCATCTTCAGTACCCGTTTATATCAAAATTCAGGCTCAAAACACCCGAAAATTCTATATTTTGGGGACCGAGAAGCGATTTGTACATGCCTACTCCGTGTTAGAGTATTTTCAAAATACAGGCCCAAAACATGTTGAAAATCGATATTTTAGGTCCCCAAAGTCAATATGTGCATGCATCTTCTGTACCCTTTTATATCTCAAATTCAGGCACAAAACACCCGAAAATTCGATATTTTGGGGTCCCAGAAGCGATCTGTACATTCCTACTCAGTGCTAGAATGTTTTCAAAATATAGGCTCAAAACATGCTAAAAATCGTTATTTTAAGTGTCCAAAGTCGATATGTGCATGCATATTCTGTATCCGTTTATATATCAAATTCAGGCTCAAAACAGCAGAAAATTCGATATTTTGGGGTCTCAGAAGCGATCTGAACATGCCTACTCAGTGCTAGAATATTTTCAAAATTTAGGCCCAAAACATGCTAAAATCAATATTTTAGGTGCCCAAAGTCGATATCTCAAATTCAGGCCCAAAACACCCGAAAATTCGATATTTTGGAGTCCCAGAAGCGATCTGTACATGCCTACTCCATGTTAGAGTATTTTGAAAATACAGGCCCAAAACATACTGAAAATCGATCTTTTATGTGCCCAAAAGTCAATATGTGCATGCATCTTCTGTACCCGTTTATATCTCAAATTCAGGCTCCAAACACCCAAAAATTCGATATTTTGGGGTCCCAGAAGCGATCTGTACATGCCTACTCAGTGTTAGAGTATTTTCAAAATACAGGCCCAAAACATGCTAAAAATCGATATTTTAGGTGCCCAAAGTCAATATGTGCATGCATCTTCTGTACCCTTTTATATCTCAAATTCAGGCACAAAACACCCGAAAATTCGATATTTTGGGGTCCCAGAAGCGATCTGTACATTCCTACTCAGTGCTAGAATGTTTTCAAAATATAGGCTCAAAACATGCTTAAAATCGTTATTTTAAGTGTCCAAAGTCGATATGTGCATGCATCTTCTGTACCCGTTTATATCTCAAATTCAGGCTCAAAACACCAGAAAATTCGATATTTTGGGGTCTTAGAAGCGATCTGTACATGCCTACTCAGTGCAAGAATATTTTCAAAATATAGGCTCAAAACATGCTAAAAATCAATATTTTAGGTGCCCAAAGTCGATATCTCAATTTCAGGACCAAAACACCCGAAAATTCGATATTTTGGGGTCCCAGAAGAGATCTGTACATGCCTACTCCGTGTTAGAATATTTTAAAAAAACAGGCCCAAAACATACTGAAAATCGATCTTTTAGGTGCCCAAAAGTCAATATGTGCATGCATCTTCTGTACCCGTTTATATCTCAAATTCAGGCTCCAAACACCCGAAAATTCGATATTTTTGGGTCCCAGATGCGATCTCTACATGCCTACTCATATACAGGCCAAAAACATGCTGAAAATCGATATTTAATGTGCTCAAAGTCAATATGTGCATGCATCTTCTGTACCCGTTTATATCTCAAATTCAGGCTCCAAACACCCGAAAATTTGATATTTTGTGGTCCCAGAAGCGATCTGTACATGCCTTCTCAGTGTTAGAGTATTTTAAAAATACAGTCACAAAACCTGCTAAAAATCGATATCATAAGTATCCAAGGTCATATGTGCATGAATCTTTTGTACCTGATTATATCTCAAATTCAGGCTCAAAACACCCGAAAATTGGATATTTTGGGGTTCCAGAAGCAATCTGTACATGCCTACTCAGTGCTATAATATTTTCAAAATTTAGGCAAAAAAAATGCTAAAAAGCAATAATTTAGGTGCCCAAAGTCGATATCTCAAATTCAGGCCCAAAACTCCCGAAAATTCGATATTTTGGGGTCCCAGAAGCGATCTGTACATGCCTACCCTGTGTTAGAGTATTTTCAAAATAAAGCCCAAAACATACTGAAAATCAATCTTTTAGGTGCCTAAAAGTCGATATGTGCATGCACATTCTTTACCCGTTTATATCTTAAATTCAGGCTCCAAACACCCGAAAATTCGATATTTAGGGGTCCCAGAAGCGATCTGTACATGCCTACTCAATGCTAGAATGTTTTCAAAATATAGGCCCAAAACATACTAAAAATCGATATTTTAGGTGCCCAAAGTCGATATATCAAATTTAGGCATAAAACACCGGAAAATTCGATATCTTGGGGTCCCAGAAGCGATCTGTACATGCCTACTCCGTGTTAGAGTATTTTCGAAATACAAGCCGAAAACATAATGAAAATCGATCTTTTAGGTGCCCAAAAGTCGATACGTGCATGCATCTTCTGCTCCCGTTTATATCTCAATTTCAGGCTCCAAACACACGAAAAATCGATATTTTGGGGTCCCAGATGCGATCTCTACATGCATACTCAGATACAGGCCCAAAACAAACTGAAAATCGATCTTTTAGGTGCCCGAAAGACGATATGTGCATGCATCTTCTGTACCCGTTTATATCTCAAATTCAGGCTCAAAACACCCGAAAATTCGGTATTTTTGAGTCCTAGAAGCGATCTGTACATGTCAACTCCTAGTTAAAATGTTTTCAAGATACAGACGCAAAACATGCTAAAAATCGATATTTTAGGTGCCCAAAAGTCGATATGTGCTTGCATCTTCAGTACCCTTTTATATCTTAAATTCAGTCTCCAAACACCCAAAAATTCGATATTTTGGGGTCCCAGAAGCGATCTGTACATGCCTTCTCAGTGCTAGAATATTTTCAAAATATAAGCCCAAAACATGCTAAAAATCAATATTTAAGGTGCCCATAGTCGATATATCAAATTCAGGCCCAAAACACCCGAAAATTCGATATTTTGGGGTCCCAGAAGCGATCTGTACTCCGTGTTAGAGTATTTTCAAACAACAGGCCCAAAACATATTGAAAATCAATCTTTTTGGTGCCCAAAAGTCGATATGTGCATGCACCTTCTGTACCCGTTTATATCTTAAATTCAGGCTCCAAACACCCGATAATTCGATATTTTGGGGTCCCAGAAGCGATCTGTACATGCCCACTCAGATACAGGCCTAAAACATGCTGAAAATCGATATTTTAGGTGCCCAAAGTTAATATGTGTATGCATCTTCTGCACCCGTTTATATCTTAAATTCAGGCTCCAAACACCCGAAAGTTTGATATTTTGGGGTCCCAGAAGCGATCTGTACATGCCTAAACAGATACAGGCCCAAAACATGCTGAAAATCGATATTTTAGGTGCCCAAAGTTAATATGTGTATGCATCTTCTGCAACCATTTATATCCCAAATTCAACCTCAAATCACACGAAAATTCGATATTTTATGGTCCTAGAAGCGATCTGTACATGCCTACTCAGTGCTAGAATGTTTTCAAAATATTTGCTCAAAACATGCTAAAAATCGTTATTTTAAGTGTCCAAAGTCGATATGTGCATGCATCTTCTGTACTCGTTTATATCTCAAATTCAGGCTCAAAACACCCGATAATTCGGTATTTTTGGGTCCTAGAAGCAATCTGTACATGCCTACTCCTAGTTAGAATGTTTTCAAGATATAAGCCCAAAACATGCTAAAAATCGATATTTTAGGTGCCCAAAGTCGATATCTCAAATTCAGGCCCAACACACCCGAAAATTCGATATTTTGGGGTTCTAGAAGCTATCTGTACTCCGTGTTAGAGTATTTTCAAAATACAGGCCCAAAACATACTGAAAATCGATCTTTTAGGTGCCTAAAAGTCGATATGTGCATGCATCTTCTGTACCCGTTTATATCTCAAATTCAGGCTCAAAACACCCGAAAATTCGATATTTTGGGGTCCCAGAAGCGATCTGTACATGCCTACTCCGTGTTAGAGTATTTTCAAAATACAGGCCCAAAACATACTGAAAATTGATGTTTTAGGTGCCCAATTGTCGATAAGTGCATGTATCTTCTGTACCCGTTTATATCTCAAATTCAGGCCCCAAACACCCAAAAATACGATATTTTGGGGTCCCAGAAGCAATCTGTACATGCCTACTCAGATACAGGCCCAAAACATGCTGAAAATCGATATTTTAGGTGCTCAAAGTCAATATGTGTATGCATTTTCAGCACCCGTTTATATCCCAAATTCAACCTCAAAACACCCGAAAATTCGATATTTTTGGGTCCCAGAAGCAATTTGTACATGCCTACTCAGTGCTAGAATGTTTTTAAAATATCGGCTCAAAACATGCTAAAAATCGATATTTTAAGGGTCCAAAGTCGATATCTGCATGCATCTTCTGTACCCGTTTATATCCCAAATCAACTTCAAAACTCCCGAAAATTCGATATTTTTGGGTCCCAGAAGCGTTTTGTACATGCCTACTCCTAGTTAGAATGTTTTTAAGATACAGACCCAAAAAATGTTCAAAATCGATATTTTAGGTGCCCAAAGTCAATATGTGTATGCATCTTCTGCACCCGTTTATATCACAAATTCAACCTCAAAACAGCCTAAACTTCGATATTTTTGGGTCTCAGAAGCAATCTGTACATGCCTACTCCAAGTTAGAATGTTTTCAAGAAACGGACCCAAAACATGCTAAAAATCGATATTTTAGGTGCCCATAAGTCGATATGTACATGCATCTTCAGTACCCGTTTATATCTCAAATTCAGCCTCAAAACACCCAAAAATTCGATATTTTGGGGTCCCAGAAGCGATCTGTACATGCCTACTCCGTGTTAGAGTATTTTCAAAATACAGGCCCAAAACATGCTGAAAATCGATATTTTAGGTGCCCATAGTCAATATCTCAAATTCAGGCCCAAACTCCCGAAAATTCGATATTTTGGGGTCCCAAAAGCGATCTGTACATGCCTACTCCGTGTTAGAGTATTTTCAAAATACAGGCCCAAAACATACTGAAAATCGATCTTTCAAGTGCCCAAAAGTCGATATGTGTATGCACCTTCTGTACCCGTTTATATCCCAAATTCAGGCTCCAAACACCCGAAAATTCGATATTTTGGGGTCCCAGAAGCGATCTGTACATGCCTACTCAGATACAGGCCCAAAACATGCTAAAAAACGATAATTTAGGTGCCCAAAGTCAATATGTGTATGCATCTTCTGCACACGTTTATATCCCAAATTCAACCTAAAAACACCCGAAAATTCGATATATTTGGGTCCCAGAAGCGATCTGTACATGCTTACTCCGTGTTAGAGTATTTTCAAAATAAAGGCCCAAAACATACTGAAAATCGGTCTTTCAAGTGCCCAAAAGTCGATATGTGTATGCACCTTCTGTACCCGTTTATATCTTAAATTCAGGCTCCAAACACCCGAAAATTCGATATTTAGGGGTCCCAGAAGCGATCTGTACATGCCTACTCAGATACAGGCCCAAAACATGGTGAAAATCGATATTTTAGGTGCCCAAAGTTAATATATGTATGCATCTTCTGCAACTGTTTATATCCCAAATTCAACCTCAAAACACACGAAAATTCGATATTTTATGGTCCCAGAAGCGATCTGTACATGCCTACTCAGTGCTAGAATGTTTTCAAATTATAGGCTCAAAACATGCTAAAAATCGTTATTTTAAATGTCCAAAGTCGATATGTGCATGCATCTTCTGTACCAGTTTATATCTCAAATTCAGGCTCAAAACACTCGAAAATTCGGTATTTTTTGGTCCTAGAAGCGATCTGTATATGCCTACTCCTAGTTAGAATGTTTTCAAGATACATACCCAAAACATGCTCAAAATCGATATTTTATGTGCCCAAAAGTCGATATGTGCATGCATCTTCAGTACCCGTTTATATCTCAAATTCAGGCTCAAAACACCCGAAAATTCAATATTTTTGGGACCCAGAAGCGATCTGTACATGCCTACTCCGTGTTAGAGTATTTTCAAAATACAGGCCCAAAACATATTGAAAATCGATATTTTAGGTGCCCAAAGTCAATATGTGCATGCATATTCTGTATCCGTTTATATCTCAAATTCAGGCTCAAAACACCAGAAAATTCGATATTTTAAGGGTCTCAGATGCGATCTGAACATGCCTACTCAGTGCTAGAATATTTTATAAAATAAAGGCCTAAAACATGCTAAAAATCTATATTTTAGGTGCCCAAAGTCGATATCTTAAATTCAGGCCCAAAACACCCGAAAATTCGATATTTTGGAGTCCTAGAAGCGATCTGTACATGCCTACTCCATGGTAGAGTATTTTGAAAATACAGGTCCAAAACATACTGAAAATCGATCTTTTAGGTGCCCAAAAGTCGATATGTGCATGCATCTTCTGTACCCGTTTATATCTCAAATTCAGGCTCCAAACACAAAAAATTCGATATTTTGGGGTCCCAGAAGCGATATGTACATGCCTACTCAGCTACAGGCCCAACACATGCTGAAAATCGATATTTTAGGTGCCCAACATCAAGATGTGTATGCATCTTCTGCACCTGTTTATATTCCAAATTCAACCTCAAAACACCCGAAAAATCGATATTTTTGTGTCCCAGAAGCGAACTGTACATGCCTACTCAGTGCTAGAATGTTTTCAAAATATACTGAAACATACTGTCAAACATACTGTCAAAACATGCTCAAAAACGATATTTTAAGTATCCAAGGTCATAATATGTGCATGCACCTTATGTACCCGATTATATCTCAAATTCAGGCTCAAAACACCCAAAAATTCGGTATTTTGGGGTCCCAGAAGCGATTTGTACATGCCTACTCAGTGCAAGAATATTTTCAAAATATAGGCCCAAAACATGCTAAAAATCAATATTTTAGGGGCCCAAAGTCGATATCTCAAATTAAGGCCCACAACACCCGAAAATTCGATATTTTGGAGTCCCAGAAACAATCTGTACATGCCTACTCCGTGTTAGAGTATTTTCAAAATACAGGCCCAAAACATACTGAAAATCGATCTTTTAGGTGCCCAAAAGTCGATATGTGCATGCATCTTCTGTACCCGTTTATATCTCAAATTCAGGCTCCAAACACCCGAAAATTCGATATTTTTGGGTCCCAGATGCGATCTCTACATGCCTACTCAGATACAGGCCAAAAACATGCTGAAAATCGATATTTAATGTGCTCAAAGTCAATATGTGAATGCATCTTCTGTACCCGTTTATCTCTCAAATTCAGGCTTCAAACACCCGAAAATTCGATATTTTGTGGTCCCAGAAGCGATCTGTACATGCCTTCTCAATGTTAGAGTATTTTCAAAATACAGGCACAAAACCTGCTAAAAATCGATATCATAAGTATCCAAGGTCAAATGTGCATGCATCTTCTGTACCTGATTATATCTCAAATTTTGGCTCAAAACACCCGAAAATTCGGTATTTTTGGGTCCTAGAAGAGATCTGTACATGCCTACTCCTAGTTAGAATGTTTTCAAGATACAGACCCAAAGCATGCTCAAAATCGATATTTTAGGTGCCCAAAAGTCGATAAGTGCATGCATCTTCAGTACCCGTTTATATCTCAAATTCAGGCTCAAAACGCCCGAAAATTGGATATTTTGGGGTTCCAGAAGCGATCTGTACATGCCTACTCAGTGCTAGAATGTTTTCATAATATAGGCTCAGAACATGCTTAAAATCGATATTTTAAGTGTATTAAGTCGATATGTGCATGCATCTTCTGTACCCGTTTATATCTCAAATTCAGGCTCAAAACACCCGAAAATTCGGTATTTTTGGGTTCTAGAAGCGATCTGTACACGCTTACTCCTAGTTAGAATGTTTTCTAGATACAGACACAAAACATGCTCAAACTCGATATTTTAGGTGCCCAAAAGTCGATATGTGCTTGCATCTTCAGTACCCGTTTATATCTCAAATTCAGTCTCCAAACACCCGAAAATTCGATATTTTGGGGTCCCAGAAGCGTTCTGTACATGCCTAATCAGTGGTAGAATATTTTCAAAATACAGACCCAAAACATGCTAAAAATCGATTTTTTAGTTGCCCAAAGTCGATATGTGTATGTATATTCTGCACCCGTTTATATCCCTAATTCAACATCAAAACACCCGAAAATTCGATATTTTCTCGTCCCAGAAGCGATCTGTACATGCCTACTCAGTGCTAGAATGTTTTCATAATATAGGCTCAGAACATGCTTAAAATCGATATTTTAAGTGTATTAAGTCGATATGTGCATGCATCTTCTGAACCCGTTTATATCTCAAATTCAGGCTCAAAACACCCAAAAATTCGGTATTTTTGGGTTCTAGAAGCGATCTGTACATGCTTACTCCTAGTTAGAATGTTTTCTAGATACAGAAACAAAACATGCTCAAACTCGATATTTTAGGTGTCCAAAAGTCGATATGTGCTTGCATCTTCAGTACCCGTTTATATCTCAAAATCAGTCTCCAAACACCCGAAAATTCGATATTTTAGGGTCCCAGAAGCGTTCTGTACATGCCTAATCAGTGGTAGAATATTTTCAAAATATAAGCCCAAAACATGCTAAAAATCAATATTTTAGGTGCCCATAGTCGATATCTCAAATTTAGGCCCAAAACACCCGAAAATTCGATATTTTGGGATCCCAGAAGCGATCTGTACATGCCTACTCCGTGTTAGAGTATTTTCAAAATACAGGCCCAAAACATACTGAAAATCGATTTTTTTAGGTGCACAAAAGTCGATATGTGCACGCATCTTCTGTACCCGTTTATATCTCAAATTCAGGCTCCAAACACCTGAAAATTCGTTATATTGGGTTCCCAGAAGCGATCTGTACATGCCTACTCCGTGTTAGAGTTTTTTCAATATACAGGCCAAAAACATGCTGAAAATCCATATTTAATGTGCCCAAAGTCAATATGTGCATCCATCTTCTGTACCCGTTTATATCTCAAATTCAGGCTCAAAACACCCGAAAATTCTATATTTTGGGGTCCCAGAAGCGATCTGTACATGCCTACTCAGTGCTAGAATGTTTTCAAAATATAGGCCCAAAGCATGCTAAAAATCGATACTTTAGGTGCCCAAAGTCGATATCTCAAATTTAGGCATAAAACACCGGAAAATTCGATATTTTGGGGTCCCAGAAGCGATATATACATGCCTACTCCGTGTTAGAGTATTTTCAAAATACAAGCCCAAAACATACTGAAAATCGATCTTTTAGGTGCCCAAAAGTCGATACGTGCATGCATCTTCTGCACCCGTTTATATCTCAAATTCAGGCTCCAATCACACGAAAATTCGATATTTTGGGGTCCCAGATGCGATCTCTACATGCCTACTCAGATACAGGCCCAAAACATGCTGAAAATCCATCTTTTAGGTGCGCGAAAGACGATATGTGCATGCATCTTCTGTACCCGTTTATATCTCAAATTCTGGCTCCTAACACCCGAAAGTTCGATATTTTTGGGTCCCAGAAGCGGTCTGTACATGCCTGCTCAGATACAGGCCCAAAACATGCTGAAAATCGATATTTTAGGTTCCCAAAGTCAATATGTGTATGCATCTTCTGTACTTGTTTATATCTCAAATTCAGGCTCAAAACACCCGAAAATTCGGTATTTTTGGGTCCTAAAAGCGATCTGTACATGCCTACTCCTAGTTAAAATGTTTTCAAGATACAGACCCAAAACATGCTAAAAACCGATATTTTATGTGCCCAAAAGTCGATATGTGCTTGCATCTTCAGTACCCTTTTATATCTCAAATTCAGTCTCCAAACTCCCAAAAATTCGATATTTTGGGGTCCCAGAAGCAATCTGTACATGCCTACTCAGTGTTAGAGTATTTTCAAAATACAGGCACAAAATATGCTGAAAATCGATATTTTAGGTGACCAAAAGTCGATATGTGCTTACATCTTCAGTACCTGTTTATATCTAAAATTCAGTCTCCAAACACCCGAAAATTCGATATTTTGGGGTCCCAGAAGCGATCTGTACATGCCTAATCAGTGACAGAATATTTTCAAAATATAAGCCCAAAACATGCTAAAAATCAATATTTTAGGTGCCCATAGTCGATATCTCAAATTCAGGCCCAAAACACACGAAAATTCGATATTTTGGGGTCCCAGGAGCGATCTGTACATGCCTACTCCGTGTTAGAGTATTTTCGAAATACAGGCCCAAAACATACTGAAAATCAATCTTTTAGGTGCCCAAAAGTCCATATGTGCATGCACCTTCTGTACCCGTTTATATCTTAAATTCAGGCTCAAAACACCCGAAAATTCGGTATTTTTGGGTACTAGAAGAGATCTGTACATGCCTACTCCTAGTTAGAATATTTTCAAGATACAGACCTAAAACATGCACAAAATCGATATTTTAGGTGCTCAAAAGTCGATATGTGCATGCATCTTCAGTACCCGTTTATATCTCAAATTCAGGCTCAAAACACCCGAAAATTGGGTATTTTGGGGTTCCAGAAGCAATCTGTACATGCCTACTCAGTGCTAGAATATTTTCAAAATATAGGCAAAAAACATGCTAAAAATCAATAATTTAGGTGCCCAACGTCGATATCTCAAATTCAGGCACAAAACACCCGAAAATTCGATATTTTGGGGTCCCAGGAGCGATCTGTACATGCCTACTCCGTGTTAGAGTATTTTCGAAATACAGGCCCAAAACATACTGAAAATCAATCTTTTATGTGCCCAAAAGTCCATATGTGCATGCACCTTCTGTACCCCTTTATATCTTAAATTCAGGCTCAAAACACCCGAAAATTCGGTATTTTTGGGTACTAGAAGCGATCTGTACATGCCTCCTCCGTGTTAGAGTATTTTCAAAATACAGGCCCAAAACATACTGAAAATCGATTTTTTAGGTGCCCATAAGTCGATATGTTCACGCATCTTCTGTACCCGTTTATATCTCAAATTCAGGCTCCAAACACCCGAAAAATCGTTATGTTGGGTTCCCAGAAGCGATCTGTACATGCCTACTACGTGTTAGAGTTTTTTCAATATACAGGCCAAAAACATGCTGAAAATCCATATTTAATGTGCCCAAAGTCAATATGTGCATGCATCTTCTGTACCCGTTTATATCTCAAATTCAGGCTAAAAACACCCGAAAATTCTATATTTTGGGGTCCCAGAAGCGATCTGTACATGCCTACTCAGTGCTAGAATGTTTTCAAAATATAGGCCCAAAACATGCTAAAAATCGATATTTTAGGTGCCCAAAGTCGATATCTCAAATTTAGGCATAAAACACCGGAAAATTCGATATTTTGGGATCCCAGAAGCGATATGTACATGCCTACTCCGTGTTAGAGTATTTTCAGAATACAAGCCCAAAACATACTGAAAATCGATCTTTTAGGTGCCCAAAAGTCGATACGTGCATGCATCTTCTGCACCCGTTTATATCTCAAATTCAGGCTCCAATCACACGAAAATTCGATATTTTGGGGTCCCAGATGCAATCTCTACATGCCTACTCAGATACAGGCCCAAAACATGCTGAAAATCGATCTTTTAGGTGCGCTAAAGACGATATGTGCATGCATCTTCTGTACCCGTTTATATCTCAAATTCTGGCTCCAAACACCCGAAAGTTCGATATTTTGGGGTCCCAGAAGCGATCTGTACATGCCTGCTCAGATACAGGCCCAAAACATGCTGAAAATCGATATTTTAAGTTCCCAAAGTCAATATGTGTATGCATCTTCTGCACATGATTATATCCCAAATTCGACCTCAAAACACCCGAAAAATCGATATTTTTGGATCCCAGAAGCGTTTTGTACATGCCTACTCCTAGTTAGAATGTTTTCAAGATGCAGACCCAAAACATGCTCAAATTCGATATTTTAAGTGTCAAAAGTCGATATGTGCATGCATCTTCTGTACTTGTTTATATCTCAAATTCAGGCTCAAAACACCCGAAAATTCGGTATTTTTGGGTCCTAGAAGCGATCTGTACATGCCTACTCCTTGTTAAAATGTTTTCAAGATACAGACCCAAAACATGCTAAAAACCGATATTTTATGTGACCAAAAGTCGATATGTGCTTGCATCTTCAGTACCCTTTTATATCTCAAATTCAGTCTCCAAACTCCCAAAAATTCGATATTTTGGGGTCCCAGAAGCAATCTGTACATGCCTACTCAGTGTTAGAGTATTTTCAAAATACAGGCCCAAAACATGCTGAAAATCGATATTTTAGGTGCCCAAAAGTCGATATGTGCTTGCTTCTTCCGTACCTGTTTATATCTAAAATTCAGTCTCCAAATACCAGAAAATTCGATATTTTTGGGTCCCAGAAGCGATCTGTGCATGCCTAATCAGTGCTAGAATATTTTCAAAATATAAGCCCAAAACATGCTAAAAATCAATATTTTAGGTGCCCATAGTCGATATCTCAAATTCAGGCCCAAAACACCCGAAAATTCGATATTTTAGGGTCCCAGGAGCGATCTGTACATGCCTACTCCGTGTTAGAGTATTTTCGAAATACAGGCCCAAAACATACTGAAAATCAATCTTTTAGGTGCCCAAAAGTCCATATGTGCATGCACCTTCTGTACCCGTTTATATCTTAAATTCAGGCTCCAAACACCCGAGAAATTCGATATTTTGGAGTCCCAGAAGCGATCTGTACATGCCCACTCAGATACAGGCCTAAAACATGCTGAAAATCGATATTTTAGGTGCCGAAAGTTAAAATGTGTATGCATCTTCTGCACGCGTTTATATCTTAAATTCAGGCTCCAAACACCCGAAAATTCGATATTTTGAGGCCCAGAAGCGATCTGTACATGCCCACTCAGATACAGGCCTAAAACATGCAGAAAATCGATATTTTAGGTGCCGAAAGTTAAAATGTATATGCATCTTCTGCACCCGTTTATATCTTAAATTCAGGCTCCAAACACCCGAAAAAACGATATTTCGGGGTCCCAGAAGCGATCTGTACATGCCTAAACAGATACAGGCCCAAAACATGCTGAAAATCGATATTTTAGGTGCCTAAAGTTAATATGTGTATGCATCTTCTGCAACTGTTTAAATCCCAAATTCAACCTCAAAACACACTAAAATTCGATATTTTATGGTCCCAGAAGCGATCTTTACATGCCTACTCAGTGCTAGAATGTTTTCAAAATATTGGCACAAAACATGCTAAAAATAGTTATTTTAAGTGTCCAAAGTCGATATGTGCATGCATCTTCTGTACACGTTTATATCTTAAATTCAGGCTCAAAACACCCGAAAATTCGGTATTTTTGGGTCCTAGAAGCGATCTGTACATGCCTACTCCTAGTTAAAATGTTTTCAAGATACATACCCAAAACATACTGAAAATCGATCTTTTAGGTGCCCAAAAGTCGATAAGTGCATGCATCTTCTGCACCCGTTTATATCTCAAATTCAGGCTCCAATCACACGAAAATTCGATATTTTCGGGTCCCAGATGCGATCTCTACATGCCTACTCAGATACAGGCCCAAAACATGCTGAAAATCGATCTTTTAGGTGCGCGAAAGACGATATGTGCATGCATCTTCTGTACCCGTTTATATCTCAAATTCTGGCTCCAAACACCCGAAAGTTCGATATTTTGGGGTCCCAGAAGCGATCTGTACATGCCTAATCAGTGGTAGAATATTTTCAAAATACAGACCCAAAACATGCTAAAAATCGATTTTTTAGTTGCCCAAAGTCGATATGTGTATGTATATTCTGCACCCGTTTATATCCCTAATTCAACATCAAAACACCCGAAAATTCGATATTTTCTCGTCCCAGAAGCGATCTGTACATGCCTACTCAGTGCTAGAATGTTTTCATAATATAGGCTCAGAACATGCTTAAAATCGATATTTTAAGTGTATTAAGTCGATATGTGCATGCATCTTCTGTACCCGTTTATATCTCAAATTCAGGCTCAAAACACCCGAAAATTCGGTGTTTTTGGGTTCTAGAAGCGATCTGTACATGCTTACTCCTAGTTAGAATGTTTTCTAGATACAGACACAAAACATGCTCAAACTCGATATTTTAGGTGCCCAAAAGTCGTTATGTGCTTGCATCTTCAGTACCCGTTTATATCTCAAATTCAGTCTCCAAACACCCGAAAATTCGATATTTTAGGGTCCCAGAAGCGTTCTGTACATGCCTAATCAGTGGTAGAATATTTTCAAAATATAAGCCCAAAACATGCTAAAAATCAATATTTTAGGTGCCCATAGTCGATATCTCAAATCTAGGCCCAAAACACCCGAAAATTCGATATTTTGGGATCCCAGAAGCGATCTGAAGATGACTACTCCGTGTTAGAGAATTTTCGAAATACAGGCCCAAAACATACTGAAAATCAATCTTTTAGGTGCCCAAAAGTCGATATGTGCATGCATCTTTTGTTCCCGTTTATATCTCAAATTCAGGCTCAAAACACCCGAAAATTCGATATTTTGTGGTCCCAGAAGCGATCTATTCATGCCTTCTCAGTGTTAGAGTATTTTAAAAATACAGGCACAAAACCTGCTAAAAATCGATATCATACGTATCAAAGGTCAAATGTGCATGCATCTTCTGTACCTGATTATATTTTAAATTCAGGCTCAAAACACCCGAAAATTCGGTATTTTTGGGTATTTGAAGAGATCTGTACATGCCTACTCCTAGTTAGAATATTTTCAAGATACAGACCCAAAACATGCTCAAAATCGATATTTTAGGTGCCCAAAAGTCGATATGTGCATGCATCTTCAGTACCCGTTTATATCTCAAATTCAGGCTCAAAATACCCGAAAATTGGATATTTTGGGGTTCCAGAAGCGATCTGTACATGCCTACTCAGTGCTAGAATATTTTCAAAATATAGGCAAAAAACATGCTAAAAATCAATATTTTAGGTGCCCAACGTCGATATCTCAAATTCAGGCCCAAAACACCCGAAAATTCGATATTTTGGGGTCCCAGAAGCGATCTGTACATGCCTACTCCGTGTTAGAGTATTTTTTAAAATACAGGCCCAAAACATACTGAAAATCGATTTTTTTATGTGCACAAAAGTCGATATGTGCGCTCATCTTCTGTACCCGTTTATATCTCAAATTCAGGCTCCAAACACCCGAAAATTCGTTATATTGGGTTCCTAGAAGCGATCTGTACATGCCTACTCCGTGTTAGAGTTTTTTCAATATACAGGCCAAAAACATGCTGAAAATCCATATTTAATGTGCCCAAAGTCAATATGTGCATGCATCTTCTGTACCCGTTTATATCTCAAATTCAGGCTCAAAACACCCGAAAATACTATATTTTTGGGTCCCAGAAGCGATCTGTACATGCCTACTCAGTGCTAGAATGTTTTCAAAATATAGGCCCAAAACATGATAAAAATC
The DNA here is from genome assembly GCA_033782935.1 of Petrolisthes cinctipes. Lineage (NCBI taxonomy): Eukaryota > Metazoa > Arthropoda > Malacostraca > Decapoda > Porcellanidae > Petrolisthes > Petrolisthes cinctipes. The sequence goes on from JAWQEG010000014.1 coordinate 887,028, forward strand.
GATATTTTAGGTGCCCAAAGTCGGTATCTCAAATTTAGGCATAAAACACCGGAAAATTCGATATTTTGGGGTCCCAGAAGCGATATATACATGCCTATTCCGTGTTAGAGTATTTTCAAAAAACAAGCCCAAAACATACTGAAAATCGATCTTTTAGGTGCCCAAAAGTCGATACGTGCTTGCATCTTCTGCACCCGTTTATATCTCAAATTCAGGCTCCAATCACACGAAAATTCGATATTTTGGGGTCCCAGATGCGATCTCTACATGCCTACTCAGATACAGGCCCAAAACATGCTGAAAATCGATCTTTTAGGTGCGCGAAAGACGATATGTGCATGCATCTTCTATACCCGTTTATATCTCAAATTCTGGCTCCTAACACCCGAAAGTTCGATATTTTGGGGTCCCAGAAGCGATCTGTACATGCCTGCTCAGATACAGGCCCAAAACATGCTGAAAATCGATATTTTAGGTTCCCAAAGTCAATATGTGTATGCATCTTCTGCACATGATTATATCCCAAATTCGACCTCAAAACACCCGAAAAATCGATATTTTTGGGTCCCAGAAGCGTTTTGTACATGCCTACTCCTAGTTAGAATGTTTTCAAGATGCAGACCCAAAACATGCTCAAAATCGATATTTTAAGTGTCCAACGTCGATATGTGCATGCATCTTCTGTACTTGTTTATATCTCAAATTCAGGCTCAAAACACCCGAAAATTCGGTATTTTTGGGTCCTAGAAGCGATCTGTAAATGCCTACTCCTAGTAAAAATGTTTTCAAGATACAGACCCAAAACATGCTAAAAACCGATATTTTATGTGCCCAAAAGTCGATATGTGCTTGCATCTTCAGTACCCTTTTATATCTCAAATTCAGGCTCCAAACTCCCAAAAATTCGATATTTTGGGGTCCCAGAAGCAATCTGTACATGCCTACTCAGTGTTAGAGTATTTTCAAAATACAGGCCCAAAACATGCTAAAAATCGATATTTTAGGTGCCCAAAAGTCGATATGTGCTTGCATCTTCAGTACCTGTTTATATCTAAAATTCAGTCTCCAAACACCCGAAAATTCGATATTTTGGGGTCCCAGAAGCGATCTGTACATGCCTAATCAGTGCCAGAATATTTTCAAAATATAAGCCCAAAACATGCTAAAAATCAATATTTTAGGTGCCCATAGTCGATATCTCAAATTCAGGCCCAAAACACCCGAAAATTCGATATTTTGGGGTCCCAGGAGCGATCTGTACATGCCTACTCCGTGTTAGAGTATTTTCGAAATACAGGCCCAAAACATACTGAAAATCAATCTTTTAGGTGCCCAAAAGTCCATATGTGCATGCACCTTCTGTACCCGTTTATATCTTAAATTCAGGCTCAAAACACCCGAAAATTCGGTATTTTTGGGTACTAGAAGCGATCTGTACATGCCTACTCCGTGTTAGAGTATTTTCAAAATACAGGCCCAAAACATACTGAAAATCGATTTTTTAGGTGCCCATAAGTCGATATGTTCACTCATCTTCTGTACCCGTTTATATCTCAAATTCAGGCTCCAAACACCCGAAAATTCGTTATGTTGGGTTCCCAGAAGCGATCTGTACATGCCTACTCCGTGTTAGAGTTTTTTCAATATACAGGCCAAAAACATGCTGAAAATCCATATTTAATGTGCCCAAAGTCAATATGTGCATGCATCTTCTGTACCCGTTTATATCTCAAATTCAGGCTAAAAACACCCGGAAATTCTATATTTTGGGGTCCCAGAAGCGATCTGTACATGCCTACTCAGTGCTAGAATGTTTTCAAAATATAGGCCCAAAACATGCTAAAAATCGATATTTTAGGTGCCCAAAGTCGATATCTCAAATTTAGGCATAAAACACCGGAAAATTCGATATTTTGGGATCCCAGAAGCGATATGTACATGCCTACTCCGTGTTAGAGTATTTTCAAAATACAAGCCCAAAACATACTGAAAATCGATCTTTTAGGTGCCCAAAAGTCGATACGTGCATGCATCTTCTGCACCCGTTTATATCTCAAATTCAGGCTCCAATCACACGAAAATTCGATATTTTGGGGTTCCAGATGCAATCTCTACATGCCTACTCAGATACAGGCCCAAAACATGCTGAAAATCGATCTTTTAGGTGCGCTAAAGACGATATGTGCATGCATCTTCTGTACCCGTTTATATCTCAAATTCTGGCTCCAAACACCCGAAAGTTCGATATTTTGGGGTCCCAGAAGCGATCTGTACATGCCTGCTCAGATACAGGCCCAAAACATGCTGAAAATCGATATTTTAGGTTCCCAAAGTCAATATGTGTATGCATCTTCTGCACATGATTATATCCCAAATTCGACCTCAAAACACCCGAAAAATCGATATTTTTGGGTCCCAGAAGCGTTTTGTACATGCCTACTCCTAGTTAAAATGTTTTCAAGATGCAGACCCAAAACATGCTCAAAATCGATATTTTAAGTGTCCAAAGTCGATATGTGCATGCATCTTCTGTACTTGTTTATATCTCAAATTCAGGCTCAAAACACCTGAAAATTCGGTATTTTTGGGTCCTAGAAGCGATCTGTACATGCCTACTCCTAGTAAAAATGTTTTCAAGATACAGACCCAAAACATGCTAAAAACCGATATTTTATGTGCCCAAAAGTCGATATGTGCTTGCATCTTCAGTACCCTTTTATATCTCAAATTCAGGCTCCAAACTCCCAAAAATTCGATATTTTGGGGTCCCAGAAGCAATCTGTACATGTCTACTCAGTGTTAGAGTATTTTCAAAGTACAGGCCCAAAACATGCTGAAAATCGATATTTTAGGTGCCCAAAAGTCGATATGTGCTTGCATCTTCAGTACCTGTTTATATCTAAAATTCAGTCTCCAAACACCCGAAAATTCCATATTTTGGGGTCCCAGAAGCGATCTGTACATGCCTACTCAGTGCCAGAATATTTTCAAAATATAAGCCCAAAACATGCTAAAAATCAATATTTTAGGTGCCCATAGTCGATATCTCAAATTCAGGCCCAAAACACCCGAAAATTCGATATTTTGGGGTCCCAGGAGCGATCTGTACATGCCTACTCCGTGTTAGAGTATTTTCGAAATACAGGCCCAAAACATACTGAAAATCAATCTTTTAGGTGCCCAAAAGTCCATATGTGCATGCACCTTCTGTACCCGTTTATATCTTAAATTCAGGCTCAAAACACCCGAAAATTCGGTATTTTTGGGTACTAGAAGCGATCTGTACATGCCTACTCCGTGTTAGAGTATTTTCAAAATACAGGCCCAAAACATACTGAAAATCGATTTTTTAGGTGCCCATAAGTCGATATGTGCACGCATCTTCTGTACCCGTTTATATCTCAAATTCAGGCTCCAAACACCCGAAAATTCGTTATGTTGGGTTCCCAGAAGCGATCTGTACATGCCTACTCCGTGTTAGAGTTTTTTCAATATACAGGCCAAAAACATGCTGAAAATCCATATTTAATGTGCCCAAAGTCAATATGTGCATGCATCTTCTGTACCCGTTTATATCTCAAATTCAGGCTAAAAACACACGAAAATTCTATATTTTGGGGTCCCAGAAGCGATCTGTACATGCCTACTCAGTGCTAGAATGTTTTCAAAATATAGGCCCAAAACAGCCTAAAAATCGATATTTTAGGTGCCCAAAGTCGATATCTCAAATTTAGGCATAAAACACCGGAAAATTCGATATTTTGGGATCCCAGAAGCGATATGTACATGCCTACTCCGTGTTAGAGTATTTTCAAAATACAAGCCCAAAACATACTGAAAATCGATCTTTTAGGTGCCCAAAAGTCGATACGTGCATGCATCTTCTGCACCCGTTTATATCTCAAATTCAGGCTCCAATCACACGAAAATTCGATATTTTGGGGTCCCAGATGCAATCTCTACATGCCTACTCAGATACAGGCCCAAAACAAGCTGAAAATCGATCTTTTAGGTGCGCTAAAGACGATATGTGCATGCATCTTCTGTACCCGTTTATATCTCAAATTCTGGCTCCAAACACCCGAAAGTTCGATATTTTGGGGTCCCAGAAGCGATCTGTACATGCCTGCTCAGATACAGGCCCAAAACATGCTGAAAATCGATATTTTAGGTTCCCAAAGTCAATATGTGTATGCATCTTCTGCACATGATTATATCCCAAATTCGACCTCAAAACACCAGAAAAATCGATATTTTTGGATCCCAGAAGCGTTTTGTACATGCCTACTCCTAGTTAGAATGTTTTCAAGATGCAGACCCAAAACATGCTCAAATTCGATATTTTAAGTGTCAAAAGTCGATATGTGCATGCATCTTCTGTACTTGTTTATATCTCAAATTCAGGCTCAAAACACCCGAAAATTCGGTATTTTTGGGTCCTAGAAGCGATCTGTACATGCCTACTCCTAGTTAAAATGTTTTCAAGATACAGACCCAAAACATGCTAAAAACCGATATTTTATGTGACCAAAAGTCGATATGTGCTTGCATCTTCAGTACCCTTTTATATCTCAAATTCAGTCTCCAAACTCCCAAAAATTCGATATTTTAGGGTCCTAGAAGCAATCTGTACATGCCTACTCAGTGTTAGAGTATTTTCAAAATACAGGCCCAAAACATGCTGAAAATCGATATTTTAGGTGCCCAAAAGTCGATATGTGATTGCTTCTTCAGTACCTGTTTATATCTAAAATTCAGTCTCCAAATACCCGAAAATTCGATATTTTTGGGTCCCAGAAGCGATCTGTGCATGCCTAATCAGTGCTAGAATATTTTCAAAATATAAGCCCAAAACATGGTAAAAATCAATATTTTAGGTGCCCATAGTCGATATCTCAAATTCAGGCTCAAAACCCCCGAAAATTCGATATTTTAGGGTCCCAGGAGCGATCTGTACATGCCTACTCCGTGTTAGAGTATTTTCGAAATACAGGCCCAAAACATACTGAAAATCAATCTTTTATGTGCCCAAAAGTCCATATGTGCATGCACCTTCTGTACCCGTTTATATCTCAAATTCTGGCTCCTAACACCCGAAAATTCGATATTTTGGGGTCCCAGATGCGATCTCTACATGCCTACTCAGATACAGGCCCAAAACATGCTGAAAATCGATATTTTAGGTTCCCAAAGTCAATATGTGTATGCATCTTCTGCACATGATTATATCCCTAATTCGACCTCAAAACACCCGAAAAATCGATATTTTTGGGTCCCAGAAGCGTTTTGTACATGCCTACTCCTAGTTAGAATGTTTTCAAGATGCAGACCCAAAACATGCTCAAAATCGATATTTTAAGTGTCAAAAGTCTATATGTGCATGCATCTTCTGTACTTGTTTATATCTCAAATTAAGGCTCAAAACATTCGAAAATTCGGTATTTTTGGGTCCTAGAAGCGATCTGTACATGCCTACTCCTAGTTAAAATGTTTTCAAGATACAGACCCAAAACATGCTAAAAACCGATATTTTATGTGCCCAAAAGTCGATAAGTGCTTGCATCTTCTGCACCCGTTTATATCTCAAATTCAGGCTCAAAACACCCGAAAATTCGATATTTTTGGGTCCCAGAAGCGATCTGTACATGCATACTCAGTGCTAGAATATTTTCAAAATATAAGCCCAAAACATGCTAAAAATCGATATTTTAGGTGCCCAAAGTCGATATCTCAAATTCAGGCCCAAAACCCCCGAAAATTCGATATTTTGGAGTCCCAGAAGCAATCTGTACATGCCTACTCCGTGTTAGGGTATTTTCAAAATACAGGCCCAAAACATACTGAAAATCGATCTTTTAGGTGCCCAAAAGTCGATATGTGCATGCATCTTCTGTACCCGTTTATATCTCAAATTCAGGCTCCAAACACCCGAAAATTCGATATTTTTGGGTCCCAGATGCGATCTCTACATGCCTACTCAGATACAGGCCAAAAACATGCTGAAAATCGATATTTAATGTGCTCAAAGTCAATATGTGCATGCATCTTCTGTACCTGATTATATCTTAAATTCAAGCTCAAAACACCCGAAAATTCGGTATTTTTGGGTCCTAGAAGAGATCTGTACATGCCTACTCCTAGTTAGAATATTTTCAAGATACAGACCCAAAACATGCTCAATATCGATATTTTAGGTGCCCAAAAGTCGATATGTGCATGCATCTTCAGTACCCGTTTATATCTCAAATTCAGGCTCAAAACACCCGAAAATTGGATATTTTGGGGTTCCAGAAGCGATCTGTACATGCCTACTCAGTGCTAGAATATTTTCAAAATATAGGCAAAAAACATGCTAAAAATCAATAATTTAGGTGCCCAACGTCGATATCTCAAATTCAGGCCCAAAACACCCGAAAATTCAATATTTTGGGGTCCCAGAAGCGATCTGTACATGCCTACTCCGTGTTAGAGTATTTTCAAAATACAGGCCCAAAACATACTGAAAATCGATTTTTTAGGTGCCCAAAAGTACATATGTGCACTCATCTTCTGTACCCGTTTATATCTCAAATTCTGGCCCAAATACCCGAAAATTCGTTATATTGGGTTCCCAGAAGCGATCTGTACATGCCTACTCCGTGTTAGAGTTTTTTCAATATACAGGACAAAAACATGCTGAAAATCCATATTTAAAGTGCCCAAAGTCAATATGTGCATTCATCTTCTGTTCCCGTTTATATCTCAAATTCAGGCTCAAAACACCCGAAAATTCTATATTTTGGGGTCCCAGAAGCGATATGTACATGCCTACTCCGTGTTAGAGTATTTTCAAAATACAAGCCCAAAACATACTGAAAATCGATCTTTTAGGTGCCCAAAAGTCGATACGTGCATGCATCTTCTGCACCCGTTTATATCTCAAATTCAGGCTCCAATCACACAAAAATTCGATATTTTGGGGTCCCAGATGCGATCTCTAGATGCCTACTCAGATACAGGCCCAAAACATGCTGAAAATCGATCTTTTAGGTGCGCGAAAGACGGTATGTGCATGCATCTTCTGTACCCGTTTATATCTTAAATTCTGGCTCCAAACACCCGAAAGTTCGATATTTTGGGGTCCCAGAAGCGATCTGTACATGCCTGCTCAGATACAGGCCCAAAACATGCTGAAAATCGATATTTTAGGTTCCCAAAGTCAATATGTGTATGCATCTTCTGCACATGAATATATCCCAAATTCGACCTCAAAACACCCGAAAAATCGATATTTTTGGGTCCCAGAAGCGTTTTGTACATGCCTACTCCTAGTTAGAATGTTTTCAAGATGCAGACCCAAAACATGCACAAAATCGATATTTTAAGTGTCCAAAGTCGATATGTGCATGCATCTTCTGTACTTGTTTATATCTCAAATTCAGGCTCAAAACACCTGAAAATTCGGTATTTTTGGGTCCTAGAAGCGATCTGTACATTCCTACTCCTAGTTAAAATGTTTTCAAGATACAGACCCAAAACATGCTAAAAACCGATATTTTATGTGCCCAAAAGTCGATATGTGCTTGCATCTTCAGTACCCTTTTATATCTCAAATTCAGTCTCCAAACTCCCAAAAATTCGATATTTTGGGGTCCCAGAAGCAATCTGTACATGCCTACTCAGTGTTAGAGTATTTTCAAAATACAGGCCCAAAACATGCTGAAAATCGATATTTTAGGTGCCAATAGTCGATATATCAAATTCAGGCCCAAAACACCCGAAAATTCGATATTTTGGGGTCCCAGGAGCGATCTGTACATGCCTACTCCGTGTTAGAGTATTTTCGAAATACAGGCCCAAAACATACTGAAAATCAATCTTTTAGGTGCCCAAAAGTCCATATGTGCATGCACCTTCTGTACCCGTTTATATCTTAAATTCAGGCTCAAAACCCCCGAAAATTCGGTATTTTTGGGTACTAGAAGAGATCTGTACATGTCTACTCCTAGTTAGAATATTTTAAAGATACAGACCCAAAACATGCTCAAAATCGATATATTAGGTGCCCAAAAGTCGATATGTGCATGCATCTTCAGTACCCGTTTATATCTCAAATTCAGGCTCAAAACACCCGAAAATTGGATATTTTGGGGTTCCAGAAGCGATCTGTACATGCCTACTCAGTGCTAGAATATTTTCAAAATATAGGCAAAAAACATGCTAAAAATCAATAATTTAGGTGCCCAACGTCGATATCTCAAATTCAGGCCCAAAACACCCGAAAATTCGATATTTTGGGGTCCCAGAAGCGATCTGTACATGCCTACTCCGTGTTAGAGTATTTTCAAAATACAGGCCCAAAACATACTGAAAATCGATTTTTTAGGTGCCCAAAAGTCGATATGTGCACGCATCTTCTGTACCCGTTTATATCTCAAATTCAGGCTAAAAACACCCGAAAATTCGTTATATTGGGTTCCCAGAAGCGATCTGTACATGCCTACTCCTTGTTAGAGTTTTTTTCAATATACAGGCCAAAAACATGCTGAAAATCCATATTTAATGTGCCCAAAGTCAATATGTGCATGCATCTTCTGTACCCGTTTATATCTCAAATTCAGGCTCAAAACACCCGAAAATTCTATATTTTGGTGTCCCAGAAGCGATCTGTACATGCCTACTCAGTGCTAGAATGTTTTCAAAATATAGGCCCAAAACATGCTAAAAATCGATATTTTAGGTGCACAAAGTCGATATCTCAAATTTAGGCATAAAACACCGGAAAATTCGATATTTTGGGGTCCCAGAAGCGATATGTACATGCCTACTCCGTGTTAGAGTATTTTCAAAATACAAGCCCAAAACATACTGAAAATCGATCTTTTAGGTGCCCAAAAGTCGATACGTGCATGCATCTTCTGCACCCGTTTATATCTCAAATTCAGGCTCCAATTACACGAAAATTCGATTTTTTTGGGGTCCCAGATGCGATCTCTACATGCCTACTCAGATACAGGCCCAAAACATGCTGAAAATCGATCTTTTAGGTGCGGGAAAGACGATATGTGCATGCATCTTCTGTACCCGTTTATATCTCAAATTCTGGCTCCAAACACCCGAAAGTTCGATATTTTGGGGTCCCAGAAGCGATCTGTACATGCCTGCTCAGATACAGGCCCAAAACATGCTGAAAATCGATATTTTAGGTTCCCAAAGTCAATATGTGTATGCATCTTCTGCACATGATTATATCCCAAATTCGACCTCAAAACACCCGAAAAATCGATATTTTTGGGTCCCAGAAGCGTTTTGTACATGCCTACTCCTAGTTAGAATGTTTTCAAGATGCAGACCCAAAACATGCTCAAAATCGATATTTTAAATATCCAAAGTCGATATGTGCATGCATCTTCTGTACTTGTTTATATCTCAAATTCAGGCTCAAAACACCCGAATATTCGGTATTTTTGGGTCCTAGAAGCGATCTGTACATGCCTACTCCTAGTTAAAATGTTTTCAAGATACAGACCCAAAACATGCTAAAAACCGATATTTTATGTGCCCAAAAGTCGATATGTGCTTGCATCTTCAGTACCCTTTTATATCTCAAATTCAGTCTCCAAACTCCCGAAAATTCGATATTTTGGGGACCCAGAAGCGATCTGTACACGCCTAATCAGTGCTAGAATATTTTCAAAATATAAGCCCAAAACATGCTAAAAATCAATATTTTAGGTGCCCATAGTCGATATCTCAAATTCAGGCCCAAAACACCCGAAAATTCGATATTTTGGGGTCCCAGGAGCGATCTGTACATGCCTACTCCGTGTTAGAGTATTTTCGAAATACAGGCCCAAAACATACTGAAAATCAATCTTTTAGGTGCCCAAAAGTCCATATGTGCATGCACCTTCTGTACCTGTTTATATCTTAAATTCAGGCTCCAAACACCCGAGAAATTCGATATTTTGGGGTCCCAGGAGCGATCTGTACATGCCCACTCAGATACAGGCCTAAAACATGCTGAAAATCGATATTTTAGGTGCCAAAAGTTAAAATGTGTATGCATCTTCTGCACCCGTTTATATCTTAAATTCAGGCTCCAAACACCCGAGAAATTCGATATTTTGGGGTCCCAGAAGCGATCTGTACATGCCCACTCAGATACAGGCCTAAAACATGCAGAAAATCGATATTTTAGGTGCCGAAAGTTAAAATGTGTATGCATCTTCTGCACCCGTTTATATCTTAAATTCAGGCTCCAAACACCCAAAAATTAGATATTTCGGGGTCCCAGAAGCGATTTGTACATGCCTAAACAGATACAGGCCCAAAACATGCTGAAAATCGATATTTTAGGTGGCTAAAGTTAATATGTGTATGCATCTTCTGCAACCGTTTAAATCCCAAATTCAACCTCAAAACACACGAAAATTCGATATTTTATGGTCTCAGAAGTGATCTTTACATGCCTACTCAGTGCTAGAATGTTTTCATAATATTGGCACAAAACATGCTAAAAATCGTTATTTTAAGTGTCCAAAGTCGATATGTGCATGCATCTTCTGTACCCGTTTATATCTCAAATTCAAGCTCAAAACACACGAAAATTCGGTATTTTTGGGTCCTAGAAGCGATCTGTACATGCCTACTCCTAGTTAGAATGTTTTCAAGACACATACCCAAAACATGCTCAAAATCGATATATTATGTGCCCAAAAGTCGATATGTGTATGCATCTTCAGTACCCGTTTATATCTCAAATTCAGGCTCCAAACACCCGAAAATTCGATATTTTGGGGTCCCAAAAGCGATCTGTACATGCCTACTCAGTGTTAGAGTATTTTCAAAATACAGGCCCAAAACATGCTGAAAATCGATATTTTAGGTGCCCAAAAGTCGATATGTGCTTGCATCTTCATTACCTGTTTATATCTAAAATTCAGTCTCCAAACACCCGAAAATTCGATATTTTGGGGTCCCAGAAGCGATCTGTACACGCCTAATCAGTGCTAGAATATTTTCAAAATATAAGCCCAAAACATGCTAAAAATCAATATTTTAGGTGCCCATAGTCGATATCTCAAATTCAGGCCCAAAACACCCGAAAATTCGATATTTTAGGGTCCCAGGAGCGATCTGTACATGCCTACTCCGTGTTAGAGTATTTTCGAAATACAGGCCCAAAACATACTGAAAATCAATCTTTTAGGTGCCCAAAAGTCCATATGTGCATGCACCTTCTGTACCCGTTTATATCTTAAATTCAGGCTCCAAACACCCGAGAAATTCGATATTTTGGGGTCCCAGAAGCGATCTGTACATGCCCACTCAGATACAGGCCTAAAACATGCTGAAAATCGATATTTTAGGTGCCGAAAGTTAAAATGTGTATGCATCTTCTGCACCCGTTTATATCTTAAATTCAGGCTTCAAACACCCGAAAATTCGATATTTTGGGGTCCCAGAAGCGATCTGTACATGCCCACTCAGATACAGGCCTAAAACATGCAGAAAATTGATATTTTAGGTACCGAAAGTTAAAATTTGTATGCATCTTCTGCACCCGTTTATATCTTAAATTCAGGCTCCAAACACCCGAAAATACGATATTTCGGGGTCCCAGAAGCGATCTGTACATGCCTAAACAGATACAGGCCCAAAACATGCTGAAAATCGATATTTTAGGTGCCTAAAGTTAATATGTGTATGCATCTTCGGCAACCGTTTAAATCCCAAATTCAACCTCAAAACACACGAAAATTCGATATTTTATGGTCTCAGAAGCGATCTTTACATGCCTACTCAGTGCTAGAATGTTTTCAAAATATTGGCACAAAACATGCTAAAAATCGTTATTTTAAGTGTCCAAAGTCGATATGTGCATGCATCTTCTGTACCCGTTTATATCTCAAATTCAGGCTCAAAACACCCGAAAATTCGGTATTTTTGGGTCCTAGAAGCGATCTGTACATGCCTACTCCTAGTTAGAATGTTTTCAAGATACATACCCAAAACATGCTCAAAATCGATATTTTATGTGCCCAAAAGTCGATATGTGCATGCATCTTCTGTACCCGTTTATATCTTAAATTCAGGCTCAAAACACCAGAAAATTCGATATTTTGGGGTCTCAGAAGCGATCTGTACATGCCTACTCATTGCTAGAATATTTTCAAAATATAGGCCCAAAACATGCTAAAAATCGATATTTTAGGTGCCCAAAGCCGATATAAACGGATACAGAATATGCATGCACATATTGACTTTGGGGACCTAAAATATCGATTTTCAACATGTTTTGGGCCTGTATTTTGAAAATACTCTAACACGGAGTAGGCATGTACAGATCGCATCTGGGACCACAAAATATCGAATTTTCGGGTGTTTTGGGCCTGAATTTGAGATATCGACTTTGGGCACCTAAAATATCGATTTTTAGCATGTTTTGGGCCTATATTTTGAAAATATTCTAGCACTGAGTAGGCATGTACAGATCGCTTCTGGGACCCCAAAATATCAAAGTTTCGGGTGTTTTGAACCTGAATTTGAAATATAAAAGGGTACAGAAGATGCAAGTACATATTGACTTTGGGCACTTACAATATCGATTTTCAGCATGTTTTTGGCCTGTATCTGAGTAGGCTTGTACACATCGCTTCTGGGATCCCAAAATATCGAAATTTCGGGTGTTTTGGACCTGAATTTGAGATATCGACTTTGGGCACCTAAAATATCGATTTTTAGCATGTTTTGGGCCTGTATTTTGAAAATATTCTAGCACTGAGTAGGCATGTAAAGATCGCTTCTGGGACCCCAAAATATCGAATTTTCGGGTGTTTGGAGCCTGAATTTGAGATATAAACGGGTACTGAAGATGCATGCACATATCGACTTTTGGGCACATAAAATATCGATTTTGAGCATGTTTTGGGTATGTATCTTGAAAACATTCTAACTAGGAGTAGGCATGTACAGATCGCTTCTAGGACCCAAAAATACCGAATTTTCGGGTGTTTTGAGCCTGAATTTGAGATATAAACGGGTACAGAAGATGCATGCACATATCGACTTTGGACACTTAAAATAACGATTTTTAGCATGTTTTGTGCCAATATTATGAAAACATTCTAGCACTGAGTAGGCATGTAAAGATCGCTTCTGAGACCATAAAATATCGTATTTTCGTGTGTTTTGAGGTTGAATTTGGGATTTAAACGTTTGCAGAAGATGCATACACATATTAACTTTAGGCACCTAAAATATCGATTTTCAGCATGTTTTGGGCCTGTATCTGTTTAGGCATGTACAGATCGCTTCTGGGACCCCGAAATATCGTATTTTCGGGTGTTTGGAGCCTGAATTTAAGATATAAACGGGTGCAGAAGATGCATACACATTTTAACTTTCGGCACCTAAAATATCGATTTTCTGCATGTTTTAGGCCTGTATCTGAGTGGGCATGTACAGATCGCTTCTGGGACCCCAAAATATCGAATTTTCGGGTGTTTGGAGCCTGAATTTAAGATATAAACGGGTGCAGAAGATGCATACACATTTTAACTTTTGGCACCTAAAATATCGATTTTCAGCATGTTTTAGGCCTGTATCTGAGTGGGCATGTACAGATCGCTCCTGGGACCCCAAAATATCGAATTTTCGGGTGTTTGGAGCCTGAATTTAAGATATAAACAGGTACAGAAGGTGCATGCACATATGGACTTTTGGGCACCTAAAAGATTGATTTTCAGTATGTTTTGGGCCTGTATTTCGAAAATACTCTAACACGGAGTAGGCATGTACAGATCGCTCCTGGGACCCCAAAATATCGAATTTTCGGGTGTTTTGGGCCTGAATTTGAGATATCGACTATGGGCACCTAAAATATTGATTTTTAGCATGTTTTGGGCTTATATTTTGAAAATATTCTAGCACTGATTAGGCGTGTACAGATCGCTTCTGGGACCCCAAAATATCGAATTTTCGGGAGTTTGGAGACTGAATTTGAGATATAAAAGGGTACTGAAGATGCAAGCACATATCGACTTTTGGGCACATAAAATATCGGTTTTTAGCATGTTTTGGGTCTGTATCTTGAAAACATTTTAACTAGGAGTAGGCATGTACAGATCGCTTCTAGTACCCAAAAATACCGAATTTTCGGGTGTTTTGAGCCTGAATTTGAGATATAAACAAGTACAGAAGATGCATGCACATATCGACTTTGGATATTTAAAATATCGATTTTGAGCATGTTTTGGGTCTGCATCTTGAAAACATTCTAACTAGGAGTAGGCATGTACAAAACGCTTCTGGGACCCAAAAATATCGATTTTTCGGGTGTTTTGAGGTCGAATTTGGGATATAATCATGTGCAGAAGATGCATACACATAATGACTTTGGGAACCTAAAATATCGATTTTCAGCATGTTTTGGGCCTGTATCTGAGCAGGCATGTACAGATCGCTTCTGGGACCCCAAAATATCGAACTTTCGGGTGTTTGGAGCCAGAATTTGAGATATAAACGGGTACAGAAGATGCATGCACATATCGTCTTTCGCGCACCTAAAAGATCGATTTTCAGCATGTTTTGGGCCTGTATCTGAGTAGGCATGTAGAGATCGCATCTGGGACCCCAAAAAAATCGAATTTTCGTGTAATTGGAGCCTGAATTTGAGATATAAACGGGTGCAGAAGATGCATGCACGTATCGACTTTTGGGCACCTAAAAGATCGATTTTCAGTATGTTTTGGGCTAGTATTTTGAAAATACTCTAACACGGAGTAGGCATGTACATATCGCTTCTGGGACCCCAAAATATCGAATTTTCCGGTGTTTTATGCCTAAATTTGAGATATCGACTTTGGGCACCTAAAATATCGATTTTTAGCATGTTTTGGGCCTATATTTTGAAAACATTCTAGCACTGAGTAGGCATGTACAGATCGCTTCTGGGACCCCAAAATATAGAATTTTCGGGTGTTTTGAGCCTGAATTTGAGATATAAACGGGTACAGAAGATGCATGCACATATTGACTTTGGGCACATTAAATATGGATTTTCAGCATGTTTTTGGCCTGTATATTGAAAAAACTCTAACAAGGAGTAGGCATGTACAGATCGCTTCTGGGAACCCAATATAACGAATTTTCGGGTGTTTGGAGCCTGAATTTGAGATATAAACGGGTACAGAAGATGCGTGCACATATCGACTTTTGGGCACCTAAAAAATCGATTTTCAGTATGTTTTGGGCCTGTATTTTGAAAATACTCTAACACGGAGTAGGCATGTACAGATCGCTTCTGGGACCCCAAAATATCGAATTTTCGGGTGTTTTGGGCCTGAATTTGAGATATTGACGTTGGGCACCTAAATTATTGATTTTTAGCATGTTTTTTGCCTATATTTTGAAAATATTCTAGCACTGAGTAGGCATGTACAGATCGCTTCTGGAACCCCAAAATATCCAATTTTCGGGTGTTTTGAGCCTGAATTTGAGATATAAACGGGTACTGAAGATGCATGCACATATCGACTTTTAGGCACCTAATATATCGATTTTGAGCATGTTTTGGGTCTGTATCTTTAAAATATTCTAACTAGGAGTAGACATGTACAGATCTCTTCTAGTACCCAAAAATACCGAATTTTCGGGGGTTTTGAGCCTGAATTTAAGATATAAACGGGTACAGAAGGTGCATGCACATATGGACTTTTGGGCACCTAAAAGATTGATTTTCAGTATGTTTTGGGCCTGTATTTCGAAAATACTCTAACACGGAGTAGGCATGTACAGATCGCTCCTGGGACCCCAAAATATCGAATTTTCGGGTGTTTTGGGCCTGAATTTGATATATCGACTATTGGCACCTAAAATATCGATTTTCAGCATGTTTTGGGCCTGTATTTTGAAAATACTCTAACACTGAGTAGGCATGTACAGATTGCTTCTGGGACCCCAAAATATCGAATTTTTGGGAGTTTGGAGACTGAATTTGAGATATAAAAGGGTACTGAAGATGCAAGCACATATCGACTTTTGGGCACATAAAATATCGGTTTTTAGCATGTTTTGGGTCTGTATCTTGAAAACATTTTTACTAGGAGTAGGAATGTACAGATCGCTTCTAGGACCCAAAAATACCGAATTTTCAGGTGTTTTGAGCCTGAATTTGAGATATAAACAAGTACAGAAGATGCATGCACATATTGACTTTGGACACTTAAAATATCGATTTTGAGCATGTTTTGGGTCTGCATCTTGAAAACATTCTAACTAGGAGTAGGCATGTACAAAACGCTTCTGGGACCCAAAAATATCGATTTTTCGGGTGTTTTGAGGTCGAATTTGGGATATATTCATGTGCAGAAGATGCATACACATATTGACTTTGGGAACCTAAAATATCGATTTTCAGCATGTTTTGGGCCTGTATCTGAGCAGGCATGTACAGATCGCTTCTGGGACCCCAAAATATCGAACTTTCGGGTGTTTGGAGCCAGAATTTAAGATATAAACGGGTACAGAAGATGCATGCACATACCGTCTTTCGCGCACCTAAAAGATCGATTTTCAGCATGTTTTGGGCCTGTATCTGAGTAGGCATCTAGAGATCGCATCTGGGACCCCAAAATTTTGAATTTTTGTGTGATTGGAGCCTGAATTTGAGATATAAACGGGTGCAGAAGATGCATGCACGTATCGACTTTTGGGCACCTAAAAGATCGATTTTCAGTATGTTTTGGGCTTGTATTTTGAAAATACTCTAACACGGAGTAGGCATGTACATATCGCTTCTGGGACCCCAAAATATAGAATTTTCGGGTGTTTTGAGCCTGAATTTGAGATATAAACGGGAACAGAAGATGAATGCACATATTGACTTTGGGCACTTTAAATATGGATTTTCAGCATGTTTTTGTCCTGTATATTGAAAAAACTCTAACACGGAGTAGGCATGTACAGATCGCTTCTGGGAACCCAATATAACGAATTTTCGGGTATTTGGGCCAGAATTTGAGATATAAACGGGTACAGAAGATGCGTGCACATATGTACTTTTGGGCACCTAAAAAATCGATTTTCAGTATGTTTTGGGCCTGTATTTTGAAAATACTCTAACACGGAGTAGGCATGTACAGATCGCTTCTGGGACCCCAAAATATCGAATTTTCGGGTGTTTTGGGCCTGAATTTGAGATATCGACGTTGGGCACCTAAATTATTGATTTTTAGCATGTTTTTTGCCTATATTTTGAAAATATTCTAGCACTGAGTAGGCATGTACAGATCGCTTCTGGAACCCCAAAATATCCAATTTTCGGGTGTTTTGAGCCTGAATTTGAGATATAAACGGGTACCGAATATGCATGCACATATCGACTTTTGGGCACCTAAAATATCGATATTGAGCATGTTTTGGGTCTGTATCTTGAAAATATTCTAACTAGGAGTAGGCATGTACAGATCTCTTCTAGGACCCAAAAATACCGAATTTTCGGGTGTTTTGAGCTTGAATTTAAGATATAATCAGGTACAGAAGATGCATGCACATATTGACTTTGAGCACATTAAATATCGATTTTCAGCATGTTTTTGGCCTGTATCTGAGTAGGCATGTAGAGATCGCATCTGGGACCCAAAAATATCGAATTTTCGGGTGTTTGGAGCCTGAATTTGAGATATAAACGGGTACAGAAGATGCATGCACATATCGACTTTTGGGCACCTAAAAGATCGATTTTCAGTATGTTTTGGGCCTGTATTTTGAAAATACCCTAACACGGAGTAGGCATGTACAGATTGCTTCTGGGACTCCAAAATATCGAATTTTTGGGGGTTTTGGGCCTGAATTTGAGATATCGACTTTGGGCACCTAAAATATCGATTTTTAGCATGTTTTGGGCTTATATTTTGAAAATATTCTAGCACTGAGTATGCATGTACAGATCGCTTCTGGGACCCCAAAATATCGACTTTTCGTGTGTTTGGAGCCTGAATTTGAGATATAAACGGGTACTGAAGAGGCAAGCACTTATCGACTTTTGGGCACATAAAATATCGGTTTTTAGCATGTTTTGGGTCTGTATCTTGAAAAAATTTTAACTAGGAGTAGGCATGTACAGATCGCTTCTAGGACAGAAAAATACCGAATTTTCGAATGTTTTGAGCCTTAATTTGAAATATAAACAAGTACAGAAGATGCATGCACATATCGACTTTGGACACTTAAAATATCGATTTTGAGCATGTTTTGGGTCTGCATCTTGAAAACATTCTAACTAGGAGTAGGCATGTACAAAACGCTTCTGGGACCCCAAAATATCGAATTTTCGTGTGATTGGAGCCTGAATTTGAGAGTTAAACGGGTGCAGAAGATGCATGCACTTATCGACTTTTGGGCACCTAAAAGATCGATTTTCAGTATGTTTTGGGTATGTATCTTGAAAACATTTTAACTAGGAGTAGGCATGTACAGATCGCTTCTAGGACCCAAAAATAAAGAATTTTCGGGTGTTTTGAGCCTGAATTTGAGATATAAACGTGTACAGAAGATGCATACACATATCGACTTTGGACACTTAAAATAACTATTTTTAGCATGTTTTGTGCCAATATTTTGAAAACATTCTAGCACTGAGTAGGCATGTAAAGATCGCTTCTGAGACCATAAAATATTGAATTTTCGTGTGTTTTGAGGTTGAATTTGGGATTTAAACAGTTGCAGAAGATGCATACATATATTAACTTTAGGCACCTAAAATATCGATTTTCAGCATGTTTTGGGCCTGTATCTGTTTAGGCATGTACAGATCGCTTCTGGGACCCCGAAATATCGTTTTTTCGGGTGTTTGGAGCCTGAATTTAAGATATAAACGGGTGCAGAAGATGCATATACATTTTAACTTTCGGCACCTAAAATATCGATTTTCTGCATGTTTTAGGCCTGTATCTGAGTGGTCATGTACAGATCGCTTCTGGGCCCCAAAATATCGAATTTTCGGGTGTTTGGAGCCTGAATTTAAGATATAAACGGGTGCAGAAGATGCATACACATTTTAACTTTCGGCACCTAAAATATCGATTTTCAGCATGTTTTAGGCCTGTATCTGAGTGGGCATGTACAGATCGCTTCTGGGACCCCAAAATATCGAATTTCTCGGGTGTTTGGAGCCTGAATTTAAGATATAAACGGGTACAGAAGGTGCATGCACATATGGACTTTTGGGCACCTAAAAGATTGATTTTCAGTATGTTTTGGGCCTGTATTTCGAAAATACTCTAACACGGAGTAGGCATGTACAGATCGCTCCTGGGACCCCAAAATATCGAATTTTCGGGTGTTTTGGGCCTGAATTTGAGATATCGACTATGGGCACCTAAAATATTGATTTTTAGCATGTTTTGGGCTTATATTTTGAAAATATTCTGGCACTGAGTAGGCATGTACAGATCGCTTCTGGGACCCCAAAATATCGAATTTTCGGGTGTTTGGAGACTGAATTTTAGATATAAACAGGTACTGAAGATGCAAGCACATATCGACTTTTGGGCACCTAAAATATCGATTTTCAGCATGTTTTGGGCCTGTATTTTGAAAATACTCTAACACTGAGTAGACATGTACAGATTGCTTCTGGGACCCCAAAATATCGAATTTTTGGGAGTTTGGAGCCTGAATTTGAGATATAAAAGGGTACTGAAGATGCAAGCACATATCGACTTTTGGGCACATAAAATATCGGTTTTTAGCATGTTTTGGGTCTGTATCTTGAAAACATTTTTACTAGGAGTAGGCATGTACAGATCGCTTCTAGGACCCAAAAATACCGAATTTTCAGGTGTTTTGAGCCTGAATTTGAGATATAAACAAGTACAGAAGATGCATGCACATATCGACTTTGGACACTTAAAATATCGATTTTGAGCATGTTTTGGGTCTGCATCTTGAAAACATTTTAACTAGGAGTAGGCATGTACAAAACGCTTCTGGGACCCAAAAATATCGATTTTTCGGGTGTTTTGAGGTCGAATTTGGGATATAATCATGTGCAGAAGATGCATACACATATTGACTTTGGGAACCTAAAATATCGATTTTCAGCATGTTTTGGGCCTGTATCTGAGCAGGCATGTACAGATCGCTTCTGGGACCCCAAAATATCGAACTTTCGGGTGTTTGGAGCCAGAATTTGAGATATAAACGGGTACAGAAGATGCATGCACATATCGTCTTTAGCGCACCTAAAAGATCGATTTTCAGCATGTTTTGGGCCTGTATCTGAGTAGGCATGTAGAGATTGCATCTGGGACCCCAAAATATCGAATTTTCGTGTGATTGGAGCCTGAATTTGAGATATAAACGGGTGCAGAAGATGCATGCACGTATCGACTTTTGGGCACCTAAAAGATCGATTTTCAGTATGTTTTGGGCTTGTATTTTGAAAATACTCTAACACGGAGTAGGCATGTACATATCGCTTCTGGGATCCCAAAATATCGAATTTTCCGGTGTTTTATGCCTAAATTTGAGATATCGACTTTGGGCACCTAAAATATCGATTTTTAGCATGTTTTGGGCCTATATTTTGAAAACATTCTAGCACTGAGTAGGCATGTACAGATCGCTTCTGGGACCCCAAAATATAGAATTTCCGGGTGTTTTTAGCCTGAATTTGAGATATAAACGGGTACAGAAGATGCATGCACATATTGACTTTGGGCACATTAAATATGGATTTTCAGCATGTTTTTGGCCTGTATATTGAAAAAACTCTAACACGGAGTAGGCATGTACAGATCGCTTCTGGGAACCCAACATAACGAATTTTCGGGTGTTTGGAGCCTGAATTTGAGATATAAACGGGTACAGAAGATGAGTGAACATATCGACTTATGGGCACCTAAAAAATCGATTTTCAGTATGTTTTGGGCCTGTATTTCGAAAATACTCTAACACGGAGTAGGCATGTACAGATCGCTTCTAGTACCCAAAAATACCGAATTTTCGGGTGTTTTGAGCCTGAATTTAAGATATAAACGGGTACAGAAGGTGCATGCACATATGGACTTTTGGGCACCTAAAAGATTGATTTTCAGTATGTTTTGGGCCTGTATTTCGAAAATACTCTAACACGGAGTAGGCATGTACAGATCGCTCCTGGGACCCCAAAATATCGAATTTTCGGGTGTTTTGGGCCTGAATTTGAGATATCGACTATGGGCACCTAAAATATTGATTTTTAGCATGTTTTGGGCTTATATTTTGAAAATATTCTGGCACTGATTAGGCATGTACAGATCGCTTCTGTGACCCCAAAATATCGAATTTTCGGGTGTTTGGAGACTGAATTTTAGATATAAACAGGTACTGAAGATGCAAGCACATATCGACTTTTGGGCACCTAAAATATCGATTTTCAGCATGTTTTGGGCCTGTATTTTGAAAATACTCTAACACTGAGTAGGCATGTACAGATTGCTTCTGGGACCCCAAAATATCGAATGTTTGGGAGTTTGGAGCCTGAATTTGAGATATAAAAGGGTACTGAAGATGCAAGCACATATCGACTTTTGGGCACATAAAATATCGGTTTTTAGCATGTTTTGGGTCTGTATCTTGAAAACATTTTTACTAGGAGTAGGCATGTACAGATCGCTTCTAGGACCCAAAAATACCGAATTTTCGGGTGTTTTGAGCCTGAATTTGAGATATAAACAAGTACAGAAGATGCATGCACATATCGACTTTGGACACTTAAAATATCGATTTTGAGCATGTTTTGGGTCTGCATCTTGAAAACATTCTAACTAGGAGTAGGCATGTACAAAACGCTTCTGGGACCCAAAAATATCGATTTTTCGGGTGTTTTGAGGTCGAATTTGGGATATAATCATGTGCAGAAGATGCATACACATATTGACTTTGGGAACCTAAAATATCGATTTTCAGCATGTTTTGGGCCTGTATCTGAGCAGGCATGTACAGATCGCTTCTGGGACCCCAAAATATCGAACTTTCGGGTGTTAGGAGCCAGAATTTGAGATATAAACGGGTATAGAAGATGCATGCACATATCGTCTTTCGCGCACCTAAAAGATCGATTTTCAGCATGTTTTGGGCCTGTATCTGAGTAGGCATGTAGAGATCGCATCTGGGACCCCAAAATATCGAATTTTCGTGTGATTGGAGCCTGAATTTGAGATATAAACGGGTGCAGAAGATGCAAGCACGTATCGACTTTTGGGCACCTAAAAGATCGATTTTCAGTATGTTTTGGGCTTGTTTTTTGAAAATACTCTAACACGGAGTAGGCATGTATATATCGCTTCTGGGACCCCAAAATATCGAATTTTCCGGTGTTTTATGCCTAAATTTGAGATACCGACTTTGGGCACCTAAAATATCGATTTTTAGCATGTTTTGGGCCTATATTTTGAAAACATTCTAGCACTGAGTAGGCATGTACAGATCGCTTCTGGGACCCAAAAATATAGTATTTTCGGGTGTTTTGAGCCTGAATTTGAGATATAAACGGGTACAGAAGATGCATGCACATATTGACTTTGGGCACATTAAATATGGATTTTCAGCATGTTTTTGGCCTGTATATTGAAAAAACTCTAACACGGAGTAGGCATGTACAGATCGCTTCTGGGAACCCAATATAACGAATTTTCGGGTGTTTGGAGCCTGAATTTGAGATATAAACGGGTACAGAAGATGAGTGCACATATCGACTTTTGTGCACATAAAAAAATCGATTTTCAGTATGTTTTGGGCCTGTATTTTAAAAAATACTCTAACACGGAGTAGGCATGTACAGATCGCTTCTGGGACCCCAAAATATCGAATTTTCGGGTGTTTTGGGCCTGAATTTGAGATATCGACGTTGGGCACCTAAAATATTGATTTTTAGCATGTTTTTTGCCTATATTTTGAAAATATTCTAGCACTGAGTAGGCATGTACAGATCGCTTCTGGAACCCCAAAATATCCAATTTTCGGGTATTTTGAGCCTGAATTTGAGATATAAACGGGTACAGAAGATGCATGCACATTTGACCTTGGATACGTATGATATCGATTTTTAGCAGGTTTTGTGCCTGTATTTTTAAAATACTCTAACACTGAGAAGGCATGTATAGATCGCTTCTGGGACCACAAAATATCGAATTTTCGGGTGTTTTGAGCCTGAATTTGAGATATAAACGGGAACAAAAGATGCATACACATATCGACTTTTGGGCACCTAAAAGATTGATTTTCAGTATGTTTTGGGCCTGTATTTCGAAAATTCTCTAACACGGAGTAGTCATCTTCAGATCGCTTCTGGGATCCCAAATTTTCAAAATATAGGCCCAAAACATGCTAGAAATCGATATTTTAGGTATCCAAAGTCAATATCTCAAATTCAGGCCCAAAACACCCGAATATTCAATATTTTGGGTTCCCAGAAGCGATCTGTATATGCCTAATCCGTTTTAGAGCATTTTCAAAATACAGGCCCAAAACATACTGAAAATCGATCTTTTAGGTGCCCAAAAATCGATATGTGCATGCATCTTCTGCACTCGTTTATATCCCAAATTAAACCTCAAAACTCCCGAAAATTCGATATTTTTGGGTCCAAGAAGCGATCTGTACATCCCTACTCCGTGTTAGAGTATTTTTAAAATACAGGCCCAAAACATGCTCAAAATCGATATTTTAGGTGCCCAAGTCAATATGTGCATGCATCTTCTGTACCCGTTTATATCTCATGTTCAGGCTCAAAACACCCGAAAATTCGATATTTTGGGGTCCCAGAAGCGATCTGTACATGCCTACTCAGTGCTAGAATATTTTAGAAATATAGGCTTAAAACATGCAAAAATCGATATTTTAGGTGCCCAAAGTCGATATCTCAAATTCAGGCCCAAAACAACCGACAATTTGATATTTTGGGGTCCCAGAAGCGAACTGTACATGCCTACTCCGTGTTAGAGTATTTTCAAAATATAGGCCCAAAACATACTTAAAATCGATCTTTTAGGTGCCCAAAAGTCGATATTTGCATGCATTTTCAGAACCCGTTTATATCCCAAATTCAGGCTCCAAACACCCGAAAATTCGATATTTTTGGGTCCCAGAAGCGATCTGTACATGCTTACTCAGTGCTAGAATGTTTTCAAAATATAGGCTCAAAACATGCTAAAAATCAATATTTTAAGTGTCCAAAGTCGATATGTGCATGCATGTTCTGTACCCGTTTATATCTCAAATTCAGGCTCAAAACACCCGAAAATTCGTAATTTATGGGTCCTAGAACGAACTGTACATGCCTACTCCTAGTTAGAATGTTTTCAAGATACAGACCCAAAACATGCTCAAAATCGATATTTTAGGTGCCCAAAAGTCGATATGTGCATGCACCTTCAGTACCCGTTTATATCTCATATTCAGGCTGAAAACACCCGACAATTCGAAATTTTGGGGTCCGAGAAGCGATCTGTACATGCCTACTCAGTACTAGAATATTTTAGAAATATAGGCCCAAAACATGCTAAAAATCGGTATTTTAGGTGCCCAAAAACGATATCTCAAATTCAGGCCCAAAACACCCGAAAATTCGATATTTTGGGGTCCCAGAAGCGATCTGTATATGCCTACTCCGTGTTAGAGTATTTTCAAAATACAGGCCCAAAACATACTGAAAATCGATCTTTTAGGTGCCCAAAATTCGATATGTGCATGCATATTCTGTACCAGTTTATATCTCAAATTCAGGCTCCAATCATCCGAAAATTTGATATTTTGGGGTGTCAGAAGCGATCTGTACATGCCTACTCAGATACAGGCCCAAAACATGCTGAAAATCGATATTTTATGTGCCCAAAGTCAGTATGTGTATGCATCTTCAGCACCCGTTTATATCCCATATTCAACCTCAAAACACCCAAAAATTCGATATTTTTGGGTCCCAGAAGCGATCTGTACATGCCTACTCAGTGCTAGAATGTTTTCAAAATATAGGCTCAAAACATGCTGAAAATCGATATTTTAGGTGTCCAAAGTCGATATGTGCATGCATCTTCAGCACCCGTTTATATATCAAATTCAGGCTCAAAACACCCGAATTTTCGATATTTTGGGGTCCCAGAAGCGATCTGTACATGCCTACTCCTAGTTAGAATGTTTACAAGATACAGACCGAGAACATGCTCAAAATTCAATATTTTAGGTACCCAAAAGTCGATATGTGCATGCACCTTCGGTACCCGTTTATATCTCATATTTAGGCTGAAAACACCCGAAAATTTGATATTTTGGGGTCCCAGAAGCGATCTGAACATCCCTACTCCGTGTTAGATTATTTTTAAAATACAGGCACAAAACATGCTAAAAATCGATATTTAAGGTGCCAAAAGTCGATATCTCAAATTCAGGCCCAAAACAACCGAAAGTTTGATATTTTGGGGTCCCAGAAGCGAACTGTACATGCCTACTCCGTGTTAGAGTATTTTCAAAATACAGGCCCAAATCATACTTAAAATCGATCTTTTAGATGCACAAAGGTCGATATGTGCATGCATTTTCATAACCCGTTTATATCCCAAATTCAGGCTCCAAACACCCGAAAATTCGATAATTTTGGGTCCCAAAAGTGATCTGTATATGCTTACTCAGTGCTAGAATGTTTTCAAAATATAGGCTCAAAACATGCTAAAAATCGATATTTTAAGTGTCCAAAGTCGATATGTGCATGCATCTTCTGTACCCGTTTATATCTCAAATTCAGGCTCAAAACACCCGAAAATTCGGTATTTTTGGGTCCTAGATCGAAATGTACATGTCTACTCAGATACATGCCCAAAACACGCTGAAAATCGATATTTTAGGTGCCCAAAGTCAAAATGTGTATGCATCTTCTTCACCTGTTTATATCCCAAATCCAACCTCAAAACCCCCGAAAATTCGATATTTTGGGGTCCTAGAAGCGACCTGTACATGCCTACTCATTGCTAGAATGTTTTCAAAATAAAGGCTCAAAACATGCTAAAAATCAATATTATAGGTGCCCAAAAGTCGATATGTGCATACATCTTCTGTACCCGTTTATATCTCAACTTCAAGCTCAAAACACCCGAAAATTCGAGACTTTTGGGTCCCAGAAGCGATCTGTACATGCCTGCTCAGTGCTAGAATATTTTCAAAAAATAGACCCAAAACATGCTAAAAATCTATATTTTAGGTGCCCAAAGCCGATATCTCAAATTCAGGCCCAAAACACCCAAAAATTCGATATTTTGTGGTCCCAGAAGCAATCTGTACATGCCTACTCCGTGTTGGAGTATTTTAAAAATACAGGCCCATAACATACTGAAAATCGATCTTTTTGGTGATAAAAGTCGATATGTGCATGTATCATCTGTACCCGTTTATATCTCAAATTCAGGCTCAAAACACCCGAAAATTCGATATTTTTGGGTCCCAGAAGTGATCTGTACTTGCTTACTCCGTGTTAGAGTATTTTCAATATACAGGCCCAAAACAAGCTGAAAATCGATATTTTAGGTGACCAAAGTCAACATGTGTATGCATCTTCTGCACCCGTTTATATCCCAAATTTAACCTTAAAACACCCGAAAATTCGATATTTTTGGGTCCCAGAAGCGATCTGTACATGCCTACTTAGTGCTAGAATTTTTTCAAAATATAGGCTCAAAACATGCTAAAAATCGATATTTAAGGTGCCCAAAGTCGATATCTCAAATTCAGGCCCAAAACACCCTAAAATTCGATATTTTGGAGTCCCAGAAGCGAACTGTACATGCCTACTCCGTTTTAGAGTATTTTCAAAATACAGGCCCAAAACATACTGAAAATCGATCTTTTTGGTGCCCAAAAGTCGATATGTGCATGCATCTTCTGTACCCGTTTATATCTCAAATCCAGCCTCCAAACACCCGATAGTTCGATATTTTGGGGTCCCAGAAGCGATCTGTACATGCCTACTCAGATGCAGGACCAAAACATGCTAAAAATCGATATTTTAGGTACCCAAATTGAACATGTGTATGAATCTTCTGCACTCGTTTATATCTCAAATTCAACCTCAAAACACCCGAAAATTCGATAATTTTGGGTCCCAGAAGCGATCTGTACATGTCTAGTCAGTGCTAGAATGTTTTCAAAATATATGCTCAAAACATGCTAAAAATCGATATTTTAAGTGTCCAAAGTCGATATGTGCATGCATCTTCTGTACCCGTTTATATCTCAAATTCAGGCTCAAAACACCCGAAAATTCGGTATTTTTGGGTCCCAGAAGCGATCTGTACATCCCTACTCCTAGTTAGTATGTTTTCAAGATACAGACCCAAAACATGCTCAAAATCGATATTTTAAGTGCCCAAAAGTCGATATGTGCATGCATCTTCTGTACCCGTTTATATCTCAAATTCAGGCTCAAAACAACCGTAAATTCGATATTTTGGGGTCCCAGAAGCGATTTGTATATGCCTACTCAGTGCTAGAATATTTTCAAAATATAGGCCCAAAACATGCTAAAAATCGATATTTTAGTTGCCCAACGTCGATATTTCAAATTCAGGCCCAAAACACCCGAAAATTCGATATTTTGGGGTCCCAGAAGCGAACTGTACTTGCCTACTCCGTGTTAGAGTATTTTCAAAATACAAGCTCAAAACATACTGAAAATCGATCTTATAGGTGCCCAAAAATCGATATGTGGATGAATCTTCTGTACCCGTTTATATCTCAAATTCAGGCTCAAAACACCCGAAAATTCGATATTTTGGGGTCCCAGAAGCGATCTGTACTTGCTTACTCCGTGTTAGAGCATTTTCAAAATACAGGCCCAAAACAAGCTGAAAATCGATATTTTAGGTGACCAAAGTCAACATGTGTTTGCATGTTCTGCACCCGTTTATATCTCAAATTCAGGCCCAAAACACCCGAAAATTCGATATTTTGGGGTCCCAAAAGCGATCTGTACATGCCTACTCAGTGTTAGAGTATTTTCAAAATACAGGCCCAAAACATACTGAAAATCAATCTTTCAAGTGCCCAAAAGTCGATATGTGTATGAACCTTCTGTACCCGTTTATATCCCAAATTCAGGCTCCAAACACGCGAAAATTCGATATTTTGGGGTTCCAAAAGCGATCTGTACATGCCTACTCAGATACAGGCCCAAAACATGCTAAAAAACGATAATTTAGGTGCCCAAAGTCAATATGTGAATGCATCTTCTGCACACGTTTATATCCCAAATTCAACCTCAAAACACCCGAAAATTCGATATATTTGGGTCCCAGAAGCGATTTGTACATGCCTACTTAGTGCTAGAATTTTTTCAAAATATAGGTTTAAAACATGCTAAAAATCGATATTTTAAGTGTCAAAAGTAGAAATGTGCATGCATCATCTGTACCCGTTTTTATCTCAAATTCAGGCTCAAAACACCCGAAAATTCGATATTTTGGGGTCCCAGAAGTGATCTGTACATGCCTACTTAGTGCTAGAATATTTTCAAAATATAGACCAAAAACATGCTAAAAATCGATATTTTAGGTGCCCAAAGTCGATATCTCAAATTCAGGCCCAAAACACCCTAAAATTCGATATTTTGGAGTCCCAGAAGCGAACTGTACATGCCTACTCCGTTTTAGAGTATTTTCAAAATACAGGCCCAAAACATGCTAAAAATCGATATTTTAGGTACCCAAATTGAACATGTGTATGAATCTTCTGCACTCGTTTATATCTCAAATTCAACCTCATAACACCTGAAAATTCGATAATTTTGGGTCCTAGAAGCGATCTGTACATGTCTAGTCAGTTCTAGAATGTTTTCAAAATATAGGCTCAAAACATGCTAAAAATCGATATTTTAAGTGTCCAAAGTCGATATGTGCATGCATCTTCTGTACCCGTTTATATCTCAAATTCAGGCTCAAAACACCCGAAAAATCGGTATTTTTGGGTCCCAGAAGCGATCTGTACATCCCTACTCCTAGTTAGTATGTTTTCAAGATACAGACCCAAAACATGCTCAAAATCGATATTTTAAGTGCCCAAAAGTCGATATGTGCATGCATCTTCTATACCCGTTTATATCTCAAATTCAGGCTCAAAACAACCGTAAATTCGATAATTTGGGGTCCCAGAAGCGATTTGTACATGCCTACTCAGTGCTAGAATATTTTCAAAATATAGTCCCAAAACATGCTAAAAATCGATATTTTAGGTGCCCAACGTCGATATTTCAAATTCAGGCACAAAACACCCGAAAATTCGATATTTTGGGGTCCCAGAAGCGAACTGTACATGCCTACTCCGTGTTAGAGTATTTTCAAAATACAAGCTCAAAACATACTGAAAATCGATCTTATAGGTGCCCAAAAGTCTGTATGTGGATGAATCTTCTGTACCCGTTTATATCTCAAATTCAGGCTCAAAACACCCGAAAATTCGATATTTTGGGGTCCCAGAAGCGATCTGTACTTGCTTACTCCGTGTTAGAGTATTTTCAAAATACAGGCCCAAAACAAGCTGAAAATCAATATTTTAGGTGACCAAAGTCAACATGTGTATGCATCTTCTGCACCCGTTTATATCCCAAATTCAACCTCAAAACACCCGAAAATTCGATATTTTTGGGTCCCAGAAGCGATCTGTACATGCCTACTTAGTGCTAGAATTTTTTCAAAATATAGGCTCAAAACATGCTAAAAATCGATATTTTAAGTGTCCAAAGTAGAAATGTGCATGCATCATCTGTACCCGTTTATATCTCAAATTCAGGCTCAAAACACACGAAAATTCGATATTTTGGGGTCCCAGAAGTGATCTGTACATGCCTACTTAGTGCTAGAATATTTTCAAAATATAGGCCCAAAACATGCTAAAAATCGATATTTTAGGTGCCTAAAGTCGATATCTCAAATTCAGGCCCAAAACACCCTAAAATTCGATATTTTGGAGTCCCAGAAGCGATCTGTACATGCCTACTCCGTTTTAGAGTATTTTCAAAATACAGGCCCAAAACATACTGAAAATTGATCTTTTAGGTGCCCAAAATTCGATATGTGCATGCATATTCTGTACCAGTTTATATTTCAAATCCAGCCTCCAAACACCCGAAAATTCGATATTTTGGGGTCCCAGAAGCGATCTGTACATGCCTACTCAGATGCAGGACCAAAACATGCTGAAAATCGATATTTTATGTGCCCAAAGTCAGTATGTGTATGCATCTTCAGCACCCGTTTATATCCCAAATTCAACCTCAAAACACCCAAAAATTCGATATTTTCGGGTCCCAGAAGCGATCTGTACATGCCTACTCCTAGTTAGAATGTTTACAAGATACAGACACAAAACATGCTCAAAATTCGATATTTTAGGTGCCCAAAAGTCGATATGTGCATGCACCTTCGGTACCCGTTTATATCTCATATTTAGGCTGAAAACACCCGAAAATTTGATATTTTGGGGTCCTAGAAGCGATCTGAACATCCCTACTCCGTGTCAGAGTATTTTTAAAATACAGGCCAAAAACATGCTAAAAATCGATATTTTAGGTGCCAAAAGTCGATATCTCAAATTCAGGCCTAAAACAACCGAAAATTTGATATTTTGGGGTCCCAGAAGCGAACTGTACATGCCTACTCCGTGTTAGAGTATTTTCAAAATACAGGCCCAAAACATACTTAAAATCGATCTTTTAGGTGCACAAAGGTCGATATGTGCATGCATTTTCAGAACCCGTTTATATCCCAAATTCAGGCTCCAAACACCCGAAAATTCGATATTTTTGGGTCCCAGAAGTGATCTGTATATGCTTACTCAGTGCTAGAATGTTTTCAAAATATAGGCTCAAAACATGCTAAAAATCGATATTTTAAGTGTCCAAAGTCGATATGTGCATGCATGTTCTGTACCCGTTTATATCTCAAATTCAGGCTCAAAACACCCGAAAATTCGTTATTTTTGGGTCCTAGATCGAACTGTACATGTCTACTCCTATAGAATGTTTTCAAGATACAGACCCAAAACATGCTAAAAATCGATATTTTAGGTGCCCAAAAGTCGATATGTGCATGCACCTTCAGTACCCGTTTATATCTCATATTCAGGCTGAAAACACCCGAAAATTTGATATTTTTGGGTCCTAGAACGAACTGTACATGCCTACTCCTAGTTAGAATGTTTTCAAGATACAGACCCAAAACATGCTCAAAATCGATATTTTATGTGCCCAAAAGTCGATATGTGCATGCACCTTCAGTGCCCGTTTATATCTCATATTCAGGCTGAAAACACCCGACAATTCGATATTTTGGGGTCCGAGAAGCGATCTGTACATGCCTACTCAGTACTAGAATATTTTAGAAATATAGGCCCAAAACATGCTAAAAATCGATATTTTAATTGCCCAAAAACGATATCTCAAATTCAGGCCCGAAAATTCGATATTTTGGGGTCCCAGAAGCGATCTGTATATGCCTACTCCGTGTTAGAGTATTTTCAAAATACAGGCCCAAAACATACTTAAAATCGATCTTTTAGGTGCACAAAGGTCGATATGTGCATGCATTTTCAGAACCCGTTTATATCCCAAATTCAGGCTCCAAACACCCGAAAATTCGATATTTTTGGGTCCCAGAAGTGATCTGTATATGCTTACTCAGTGCTAGAATGTTTTCAAAATATAGGCTCAAAACATGTTAAAAATCGATATTTTAAGTGTCCAAAGTCGATATGTGCATGCATGTTCTGTACCCGTTTATATCTCAAATTCAGGCTCAAAACACCCGAAAATTCGGTATTTTTGGGTCCTAGATCGAACTGTACATGTCTACTCCTAGTTAGAATGTTTTCAAGATACAGACCCAAAACATGATAAAAATCGATATTTTAGGTGCCCAAAAGTCGATATGTGCATGCACCTTCAGTACCCGTTTATATCTCATATTCAGGCTGAAAACACCCGACAATTCGATATTTTGGAGTCCCAGAAGCGATCTGTACATGCCTACTCAGTGCTAGAATATTTTTAAAATATAGGCCCAAAACATGCTAAAATCGATATTTTAGGTGCACAAAGTCGATATCTCAAATTCAGGCCCAAAACACCGGAAAATTCGATATTTTGGGGTCCCAGAAGCGATCTGTACATGCCTACTCCGTGTTAGAGTATTTTCAAATTACAAGCCCAAAACATACTGAAAATCGATCTTTTAGTTGCCCAAAAGTCGATATGTGCGTGCACCTTCTGTACCCGTTTATATCTCAAATTCAGCATCCAAACACCCGAAAATTCGATATTTTGGGGTCCCAGAAGCGATCTGTACATGTCTAGTCAGATACAGGCCCAAAACACGCTGAAAATCGATATTTTAGGTGCCCAAAGTCAAAATGTGTATGCATCTTCTGCACCTGTTTATATCCTAAATCCAACCTCAAAACCCCCGAAAATTCGATATTTTTGGGTCCTAGAAGCGACCTGTACATGCCTACTCATTGCTAGAATGTTTTCAAAATAAAGGCTCAAAACATGCTAAAAATCCATATTATAGGTGCCCAAAAGTCGATATGTGCATACATCTTCTGTACCCGTTTATATCTCAAATTCAACCTCAAAACACCAAAAAATTCGATATTTTATGGTCCCAGAAGCGATCTGTACATGCCTACTCAGTGCTAGAATGTTTTCAAAATATATTCTCAAAACATGCTGAAAATCGATATTTTAGGTGTCCAAAGTCGATATGTGCATGCATCTTCAGCACCCGTTTATATCTCAAATTCAGGCTCAAAACACCCGAATTTTCGATATTTTCGGGTCCCAGAAGCGATCTGTACATGCCTACTCCTAGTTAGAATGTTTACAAGATACAGACACAAAACATGCTCAAAATTCGATATTTTAGGTGCCCAAAAGTCGATATGTGCATGCACCTTCGGTACCCGTTTATATCTCATATTTAGGCTGAAAACACCCGAAAATTTGATATTTTGGGGTCCTAGAAGCGATCTGAACATCCCTACTCCGTGTTAGAGTATTTTTAAAATACAGGCCCAAAACATGCTAAAAATCGATATTTTAGGTGCCAAAAGTCGATATCTCAAATTCAGGCCTAAAACAACCGAAAATTTGATATTTTGGGGTCCCAGAAGCGAACTGTACATGCCTACTCCGTGTTAGAGTATTTTCAAAATACAGGCCCAAAACATACTTAAAATCGATCTTTTAGGTGCACAAAGGTCGATATGTGCATGCATTTTCAGAACCCGTTTATATCCCAAATTCAGGCTCCAAACACCCGAAAATTCGATATTTTTGGGTCCCAGAAGTGATCTGTATATGCTTACTCAGTGCTAGAATGTTTTCAAAATATAGGCTCAAAACATGCTAAAAATCGATATTTTAAGTGTCCAAAGTCGATATGTGCACGCATGTTCTGTACCCGTTTATATCTCAAATTCAGGCTCAAAACACCCGAAAATTCGGTATTTTTGGGTCCTAGATCGAACTGTACATGTCTACTCCTAGTTAGAATGTTTTCAAGATACAGACCCAAAACATGCTAAAAATCGATATTTTAGGTGCCCAAAAGTCGATATGTGCATGCACCTTCAGTACCCGTTTATATCTCATATTCAGGCTGAAAACACCCGACAATTCGATATTTTGGAGTCCCAGAAGCGATCTGTACATGCCTACTCAGTGCTAGAATATTTTTAAAATATAGGCCCAAAACATGCTAAAATCGATATTTTAGGTGCACAAAGTCGATATCTCAAATTCAGGCCCAAAACACCGGAAAATTCGATATTTTGGGGTCCCAGAAGCGATCTGTACATGCCTACTCCGTGTTAGAGTATTTTCAAATTACAAGCCCAAAACATACTGAAAATCGATCTTTTAGTTGCCCAAAAGTCGATATGTGCGTGCACCTTCTGTACCCGTTTATATCTCAAATTCAGCCTCCAAACACCCGAAAATTCGATATTTTGGGGTCTCAGAAGCGATCTGTACATGTCTAGTCAGATACAGGCCCAAAACACGCTGAAAATCGATATTTTAGGTGCCCAAAGTCAAAATGTGTATGCATCTTCTGCACATGTTTATATCCTAAATCCAACCTCAAAACCCCCGAAAATTCGATATTTTTGGGTCCTAGAAGCGACCTGTACATGCCTACTCATTGCTAGAATGTTTTCAAAATAAAGGCTCAAAACATGCTAAAAATCCATATTATAGGTGCCCAAAAGTCGATATGTGCATACATCTTCTGTACCCGTTTATATCTCAAATTCAAGCTAAAAACACCCGAAAATTCGAGATTTTTGGGTCCCAGAAGCGATCTGTATATGCCTGCTCAGTGCTAGAATATTTTCAAAAAATAGACTCAAAACATGCTAAAAATCTATATTTTAGGTGCCCAAAGCCGATATCTCAAATTCAGGCCCAAAACACCCAAAAATTCGATATTTTGTGGTCCCAGAAGCAATCTGTACATGCCTACTCCGTGTTGGAGTATTTTCAAAATACAGGCCCATAACATACTGAAAATCGATCTTTTTGGTGATAAAAGTCCATATGTGCATGTATCTTCTGTACCCGTTTATATCTTAAATTCAGGCTACAAACACCCGAAATTTCGATATTTTGGTTTCCCAGAAGCGATCTGTACATGCCTACTCAGATACAGGCCCAAAACATGCTGAAAATCGATATTTTAGGTGCCTAAAGTCAATATATGTATGCATCTTCTGCGTCCGTTTATATCCCAAATTCAACCTCAAAACACACGAAAATGCGATATTTTTGGGTCCCAGAAGCGATCTGAACATGCCTACTCAGTGCTAGAATGTTTTCAAAATATAGGCTCAAAACATGCTAAAAATCGATATTTTAAGTGTCCAAAGTCGATATGTGCATGCATCTTCTGTACCCGTTTATATCTCAAATTGAGGCTCAAAACAACCGAAAGTTCGGTATTTTTTGGTCCTAGAAGCGATCTGTACATGCCTACTCCGTGTTAGAGTATTTTAAAAATACAGGCCCAAAACATGCTGAAAATCGATATTTTAGGTGCCCAAAGTCAATATGTGCATGCATCTTCTGTACCCGTTTATATCTCAAATTCAAGCTCAAGACACCCAAAAATTCGATATATTGGGGTCCCAGAAGCGATCTGTACATGCATGCTCAGTGCTAGAATATTTTCAAAATATAGGCCCAAAACATACTAAAAATCGATATTTTAGGTGCCGAAAGTCGATATCTCAAATTCAGGCCCAAAACACCCAAAAATTCGATATTTTAGGGTCCCAGAAGCAATCTGGACATGCCTACTCAGATACAGGCCCAAAACATGCTAAAAATCGATATTTTAGGTGCCCAAAGTCAATATGTGTATGCATTTTCAGCACACGTTTATATCCCAAATTCAACCTCAAAATACCCGAAAATTCGATATTTTTGGGTCCCAGAAGCGATCTGTACATGCCTACTCAGTACAAGAATGTTTTCAAAATATAGGCTCAAAACATGCTGAAAATCGATATTTTAGGTGCCCAAAGTTAATATGTGCATGCATCTTCTGTACCCGTTTATATCTCATATTCAGGCTCAAAACACCTGAAAATTCGATATTTGGGGGTCCCAGAAGCGATCTGTACATGCCTACTCAGTGCTAGATTATTTTCAAAATATAGGCCCAAAACATGCTAAAAATCGATATTTTAGGTGCCCAAAGTCGATATCTCAAATTCAGGCCCAAAACACCCGAAAATTCGATATTTATGGGTCCCAGAAGCGATCTGTACATGCCTACTCCGTGCTAGAATGTTTTCAAAATATAAGCTCAAAACATGCTACAAATCGATATTTTAAGTGTACTAAGTCGATATGTGCATGCATCTTCTGTACCCGTTTATATCTCAAGTTCAGACTCAGAACCCCCTGAAATTCGGTATATTTTGGTCCTAAAAGCAATTTTTACATACCTACTCCTAGCTAGAATGTTTTCGAGTTACAGACCCAAAACATGCTAAAAATCGATATTTTAGGTGCCAAAAGTCGATATCTCAAATTCAGGCCCAAAACACCCGCAAATTCGATATTTTGGGGTCCCAAAAGCAATCTGTACATGCCTACTCCGTGTTAGAGTATTTTCAAAATACAGGCCCAAAACATACTTAAAATCGATCTTTTAGGTGCTCAAAAGTCGAAATGTTCATGCGTCTTCTGTACCCGTTTATATCTCAAATTCAGGCTCCAAACACCCGAAAATTCGATATTTTAGGGTCCCAGAAGCGATCTGTACATGCCTACTCAGATACAGGCCCAAAACATGCTGAAAATCGATATTTTAGGTGCCCAAAGTCAATATGTGCATGCATCTTCTGTACACGTTTATATATCAAATTCAGACTCAAAACACCCGAAAATTCGATATATTGGGGTCCCAGAAGCGATCTGTACATGCCTGCTCAGTGCTAGAATATTTTCAAAATATAGGCCCAAAACATGCTAAAAATCGATATTTTAGGTGGCCAAAGTCGATATCTCAAATTCAGGCCCAAAACACCCGACAATTCGATATTTTGGGGTCCCAGAAGTGTTCTGTACATGCCTACTCCGTGTTAGAGTATTTTATAAATACAGGCCGAAAACATGCTGAAAATTGATATTTTAGGTGCCCAAAACAAATATGTGCATTCATCTTCTGTACCCGTTTATATCTCAAATTCAGACTCAAAAAACCCGAAAATTCGATATTTTGGGGTCCAAGAAGCGATCTGTACATGCCTACTCCGTGTTAGAGTATTTTCAAAATACAGGTCCAAAACATGCTAATAATCGATATTTTATTTGTCCAAAGTCAATATGTGCATGCATCTTCTGTACCAGTTTATATCCCAAATTCAGGCTCCAAACACCCGAAAATTTGATATTTTGGTGTCCCAGAAGCGATCTGTAAATGCCTAATCAGATACAGGTCCAAAACATGCTGAAAATCGATATTGTAGGTGCCCAAAGTCAATATGTGTATGCATCTTCTGCACCCGTTTATATCCCAAATTCAACCTCAAAACACCTGAAAATTCGATATTTTGGGGTCCCAGAAGCGATCTGTACATGTCTACTCAGTGCTAGAATGTTTTTAAAATATAAGCTCAAAACATGCTAAAATCTATATTTTAGTGTCCAAAGTCGATATGTGCATTAATCTTCTGTACCCGTTTATATCCCAAATTAAGGCTCAAAACACCTGAAAATTCGGTATTTTTGGATCCTAGAAGCGATCTGTACATTCATACTCCTAGTTAGAATGTTTTCAAGATACAGACCCAAAACATGCTCAAAATCGATATTTTAGGTGCCCAAAAGTCGATATGTGCATTCATATTCTGCACCCGTTTATATCCCAAATTCAACCTCAAAACACCAGAAAATTCGATATTTATGGGTCCCAGAAGCGATCTGTACATGCCAACTCAGTATTAGAGTTTTTTGAAATTACAGGCCCAAAACATGCTGAAAATCGATATTTTAGGTGCCCAAAGTCAATATGTGCATGCATCTTCTGTACCCGTTTATATCTCAAATTCAGGCTCAAAACACCAGAAAATTCGATATTTTGGGGTCCCAGAAGCGATCTGTACATGCCTACTCAGTGCTAGAATATTTTCAAAATATAGGCCCAAATCATGCTAAAAATCGATACTTTAGGTGCCCAAAGTCGATATCTCAAATTCTGGCCCAAAACACCAGAAAATTCGATATTTTGGGGTCCCAAAAGCAATCTGTACATGCCTACTCCGTGTTAGAGTATTTTCAAAATACAGGCCCAAAACATACATAAAATCGATCTTTTATGTGCCCAAAAGTCGATATGTGCATGCATCTTCTGTACCCGTTTATATCTCAAATTCAGGCTCCAAACACCCGAAAATTTGATATTTTAGGGTCCCAATAGCGATCTGTACATGCCTACTCAGATACAGGCCCAAAACATGCTGAAAATCGATATTTTAGGTGCCCAAAGTCAATATGTGTATGCATTTTCAGGACCCGTTTATATCCCAAATTCAATCTCAAAACACCCGAAAATTCGATATGTTTGGGTCCCAGAAGCGATCTGTACATGCCTACTCAGTGCTAGAATTTTTTCAAAATATAGGCTCAAAACATGCTAAAAATCAATATTTTAAGTGTCCAAAGTCGATATGTGCATGCATCTTCTGTACCCGTTTATATCTCAAATTGAGGCTCAAAACACCCAAAAATTCGGTATTTTTGGGTCCTAGAAGCGATCTGTACATGCCTACTCCTAGTTAGAATGTTTTCCAGATACAGACCCAAAACATGCTCAAAATCGATATTTTAGGTGCTCAGAAGTCGATATGTGCATGCATCTTCAGTACCAGTTTATATCTCATATTCAGCCTTAAAACACCCGAAAATTCGATATTTTGGGGTCCCAGAAGCGATCTGTACATGCCTACTCCGTGTTAGAGTATTTTCAAAATACAGGCCCAGAACATGCTGAAAATCGATATTTTAGGTGCCCAAAGTCAATATGTGCATGCATCATCTGTACCCGTTTATATCTCAAATTCAGGCTCAAAACACCCGAAAATTCGATATATTGGGGTCCCAGAAGCGATCTGTACATGGCTGCTCAGTGCTAGAATATTTTTAAAATATAGGCCCGAAACATGCTAAATATCGATATTTTAGGTGCCCAAAGTCGATATCTCAAATTCTGGCCCAAAACAACCGAAAATTCGATATTTTGGGGTCCCAGAAGCGATCTGTACATGCCTGCTCAGTGCTAGAATATTTTCAAAATATAGGCCCAAAACATGCTAAAAATCGATATTTTAGGTGGCCAAAGTCGATATCTCAAATTCAGGCCCAAAACACCCGACAATTCGATATTTTGGGGTCCCAGAAGTGATCTGTACATGCCTACTCCGTGTTAGAGTATTTTATAAATACGGGCCGAAAACATGCTGAAAATTGATATTTTAGGTGCCCAAAACAAATATGTGCATGCATCTTCTGTACCCGTTTATATCTCAAATTCAGACTCAAAAAACCCGAAAATTCGATATTTTGGGGTCCAAGAAGCGATCTGTACATGCCTACTCCGTGTTAGAGTATTTTCAAAATACAGGTCCAAAACATGCTAATAATCGATATTTTATTTGTCCAAAGTCAATATGTGCATGCATCTTCTGTACCAGTTTATATCCCAAATTCAGGCTCCAAACACCCGAAAATTTGATATTTTGGTGTCCCAGAAGCGATCTGTAAATGCCTAATCAGATACAGGTCCAAAACATGCTGAAAATCGATATTGTAGGTGCCCAAAGTCAATATGTGTATGCATCTTCTGCACCCGTTTATATCCCAAATTCAACCTCAAAACACCTGAAAATTCGATATTTTGGGGTCCCAGAAGCGATCTGTACATGTCTACTCAGTGCAAGAATGTTTTTAAAATATAAGCTCAAAACATGCTAAAATCTATATTTTAGTGTCCAAAGTCGATATGTGCATTAATCTTCTGTACCCGTTTATATCCCAAATTAAGGCTCAAAACACCTGAAAATTCGGTATTTTTGGATCCTAGAAGCGATCTGTACATTCATACTCCTAGTTAGAATGTTTTCAAGATACAGACCCAAAACATGCTCAAAATCGATATTTTAGGTGCCCAAAAGTCGATATGTGCATTCATATTCTGCACCCGTTTATATCCCAAATTCAACCTCAAAACACCA
This sequence comes from Petrolisthes cinctipes, assembly GCA_033782935.1. NCBI lineage: Eukaryota > Metazoa > Arthropoda > Malacostraca > Decapoda > Porcellanidae > Petrolisthes > Petrolisthes cinctipes. The sequence continues at coordinate 926,829 of JAWQEG010000014.1, forward strand.
GAAAATTCGATATTTATGGGTCCCAGAAGCGATCTGTACATGCCAACTCAGTATTAGAGTTTTTTGAAATTACAGGCCCAAAACATGCTGAAAATCGATATTTTAGGTGCCCAAAGTCAATATGTGCATGCATCTTCTGTACCCGTTTATATCTCAAATTCAGGCTCAAAACACCAGAAAATTCGATATTTTGGGGTCCCAGAAGCGATCTGTACATGCCTACTCAGTGCTAGAATATTTTCAAAATATAGGCCCAAATCATGCTAAAAATCGATACTTTAGGTGCCCAAAGTCGATATCTCAAATTCTGGCCCAAAACACCAGAAAATTCGATATTTTGGGGTCCCAAAAGCAATCTGTACATGCCTACTCCGTGTTAGAGTATTTTCAAAATACAGGCCCAAAACATACATAAAATCGATCTTTTATGTGCCCAAAAGTCGATATGTGCATGCATCTTCTGTACCCGTTTATATCTCAAATTCAGGCTCCAAACACCCGAAAATTTGATATTTTAGGGTCCCAATAGCGATCTGTACATGCCTACTCAGATACAGGCCCAAAACATGCTGAAAATCGATATTTTAGGTGCCCAAAGTCAATATGTGTATGCATTTTCAGGACCCGTTTATATCCCAAATTCAATCTCAAAACACCCGAAAATTCGATATGTTTGGGTCCCAGAAGCGATCTGTACATGCCTACTCAGTGCTAGAATTTTTTCAAAATATAGGCTCAAAACATGCTAAAAATCAATATTTTAAGTGTCCAAAGTCGATATGTGCATGCATCTTCTGTACCCGTTTATATCTCAAATTGAGGCTCAAAACACCCAAAAATTCGGTATTTTTGGGTCCTAGAAGCGATCTGTACATGCCTACTCCTAGTTAGAATGTTTTCCAGATACAGACCCAAAACATGCTCAAAATCGATATTTTAGGTGCTCAGAAGTCGATATGTGCATGCATCTTCAGTACCAGTTTATATCTCATATTCAGCCTTAAAACACCCGAAAATTCGATATTTTGGGGTCCCAGAAGCGATCTGTACATGCCTACTCCGTGTTAGAGTATTTTCAAAATACAGGCCCAGAACATGCTGAAAATCGATATTTTAGGTGCCCAAAGTCAATATGTGCATGCATCATCTGTACCCGTTTATATCTCAAATTCAGGCTCAAAACACCCGAAAATTCGATATATTGGGGTCCCAGAAGCGATCTGTACATGGCTGCTCAGTGCTAGAATATTTTTAAAATATAGGCCCGAAACATGCTAAATATCGATATTTTAGGTGCCCAAAGTCGATATCTCAAATTCTGGCCCAAAACAACCGAAAATTCGATATTTTGGGGTCCCAGAAGCGATCTGTACATGCCTACTCCGTGTTAGAGTATTTTCATAATACAGGCCAAAAACATGCTGAAAATCGATATTTTAGTTGCCCAAAGTCAATATGTGCATGCATCTTCTGTACCAGTTTATATCTCAAATTCAGGGTCCAAACACCGGAAAATTCGATATTTTCGTGTCCCAGAAGCGATCTGTACATGCCTACTCATATACAGGCCCAAAACATGCTGAAAATCGATATTTTAGGTGCCCAAAGTCAATATGTGTATGAATCTTCTGCACCCGTTTATATCCCAAATTCAACCTCAAAACACCCGAAAATTCGATATTTTGGGGTCCCAGAAGCGATCTGTACATGTCTACTCAGTGCTAGAATGTTTTCAAAATATAAGCAAAAAAACATGCTAAAATCGATATTTTATGTGTCCAAAGTCAATATGTGCATGCATCTTCTGTACCAGTTTATATCTCAAATTAAGGCTAAAAACACCCGAAAATTCGGTATTTTTGGGGCCTAGAAGCGATCTGTAAATGCCTACTTATAGTTAGAATGTTCTCAAGCTACAGACCCAAAACATGCTCTAAATCGATATTTTAGGTGCAAAAAGTCGATATGTGCATGCATCTTCAGTACTCGTTTATATCTCAAATTCAGGCTCCAAACACCCGAAAATTCGATATTTTGGGGGCCCAGAAGCGATCAGTACATGCCTACTCAGTGCTAGATTATTTTCAAAATATAGGCTCAAAACATGCTAAAAATCGATATTTTAGGTGACCAAAGTTGATATAAAAAATTCAGGCCCAAAAAACCCGAAAATTCGATATTTTGGGTTCCCTGAAGCGATCTGTACATGCCAACTCCGTGTTTAAATATTTTCAAATTACAGGCCCAAAGCATACTAAAAATCGATATTTTAGGTGCCCAAAAGACGATATGTGCATGCATATTCTGCACCCGTTTATATCCCAAATTTAACCTCAAAACACCCGAAAATTCGATATTTATGGGTCCCAGAAGCGATCTGTACATGCTTACTCAGTGCTAGAATGTTTTCAAAATATAAGCATAAAACATGCTAGAAATCGATATTTTAAGTGCACTAAGTCGATATGTGCATGCATCTTCTGTACCCGTTTATATCTCTTATTCAGGCTCAAAACCCCCGAAATCTCGGTATTATTTGGTCCTAAAAGCGATTTGTACATGCCTACTCCTAGTTATAATGTTTTCAAGTTACAGACCCAAAACATGCTCCAAATCGATATTTTTGGTGCCCAAAAGTCAATATGTGTATGCATCTTCAGTACCCGTTTATATCTCAAATTCAGGCTCAAAATACCCGAAAATTCGGTATTTTTGGGTCCTAGAAGCGATCTGTACATTCCTACTCCTAGTAAGAATATTTTCAAGATACAGACCCAAAACATGCTCAAAATCGATATTTTAGGTGCCCAAAAGTTGATATGTGCATGAATATTCTGCACCCGTTTATATCCCAAATTCAACCTCAAAACACCCGAAAATTCGATATTTATGGGTCCCAGAAACGATCTGTACATGCCTACTCAGTGCTAGAGTTTTATGAGATTACAGGCCCAAAACATGCTGAAAATCGATATTTTAGGTGCCCAAAGTCAATATGTGTATGCATTTTCAGCATCCGTTTATATCCCAAATTCAGGCTCAAAAAACCCGAAAATTCGATATTTTTGGGTCCCAGTATAGATCTGTACATGCCTACTCAGTGCTAGAATGTTTTCAAAATAAAGGCTCAAAACTTGCTAAAAATCGATATTTTAAGTGTCCAAAGTCGATATGTGCATGCATCTTCAGTACCAATTTATATCTCAAATTCAGGCTCAAAATACCCGAAAACTCGATATTTTGGTGTCCCAGAAGCGATCTGTACATGCCTACTCCGTGTTCGAGAATTTTCAAAATACAGGCCCAAAACATGCTGAAAATCGATATTTTAGGTGCCCAAAACAAATATGTGCATGCATCTTCTGTACCCGTTTATATCTCAAATTCAGGCTCAAAAAACCCGAAAATTCGATATTTTGGGGTCCCAGAAGCGATCTGTACATGCCCACTCAGTGCTAGAATATTTTCAAAATATAGGCCCGAAACATGCTAAAAATCGATATTTTAGGTGCCCAAAGTCGATATCTCAAATTCTGGCACAAAACACCCGAAAATTTGATATTTTTGGGTCCCAGAAGCGATCTGAACATGCCTACTCCGTGTTAGAGTATTTTCATAATACAGGCCAAAAACATGCTGAAAATCGATATTTTAGTTGCCCAAAGTCAATATGTGCATGCATCTTCTGTACCAGTTTATATCTCAAATTCAGGCTCCAAACACCCGAAAATTCGATATTTTGGTGTCCCAGAAGCGATCTGTACATGCCTACTCGGATACAGGCCCAAAACATGCTGAAAATCGATATTTTAGGTGCCCAAAGTCAATATGTGTATGAATCTTCTGCACCCGTTTATATCCCAAATTCAACCTCAAAACTCCCGAAAATTCAATATTTCGGGGTCCCAGAAGCGATCTGTACATGTCTACTCAGTGCTAGAATGTTTTCAAAATATAAGCTCAAAACATGCTAAAATCGATATTTTTGTAGCCCAAAGTCAATATGTGCATGCATCATCTGTACCAGTTTATATCTCAAATTCAGGCTCCAAACACCCGAAAATTCGATATTTTGGTGTCCCAGAAGCGATCTGTACATGCCTACTCAGATACAGGCCCAAAACATGCTGAAAATCGATATTTTTGGTGCCCAAAGTCAATATGTGTATGGATTTTAAGCACCCGTTTATATCCCAAATTCAGGCTCAAAACACCCGAAAATTCGGTATTTTTGGGTCTTAGAAGCGATTTGTACATGCCTACTCCTAGTTAGAATGTTTTAAAGATACAGACCCAAAACATGCTCAAAATCGATATTTTAGGTGCTCAAAAGTCGATATGTGCATGCATCTTCATTACCAGTTTATATCTCATATTCAGTCTTAAAACACCTGAAAATTCGATATTTTGGGGTTCCAGAAGCGATCTGTACATGCCTACTCCGTGTTAGAGTATTTTCAAAATACAGCCCCAAAGCATGCTGAAAATCGATATTTTAGGTGCCCAAAGTCAATATGTGCATGCATCTTCTGTACCCGTTTATATCTCAAATTCAGGCTCAAAATACCTGAAAACTCGATATTTTGGTGTCCCAGAAGCGATCTGTACATGCCTACTCCGTGTTAGAGAATTTTCAAAATACCGGCCCAAAACATGCTAAATCGATATTTTAGGTGCCCAAAACAAATATGTGCATGCATCTTCTGTACCCGTTTATATCTCAAATTCAAGCTCAAAACCCCCGAAATTTCGGTATTATTTGGTCCTAAAAGCGATTTGTACATGCCTACTCCTAGTTATAATGTTTTCAAGTTACAGACCCAAAACATGCTCAAAATCGATATTTTTGGTGCCCAAAAGTCAATATGTGTATGCATCTTCAGTACCCGTTTATATCTCAAATTCAGGCTCAATCACCCGAAAATTCGATATTTTTGGGTCCCAGAAGCGATCTGTACATGCCTACTCAGTGCTAGAATGTTTTCAAAATATAGGCTCAAAACATGCTAAAAATCGATATTTTAGTGTCCAAAGTCGATATGTGCATGCAACTTCTGTACCCGTTTATATCTCAAATTGAGGCTCAAAACAACCGAAAATTCGGTATATTTGGGTCCTAGAAGCGATCTGTACATGCCTATTCCTAGTTAGAATGTTTTCAAGATACAGACCCAAAACATGCTCAAAATCGATATTTTAGGTGCCCAAAAGTTGATATGTGCATGAAAATTCTGCACCCGTTTATATCTTAAATTCAACCTCAAAACACCCGAAAATTTGATATTTATGGGTCCCAGAAGCGATCTGTACATGCCTACTCAGAGCTAGAGTTTTTTTAAATTACAGGCCCAAAACATGCTGAAAATCGATATTTTAGGTGCCCAAAGTCAATCTGTGTATGCATTTTCAGCACCCGTTTATATCCCAAATTCAGGCTCAATACACTCGAAAAGTCGATATTTTTGGGTCCCAGAAGCGATCTGTACATGCCTACTCAGTGCTAGAATGTTCTCAAAATATAGGCTCAAAACATGCTAAAAATCGATATTTTAATTAAGTGTCCAAATTCGATATGTGCATGCATCTACTGTACCCGTTTATATCTCAAATTGAGGCTCAAAACACCCGAAAATTCGGTCTTTTTGGGTCCTAGAAGCGATCTGTACATGCCTACTCCTAGTTAGAATGTTTTCAAGATACAGACCCAAAACATGCTCAAAATCGATATTTTAGGTGCTCAAAAGTCGATATGTGCATGCATCTTCATTACCAGTTTATATCTCATATTCAGGCTTAAAACCCCCGAAAATTCGATATTTTGGGGTCCCAGAAGCGATCTGTTCATGCCTACTCCGTGTTAGAGTATTTTCAAAATACAGGCCAAAAACATGCTGAAAATCGATATTTTTGGTGCCCAAAGTCAATATGTGCATGCATCTTCGGTACCCGTTTATATCTCAAATTCAGGCTCAAAACACCCTAAAATTCGATATTTTGGTGTCCCAGAAGCGATCTGTACATGCCTACTCCGTGTTAGAGAATTTTCAAAATACCGGCCCAAAACATGCTGAAAATCGATATTTTAGGTGCCCAAAACAAATATGTGCATGCATCTTCTGTACCCGTTTATATCTCAAATTCAGGCTCAAAAAACCCAAATATTCGATATTTTGCAGTCCCAGAAGCGATCTGTACATGCCCACTCAGTGCTAAAATATTTTCAAAATATAGGCCCAAAACATGCTAAAATCGATATTTTAGGTGCCCAAAGTCGATATCACAAATTCAGGCCCAAAACATCCGAAAATTCGATATTTTGGGGTCCCAGAAGCGATCTGTACATGCCTACTCCGTGTTAGAGTATTTTCAAAATACAGGCCAAAAACATGCTGAAAATCGATATTTTAGTTGCCCAAAGTTTATATGTGCATGCATCGTCTGTACCCGTTTATATCTCAAATTCAGTCTCAAAACACCATAAAATTCGATATTTTGGGGTCCCAGAAGCGATCTGTACATGCCTACTCAGTGCTAGAATATTTTCAAAATATAGGCCCAAAACATGCTAAAAATCGATATTTTAGGTGCCCAAAGTCGATATCTCAAATTCAGGCCCAAAACGCCCGAAAATTCGATATTTTGGGGTCCCAGAAGCGATCTGTACATGCCTACTCCGTGTTAGAGTATTTTCAAATTACAGGCCCAAAACATACTAAAAATCGATCTTTTAGGTGCCCAAAAGTCGATATGTGCATGCATCTTCTGTACCCGTTTAAAAGTGAAATTCAGGCTCCAAACACTCAAACATTCGATATTTTGGAGTCCCAGAAGCGATCTGTATATGCCTACTCAGACACAGGACCAAAACATGCTGAAAATCGATATTTTAGGAGCCAAAGTCAATATGTGTATGCATCTTCTGCACCCGTTTATATCCCAAATTCAACCTCAAAACACCCGAAAATTCGATACTTTGGGGTCCCAGAAGCGATCTGTACATGCCTACTCAGTGCTAGAATATTTTTAAAATATAGGCCCAAAACATGCTAAAAATCGATATTTTAGGTGCCCAAAGTCGATATCTCAAATTCAGGCCCAAAACACCCGAAAATTCGATATTTTGGGGTCCCAGAAGCGATCTGTACATGCCTACTCCATGTTAGAGTATTTTCAAAATACAGACCCACAACATACTGAAAATCTATCTCTTAGGTGCCCAAAAGTAGATATGTGCATGCACATTCTGTACCGGTTTATATCTCAAATTCAGGCCCCAAAAACACGAAAATTCGGTATTTTTGGGTCCTAGAAGTGATCTGTTCATGCCTACTCCTAGTTAGAATGTTATCAAGATACATACCCAAAACATGCTCTAAATCGATATTTTAGGTGCCCAAAAGTCGATATATGCATGCATCTTCAGCACCCGTTTATATCTCAAATTCCGGCTCAAAACACCCAAAAATTCGATATTTTGGGGTCCCAGAAGCGATCTGTACATGCCTACTCCGTGTTAGAGTTTTTTCAAACTACAGGCCCAAAACATGCTGAAAATCGATATTTTAGGTGCCCAAAGTCAATATGTGCATGCATCTTCTGTACCCGTTTATATCTCAAATTCAGGCTCGAAACACCCGATAATTCGATATTTTAGGGTCCCAGAAAGGATCTGTACATGACTACTCAGATACAGGCCCAAAACATGCTGAAAATCGATATTTTAGGAGCCCAAAGTCAATATGTGTATGCATTTTCTGCTCCCGTTTATATCCCAAATTCAACCTCAAAACACCCTAAAATTCGATATTTTTGGTTCCTAGAAGCGATCTGTACATGCCCACTCAGTGCTAGAATGTTTTCAAAATATAGGCTCAAAACATGCAAAAAATCGATATTTTAAGTGTCCAAAGTCGATATGTGCATGCATCTTCTTTACCCGTTTATATCTCAATTTCAGGGTCAAAACAGCCGAAAATTCGGTTTTTTGGGGTCCCAGAAGCGATCTGTACATGCCTTCTCCGTGTTAGAGTATTTTAAAAATACAAGCCCAAAAACATACTGAAAATCGATCTTTTAGGTGCCCAAAAGTCGATATGTGCATGCATCTTCTGTACCCGTTTATATCTCAGATTCTGGCTCCAAACACCCGAAAATTCGATATTTTGGGATCCCAGAAGCTAACTGTACATGCCTACTCAGTGCTAGAATATTTTCAAAATATAGGCCCAAAACATGCTAAAAATCGATATTTTATGTGCCCAAAGTCAATATCTTAAATTCAGGCACAAAACACCCTAAAATTCGATATATTGAGATCTCAGAAGCGATCTGTACATGCCTACTCCGTGTTAGAGTATTTTCAAATTACAGGCCCAAAACATACAAAAAATCGATCTGTTAGGTTCCCAAAAGTCGATATGTGCATGCATCTTCTGTACCCGTTTATATCTCAGATTCAGGCTCAAAACACCCGAAAATTCGATATTTTTGGGGCCTAGAAGCGATCTGTACATGCCTACTTCTAGTTAGAATGTTTTCAAAATACAGACCCAAAACATGCTCAAAATCGATATTTTAGTTGCCTAAAAGTCAATATGTGCATGCATCTTCTGTACCCGTTTATATCTCAAATTCAGGCTCAAAACACCCGAAAATTCGATATATTGGGGTCCCAGAAGCAAGCTGTACTTGCCTACTCCGTGTTAGAGTATTTTTTAAAATACAAGCCCAAAACATAATGAAAATCGATCTTTTAGGTGCCCAAAAGTCGATATTTGCATTTACCTTCTGTACCCGTTTATATCTCAAATTCAGGGTCCAAACACACAAAAATTCGGTAATTTTGGGTCCTAGAAGCGATCTGTACATGCCTACTCCTAGTTAGAATGTTTTCAAGATACAGACCCAAAACATGCTCAAAATCGATATTTTAGGAGCCGAAAGGTCGATATGTGCATGCATCTTATGTACCCGTTTGTATCTCAAATTCAGGCTCAAAACACTCGAAAATTCGATATTTTGGGGTCCCAGAAACGATCTGTACATGCCTACTTAGTGCTAGAATGTTTTCAAAATATAGGCACAAAAACATCCTAAAAATCGATATTTTAAGTGTCAAAAGGATATGTGCATGCATCTTCTCTACCCGTTTATATCTCAAATTCAGGCTCAAAACACACGAAAATTCGGTATATTTGGTTCCTAGAATCGATCTGTACATGCCTACTCATAGTTAGAATGTTCTCAAGCTACAGACCCAAAACATGCTCAAATTCGATATTTTAGGTGCAAAAAGTCGATATGTGCATGCATCTTCAGTACCCGTTTATATCTCAAATTCAGGGTCCAAATAACCGAAAATTTGATATTTTGGGGTCCCAGAACCGATCTGTACATGCCTACTCAGATACAGGCCCAAAACATGCTGAAAATCGATATTTTAGGTGCCCAAAGTCAATATGTGTATGCATCTTCTGTACCCGTTTATATCTCAAATTCAGGCTCAAAACTCCCGAAAATTCGATACTTTGGGGTCCCAGAAGCGATCTGTACATGCCTACTCAGTGCTAGAATATTTTCAAAATATAGGCCCAAAACATGCTAAAAATCGATATTTTGGGTGCCCAAAGTCGATATCTCAAATTCAGGCCCAAAACACCCGAAAATTCGATATTTTGGGGTCCCAGAAGCGATCTGTACATGCCTACTCCATGTTAGAGTATTTTCAAAATACAGACCCACAACATACTGAAAATCTATCTCTTAGGTGCCCAAAAGTCGATATGTGCATGCACATTCTGTACCGGTTTATATCTCAAATTCAGGCCCCAAACATACGAAAATTCGGTATTTTTGGGTCCAAGAAGCGATCTGTTCATGCCTACTCCTAGTTAGAATGTTTTCAAGATACATACCCAAAACATGCTCAAAAACGATATTTTTGGTGCCCAAAAGTCAATATGTGTATGCATCTTCAGTACCCGTTTATATCTCAAATTCAGGCTCAATCACCCGAAAATTCGATATTTTTGGGTCCCAGAAGCGATCTGTACATGCCTACTCAGTGCTAGAATGTTTTCAAAATATAGGCTCAAAACATGCTAAAAATCGATATTTTAGTGTCCAAAGTCGATATGTGCATGCAACTTCTGTACCCGTTTATATCTCAAATTGAGGCTCAAAACAACCGAAAATTCGGTATATTTGGGTCCTAGAAGCGATCTGTACATGCCTATTCCTAGTTAGAATGTTTTCAAGATACAGACCCAAAACATGCTCAAAATCGATATTTTAGGTGCCCAAAAGTTGATATGTGCATGAAAATTCTGCACCCGTTTATATCTTAAATTCAACCTCAAAACACCCGAAAATTTGATATTTATGGGTCCCAGAAGCGATCTGTACATGCCTACTCAGAGCTAGAGTTTTTTTAAATTACAGGCCCAAAACATGCTGAAAATCGATATTTTAGGTGCCCAAAGTCAATCTGTGTATGCATTTTCAGCACCCGTTTATATCCCAAATTCAGGCTCAATACACTCGAAAAGTCGATATTTTTGGGTCCCAGAAGCGATCTGTACATGCCTACTCAGTGCTAGAATGTTCTCAAAATATAGGCTCAAAACATGCTAAAAATCGATATTTTAATTAAGTGTCCAAATTCGATATGTGCATGCATCTACTGTACCCGTTTATATCTCAAATTGAGGCTCAAAACACCCGAAAATTCGGTCTTTTTGGGTCCTAGAAGCGATCTGTACATGCCTACTCCTAGTTAGAATGTTTTCAAGATACAGACCCAAAACATGCTCAAAATCGATATTTTAGGTGCTCAAAAGTCGATATGTGCATGCATCTTCATTACCAGTTTATATCTCATATTCAGGCTTAAAACCCCCGAAAATTCGATATTTTGGGGTCCCAGAAGCGATCTGTTCATGCCTACTCCGTGTTAGAGTATTTTCAAAATACAGGCCAAAAACATGCTGAAAATCGATATTTTTGGTGCCCAAAGTCAATATGTGCATGCATCTTCGGTACCCGTTTATATCTCAAATTCAGGCTCAAAACACCCTAAAATTCGATATTTTGGTGTCCCAGAAGCGATCTGTACATGCCTACTCCGTGTTAGAGAATTTTCAAAATACCGGCCCAAAACATGCTGAAAATCGATATTTTAGGTGCCCAAAACAAATATGTGCATGCATCTTCTGTACCCGTTTATATCTCAAATTCAGGCTCAAAAAACCCAAATATTCGATATTTTGCAGTCCCAGAAGCGATCTGTACATGCCCACTCAGTGCTAAAATATTTTCAAAATATAGGCCCAAAACATGCTAAAATCGATATTTTAGGTGCCCAAAGTCGATATCACAAATTCAGGCCCAAAACATCCGAAAATTCGATATTTTGGGGTCCCAGAAGCGATCTGTACATGCCTACTCCGTGTTAGAGTATTTTCAAAATACAGGCCAAAAACATGCTGAAAATCGATATTTTAGTTGCCCAAAGTTTATATGTGCATGCATCGTCTGTACCCGTTTATATCTCAAATTCAGTCTCAAAACACCATAAAATTCGATATTTTGGGGTCCCAGAAGCGATCTGTACATGCCTACTCAGTGCTAGAATATTTTCAAAATATAGGCCCAAAACATGCTAAAAATCGATATTTTAGGTGCCCAAAGTCGATATCTCAAATTCAGGCCCAAAACGCCCGAAAATTCGATATTTTGGGGTCCCAGAAGCGATCTGTACATGCCTACTCCGTGTTAGAGTATTTTCAAATTACAGGCCCAAAACATACTAAAAATCGATCTTTTAGGTGCCCAAAAGTCGATATGTGCATGCATCTTCTGTACCCGTTTAAAACTGAAATTCAGGCTCCAAACACTCAAACATTCGATATTTTGGAGTCCCAGAAGCGATCTGTATATGCCTACTCAGACACAGGACCAAAACATGCTGAAAATCGATATTTTAGGAGCCAAAGTCAATATGTGTATGCATCTTCTGCACCCGTTTATATCCCAAATTCAACCTCAAAACACCCGAAAATTCGATACTTTGGGGTCCCAGAAGCGATCTGTACATGCCTACTCAGTGCTAGAATATTTTTAAAATATAGGCCCAAAACATGCTAAAAATCGATATTTTAGGTGCCCAAAGTCGATATCTCAAATTCAGGCCCAAAACACCCGAAAATTCGATATTTTGGGGTCCCAGAAGCGATCTGTACATGCCTACTCCATGTTAGAGTATTTTCAAAATACAGACCCACAACATACTGAAAATCTATCTCTTAGGTGCCCAAAAGTAGATATGTGCATGCACATTCTGTACCGGTTTATATCTCAAATTCAGGCCCCAAAAACACGAAAATTCGGTATTTTTGGGTCCTAGAAGTGATCTGTTCATGCCTACTCCTAGTTAGAATGTTATCAAGATACATACCCAAAACATGCTCTAAATCGATATTTTAGGTGCCCAAAAGTCGATATATGCATGCATCTTCAGCACCCGTTTATATCTCAAATTCCGGCTCAAAACACCCAAAAATTCGATATTTTGGGGTCCCAGAAGCGATCTGTACATGCCTACTCCGTGTTAGAGTTTTTTCAAACTACAGGCCCAAAACATGCTGAAAATCGATATTTTAGGTGCCCAAAGTCAATATGTGCATGCATCTTCTGTACCCGTTTATATCTCAAATTCAGGCTCGAAACACCCGATAATTCGATATTTTAGGGTCCCAGAAAGGATCTGTACATGACTACTCAGATACAGGCCCAAAACATGCTGAAAATCGATATTTTAGGAGCCCAAAGTCAATATGTGTATGCATTTTCTGCTCCCGTTTATATCCCAAATTCAACCTCAAAACACCCTAAAATTCGATATTTTTGGTTCCTAGAAGCGATCTGTACATGCCCACTCAGTGCTAGAATGTTTTCAAAATATAGGCTCAAAACATGCAAAAAATCGATATTTTAAGTGTCCAAAGTCGATATGTGCATGCATCTTCTTTACCCGTTTATATCTCAATTTCAGGGTCAAAACAGCCGAAAATTCGGTTTTTTGGGGTCCCAGAAGCGATCTGTACATGCCTTCTCCGTGTTAGAGTATTTTAAAAATACAAGCCCAAAAACATACTGAAAATCGATCTTTTAGGTGCCCAAAAGACGATATGTGCATGCATCTTCTGTACCCGTTTATATCTCAGATTCTGGCTCCAAACACCCGAAAATTCGATATTTTGGGATCCCAGAAGCTAACTGTACATGCCTACTCAGTGCTAGAATATTTTCAAAATATAGGCCCAAAACATGCTAAAAATCGATATTTTATGTGCCCAAAGTCAATATCTTAAATTCAGGCACAAAACACCCTAAAATTCGATATATTGAGGTCTCAGAAGCGATCTGTACATGCCTACTCCGTGTTAGAGTATTTTCAAATTACAGGCCCAAAACATACAAAAAATCGATCTGTTAGGTTCCCAAAAGTCGATATGTGCATGCATCTTCTGTACCCGTTTATATCTCAGATTCAGGCTCAAAACACCCGAAAATTCGATATTTTTGGGGCCTAGAAGCGATCTGTACATGCCTACTTCTAGTTAGAATGTTTTCAAAATACAGACCCAAAACATGCTCAAAATCGATATTTTAGTTGCCTAAAAGTCAATATGTGCATGCATCTTCTGTACCCGTTTATATCTCAAATTCAGGCTCAAAACACCCGAAAATTCGATATATTGGGGTCCCAGAAGCAAGCTGTACTTGCCTACTCCGTGTTAGAGTATTTTTTAAAATACAAGCCCAAAACATAATGAAAATCGATCTTTTAGGTGCCCAAAAGTCGATATTTGCATTTACCTTCTGTACCCGTTTATATCTCAAATTCAGGGTCCAAACACACAAAAATTCGGTAATTTTGGGTCCTAGAAGCGATCTGTACATGCCTACTCCTAGTTAGAATGTTTTCAAGATACAGACCCAAAACATGCTCAAAATCGATATTTTAGGAGCCGAAAGGTCGATATGTGCATGCATCTTATGTACCCGTTTGTATCTCAAATTCAGGCTCAAAACACTCGAAAATTCGATATTTTGGGGTCCCAGAAACGATCTGTACATGCCTACTTAGTGCTAGAATGTTTTCAAAATATAGGCACAAAAACATCCTAAAAATCGATATTTTAAGTGTCAAAAGGATATGTGCATGCATCTTCTCTACCCGTTTATATCTCAAATTCAGGCTCAAAACACACGAAAATTCGGTATATTTGGTTCCTAGAATCGATCTGTACATGCCTACTCATAGTTAGAATGTTCTCAAGCTACAGACCCAAAACATGCTCAAATTCGATATTTTAGGTGCAAAAAGTCGATATGTGCATGCATCTTCAGTACCCGTTTATATCTCAAATTCAGGGTCCAAATAACCGAAAATTTGATATTTTGGGGTCCCAGAACCGATCTGTACATGCCTACTCAGATACAGGCCCAAAACATGCTGAAAATCGATATTTTAGGTGCCCAAAGTCAATATGTGTATGCATCTTCTGTACCCGTTTATATCTCAAATTCAGGCTCAAAACTCCCGAAAATTCGATACTTTGGGGTCCCAGAAGCGATCTGTACATGCCTACTCAGTGCTAGAATATTTTCAAAATATAGGCCCAAAACATGCTAAAAATCGATATTTTAGGTGCCCAAAGTCGATATCTCAAATTCAGGCCCAAAACACCCGAAAATTCGATATTTTGGGGTCCCAGAAGCGATCTGTACATGCCTACTCCATGTTAGAGTATTTTCAAAATACAGACCCACAACATACTGAAAATCTATCTCTTAGGTGCCCAAAAGTCGATATGTGCATGCACATTCTGTACCGGTTTATATCTCAAATTCAGGCCCCAAACATACGAAAATTCGGTATTTTTGGGTCCAAGAAGCGATCTGTTCATGCCTACTCCTAGTTAGAATGTTTTCAAGATACATACCCAAAACATGCTCAAAAACGATATTTTAGGTGCCCAAAAGTCGATATATGCATGCATCTTCAGCACCCGTTTATATCTCAAATTCCGGCTCAAAACACCCAAAAATTCGATATTTTAGGGACCCAGAAGCGATCTGTACATGCCTACTCCGTGTTAGAGTTTTTTCAAACTACAGGCCCAAAACATGCTGAAAATCGATATTTTAGGTGCCCAAAGTCAATATGTGCATGCATCTTCTGTACCCGTTTATATCTCAAATTCAGGCTCCAAACACCCGATAATTCGATATTTTAGGGTCCCAGAAGCGATCTGTACATGACTACTCAGATACAGGCCCAAAACATGCTGAAAATCGATATTTTAGGTGCCCAAAGTCAATATGTGTATGCATTTTCTGCACCCGTTTATATCCCAAATTCAACCTCAAAAACACCCTAAAATTCGATATTTTTGGTTCCTAGAAGCGATCTGTACATGCCCACTCAGTGCTAGAATGTTTTCAAAATATAGGCTCAAAACATGCAAAAAATCGATATTTTAAGTGTCCAAAGTCGATATGTGCATGCATCTTCTTTACCCGTTTATATCTTAATTTCAGGGTCAAAACAGCCGAAAATTCGGTTTTTTGGGGTCCCAGAAGCGATCTGTACATGCCTTCTCCGTGTTAGAGTATTTTCAAAATACAAGCCCAAAAACATACTGAAAATCGATCTTTTAGGTGCCCAAAAGTCGATATGTGCATGCATCTTCTGTACCCGTTTATATATCAGATTCTGGCTCCAAACACCCGAAAATTCGATATTTTGGGATCCCAGAAGCGATCTGTACATGCCTACTCAGTGCTAGAATATTTTCAAAATATAGGCCCAAAACATGCTAAAAATCGATATTTTATGTGCCCAAAGTCGATATCTTAAATTCAGGCACAAAACAACCTAAAATTCGATATTTTGAGGTCTCAGAAGCGATCTGTACATGCCTACTCCGTGTTAGAGTATTTTCAAATTACAGGCCCAAAACATACAAAAAATCGATCTGTTAGGTTCCCAAAAGTCGATATGTGCATGCATCTTCTGTACCCGTTTATATCTCAGATTCAGGTTCAAAACACCCGAAAATTCGATATTTTTGGGGCCTAGAAGCGATCTGTACATGCCTACTTCTAGTTAGAATGTTTTCAAAATACAGACCCAAAACATGCTCAAAATCGATATTTTAGTTGCCTAAAAGTCAATATGTGCATGCATCTTCTGTACCCGTTTATATCTCAAATTCAGGCTCAAAACACCCGAAAATTCGATATATTGGGGTCCCAGAAGCAATCTGTACATGCCTACTCCGTGTTAGAGTATTTTTTAAAATACAAGCCCAAAACATAATGAAAAT
This sequence comes from Petrolisthes cinctipes, assembly GCA_033782935.1. NCBI lineage: Eukaryota > Metazoa > Arthropoda > Malacostraca > Decapoda > Porcellanidae > Petrolisthes > Petrolisthes cinctipes. The sequence continues at coordinate 943,223 of JAWQEG010000014.1, forward strand.
CGATCTTTTACGAGCCCAAAAGCCGATATGTGCATGCATCTTCTGTACCCGTTTATATCTCAGATTCTGGCTCCAAACACCCGAAAATTCGATATTTTGGGATCCCAGAAGCGATCTGTACATGCCTACTCAGTGCTAGAATATTTTCAAAATATAGGCCCAAAACATGCTAAAAATCGATATTTTATGTGCCCAAAGTCGATATCTCAAATTCAGGCACAAAACACCCTAAAATTCGATGTTTTGGGGTCCCATAAGCGATCTGTACATGCCTACTCCGTGTTAGAGTATTTTCAAAATACAGGCCCAAAACATACAGAAAATCGATCTGTTAGGTTCCCAAAAGTCGATATGTGCATGCATCTTCTGTACCCGTTTATATTTCAAATTCAGGCTCAAAACACCCGAAAAATTGATATTGTGGGGTCCCAGAAACAATCTGTACATGCCTACTTAGTGCTAGAATGTTTTTAAGATACAGACCAAAAACATGCTAAAAATCGATAATTTAAGTGTCCAAAGTCGATATGTGCATGCATCTTCTGTACCCGTTTATATCTCAGATTCAGGCTCAAAACACCCGAAAATTCGCTATTTTTGGGGCCTACAAGCGATCTGTACATGCCTACTTCTAGTTAGAATGTTTTCAAAATACAGACCCAAAACATGCTCAAAATCGATATTTTAGTTGCCTAAAAGTAGTCGATATGTGCATGCATCTTCTGTACCGGTTTATATCTCAAATTCAGGCTCAAAACACCCGAAAATTCGATATATTGGGGTCAAAGAAGCGATCTGTACATGCCTACTCCGTGTTAGAGTATTTTTTAAAATACAAGCCCAAAACATACTGAAAATCGATCTTTTACGAGCCCAAAAGCCGATATGTGCATGCATCTTCTGTACCCGTTTATATCTCAAATTCAGGCTCCAAACACCAGAAAATTCGATATTTTAGGGTCCCAGAAGCGATCTTTACATGCCTACTTAGTGCTAGAATGTTTTTAAGATACAGACCGAAAACATCCTAAAAATCGATATTTTATGTGTCCAAAGTCGATATGTGCATGCATCTTCTGTAACCGTTTATATCTCAAATTCAGGCTTAAAACACCCGATAATTCGATATTTTTGGGTCCTAGAAGCGATCTGTACATGCCTACTCCTAGTTAGAATGTTTTCAAGATACAGACCAAAAACATGCTCAAAATCGATATTTTAGGTGCCCAAAAGTCGATATGTGCATGCATCTTCAGTACCCGTTTATATCTCAAATTCAAGCTCAAAACACGGGAAAATTCGATATTTTGGGGTCCAAGAAGCGATCTGTACATGCCTACTTCGTTTTAGAGTATTTTCAAAATACAAGCCCAAAATATGCTGAAAATCGAAATTTTAGGTGCCCAAAGTCAATATGTGCATGCATCTTCTGTACCCGTTTATATCTCAAATTCAGGGTCAAAACACACGAAAATTCGATATTTTAGGGTCCCAGAAGCGATCTGTACATGCCTACTTAGTGCTAGAATGTTTTTAAGATACAGACCGAAAACATGCTAAAAATCGATATTTTATGTGTCCAAAGTCGATATGTGCATGCATCTTCTGTAACCGTTTATATCTCAAATTCAGGCTTAAAACACCCGATAATTCGATATTTTTGGGTCCTAGAAGCGATCTGTACATGCCTACTCCTAGTTAGAATGTTTTCAAGATACAGACCAAAAACATGCTCAAAATCGATATTTTAGGTGCCCAAAAGTCGATATGTGCATGCATCTTCAGTACCCGTTTATATCTCAAATTCAAGCTCAAAACACGGGAAAATTCGATATTTTGGGGTCCAAGAAGCGATCTGTACATGCCTACTTCGTTTTAGAGTATTTTCAAAATACAAGCCCAAAATATGCTGAAAATCGAAATTTTAGGTGCCCAAAGTCAATATGTGCATGCACCTTCTGTACCCGTTTATATCTCAAATTCAGGGTCAAAACACACGAAAATTCGATATTTTGGGCTCCCAGAAGCGATCTGTATATTTTAAAATATTGGCACAAAACATGCTAAAAATCGATTTTTAGGTGCCCAAAGTCGATATATCAAATACAGGCACAAAACACCCGAAAATTCGATATTTTGGGGTCCCAGAAGCGATCTGTACATGCCTACTCAGTGCTAGAATGTTTTCAAAATATAGGCCCAAAACATGCTAAAAATCGATATTTTAGGTGCCCAAAGTCGATATCTCAAATTCAGGCCCAAAACACCCGAAAATTCGATATTTTGGGGTCCCAGAAGCAATCTGTACATGCCTACTCCATGTTAGAGTATTTTCAAAATACAGACCCACAACATACTGAAAATCTATCTCTTAGGTGCCCAAAAGTCGATATGTGCATGCACATTCTGTACCCGTTTATATCTCAAATTCAGGCCCCAAACACACGAAAATTCGTTATTTTTGGGTCCTAGAAGCGATCTGTTCATGTCTACTCCTAGTTAGAATGCTTTCAAGATACATACCCAAAACATGCTCACAATCGATATTTTAGGTGCCCAAAAGTCGATATATGCATGCATCTTCAAAACCCGTTTATATCTCAAATTCCGGCTCAAAACACCCAAAAATTCGATATTTTGGGGTCCCAGAAGCGATCTGTACATGCCTACTCCGTGTTAGAGTTTTTTCAAATTACAGGCCCAAAACATGCTGAAAATCGATATTTTAGGTGCCCAAAGTCAATATGTGCATGCATCTTCTGTACCCGTTTATATCTCAAATTCAGGCTCCAAACACCCGAAAAATCGATATTTTAGGGTCCCAGAAGCGATCTGTACATGCCCACTCAGTGCTAGAATGTTTTCAAAATATAGGCTCAAAACATGCAAAAAATCGATATTTTTGGCACCTAAAATATCGAATTTCAGCATGTTTTGGGTCTGTATTTTGAAAATACTCTAAAACGGAGTAGGCATGTACAGATCGCTTCTGGGAAACAAAAAAATTGAATTTTCGGGTGTTTTCAGCCTGAATTTGAGATATACACGGGTACAGAAGATGCATACACATATTGACTTTGGACACCTAAAATATCGATTTTCAGCATGTTTTAGGCCTGTATTTTGAAAATACTCTAACACGGAGTAGGCATGTACAGATCGCTTCTGGGAACCAGAAATATCGAATTTTCGGGTGTTTTGAGACAGAATTTGAGATATAAACGGGTACTGAAGATGCATGCACATATCGATTTTGGGCACCTAAAATATCGATTTTCAACTTGTTTTTGTGCCTGTGTTTTGAAAATATTCTATCATTGAGTAGGAATGTACAGATCCCATCTGGGACCCAAAAATATCGAATTTCCGGGTGTTTTGAGCCGGAATTTGAGATATAAACGGGTACTGAAGATGCATGCACATATCGATTTTGGGCACCTAAAACATCGATATTCAACTTGTTTTTGTGCCTTTATTTTGAAAATATTCTAAAATTGAGTAGGCATGTACAGATCGCTTCTCGGTCCCAAAAATATCTAATTTTCGTGTGTTTTAAGCCTGAATTTGGGACATAAACGGGTACAGAAGATCCATGCACATATCGATTTTGGGGACCCAAAATATCGATTTTCAGCATGTTTTCGGCCTGAATCTTAAAAATATTCTATTACTGAGTAGGCATGTAAAAATCGCTTCTTGGACCCAAAAATATCGTTTTTTATGGATGTTTTGAGCCTGAATTTGAGATATAAACGTGTACTGAAGATGCATGCACATATCGACATTGGTCTCCTAAAATATCGATTTTCAGCATGTTTTCGGTCTGTTATTTGAAAATTTTCTGTCACTGAGTAAGCATGTACAGATCGCTTCTGGAACCCAAAAATATCGAATTTTCGTGTATTTTGATCCTGAATTTAAATATAAAAGGGTACAGAAAATGCATTCACATATCGACTTTGGGCACCTAATATATCGATTTTCAGCATGTTTTTGGCCTTTATTTTGAAAAAACTCTAACACGGAATAGGCATGTACAGATAGCTTCTGGGACCCAAAAAATATCGATTTTTCGGTTTTTTTGAGCCTGAATTTGAGATATAAACGGGTACAGAAGATGCATACACATATTGACTTTGGGCACCTAAAATATCGATTTTCAGCATATTTTGGGCCTGTATTATGAAAATACTCTAACACGGAGTAGGCATGAACAGATCGTTTCTGGGACGCAAAAATATCGAATTTTCGGGTGTTTTGAGCCTGAATTTGAGATATAAACAGGTACAGAAAATGCATGCACATATCGACTTTGGGCACCTAATATATCGATTTTCAGCATGTTTTGGGCTTATATTTTGAAAATATTCTAGCACTGAGTAGGCATGTACAGATCACTTCTGGGCCAAAATAAAATCGAATATTCGGGTGTTTTGAGCCTGAATTTGAGATATAAACGGGTACTGAAGATGCATGCACATATCGACTTTGGACACCTAAAATATCGATTTTCAGCATGTTTTAGGCCTAAAATTTGAAAATATTCTAGCAATGAGTAGGCATGGAGAGATCGCTTCTGGAACCCAAAAATATCGAATTTTCGGGTATTTTGATCGTGAATTTAAATATAAAAGGGTACAGAAAATGCATGCACATATCGACTTTGGGCACCTAATATATCGATTTTCAGCATGTTTTGGGCTTATATTTTGAAAACATTCCATTACTGAATAGGCATGTACAGATCGCTTTTGGGACGCAAAAATATCGAATTTTCAGGTGTTTTGAGCCTGAATTTGAGATATAAACGGGTACTGAAGATGCATGCACATATCGACTTTAGGCACCTGAAATATCAATTTTCAGCATGTTTTGGGTCTGTATTTTGAAAATATTCTGTCACTGAGTAGGCATGTACAGATCGTTTCTGGGCAAAAATAAAATCAAATATTCGGGTGTTTTGAGCCTGAATTTGAGATATAAACGGGTACAGAAGATGCATGCACATATTGACTTTGGGCACCTAATATATCGATTTTCAGCATGTTTTGGGCCTATATATTGAAAAAATTCTTGCTCTGAGTAGGCATGTACAGATCGCTTCTGGGACCCAAAAATATCGATTTTTCGGGTGTTTTAAGCCTGAATTTGAGATATAAACGGGTACTGAAGATGCATGCACATATCGACTTTTTGCACCTAAAATATCGATTTTGAGCATGTTGAGTCTGTATCTTGAAAACATTCTAGGAAGGAGTAGGCATGTACAGATTGCTTCTGGAACATAAAAATATAGAATTTTCGGGTGTTTTGAGCCTGAATTTGAGATATAAACGGGTACTGAAGATGCATGCACATATCGACTTTGGGCACCTAAAATATCGATTTTCAGCATGTTTTGGGCCTATATTTTGAAAATTTTCTGTCACTGAGTAGGCATGTACAGATCGCTTCTGGACGCCAATAAAATCGAATATTCGGGTGTTTTGAGCCTGAATTTCAGATAAAAACAGGTACAGAAAATGCATGCACATATCGACTTTGGGCACCTAATATATCGATTTTCAGCATGTTTTGGGCTTTTATTTTGAAAATATTCTAGCACTGAGTAGGCATGTACAGATCACTTCTGGGCCAAAATAAAATCGAATATTCAGGTGTTTTGAGCCTGAATTTGAGATATAAACGGGTACTGAAGATGCATGCACATATCGACTTTGGGCACCTAAAATATCGATTTTCAGCATGTTTTGGGCCTATATTTTGAAAATATTCAAGCACTGAGTAGGTATGCACAGATCGCTTCTGGGACCCAAAAATATCAAATTTTCGGGTTTTTTGAGCCTGAATTTGAGATATAAACAGGTACTGAAGATACATACACATATCGACTTTGGGCTCCTAAAATATCGATTTTCAGCATGTTTTGGGTCTGTTATTTGAAATTTTTTTGTCACTGAGTAGGCATGTACAGATCCCTTCTGGACGCCAATAAAATCGAATATTCGTGTGTTTTGAGCCTGAATTTGAGATATAAACAGGTACAGAAACTGCATGCACATATCGACTTTGGGCACCTAATATATCGATTTTCAGCATGTTTTGGGCTTATATTTTGAAAATATTCTAGCACTGAGTAGGCATGTACAGATTACTTCTGGGCCAAAATAAAATCGAATATTCGGGTGTTTTGAGCCTGAATTTGAGATATAAACGGGTACTGAAGATGCATGCACATATCGACTTTTTGCACCTAAAATATCGATTCTGAGCATGTTGAGTCTGTATCTTGAAAACATTCTAGGAAGGAGTAGGCATGTACAGATCGCTTATGGGACCCAAAAATATCGAATTTTCTGGTGTTTTAATCCAGAATTTGGGATATAAAAGGGTACAGAAGATACATACACATATTGACTTTGGGCACCTAAAATATCGATTTTGAGCATGTTGAGTCTGTATCTTGAAAACATTCTAGGAAGGAGTAGGCATCTACAGATTGCTTCTGGGACATAAAAATATAGAATTTTCGGGTGTTTTAAGCCTGAATTTGAGATATAAAACGGTACTGAAGATGCATACACATATCGACTTTGGACACCTAAAATATCGATTTTCAGCATGTTTTGGGCATATATTTTGAAAATATTCTAACATTGATTAGGCATGTACAGATCGCTTATGGGACCCAAAAATATCGATTTTTCGGGTGTTTTAAGCCTGAATTTGGGATGTAAATGGGTACAGAAGATGCAAGCACATATTGACTTGGGCACCTAAAATATCGATTTTAACTTGTTTTTCTGCCTGTATTTTGAAAATATTCTAAGATTGAGTAGGCATGTACAGATCGCTTATGGGACCCAAAAATATAGAATTTTCTGGTGTTTTAATCCAGAATTTGGGATATAAAAGGGTACAGAAGATACATACACATATTGACTTTGGGCACCTAAAATATCGATTTTTAGCATGTTTTAAGCTTATATTCTGAAAATATTTTAGCACTGAGTATGCATGTACAGATCGCTTCTTGGACCAAAACATATCGAATTTTCGGGTGTTTTGAGCCTGAATTTAAGATATAAACGGGTACAGATGATGCATACACATATTGACTTTCGGCACCTAAAATATCGATTTTCAGCATGTTTTTGGCCTGTATCTTGAAAATACTCTAACACGGAGTAGGCATGTACAGATAGCTTCTGGGGCCCAAAAATTTCATTTTTTTTTTGATGTTTTGAGCACGAATATGGGATAGAAATGGGTACAGAAAATGCATGTACATATTAACTTTGGGAACCTAAAATATTGATTTTTAGAATGTTTTTGGCGTGTATTATGAAAATATTCTAACACTGAGTAGGCGTGTACAGATAGCTTCTGGGACCCAAAAATATAGAATTTCCGGGTGTTTTGAGCCTGAATTTGAGATATAAACGGGTACAGAAGATGCATGCACATATCGACTTTGGGCACATAAAATATAGATTTTCAGCATGTTTTGGGCTTATATTTTGAGAACATTCTTTTTCTGAGTAGGCATGTACAGATCGCTTCCGGGAACCAAAAATATCGAATTTTAGGGTGTTTTAAGCCTGAATATGGGACATAAACGGATACAGAAGATGTATGCACATATCGATTTTGGGCACCTAAAATATCGATTTTCAGCATGTTTAGGGCCTATATATTGAAAAAATTCTTGCACTGATTAGGCATGTACAGATCGCTTCTGGGACCCAAAAATATCGAATTTTCGGGTGTTTTAAGTCTGAATTTGAGATATAAACGGGTACTGAAGATGCATGCACATATCGACTTTTTGCACCTAAAATATCGATTTTGAGCATGTTGGGTCTGTATCTTGAAAACATTCTAGGAAGGAGTAGGCATGTACAGATTGCTTCTGGGATATAAAAATAGAGAATTTTCGGGTGTTTTGAGCCTGAATTTGAGATATAAAACTGTACTGAAGATGCATACACATATCGACTTTGGACACCTAAAATATCGATTTTTAGCATGTTTTGGGCCTATACTTTGAAAATATTCTAACATTGATTAGGCATGTACAGATCGCTTATGGGACCCAAAAATATCGAATTTTCGGGTGTTTTAAGCCTGAATTTGGGATGTAAATGGGTACAGAAGATGCAAGCACATATTGACTTGGGCACCTAAAATATCGATTTTAACTTGTTTTTCTGCCTGTATTTTGAAAATATTCTAAGATTGAGTAGGCATGTACAGATCGCTTATGGGACCCAAAAATATCGAATTTTCTAGTGTTTTGAGCCAGAATTTGGGATATAAAAGGGTACAGAAGATACATACACATATTGACTTTGGGCACCTAAAATATCGATTTTTAGCATGTTTTGAGCTTATATTCTGAAAATATTATAGCACTGAGTATGCATGTACAGATCGCTTCTTGGACCAAAACATATCGATTTTTCGGGTGTTTTGAGACTGAATTTGAGATATAAACGGGCACAGATGATGCATAGACATATTGACTTTGGGCACCTAAAATATTGATTTTCAGCATGTTTTGGGCCTGTATATTGAAAATACTCTAACACGGAGTAGGTATATACAGATAGCTTCTGGTGCCCAAAAATATCGAATTTTCGGGTGTTTTGAGCCTGAATTTGAGATATAAACGGGTACTGAAGATGCATGCACATATCGACTTTTTGCACCTAAAATATCGATTTTGAGCATGTTGGGTCTGTATCTTGAAAACATTCTAGGAAGGAGTAGGCATGTCCAGATTGCTTCTGGGACATAAAAATATAGAATTTTCGGGTGTTTTGAGCCTGAATTCGAGATATAAAACGGTACTGAAGATGCATACACATATCGACTTTGGACACCTAAAATATCGATTTTTAGCATGTTTTGGGCCTATATTTTGAAAATATTCTAACATTGATTAGGCATGTACAGATCGCTTATGGGACCCAAAAATATCGAATTTTCGGGTGTTTTAAGCCTGAATTTGGGATGTAAATGAGTACAGAAGATGCAAGCACATATTGACTTGGGCACCTAAAATATCTCTTTTAACTTGTTTTTCTGCCTGTATTTTGAAAATATTCTAAAATTGAGTAGGCATGTACAGATCGCTTATGGGACCCAAAAATATCGAATTTTCTGGTGTTTTGAGCCAGAATTTGGGATATAAAAGGGTACAGCAGATACATACACATATTGACTTTGGGCACCTAAAATATCGATTTTTAGCATGTTTTGAGCTTATATTCTGAAAATATTATAGCACTGAGTATGCATGTACAGATCGCTTCTTGGACCAAAACATATCGATTTTTCGGGTGTTTTGAGACTGAATTTGAGATATACACGGGTACAGATGATGCATAGACATATTGACTTTGGGCACCTAAAATATCGATTTTCAGCATGTTTTGGGCCTGTATATTGAAAATACTCTAACACGGAGTAGGTATATACAGATAGCTTCTGGGGCCCTAAAATTATCGAATTTTTGGGTGTTTTGAGCACGAATATGGGATAGAAATGGGTACAGAAGATACATGCACATATTGACTTTTTGCACCTAAAATATCGATTTTGAGCATGTTGGGTCTGTATCTTGAAAACATTCTAGGAAGGAGTAGGCATGTCCTGATTGCTTCTGGGACATAAAAATATAGAATTTTCGGGTGTTTTGAGCCTGAATTCGAGATATAAAACGGTACTGAAGATGTATACACATATCGACTTTGGACACCTAAAATATAGATTTTTAGCATGTTTTGGGCCTATATTTTGAAAATATTCTAACATTGATTAGGCATGTACAGATCGCTTATGGGACCCAAAAATATCGAATTTTCGGGCGTTTTCAGCCTGAATTCGAGATATAAAACGGTACTGAAGATGCATACACATATCGACTTTGGACACCTAAAATATCGATTTTAGCATGTTTTGGGCCTGTATTATGAAAATACTCTAACACGGAGTAGGCATGTACAGATCGCTTCTGGGACCCAAAAATATCGTATTTTCGGGTGTTTTGAGCCAGAATTTGAGATATCAACGGGTACAGAAGATGCATGCACATATCGACTTTGGACCCCTAAAATATCGATTCGTAGCATGGTTTGAGCCTATATTATGAAAACATTCTATTTTCTTGTAGGCATGTACAGATCGCTTCTGGGACGCAAAAATATTGAATTTTCAGGGGTTTTGAGCCTAAATTTGAGATATAAACGGCTACAGAAGATGCATGCACATATCGACTTTGGCACCCAAAATATCGATATTTAGCATGTTTTTGGCCTATATTTTGAAAATATTCTAGCACTGAGTAGGCATGTACAGATCGCTTCTGGGACCCAAATATATCGAATTTTAGGGTGTTTTGAGCCTGAATTTGGGACATAAACGGGTACAGAAGATGCATGCACATATCGATTTTGTGCACCTAAAATATCGATTTTCAACTTGTTTTTCTGCCTGTGTTTAAAAAGTATTCTAACATTGAGTAGGCATGTACAGATCGCTTCTGGGACCCAAAAATATCGAATTTTCGGGTGTTTTAAACTTGAATTTGAGATGTAAACGGATACAGAAGATGCATGCACATATAGACTTTTTGCACCTAAAATATCGATTTTCAGCATGTTTTGGGCCTATATTTTGAAAATATTCTAACATTGATTAGGCATGTACAGATCGCTTATGGGACCCAAAAATATCGAATTTTCGGGTGTTTTCAGGCTGAATTCGAGATATAAAACGGTACTGAAGATGCATACACATATCGACTTTGGACACCTAAAATATCGATTTTAGCATGTTTTGGGCCTGTATTATGAAAATACTCTAACACGGAGTAGGCATGTACAGATCGCTTCTGGGACCCAAAAATATCGAATTTTCGGGTGTTTTGAGCCAGAATTTGAGATATCAACGGGTACAGAAGATGCATGCACATATCGACTTTGGACCCCTAAAATATCGATTCGTAGCATGGTTTGAGCCTATACTATGAAAACATTCTATTTTCTTGTAGGCATGTACAGATCGCTTCTGGGACGTAAAAATATTGAATTTTCAGGGGTTTTGAGCCTAAATTTGAGATATAAACGGCTACAGAAGATGCATGCACATATCGACTTTGGCACCCAAAATATCGATATTTAGCATGTTTTTGGCCTATATTTTGAAAATATTCTAGCACTGAGTAGGCATGTACAGATCGCTTCTGGGACCCAAATATATCGAATTTTAGGGTGTTTTGAGCCTGAATTTGGGACATAAACGGGTACAGAAGATGCATGCACATATCGATTTTCTGCACCTAAAATATCGATTTTCAACTTGTTTTTCTGCCTGTGTTTAAAAAGTATTCTAACATTGAGTAGGCATGTACAGATCGCTTCTGAGACCCAAAAATATCGAATTTTCGGGTGTTTTAAACTTGAATTTGAGATGTAAACGGATACAGAAGATGCATGCACATATTGACTTTTTGCACCTAAAATATCGATTTTCAGCATGTTTTGGCCCTATATTTTGAAAATATTCTGTTACTGATTAGGCATGTACAGATCGCTTCTTGGACCCAAAAATATCGAGTTTTCGGGTGTTTTGAGTCTGAATTTGAGATATAAACGGGTAATGAAGATACATACACATATTGACTTTGGGCACCTAAAATATCGATATTAGCATGTTTTGGGCCTGTATTATGAAAATACTCTAACACGGAGTAGGCATGTACAGATCGCTTCTGGGACCCAAAAATATCGAATTTTTGGGTGTTTTGAGCACGAATATGGGATAGAAATGGGTACAGAAGATACATGCACATATCGACTTTGGACCCCTAAAATATCGATTCTTAGCTTGCTTTGAGCCTATATTATGAAAACATTCTATTTTCTAGTAGGCATGTACAGATCGCTTCTGGGACGTACAAATATTGAATTTTCAGGGGTTTTGAGCCTAAATTTGAGATATAAACGGCTACAGAAGATGCATGCACATATCGACTTTGACACCCAAAATATCGATATTTAGCATGTTTTGGGCCTATATTTTGAAAATATTCTAGCACTGAGTAGGCATGTACAGATCGCTTCTGGGACCCAAAAATATCGAATTTTAGGGTGTTTTGAGCCTGAATTTGGGACATAAACGGGTACAGAAGATGCATGCACAAATCGAGTTTGTGCACCTAAAATATCGATTTTCAACTTGTTTTTCTGCCTGTGTTTCAAAAATATTCTAACATTGAGTAGGCATGTACAGATCGCTTCTGGGACCCAAAAATATCGAATTTTCGGGTGTTTTAAACTTGAATTTGAGATATAAACGGATATAGAAGATACATGCACATATTGACTTTTTGCACCTAAAATATCGATTTTCAGCATGTTTTGGCCCTATATTTTGAAAATATTCAAGCACTGAGTAGGCATGTACAGATCGCTTCTGGGACCCAAATATATCGCATTTTTGTGTGTTTTGAGGTTGAATTTGGGATATAAACGGGTGCAGAAGATGCATACACATATTGACTTTGGGCACCTAAAATATCGATTTTCAGCATGTTTTGGGCCTGTATTACGAAAATACTCTAACACGGAGTAGGTATATACAGATAGCTTCTGGGGCCCAAAAATATTGAATTTTTGGGTGTTTTGAGCACGAATATGGGTTAGAAATGGGTACAGAAGATGCATGCACATATCGACTTTGGGCACCTAAAATATCGATTTTTAGCATGTTTTGGACTTGTATTTTGAAAATATTCTGTTACTGATTAGGCATGTATAGATCGCTTCTTGGACCCAAAAATATCGAGTTTTCGGGTGTTTTGAGCCTGAATTTGAGATATAAACGGGTAATGAAGATACATACACATTTTGACTTTGGGCACCTAAAATATCGATTTTAGCATGTTTTGGGCCTGTATTATGAAAATACTCTAACACGGAGTAGGCATGTACAGATCGCTTCTGGGACCCAAAAATATCGAATTTTCGGGTGTTTTGAGCCAGAATTTGAGATATCAACGGGTACAGAAGATGCATGCACATATCGACTTTGGACCCCTAAAATATCGATTCTTAGCATGCTTTGAGCCTATATTATGAAAACATTCTATTTTCTAGTAGGCCTGTACAGATCGCTTCTGGGACATAAAAATATTGAATTTTCAGGGGTTTTGAGCCTAAATTTGAGATATAAACGGCTACAGAAGATGCATGCACATATCGACTTTGGTACCCAAAATATCGATATTTAGCATGTTTTGGGCCTATATTTTGAAAATATTCTAGCACTGAGTAGGCATATACAGATCGCTTCTGGGACCCAAAAATATCGAATTTTAGGGTGTTTTGAGCCTGAATTTGGGACATAAACGGGTACAGAAGATGCATGCACATATCGATTTTGTGCACCTAAAATATCGATTTTCAACTTGTTTTTCTGCCTGTGTTTCAAAAATACTCTAACATTGAGTAGGCATGTACAGATCGCTTCTGGGACCCAAAAATATCGAATTTTCGGGTGTTTTAAACTTGAATTTAATGTACTCGTGGGGTCGTCCAAGCTCAGCAACAGCTTCTCTCGGAAACACCTGCTGGAAACTCTCACTTACTCTCGGGCTAGTATTACTTACTACGCCGATGTAGACCTCTGGTTTCAAGCCAACTTACCGTTGCTCTGAACTACCACTCTAGTCTTCCTGGGGAACTAAGTTAGTTACTCAAGGGTTAGAGTAAACTCGTGGACTTGTCTCTATTTACTGAGTATATTAGATATAGTTTACAGGTTATACAGACATCTCGTGTCTCTCTAATATAAGGTAGGAGTGAACCTGTTGTCTTCAGGGCAGGGCTTGTAATGCGCCTTCTCTCTCTGGCAGTACCCGCTCGTGGTATACACTGCCACACCCTTGCTCAGATGACAGGTTGCGATGATGCTATTTACAATGCTAAGCTTACATATGAAATATGGATAAGTTAGATATGAGTTTATATAAGAATAAAGTGAGTAAATATATATTGTCCCTTTCTCTACATACGAGATGACAATATGGAGTTGATTATAGTATAGAGATTAACATATAGATAATTACAGAGTGAATCTAGCAATCAGTAGCTCAGCATGGAAGATTCCCCCACGCTGCAACTCAGCACTTTTCAAAGGATGTTGTGTCTAATGAAACTAGCTTGAACTGCTTTGGCTTAACGGAATGTTCCAACACCATAGGTGTATCATGTATCGCGAACGTGATCAGCCACGGATACATTGCTCGGCCACGCTAAAACAACTGCGTCCCTGCAGTTCACAATAATATTAAATTGACTTTAAACAATGCTTAGCCTTCCTGATTATTAGATTGACTCTTGACATGGTAACATATATATACAATATATACAAGATGAAATATATACACTGGATGAATTAACATAAAAGAAAAATAAATCGTTGAGCTCGTGAATGATACAATGGGTAATTAATAATACTTCCTTAAATTAAGTAATTATACATGGATAATAAAATGTAATACACATTCATACAATTCCTTAATTCTAAATCCCTACAACTAACCGTGTAGTGTACTACCTAGTTGTTGAGGTGTCCTTAAAATTATCCTTACAATTCATCTTCCCTAGGTTGTGTATGGTGGACCTCTATATTCCTTGATCTTCTGTTTTTCTTCTTTTTAATCTCACCATTCAAAACCCTCAAACTCCTGAAAAGGTAACAAGAGAACATGAAATATAATATGAATAATAAACTAGTCACTCCGGACCAAGGGTACACAGCTACCCGTTGCAGATGGAAAGGTAGAGCAGATTCAATTACAGGATGAACATCAGACATGTTTAACAATTCCATCAATCTTATTTTCTCAGAATCCATATTAACAGTAGAAAAGTTTGCTGGGAGAGGAGGATGGACTTTCACAAATTCCACAGATTTGTTTAGGACCAATCCAAGATGATGCTTCGTTGCCAGAACTGTTTTAGTATTGCTTAAAAATGAACACGCAGGTGGAACTACAAACGTACCCACCTCAGACACATGTTTTGCTCCTGAAGGGCCATCTTCACAAATAATAGTTGCTCTTGCTGGCTTAGTGAAAGTATAATATGCAATGCCCTGAAAATACGTTACATAAACATCTGACTTCCTTTTTGGTCTCAGGTACTCACAATGTTTAATGGAGCTTGAAGCATCAGCCTGGATTAATGACAGTTCACACTGGGATTCCTCGGGTCCTGTAAAAATAAAATTTAGAGCTGGGCACACCTTCAAATGGTAATATGCTGTATGACAATCTTCTAGCTGTTCCTTGGTAACTGCAACCACCAGTGTGCGATCCTGAGATGCAATAATATAATCATAATCCACATTTAACATCATGATCTCCGCTCCTAACCTCATAGGAAATGGCTTCACTGACCATATGTTAAAATGAACCTGATGTTTTGTGGGAATGTGAATAAGAATAGTTTTAGTCGTTAAGCATGATTCCAAAAGTGGATAGTAGTAAGATACGGATTCACCTTCAAAGAAAGGATTCAAACCATGCTTAATTCTAGCCACATCAACCACCCTTTGCAGATCAACTACTGACAGAAGGTCAGCGTCGGCCTTACCTAGCGCTGCATTCCTTAGGTTATGGAGTAGTTTTCTGGTTTGAGCATTCAGTCCATTTATGTAATTTTCCACAATACTTAAATATTGATCTAGGTTTAACACAAACATTGTAAAATCCAAATGTTTAGCTAACCTGTCTAATTCCTTAATTACCTCATTAGTCTTTTCAATAACTCCATTTACTTCTTCTGCCACATTAGCTGCCAAGGAAAACGTACTATCTATGACCCTATTTTGTTCTACAATCACCTTGTTTAAAATCTCTAGTCTGCGTCCTAGATCTTCGACATCGTCACTAGTAGCTGTTCCAAATAGAGTTTTAGCAATTACCCCTCCAATGTCAAATAATCCTCTTTTAGCCCTGCTATTGGTAATCTGATTATGAGCTAATTTTCTAACCTCACTTGAGAAGTTGGGTAAATTCTGTTCCGAGTATTTCATCATATTCTTTATTTGAAAATATCTGTCTTCCAACTGTACCTTTATTTGACGTTCCAGAGGGTAACTCGAGTTCATCAATTTACCTAATTTAGCAGACGACATTTCTATGGCGTTATGAAACTTCAGCTGGAAATCATCAACCCTTGTCTTTAGGTCCAACAGAGTTCCAAGATTGAGTCTTACTGTTATTACGTCCGTGACCACCTCAAGTCTCCCATCAGTACCCACTAAGGCACCCGGTTTTATTTGGTCAGTCGAACCTTTGGAACTCACAAACGCCGCCACCAACATCACGCAGAACACTCCCCATGTCCTCATGATGGTCTGCGAACAAAATCAACATTAGATTATTTTTGCCAGATATTTCCCTGATCTCAAATGCATTCTTTGCTCAGGTTCAGACTCTGTTTCCTTTCCCACTTGGACCGTTTCCTTTGGAACCCTCTTTATTCTATCCACGTGTACCTGTAGATCCGCGTCTGTCATATTATCCTGAACTATTAATTTATTTCCCAATACCTTTTTTACAATGTAGGGACCCTTGAATTTCGGAGATAGTTTGCTCTGTCTCTCTGGAGTCTTCACCATCACAACATCTCCTTCCTCAATTTCTACTTTCTTTGCAAACTTATGTTGCCTTGCAATATGTTCTGCCCGTGAGGCTTCCATATGCTTTCTTACTTCATGGTGAATGGTTGCAAAAGCGTGTCCCTGGACACTCACATAGTCGTCTACATTATACACTGGGCCTGGTCTTCCAACCAATATATCATATGGTAGGACCTTATCCTCATCATATATAATATAATGTGGTGTCTTTCCCAGTGAGGAATGTATGGAACTATTTATACATGCGGTTACCTGGCATAACCAATCTTCCCAGCCTGCTTGAATTGAGCCTGCCAGATGTCTAAGTACCTCCAAAATCTTCCTATTTACTCTCTCCACCATACCATTACTTTGAGGATGGTATGCAACCGTGAACACCTGCTTAATATTGTAGAGCTTGCAGATTTCTTCTAGGACACTATTTCTAAATTCTGTCCCATTGTCTGACAACAGCACACGGGGTATAGTGTATGTACAAAACAATGAGTTTACTAATGCATGTGCAATGGACTGAGCTGATTTATCTTGTAGAGGAGCTAACACAACAAACCTACTGAAGTGATCCACACAAGTCAACAGATACTTTGATCCCTGATAACTTGTAGGTAGCTGTAACACATCTATGGCTACCACATCCCAAGGTTTAGCAGGACTTGGAAATGTTTGCAGAGGAGCGGGTGGTCCCGTAGTTCCCTTGTTCCTCGCACACGATACACATTTCTTTATATGGTTTTCTATGTCCTTACGCATTTTCAACCAGAAATACCTCGACCTAGCTTCTTCTAGACAAGCGTCCCTCCCTTTATGACCTGCTTGCGGTGCATCATGAAGAAGCCTTAATACTGTTTCTATCAGAGACCCTGGCACTACTATTCTGTATGTTTCTTTCCCTTCAACTACAGTTACCTTATGAAGAACATTATCCCTCAGGATAAACTCTGTTGTTCTCAGCGGTAGACCTGGAACTTCTACCTCTTCCCCTGACTCTAGACCATAAATTACCCTCTTCCACATAGGATCTTCCCTTTGCTTTGTCTTTAACTTCTGTGGGGATATTGTACTCAATGTGGTTACAGAGTTCACAGTCTGTCGACTTAATGCATCTGCAACTACATTAATCTTACCAGGTACAAAATTGAAAGTAGGGTTGAACTCCAGAATAGTCAAGTGCCATCGTGCTAACTTCCCGGTCATATTCTTTCCCTTGAACAACTCGAGACATGGGCGATGATCAGTACAAACTGTAATAGAGTAACCAAAAATAATAGGACGAAAATGTTTCAAAGCCCACACTATGGCATATGCCTCCTGATGTGTAACACTATATTTCTTCTCTGTATCATTTAACGCCTTACTTGCGTAGCCAATGGGTTTTAACTTTCCCCCCTCATCTTCTTGTGCCAATACTGCCCCAAGTCCAACCCCCGATGCATCTGTATGTAAAATAAACGGTTTCTTGAAATCTGGGAAAGCCAAAACAGGTGGTTGCGTCAGAGCCTCCTTTAATATACTAAATGCCTCTTCTTGTGGTTGACCCCATTCAAACTTATTTGTCTGCTTCAACAGTTTAATCAAAGGTGCTGCCTTGCTAGAAAACTGATACACAAAACTCCTGTAGTAACCCGCTAGTCCCAGAAAAGATCGTACATGATCTGCCTTGGTCGGTGTTGGAAACTTTAAGATAGCCTTTATCTTATCCTGATTCACATGTATACCTGACTCGTCTACTTCATGCCCCAAATACTTAATCTTTTGTTTCAAGAATTCACACTTACTAAGTTTTAGCTTCAAACCCGCTGATGCTAAACGTTCCAATACCTTTCTCAATTTCTCCAAGTGCGTAGGCACATCCTTTGAGAAAATAATTATGTCATCTAGGTATACTAATGCATCTTTCCCAATTAACCCCGCCAATACATTGTTCACTAGTCTTTGGAAAGTCGTAGGGGCATTGCAGAGCCCAAATGGCATCCTGCGAAACTGATAATGACCCTGACTTTACTGTAGTCAAAGTAGACTCTAGCGACACCCCTTTCAACTTACATGTTTCAGACATGCACACCACATCTACTCCTTCTTTCACTCCTTTCAAACACACCTTGAACTGAATCATTTCCTGCGGTTGCAGCCTGTGCGCATCAGGTACAATAGCAGTAACAACAGTCCAACGCGTGACTTCCACCCTAGCAGTGTCGCATAGTCTATCTTGTTTCATGACCCTTTTGTTTGACTTCTCTTCAAAGCCCCTTACATAACCCACCGTTTTAACCTCTTTGTCTGAGTGTTTGGGTTGCGGGGTTGCCACACACATATAAGGTACATTTTCATGAACAATTAAACCTTCCCCTGGGTACACCTCAATCTTCCTTTCAGCCATGGTTGACAATCCAAGCAACCCGCTTGCCATAGGATGAAATTTACTTACAACATAAAATGATGCAGCAAAACTTGAGCTACCCCGGAAGTGAACTGGCAATCTCACAACTCCAAGAACATCCACTGTAGTTCCTGACACCCCACACAGTTGGTATTGTGGCTCTTGCAATGCATAACTCCTCTCAGAATGATGTTTTCTAATATTTTGATAGGTCTCCTTTGATATTAGATTGACTACTGCACCAGTATCAATCAAAAGTGCCCCCGGAATTCCCCCTATTGTTACATTTCCTACGGCTAATTGATTACTTCTACTGACTGCCGACACTATGGAGAATTCTATATCTCTAGACATTCTCTTCCTCTCGTCCTTGTGTCATAATGCCTCATCCGACCCTGATCGCCGGACCCCCATACGTGATTTTTCCTCATGCATAGCTCGTATTATTACTCCACAGTCTGCCGTTATATGATTCGACCATTTATGGAATTCACACCACTTACTCTGTCCGGGAGGTACATAACCTCCTCCTTGTTGATAATTATCCTGATGTGCATAGTGGTACGCTCTACCACGTCCTCTAGCTTGTCCTCCACGCGCCCGCCTGGCTGCGCCTCTAGGGTACGCCTGACCCCTGTTCATTGAACCTCTATATTGATCCCCTTGAGATCTATTCTGTAATTGAGGACAGTCGGCCTTTACATGGCCCCACTTACGACAATGGAAACATTCTACCTGGTACCTCACAGATGAATTTCCACCCCTTGTATTCCTTTGCCCCGCGACCGCATTTACGCCTGTCTGCGGCTCGCCCTCTGACCTCCTGTCAGTTACCTCCGTTTGCAATACCGGAGTCTGTACCTTCGTAGCATTTTGGTTGCGAAATGGTCTAACAACCATGGGATCTCTGATTTCCAGTTTTAACTCATTAATCAAATGCCAGATTCCCTTACCTCGCTCCAACTTTTTTTTCCGGACTCTCCTCTGGTCCTCCTCTGATAGACCTAGATACATCAAGAGATATTCAAACATCTCACAGGCGTCGTCTACCTTCATCCATTGTTCCCCATTAACATCCTTAGACCAATTGTTGTCCTGTATACAATCTTGTATATCCTTACGTATAGCACCCGCCTTTGATACTGCTACTTCTAGTGATGTAGTCCACGCCTTTAAACCTAAGTCCTTGAATATTCTATGTGCCCACGCCGAGCATCCCTCTGGAGCCGACCTTCGGTACACTATAACTAATGCTTTTTTAAATTCCTCCCATGTCTGTTAGACATGTAAACGGATACAGAAGATGCATGCACATATTGACTTTTTGCACCTAAAATATCGATTTTCAGCATGTTTTGGCCCTATATTTTGAAAATATTCTGTTACTGATTAGGCATGTACAGATCGCTTCTTGGACCCAAAAATATCGAGTTTTCGGGTGTTTTGAGTCTGAATTTGAGATATAAACGGGTAATGAAGATACATACACATATTGACTTTGGGCACCAAAAATATCGATTTTAGCATGTTTTGGGCCTGTATTATGAAAATACTCTAACACGGAGTAGGCATGTACAGATCGCTTCTGGGACCCAAAAATATCGAATTTTCGGGTGTTTTGAGCCAGAATTTGAGATATCAACGGGTACAGAAGATGCATGCACATATCGACTTTGGACCCCTAAAATATCGATTCTTAGCATGCTTTGAGCCTATATTATGAAAACATTCTATTTTCTAGTAGGCATGTACAGATCGCTTCTGGGACGTACAAATATTGAATTTTCAGGGGTTTTGAGCCTTAATTTGAGATATAAACGGCTACAGAAGATGCATGCACATATCGATTTTGTGCACCTAAAATATCGATTTTCAACTTGTTTTTCTGCCTGTGTTTCAAAAATATTCTAACATTGAGTAGGCATATACAGATCGCTTCTGGGACCCAAAAATATCGAATTTTCGGGTGATTTAAACATGAATTTGAGATATAAACGGATACAGAAGATGCATGCACATATTGACTTTTTGCACCTAAAATATCGATTTTCAGCATGTTTTGGCCCTATATTTTAAAAATATTCAAGCACTGAAAAGGCATGTACAGATCGCTTCTGGGACCCAAATATATCGCATTTTCGTGTGTTTTGAGGTTGAATTTGGGATATAAACGGGTGCAGAAGATGCATACACATATTGACTTTGGGCACCTAAAATATCGATTTTCAGCAAGTTTTGGGCCTGTATATTGAAAATATTCTAACACGGAGTAGGTATATACAGATAGCTTCTGGGGCCCAAAAATATCGAATTTTTGGGTGTTTTGAGCACGAATATGGGATAGAAATGGGTACAGAAGATACATGCACATATCGACTTTGGGCACCTAAAATATCGATTTTTAGCATGTTTTGGACTTGTATTTTGAAAATATTCTGTTACTGATTAGGTATGTACAGATCGCTTCTTGGACCCAAAAATATCGAGTTTTCGGGTGTTTTGAGCCTGAATTTGAGATATAAACGGGTAATGAAGATACATACACATATTGACTTTGGGCACCTAAAATATCGATTTTAGCATGTTTTGGACCTGTATTATGAAAATACTCTAACACGGAGTAGGCATGTACAGATCGCTTCTGGGACCCAAAAATATCGAATTTTCGGGTGTTTTGAGCCAGAATTTGAGATATCAACGGGTACAGAAGATGCATGCACATATCGACTTTGGTCCCCTAAAATATCGATTCTTAGCATGCTTTGAGCCTATATTATGAAAACATTCTATTTTCTAGTAGGCCTGTACAGATCGCTTCCGGGACGTACAAATATTGAGTTTTCAGGGGTTTTGAGCCTAAATTTGAGATATAAACGGCTACAGAAGATGCATGCACATATCGACTTTGGCACCCAAAATATCGATATTTAGCAATTTTTGGGCCTATATTTTGAAAATATTCTAGCACTGAGTAGGCATGTACAGATAGCTTCTGGGACCCAAAAATATCGAATTTTAGGGTGTTTTGAGCCTGAATTTGGGACATAAACGGGTACAGAAGATGCATGCACATATCGATTTTGTGCACCTAAAATATCGATTTTCAACTTGTTTTTCTGCCTGTGTTTCAAAAATATTCTAACATTGAGTAGGCATGTACAGATCGCTTCTGGGACCCAAAAATATCGAATTTTCGGGTGTTTTAAACTTGAATTTGAGATATAAACGGATACAGAAGATGCATGCACATATTGACTTTTTGCACCTAAAATATCGATTTTCAGCATGTTTTGGCCCTATATTTTGAAAATATTCTGTTACTGATTAGGCATGTACAGATCGCTTCTTGGACCCAAAAATATCGAGTTTTCGAGTGTTTTGAGCCTGAATTTGAGATATAAACGGGTAATGAAGATACATACACATATCGACTTTGGGCACCCAAAATATCGATATTTAGCATGTTTTGGGCCTATATTTTGAAAATATTCTAGCACTGAGTAGGCATGTACAGATCGCTTCTGGGACCCAAAAATATCGAATTTTAGGGTGTTTTGAGCCTGAATTTGGGACATAAACGGGTACAGAAGATGCATGCACATATCGATTTTGTGCACCTAAAATATCGATTTTCAACTTGTTTTTCTGCCTGTGTTTCAAAAATATTCTAACATTGAGTAGGCATGTACAGATCGCTTCTGGGACCCAAAAATATCGAATTTTCGGGTGTTTTAAACTTGAATTTGAGATATAAACGGATACAGAAGATGCATGCACATATTGACTTTTTGCACCTAAAATATCGATTTTCAGCATGTTTTGGCCCTATATTTTGAAAATATTCAAGCACTGAGTAGGCATGTACAGATCGCTTCTGGGACCCAAATATATCGCATTTTCATGTGTTTTGAGGTTGAATTTGGGATATAAACGGGTGCAGAAGATGCATACACATATTTACTTTGGGCACCTAAAATATCGATTTTCAGCATGTTTTGGGCCTGTATATTGAAAATACTCTAACACGGAGTAGGTATATACAGATAACTTCTGGGGTCCAAAAATATCGAATTTTTGGGTGTTTTGAGCACAAATATGGGATATAAATGGGTACAGAAGATGCATGCACATATCGACTTTAGGCACCTAAAATATCGATTTTTAGCATGTTTTGGACTTGTATTTTGAAAATATTCTGTTACTGATTAGGCATGTACAGATCGCTTCTTGGACCCAAAAATATCGAGTTTTCGAGTGTTTTGAGCCTGAATTTGAGATATAAACGGGTAATGAAGATACATACACATATCGACTTTGGGCACCCAAAATATCGATATTTAGCATGTTTTGGGCCTATATTTTGAAAATATTCTAGCACTGAGTAGGCATGTACAGATCGCTTCTGGGACCCAAAAATATCGAATTTTAGGGTGTTTTGAGCTTGAATTTGGGACATAAAAGGGTACAGAAGATGCATGCACATATCGATTTTGTGCACCTAAAATATCGATTTTCAACTTGTTTTTCTGCCTGTGTTTCAAAAATATTCTAACATTGAGTAGGCATGTACAGATTGCTTCTGGGACCCAAAAATATCGAATTTTTGGGTGTTTTACACTTGAATTTGAGATGTAAACGGATACAGAAGATGCATGCACATATTGACTTTTTGCACCTAAAATATCGATTTTCAGCATGTTTTGGCCCTATATTTTGAAAATATTCTGTTACTGATTAGGCATGTACAGATCGCTTCTTGGACCCAAAAATATCGAGTTTTCGGGTGTTTTGAGTCTGAATTTGTAATATAAACGGGTAATGAAGATACATACACATATTGACTTTGGGCACCTAAAATATCGATTTTAGCATGTTTTGGACCTGTATTATGAAAATACTCTAACACGGAGTAGGCATGTACAGATCGCTTCTGGGACCCAAAAATATCGAATTTTCGGGTGTTTTGAGCCAGAATTTGAGATATCAACGGGTACAGAAGATGCATGCACATATCGACTTTGGTCCCCTAAAATATCGATTCTTAGCATGCTTTGAGCCTATATTATGAAAACATTCTATTTTCTAGTAGGCCTGTACAGATCGCTTCCGGGACGTACAAATATTGAGTTTTCAGGGGTTTTGAGCCTAAATTTGAGATATAAACGGCTACAGAAGATGCATGCACATATCGACTTTGGCACCCAAAATATCGATATTTAGCAATTTTTGGGCCTATATTTTGAAAATATTCTAGCACTGAGTAGGCATGTACAGATAGCTTCTGGGACCCAAAAATATCGAATTTTAGGGTGTTTTGAGCCTGAATTTGGGACATAAACGGGTACAGAAGATGCATGCACATATCGATTTTGTGCACCTAAAATATCGATTTTCAACTTGTTTTTCTGCCTGTGTTTCAAAAATATTCTAACATTGAGTAGGCATGTACAGATCGCTTCTGGGAACCAAAAATATCGAATTTTCGGGTGTTTTAAACTTGAATTTGAGATATAAACGGATACAGAAGATGCATGCACATATTGACTTTTTGCACCTAAAATATCGATTTTCAGCATGTTTTGGCCCTATATTTTGAAAATATTCTGTTACTGATTAGGCATGTACAGATCGCTTCTTGGACCCAAAAATATCGAGTTTTCGAGTGTTTTGAGCCTGAATTTGAGATATAAACGGGTAATGAAGATACATACACATATCGACTTTGGGCACCCAAAATATCGATATTTAGCATGTTTTGGGCCTATATTTTGAAAATATTCTAGCACTGAGTAGGCATGTACAGATCGCTTCTGGGACCCAAAAATATCGAATTTTAGGGTGTTTTGAGCCTGAATTTGGGACATAAACGGGTACAGAAGATGCATGCACATATCGATTTTGTGCACCTAAAATATCGATTTTCAACTTGTTTTTCTGCCTGTGTTTCAAAAATATTCTAACATTGAGTAGGCATGTACAGATCGCTTCTGGCACCCAAAAATATCGAATTTTCGGGTGTTTTAAACTTGAATTTGAGATATAAACGGATACAGAAGATGCATGCACATATTGACTTTTTGCACCTAAAATATCGATTTTCAGCATGTTTTGGCCCTATATTTTGAAAATATTCAAGCACTGAGTAGGCATGTACAGATCGCTTCTGGGACCCAAATATATCGCATTTTCATGTGTTTTGAGGTTGAATTTGGGATATAAACGGGTGCAGAAGATGCATACACATATTTACTTTGGGCACCTAAAATATCGATTTTCAGCATGTTTTGGGCCTGTATATTGAAAATACTCTAACACGGAGTAGGTATATACAGATAACTTCTGGGGTCCAAAAATATCGAATTTTTGGGTGTTTTGAGCACAAATATGGGATAGAAATGGGTACAGAAGATGCATGCACATATCGACTTTAGGCACCTAAAATATCGATTTTTAGCATGTTTTGGACTTGTATTTTGAAAATATTCTGTTACTGATTAGGCATGTACAGATCGCTTCTTGGACCCAAAAATATCGAGTTTTCGAGTGTTTTGAGCCTGAATTTGAGATATAAACGGGTAATGAAGATACATACACATATCGACTTTGGGCACCCAAAATATCGATATTTAGCATGTTTTGGGCCTATATTTTGAAAATATTCTAGCACTGAGTAGGCATGTACAGATCGCTTCTGGGACCCAAAAATATCGAATTTTAGGGTGTTTTGAGCTTGAATTTGGGACATAAAAGGGTACAGAAGATGCATGCACATATCGATTTTGTGCACCTAAAATATCGATTTTCAACTTGTTTTTCTGCCTGTGTTTCAAAAATATTCTAACATTGAGTAGGCATGTACAGATTGCTTCTGGGACCCAAAAATATCGAATTTTTGGGTGTTTTACACTTGAATTTGAGATGTAAACGGATACAGAAGATGCATGCACATATTGACTTTTTGCACCTAAAATATCGATTTTCAGCATGTTTTGGCCCTATATTTTGAAAATATTCTGTTACTGATTAGGCATGTACAGATCGCTTCTTGGACCCAAAAATATCGAGTTTTCGGGTGTTTTGAGTCTGAATTTGTAATATAAACGGGTAATGAAGATACATACACATATTGACTTTGGGCACCTAAAATATCGATTTTAGCATGTTTTGGGCCTGTATTATGAAAATACTCTAACACGGAGTAGGCATGTACAGATCGCTTCTGGGACCCCAAAATATCGAATTTTCGGGTGTTTTGAGCCTGAATTAGAGATATCAACGGGTACAGAAGATGCATGCACATATCGACTTGGACCCCTAAAATATCGATTCTTAGCATGCTTTGAGCCTATATTATGAAAACATTCTATTTTCTAATAGGCATGTACAGATCGCTTCTGGGACGTACAAATATTGAATTTTCAGCGGTTTTGAGCCTAAATTTGAGATATAAACGGCTACAGAAGATGCATGCACATATCGACTTTGGCACCCAAAATATCGATATTTAGCATGTTTTGGGCCTACATTTTGAAAATATTCTAGCACTGAGTAGGCATGTACAGATCGCTTCTGGGACCCATAAATATCGAATTTTAGGGTGTTTTGAGCCTGAATTTGGGACATAAACGGGTACAGAAGGTGCATGCACAAATCGATTTTGTGCACCTAAAATATCGATTTTCAACTTGTTTTTCTGCCTGTGTTTCAAAAATATTCTAACATTGAGTAGGCATGTACAGATCGCTTCTGGGACCCAAAAATATCGAATTTTCGGGTGTTTTAAACTTGAATTTGAGATATAAACGGATACAGAAGATGCATGCACATATTGACTTTTTGCACCTAAAATATCGATTTTCAGCATGTTTTGGCCCTATATTTTGAAAATATTCAAGCAATGAGAAGGCATGTACAGATCGCTTCTGGGACCCAAATATATCGCATTTTCGTGTGTTTTGAGGTTGAATTTGGGATATAAACGGGTGCAGAAGATGCATACACATATTGACTTTGGGCACCTAAAATATCGATTTTCAGCATGTTTTGGGCCTGTATATTGAAAATACTCTAACACGGAGTAGGTATATACAGATAGCTTCTGGGGCCCAAAAATATCGAATTTTTGGGTTTTTTGAGCACGAATATGGGATAGAAATGGGTACAGAAGATGCATGCACATATCGACTTTAGGCACCTAAAATATCGATTTTTAGCATGTTTTGGACTTGTATTTTGAAAATATTCTGTTACTGATTAGGCATGTACAGATCGCTTCTTGGACCCAAAAATATCGAGTTTTCGGGTGTTTTGAGCCTGAATTTGAGATATAAACGGGTAATGAAGATACATACACATATTGACTTTGGGCACCTAAAATATCGATTTTAGCATGTTTTGGGCCTGTATTATGAAAATACTCTAACACGGAGTAGGCATGTACAGATCGCTTCTGGGACCCAAAAATATCGAATTTTCGGGTGTTTTGAGCCTGAATTAGAGATATCAACGGGTACAGAAGATGCATGCACATATCGACTTGGACCCCTAAAATATCGATTCTTAGCATGCTTTGAGCCTATATTATGAAAACATTCTATTTTCTAGTAGGCATGTACAGATCGCTTCTGGGACGTACAAATATTGAATTTTCAGCGGTTTTGAGCCTAAATTTGAGATATAAACGGCTACAGAAGATGCATGCACATATCGACTTTGGCAACCAAAATATCGATATTTAGCATGTTTTGGGCCTACATTTTGAAAATATTCTAGCACTGAGTAGGCATGTACAGATCGCTTCTGGGACCCAAAAATATCGAATTTTAGGGTGTTTTGAGCCTGAATTTGGGACATAAACGGGTACAGAAGATGCATGCACAAATCGATTTTGTGCACCTAAAATATCGATTTTCAACTTGTTTTTCTGCCTGTGTTTCAAAAATATTCTAACATTGA
Organism: Petrolisthes cinctipes; assembly: GCA_033782935.1. Lineage (NCBI taxonomy): Eukaryota > Metazoa > Arthropoda > Malacostraca > Decapoda > Porcellanidae > Petrolisthes > Petrolisthes cinctipes. The sequence continues at coordinate 971,271 of JAWQEG010000014.1, forward strand.
GTAGGCATGTACAGATCGCTTCTGGGACCCCAAAATATCGAATTTTCGGGTGTTTTGAGCCTGAATTAGAAATATCAACGGGTACAGAAGATGCATGCACATATCGACTTGGACCCCTAAAATATCGATTCTTAGCATGCTTTGAGCCTATATTATGAAAACATTCTATTTTCTAGTAGGCATGTACAGATCGCTTCTGGGACGTAAAAATATCGAATTTTCAGCGGTTTTGAGCCTAAATTTGAGATATAAACTGCTACAGAAGATGCATGCGCATATCGACTTTGGGCACTTAAAATATAGATTTTCAGCTTGTTTTTGGACTTGTATTTTGAAAATATACTGTTACTGAGTAGGCATGTTCAGATCGTTTCTGGGACCCAAAAATATCGAATTTTAGGGTGTTTTGAGCCTGAATTTGAGATATAAACGTGTACTGAAGATACATACACATATTGACTTTGGGCACCTAAAATATCGATTTTAGCATGTTTTGGGCCTGTATTATGAAAATACTCTAACACGGAGTAGGCATGTACAGATCGCTTCTGGGACCCAAAAATATCGAATTTTCGGGTGTTTTGAGCCTGAATTAGAGATATCAACGGGTACAGAAGATGCATGCACATATCGACTTGGACCCCTAAAATATCGATTCTTAGCATGCTTTGAGCCTATATTATGAAAACATTCTATTTTCTAGTAGGCATGTACAGATCGCTTCTGGGACGTACAAATATTGAATTTTCAGCGGTTTTGAGCCTAAATTTGAGATATAAACGGCTACAGAAGATGCATGCACATATCGACTTTGGCACCCAAAATATCGATATTTAGCATGTTTTGGGCCTACATTTTGAAAATATTCTAGCACTGAGTAGGCATGTACAGATCGCTTCTGGGACCCAAAAATATCGAATTTTAGGGTGTTTTGAGCCTGAATTTGGGACATAAACGGGTACAGAAGATGCATGCACAAATCGATTTTGTGCACCTAAAATATCGATTTTCAACTTGTTTTTCTGCCTGTGTTTCAAAAATATTCTAACATTGAGTAGGCATGTACAGATCACTTCTGGGACCCCAAAATATCGAATTTTCGGGTGTTTTGAGCCTGAATTAGAAATATCAACGGGTACAGAAGATGCATGCACATATCGACTTGGACCCCTAAAATATCGATTCTTAGCATGCTTTGAGCCTATATTATGAAAACATTCTATTTTCTAGTAGGCATGTACAGATCGCTTCTGGGACGTAAAAATATCGAATTTTCAGCGGTTTTGAGCCTAAATTTGAGATATAAACTGCTACAGAAGATGCATGCGCATATCGACTTTGGGCACTTAAAATATAGATTTTCAGCTTGTTTTTGGACTTGTATTTTGAAAATATACTGTTACTGAGTAGGCATGTTCAGATCGTTTCTGGGACCCAAAAATATCGAATTTTAGGGTGTTTTGAGCCTGAATTTGAGATATAAACGTGTACTGAAGAAGCATACACATATTGACTTTGGGAACCTAAAATATCGATTTTCAGCCTGTTTTAGGCCTGTATTATGAAAATACTCAAACACGGAGTAGGCATGTACAGATCGCTTCTGGGACCCAAAAATATTAAATTTTCGGGTGTTTTAAACCTGAATTTTAGATATAAACGGATACAAAAGATGCATGCACATATTGACTATTAGCACCTAAAATATCGATTTTCAGCATGTTTTGGCCCTATATTTTGAAAATATTCAAGCACTGAGTAGGCATGTACAGATCGCTTCTGGGACCCAAATATATCGCATTTTCGTGTGTTTTGAGGTTGAATTTGGGATATAAACGGGTGCAGAAGATGTATACACATATTGACTTTGGGCACCTCAAATATCAATTTTCAGCATGTTTTTGGCGTGTATCTGAGTAGGCATGTACAGATCGCTTCTGGGAACCCAAAATATCGAATTTAAAGAAAATGCATGCACATATCGACTTTTGGGAATATAAAAGATCGATTTTCAGTATGTTTTGGGCCTGTACTTTGAAAATACTCTAACACAGAGTAGGCATGTACAGATCACTTCTGGGACCCCAAAATATCGAAATGAAACTCACACACCAACCACCCTATAAATGACTGTTGATATTAACAGTTCAAGCACTGTAATGACACCCACACACTCACCACCCCATAAATGATGGTTGATATTTATAGTCCAAGCACTATAATGACACCAACACACCCACCACCCCATGAATGACTGTTGATAATTTCAGTCCAAGCACTGTAAAGCCACCCACCACCTCATTGATGACTGTTGATATTTACAGTGCAAGCACTGTAATGACACCCACACACCCACCACCCCATGAATGAATGTTGATATTTACAATCAAAACACTGTAATAACGCCAACACACCAACCACCCCATGAATGACTGTTGATATTTACAGTCCAAGCACTGTAATGACAGCCACACACCCACCACCCAATTAATGACTGTTGATATTTACAGTCCAAGCACTGTAATGACACCCACACACCCACCACCTCATGAATGATTGTTGATATTTACAGTCCAAGCTCTGTAATGACACTCACACACCCACTACCCTATGAATGAATGTTGATATTTACAGTCAAAGCACTGTAATGACACCCACACACCCACCACCCCATTAATGACAGTTGATATTTATAGTCCAAGCACTGTAATGACACCCAAACACTCACCACCCCATGACAGACTGTTGATATTTTCAGTCCAAGCACTGTAATGACATCCACACACTCACCACCCTCTGAATGACTGTTAATATTTACAGTCCAAGCCCTCTAATGTCACCAACCACCCCATGGATGACTGTTAATATTTACAGTCCAAGCACTCTAATGTCACCAACCACCCTATGGATGACTGTTAATATTTACAGTCCAAGAACTGTAATGACACCCACACACCCACCACCCCATGAATGACTGTTGATATTTTCAGTCCAAGCACTGTAATGACATCCACACATACACCACCCCATGAATTACTGTTAATATTTAGAGTCCAAGAACTGTAATGACACCTACACACTCACCACCCCATAAATGACTTTTGATATTTACTGTCAAAACACTGTAATGACACCCACACAACCAACCACCCCATGAATGACTGTTGATATTTACAGTCCAAGCACTGTAATGACAACACGACACCCACCATCCCATTGTTGACTGTTGATATTTTTAGTCCAAACACTGTAATGACACCCAAGCACCCACCATTTCATGAATGACTGTTGATATTTACAGTCCAAGCACTGTAATGCCACCCACCACCCCATGAATGACTGTTGATATTTATAGTCTAAGCACTAATGACACACACACCCACCACCCCATGAATGACTTTATATTTACAGTCCAAGCACTGAAATGACACCCACACACCCACAACCCCATGAATGAGTGTGGATATTTACAGTTCAAGCACTGTAATGACACCCACCAACCTTTGAATGACTGTTGATATTTACAATCGAAACACTGTAATGACAGCCACACACCAACCACCCCATGAATGACTCTTGATATTTACTGTCCAAGCACTGTAATGACACCCACATACCCACCACCCCATTAATGACTGTTGATATTTACAGTCAAAGCACTCTAATGACACCAACCACCATATGAATGACTGTTGATATTTACAATCAGAACACTGTAATGACACCCAAACACTAACCAACCCATGAATGACTGTTGATATATACAGTCAAAGCAAAGTAATGGCACCTACACACCCACCACCCCAAGAATGACTGTTGATATTTACAGTCCAATCACTATAATGACATCCACACACCTCATGAATGACTGTTGATATTTACAGTCCAAGCATTGTAATGACACCCTCACACCCACCACCCCATGAATGACTGTTGATATTTACAGTCAAAGCACTGTAATGACACCCCAACACCCACCACCCCATGAATAATGTTTGATATTTACAGTACAAGCGCTGTAATGACACCCATACAACCACAACCCCATGAATGACTGTTGATATTTACAGTACAAGCTCTGTAATGACACTCACACACCCACCACCCTATGAATGACTGTTGATATTTATAGTCCAAGCACTGTAATGACACCCACACACCCACCACCCAATAAATGATGGTTGATATTTAAAGTCCAAGAACTGTAATGACACCCACACACTCACCACCCCATGAATGATTGTTGATATATACAGTCCAAGCACTTTCATGACACCCACACACCCACCACCCCATAAATGACTGTTGATATTTACAGTCCAAGCACTCTAATGACACCCACCACCCTCTGAATGGCTGTTGATATTTACAGTCACAGCATTGTATTAACACCCACACACCCACCACCCCTTAAATGACTGTTGAAATTTACAGTCCAAGCACTGTAATGACACTCACCTCCCCATGAATGACTGTTGATATTTACCGTCCAAGCAATGTATTGACAGCCACACACCCACCACCCCATTAATGACTGTTGATATTTACAGTCCAAGCACTGTAATGACACCCACACACCCATCACCCCATGAATAACTGTTGATATTTACAGTCCAAGCACTGTAATGCCACCCACCACCCCATGAATGACTGTTGATATTTACAGTTCAAGCAATGATGACACACAGACAACCACCACCCCATGAATGAATAGATATTTACAGCCCACGCACTCTAATGACACCCACGAAAAATCTGAATGACTGTTGATATTTACAATCAAAGCACTGTAATAACACCCACACACTCACCACCCCATGAATGACTGTTGATATTTACAGTCCAAGTACTGTAATGACACAGTCACACCCATCACCGAATAAATGACTGTTGATATTTACAGTCTAAGCACTGTAATGACACCCACACAACCACCACCCCAAGAATGACTGTTGATATTTACGGTCCAAGCACGGTAATGACACCCACAAACCCAACATTCCTTGAATGACTGTTGATATTTACAGTCCAAGCTCTGTAATAACACTCATACACCCACCACCCTATGAATGACCGTTAATATTTACAGTCCAAGCACTGTAATGACACCAAAACACCCACCACCCCATGATTGACTGTTGATAATTACAGTCCAAGAAATGTATTGACACCCAAACTCCCACCACCCTATAAATGACTGTTAATATTTACAGTCCAAGCACTGTAATGACACCCACACACCCATCACCCTATGAATGACTGTTGATATTTACAGTCCAAGCACTGTAATGCTACCTACCACCCAATAAATGACTGTTGAAATTTACACTCAAAGCACTGTAATGACACCCCAACACCCACGACCCAATGAATTATAGTTGATATTTAAAGTCCAAGCACTGTAATGACACCCACACAACCACCACCCCATGAATGACTGTTGATATTTACAGTCCAAGCACTGTAATGACACCCACCACCCTATGAATGACTGTTGATAATTACAATCAATACACTGTAATGACACTCACACACCTACCACTCCATGAATGACTGTTGATATTTTCAGTCCAAGCACTGTAATGACACCCTCACACCCACCACCCTATAAATGACTGTTGATATTTACAGTCCAAGCACTTTAATGATACCCACCACCCTATGAATGACTGTTGATATTTTAATTTAAAACACTGTAATGACACCCACACACCCACAACCCCACGATTGACTGTTGATATTTACAGTCCAAGCACTATAATGACACCCACACACCCACAACCCCATAAATGACGGTTGATATTTATAGTCCGAGCAATGTAATGACAACCACACACCCACCACCCCATAAATGACTGTTGATATTTTTAGTCCAAGCACTGTAATTACATCCACACATCCACCCCCCTATGAATGACTGTTAATATTTACAGTCCAAGCACTCTAATTACACCAACCAATCTCTGAATGACTGTTGATATTTACAGTCAAAGCACTGTAATAACACCCACAAACTCATCACCCTACAAATGACTGTTGATATTCACAGTCCAAGCACTGTAATGACACCCACTCACCCACCACCCAATGAATAATTGTTGATATTTATAGTCCAAAAACTCTAATGACACACACACACTCACCACCCCATGAATGATTGTTGATATTTACAGTCCAAGCACTGTAATGACACAGTCACACCCATCAAACCATAAATGACTGTTGATATTTACTGTCTAAGCACTGTAATGACACCCACACAACCACCACCCCAAGAATGACTGTTGATATTTACAGTCCAAGCAATGTAATGACACACACACACCCACCACTCAATGAATGACTGTTGATATTTACAGTCCAAGCTCTGTAATAACACTCACACATCCACCACCCTATGAATGACTGTTGATATTTACAGTCCAAGCACTGTAATGACACCCACACACCCACAACCCGATGATTGACTGTTGATATTTACAGTCCAAGCAATGTAATGACACCCAAACACCCACCACCCTATAAATGACTGTTAATATTTACAGTCCAAGCACAGTAATGACACCCCAGCACCCACGACCCCATGAATTATAGTTGATATTTACAGTCCAAGCACTGTAATGACACCCACACACCCACAGCTCCATGAATGACTGTTGATATTTACAGTACAAACACTTTAATGATACCCACCACCCAATGAATGACTGTTGATATTTACAATCAGAACACTGTAATGACACCCATACACCCATCACCCCATGAATGACTGTTGATATTTAAAGTCCAAGAACCGTAATGACAACCACACACCCACCACCCCATAATTGACTGTTGATATTTACAGTCCAAGCACTGTAATGACACCCACACACCAACAACCCCATGAATGACTGTTGATATTTACAGTCCAAGCACTCTAATGATACCCACCACCCTATGAATGACTGTTGATATTTACAATCAAATCACTGTAATGACACCCATACACCCACCACCCCATGAAAGACGGTTGATATTTACAGTCCAAGCACTGTAATGACACCCACACACCCACCAGCCCATGATTGACTGTTGATATTTACATTCCAAGCACTGTAATGACACACCCACCACCCCATGAATTATAGTTGATATTTACAGTCCAAGCAATGAAATGACACCCAAACAACCACCACCCCTTGAATTACTGTTGATATTTACAGTCCAAGCAGTGTAATGACACCCACCACCCTATGAATGACTGTTGATAATTACAATCAAAACACTGTAATGACACCCACACACCCACCACCCCAAGAATGACTGTTGATATTTACAGTCCAAGCACTGTAATGACACCCACACACCCACAACCCCATGAATGACTGTTGATATTTACAGTCCAAGCAATCTAATGATACCCACCACCCTATGAATGACTGTTAATATTTTAATCAAATCACTGTAATGACACCCATACACCCACTTCCCCATGAATGACTGTTGATATTTACAGTCCAAGCAGAGTAATGACACCCACACACCCACCACCCCATGATTGACTGTTGATATTAACAGTCCAAGCACAGTAATGACACCCACACACCCACCACCCCATGATTGACTGTTGATATTTACAGTCCAAGCAATCTAACGATACCCACCACCCCATAAATGACTGTTGATATTTACAGTCAAAGCAATGTAATGACACCCCAACACCCACGACCCCATGAATGACTGTTGATATTTACATTCCAAGCACTGTAATGACACCCACACACCAACAGCCCCATGAATGACTTAATATTTACAGTCCAAGCACTTTAATGATACCCACCACATAATGAATGACAGTTGATATTTACAATCAAAACACTGTAATGACACCCATACACCCACCACCCCATGAATGACTGTTGATATTTACAGTTCAAAAACTGTAATGACAACCACACACCCACCACCTCATGATTGACTGTTGATATTTACAGTCCATGCACTGTAATGACACCCACACACCCACAACCCCATGAATGACTGTTGATATTTACAGTCCAAGCACTGTAATGACTCCCCCACACCCACCACCCCATGATTTATGGTTAATATTTACAGTCCAAGCAATGAAATGACACCCACACAACCACCACCCCATGAATTTCTGTTGATATTTACAGTCCAAGCACTGTAATGACACCCACCACCTTATGAATGACTGTTGGTAATTACAATCAAAACACTGTAATGACACCCACACACCCACCACCCCTAGAATGACTGTTGATATTTACAGTCCAAGCACTGTAATGACATCAACACACCCACCACCCCATGATTGAATGTTGATATTTACAGTCCAAGCACTGTAATGACACTCACACACCCACCACCCTATGAATGACTGTTGATATTTACAGTCCAAGCAATGTAATGACACCCACACACCCACCACCACTTAAATGATGGTTGATATTTATAGTCCAAGCACTGTAATAACACCGACACACCCACCACCCCATAAATGACTGTAGATATTTTCAGTCCAAGGACTGTAATAACACTCACCACCCTCTGAATGACTGTTGATATTTACAGTCAAAGCACTGTAATAACACCCACACACTCACCAAACCATAAATAACGGTTTTTATTCACAGTCCAAGCACAGTAATGACCCTCACCCACCCACAACCCAATGCATGATGGTTGATATTTACAGTCCAAGAACTGCAATAACACCCACACACTCACCACCCCATGAATGACTGTTGATCTTTACAGTCCAAGCACTTTAATGATACCCACACACCCACTACCACATGAATAACTGTTGATATTTACAGTCCAAGCTCTGTAATGACACTCACACACCCACCACAATGGATGAATTACTGTTGATATTTACAGTTCAAGCACTGCAATGACACCCACACACCTACCACCCCATTAATATTGGTTGATATTTTCAGACCAAGCACTGTAATGACATCCACACACTCACCGACCTATGAATGACTGTTAATATTTACAGTCCAAGCACTCTAATGACACCCACCACAGAATGGATGACTGGTAATATTTACAGTCCAAGCACTGTAATGACACCCACACACCCACCACCCAATGAATGATAGTTGAAATTTACAGTCCACGAATGCTAATGACACAGACACACTCACCACCCCATGAATGACTGTTGATATTTACAGTCCAAGCACTTTAATGAAACCCACACACCCACCACCCCATGAATGACTGTTAATATTTACAGTCCAAGGAGTGTAATGACAAACACACACCCACCACCCAATGAATGACTGTTGATATTATCAGTCCAAGCACTGTAATGACATCTACACATCCACCACCCCATGAATGACAGTTACTATTTATAGTCCAAGAAATGTAATGATACCCACACACTCACCACCCCATGAATGACTATTGATATTAACAGTCCAAGCACTGTAATGACACCCACACACCAACCACCCCATAAATGACTGTTGATATTTACAGTCCAAGCACTGTAATGACACCCTGACAACCACCATCCCATGATTGACTGTTGATATTCATAGTTCAAGCACTGTAATGACACCTAAACACCCACCACTCCATGAATAACTGTTGATATTCATAGTACAAGCACTGTAATGACAACCAAACACCCACCACTTCATGAATGACTGTTGATATTTACAGTCTAAGCACTGTAATGACACCCACACAACAACCACCCCAAGAATGACTGTTGATATTTACAGTCCAAGCACTCTAATGACACCCACCAACCTCTGAATGACTGTTGATATTTACAATCAAAGAACTGTAATAACACCCACACACCCACCACTCCATGAATTACTGTTGATATTTATAGTCCATGTTCTGTAATAACACTCACACACCCACCACCCTATGAATGACTGTTAATATTTACAGTCCAAGCACTGTAATGACACCCAAACACCCACCACCCAATGAATTATAGTTGATATTTACAGTCCAAGCACTGTAATGACACCCAAACACCCACAACCCCATTAATGACTGTTGATATTTACAGTTAAAGCACTCTAATGATACCCACCACCCTATGAATGACTGTTTATATTTACAATCAAATAACTGTAATGACACCCATACACCTACTACCCCATGAATGACTATTGATATTTTCAATCCAAGCACTGTAATGACACCCACACACCCACCACCCCATGATTGACTGTTGATATTTACAGTCCAAGCACTGTAATGACACCCCCACACCCACCACCCCATGAATTATGGTTGATATTTACAGTCCAAGCACTGTAATGACACCCACACAACCACCACCCCATGAATGACTGTTGATATTTACAGTCCAAGCACTGTAATGACACCCACAACCCTATAAATGACTGTTGATATTTACAATCAAAACACTGTAATGACACCCACACAAACACCACCCTACTATAGACTGTTGATATTTACAGTTCAAGCACTGTAATGACACCCACACACCCACAATCCCATAAATGACGGTTGATATTTATAGTCCGAGCAATGTAATGACACCCACACACCCACCACCCCATAAATGACTGTTGATATTTTCAGTCCAAGCACTGTAATGACATCCACACACCCACCACCCCATGAATGACTGTTAATATTTACAGTCCAAGCACTCAAATGACACCAACCAATCTCTAAATGACTGTTGATATTTACAGTCAAAGCACTGTAATAACACCCACACACTCACCACCCTACGAATGACTGTTGATATTCACAGTCCAAGCACTGTAATGACACCCACTCACCCACCACCCAATGAATGATAGTTGATATTTACAGTCCAAAAACTGTAATGACACACACACACTCACCACCCCATGAATGACTGTTGATATTTACAGTCCAAGCACTGTAATGACACAGTCACACCCATCACCCCATAAATGACTGTTGATATTTACAGTCTAAGCACTGTAATGACACCCACACAACCACCACCCCAAGAATGACTGTTGATATTTACAGTCCAAGCTCTGTAATGACACCCACACACCCATCACCCTATGATTGACTGTTGATATTTACAGTCCAAGAACTCTAATGATACCCACCACCCTATGAATGACTGTTAATAATTTAATCAAATCACTGTAATGACACCCATACACCCACTACCCCATGAATGACTGTTGTTTTTTACAGTCCAAGCACTGTAATTTCACCCACACACCCACCACCCCATGATTGACTGTTGATATTTACAGTCCAAGCACTGTAATGCTACCCACCACCCAATATATGACTGTTGATATTTACACTCAAAGCACTGTAATGACATCCCAACACCCACGACCCCATGAATTATAGTTGATATTTACAGTCCAAGCACTGTAATGACACCCACACACCCACAACCCCATGAATGACTGTTGATATTTACAGTCCAAGAACTCTAATTATACCCACCACCCTATGAATGACTGTTAATAATTTAATCAAATCACTGTAATGACACCCATACACCCACTACCCCATGAATGACTGTTGATTTTTACAGTCCAAGCACTGTAATGGCACCCACACACCCACAACCCCATGATTGACTGTTAATATTTACAGTCCAAGCACTGTAATGACACCTACACACCCACAACCCCATGAATGACTGTTGATATTTACAGTCCAAGCACTGTAATGACACCCACAACCCTATGAATGACTGTTGATAATTACAATCAAAACACTGTAATGACACTCACACACCCACCACCCCATGATTGACTGTTGATATTTACAGTCCAAGCACTGTAATGACACCCTCACACCCACCACCCCATAAATGACTGTTGATACTTACAGTCAAAGCACTGTAATGACACCCCAACACCAATGACCCCATGAATTATAGTTGATATTTACATTTAAAGCACTGTAATGACACCCACACACCCACAGCCCCATGTATGACTGTTGATATTTACAGTCCAAGCACTTTAATGATACCCACAACCCTATGAATGACTGTTGATATTTACAATCAAAACACTGTAATGACACCCACACAAACACCACCCTACGATTGACTGTTGATATTTACAGTTCAAGCACTGTAATGACACCCACACACCCACAACCCCATAAATGACGGTTGATATTTATAGTCCGAGCAATGTAATGACACCCACACACCCAACACCCCATAAGTGACTGTATATATTTTTAGTCCAAGCACTGTAATGACATACACACACCCACCACCCCATGAATGACTGTTAATATTTACAGTCCAAGCACTCAAATGACACCAACCAATCTCTAAATGACTGTTGATATTTACAGTCAAAGCACTGTAATAACACCCACACACTCACCACCCTACGAATGACTGTTGATATTCACAGTCCAAGCACTGTAATGACACCCACTCACCCACCACCCAATGAATGATAGTTGATATTTACAGTCCAAAAACTGTAATGACACACAAACACTCACCACCCCATGAAAAACTGTTGATATTTACAGTCCAAGCGCTGTAATGACACAGTCACACCCATCACCCCATAAATGACTGTTGATATTTACAGTCTAAGCACTGTAATGACACCCACACACCCACCACCCCAAGAATGACTGTTGATATTTACAATCCAAGCTCTGTAATAACACTCACACACCCACCACCCTATAAATGACTGTTGATATTTACAGTCCAAGCACTGTAATGACACCCACACACCCACCACCCCATGATTGACTGTTGATATTTACAGTCCAAGCAATGGAATGACACCCAAACACCCACCACCCTATAAATGACTGTTGATATTTACAGTCCAAGCACTGTAATGACACCCACACACCCATCACCCTATGATTGACTGTTGATATTTACAGTCCAAGCACTGTAATGCTACCCACCACCCAATAAATGACTGTTGATATTTACACTCAAAGCACTGTAATGACACCCCAACACACACGACCCCATGAATTATAGTTGATATTTACAGTCCAAGCACTGTAATGACGCCCACACACCCACAACCCATGAATGACTGTTGATATTTACAGTCCAAGCACTCTAATGATACCCACCACCCTATGAATGACTGTTAAAAATTTAATCAAATCACTGTAATGACACCCATACACCCACTACCCCATGAATGACTGTTGATATTTACAGTCCAAGCACTGTAATGACACCCACACACCCACAACCCCATGAATGACTGTTGATATTTACAGTTCAAGCACTCTAATGATACCCACCACCCTTAGAATGACTGTTAATATTTTAATCAAATCACTGTAATGACACTCACACAACCACCACCACATGAATGACTGTTGATATTTACAGTCCAAGCACTGTAAAGATACCCACCACCCTATGAATGACTGTTGATAATTACAATCAAAACACTGTAATGACACTCACACACCTACCACCCAATGAATGACTGTAGATATTTTCAGTCCAAGCACTGTAATGACACCCTCACACCCACCACCCCATAAATGACTGTTGATAATTACAATCAAAACACTGTAATGACACTCACACACCTACCACCCAATGAATGACTGTTGATATTTTCAGTCCAAGCACTGTAATGACACCCCAACACCAACGACCCCATGAATTATAGTTGATATTTACATTCAAAGCACTGTAATGACACCCACACACCCACAGCCCCATGAATGACTGTTGATATTTACAGTCCAAGCACATTAATGATACCCACCACCCTATGAATGACTGTTGATATTTACAATCAAAACACTGTAATGACACCCACACAAACACCACCCTACGATTGACTGTTGATATTTACAGTTCAAGCACTGTAATGACACCCACACACCCACAACCCAATAAATGACGGTTGATATTTATAGTCCGAGCAATGTAATGACACCCACACACCCACCACCCCATAAGTGACTGTATATATTTTTAGTCCAAGCACTGTAATGACATACACACACCCACCACCCCATGAATGACTGTTAATATTTACAGTCCAAGCACTCAAATGACAACAACCAATCTCTAAATGACTGTTGATATTTACAGTCAAAGCACTGTAATAACACCCACACACTCACCACCCTACGAATGACTGTTGATATTCACAGTCCAAGCACTGTAATGACACCCACTCACCCACCACCCAATGAATGATAGTTGATATTTACAGTCCAAAAACTGTAATGACACACACACACTCACAACCCCATGAAAAACTGTTGATATTTACAGTCCAAGCGCTGTAATGACACAGTCACACCCATCACCCCATAAATGACTGTTGATATTTACAGTCTAAGCACTGTAATGACACCCACACACCCACCACCCCAAGAATGACTGTTGATATTTACAATCCAAGCTCTGTAATAACACTCACACACCCACCACCCTATAAATGACTGTTGATATTTACAGTCCAAGCACTGTAATGACACCCACACACCCACCACCCCATGATTGACTGTTGATATTTACAGTCCAAGCAATGGAATGACACCCAAACACCCACCACCCTATAAATGACTGTTGATATTTACAGTCCAAGCACTGTAATGACACCCACACACCCATCACCCTATGATTGACTGTTGATATTTACAGTCCAAGCACTGTAATGCTACCCACCACCCAATAAATGACTGTTGATATTTACACTCAAAGCACTGTAATGACACCCCAACACCCACGACCCCATGAATTATAGTTGATATTTACAGTCCAAGCACTGTAATGACGCCCACACACCCACAACCCATGAATGACTGTTGATATTTAAAGTCCAAGCACTCTAATGATACCCACCACCCTATGAATGACTGTTAAAAATTTAATCAAATCACTGTAATGACACCCATACACACACTACCCCATGAATGACTGTTGATATTTACAGTCCAAGCACTGTAATGACACCCACACACCCACAACCCCATGAATGACTGTTGATATTTACAGTTCAAGCACTCTAATGATACCCACCACCCTTAGAATGACTGTTAATATTTTAATCAAATCACTGTAATGACACTCACACAACCACCACCACATGAATGACTGTTGATATTTACAGTCCAAGCACTGTAATGATACCCACCACCCTATGAATGACTGTTGATAATTACAATCAAAACACTGTAATGACACTCACACACCTACCACCCAATGAATGACTGTTGATATTTTCAGTCCAAGCACTGTAATGACACCCTCACACCCACCACCCCATAAATGACTGTTGATAATTACAATCAAAACACTGTAATGACACTCACACACCTACCACCCAATGAATGACTGTTGATATTTTCAGTCCAAGAACTGTAATGACACCCCAACACCCACGACCCCATGAATTATAGTTGATATTTACATTCCAAGCACTGTAATGACACCCACACACCCACAGCCCCATGAATGACTGTTGATATTTACAGTCCAAGCACTGTAATGACACCCACACACCCACAACCCCATGAATTATAGTTGATATTTACAGTCCAAGTACTGTAATGACACCCACACACCCATCACCCTATGATTGACTGTTGATATTTACAGTCCAAGCACTGTAATGCTACCCACCACCCAATAAATGACTGTTGATATTTACACTCAATGCACTGTAATGACACCCCAACACCCACGATCCCATGAATTATAGTTGATATTTACATTCCAAGCACTGTAATGACACCCACACACCTACAGCCTCTTGAATGACTGTTGATATTTACAGTCCAAGCACTTTAATGATACACACCACCCTATGAATGACTGTTGATATTTACAATCAAATCACTGTAATGACACCCACACACCCACCACTCTACGATTGACTGTTGATATTTACTTTTCAAGCACTGTAATGACACCCACACACTTACAACCCCATAAATGACGGTTGATATTTAAAGTCCGACCAATGTAATGACACCCACACACCCACCACCCTATAAATGACTGTTGATATTTTCAGTCCAAGCACTGTAATGACATCCACACACCCACCACCCCATGAATGACTGTTAATATTTACAGTCCAAGCACTCTAATGACACCAACCAAT
The DNA here is from genome assembly GCA_033782935.1 of Petrolisthes cinctipes. Taxonomy (NCBI): domain Eukaryota; kingdom Metazoa; phylum Arthropoda; class Malacostraca; order Decapoda; family Porcellanidae; genus Petrolisthes; species Petrolisthes cinctipes. Next base: position 987,377 of record JAWQEG010000014.1, read on the forward strand.
CTCTGAATGATCGTTGATATTTACAGTCAAAGCACTGTAATAACACCCACACACTCACCTCCCTACGAATGACTTTTGATATTCACAGTCCAAGCACTGTAATGACACCCACTCACCCACCACTCAATGAATGATGGTTGATATTTACAGTCCAAAAACTGTAATGACACACACACACTCACCACCCTATGAATGACTGTTGATATTTACAGTCCAAGGTCTGTAATAACACCCACACACCCACCACCCCATGATTGACTGTTGATATTTACAGTCCAAGCAATGTAATGACACCCAAACACCCACCACCCTATATATGACTGTTGATATTTACAGTCCAAGCACTGTAATGACACCCGCACACCCATCACCCTATGATTGACTGTTGATATTTACAGTCAAAGCACTGTAATGCTACCCAACACCCAATAAATGACTGTTGATATTTACACTCAAAGCACTGTAATGACACCCCAACACCCACGACCCCATGAATTATAGTTGATATTTACAGTCCAAGCACTGTAATGGCACCCACACACCCACAACCCCATGATAGACTGTTGATATTTACAGTCCAAGCCATCTAATGATACCCACCACCCTATGAATGACTGTTAATATTCTAATCAAATTACTCTAATGACACCCATACACCCACTACCCCATGAATGACTGTTGATATTTACAGTCCAAGCACTGTAATGACACCCACACACCCACCACCCCATGATTGACTATTGATATTTACATTCCAAGCACTGTAATGACACCCCCACACCCACAACCCTATGAATGACTGTTGATATTTACAGTCCAAGAACTCTAATGATATCCACCACCCTATGAATGACTGTTAATATTTTAATCAAATCACTGTAATGACACTCACACACCTACCACTCCATGAATGACTGTTGATATTTTCAGTACAATCACTGTAATGACACCCTTACACCCACCACCCCATAAATGACTGTTAATATTTACAGTTAAAGCAATGTAATGACACCCCAACACCCACGACCCCATGAATTATAGTTGATATTTAAAGTCCAAGCACTGTAATGACACCCACACACCCATAGCCCCATGAATGACTGTTGATATTTACAGTCCAAGCACTTTAATGATACCCACCACCCTATGAATGACTGTTGATATTTACACTGAATGCACTGTAATGACACCCCAACACCCACGACCCCATGAATTATAGTTTATATTTACAGTCCAAGCACTGTAATGACACCCACACACCCACAACCCCATGAATGACTGTTGATATTTACAGTCCAAGCACTCTAATGATACCCACCACCCTATGAATGACTGTTAATAATTTAATCAAATCACTGTAAAGACACCCATACACCCACTACCCCAGGAATGACTGTTGATTTTTACAGTCCAAGCACTGTAATGACACCCACACACCCACCTCCCCATGATTGTCTGTTGATATATAAAGTCAAAGCACTGTAATGACACCCACAAACCCACAACCCCATGAATGACTGTTGATATTTACAGTCCAAGCACTCTAATGATACCCACCACCCTGTGAATGACTGTTAATATTTTAATCAAATCACTGTAATGACACTCACACAACCACCACCACATGAATGGCTGTTGATATTTACAGTCCAAGCACTGTAATGACACCCACCACCCTATGAATGACTGTTGATAATTACAATCAAAACACTGTAATGACACTCACACACCTACCACCCCATGAAAGACTGTTGATATTTTCTGTCCAAGCACTGTAATGACATCCTCACACCCACCACCACATAAATGACTGTTGATATTTACAGTCAAAGCAATGTAATGACACCCCAACACCCACGACCCCATGAAATATAGTTGATATTTACAGTCCAAGCACTGTAATGACACCCAAACACCCACAGCCCCATGAATGACTGTTGATATTTACAGTTCAAGCACTTTAATGATACCCACCACCGTATGAATGACTGTTGATATTTACAATCAAAACACTGTAATGACACCCATACACCCACCACCCCATGAATGACTGTTGATATTTACAGTCCAAGAACTGTAATGACAAACACACACCGACCACCCAATGATTGACTGTTGATATTTACAGTCCAAGCACTGTAATGACATCCACACACCCACCACCCCAGAATGACTGTTAATATTTAGAGTCCAAGCACACTAATGACACCAACCAATCTCTGAATGACTGTTGAAATTTACAGTCAAAGCACTGTAATAACACCCACACACTTACCACCCTACGAATGACTGTTGATATTCACAGTCAAAGCACTGTAATGACACCCACTCACCCACCACCCAATAAATGATGGTTGATATTTACAGTCCAAAAACTGTAATTACACACACACACTTACCACCCCATGAATGACTGTTGATATTAACAGTCCAAGCACTGTAATGACACAGTCACACCCATCACCCCATAAATGACTGTTGATATTTACAGTCTAAGCACTGTAATGACACCCACACACCCATCACCCTATGATTGACTGTTGATATTTACAGTCCAAGCCATGTAATGACACCCAAACACCCACCACCCTATGAATGACTGTTGATATTTACAGTCCAAGCACTGTAATGACACCCACCACCCCATGATTGACTGTTGATATTTACAGTCCAAGCCATGTAATGACACCCAAACACCCACCACCCTATAAATGACTGTTGATATTTACACTCCAAGCACTGTAATGACACCCACACACCCATCACCCTATGATTGACTGTTGATATTTACAGTCCAAGCAATGTAATGACACCCAAACACCCACGACCCCATGAATTATAGTTGATATTTACAGTCCAAGCACTGTAATGACACCCACACACCCACAACCCCATTAATGACTGTTGATATTTACAGTCCAAGCACTCTAATGATACCCACCACCCTATGAATGACTGTTAATATTTACAATCAAATTACTGTAATGACACCCATACACCCACTACCCCAGGAATGACTGTTGATATTTACAGTCCAAGCACTGTAATGACACCCCCACACCCACCACCCCATGAATTATGGTTGATATTTACAGTCCAAGCACTGTAATGACACCCACACAACCACCACCTTATGAATGACTGTTGATATTTACAGTCCAAGCACTGTAATGACACCCACCACCCTATGAATGACTGTTGATAATTACAATCAATACACTGTAATGACACTCACACACCTACCACCCCATGAATGACTGTTGATATTTTCAGTCCAAGCACGGTAATGACACCCTCACACCCACAACCCCATATATGACTGTTGATATTTAGAGTCAAAGCACTGTAATGACACCCCAACACCCACGACCCCATGAATTATAGTTGATATTTACATTCCAAGCACTGTAATGACACACACACACCTACAGCCTCTTGAACGACTGTTGATATTTACAGTCCAAGCATTTTAATGATACACACCACCCTATGAATGACTGTTGATATTTACAATCAAATCACTGTAATGACACCCACACACCCACCACCCTATGATTGACTGTTGATATTTACTATTCAAGCACTGTAATGACACCCACACACCTACAACCCCATAAATGACGGTTGATATTTATAGTCCGACCAATGTAATGACACCCACACACCCACCACCCTATAAATGACTCTTGATATTTTCAGTCCAAGCACTGTAATGACATCCACACACCCACCACCCCATGAATGACTGTTAATATTTACAGTCCAAGCACTCTAATGACACCAACCAATCTCTGAATGATCGTTGATATTTACGGTCAAAGCACTTTAATAACACCCACACACTCACCTCCCTACGAATGACTGTTGATATTCACAGTCCAAGCACTGTAATGACACCCACTCACCCACCACTCAATGAATGATGGTTGATATTTACAGTCCAAAAACTGTAATGACACACACACACTCACCACCCTATGAATGACTGTTGATATTTACAGTCCAAGCACTGTAATGACACAGTCACACCCATCACCACATAAATGACTGTTGATATTTACAGTCTAAGCACTGTAATGACACCCACACAATAACCACCCCAAGAATGACTGTTGATATTTACAGTCCAAGCACTGTAATGACACCCACACACCCACCACTCCATGAACGACTGTTGATATTTACAGTCCAAGCTCTGTAATAACACCCACACACCCACCACCCCATGATTGACTGTTGATATTTACAGTCCAAGCAATGTAATGACACCCAAACACCCACCACCCTATATATGACTGTTGATATTTACAGTCCAAGCACTGTAATGACACCCGCACACCCATCACCCTATGATTGACTGTTGATATTTACAGTCAAAGCACTGTAATGCTACCCAACACCCAATAAATGACTGTTGATATTTACACGCAAAGCACTGTAATGACACCCCAACACCCACGACCCCATGAATTATAGTTGATATTTACAGTCCAAGCATTGTAATGGCACCTACACACCCACAACCCCATGAATGACTGTTGATATTTACAGTCCAAGTAATCTAATGATACCCACCACCCTATGAATGACTGTTAATATTCTAATCAAATTACTCTAATGACACCCATACACCCACTACCCAATGAATGACTGTTGATATTTACAATCAAAACACTGTAATGACACCCATACACCCACCACCCCATGAATGACTGTTGATATTTACAGTCCAATAACTGTAATGACAAACACACACCCACCACCCCATGATTGACTGTTGATATTTACAGTCCAATCACTGTAATGACATCCATACACCCACCATCCCATGAATGACTGTTAATATTTAGAGTCCAAGCACTCTAATGACACCAACCAATCTCTGAATGACTGTTGATATTTACAGTCAAAGCACTGTAATAACACCCACACACTCACCACCCTACAAATGACTGTTGATATTCACAGTCCAAGCACTGTAATGACACCCACTCAACCACCACCCAATGAATGATTGTTGATATTTACAGTCCGAAAACTGTAATTACACACACACTCACCCCCCAATGAATGACTGTTGATATTTACAGTCCAAGCACTGTAATGACACAGTCACACCCATCACCCCATAAATGACTGTTGATATTTACAGTCTAAGCACTGTAATGACATCCACACAACCACCACCCCAAGAATGACTGTTGATATTTACAGTCCAACCCCTGTATTGACACCCACACACTGACCACCCCATGATTAACTGTTGATATTTTCAGTTAAAGCATTGTAATGACACTTACACACCCAACACCCCATTAATGACCATTGATATTTATAGTACAAGCATTTTAATGACTTCCACACACCCACCACTTAATGAATGACTGTTGATATTTACAGTCCAAGCATTGTAATGACACCCACACACCCACCACCCCATCAATGACAGTTGATATTTACAGTCCAAGCCCTCAAATGACACCCACACACCCATAACTCCATGAATGACTGTTGATATTTACAGTCCAATCACTGTAATGACACCCGTACATCCATCACCCAATAATTGACTGTTGGTATATACAGTCCAAGTACTGTAAAGACACCCACACACTAACCACTCTATGACTGACTGTTGATATTTACAGTCCAAGCACTGTAATATCATCCACACACACACCACCCCATGAATAACTGTTACTATTTACAGTCCAAGCACTGTAATATCACCCACACACCCACCACCCCATCAATGACAGTTGATATTTACAGTCCAAGCCCTCAAATGACACACACACACCCAATACTCCATGAATGACTGTTGATATTTACAGTCCAATCACTATAATGACACCCGTATATCCATCACCCAATAATTGACTGTTGGTATATACAGTCCAAGCACTGTAATGACACCCACAACCCCACCTTTCCATGAATGACTGTTGATATTTACAGCCCAAGCATTGTAATGACACCCACCACCCCATTAATGACTGTTGATATTTACAGTCCAAGCACTGTAATGACACCCAAACCTCCATCACTCCATGAATGACTTGATATTTAAAGTCAAAGCACTGTAATGACACCCACTACCCCATTAATGACTTGATATTTACACTCCAAGCAATGTAATTACACCTATACACCCACCACCACTTGAATGACTGTTAGTATTTAAAGTCCAAGCACTGTAATGACACACACTCCCACCAACCTTTGAATGACTGTTGATATTTACACTCCAAACTCTGTAATAGCACCCAAACACACCATGAATGACAATTGATATTTACAGTCCAAGCACTGTAATGACACCCACTCACCCACTACCCCATGAATGACTGTTGATATTTACAATCCAAGCACTGTAATGACACCCACACTTCTACCACCCCATGAATGACTGTTGATATTTACAATCCAAGTAAAGTATTGACACCCACACACTGACCATCCCATGATTGACTGTTGATATTTACAGTCTAAGCACTGTAATACACCAACACACCCACCAACCCATAAATGACTGTTGATATTTACATTCCATGCACTGTAATGAGACCCACACACTAACCACCCCATGAATGACTGTTTATATTTACAGTCCAAGCACTGTAATGACACTCACACACCATCCACCCCATGAATGACTGTTGATATTTACAGTCCAAGCACTGTAATGACACCCACACATCCACCACCCCATTAATGACCATTAATATTTATAGTCCAAGCAATGTAATGACAGCAACACACCCAACACCCAATGAATAACTGTTGATATTTACACTCCAAGCACTGTAATGACACCCACACACCCAGCACCTCTTGAATGACGGTTGATAATCACAGTCCAAGCACTGTAATGACACCCCTACACTAAAAACTAAATGAATGACTGTTGATATTTACAGACCAAGCACTGTAATGACACCCACACACCCACCACCCCATGAATGTCTGTTGATATATATAGTCCAATTACTGTAATGACACCCACACACCCACCACCCCATGAATGGCTGTTAATATTTACAGTCCAAGCAATATAATGACACCCAAATACCCACTACCCCATGAAAGACGGTTGATATTTACACTCCATGCACTGTAATGACACCCACACACCCACCACCCCATGAATGACTGTTGATATTTACAGTCCAAGCACTGTAATGACACCCACAGACCCACCACTCAATGAATGACTATTGATATTTTCTGTCCACGTACTGTAATGACACCCACACACCCACCACCCCATGAATGACTTGATATTTACAATCCAAGCACTTCAATGACACTTCCCTCCTCATGAATGACTGTTGATATTTACAGTTAAAGCACTGAAATGAAACCCACACACACACCACCTAATGAATGACTGTTAATACTTACAGTTAAAGCACTGTAATGACATCCACACACCCACCACTCCATGAATGACTATTGATATTTACTGTCCAAGTACTGTAATGACACTACACACCCACCACCCCATGAATGATGGTTGATATTCACAGTCCAAGCACTGTAATGACAACCCTACACTAACCACTAAATGAATGACTGTTGATATTTAAAGTCCAAGCACTGTAATGACACACACACCCACCATCCCATAAATAAATGTTGATATTTACACTCCAAGCACTGTAATGACACCCACACACCCAGCACCCCATGAGTGATGGTTGATAATCACAGTCCAAGCACTGTAATGACACCCCTACACGAACCACTAAATGAAATACTGTTGATATTTACAGTCCAAGCAATATAATGACAACCAAACACCCACTACCCCATGAAAGACGGTTGATATTTACACTCCATGCACTGTAATGACACCCACACACCCACCACCCCATGAATGACTGTTGATATTTACAGTCCAAGCACTGTAATGACACCCACACACCCACCACTCTATGAATGACTATTGGTATTTACTGTCCAAGTACTGTAATGACACCCACACACCCACCACCCCATGAATGACTTGATATTTACAGTCCAAGCTCTGCAATGACACTCCCCTCCCCATGAATGACTGTTGATATTTACAGTAAAAGCACTGAAATGAAACCCACACACACACCACCCCATGGATGACTGTTGATACTTTCAGTTAAATCACTGTAATGACACCCACACACCAATCACGCCATGAATGACTTTTGATATTTACAGTCCTAGCACTGTAATGAAACCCACAAACCCACCACCCCATGAATGACTGTTGATATTGTGACAGCCACTGGGGAATGGCCAGTTTCCCCTCCTCGAACAAGGGAACAAATGGAAAATCCCCAGGTTCCGAAGGTTCGGAGAAGTTATTTGACCCCTCATTGAGCTATCCCGAATCACCAAATCTACCCTATATATATAGAGGTTCAGTCTTTGAAAAGTCAGTCTCTACTCAACTTCCCTCGTCGTTGGGTTTAACCTCTCCACTACTCGGCTTGTGCCTAGGGCTGATCTTGGTGCTTCCATAAATCTGGTGTTCTGCACATCTTTTCTTCTGAGTACAGTACAGTATTATGTGTTAATTTTAAGTCTTGTACTGAGGGTTCCCATTCTTTATACAGATTTTGGTGTTTAGGTTTAATTTAGTATTAAGTGTAGTATTAAGTCTTGGTGTGGATTATTTATGTACATTTATGTTGTTATAGTATTTCTGATGTGTTAATTATAATTTAGAAATTTCCCTAGCATTCTTATTACATTCCCAACTGTCACCTATGAGGTTTTCACTCTTAAGTCTGGTATACCAGAATATAAGCACATACTGGAGACTACCAATCATCACATCAAATCTAAATACAAATACAAATATGTTTAATGCCAGTTGGTACCTTTGAACCAAAACCTCAATTACTGGCCGGATAACAAACTATCCATTCATCTTTTAATTGTTTGAGACTGGATTACTTACCATATCCCTAGAAACAGTGCCTAACAGTCTCTGAGTAATCTAGTGTTCGTAACAGTTAAGTGGGGGCCTGTCCGGGATATTTTATTTTATTTTTTGAACTTTGGTGATGTTGGTGGTCCACAGTGTAATTTTAATTAAAATTTATTGGAACCCTCTTAATTTGTAGAATGCTGATATGGTTGCTCTTAGGTGAAAGTGCCCATACTGTTGGTTGGTAGTAGTATTTTCCCGTCTTTTGACTTAAATGGTGGTATAAGACTGACTATTGGTTGGACACTGTGCAAGTTGAGTGTGAGTAGGTTGAGTACTAGGGAAATCGAGACTCCGACAATTTTGTCCAATAACTCCTAGTTCCAACTGAGAACTTCATAACCCTGGTGTCGATGTAACTTTCCCATATTCCTAGCATACCTTTGCTTATCCCTAAGTTAACAGTCGACCCTAATATTCTTTACTTGCTAGAAGCCTTTCAGTCGAACTTAGTGTTACGACTCGTGGAACCTTTTCTGTCTGAGTATCAGATTTTAAAGGATGTCTACCCATGCTCAGTAAGTCGTGTTATTTGGGAACCAGACCGTTGTGTAAAGTAACTGTACGGCGATAGTTCTGTAAAGCAACATAACTCTTGTGCTCCTATCGGGAGACCTTTCAAGCAGGTTATTTGTAGTTTCGGATGGATAAACCTGAGCGCTGGAACCCACTTAGCACACAGTCCGTTAGTGACTCCTCTGAACTCCCTCCAAAACCGATTCTGAATTGTGTAAAACCCTCATGACTTGTGAAGTACAAGACTTGAATTAAGCACTGTTTATTGGAGTGGAATTCCTCGAGTAAAATACTCAAAAATTCAGTAATATCATCTGGTAGAGTAGTAATTTGCATTTAACCTTGAGATGTCTTTTATATTAAGAAATTTCGTTGAAGAACCGACAGTGAGTAAATTGGAAGGTGACTTAAAGAAACAAGACTGGTGGCAGCTAGCTCAAAAATACAATATAGTTGCCTCTTCATCTTTAGTGAAGAAACAGTTAAAAGACGTAGTTGTAAAAGGCCTTATTTCAAATAAAGTGTTGTCAGAAGAAGCCTACCGGTTACTTCCTCAGGCTATTAGGTACGAGAAAGATAGCTCGGAGGACGACTCTGAGATGTTAAAATTAGATCAAGAAAGAATAAGTCTAGAACGAGAAAAGTTAGAACTTAGGAAAAAGGAGTTAGAAGCTCGTGAACGAGAAAGTGCACGAGAGTTGGAAGCTCGTGAACGAGAGTTAGAAGACCGTGAACGAGAAAGAAAACATCAGTTAGAATTAGCCCAGTTAAATCAAAATATAAAGACTATAAAACCTACCTTCCAGTTACACAAGGAAGTTCACTCAGTCCCTGACTTTAATGAGGATGATCCAGAAAATTTCTTTATACAATTTGAAAGACTAGCCGAACATTTACACTGGCCTGAGGAAGAATGGATCTGGTTAATCCAAAATAAATTAGTAGGAACAGCTGCTAAAGTCTTTATTGCTCTCGAGAATAACACTACTTACGAATTTGCCAAAAGTAGCATCTTGAGTGCCTATCATGTAACCCCTGAGTCATATAGACAAAAATTTAGAAATTTACAGAAGCCTTTTAGTTCTACATATGTCGAGTTTGCTTCTGAGAAATTGAAGCACTTCAGACAGTGGCTCACTTCTACAAAAACCCAGACTTTTGATGAACTTTCTAATTTAATAGTGCTTGAAGAGTTCAAACGACGAATTCCACTCCAAGTCTTGTTGTACTTAGATGATAGGAGTGTTCAGGATTTAAAGGAAGCAGCCCTATTAGCTGATCAGTATTCTGTGGTGCATAGGTTGAGTTCAAGACAGGGAAGGTTCACTGTAAAGTCATCAGCAGGTATCCTTGCGGCTCCGGATGATGATTATCGAATTAGCAAAGCCATGACTTCTGCCTCTTTGCCCCCTCTATCCGTGATTAGCTGTGCATATTGTAAAAAGACAGGACATCATATTTCTCAGTGTCAGACACCAGGTTGTAGAAAATCATTCTACCCTGGACAGGTAAAATTCCAAAGTGCTCCTCCCACGGTATCATCTGGCACACAAAGGGTCCAGAGTTCACAGAAACCAAAACCCATGTCTCATATTAAGGTAGAGTCTCTCAATTCTCATGATGTATTCAAAGATTTTAAGTCCTCAGGTGAAGTAGGTTTATCAGAAAATGGTCCATTTTATCCAGTCACTATCCTTAGAGACACCGGAGCAGCTCAGTCTATTTTAACTAAGGTTGCTTTACCAGGTGTCGAGGAAAATATCACAGGAGAGAAGGTAATTCTCAGTGATTTATCTTCGGAACAGTCAACAGAGCTAGCTAAAGTATTTTTAAAATGCAATTTGTTTAACAAAGAGGTAAAAGTTGGAATTAGAGAACAAAAAATGCCTATTTCAGGAATTCAATTAATTCTTGGTAACGATCTTGCTGGTTCCATGGTTGTTCCCACTCCCGAGATAGTGAAGACTCCTTGTGCTCACAGTCCCACTTTAGTGGAAGATCACATTCATCCTGAGATCTTTCCTTTATGTGCAGTCACACGGTCACAAACTCCTTCGGCAGAAGATACCCTGCCAGATGTCTTTGATCTCCCAAATCAGATCATGTCTAAAGAAAACCTGATAAAGGCTCAGCGAGAAGATTTAACTGTAGAGAAATTCCACAGGTTAGCCGCTAGCTCCAAGAAGGAAATTGATCATTTCCCAGGTTTTTATTACCAGGAAGGTGTCCTTATGAGATGCCATAAACCACCTACACATTCAGACTCTGATACTTGGGCTGAAGTCCATCAAGTAGTTATTCCACACTCTATTAGAGCACAGGTAATGGAAATAGCTCATGATGGTCCAGGAGGTCACTTAGGTGTGTGTAAAACTTATAACAAAATATGTGAACATTTCTTTTGGCCTGGTTTGAAACAAACTGTCATAACTTTTGTCCGTACATGTCACATCTGCCAAATGTCAGGAAAACCTAACCAGAAGATCCCTAAAGCTTCTTTAAACCCTATCCCAGTTGTTGGAGAACCTTTTGAAAAGGTAATAATTGATTGTGTTGGCCCTCTGCCAAGAACAAAGAAGGGGAATCAGTACATTTTATCACTGATGTGTCCTGTAACTAGATATCCTGAGGCTTTTCCTTTAAAAAGAATCACTGCCAAAAACATAGCTAATGTCTTAATCAAATTTTTCACTCAAGTAGGCTTACCTAAAGAAATACAGTCCGACCAAGGATCTAATTTCACCAGTGACTTATTTTCCAGTGTTTTGAGAGAATTAGGCATCACCCAAACATTGTCTACGGCTTATCATCCAGAGTCTCAAGGAGTCCTCGAACGGTTCCATCAAACTTTGAAGGCCATGCTTCGAAAGTTTTGTAGTAGTTCTGCTGCTGATTGGGATGACGGGTTGCCTCTCATGTTATTTGCAATTAGAGAAACAGTCCAAGAGTCGTTAGGACATTCTCCATTTGAGCTCTTATATGGGCGTCAAGTTAGAGGACCCCTTAAAGTATTAAAGGAAGGGTGGTATGATGAAAGTCCTCAACATCCCAAGCAGACAGTAAATCAGTATATGGATAATTTAAAGCAAAGATTAAGCAATGTCAGAAGCATTGCCTTAGAAAACTTGCGAAAGTCACAGTCAAAGATGAAAACTAGATATGATAAGAAAAGTAAAGTAAGAGAATTTAAGGCAGGAGATGAAGTGCTTATTTATCTTCCAGTTCAAGGAACCCCTCTTTCAAATAAATTTCACGGTCCCTACATAGTATCACACCGCCTAAATAAATTAAACTATGTAGTTCTCACACCTGATCGTCGTAAGGATTCAAGAATAATACATATAAACCTCATGAAAGAATACTGTAGAAGGAACCCTGCTGATGTACGTCAGAGACCAATAGCTTGTAATCAGATAAAAAATGTTACAACTGATGATAGTGTAAATACTGAGAATTTAAAACTAAATTCATACATTTTAAATAATCTCAATGAAGAGTTGATTCATCTTACTTCTACTCAACAAGAAGACATCCACACTATTTTTCAAAAATACCCAGGAGTGTTTAGTGATAGGCCTGGTATTGTAAAGACAGTTGAACATGATATAGTACTAATGCAAAATGTTCACCCAATTCACCAGGCACCATACAGGCTCAACCCTCACAAGTCCGACATCATGAGGAAGGAAGTAGACTACTTACTACAGAACGGTCTAGCCGAGCCCAGTTCATCGCCATGGGCATCTCCCTCTCTACTAGTACCGAAGGAAGGAGGCGACTGGAGGTTCTGCACAGACTACAGGAAGCTTAATTCTGTTACCATCAAAGACTCATATCCCTTACCACGTATAGACTCTCTGATAGACCAGGTCGGGAAGGCAGTATATCTTACTAAAGTAGACTTAATGAAGGGATATTATCAAATCAAGCTAACTGAGAGAGCACAATACATTTCTTCTTTCATTACCCCATTTGGTCTGTTTAACTATTTAGTACTCCCTTTTGGACTTTGTAATGCCCCAGCCACGTTTCAGCGTGCTGTAAATCACACCATCTCAGGCTTGAATAATACTTATGCTTATCTCGATGATCTTCTTCTTGTAGCTGACACATGGAAAGAACACATTGGTCACCTAGACGCCTTCTTTAATCGCTTAGCCGCCACAGGGTTCGTCGCCAATCTCTCCAAGTCCTCTTTTGGGAAGGCTACGGTGACCTACCTAGGACATGTGGTGGGTCAAGGGAAGTGTCGTCCTAAGACAGCAAATGTGGAGGCCATTCTCAACTTCCCTGCTCCTCATAACCGCAAGTCTTTACAACGGTTCTTGGGGATGGCAGGGTACTATAGGCGATTCTGCAGAAACTTCGCCTCTATAGCCGCACCCCTAACAGCCCTCACTAGTCTAAAGAAAAAGTTCAACTGGACTCCTAACTGTCAAGTTTCCTTCGACGCTTTGAAGCAGCTTCTATCAAATGATCCTGTTCTCCAGTCCCCGGACTATTCACAACCTTTTATTCTCCAAGTGGACGCATCAGGAGAAGGGGTAGGAGCTGTATTACTTCAACACAATGACGTCTCAAAGGCTCTTCATCCCGTATGTTACTATTCTACCAAACTCCTACCATATCAACGTGCATACTCAACAGTGGAGAAGGAAGCTTTGGCCCTGGTTTCCTCCTTCAAACAGTTCGAGTGCTATCTGAGTTACCCTGGTCATCAAACTCTGGTCTACAGCGATCACAACCCTCTTATCTTTATCGAGAGGGCGAAGCTCACCAATCAACGTATCCTCAGGTGGGCCCTTGCTCTTCAGTCTTTCAACTTCAAGATGGTCCATATAAAAGGAGAAGACAACATCATAGCTGACACCTTGTCCAGAGGATGGGACACCAACCTTCCTCCAGTGCCTGCGATATCCTGTCCAGCTCCTTCCGACGCTGGACTTCCGGGGGGAGTTGTGACAGCCACTGGGGAATGGCCAGTTTCCCCTCCTCGAACAAGGGAACAAATGGAAAATCCCCAGGTTCCGAAGGTTCGGAGAAGTTATTTGACCCCTCATTGAGCTATCCCGAATCACCAAATCTACCCTATATATATAGAGGTTCAGTCTTTGAAAAGTCAGTCTCTACTCAACTTCCCTCGTCGTTGGGTTTAACCTCTCCACCACTCGGCTTGTGCCTAGGGCTGATCTTGGTGCTTCCATAAATCTGGTGTTCTGCACATCTTTTCTTCTGAGTACAGTACAGTATTATGTGTTAATTTTAAGTCTTGTACTGAGGGTTCCCATTCTTTATACAGATTTTGGTGTTTAGGTTTAATTTAGTATTAAGTGTAGTATTAAGTCTTGGTGTGGATTATTTATGTACATTTATGTTGTTATAGTATTTCTGATGTGTTAATTATAATTTAGAAATTTCCCTAGCATTCTTATTACATTCCCAACTGTCACCTATGAGGTTTTCACTCTTAAGTCTGGTATACCAGAATATAAGCACATACTGGAGACTACCAATCATCACATCAAATCTAAATACAAATACAAATATGTTTAATGCCAGTTGGTACCTTTGAACCAAAACCTCAATTACTGGCCGGATAACAAACTATCCATTCATCTTTTAATTGTTTGAGACTGGATTACTTACCATATCCCTAGAAACAGTGCCTAACAGTCTCTGAGTAATCTAGTGTTCGTAACAATATTTACAGTCCAAGCAATGTCATGACACCCATACACCCACCACCCCATGAATGACTGTTGATATTAACAGTCCAAGCACAGTACTGACACCCATACATCCACTACCCCGTGAATGACATGATATTTAAAGTTCAAGATCTGTAATTACACCTACACACCCACCACCCCATGAATGATTGTTGATATTTACAGTCCAGGCACTGTAATGACACACACCCCCACCAACCTATGAATGACTTTTGATATTTAGAGTCCAAGCTCTGTAATAGCACCCACACACACCATGAATGACAGTTTATATTTACAGTCCAAGCACTGTATTGACACCCACACACCCACCACCCCATGAATGACTGTTGATATTTACAATCCAAGAACTGTATTGACACCCACACACTGACCACCACATGATTGACTGTTGATATTTACAGTCTAAGCACTGTAATGACACCCACACACCCACCAACCCATAAATGACTGTTGATATTTACATTCCATGAACTGTAATGAGACCCACACACCAACCACCCCATGAATGACTGTTGATAATGACAGTCCAAGCACTGTAATGACACTCACACACCATCAACCACATGAATGCATGTTGATATATACAGTCCAAGCAATGTAATGACACCCACACACCTTCCACCCCATTAATGAAAATTTATATTTATAGTCCAAGCACTGTAATGACACCCACACACCCACCACCCAATGAATAACTGTTGATATTTACAGTCCAAGCACTGTAATGACACCCACACACCCACCACCCCATGAATGACTGTTAATATTTACAGTCCAAACACTGTAATGACACCCACACACCCACCACCCCATGAATGACTGTTGATATTTACAGTCCAAGCAATGTAATGACACCCACACACCAACAACCCCATGAATAACTGTTGATATATACAGTCCAAGCACTGTAATGACACTCACCACCCCATGAATGACTGTTGATATTTACAGTCAAATCACAGTAATGACACCCACCACCCCATGAATGATGGTTGATATTTACAGTCCAAGCACTGTATTGACACCTACACACCCACCACCCCATGAATGACTGTTGATATATATTAACAGTCCAAGCACTGTAAAGACACACAAACTCCCACCACCCTATGAATAACTGTTGATATTTACAGTCCAAACACTGTAATGACAAACACACCTACCAACTTATGAATGACTGTTGATATTTACAGTACAAGCACTGTAATGTCACCGACACACCCCATGAATGACAGTTGATATTTACAGTCCAAGCACTGTAATGACACACACACACATCAACCCATGAATGTCTGTTGATATTTACAGTACAAGCACTGTAATGTCACCGACACACCTCATGATTGACAGTTGATATTTACAGCCCAAGCACAGTAATGACACCCACACACCCAAAACCCAATGAATGACTATTGATAATTACAATCCAATCACTGTAATGACACCAACAACCAACCACCCCATGAATGACTGTTGATATTTACAGTCAAAGCACTGTAATGACACTCACACACCCACCACCCCATAAATGATGTTTAATATTTATAGTCCAAGCACTGTAATATCACCCACACACCCACCACCCCATGAATTACTGTTGATATTTTCAGTCCAAGCACTGTAATGACACCCACACATCCATCACCCCCTGAATAACTGTTTATATTCACAGTCAAATCACTGTAATGACACCCACCACCCCATGAATGACATGATATTTACACTCCAAGCACTGTAATTACACCTACACACCCACCACCCATTGAATGACTGTTGATATTTACAGTCCAAGCACTGTAATGACACACGCTCCCACCAACCTTTGAATGACTGTTGATATTTACACTCCAAACTCTGTAATGCACCCACACACACCATGAATGATAGTTGATATTTACAATCCAAGCACTGTAATGACACCCACACACCCACCACCCCATGAATGACTGTTGATATTTACAATTCAAGCACTGTATTGACACCCACACACACACCACCCCATGATTAACTGTTGATATTTACAGTCTAAGCACTGTAATGACACCCACACACCCACCAACCAATAAATGACTGTCGATATTAACATTCCATGCAGTGTAATGAAACCCACACACAAACTACCCCATGAATGCCTTTGATATTTACAGTCCAAGCACTGTAATGACACTCACACACCATCCACCCCATGAATGACTGTTGATATTTACAGTCCAAGCACTGTAATGACACCCACACACACACCACTCCAATAATGACCATTGATATTTATTGTCCAAGCATTGTAATGACTCCCACACACCCACCATCCAATGAATAACTGTTGATATTTACAGTCCAAGCACTGTAATGACACCCACACACTACCCACCCCATGAAAGACTGTTGATATTTGCATTCCAAGCACTGTAATGACACCCACACACCCACCAGCCTTTAAATGACTGTTGATATTTACAGTCCAAGCACTGTAATAACACTTACCATCTCATGAATGACTGTTGGTATTTAAAGTCAAAGCACTGTAATGACACACACACATCCACCATCCTATAAATGACTCTTGATATTTACAGTCCAAGCACTGTAATGACACCAACACACCCACCACTAAATGAATGACTGTTGATATATACACACCAATCACTGTAATGACACCCACACACCCACCACCAAATGAATGACTGTTGATATTTACAGTCCAAGCACTGTAATGACATACACACATCCACCACCCCATAATTGACTGTTGATATTTACAGTCCAGACACTGTAATGACACCCACACACCAACCACCTCGTGAATGACTGTTGATACTTACAGTCCAAGCACTGTAATGGTACCCCCACACCCACCACCAAATGAATGACTGTTGATATTTACAGTCCAAGCACTGTAATGACACCCACACACCCACAACCCCATGAATGACTGTTGATATCTACAATCCAAGTACTGTAATGACACCCACACACCCACCACCCCATGAATGACTGTTGATATTTAAAATCCAAGTACTGTATTAACACCCACACACTGACAACCCCATGCATAACTATTGATATATACAGTACAGGCACTGTAATGACACTCACCACACCATGAATGACTGTTGATATCTACAGTCAAAGCACTGTAATGGCACCCACCACCCCATGAATGACGGTTGATATTTACAGTCCAAGCACTGTAATGACAGCTACACACCCACCACCCCATGAATGACTGTTGATATATATTAACAGTCCAAGCACTGTAATGACACACAAACACCCCCACCCAATGAATGACTGTTGATATTTACAGTCCAAGCACTGTAATGACACACACACCCACCAACCCATGAATGACTGTTGATATTTACAGTACAAGCACTGTAATGTCACTGACACACCCCATGAATGACAGTTGATATTTACAGTCCAAGCACTGTAATGACACCCACACACCCACCACCCCATGAATGACTGTTGATATATACAGTCCAAGCACTGTAACGACACTCACCACACCATAAATGACTGTTGATATTTACAGTCAAAGCACTGTAATGACAGATACACACCCACCACCCCATGAATGACTGTTGATATATATTAACAGTCCAAGCACTGTAATGACACACAAACACCCACCACCCAATGAATGACTGTTGACATTTACAGTCCAAGCACTGTAATGACACCCACACCCACCAACCCATGAATGACTGTTGATATTTACAGGACAAGCACTGTAATGTCACTGACACACCCCATGAATGACAGTTGATATTTACAGTCCAAGCACTGTAGTGACACACATCCACCAACCCATGAATGACTGTTGATATTTACAGGACAAGCACTGTAATGTCACTGACACACCCCATGAATGACAGTTGATATTTACAGTCCAAGCACTGTAATGACACACATCCACCAATCCTTGAATGACTGCTGATATTTACAGTCCAAGCACTGTAATGACACCCACACAACCACAACCCCATGTATATTGGTTAATATTTACAGTCCAAGCACTGTAATATCACCCACACAGTCACCACCCCATAAATGACTGTTGATATTTACAGTCCAAGCACTGTAATGACACCCACTCACCCACCTTCCCATGAATGAATGTTGATATTTACAGTCCAAGCACTGTAATGACACACACCACCCTATTAATGACTGTTGATATTTACAGTCCAAGCACTGTAATGACACCCACACATCCATCACCCCATGAATGACTGTTGATATTTACAGTCAAAGCACTATAATGACACCCACCACCCCATTAATGACTTGATATTTACACTCCAAACACTATAATTACACCTACACACCCACCACCCCTTGAATGACTGTTGAAATTTACAGTCCAAGCACTGTAATGACACACACTCCCACCAACCTATAAATGACTGTTGATATTTACACTCCAAACTCTGTAATAGCATCCACACACACCATGAATGACGATTGATATTTACAGTCCAAGCACTGTAATGACACCCACACACCTACCACCCAATGAATGACTGTTGATATTTATAATCCAAGCACTGTATTGAGACCCACACACTGACCACCCCATGATTGACTGTTGATATTTACAGTCTAAGCACCGTAATGACACCCACACATCCACCAACCCATAAATAACTGTTGATATTTGCATTCCATGCACTGTAATGTGACCCACACACCAACCACCCTATGAATGACTGTTGATATTGAGAGTCCAAGCACTGTAATGACACTCACACACCATCAACCCCATGAATGCTTGTTGATATTTACAGTCAAAGCAATGTAATGACACCCGCACACCAACCATCTTATTAATGACCATTGATATTTATAGTCCAAGCACTGTAATGACACCCACACACCAACCACCCAATGAATAACTGTTGATATTTACAGTCCAAGCACCGTAATGACACCCACACACCCACCACCCCATAAATGACTGTTATTATTTAGAGTCCAAACACTGTAATGACACCAACACACCCACCTACCCATGAATGACTCTTGATAGTTACAGTCCAAGCAATGTAATGATACCCACACACCCACCACCCCATGAATGACTGTTGATATGTACAGTCCAAGCACTGTAATGACACTCACCACCCCATGAATAACGGTTGATATTTACAGTCCAAGCACTGTAATGACACCTACACACCCACCATCCCATGAATGACTGATTTTTTTTTTTTTTTTTTTACATATAGTGAGTGGAGGAAAGGAAAAAACAAATAAATAAATGGTTCCATTTGCCTATTGGCATCCTCCACTCATAAAATATTTAAAACAACTGGATTTAAATGCTGGAAAACATTCCCTTGGTAGAGAATTCCACAGGGAAGTAGTACGGGGAGTAAATGATTTTTGTAAGCAGTTGTCCTGCAACGTGGAGGAGTCAGTGTGAACTCATGCGCATTCTCAGCTGCCCTAGTCCTCCATGGGAAGATGCGAAGGGGTGGTATAATCAAGGCAAGTTCATCCGAACATTTCTTATAAAAGTATCTATAAAATAGTGCTAGGAAAGCAACATTTCTACGTACTGATAAGGGAGGGAATTCATTAGTGATCATAGCTCTGTTTTGAATTTTATCTAATTGTCTTAACACCACCGATCCACAACCAGCACACAGAGGTGAACAATATTCCATCTGGGAATGCACATGACTCTTATATATTACTGCTAACTGCTCGTCAGTCAAATAATTACAAGCTCTGTATAAAAGTCCCATCTTCCTAGATGCAGTTTTGGCAATGGATTTTACATAGGGAGTCCAACTGAGGTTTTCATTTAAAGTTACACCAAGGAGATCAATGCTGTGGGACTTGGGGATATTTGTATTATTGAAAATAATGTGAGAATCTTGATTATCTGATCTATTTGAGAACGGGATGTATTTAGTTTTATTTGCATTGAAAGAAACTAGGTTGTTTTGTCCCCATTCAAAGATCTTCGTTAAGTCTTCATTTAATGAAATTGAAGTGGCAAGTTTGTATTCTAAAATATTGTGTTGAGTAAAACTATCATTAAATGAGAAGGAACTGTGAATAGTTGAATCATCAGCATAGGAGTGAATTGAATTCTGAGTAACTGACAAAAGATCATTAATATGAATGAGGAACAAAGTTGGAGCCAAGACCGCTCCTTGAGGAACACCAGCATTAATGGGATGAAAGTTGGAATACAGACCATCTACCATCACACGTAATTTTCTGTTGCTAAGATATGAATTAATTAGGGGAACAAAAGATTGAAGGCCATAATGTGGAAGCTTAGACAGTAATGATCTGTGCCATACTCTGTCAAAGGCTTTAGATATATCAAGGCAAATTGTGTGAGTCTCTCCATATATATCAGTTGATTGGAATATGTTATCTGTGAAATAACAGAGCTGGTCCACAGTAGATCGTCTCTGTCTAAAGCCATATTGCTTATCATTTAGCAGATGATTTTTCTCAAGGTGCTTTACAAAGTGATTGTTAAGAACTATTTCAAATATTTTACAGAGAGTAGTCGTGATGGCAATTGGTCTGTAATTTGATGGATTTGCGGTAGCTATTTTTTTGGGAATTGGTTGTACATTGGCTTCTTTCCAGGCGGCTGGGAAGGACGAGGTATGGAGACATACACGAAATAATTGATATATATTAACAGTCCAAGCACTGTAATGACACACAAACACCCACCACCCTATGAATGACTGTTGATATTTACAGTCCAAGCACTGTAATGGCAAACACAC
This sequence comes from Petrolisthes cinctipes, assembly GCA_033782935.1. Lineage (NCBI taxonomy): Eukaryota > Metazoa > Arthropoda > Malacostraca > Decapoda > Porcellanidae > Petrolisthes > Petrolisthes cinctipes. Next base: position 1,009,363 of record JAWQEG010000014.1, read on the forward strand.
CCACCAACCCGTGAATGACTGTTGATATTTACAGTACAAGCACTGTAATGTTACCGACACACCCCATGAATGACAGTTGATATTTACAGTCCAAGCACTGTAATGACACACACACACATCAACCCATGAATGACTGTTGGTATTTAAAGTCCAAGCACTGTAATGACACCCACACACCCAAAACCCAATGAATGACTGTTGATAATTACAATCCAAGCACTGTAATGACACAAACAACCCACCACCCCATGAATGACTGTTGATATTTACAGGCAAAGCACTGTAATGACACCCACACAACCACAACCCCATGAATGATGGTTAATATTTATAATCCAAGCACTGTAATATCACCCACACACCGACCACCCCATGAATGACTGTTGATATTTACAGTCCAATCACTGTAATGATACCCACACACCCACCTTCCCATGAATGACAGTTGATATTTCCAGTCCAAGCACTGTAATGACACCTACCACCCCATTAATGACTGTTGATATTTACAGTCCAAGCACTGTAATGACACCCACACATCCATCACCCCATGAATGACTGTTGATATTTACAGTCAAGGCACTGTAATGACACCCACCACCCCATAAATGACTTGATATTTACACTCCAAGCACTGTAATTACACCTGCACACACACCACCCCCAGAATGACTGTTGATATTTACAGTCCAATCACTGTAATGACACACACTCCCACCAACCTATGAATGACTTGATATTTACACTCCAAACTCTGTAATAGCACCCACACACACAATGAATGACAGTTGCTATTTACAGTCCAAGTACTGTAATGACTCCCAGACACCCATCACCCCATGAATGACTGTTGATATTTACAATCCAAGCACTGTAATGACACCCACACACCCACCACCCCATGAATGATTGTTGATATTTACAATCCAAGCACTGTATTGACACCCACACACTGACCACCCCATGATTGACTGTTAATATTTACACTCTAAGCACTGTAATGATACCCACACACCTACCAACCAATAAATGACTGTTGATATTTACATTACATGCACTGTAATGAGACCCACACACCAACCACCCCATGAATGACTGTTGATATTTACAATTCAAGCACTGTAATGACACTCACATACCATCCACCCCATGAATGACTGTTGATATTTACAGTCCAATTACTGTAATGACACCCACACACCCTCCACCCCAATAATGACCATTGATATTTATAGTCCAAGCACTGTAATGACACCCACACACCCACCACCCAATGAATACCTGTTGATATTTACAGTCCAAGCACTGTAATGACACCCACACACCACCCACCCCATAAATGACTGTTGATATTTACAGTCCAAGCATTGTAATGATACCCACACACCCACCACCCCATGAATGTCTGTTGATATTAACAGTCCGAACACTGTAATGACACCCACACACTTACCATCCCATGAATGACTGTTGATATTTGCAGTCCAAGCGCTGTAATGACATCCAAACACCCACCACCCTTTGAATGACTGTTGATATTTACAGTCCAAGCACTGTAATGATACTCACACACACAACATCCCATGAATGCATGTTGATATTTACAGTCTAAGCACTCTAATGACACCCACACACCTACCACCCCATAAATGATAGTTGATATTTATAGTCCAAGCACTGTAATGACACCCACACACCCACCACCACATTAACCCCTAAGAACCGCAATCAACCTACCGCTAAAGGAGCGTGAACCGCAAAAACAGGGGGATTTTTAAAGTTTCGTTTAGGTAAATATTGTTATTACAGATTTGTAGAGCTTGATTTTACACACCAGAATCTGTAAACTAAAATTGTCTAGGTCCACTGGTTTGCGTACAGCAGCACCATGAGTAATAAAGTAGTTACCCCTAAAAAACCCCTAAAATTAGAAAACGTGAGCGAGCGTATTTTCATTGCGTATATATGACGAGTGAACCATTTCCCTCTGACACCACTCATTGAAGGCCCAACCTAACCAGTGTTACCAATGAAGTGGCTGGATATAGCCCAAGCAGTTTTTTTTCTACCGGCTAAATATTACGTCAATCGGCTTCAAGGCCTAAATTCGCGGCGACGTGATATTTGGTCAATAAGCATTTAAGGGTTAATGACTGTTGATATTTAAAGTCCAAGCACTGTAATAACACCCACCACCCCATGAATGACTGTTGATATTTACAGTCCAAGCTTTGTAATGACACCCTCACACCCACCACCCCTTAAATGACTGTTGATATTTACAGTCCAAACACTGTAATGAAACCAACACACCGACCACCGCATCAATGACTCTTGATATTTACAGTACAAGCACTGTAATGACACCCACCACCCAATGAATGATGGTTGATATTTACACTCCAAACACTGTAATAACACCCACACACCCACGACCCCATGAATGACTGTTGATATGTACAGTCCAAGCACTGTAATGACACCCACCACCTCATAAATGACTGTTGATATTTTCAGTCAAAGCATTGTAATAACACCCACAGACTAACCAGCCCATGAATGACTGTTGATATTTACAGTCAAAGCACTGTAATGACACCAACACACCCACCATCTCATGAATGACTGTTGATATTTACAGTCCAAGCACTGTAATGACACCCACACACCCACCACCCCATGAATGACTGTTGATATATACAGTCCAAGCACTTTAATGACACCCACACACCCACCACCTCATGAATGACTGTTTATATTTACAGTCCAAGCACTGTAATGACACAAACCACCCCATGAATGACTGTTGATATTTACAATACAATCTCTATATTGACACCCACATACCCCATGATTGACTGTTGATATTTACTATCCACGCACTGTACTGACACCCACACACCCACCACCCCATGAATGACTTTTTGAAAAACAAATATCGATTTTTAGCATGTTTTCGGCTTATATTTTGAAAATATTCTAGCACTGAGTAGGTATGTACAGATCGCTTCTGGAACCCAAAAATATTGATTTTTCGGGTGTTTTGAGCCTGAATTTTAGATATCAAACCGGTACAGAAGATGCATGCACATATCGACTTTTTGCACCTAAAATTTCGATATTTAGCATGTTTTTTGCCTGTATTTTGAAAATATTCTAGCATTGAGTAGACATGTACAGATCGCTTCTGGGACCCAAAAATATCGAATTTTCTGGTGTTTTGAGCATGAATTTGGGATATAAACGAGTACAGAAGATGCATGCACATATCGACTTTGGGTACCTAAAATATCGAATTTCGGCATTTGATTGGCCTGTATTTTGAAAATATTCTATTGCTGAATATGCATGTATAGATCATTTCTGGGAACCAAAAATATCGAATTTTCGGGTATTTTGAGCCAGGATTTGTGATATAAACGGGTACAGAAAACGCATGCACATATCGACTTTGGGCACAAAAAATATCGATTTTTAGTATGCTTTGGGCCTATATTTTGAAATTATTCTAAGAGTGAGTAGACATGTACAGCTCGCTTCTGGGACCCAAAAATATCGAATTTTCGGGTGTTTTGAGCCTGAATTTGGAATATAAATAAGTACAAAATATGCATGCACATATCGACTTCTTGCAACTAAAATATCGAATTTCAGCATGTTTTGGGACTATATTTTGAAAGTATTCTAGCACTGAGTATGCATGTACAGATCGCTTCTGGGACCCAAAAATAACGAGTTTTTGGGTGTTTTTAGCCTGAATTTGAGATATAAACGGGTACAGAAAATGCATGCACATATCGATTTTGGGCACGTAAAATATCGATTTTCAACTTGTTTTGTGCCTGTAATTTGAAAACATTCTAGCACTGAGTAGGCATGTACAGATCGCTTCTTGGACCCAAAAATATCCAATTTTCGAGTGTTTTGAGCTTGAATTTGGGATATAAACGGGTACTGAAGATGCATGCACATATCAACTTTTTGCACCTTAAAATATCGATTTTACCCATGTTTTGGGTCTGTATCTTTAAAACAATTTAGCAAGGAGTAACCATGTACAGATCGCTTCTGGGACCCAAAAATATTGAATTTTCGGGTGTTTTGAGCCTGAATTTGAGATATAAACGGGTACAGAAGATGCATGCACATATTGACTTTGGGCACCTAAAATATCGATTTTCAGCATGTTTTGGGAGAGTATTTTGAAAATATTCTAACATTGAGTAGGCATGTACAGATCGCTTTTTGGACCCAAAAATATCGAATTTTCGGGTGTTTTGAGCCTGAATTTGGGATATAAACGGGTACAGAAGATTCATGCACATAATGACTTTGGGCACCTAAAATATCGATTTTTAGCATGTTTTGAGCCTACACTTTGAAAACATTCTAGCACTGGGTAGGCATGTACAGATCGCTTTTGGGACCCAAAAATATCGAACTTTCGGGTGTTTTGAGCCTGAATTTCAGATATAAACGGGTACTAGAGATGCATGTACACATCGACTTTTGGCACCTAAAATATCGATTTTGAGCATGTTATGGGTCTGTATCTTGAAAACATTCTAGCAAGGAGTAGGCATGTACAGATTGCTTCTAGGAACCAAAAATATCGAATTTTCGGGTGTCATGAGCCTGAATATGGGATATAAACGGGTACAGAAGATGCATGCACCTATTGACTTGGGCACTTAAAATATCGATTTTCAGCTTGTTCTGGGCCTGTATTTTGAAAATATTCTAGCACTGACTATGCATGTACAGATCGCATGTGGGACCCAAAAATATCGAATTTATGAGAGTTTTGAGCCTAAATTTGAGATATAAACGGTTACAGAAGATGCATGCACATATCGATTTTCGGCACCAAAAATATCGATTTTCAACTTGTTTTTGTGCATGTAATTTAAAAATTGTCTAACATTGAGTAGGCATGTGCAGATCGCTTCTGGGACCCAAAAATATCGAATTTTCAGGTGTTTTGAGAATGAATTTGGGAAATAAACGGGTACAGAAGATTTATGCACCTATTGACTTTGGACACCAAAAATACAGATTTTTAGCATGTTTTGAGCCTATATTTTGAAAACATTCTAGTATTGAGTAGGCATGTACAGATTGCTTCTGGGGCCCAAAAATATCGAATTTTTGGGTGATTTGAGCCTGAATTTGGGATGTAAACGGGTATAGAAGATACCTACACATATTGACTTGGGCACATAAAATATCGATTTTCAGCTTGTTTTGGGCCTGATTTTGAAAATATTCTAGCACTGACTATGCATGTACAGATCGCTTCTTTGACCCAAAAAATCAAATTTTCGGGTGTTTTGAGCCTGAATTTGGGATATAAACGGGTACAGAAGATTCATGCACCTATTGACTTTGGACACCAAAAATACAGATTTTTAGCATGTTTTGAGCCTATATTTTGAAAACATTCTAGTATTGAGTAGGCATGTACAGATTGTTTCTGGGGCCCAAAAATATCGAATTTTTGGGTGATTTGAGCCTGAATTTGGGATGTAAACGGGTACAGAAGATACCTACACATATTGACTTTGGGCACCTAAAATATCGATTTTCAGCATGTTTTGGGATAGTATTTTGAAAATATTCTAACTTTGAGTAGGCATGTACAGATCGCTTCTGGGACCCCAAAATATCGAATTTTCGGGAGTTTTGGGCCTGAATTTGAGATATCGACTTTGGGCACCTAAAATATCGATTTTTAGCATGTTATGGGTCTGTATCTTTAAAACATTCTAGCAAGGAGTAGGCATGTACAGATCGCTTCTAGGACCCAAAAATATCGAATTTTCGGGTGTCATGAGCCTGAATATGGGATATAAACGGGTACAGAAGATGCATGCACCTATTAACTTGGGCACTTAAAATATCGTTTTTCAGCTTGTTCTGGGCCAGTATTTTGAAAATATTCTAGCACTGACTATGCATGTACAGATCGCATCTGGGACCCAAAAATATCGAATTTTTGAGAGTTTTGAGCCTAAATTTGAGATATAAGCGGTTACAGAAGATGCATGCACATATCGATTTTGGGCACCTAAAATATCAATTTTCAACTTATTTTTGTGCATGTAATTTAAAAATTGTCTAACATTGAGTAGGCATGTGCAGATCGCTTCTGGGACCCAAAAATATCGAATTTTCAGGTGTTTTGAGAATGAATTTGGGATATCGACTTTGGGCACCTAAAATATCGATTTTTAACATGTTTTGAGCCTATATTTTGAAAACATTCTAGCACTGAGTAGGCATGTACAGATCGCTTCTGGGACCCAAAAATATCGAATTTTTGGGTGTTTTGAGGTTGAATTTGGGATTTAAACGGGTGCACAAGATGCATACACATATTGAATTTTGGCACCTAATATATTAATTTTCAACATGTTTTGGGCCTGTATCTTAGTAGGCATGTACAGATCGCTTCTGGGACCCAAAAATATCGAATTTTCGGGTGTTTGTAGCCTGAATTTGGCATATAAACGGGTACAGAAGATAAATGCACATATCGACTTTGGACACTTAAAATACCAATTTTTAGCATGTTTTGAGCCTATATTTTGAAAACATTCTAGCACTGAGTAGGCATGTACGGATCGCTTCTGGGACCTCAAAATATCGAATTTTTGGGTGTTTGTAGCCTGAATTTGAGATACAAACGGGTACAGAAGATGCATGCACATATCGACTTTTGGGAACCTAAAAGATCGATTTTCAGTATGTTTCGGGCCTGTATCTGAATAGGCATGTACAGATCGCTTCTGGGACCCTAAAATATCGAATTTTCGGGTGTTTGTAACCTGAATTTGTGATGTAAACGGGTACAGAAGATGCATTTACATATCGACTTTTGGGCACCTAAAAGATCGATTTTCAGTATGTTTTGGGACCTGTATTTTGAAAATACTCTACACGGAGTAGGCATTTACAGATAGCTTCTGGGACCCAAAAATATCGAATTTTCGGGTGTTTTGGGCCTGAATTTGAGATATCGACTTTGGGCACCTAAAATATCGATTTTTAGCATGTTTTGGGACTATATTTTGAAAATATTCTAGCACTGAGTAGGCAGGTACAGATCGCTTTTGGGACCCCAAAATGTCGAATTTTCGGGTGTTTTGAGCCTGAATTTGAGATATAAACGGGTGCAGAAGATGCATACACATATTGACTTTGGACACCTAAAATATCGATTTTCAGCATGTTTTTGGCCTGTATCCGAGTAGGCATGTACAGATCGCTTTTGGGACTCCAAAATATCGAATTTTTGGGTGTTTGTAGCCTGAATTTGAGATATAAACGGGTACAGAAGATGCATTCACATATTGACTTTGTGCACCTAAAATATCGATTTTCAGCATGTTTTGGGCCTGTAATTTGTAAATACTCTAACACGGAAAAGGCATATACAGATCGCTTCTGGGACCCCAAAATATCGAATTTTCGGGTGTTTTGAGCCTGAATTTGAGATATAAACGGGTACTGAAGATGCATGTACATATCGACTTTTAGGCACCTAAAATATTGATTTTGAACATGTTTTGAGTCTGCATCATGAAAACATTCTAACTAGGAGTAGGCATGTACAGATCGCTTGTAGGACCCAAAAATACAGATTTTTAGGGTGTTTTGAGCCTGAATTTGAGATATAAACGGGTACAGAAGATGAATGCACATATCGACTTTGGACACTTAAAATACCGATTTTTAGCATGTTTTGAGCCTATATTTTGAAAACATTCTAGCACTGAGCAGGCATGTACGGATCGCTTCTGGGACCTCAAAATATCGAATTTTTGGGTGTTTGTAGCCTGAATTTGAGATATAAACGGGTACAGGAGATGCATGCACATATCGACTTTTGGGCACTCAAAAAATCGATTTTTAGTATGTTTTGGGCCTGTATCTGAATAGGCATGTACAGATCGCTTCTGGGACCCTAAAATATAGAATTTTCGGGTGTTTGTAACCTGAATTTGTGATATAAACGGGTACAGAAGATGCATTCACATATCGACTTTTGGGCACCTAAAAGATCGATTTTTAGTATGTTTTGGGCCTGTATTTTGAAAATACTCTACATGGAGTAGGCATTTACAGATAGCTTCTGGGACCCTAAAATATCGAATTTTTAGGTGTTTTGGGCCTGAATTTGACATATCGACTTTGGGCACCTATAATATCGATTTTTAGCATGTTTTGGGACTATATTTTGAAAATATTCTAGCACTGAATAGGCAGGTACAGATCGCTTCTAGGACCCCAAAATATCGAATTTTCGGGTGTTTTGAGCCTGAATTTGAGATATAAACGGGTACAGAAGATGCATGCACATATTGACTTTGGGCACCTAAAATATCAATTTTCAGCATGTTTTGAGCCTGTATTTTGAAAATACTCTAACACAGAGAAGGCATGTACAGATCGCTTCTGGGACCCCAAAATATCAAATTTTCGGGTGTTTTGATCCTGACTTTGTGATATAAACGGTTGCAGATGATGCATCCACATATTGACTTTTAGCACCTAATTTATCGATTTTCATTATGTTTTGGGCCTGTATCTAAATAGGCATGTACAGATCGCTTCTGGGACCCCAAAATATCGAATTTTCGGGTGTATGTAGCCTGAATTTGAGATATAAACGGGTACAGAAGATGCATTCAAGTATCGACTTATGGGCACCTAAAAGATTGATTTTCAGTATGTTTTGGGCCTGTATGTTGAAAATACTCTTACACAGAGTAGGCATTTACATATAGCTTCTGGGACCCTAAAATATCGAATTTTCGGGTGTTTTTGGGCCTGAATTTGAGATATCGACTTTGGGCACCTAAAATATCGATTTTTAGCAAGTTTTGGGACTATATTTTGTAAATATTCTAGCACTGAGTAGGCAGGTACAGATCGCTTCTGGGACCTCAAAATATCGAATTTTCGGGTGTTCTGAGCCTGAATTTGAGATATAAACGGGAACTGAAGATGCATGAACATACCGACTTTTGGGCACCTAAAATATCGATTTTGAGCATGTTTTTGTTCTGTATCTTGAAAACATTCTAACTTGGAGTAGGCATGCACAGATCTCTTCTAGGACCCAAAAATACCGAATTTTCGGGTATTTTGAGCCTGAATTTGGGATATAAACGGGTGCAGAAGATGCATACACATATTGACTTTGGGTTCCTAAAATATCGATTTTCAGCATGTATTTGGCCTGTATCTGAGTAGGCATGTACAGTTCGCTTTTGGGACTCCAAAATATCGAATTTTCGGGTGTTTTAAACCTGAATTTGAGATATAAACGGGTACTGAAGATGCATGCACATATCGACTTTTGGGCATCTAAAATATCGATTTTGAGTATGTTTTGGGTCTGTATCTTGAAAACATTCTAACTAGGAGTAGGCATGTACAGATCGCTTCTGGGACCCAAAAATATAGAATCTTCGGATGTTTTGAGGTTGAATTTGGGATATAAACGGGTGCAGAAGATGCATACACATTTTGACTTTGGGCACTTAAAATATCGATTTTCAGCATCTTTTGGGCCTGAATCTGAGTAAGCATGTACAGATCGCTTCTGGGACCCAAAAATATTGTATTTTCGTGTGTTTTGAGGTTAATTTTGAGATATAAACGGGTCCAGAAGATGCATGCACATATTGACTTTGGGCACCTAAAATATCGATTTTCAGCATGTTTTGGGCCTGTATTTTGAAAATACTCTAACACGGAGTAGGCATGTACAGATCGCTTCTTGGATCCCAAAATATCGAATTTTTCGGGTGCTATAACCCTGAATTTGAGATATAAACGGGTACTGAAGATGCATGCACATATCGACTTTGGACACTTAAAATGTCGATTTTTAGCATGTTTTGAGCCTATATTTTGAAAACATTTTAGCACTGAGTAGGCATGTACAGATCGTTTCTGGGACCCAAAAACATCGAATTTTCGGGTGTTCTGAGTTTGAATTTGTGATATAAACGGTTGCAGAAGATGCATACACATATTGACTTTGGGCACCTAATATATCGATTTTCAGCATGTTTTGGGCCTGTATCTGAATACGCATGTACAGATCGCTTCGGGGACCCCAAAATATCGAATTTTCGGGTATTTGTAGCCTGATTTTGAGATATAAACGGGTACAGAAGATGCATGCACATATCGACTTTTGGGCACCTAAAAGATCGATTTTCAGTATGTTTTGGGCCTGTACTTTGAAAACATTCTAGCACTGAGTAGGCATGTACAGTTTGCTTCTGGGACCCCAAAATATCGGATTTTCGGGTGTTTGTAGCCTGAATTTGAGATATAAACGGGTACAGAAGATTGATGCACATTTCGACATTTGGGCACCTAAAAGATCGATTTTCAGTATGTTTTGGGACTATATTTTGAAACTACTCTAACATGGAGTAGGCATTTACAGATAGCTTCTGGGACCCCAAAATATCGAATTTTCGGGTGTTTTGGGTCTGAATTTGAGATATCGACATTGGGCACCTAAATTATCGATTTTTAGTATGTTTTGGGACTATATTTTGAAAATATTCTAGCACTGAGTAGGCATGTACAGATCGCTTTTGGGACCCCAAAATATCGAATTTTCGAGTGTTTTGAGCCTGAATTTGAGATATAAACAGGTACTGAAGATGCATGCACATATCGACTTTTGGGCACCTAAAATATCGATTTTGAGCATGTTTTGGGTCTGTATCTTGAAAACATTCTAACTAGGAATAGGCATGTACAGATCGCTTCTTGGACGCTAAAATACCGTATTTTAGAGTGTTTTTAGCCTGAGTTTGAGATATAAACGGGTTCAGAAGATGCATGCACATATCGACTTTGGACACTTAAAATATCGATTTTTAGCATGTTTTAGGCCTATATTTTGAAAACATTCTAGCACTGAGTAGGCATGTACAGATCGCCTCTGGGGCCCAAAAATATCGATTTTTCGGGTGTTTTGAGGTTGAATTTGTGATATAAACGGGAGCAGAAGATGCATACACATATTGACTTTGGGCACCTAAAATATCGATTTTTAGCATGTTTTGGGCCTTTATTTTGAAATACTCTAACACGGAGTAGGCATGTACAGATCACTTCTGGGACCTCAAAATATCGAATTTTCGGGTGTTTTGAGCCTGAATTTGAGATATAAATGGGTACTGAAGATGCATTCACATATCGACTTTTGGACACCTATAATATCGATTTTGAGCAAGTTTTGGGTCTGTATCTTGAAAACATTCGAACTAGGAGTAGGCATATACAGATCGCTTTTAGGACCCAAAAATACCGAATTTTCGGGTGTTTTTAGCCTGAATTTGAGATATAAACGGGTACAGAAGATGCCTGCACATATCGACTTTGGACACTGAAAATATCGATTTTTATCATGTTTTGTGCCTGTATTTTGAAAATACTCTAACACGGAGAAGGAATTTACAGATATCTTCTGCGACCCCAAAATATTGAATTTTCGGGTGTTTTTAGGCCTGAATTTGAGATATCGACTTTGGGCACCTATAATATCGATTTTTAGCATGTTTTTGGAATACATTTTGAAAATATTCTAGCACTGAGTAGGCATGTACAGATTGCTTCTGGGACCTCAAATTTTTCGAATTTTCAGGTGTTTTGAGCCTGAATTTGAGATATAAACGGGTACTGAAGAGTTATGAACTAATCGACTTTTTGGCACCTAAAATATCGATTTTGAGCATGTTTTGGGTCAGTATCTTAAAAACATTATAACTAGGAGTAGGCATGTACAGATCGCTTATGGGACACCAAAATACCGAATTTTCGGGTCTTTTGAGCCTGAATTTAAGATATAAACTGGTACAGATGATCCATGCACATATCGACTTTGGACAATTAAAATATCGATTTTTAACATGTTTTGAGCCTTTTTTATTAAAACGTTCTAGCACTGTTTAGGCATGTACAGATCGCTTCTGGGACCCAAAAATATCGAATTTTCGGGTGTTTTGAGGTCGAATTTGGGATATAAACGGGTAAAGTAGATACATGCACATATTGACTTTGGGCACCTAAAATATCGATTTTCAGCATGTTTTTGGCCTGTATTTTGAAAATACTCTAACACGGAGTAGGCATGTACAGATCGCTTCTGGGACCCCAAAATATCGAATTTTCGGGTGTTTTGGGCCTGAATTTGAGATATCAACTTTGGGCACCTAAAATATCGATTTTTAGCATGTTTTGGGCCTATATTATGAAAACATTCTAGCACAGAGTAGGCATGTACAGATTGCTTCTGGGACCCAAAAATATCGAATTTTCGGGTGTTTTGAGGTTGAATTTGGGATATAAACGGGTGCAGAAGATGCATCCGCATTTTGACTTTGGGCACCTAAAATACCGAATTTTCAGGTGTTTTAATCCCGAATTTGAGATATAAACGGGTACAGAAGATGCATGCACATTTTGACTTTGGGCACCTAAAATATCGATTTTTAGCATGTTTTGAGCCTATATTTTGAAAAAATTCTAGCACAGAGTAGGCATGTACAGATCGCTTCTGGGACCCAAAAATATCGAATTTTCGGGTGTTCTGAGGTTTAATTTGTGATATTAACGGTTGCAGAAGATGCATACACATATTGACTTTGGGCACCTAATATATCGATGTTCAGCATGTTTTGGGCCTGTATCTGAATAGGCATGTACAGATCGCTTCTTGGACCTCAAAATATCGAATTTTCGGGTGTTTGTAGCCTGAATTTGAAATATAAACGGGTACTGAAGATGCATGAACATATCGACTTTTTGGCACGTAAAATATCGATTTTGAGCATGATTTGGGTCTGTATCTTGAAAACATTCTAACTAGGAGTTGGCATGTACAGATCACTTGTAGGACCCAAAAATACCGAATTTTCGGGTGTTTTGAGCCTGAATTTTAGATATAAACGGGTATAGAAGATGCATGCACATATCGACTTTGGACACCTAAAATATTGATTTTTAGCATGTTTTGAGCCTATGTTTTGAAAACATTCTAGCACTGAGTAGGCATGTACAGATTGCTTCTGGGACCGCAAAATATCGAATTTTCGGGTGTTTGTAGCGTGAATTTGAGATATAAACGGGTTCAGAAGATGCATGCACATATCGACTTGTGTGCACCTAAAAGATCTATTTTCAGTATGTTTTGGGCCTGTATTTATTAAAATACTCTAACACGGAGTAGGCATGTACAGATCGCTTTTGGGACCCCAAAATATCGAATTTTCGGGTGTTTTGGGCCTGAATTTGAGATATCGACTTTGGGCACCTAAGATATCGATTTTTAACATGTTTTGGGCCTATATTTTGAAAGTATTCTAGCACTGAGTAGGCATGTACAGATCGCTTCTGGGACCCCAAAATATCGAATTTTCGTGTGTTTTGAGGTTGAATTTGAGATATAAACGGGTACAGAAGATGCATGCACATATTGACTTTGGGCACCTAAAATATCTATTTTTAGCATGTTTTTGGCCTGTATGTTGAAAATACTCTTACACGGAGTAGGCATGTACAGATCGCTTCTGGAACCCCAAAATCTCGAAATTTTCGGGTTTTTTAACCCTGAATTTAAGATATAAACGGGTACTGAAGATGCATGCACATATCGACTTTTGGGCACCTAAAATATCGATTTTGAGCATGTTTTGGGTCTGTATCTTGAAAACATTCTAGCACAGGGTAGGCATGTACAGATCGCTCCTGGGACCCAAACATATCGACTTTGAACACTTAAAATATCGATTTTTAGCATATTTTAAGCCTATATTTTGAAAACATTCTAGCACAGATTAGGCATGTACGGATCGCTTCTGGGACCCCAAAATATCGAATTTTCGGGTGTTTTGAGCCTTAATTTGAGATATAAACAGGTACTGAAGATGCATGCACATATCGACTTTTGGGCACCTAAAATATCGATTTTGTGCATGTTTTAGGTCTGCATATTGAAAACATTCTAACTAGGTGTAGGCATGTACAGATCGCTTCTAGGACCCAAAAATACCGTATTTTAGGGTGTTTTGAGCCTGAGTTTGAGATATAAACGGGTACAGAAGATGCATGCACATATCGACTTTGGACACTTAAAATATCGATTTTTAGCATGTTTTAGGCCTGTATTTTGAAATACTCTAACACGGAGTAGGCATGTACAGATCACTTCTGGGACCTCAGAATATCGAATTTTTGGGTGTTTTGAGCCTGAATTTGAGATATAAACGGGTACTGAAGATGGATGCACATATCGACTTTTGGAATCCTAAAATATCGATTTTGAGCAAGTTTTGGGTCTGTATCTTGAAAACATTCGAACTAGGAGTAGGCATGTACAGATCGCTTTTAGGACCTAAAATACCGAATTTTCGGGTTTTTTTGAGCCTGAATTTGAGATATAAACGGGTATAGAAGATGCATGCACATATTGACTTTGGACACTTAAAATATAGATTTTTAGCATGTTTTTAGCCTATACTATGAAAACATTCTAGCACAGAGTAGGCATGTACAGATCGCTTCTGGCACCCCAAAATATCGAATTTTGTGTGTTTTGAGGTTGAATTTGAGATATAAACGAGTACAGAAGATGCATGCACATATTGACTTTGGGCACCTAAAAGATCGATTTTCAGCATGTTTTGGGCCTGTATGTTGACAATACTCTAACACGGAGTAGGTATGTATAGATCGCTTCTGGGACCCAAAAATATCGAATTTTCGGATGTTCTGAGGTTTAATTTGTGATATTAACGGTTGCAGAAGATGCATACACATATTGACTTTGGGCACCTAATATATCGATGTTCAGCATGTTTTGGGCCTGTATCTGAATAGGCATGTACAGATCGCTTCATGGACCTCAAAATATCGAATTTTCGGGTGTTTGTAGCCTGAATTTGAGATATAAACGGGTACTGAAATTGAATGAACATATCGACTTTTTGGCAAGTAAAATATCGATTTTGAGCATGATTTGGGTCTGTATCTTGAAAACATTCTAACTAGGAGTAGGCATGCACAGATCGCTTGTAGGACCCAAAAATACCGAATTTTCGGGTGTTTTGAGCCTGAATTTGAGATATAAACGGGTATAGAAGATGCATGCACATATCGACTTTGGACACCTAAAATATTGATTTTTAGCATGTTTTGAGCCTATGTTTTGAAAACATTCTAGCACTGAGTAGGCATGTACAGATTGCTTCTGGGAACCCAAAATATCGAATTTTTGGGTGTTTGTAGCGTGAATTTGAGATATAAACGGGTACAGAAGATGCATGCACATATCGACTTGTGTGCACCTAAAAGATCTATTTTCAGTATGTTTTGGGCCTGTATTTATTAAAATACTCTAACACGGAGTAGGCATGTACAGATCGCTTTTGGGACCCCAAAATATCGAATTTTCGGGTGTTTTGGGCCTGAATTTGAGATATCTACTTTGGGCACCTAAGATATCGATTTTTAACATGTTTTGGCCCTATATTTTGAAAGTATTCTAGCACTGGGTAGGCATGTACAGATCGCTTCTGGGACTCCAAAATATCGTATTTTCGTGTGTTTTGAGGTTGAATTTGAGATATAAACGGGTACAGAAGATGCATGCACATATTGACTTTGGGCACCTAAAATATCGATTTTTAGCATGTTTTTGGCCTGTATGTTGAAAATACTCTAACACGGAGTAGGCATGTACAGATCGCTTCTGGAACCCCAAAATATCGAAATTTTCGGGTTTTTTAACCCTGAATATGAGATATAAACGGGTACTGAAGATGCATGCACATATCGACTTTTGGGCACCTAAAATATCGATTTTGAGCATGTTTTGGGTTTGTATCTTGAGAACATTCTAGCACAGGGTAGGCATGTACAGATCGCTTCTGGGACCCAAAAATATCGACTTTGAAAACTTAAAATATCGATTTTTAGCATTTTTTGAGCCTATATTTTGAAAACATTCTAGCACAGATTAGGCATGTACGGATCGCTTCTGGGACCCCAAAATATCGAATTTTCGGGTGTTTTGAGCCTTAATTTGAGATATAAACAGGTACTGAAGATGCATGCACATATCGACTTTTGGGCACCTAAAATATCGATTTTGTGCATGTTTTAGGTCTGCATATTGAAAACATTCTAACTAGGAGTAAGCATGTACAGATCGCTTCTAGGACCCAAAAATACCGTATTTTAGGGTGTTTTGAGCCTGAGTTTGAGATATAAACGGGTACAGAAGATGCATCCACATATCGACTTTGGACACTTAAAATATCGATTTTGAGCATGTTTTAGGTCTGCATATTGAAAACATTCTAACTAGGAGTAGGCATGTACAGATCACTTCTGGGACCTCAAAATATCGAATTTTCGGGTGTTTTGAGCCTGAATTTGAGATATAAACGGGTACTGAAGATGGATGCACATATCGACTTTTGGACACCTAAAATATCGATTTTGAGCAAGTTTTGGGTCTGTATTTTGAAAACATTCGAACTAGGAGTAGGCATGTACAGATCGCTTTTAGGACCTAAAATACCGAATTTTCGTGTGTTTTGAGCCTGATTTTGAGATATAAACGGGTACAGAAGATGCATGCACATATCGACTTTGTACACTTAAAATATAGATTTTTAAAATGTTTTTACCCTATATTATGAAAACATTCTAGCACAGAGTAGGCATGTACAGATCGCTTCTGGGACCCAAAAATATCGAATTTTCGGGTGTTTTGGGCTTGAATTTGAGATATCGATTTTGGGCACCTAATATATCGATTTTTAGCATGTTTTGGGCCTATATTTTGTAAATATTCTAGCACTGAGTAGGCATGTACAGATCGCTTCTGGGACCCCAAATTATCGAATTTTTGTGTGTTTTGAGGTTGAATTTAAGATATAAACGGGTACAGAAGATGCATGCACATATTGACTTTGGGCACCTAAAATATCGATTTTCAGCATGTTTTGGGCCTGTATGTTGAAAATACTCTAACACGGAGTAGGCATGTGCAGATCGCTTCTGGAACCCCAAAATATCGAAATTTTCGGTTTTTTTAACTCTGAATTTGAGATATAAACGGGTACTGAAGATGCATGCACATATCGACTTTTGGGCTCCTAAAATATTGATTTTGAGCATGTTTTGGGTCTGTATCTTGAAAACATTCTAACTAGGAGTAGGCATGTACAGATCGCTTTTAAAACCCAAAAATACCGAATTTTCGGGAGTTCTGAGCCTGAATTTGAGATATAAACGGGTACAGAAGATGCATACACATATAGACTTTGGACACTTAAAATATAGATTTTTAGCATGTTTCGAGCCTATATTATGAAAACATTCTAGCACAGAGTAGGCATGTACAGATCGCTTCTGGGACCCAAAAATATCGAATTTTCGGGTGTTTTGAGGTTGAATTTGGGATATAAACGGGCGCAGAAGATACATCCACATTTTGACTTTGGGCACCTAAAATATCGATTTTCAGCATGTTTTGGGCCTGTATCTGAGTAGGCATGTACAGATCGCTTTTGAAACCCCAAAATACCGAATTTTCGGGTGTTTTGAGCCTGAATTTGAGATATAAACGGGTACAGAAGATGCATGCACATATTGACTTTGGACACTTAAAATATAGATTTTTAGCATGTTTTTAGCCTATACTATGAAAACATTCTAGCACAGAGTAGGCATGTACAGATCGCTTCTGGCACCCCAAAATATCGAATTTTGTGTGTTTTGAGGTTGAATTTGAGATATAAACGAGTACAGAAGATGCATGCACATATTGACTTTGGGCACCTAAAAGATCGATTTTCAGCATGTTTTGGGCCTGTATGTTGACAATACTCTAACACGGAGTAGGTATGTATAGATCGCTTCTGGGACCCAAAAATATCGAATTTTCGGATGTTCTGAGGTTTAATTTGTGATATTAACGGTTGCAGAAGATGCATACACATATTGACTTTGGGCACCTAATATATCGATGTTCAGCATGTTTTGGGCCTGTATCTGAATAGGCATGTACAGATCGCTTCATGGACCTCAAAATATCGAATTTTCGGGTGTTTGTAGCCTGAATTTGAGATATAAACGGGTACTGAAATTGAATGAACATATCGACTTTTTGGCAAGTAAAATATCGATTTTGAGCATGATTTGGGTCTGTATCTTGAAAACATTCTAACTAGGAGTAGGCATGCACAGATCGCTTGTAGGACCCAAAAATACCGAATTTTCGGGTGTTTTGAGCCTGATTTTGAGATATAAACGGGTATAGAAGATGCATGCACATATCGACTTTGGACACCTAAAATATTGATTTTTAGCATGTTTTGAGCCTATGTTTTGAAAACATTCTAGCACTGAGTAGGCATGTACAGATTGCTTCTGGGAACCCAAAATATCGAATTTTTGGGTGTTTGTAGCGTGAATTTGAGATATAAACGGGTACAGAAGATGCATGCACATATCGACTTGTGTGCACCTAAAAGATCTATTTTCAGTATGTTTTGGGCCTGTATTTATTAAAATACTCTAACACGGAGTAGGCATGTACAGATCGCTTTTGGGACCCCAAAATATCGAATTTTCGGGTGTTTTGGGCCTGAATTTGAGATATCTACTTTGGGCACCTAAGATATCGATTTTTAACATGTTTTGGCCCTATATTTTGAAAGTATTCTAGCACTGGGTAGGCATGTACAGATCGCTTCTGGGACTCCAAAATATCGTATTTTCGTGTGTTTTGAGGTTGAATTTGAGATATAAACGGGTACAGAAGATGCATGCACATATTGACTTTGGGCACCTAAAATATCGATTTTTAGCATGTTTTTGGCCTGTATGTTGAAAATACTCTAACACGGAGTAGGCATGTACAGATCGCTTCTGGAACCCCAAAATATCGAAATTTTCGGGTTTTTTAACCCTGAATATGAGATATAAACGGGTACTGAAGATGCATGCACATATCGACTTTTGGGCACCTAAAATATCGATTTTGAGCATGTTTTGGGTTTGTATCTTGAGAACATTCTAGCACAGGGTAGGCATGTACAGATCGCTTCTGGGACCCAAAAATATCGACTTTGAAAATTTAAAATATCGATTTTTAGCATTTTTTGAGCCTATATTTTGAAAACATTCTAGCACAGATTAGGCATGTACGGATCGCTTCTGGGACCCCAAAATATCGAATTTTCGGGTGTTTTGAGCCTTAATTTGAGATATAAACAGGTACTGAAGATGCATGCACATATCGACTTTTGGGCACCTAAAATATCGATTTTGTGCATGTTTTAGGTCTGCATATTGAAAACATTCTAACTAGGAGTAAGCATGTACAGATCGCTTCTAGGACCCAAAAATACCGTATTTTAGGGTGTTTTGAGCCTGAGTTTGAGATATAAACGGGTACAGAAGATGCATCCACATATCGGCTTTGGACACTTAAAATATCGATTTTGAGCATGTTTTAGGTCTGCATATTGAAAACATTCTAACTAGGAGTAGGCATGTACAGATCACTTCTGGGACCTCAAAATATCGAATTTTCGGGTGTTTTGAGCCTGAATTTGAGATATAAACGGGTACTGAAGATGGATGCACATATCGACTTTTGGACACCTAAAATATCGATTTTGAGCAAGTTTTGGGTCTGTATTTTGAAAACATTCGAACTAGGAGTAGGCATGTACAGATCGCTTTTAGGACCTAAAATACCGAATTTTCGTGTGTTTTGAGCCTGATTTTGAGATATAAACGGGTACAGAAGATGCATGCACATATCGACTTTGTACACTTAAAATATAGATTTTTAGCATGTTTTTAGCCTATATTATGAAAACATTCTAGCACAGAGTAGGCATGTACAGATCGCTTCTGGGACCCAAAAATATCGAATTTTCGGGTGTTTTGGGCTTGAATTTGAGATATCGTTTTTGGGCACCTAAGATATCGATTTTTAGCATGTTTTGGGCCTATATTTTGTAAATATTCTAGCACTGAGTAGGCATGTACAGATCGCTTCTGGGACCCCAAATTATCGAATTTTTGTGTGTTTTGAGGTTGAATTTAAGATATAAACGGGTACAGAAGATGCATGCACATATTGACTTTGGGCACCTAAAATATCGATTTTCAGCATGTTTTGGGCCTGTATGTTGAAAACATTCTAACTAGGAGTAGGCATGTACAGATCGCTTTTAAAACCCAAAAATACCGAATTTTCGGGAGTTCTGAGCCTGAATTTGAGATATAAACGGGTACAGAAGATGCATACACATATAGACTTTGGACACTTAAAATATAGATTTTTAGCATGTTTCGAGCCTATATTATGAAAACATTCTAGCACAGAGTAGGCATGTACAGATCGCTTCTGGGACCCAAAAATATCGAATTTTCGGGTGTTTTGAGGTTGAATTTGGGATATAAACGGGCGCAGAAGATACATCCACATTTTGACTTTGGGCACCTAAAATATCGATTTTCAGCATGTTTTGGGCCTGTATCTGAGTAGGCATGTACAGATCGCTTTTGAAACCCCAAAATATCGAATTTTTGTGTGTTTAGATCATCAATTTAATATATAAACGGGTACAGAAGATGCATGCACATATCGACTTTTGTGCACCAAAAAGATAGATTTTCAGTATGTTTTGGGCCTGTATTTTGAAAATACTCTAACACAGAGTAGGCATGTACAGATCGCTTTTGGGACCCTAAAATATTGAATTTTCGGGTGTTTTCGGCCTGAATTTGAGATATCGATTTTGGGCACCTAAAATATCGATTTTTAGCATGTTTTGGGCCTATATTTTGAAAATATTCTAGCACTGAGTAGGCATGTACAGATCGCTTCTGGGACCCAAAAATATCGAATTTTCGGGTGTTCTGAGGTTGAATTTGTGATATAAACGGTTGCAGAAGATGCATACACATATTGACTTTGGGCACCTAATATATCCATTTTTAGCATGCTTTGGGCCAGTATCTAAAAAGGCATGTACAGATCGCTTCTGAGACCCCAAAATATCGAATTTTCGGGTGTTTTTGGCCTGAATTTGAGATATCGACTTTGGGCACCAAAAATATCGATTTTTAGCATGTTTTGGGATTATATTTTGAAAATATTCTAGCACTGAGTAGGCATGTACAGATCGCTTCTGGGACCCAAAAATATCGAATTTTTGGGTGTTCTGAGGTTGAATTTGTAATATTAACGGTTGCAGAAGATGCATACACATATTGACTTTGGGCATCTAATATATCAATTTTCAGCATGTTTTGGGCCTGGATCTGAATAGGCATGTACAGATCGCTTCTGGGACTTCAAAATATCGAATTTTCGGGTGTTTGTAGCCTGAATTTAAGATATAAACGGGTACTGAAGATGCATGAACATATCGACTTTTTGGCACCTAAAATATCGATTTTGAGCATGATTTGGGTCTGTATCTTGAAAACATTTTAACTAGGAGTAGGCATGTACAGATCGCTTGTAGGACCCAAAAAAACCGAATTTTCGGGTGTTTTGAGCCTGAATTTGAGATATAAACGGGTACAGAAGATGCATGCACATATTGACTTTTGGCACCTAAAATATCGATTTTCAGCATGTTTTGGGCCTGTATTTTGAAAATACTCTAACACGGAGTAGGCATGTACAGATCGCTTCTGGGACCCCAAAATATCGAATTTTCGGGTGTTTTAACCCTGAATTTGAGATATAAACGGGTACTGAAGATGCATGCACATATCGACTTTTGGGCACCTAAAATATCGATTTTGAGCATGTATTGGTCTGTATCTTGAAAACATTCTAACTAGGAGTAGGCATGTACAGATCGCTTCTAGGACCCAAAAATACCGAATTTTCGTGTATTTTGATCCCGAATTTGAGATATAAACGGGTACAGAAGATGCATGCACATATCGACTTTGGATACTTAAAATATCGATTTGTAGTATGTTTTGAGCCTATATTTTGAAAAAATTCTAGCACTGAGTAGGCATGTACAGATCGTTTCTGGGACCCCAAAATATCGAATTTTCGGGTGTTCTGAGGTTGAATTTGTGATATAAACGGTTGCAGAAGATGCATACACAGATTGACTTTGGGCACCTAAAATATCGATTTTGAGCATGATTTGGGTTTGTATCTTGAAAACATTCGAACTAGGAGTAGGCATGTACAGATTGCTTGTAGGACCCAAAAAATACCGAATTTTCGGGTGTTTTGAGCCTGAATTTGAGATATAAACGGGTACTGAAGATGCATGAACATATCGAATTTTTTGCACCAAAAATATCGATTTTTAGCATGTTTTGGGCCTGTATCTGAGTAGGCATGTACAGATCGCTTCTGGGACCCTAAAATATCGAATTTTCGTGTGTTTTGAGGTTGCATTTGAGATATAAACGGGTACAGAAAATGCATACACATAATTATTGACTTTGGGCACCTAAAATATCGATTTTCAGCATGTTTTGGGCCTGTATTTTGAAAATACTCTAACACGGAGTAGGCATGTACAGACTGCTTCTAGGACCCAAAAATATCGAATTTTCTTGTGTTTTAACCCTGAATTTGAGATATAAACGGGTACTGAAGATGCATGCACATATCGACTTTTGGGCACCTAAAATATCGATTATGAGCATGTATTGGGTCTGTATCTTGAAAACATTCGAACTAGAAGTAGGCATGTACAGATCGCTTCTGGGACCCCAAAATACCGAATTTTTGGGTGTTTTGAGCCTGATTTTGAGATATAAACGGGTACAGAAGATGCATGCACATATCGACTTTGGACACTTAAAATATCGATTTTTAGCATGTTTTGAGTGTTTATTTTGAAAACATTCTAGCACTGAGTAGGCATGTACAGTTGGCGGCAAAAGTCCTGTCGCTTCACTTGCTTCACCGAGGCACGCAATGTTCGAAGACTCGAGATTATTAGGTGTAGAAAACGTGCGTATTTCTCGAGTTCATGAACACTGCATGTCTTGGTGAAGCAGGTGAGGTGACAGGACTTCTGCCGCCGACTGTACAGATCGCTTCTGGGACCCAAAATTATCGAATTTTCGGGTGTTCTGAGGATGAATTTGTGATATAAACGGGTGCAGAAGATACATACACATATTGACTTTGGGCACCTAAAATATCGATTTTTAGCATGTTTTGTGCCTGTATTTTGAAATACTCTAACACGGAGTAGGCATGAACAGATAGCTTCTGGGACCCTAAAATATCGAATTTACGGGTGTTTTAACCCTGAATTTGAGATATAAACGGGTACTGAAGATGCATGCACATATCGACTTTTGGGCACCTAAAATATTGATTTTGAGCATGTTTTGAGCCTATGTTTTGAAAACATTCTAGCACTGAGTAGGCATGTATAGATCGCTTCTGGGACCTCAAAATATCGAATTTTCGGGTGTTTTGAGCCTGAATTTGAGATATAAACGGGTACTGAAGATGCATGAACATATCGACTTTTTGGCACCTAAAATATCGATTTTGAACATGTTTTGGGTCTGTATCTTGAAAACATTCTAACTAGGAGTAGGCATGTACAGATCGCTTCTGGGACCCAAAAATATCGAATTTTCGGGTGTTTTGAGGTTGAATTTGGGATATAAATAGGTACAGAAGAGGCATGCACATATTGACTTTGGGCACCTAAAATATCGATTTTCAGCATGTTTTGGGCCTGTATTTTGAAAATACTCTAACACGGAGTAGGCATGTACAGATCGCTTCTGGGACCCCGAAATATCGAATTATCAGGTGTTTTAACCCTGAATTTGAGATATAAACGGGTACTGTAGATGCATGCACATATCGACGTATGGGCACCTAAAATATCGATTTTGGGCATGTTTTGGGTCTGTATCTTGAAAACATTCTAACTAGGAGTAGGCATCTACAGATCTCTTCTTGGAACCAAAAATACCGAATTTTCGGGTGTTATGATCCCGAATTTGAGATATAAACGGGTACAGAAGATGCATGCACATATCGACTTTGGACACTTAAAATATCGATTTTGAGCATGTTTTGAGCCTATATTTTGAAAACATTCTAGCACAGAGTAGGCATGTACAGATCGCTTCTGGGACCCAAAAATATCTAATTTTCGGGTGTTTTGAGGTTGAATTTGGGATATAAACGGGTACAGAAGATACATGCACATATCGACTTTGGATACTTAAAATATCGATTTTTAGCATGTTTTGAGCCTATATTTTGAAAAAATTCTAGCACTGAGTAGGCATGTACAGATCGCTTCTGGGACCCCAAAATATCGAATTTTCGTGTGTTTTGAAATTGAATTTGAGAAATAAACGGGTAGAGAAGATGCATGCACATATTGACTTTGGGCACCTAAAATATCGATTTTCAGCATGTTTTGGGCCTGTATTTTGAAAATACTCTAACACGGAGTAGGCATGTACAGATCGTTTCTGGGACCCCAAAATATCGAATTTTCGGGTGTTCTGAGGTTGAATTTGTGATATAAACGGTTGCAGAAGATGCATACACAGATTGACTTTGGGCACCTAAAATATCGATTTTGAGCATGATTTGGGTTTGTATCTTGAAAAAATTCGAACTAGGAGTAGGCATGTACAGATTGCTTGTAGGACCCAAAAAATACCGAATTTTCGGGTGTTTTGAGCCTGAATTTGAGAAATATACAGGTACAGAAGATGCATGAACATATCGACTTTGGACACTTAAAATATCGATTTTTAGCATGTTTTGAGCCTATATTTTGAAAACTTTCTAGCACAGAGTAGGCATGTACAGATCGCTTCTGGGACCCAAAAATATCGAATTTTCGGGTGTTTTGAGGTAGAATTTGGGATATAAACAGGTACAGAAGATGCATGCACATATCGACTTTGGATACTTAAAATATCGATTTTTAGCATGTTTTGAGCCTATATTTCGAAAAATTTCTAGCACTGAGTAGGCATGTACAGATCGCTTCTGGGACCTCAAAATATCGAATTTTCGGGTGTTTTGAGCCTAAATTTGAGATATAAACGGGTACTGAAGATGCATGAACATATCGAATTTTTGGCACCAAAAATATCAATTTTCAGCATGTTTTGGGCCTGTATCTGAGTAGGCATGTACAGATCGCTTCTGGGACCCTAAAATATCGAATTTTGGTGTGTTTTGAGGTTGCATTTGAGATATAAACGGGTACAGAAAAAGCATACACATAATTATTGACTTTGGGCACCTAAAATATCGATTTTCAGCATGTTTTGGGCCTGTATTTTGAAAATACTCTAACACGGAGTAGGCATGTACAGATTGCTTCTAGGACCCAAAAATATCGAATTTTCTTGTGTTTTAACCCTGAATTTGAGATATAAACGGGTACTGAAGATGCATGCACATATCGACTTTTGGGCACCTAAAATATCGATTATGAGCATGTATTGGGTCTGTATCTTGAAAACATTCGAACTAGAAGTAGGCATGTACAGATCGCTTCTGGGACCCCAAAATACCGAATTTTCGGGTTTTTTGTGCCTGAATTTGAGATATAAACGGGTACAGAAGATGCATGCACATATCGACTTTGGACACTTAAAATATTGATTTTGAGCATGTTTTGAGTCTTTATTTTGAAAACATTCTAGCACTGAGTAGGCATGTATAGATCGCTTCTGGGACCTCAAAATATCGAATTTTCGGGTGTTTTGAGACTGAATTTGAGATATAAACGGGTACTGATGATGCATGAACATATCGACTTTTTGGCACCTAAAATATCGATTTTGAACATTTTTGGGTCTGTATCTTGAAAACATTCTAACTAGGAGTAGGCATGTACAGATCGCTTCTGGGACCCAAAAATATCGAATTTTCGGGTGTTTTGAGGTTGAATTTGGGATATAAACGGGTACTGAAGAGGCATGCACATATTGACTTTGGGCACCTAAAATATCGATTTTCAGCATGTTTTGGGCCTGTATTTTGAAAATACTCTAACACGGAGTAGGCATGTACAGATGGCTTCTGGGACCCCAAAATATCGAATTATCAGGTGTTTTAACCTTGAATTTGAGATATAAACGGGTACTGTAGATGCATGCACATATCGACGTATGGGCACCTAAAATATCGATTTTGGGCATGTTTTGGGTCTGTATCTTGAAAATATTCTAACTAGGAGTAGGCATCTACAGATCTCTTCTTGGAACCAAAAATACCGAATTTTCGGGTGTTTTGATCCCGAATTTGAGATATAAACGGGTACAGAAGATGCATGCACATATCGACTTTGGACACATAAAATATCGATTTTTAGCATGTTTTGAGCCTATATTTTGAAAACATTCTAGCACAGAGTAGGCATGTACAGATCGCTTCTGGGACCCAAAAATATCGAATTTTCGGGTGTTTTGAGGTTGAGTTTGGGATATAAACGGGTACAGAAGATACATGCACATATCGACTTTGGATACTTAAAATATCGATTTTTAGCATGTTTTAAGCCTATATTTTGAAAAAATTCTAGCACTGAGTAGGCATGTACAGATCGCTTCTGGGACCCCAAAATACCGAATTTTCGTGTGTTTTGAAATTGAATTTGAGAAATAAACGGGTAGAGAAGATGCATGCACATATTGACTTTGGGCACCTAAAATATCGATTTTAAGCATGTTTTGGGCCTGTATTTTGAAAATACTCTAACACGGAGTAGGCATGTACAGATCGCTTCTGGGACCCCAAAATATCGAATTTTCGGGTGTTTTAACCCTGAATTTGAGATATAAACGGGTACTGAAGATGCATGCCAATATCGACTTTTGGGCACCTAAAATATCGATTTTGAGCATGTATTGGTCTGTATCTTGAAAACATTCTAACTAGAAGTAGGCATGTACAGATCGCTTCTAGGACCCAAAAATACCGAATTTTCGTGTATTTTGATCACGAATTTGAGATATAAACGGGTACAGAAGATGCATGCACATATCGACTTTGGACACTTAAAATATTGATTTTGAGCATGTTTTGAGTCTTTATTTTGAAAACATTCTAGCACTGAGTAGGCATGTATAGATCGCTTCTGGGACCTCAAAATATCGAATTTTCGGGTGTTTTGAGCCTGAATTTGAGATATAAACGGGTACTGATGATGTATGAACATATCGACTTTTTGGCACCTAAAATATCGATTTTGAACATGTTTTGGGTCTGTATCTTGAAAACATTCTAACTAGGAGTAGGCATGTACAGATCGCTTCTGGGACCCAAAAATATCGAATTTTCGGGTGTTTTGAGGTTGAATTTGGGATATAAACGGGTACAGAAGAGGCATGCACATATTGACTTTGGGCACCTAAAATATCGATTTTCAGCATGTTTTGGGCCTGTATTTTGAAAATACTCTAACACGGAGTAGGCATGTACAGATCGCTTCTGGGACCCCAAAATATCGAATTATCAGGTGTTTTAACCCTGAATTTGAGATATAAACGGGTACTGTAGATGCATGCACATATCGACGTATGGGCACCTAAAATATCGATTTTGGGCATGTTTTGGGTCTGTATCTTGAAAACATTCTAACTACGAGTAGACATCTACAGATCTCTTCTTGGAACCAAAAATACCGAATTTTCGGGTGTTTTGATCCCGAATTTGAGATATAAACGGGTACAGAAGATGCATGCACATATCGACTTTGGACACATAAAATATCGATTTTTAGCATGTTTTGAGCCTATATTTTGAAAACATTCTAGCACAGAGTAGGCATGTACAGATCGCTTCTGGGACCCAAAAATATCGAATTTTCGGGTGTTTTGAGGTTGAGTTTGGGATATAAACGGGTACAGAAGATACATGCACATATCGACTTTGGATACTTAAAATATCGATTTTTAGCATGTTTTAAGCCTATATTTTGAAAAAATTCTAGCACTGAGTAGGCATGTACAGATCGCTTCTGGGACCCCAAAACATCGAATTTTCGTGTGTTTTGAAATTGAATTTGAGAAATAAACGGGTAGAGAAGATGCATGCACATATTGACTTTGGGCACCTAAAATATCGATTTTAAGCATGTTTTGGGCCTGTATTTTGAAAATACTCTAACACGGAGTAGGCATGTACAGATCGCTTCTGGGACCCCAAAATATCGAATTTTCGGGTGTTTTAACCCTGAATTTGAGATATAAACGGGTACTGAAGATGCATGCACATATCGACTTTTGGGCACCTAAAATATCGATTTTGAGCATGTATTGGTCTGTATCTTGAAAACATTCTAACTAGAAGTAGGCATGTACAGATCGCTTCTAGGACCCAAAAATACCGAATTTTCGTGTATTTTGATCCCGAATTTGAGATATAAACGGGTACAGAAGATGCATGCACATATCGACTTTGGACACTTAAAATATTGATTTTGAGCATGTTTTGAGTCTTTATTTTGAAAACATTCTAGCACTGAGTAGGCATGTATAGATCGCTTCTGGGACCTCAAAATATCGAATTTTCGGGTGTTTTGAGCCAGAATTTGAGATATAAACGGGTACTGATGATGCATGAACATATCGACTTTTTGGCACCTAAAATATCGATTTTGAACATGTTTTGGGTCTGTATCTTGAAAACATTCTAACTAGGAGTAGGCATGTACAGATCGCTTCTAGGACCCAAAAATATCGAATTTTCGGGTGTTTTGAGGTTGAATTTGGGATATAAACGGGTACAGAAGAGGCATGCACATATTGACTTTGGGCACCTAAAATATCGATTTTCAGCATGTTTTGGGCCTGTATTTTGAAAATACTCTAACACGGAGTAGGCATGTACAGATCGCTTCTGGGACCCCAAAATATCGAATTATCAGGTGTTTTAACCCTGAATTTGAGATATAAACGGGTACTGTAGATGCATGCACATATCGACGTATGGGCACCTAAAATATCGATTTTGGGCATGTTTTGGGTCTGTATCTTGAAAACATTCTAACTACGAGTAGACATCTACAGATCTCTTCTTGGAACCAAAAATACCGAATTTTCGGGTGTTTTGATCCCGAATTTGAGATATAAACGGGTACAGAAGATGCATGCACATATCGACTTTGGACACATAAAATATCGATTTTTAGCATGTTTTGAGCCTATATTTTGAAAACATTCTAGCACAGAGTAGGCATGTACAGATCGCTTCTGGGACCTAAAAATATCGAATTTTCGGGTGTTTTGAGGTTGAGTTTGGGATATAAACGGGTACAGAAGATACATGCACATATCGACTTTGGATACTTAAAATATCGATTTTTAGCATGTTTTAAGCCTATATTTTGAAAAAATTCTAGCACTGAGTAGGCATGTACAGATCGCTTCTGGGACCCCAAAATATCGAATTTTCGTGTGTTTTGAAATTGAATTTGAGAAATAAACGGGTAGAGAAGATGCATGCACATATTGACTTTGGGCACCTAAAATATCGATTTTCAGCATGTTTTGGGCCTGTATTTTGAAAATACTCTAACACGGAGTAGGCATGTACAGATCGCTTCTGGGACCCCAAAATATCGAATTTTCGGGTGTTTTAACCCTGAATTTGAGATATAAACGGGTACTGAAGATGCATGCACATATCGACTTTTGGGCACCTAAAATATCGATTTTGAGCATGTATTGGTCTGTATCTTGAAAACATTCTAACTAGAAGTAGGCATGTACAGATCGCTTCTAGGACCCAAAAATACCGAATTTTCGTGTATTTTGATCCCGAATTTGAGATATAAACGGGTACAGAAGATGCATGCACATATCGACTTTGGATACTTAAAATATCGATTTGTAGCATGTTTTGAGCCTATATTTTGAAAAAATTCTAGCACTGTGTAGGCATGTACAGATCGTTTAAGGGACCCCAAAATATCGAATTTTCGGGTGTTCTGAGCCTGAATTTGAGATATAAACGGGTACTGAAGATGCATGAATATATCGACTTTTTGGAGCCTAAAATATCGATTTTAAGCATGTTTTGGGTCTGTATCTTGAAAACATTCTAACTAGGAGTTGGCATGTACATATCGCTTCTGGGAACCAAAAATATCGAATTTTCGGGTGTTTTGAGGTTAAATTTGGGATATAAACGGGTACAGAAGATGCATGCACATATCGACTTTGGACACTTAAAATATCGATTTTTAGCATGTTTTGAGCCTATATTTTGAAAACATTCTAGCACTGAGTAGAAATGTACAGATCGCTTCTGGGACCCCAAAATATCAAATTTTCTTGTGTTTTGAGTATGAATTTGAGATATAAACGGGTAGAGAAGAGGCATGCACATATTGACTTTGGGCACATAAAATATCGATTTTCAGCATGTTTTGGACCTGTATTTTGAAAATACTCTAACACGGAGTAGGCATGTACAGATCGCTTCTGGGACCCCAAAATATCGAATTTTCGGGTGTTTTAACCCTGAATTTGAGATATAAACGGGTACTGAAGATGCATGCACATATCGACTTTTGGGCACCTAAAATATCGATTTTGAGCATGTATTGGTCTGTATCTTGAAAACATTCTAACTAGGAGTAGGCATGTACAGATCGCTTCTAGGACCCAAAAATACCGAATTTTCGTGTATTTTTATCCCGAATTTGAGATATAAACGGGTACATAAGATGCATGCACATATCGACTTTGGATACTTAAAATATCGATTTGTAGCATGTTTTGAGCCAATATTTTGAAAAAATTATAGCACTGAGTAGGCATGTACAGATCGTTTCTGGGACCTCAAAATATTGAATTTTCAGGTGTTTTGAGCCTGAATTTGAGATATAAACGGGTACTGAAGATGCATGAACATATCGACTTTTTGGAGCCTAAAATATCGATTTTAAGCATGTTTTGGGTCTGTATCTTGAAAACATTCTAACTAGGAGTTGGCATGTACATATCGCTTCTGGGACCCAAAAATATCGAATTTTCGGGTGTTTTGAGGTTAAATTTGGGATATAAACGGGTACAGATGATGCATGCACATATCGACTTTGGACACTTAAAATATCGATTTTTAGCATGTTTTGAGCCTATATTTTGAAAACATTCTAGCACTGATTAGAAATGTACAGATCGCTTCTGGGACCCCAAAATATCAATTTTTCTTGTGTTTTGAGGATGAATTTGAGATATAAACGGGTAGAGAAGAGGCATGCACATATTGACCTTGGGCACATAAAATATCGATTTTCAGCATGTTTTGGACCTGTATTTTGAAAATACTCTAACAAGGAGTAGGCATGTACAGATCGCTTCTGGGACCATAAAATATCGAATTATCGGGTGTTTTAACCCTGAATTTGAAATATAAACGGGTACAGAAGATGCATGCACATATCGACTTTGGACCCTTAAAATATCGATTTTTAGCATGTTTTGAGCCTATATTTAGAAAACATTCTAGCACTGAGTAGGCATGTACAGATCGCTTCTGTGACCCTAAAATATCGAATTTTCGTGTGTTTTAACCATGAATTTGAGATATAAACGGGTACTGAAGATGCATGCACATATCGACTTTTGGGCACCTAAAATATCGATTTTGATTATGTTTTGGGTCTGTATCTTGAAAACATTTTAACTAGGATAAGGCATCTACAGATCTCTTCTAGGAACCAAAAAAAACGAATTTTCGGGATTTTTTGATCCCGCATTTGAGATATAAACGGGTACAGAAGATGCATGCACATATCGACTTTGGACACTTAATATATCGATTTTTAGCATGTTTTGAGCCTATATTTTGAAAACATTCCAGCACTGAGTAGGCATGTACAGATCGCTTCAGGGACCCAAAAATATCGAATTTTCGGGTGTTCTGAGGTTGAATTTGTAATATAAACGGTTGCAGAAGATGCAAACACATATTGATTTTGGGCACCTAATATATCGATTTTCAGCATGCTTTGGGCCTGTATCTAAATAGGCATGTACAGATCGCTTCTGAGACCCCGAAATATCGAATTTTCGGGTGTTTTGGGCCTGAATTTGAGATATCGACTTTGGGCACCAAAAATATCGATTTTTAGCATGTTTTGGGACTATATTTTGAAAATATTATAGCACTGAGTAGGCATGTACATATCGCTTCTATGACCCAAAAATATCGAATTTTCGGGTGTTCTGAGGTTTAATTTGTAATATTAATGGTTGTAGAAGATGCATACACATATTGACTTTGGGCATCTAATATATCGATTTTCAGCATGTTTTGGGCCTGTATTTGAATAGGCATGTACAGATCGATTCTGGGACCTCAAAATATCGAATTTTCGGGTGTTTGTAGCCTGAATTTGAGATATAAACGGGTACTGAAGATGCATGAACATATCGACTTTTTGGCACCTAAAATATTGATTTTGAGCATGATTTGGGTCTGTATCTTGAAAACATTCTAACTAGGAGTAGGCATGTACAGATAGCTTGTAGGACCCAAAAATACCGAATTTTCGGTTGTTTTGAGCCTGAATTTGAGATATAAACGGGTACTGAAGATGCATGCACATATCGACTTTTGGGCAATTAAAATATCAATTTTGAGCATGTTTTGAGCATATGTTTTGAAAACATTCTAGCACTGAGTAGGCATGTATAGATCGCTTCTGGGACCACAAAATATCGAATTTTCATGTGTTTTGAGCCTGAATTTGAGATATAAACGGGTACTGAAGATGCATGAACATATCGACTTTTTTGCACCTAAAATATCGATTTTGACCATGTTTTGGGTCTGTATCTTGAAAACATTCTAACTAGGAGTACAGATTGCTTCTGGGACCCAAAAATATCTAATTTTCGGGTGTTTTGAGGTTGAATTTTGGATATAAACGGGTATAGAAGATGCATGCACATATCGATTTTGGACACTTAAAATATCGATTTTTATTATGTTTTGAGCCTATATTTTGAAAACATTCTAGCACTGATTAGGCATGTACAGATCGCATCAGGGACCCAAAAGTATCGAATTTTCGGGTGTTCTGAGGTTGAATTTGTGATATAAACAGTTGCAGAAGATGCATACACATATTGACTTTGGGCACCTAATATATCGATTTTCAGCATGCTTTGAGCCTGTATCTGAATAGGCATGTACAGATCGCTTCTGAGACCCCAAAATATCGAAATTTAGGGTGTTTTGGGCCTGAATTTGAGAAATATACAGGTACAGAAGATGCATGAACATATCGACTTTGGACACTTAAAATATCGATTTTGAGCATGTTTTGAGCCTATATTTAGAAAACATTCTAGCACTGAGTAGGCATGTACAGATCGCTTCTGTGACCCTAAAATATCGAATTTTCGGGTGTTTTAACCATGAATTTGAGATATAAACGGGTACTGAAGATGCATGCACATATTGACTTTTGGGCACCTAAAATATCGATTTTGATTATGTTTTGGGTCTGTATCTTGAAAACATTTTAACTAGGATAAGGCATCTACAGATCTCTTCTAGGAACCAAAAAAAACGAATTTTCGGGATTTTTTGATCCCGCATTTGAGATATAAACGGGTACAGAAGATGCATGCACATATCGACTTTGGACACTTAAAATATCGATTTTTAGCATGTTTTGAGCCTATATTTTGAAAACATTCTAGCACTGAGTAGGCATGTACAGATCGCTTCTGGGACCTAAAAATATCGAATTTTCGTGTGTTCTGAGGTTGAATTTGTGATATAAACAGTTGCAGAAGATGCATACACATATTGACTTTGGGCACCTAATATATCGATTTTCAGCATGCTTTGGGCCTGTATCTGAATATTCATGTACAAATCGCTTCTGAGACCCCAAAATATCGAAATTTCGGGTGTTTTGGGCCTGAATTTGAGATATCGACTTTGGGCACCAAAAATATCGATTTTTCGCATGTTTTGGGACTATATTTTGAAAATATTCTAGCACTGAGTAGGCATGTACAGATCGCTTCTGGGACCCAAAAATATCGAATATTCGGGTGTTCTGAGGTTGAATTTGTGATATAAACGGGTGCAGAAGATCCATACACATATTGACTTTTGGACACCTAAAATATCGATTTTGAGCAAGTTTTGGGTTTGTATCTTAAAAACATTCGAACTAGGAGTAGGCATGTACAGATTGCTTGTAGGACCCAAAAAATACCGAATTTTCGGGTGTTTTGAGCCTGAATTTGAGAAATATACAGGTACAGAAGATGCATGAACATATCGACTTTGGACACTTAAAATATCGATTTTGAGCATGTTTTGAGCCTATATTTTGAAAACATTCTAGCACAGAGTAGGCATGTACAGATCGCTTCTGGGACCCAAAAATATCGAATTTTCGGGTGTTTTGAGGTTGAATTTGGGATATAAACGGGTACAGAAGATACATGCACATATCGACTTTGGATACTTAAAATATCGATTTCTAGCATGTTTTGAGCCTATATTTTGAAAAAATTCTAGCACTGAGTAGGCATGTACAGATCGCTTCTGGGACCCCAAAATATTGAATTTTCGTGTGTTTTGAAATTGAATTTGAGAAATAAACGGGTAGAGAAGATGCATGCACATATTGACTTTGGGCACCTAAAATATCGATTTTCAGCATGTTTTGGGCCTGTATTTTGAAAATACTCTAACACGGAGTAGGCATGTACAGATCGCTTCTGGGACCCCAAAATTTTGAATTTTCGGGTGTTTTAACCCTGAATTTGAGATATAAACGGGTACTGAAGATGCATGCACATATCGACTTTTGGGCACCTAAAATATCGATTTTGAGCATGTATTGGTCTGTATCTTGAAAACATTCTAACTAGGAGTAGGCATGTACAGATCGCTTCTACGACCCAGAAATACCGAATTTTCGTGTATTTTGATCCCGAATTTGAGATATAAACGGGTACAGAAGATGCATGCACATATCGACTTTGGATACTTAAAATATCGATTTTTAGCATGTTTTAAGCCTATATTTTGAAAACTTTCTAGCACAGAGTAGGCATGTACAGATCGCTTCTGGGACCCAAAAATATCGAATTTTCGGGTGTTTTGAGGTAGAATTTGGGATATAAACGGGTACAGATGATGCATGCACATATCGACTTTGGATACTTAAAATATCGATTTTTAGCATGTTTTGAGCCTATATTTTGAAAAAATTCTACCACTGAGTAGGCATGTACAGATCGCTTCTGGGACCTCAAAATATCGAATTTTCGGGTGTTTTGAGCCTGAATTTGAGATATAAACGGGTACTGAAGATGCATGAACATATCGAATTTTTGGCACCAAAAATATCGATTTTCAGCATGTTTTGGGCCTGCATCTGAGTAGGCATGTACAGATCGCTTCTGGGACCCTAAAATATCGAATTTTCGTGTGTTTTGAGGTTGCATTTGAGATATAAACGGGTACAGAAAATGCATACACATAATTATTGACTTTGGGCACCTAAAATATCGATTTTCAGCATGTTTTGGGCCTGTATTTTGAAAATACTCTAAGACGGAGTAGGCATGTACAGATCGCTTCTGGGACCCCAAAATATCGAATTATCGGGTGTTTTCACCCTGAATTTGAGATATAAACGGGTACTGAAGATGCATGCACATATCAACTTTTCGGCACCTAAAATATCGATTTTG
The DNA here is from genome assembly GCA_033782935.1 of Petrolisthes cinctipes. NCBI lineage: Eukaryota > Metazoa > Arthropoda > Malacostraca > Decapoda > Porcellanidae > Petrolisthes > Petrolisthes cinctipes. Next base: position 1,045,156 of record JAWQEG010000014.1, read on the forward strand.
AGCATGTATTGGTCTGTATCTTGAAAACATTCTAACTAGGAGTAGGCATGTACAGATCGCTTCTTGAAACCAAAAATACCGAATTTTCGGGTGTTTTGATCCCGAATTTGAGATATAAACGGGTACAGAAGATGCATGCACATATCGACTTTGGACACTTAAAATATCGATTTTTAGCATGTTTTGAGCCTATATTTTGAAAACATTCTAGCACTGAGTAGGCATGTACAGATCGCTTCTGGGACCCAAAAATATCGAATTTTCGTGTGTTCTGAGGTTGAATTTGTGATATAAACAGTTGCAGAAGATGCATACACATATTGACTTTGGGCACCTAATATATCGATTTTCAGCATGCTTTGGGCCTGTATCTGAATATTCATGTACAAATCGCTTCTGAGACCCCAAAATATCGAAATTTCGGGTGTTTTGGGCCTGAATTTGAGATATCGACTTTGGGCACCAAAAATATCGATTTTTTGCATGTTTTGGGACTATATTTTGAAAATATTCTAGCACTGAGTAGGCATGTACAGATCGCTTCTGGGACCCAAAAATATCGAATTTTCGGGTGTTCTGAGGTTGAATTTGTGATATAAATGGGTGCAGAAGATACATACACATATTGACTTTTGGACACCTAAAATATCGATTTTGAGCAAGTTTTGGGTTTGTATCTTGAAAACATTCGAACTAGGAGTAGGCATGTACAGATTGCTTGTAGGACCCAAAAAATACCGAATTTTCGGGTGTTTTGAGCCTGAATTTGAGAAATATACAGGTACAGAAGATGCATGAACATATCGACTTTGGACACTTAAAATATCGATTTTGAGCATGTTTTGAGCCTATATTTTGAAAACTTTCTAGCACAGAGTAGGCATGTACAGATCGCTTCTGGGACCCAAAAATATCGAATTTTCGGGTGTTTTGAGGTTGAATTTGGGATATAAACGGGTACAGAAGATACATACACATATTGACTTTGGGCACCTAAAATATCGATTTTTAGCATGTTTTGGGCCTGTATTTTGAAATACTCTAACACGGAGTAGGCATGTACAGATAGCTTCTGGGACCCTAAAATATCGAATTTTCGGGTGTTTTAACCCTGAATTTGAGATATAAACGGGTACTGAAGATGCATGCACATATCGACTTTTGGGCACCTAAAATATTGATTTTGAGCATGTTTTGAGCCTATGTTTTGAAAACATTCAAGCACTGAGTAGGCATGTATAGATCGCTTCTGGGACCTCAAAGTATCGAATTTACGGGTGTTTTGAGCCTGAATTTGAGATATAAACGGGTACTGAAGATGCATGAACATATCGACTTTTTGGCACCTAAAATATCGATTTTGAACATGTTTTGGGTTTGTATCTTGAAACATTCTAACTAGGAGTAGGCATGTACTGATCGCTTCTGGGACCCAAAAATATCGAATTTTCGGGTGTTTTGAGGTTGAATTTGGGATATAAACGGGTACAGAAGAGGCATGTACATATTGACTTTGGGCACCTAAAATATCGATTTTCAGCATGTTTTGGGCCTGTATTTTGAAAATACTCTAACACGGAGTAGGCATGTACAGATCGCTTCTGGGACCCCAAAATATCGAATTATCAGGTGTTTTAACCCTGAATTTGAGATATAAACGGGTACTGTAGATGCATGCACATATCGACGTATGGGCACCTAAAATATCGATTTTGAGCATGTTTTGGGTCTGTATCTTGAAAACATTCTAACTAGGAGTAGGCATCTACAGATCTCTTCTTGGAACCAAAAATACCGAATTTTCGGGTGTTTTGATCCCGAATTTGAGATATAAACGGGTACAGAAGATGCATGCACATATCGACTTTGGACACTTAAAATATCGATTTTTAGCATGTTTTGAGCCTATATTTTGAAAACATTCTAGCACTGAGTAGGCATGTACAGATCGCTTCTGGGACCCAAAAATATCGAATTTTCGTGTGTTCTGAGGTTGAATTTGTGATATAAACGGTTGCAGAAGATGCATACACATATTGACTTTGGGCACCTAATATATCGATTTTCAGCATGTTTTGGGCCTGTATTTTGAAAATACTCTAACACGGAGTAGGCATGTACAGATCGCTTCTGGGACCCCAAAATATCGAATTTTCGGGTGTTTTAACCCTGAATTTGAGATATAAACGGGTACTGATGATGCATGCACATATCGACTTTTGTGCACCTAAAATATCGATTTTGAGCATGTATTGGTCTGTATCTTGAAAACATTCTAACTAGGAGTAGGCATGTACAGATCGCTTCTTGAAACCAAAAATACCGAATTTTCGGGTGTTTTGATCCCGAATTTGAGATATAAACGGGTACAGAAGATGCATGCACATATCGACTTTGGACACTTAAAATATCGATTTTTAGCATGTTTTGAGCCTATATTTTGAAAACATTCTAGCACTGAGTAGGCATGTACAGATCGCTTCTGGGACCTAAAAATATCGAATTTTCGTGTGTTCTGAGGTTGAATTTGTGATATAAACAGTTGCAGAAGATGCATACACATATTGACTTTGGGCACCTAATATATCGATTTTCAGCATGCTTTGGGCCTGTATCTGAATATTCATGTACAAATCGCTTCTGATACCCCAAAATATCGAAATTTCGGGTGTTTTGGGCCTGAATTTGAGATATCGACTTTGGGCACCAAAAATATCGATTTTTCGCATGTTTTGGGACTATATTTTGAAAATATTCTAGCACTGAGTAGGCATGTACAGATCGCTTCTGGGACCCCAAAATATCGAATTTTCGGGTGTTCTGAGGTTGAATTTGTGATATAAACGGGTGCAGAAGATCCATACACATATTGACTTTTGGACACCTAAAATATCGATTTTGAGCAAGTTTTGGGTTTGTATCTTGAAAACATTCGAACTAGGAGTAGGCATGTACAGATTGCTTGTAGGACCCAAAAAATACCGAATTTTCGGGTGTTTTGAGCCTGAATTTGAGAAATATACAGGTACAGAAGATGCATGAACATATCGACTTTGGACACTTAAAATATCGATTTTGAGCATGTTTTGAGCCTATATTTTGAAAACTTTCTAGCACAGAGTAGGCATGTACAGATCGCTTCTGGGACCCAAAAATATCGAATTTTCGGGTGTTTTGAGGTTGAATTTGGGATATAAACGGGTACAGAAGATACATGCACATATCGACTTTGGATACTTAAAATATCGATTTTTAGCATGTTTTGAGCCTATATTTTGAAAAAATTCTAGCAGTGAGTAGGCATGTACAGATCGCTTCTGGGACCCCAAAATATTGAATTTTCGTGTGTTTTGAAGTTGAATTTGTGAAATAAACGGGTAGAGAAGATGCATGAACATATCGAATTTTTGGCACCAAAAATATCGATTTTCAGCATGTTTTGGGCCTGTATCTGAGTAGGCATGTACAGATCGCTTCTGGGACCCTAAAATATCGAATTTTCGTGTGTTTTGAGGTTGAATTTGAGATATAAACGGGTACAGAAAATGCATACACATAATTATTGACTTTGGGCACCTAAAATATTGATTTTCAGCATGTTTTGGGCCTGTATTTTGAAAATACTCTAACACGGAGTAGGCATGTACAGATTGCTTCTAGGACCCAAAAATATCGAATTTTCCTGTGTTTTAACCCTGAATTTGAGATATAAACGGGTACTGAAGATGCATGCACATATCGACTTTTGGGCACCTAAAATATCGATTATGAGCATGTATTGGGTCTGTATCTTGAAAACATTCGAACTAGAAGTAGGCATGTACAGATCGCTTCTGGGACCCCAAAATACCGAATTTTCGGGTGTTTTGAGCCTGAATTTGAGATATAAACGGGTACAGAAGATGCATGCACATATCGACTTTGGACACTTAAAATATCGATTTTTAGCATGTTTTGAGTCTTTATTTTGAAAAAATTCTAGCACTGAGTAGGCATGTACAGTCGGCGGCAAAAGTCCTGTCGCTTCACTTGCTTCACCGAGGCACGCAATGTTCGAAGACTCGAGATTATTAGGTGTAGAAAACGTGCGTATTTCTCGAGTTCATGAACACTGCATGTCTTGGTGAAGCAGGTGAGGCGACAGGACTTCTGCCGCCGACTGTACAGATCGCTTCTGGGACCCAAAAATATCGAGTTTTCGGGTGTTCTGAGGATGAATTTGTGATATAAACGGGTGCAGAAGATACATACACATATTGACTTTGGGCACCTAAAATATCGATTTTTAGCATGTTTTGGGCCTGTATTTTGAAATACTCTAACACGGAGTAGGCATGTACAGATAGCTTCTGGGACCCTAAAATATCGAATTTTCGGGTGTTTTAACCCTGAACTTGAGATATAAACGGGTACTGAAGATGCATGCACATATCGACTTTTGGGCACCTAAAATATTGATTTTGAGCATGTTTTGAGCCTATGTTTTGAAAACATTCAAGCACTGAGTAGGCATGTATAGATCGCTTCTGGGACCTCAAAGTATCGAATTTTCGGGTGTTTTGAGCCTGAATTTGAGATATAAACGGGTACTGAAGATGCATGAACATATCGACTTTTTGGCACCTAAAATATCGATTTTGAACATGTTTTGGGTTTGTATCTTGAAACATTCTAACTAGGAGTAGGCATGTACTGATCGCTTCTGGGACCCAAAAATATCGAATTTTCGGGTGTTTTGAGGTTGAATTTGGGATATAAACGGGTACAGAAGAGGCATGTACATATTGACTTTGGGCACCTAAAATATCGATTTTCAGCATGTTTTGGGCCTGTATTTTGAAAATACTCTAACACGGAGTAGGCATGTACAGATCGCTTCTGGGACCCCAAAATATCGAATTATCAGGTGTTTTAACCCTGAATTTGAGATATAAACGGGTACTGTAGATGCATGCTCATATCGACGTATGGGCACCTAAAATATCGATTTTGAGCATGTTTTGGGTCTGTATCTTGAAAACATTCTAACTAGGAGTAGGCATCTACAGATCTCTTCTTGGAACCAAAAATACCGAATTTTCGGGTGTTTTGATCCTGAATTTGAGATATAAACGGGTACAGAAGATGCATGCACATATCGACTTTGGACACTTAAAATATCGATTTTTAGCATGTTTTGAGCCTATATTTTGAAAACATTCTAGCACTGAGTAGGCATGTACAGATCGCTTCTGGGACCCAAAAATATCGAATTTTCGTGTGTTCTGAGGTTGAATTTGTGATATAAACGGTTGCAGAAGATGCATACACATATTGACTTTGGGCACCTAATATATCGATTTTCAGCATGTTTTGGGCCTGTATTTTGAAAATACTCTAACACGGAGTAGGCATGTACATATCGCTTCTGGGACCCCAAAATATCGAATTTTCGGGTGTTTTAACCCTGAATTTGTGATATAAACGGGTACTGATGATGCATGCACATATCGACTTTTGGGCACCTAAAATATCGATTTTGAGCATGTATTGGTCTGTATCTTGAAAACATTCTAACTAGGAGTAGGCATGTACAGATCGCTTCTTGAAACCAAAAATACCGAATTTTCGGGTGTTTTGATCCCGAATTTGAGATATAAACGGGTACAGAAGATGCATGCACATATCGACTTTGGACACTTAAAATATCGATTTTTAGCATGTTTTGAGCCTATATTTTGAAAACATTCTAGCACTGAGTAGGCATGTACAGATCGCTTCTGGGACCTAAAAATATCGAATTTTCGTGTGTTCTGAGGTTGAATTTGTGATATAAACAGTTGCAGAAGATGCATACACATATTGACTTTGGGCACCTAATATATCGATTTTCAGCATGCTTTGGGCCTGTATCTGAATATTCATGTACAAATCGCTTCTGATACCCCAAAATATCGAAATTTCGGGTGTTTTGGGCCTGAATTTTAGATATCGACTTTGGGCACCAAAAATATCGATTTTTCGCATGTTTTGGGACTATATTTTGAAAATATTCTAGCACTGAGTAGGCATGTACAGATCGCTTCTGGGACCCAAAAATATCGAATTTTCGGGTGTTCTGAGGTTGAATTTGTGATATAAACGGGTGCAGAAGATCCATACACATATTGACTTTTGGACACCTAAAATATCGATTTTGAGCAAGTTTTGGGTTTGTATCTTAAAAACATTCGAACTAGGAGTAGGCATGTACAGATTGCTTGTAGGACCCAAAAAATACCGAATTTTCGGGTGTTTTGAGCCTGAATTTGAGAAATATACAGGTACAGAAGATGCATGAACATATCGACTTTGGACACTTAAAATATCGATTTTGAGCATGTTTTGAGCCGATATTTTGAAAACATTCTAGCACAGAGTAGGCATGTACAGATCGCTTCTGGGACCCCAAAATATCGAGTTTTCGGGTGTTTTGAGGTTGAATTTGGGATATAAACGGGTACTGAAGATACATGCACATATCGACTTTGGATACTTAAAATATCGATTTTTAGCATGTTTTGAGCCTATATTTCGAAAAAATTCTAGCACTGAGTAGGCATGTACAGATTGCTTCTGGGACCCCAAAATATCGAATTTTCGTGTGTTTTGAAATTGAATTTGAGAAATAAACGGGTAGAGAAGATGCATGCACATATTGACTTTGGGCACCTAAAATATCGATTTTCAGCATGTTTTGGGCCTGTATTTTGAAAATACTCTAACACGGAGTAGGCATGTACAGATCGCCTCTGGGACCCCAAAATTTTGAATTTTCGGGTGTTTTAACCCTGAATTTGAGATATAAACGGGTACTGAAGATGCATGCACATATCGACTTTTGGGCACCTAAAATATCGATTTTGAGCATGTATTGGTCTGTATCTTGAAAACATTCTAACTAGGAGTAGGCATGTACAGATCGCTTCTAGGACCCAAAAATACCGAATTTTCGTGTATTTTGATCCCGAATTTGAGATATAAACGGGTACAGAAGATGCATGCACATATCGACTTTGGATACTTAAAATATCGATTTGTAGCATGTTTTGAGCCTATATTTTGAAAAAAATTCTAGCACTGAGTAGGCATGTACAGATCGTTTCTGGGACCCCAAAATATCGAATTTTCGGGTGTTCTGAGGTTGAATTTGTGATATAAACGGTTGCAGAAGATGCATACACAGATTGACTTTGGGCACCTAAAATATCGATTTTGAGCATGATTTGGGTTTGTATCTTGAAAACATTCGAAATAGGAGTAGGCATGTACAGATTGCTTGTAGGACCCAAAAAATACCGAATTTTCGGGTGTTTTGAGCCTGAATTTGAGAAATATACAGGTACAGAAGATGCATGAACATATCGACTTTGGACACTTAAAATATCGATTTTTAGCATGTTTTGAGCCTATATTTTGAAAACTTTCTAGCACAGAGTAGGCATGTACAGATCGCTTCTGGGACCCAAAAATATCGAATTTTCGGGTGTTTTGAGGTAGAATTTGGGATATAAACGGGTACAGAAGATGCATGCACATATCGACTTTGGATACTTAAAATATCGATTTTTAGCATGTTTTGAGCCTATATTTTGAAAAAATTCTAGCACTGAGTAGGCATGTACAGATCGCTTCTGGGACCTCAAAATATCGAATTTTCGGGTGTTTTGAGCCTGAATTTGAGATATAAACGGGTACTGAATATGCATGAACATATCGAATTTTTGGCAACAAAAATATCGATTTTCAGCATGTTTTGGGCCTGTATCTGAGTAGGCATGTACAGATCGCTTCTGGGACCCTAAAATATCGAATTTTCGTGTGTTTTGAGGTTGCATTTGAGATATAAACGGGTACAGAAAATGCATACACATAATTATTGACTTTGGGCACCTATAATATCGATTTTCAGCATGTTTTGGGCCTGTATTTTGAAAATACTCTAACACGGAGTAGGCATGTACAGATCGCTTCTGGGACCCCAAAATATCGAATTATCAGGTGTTTTAACCCTGAATTTGAGATATAAACGGGTACTGTAGATGCATGTACATATCGACGTATGGGCACCTAAAATATCGATTTTGGGCATGTTTTGGGTCTGTATCTTGAAAACATTCTAACTAGGAGTAGGCATCTACAGATCTCTTCTTGGAACCAAAAATACCGAATTTTCGGGTGTTTTGATCCCGAATTTGAGATATAAACGGGTACAGAAGATACATGCACATATCGACTTTGGATACTTAAAATATCGATTTTTAGCATGTTTTGAGCCTATATTTTGAAAAAATTCTAGCACTGAGTAGGCATGTACAGATCGCTTCTGGGACCCCAAAATATCGAATTTTCGTGTGTTTTGAAATTGAATTTGAGAAATAAACGGGTAGAGAAGATGCATGCACATATTGACTTTGGGCACCTAAAATATCGATTTTCAGCATGTTTTGGGCCTGTATTTTGAAAATACTCTAACACGGAGTAGGCATGTACAGATCGCTTCTGGGACCCCAAAATATCGAATTTTCGGGTGTTTTAACCCTGAATTTGAGATATAAACGGGTACTGAAGATGCATGCACATATCGACTTTTGGGCTCCTAAAATATCGATTTTGAGCATGTATTGGTCTGTATCTTGAAAACATTCTAACTAGGAGTAGGCATGTACAGATCGCTTCTAGAACCCAAAAATACCGAATTTTCGTGTATTTTGATCCCGAATTTGAGATATAAACGGGTACAGAAGATGCATGCACATATCGACTTTGGATACTTAAAATATCGATTTGTAGCATGTTTTGAACCTATATTTTGAAAAAATTCAAGCACTGAGTAGGCATGTACAGATCGTTTCTGGGACCCCAAAATATCGAATTTTCGGGTGTTCTGAGGTTGAATTTGTGATATAAACGGTTGCAGAAGATGCATACACAGATTGACTTTGGTCACCTAAAATATCGATTTTGAGCATGATTTGGGTTTGTATCTTGAAAACATTCGAACTAGGAGTAGGCATGTACAGATTGCTTGTAGGACCCAAAAAATACCGAATTTTCTTGTGTTTTGAGCCTGAATTTGAGAAATATACAGGTACAGAAGATGCATGAACATATCGACTTTGGACACTTAAAATATCGATTTTTAGCATGTTTTGAGCCTATATTTTGAAAACTTTCTAGCACAGAGTAGGCATGTACAGATAGCTTCTGGGACCCAAAAATATCGAATTTTCGGGTGTTTTGAGGTAGAATTTGGGATATAAACGGGTACAGAAGATGCATGCACATATCGACTTTGGATACTTAAAATATCGATTTTTAGCATGTTTTGAGCCTATATTTTGAAAAAATTCTAGCACTGAGTAGGCATGTACAGATCGCTTCTGGGACCTCAAAATATCGAATTTTCGGGTGTTTTGAGCCTGAATTTGAGATATAAACGGGTACTGAATATGCATGAACATATCGAATTTTTGGCACCAAAAATATCGATTTTCAGCATGTTTTGGGCCTGTATCTGAGTAGGCATGTACAGATCGCTTCTGGGACCCTAAAATATCGAATTTTCTTGTGTTTTAACCCTGAATTTGAGATATAAACGGGTACTGAAGATGCATGCACATATCGACTTTTGGGCACCTAAAATATCGATTATGAGCATGTATTGGGTCTGTATCTTGAAAACATTCGAACTAGAAGTAGGCATGTACAGATCGCTTCTGGGACCCCAAAATACCGAATTTTCGGGTGTTTTGAGCCTGAATTTGAGTTATAAACGGGTACAGAAGATGCATGCACATATCGACTTTGGACACTTAAAATATCGATTTTTAGCATGTTTTGAGTCTTTATTTTGAAAACATTCTAGCACTGAGTAGGCATGTACACTCGGCGGCAAAAGCCCTGTCGCTTCACTTGCTTCACCGAGGCACGCAATGTTCGAAGACTCGAGATTATTAGGTGTAGAAAACGTGCGTATTTCTCGAGTTCATGAACACTGCATGTCTTGGTGAAGCAGGTGCGGCGACAGGACTTCTGCCGCCGACTGTACAGATCGCTTCTGGGACCCAAAAATATCGAATTTTCGGGTGTTCTGAGGATGAATTTGTGATATAAACGGTTGCAGAAGATGCATACACATATTGACTTTGGGCACCTAAAATATCGATTTTCAGCATGTTTTGGGCCTGTATTTTGAAAATACTCTAACACGGAGTAGGCATGTACAGATCGCTTCTGGGACCCCAAAATATCGAATTATCGGGTGTTTTAACCCTGAATTTGAAATATAAACGGATACTGTAGATGCATGCACATATCGACTTTTGGGCACCTAAAATATCGATTTTGAGCATGTTTTGGGTCTGTATCTTTAATACATTCTTACTAGGAGTAGGCATCTACAGATCTCTTCTTGATACCAAAAATACCGAATTTTCGGGTGTTTTGATCCCAAATTTGAGATATAAACGGGTACAGAAGATGAATGCACATATCGACTTTGGACACTTAAAATATCTATTTGTAGCATGTTTTGAGCCAATATATTGAAAACATTCTAGCACTGAGTAGGCATGTACAGATCGCTTCTGGGACCCAAAAAAATCGAATTTTCGTGTGTTCTGAGGTTGAATTTGTGATATAAGCGGTTGCAGAAGATGCATACACATATTGACTTTGGGCACCTAATATATCGATTTTCAGCATGCTTTGGGCCTGTATCTGAATATTCATGTACAGATAGCTTCTGAGACCCCAAAATATCGAAATTTCGGGTGTTTTGGGCCTGAATTTGAGATATCGACTTTGGGCACCAAGAATATCGATTTTTCGCATGTTTTGGGACTATATTTTGAAAATATTCTAGCACTGAGTAGGCATGTACAGATCGCTTCTGGGACCCAAAAATATCGAATTTTCGGGTGTTCTGAGGATGAATTTGTGATATAAACGGGTGCAGCAGATAAATACACATATTGACTTTTGGGCACCTAAAATATCGATTTTGAGCAAGTTTTGGGTTTGTATCTTGAAAACATTCGAACTAGGAGTAGGCATGTACAGATTGCTTGTAGGACCCAAAAAAAAACGAATTTTCGGGTGTTTTGAGCCTGAATTTGAGAAATATACAGGTAGAGAAGATGCATGAACATATCGACTTTGGACACTTAAAATATCGATTTTTAGCATGTTTTGAGCCAATATTTTGAAAACATTCTAGCACAGAGTAGGCATGTACAGATCGCTTCTGGGACCCCAAAATATCGAATTTTCGTTATTTAAAGTTGAATTTGAGAAATAAACGGGTACAGAAGATGCATGCACATATTGACTTTGAGCACCTAAAATATCGATTTTCAGCATGTTTTGGGCCTGTATTTTGAAAATACTCTAACACGGAGTAGGCATGTACAGATCGCTTCTGGGACCCCAAAATATCGAATTATCGGGTGTTTTCACCCTGAATTTGAGATATAAACGGGTACTGAAGATGCATGCACATATCGACTTTTGGGCACCTAAAATATCGATTTTGAGCATGTATTGGTCTGTATTTTGAAAACATTCTAACTAGGAGTAGGCACATGTACAGATCGCTTCTTGGACCCAAAAATACCGAATTTTCGGGTGTTTTGACCCCGAATTTGAGATATAAACGGGTACAGAAGATGCATGCACATATCGACTTTGGATACTTAAAATATCGATTTTTAGCATGTTTTGTGCCTATATTTTGAAAAAATTATAGCACTGAGTAGGCATGTACAGATCGCTTCTGGGACCCCAAAATATCGAATTTTCGGGTGTTCTGAGGTTGAATTTGTGATATAAACGGTTGCAGAAGATGCATACACATATTGACTTTGGGCACCTAATATATCGATTTTCAGCATGTTTAGGGCCAGTATCTGAGTAGGCATGTACAGATCGCATCTTGGACCCAAAAATACCGAATTTTCGGGTGTTTTGACCCCGAATTTGAGATATAAACGGGTACAGAAGATGCATGCACATATCGACTTTGGCCACCTAAAATATCGATTTTTAGCATGTTTTGAGCCTTTGTTTTGAAAACATTCTATCACTGAGTAGGCATGTGCAGATTGCTTCTGGGACCCAAAATTATCGAATTTTCGGGTGCTTTGAGGTTGAATTTGGGATATAAACGGGCGCAGAAGATGCATACACATTTTGACTTAGGGCACCTAAAATAACGATTTTCAGCATGTTTTGGGCCTGTATCTGAGTAGGCATGTACAGATCGCTTCTGGGACCCCAAAATATCGAATTTTCGGGTGTTCTGAGGTTGAATTTGTGATATAAACGGTTGCAGAAGATGCATACATATATTGACTTTGGGCACCTAATATATCGATTTTAGCATGTTTTGGGTCTGTATCTGAACATGCATGTACATATCGCTTCTAGGACCCCAAAATATCGAATTTTCAGGTGTTTTAGGCCTGAATTTGCGATATCGACTTTGGGCACCTAAAATATCGATTTTTAGCATGTTTTGAGATTGTATTTTGAAATACTCTAACACGGAGTAGGCATGTACAGATCACTTCTGGGACCCAAAAATATCAAATTTTCGGGTGTTTTGAGCCTGAATTTGAGATGTAAACGGGTACTGAAGATGCATGCACATATCGACTTTTGGACACCTAAAATATCGATTTTGAGCAAGTTTGGGTCTGTATCTTGAAAACATTCAAACTAGGAGTAGGCATGTACAGATCGCTTCTAGGACCCAAAAATATCGAATTTTCGGGTGTTTTGAGGTTGAATTTGGGATATAAACGGGCGCAGAAGATGCATACACATTTTGACTTTGGGCACCTAAAATATCGATTTTCAGCATGTTTTTGGCCTGTATCTGAGTAGGCATGTACAGATCGCTTCTGGGACCCTAAAATATCGAATTTTCGTGTGTTTCGAGGTTGATTTTGAGATATAAACGGGTACAGAAGATGCATGCACATATTGACTTTGGGCACCTAAAATATCAATTTTTATCATGTTTTGGGACTGTATTTTTAAAATACTCCAACACGGAGTAGGCATGTACAGATCGCTTTTGGAACCCAAAAATTTTGAATTTTCGGGAGTTTTAACCCTGAATTTAAGATATAAACGGGAACTGAAGATGCATGCACATATCGACTTTTGGGCACCTAAAATATCGATTTTGAGCATGTTTTGGGTCTGTATATTGAAAACATTCTAACTAGGAGTAGGCATGTACAGATCGCTTCTGGGACCCAAAAATATCGAATTTTCGGGTGTTCTGAGGTTAAATTTGTGATATAAACGGTTGCAGAAGATGCATACACATATTGACTTTGGGCACCTAAAAGTTCCATTTTCAGTATGTTTTGAGCCTGTATATTGAAAAGGCTGTAACACGGAGTAGGCATTTACAGATAGCTTCTGGGACCCCAAAATATCGAATTTTTCTGGTGTTTTGGGCATGAATCTGGGATATCGACTTTGTGCACCTAAAATATCTATTTATAGCATGTTTTGGGACTATATTTTGAAAATATTCTAGCACTGAGTAGGCATGCACAGATCGCTTCTAGGACCTCAAAATACCGAATTTTCGGGAGTTTTGAGCCTGAATTTGAGATATAAACGGATACAGAAGATGCATGCACATATTGACTTTTTGGCACCTAAAATATCGATTTTCAGCATGTTTTGGGCCTGTATTTTGAAAATACTCTAACACGGAGTAGGCATGTACAGATCGCTTCTAGGACCCAAACATACCGAATTTTCGGGTGTTTTGAGCCTGAATTTGAGATATAAACGGGTACAGAAGATGCATGCACATATCGACTTTGGAAACTTAAAATATCGAGTTTTAGCATGTTTTGAGTCTATATTTTAAAAGCATTCTAGCACTGAGTAGGCATGTACAGATCCCTTCTGGGACCCAAAAATATCGAATTTTCGGGTGTTTTGAGGTTGAATTTGGGATATAAACGGGTGCAGAAGATGCATACACATATTGACTATGGGCACCTAATATATCGATTTTCAGCATGTTTTAGGCCTGTATCTGAATAGGCATGTACAGATCGCTTCTGGGAACCCAAAATATGGAATTTTCGGGTGTTTGGAGCCTGAATTTAAGATATAAACGGGTACAGAAGATGCATGCACATATCGACTTTTGGGCACCTAAAAGATCGATTTTCAGTTTGTTTTAGGCTTGTATTTTGAAAATACTCTAACACGAAGTAGGCATATACAGATCGCTTTTGGGGCCCCAAAATATCGAATTTTCGGGTGTTTTGGGACTGAATTTGAGATATCGACTTTGGGCACCTAAAATATCGATTTTTAGCATGTTTTGGGCCTATATTTGGAAAATATTCTAGTACTGAGTAGGCATGTACAGATCGCTTCTGCGACCCCAAAATATCGAATTTTCGGGTGTTTTAAGCCTGAATTTGAGATATATACGGGTACAGAAGATGAATGCACATATCGACTTTTGGGCACCTAAAAGATCGATTTTCAGAATGTTTTGGGCCTGTATTTGGAAAATACTCTAACACGAAGTAGGCATGTACAGTTCGCTTTTGGGGCCCCAAAATATCGAATTTTCTTTTGTTTTGGGCCTGAATTTGAGATATTGACTTTGGGCACCTAAAATATCGATTTTTAGCATGTTTTCGGATTATATTTTGAAAATATTCTAGCACTGAGTAGGCATGTACAGATCGCTTCTGGGACATCAAAATATCGCATTTTCTGGTGTTTTGAGCCTGAATTTGAGATATAAACGGGTACAGATGATGCATGCACATATCGACTTTGGGAACCAAAAATATGGATTTTCAGCAAGTTTTGGGCCTGTATTTTGAAAATACTCTAACACAGAGTAGGCATGTACAGATCGCTTCTGGGACCCAAAAATATCGAATTTTAGGTTGTTTTGAGACTGGATTTGAGATATAAACGGGTACAGAAGATGTATGCACATATCGACTTTTGGGCACCTAAAATATCGATTATGAGCATGTTTTGCGTCTGTATCTTGAAAACATTCTAATTAGGAGTAGGCATGTACAGATCGCTTCTATGACCCAAAAATACCGAATTTTCGGGTGTTTTGAGGTTGAATTTGAGATATAAACGGGTACAAAAGGTACATGCACATATCGACTTTGGACACTTATACTATCGATTTTTAGAATGTTTTGAGCCTATATTTTGAAAACATTCTAGCACTGAGTAGGCTTGTAGAGATCGCTTCTGGGATCCAAAAAAATCGAATTTTCGGGTGTTTTGAGGTTGAATTTGGGATATAAACGTGTGCAGAAGATTCATACACATATTGACTTTGGGCACCTAAAATATCGATTTTCAGCATGTTTTGGGCCTGTATTTTGAAAATACTCTAACAAGGAGTAGGCATGTACAGATTGCTTCTGGGCCCCCAAAATATCGAATTTACGGGTGTTTTGGGACTGAATTTGAGATATCGACTTTGGGCCCCTAAAATATCGATTTTTAGCATGTTTTGGGCCTATAGTTTGATAATAATCTAGCATTGAGTAGGCATGTACAGATCGCTTCTGGGACCCAAAAATATCAAATTTTCGGGTGTTTTGAGGTTGAATTTGGGATATAAACGGGTGTAGAAGATGCATACACATATTGACTTTGGGCACCTATATTATCGATTTTCAGCATGTTTTGGGCCTGTATTTTGAAAACATTCTAACTAGGAGTAGGCATGTACAGATCGCTTCTAGGACCCTAAAATATGGAATTTTCGGGTTTTTGGAGCCTGAATTTGAGATATAAACGGGTACAGAAGATACATGCACATATCGACTTTTGGGCACCTAAAAGATCGATTTTCTGCATGTTTTGGGCCTGTATTTTGAAAATACTCTAACACGGAGTAGGCATGTACAGATCGCTTCTGGGACCCCAAAATATCGAATTTTCGGGTGTTTTGAGCCTGAATTTGTGATATAAACGGGTACTGATGATGCATGCACATATCGACTTTTGGCACCTAAAATATCGATTTTGAGCATGTTTTGGGTCTGTATCTTGAAAACATTCTAACCAGGAGTAGGCATGTACAGATCGGTTCTAGGACACAAAAATACCGAATTTTCGTGTGTTTTGAGCCTGAACGGGTACAGAAGGTACATGCACATATCGACATTGGAAACTTAAAATATCGATTTTTGGCATGTTTTCAGCCTATGTTTTCAAAACATTCTAGCACTGAGTAGGCATGTACAGATCGCTTCTGGGACCCAAAAATATCGAATTTTCGGGTGTTTGGAGCCTGAATTTGAGATATAAACGGGTACAGAAGATGCATGTACATATTGACTTTCGGCACCTAAAATATCGATTTTCAGCATGTTTTGGGCCTGTATTTTGAAAATACTCTAACACGGAGTAGGCATGTACAGATCGCTTCTGGGACCCCAAAATATCGAATTTTCGGGTGTTTTGAGCCTGAATTTGAGATATATACGAGTACTGAAGATACATGCACATATCGACTTTTGGGCACCTAAAATATCGATTTTCAGTATGTTTTGGGCCTTTTTTTTTTAAATACTCTACCAAGGATTAGCCATGTACAGATCGCTTCTGGGACCCCAAAATATCGAATTTTCGAATGTTTTGGGCCTGAATTTGAGATATCGAGTTTGTGCACTTAAAATATCGATTTTTACCATGTTTTGGAATTATATTTTGAAAACATTCTAGCAATGAGTAAGCATGTACAGATAGCTTCTGGGACCCCAAAATATCAAATTTTCGGGTATTATGAGGTTGGACTTGGGATATAAACGGGTGCAGAAGATGCATACACATATTGACTCTGGGCACCAAAAATATCTATTTTCAGCATGTTTTGGGCCTGTATCTGAGTAGGCATGTACAGATTGCAATAAGAAACCACAAAATATCGAATTTTAGGGTGTTTGGAGCCTGAATTTGAGATATAAACGTTTACAGAAGATGAATGCACATATCGACTTTTGGGCACCAAAAAGATCGATTTTTTAGTATGTTTTGGGCCTCTATTTTTAAAAATACTCTAACACGGAGTAGGCATGTACAGATCGCTTCTGTGACACCAAAATATCGAATTTTCGGGTGTTTTGGGCCTGAATTTGAGATATCGACTTTGGGCACCTAAAATATCGATTTTAGCATGTTTTGGGCATATATTTTGAAAATATTCTAACACTCAGTACAGATCGTTTCTGGGACCCCAAAATATCAAATTTTCGGGTGTTTTGGGACTGAATTTGAGATATCGACTTTGGGCCCCTAAAATATCGATTTTGAGCATGTTTTGGGCCTATAGTTTGAAAATAATCTAGCACTGAGTAGGCATGTACAGATCGCTTCTGGGACCCAATAATATCAAATTTTCGGGTGTTTTGAGGTTGAATTTGGGATATAAACGGGTGCAGAAGATGCATACACATATTGACTTTGGGCACCTATAATATCGATTTTCAGCATGTTTTGGGCCTGTATTTTGAAAACATTCTAACTAGGAGTAGGCATGTACAGATCGCTTCTAGGACCCAAAAATACCGATTTTTCGGGTGTTTTGAGGTTGAATTTGGGATATAAAGGGGTGCAGAAGATGCATACACATTATGACTTTGTGCACCTAAAATTTTCATTTTCAGCGTGTTTTGGGCCTGTATCTGAGTAGGCATGTACAGATCGCTTGTGCGACCCCATAATGTCGAATTTTCGGTGGTTTGGAGCCTGAATTTGAGATATAAACGGGTACAGAAGATGCATGCACATATCGACTTTTGGGCACATAAACGATCGATTTTCAGTATGTTTTGGGCCTGTATTTTGAAAATGCTCTAACACGGAGAAGGCATGTACAGATCGCTTCTGGAACCCCAAAATATCGAATTTTCGGGTGTTTTGGGCCTGAATTTTAAATATCGACTTTGGGCACCAAAAATATCGATTTTTAGCATGTTTTTGGACTATATTTTGAAAATATTCTAGCACTGAGTAGGCATGTACAGATCGCTTGTGGGACCTCAAAATATCAATTTTTCGGGTGTATTGAGACTAAATTTGTGATATAAACGGGTACAGAAGATGCATGCACATATTGACTTTGGGCACCTAAAATATCGATTTTCAGCATGTTTTGGGCCTGTATATTGAAAATACTCTAACACGGTGTATGCATGATCAGATCGCTTCTGGGACCCTAAAATATGGAATTTTCAGGGTTTTGGAGCCTGAATTTGAGATATAAACGGGTACAGTAGATGCAATCACATATCGACTTTTGGGCACCTAAAATATCGATTTTGAGCATGTTTTGGGTCTGTATCTTGAAAACATAATAACCAGGAGTAGGCATGTACAGATCGGTTCTAGGACACAAAAATACCGAATTTTCGGGTGTTTTGAGCCTGAATTTGAGATATATACGGGTACAGAAGATGCATGCACATATCGACTTTTGGGCACCTAAAATATCGATTTTCAGTATGTTTTGGGCCTCTATTTTGGAAATACTCTACCACGGAGTAGCCATGTACAGATCGCTTCTGGGACCCCAAAAAATCGAATTTTCGAATGTTTTGGGTCTGAATTTGAGATATAAACGGGTACAGAAGATGCATGCACATATCGACTTTTGGGCACCTAAAAGATCAATTTTTAACATGTTTTTTGCCTGTATTTTGAAAATCCTCTAACACGGAGTAGGCATGTACAGATCGCTTCTGGGACCCCAAAATATCGAATTTTTGGGTGTTTTAAGCCTGAATTTGAGATATATACGGGTACTGAAGATGCATGCACATATCGACTTTTGGGCACCTAAAATATCGATTTTCAGTATGTTTTGGGCCTCTATTTTGAAAATACTCTACCACGGAGTAGCCATGTACAGATCGCTTCTGGGACCCCCAAAAATCGAATTTTCGAATGTTTTGGGCCTGAATTTGAGATATCGACTTTGTGCACTTAAAATATCGATTTTTAGCATGTTTTGGAATTATATTTTGAAAACATTCTAGCAATGAGTAAGCATGTACAGATTGCTTCTGGGACCCCAAAATATTGAATTTTCGGGTATTTTGAGGTTGAACTTGGGATATAAACGGGTGCAGAAGATGCATACACATATTGACTCAGGGCACCTAAAATATCTATTTTCAGCATGTTTTGGGCGTGTATCTGAGTAGGCATGTACAGATTGCTTTAAGGACCCCAAAATATCGAATTTTAGGGTGTTTGGAGCCTGAATTTGAGATATAAACGTTTACAAAAGATGAATGCACATATCGACTTTTGGACACCTATAAGATCGATTTTTTAGTATGTTTTGGGCCTGTATTTTTAAAAATACTCTAACACGGAGTAGGCATGTACAGATCGCTTCTGGGACCCCAAAATATCGAATTTTCGGGTGTTTTGGGCCGGAATTTGAGATATCGACTTTGGGCACCTAAAATATCAATTTTAGCATGTTTTGGGCCTATATTTTGACAATATTCTAACACTGAGTACAGATCGTTTCTGGGACCCAAAAATATCAAATTTTCGGGTGTTTTGAGCCTGAATTTGAGATATAAACGGGTACTGATGATCCATGCACATATCGACTTTTGGGCACCTAAAATATCGATTTTGAGCATGTTTTGGGTCTGTATCTTGAAAACATTCTAACCAGGAGTAGGCATGTACAGATCGCTTCTGGGACCCAAAAATATCGATTTTTCGGGTGTTTAGAGGCTGAATTTGAGATATAAACGGGTACAGAAGGTACATGCTCATATTGACTTTGGGCACCTAAAATATTGATTTTCAGCATGTTTTGGGGATGTATTTTGAAAATACTCTAACACGGAGTAGGCATGTACAGATCGCTTCTTAGACCCCAAAATATCGAATTTTCGGGTGTTTTGAGCCTGAATTTGAGATATAAACGGGTACTGATGATGCATGCACATATCGACTTTGGGCACCTAAAATATCGATTTTCAGCATGTTTTGGGCCTGTATTTTGAAAATACTCTAACACGGAGTAGGCATGTACAGATCGTTTCTGGGACCCCAAAATATCTAATTTTCGGGTGTTTTGAGCCTGAATTTGAGATATATACGGGTACTGAAGATGCATGCACTTATCGACTTTTGGTCACCTAAAAGATCGATTTTCAGTATGTTTTGGGCCTCTATTTTGAAAATACTCTACCACAGAGTAGCCATGTACAGGTTGCTTCTGGGACCCCAAAATATCAAATTTTCGGGGGTATTGAGCCTGAATTTGTGATAAAAACGGGTACAGAAGATGCATACACATATTGACTTTGGACACCTAAAATATCGATTTTCAGCATGTTTTGGGCCTGTATATTGAAAATACTCTAACACGGTGTATGCATGAACAGATCGCTTCTTGGACCCTAAAATATCGAATTTTCGGGTTTTTGGAGCCTGAATTTGAGATATAAACGGGTACTGATGATGCATGCACATATCGACTTTTGGACACCTAAAATATCGATTTTGAGCATGTTTTGGGTCTGTATCTTGAAAACATTCTAACCAGGAGTAGGCATGTACATATCGCTTCTAGGACCCATAAATACCGACTTTTAGGGTGTTTTAAGCCTGAATTGGAGATATAAACGGGTACAGAAGGTACATGCACATATCGACTTTGGGCACCTAAAATATCGATTTTCAGCATGTTTTGGGCCTGTATTTTGAAAACATTCTAGCACTGAGTAGGCATGTACAGATCGCTTCTGGGACCCAAAAATATCGAATTTTCGGGTGTTTGGAGCCTGAATTTAAGATATAAACGGGTACAGAAGATGCATGCACATATCGACTTTTGGGCACATAAAAATTCGATTTTCAGTATGTTTTGGGCCTATATTTTGAAAATATTCTATCACTGAGTAGGCATGTACAGATCGCCGCTGGGACCCCAAAATATCGAATTTTCTGGTGTTTTGGGCCTGAATTTGAGATATCGACTTTGGGCACCTAAAATATCGATTTTTAGCATGTATTGGGTCTATATTTTGAAAATATTCTAGCACTGAGTAGGCATGTACAGATCGCTTCTGAGACCCCATAATATCGAATTTTCGGGTGTATTGAGCCTGAATTTGTGATATAACCGGGTAGAGAAGATGCATGCACATATTGACTTTGGGCACCTAAAATATCGATTTTCAGCATGTTTTCGGCCTGTATTTTGAAAATACTCTAACACGGAGTAGGCATGTACAGATCGCTTCTGGGACCCAAAAATATCGAATTTTCGGGTGTTTTAACCCTGAATTTGAGATACAAACGGGTACTGAAGATGCATGCACTTATCGACTTTTGGACACCTAAAATATCGATTTTGAGCAAGTTTTGGGTTTGTATCTTGAAAATATTCAAACTAGGAGTAGGCATGTACAGATCGCTTCTAGGACCCAAAAATACCGAATTTTCTTGTGTTTTGAGGTTGAATTTGAGATATAAACGGGTAGAGAAGAGGCATGCACATATCGACTTTTGGGCACCTAAAATATCGATTTTGAGCATGTTTTAGGTTTGTATCTTTAAAACATTCTAACTAGGAGTAGGCATCTACAGATCTCTTCTGGGAACCAAAAATACCGAATTTTCGGGTGTTTTGATCCCGAATTTGAGATATAAACGGGTACAGAAGACTTTGGACACTTAAAATTTCGATTTTTAGCATGTTTTGAGCCTATATTTTAAAAAACATTCTAGCACTGAGTAGGCATGTACAGATCGCTTCTGGGACCCAAAAATATCGAATTTTCAGGTGTTTCGAGGTTGAATTTGTGATATAAACGGGTGCAGAAGATGCATACACATATTAACTTTGGGCACCTAATATATCGATTTTCAGCATGCTTTGGGCCTGTATCTGAATATTCATGTACAGATCGCTTCTGGGACCCCAAAATATCTAATTTTCGGGTGTTTTGAGCCTGAATTTGAGATATAAACGGGTACTGAAGATGAATGCACATATCGACTTTTGGACACCTAAAATATCGATTTTGAGCAAGTTTTGGGTTTGTATCTTGAAAACATTCGAACTAGGAGTAGGCATGTACAGATTGCTTGTAGGACCCCTAAAATACCGAATTTTCGGGTGTTTTGAGCCTGAATTTGAGAAATATACAGGTACAGAAGATACATGTACATATCGACTTTGGACACTTAAAATATCGATTTTTAGCATGTTTTGAGCCTATATTTTGAAAACATTCTAGCAAAGAGTAGGCATGTACAGATCGCTTCTGGGACCCAAAAATATCGAATTTTCGGGTGTTTTGAGGTTGAATTTGGGATATAAATGGGTACAGAAGATGCATGCACATATCGACTTTGGACACTTAAAATATCGATTTTTAGCATGTTTTGAGCCTATATTTTGAAAAAATTCTAGCACTGAGTAGGCATGTACAGATCGCTTCTGGGACCTCAAAATATCGAATTTTCGGGTGTTTTGAGCCTGAATTTGAGATATAAACGGGTACTGAAGATGAATGCACATATCGACTTTTGGGCACCTAAGATATCGATTTTGAGCATGTATTGGTCTGTATCTTGAAAACATTCTAACTAGGAGTAGGCATGTACAGATCGCTTCTAGGACCCAAAAATACCGAATTTTCGGGTGTTTTGATCCCGAATTTGAGATATAAACGGGTACAGAAGATGCATGCACATATCGACTTTGGACACTTAAAATATCGATTTTTAGCTTGTTTTGAGCCTATATTTTGAAAAAATTCTAGCACTGAGTAGGTATGTACAGATCGCTTCTGGGATCCCAAAATATCGAATTTTCGGGTGTTTTGAGGCTGAATTTGAGATATAAACGGGTACAGAAGATGCATACACATATTGACTTTGGGCACCTAATATATCGATTTACAGCATGTTTTGGGCCTGTATCTGAGTAGGCATGTACAGATCGCTTCTGGAACCCCAAAATATCGAATTTTTGGGTGTTTGTAGCCTGAATTTGAGATATAAACGGGTACTGAAGATGCATGAACATATCGACTTTTTGGCACCTAAAATATAGATTTTGAGCATGATTTGGGTCTGTATCTTGAATACATTCTAACTAGGAGTAGGCATTTACAGATCGCTTGTAGGACCCAAAAATACCGAATTTTCAGATGTTTTGAGCCTGAATTTGAGATATAAACGGGTACAGAAGATGCATGCAGATATCGACTTTTAGGCACCTAAAAGATCGATTTTCAGTATGTTTTGAGCCTGTATTTTAAAAATACCCTAACACGGAGTAGGCATTTACAAATAGCTTCTGGGACCCCAAAATATCGAATTTTCGGGTGTTTTGGGCCTGAATTTGAGATATCGAATTTAGGCACATAAAATATCGATTTTTAGCATGTTTTAGGACTATATTTTGAAAATATTCTAGCACTGAGTAGGCATGTACAGATCGCTTCTGGGACCTCAAAATATCGAATTTTCGGGTGTTTTGAGCCTGAATTTGAGATATAAACGGGTACTGAAGATGCATGAACAAATCGACTTTTTGGCACCTAAAATATCGATTTTAAGCATGTTTTGGGTCTGTATCTTGAAAACATTCTAACTAGGAGTAGGCATGTACAGATCGCTTCTGGGACCCCAAAATATCGAATTTTCGGGTGTTTGTAGCCTGAATTTGAGAAGATGCATCCACATATCGACTTTTGGGCACCTAAAAGATTGATTTTCAGTATGTTTTAGGCCTTAATTTTGTAAATACCCTAACACGGAGTAGGCATTTACAGATAGCTTCTGGGACCCCAAAATATCGAATTTTCGGGTGCTTTGACGTTGAATTTGGGATATAAACAGGCGCAGAAGATGCATGCACATTTTGAATTTAGGCACCTAAAATATCGATTTTCAGCATGTTTTGGGCCTGTATCTGAGTCAGCAAGTACAGATCGCTTCTGGGACCCTAAAATATCGAATTTTCGTGTGTTTTGAGGTTGAATTTGTGATATAAACGGGTACTGAAGATGCATGCACATATTGACTTTGGGCACCTAAAATATTGATTTTTAGCATGTTTTGGGCCTGTATTTTGAAAATACTCTAACTAGGAGTAGGCATGTACAAATCGCTTCTAGGACCCAAAAATACCGAATTTTCCGGTGTTTTGACCCCGAATTTGAGATATAAACGGGTACAGAAGATGCATGAACATATCGACTTTGGACACTTAAAATATCGATTTTTAGCATGTTTTGAGCCTATATTTTGAAAACATTCTAGCACTGAGTAGGCATGTACAGATCGCTTCTGGGACCCAAAAATATCGAATTTTCGGGTGTTCTGAGGTTGAATTTGTGATATAAACGGTTGCAGAAGATGCATACACATATTTACTTTGGGCACCTAATATATCGATTTTCAGCATGTTTTGGGCCTGTATCAGAACAGGCATGAACAGATCGCTTCTGGGACCCCAAAATATCGAATTTTCAGATGTTTTGGGCATGAATTTGCGATATCGACTTTGGGCACCTAAAATATCGATTTTTAGCATGTTTTGAGCTTGTATTTTGAAATACTCTAAGACGGAGTAGGCATATACAGATCACTTCTGGGACCCAAAAATATCGAATTTTCAGGTGTTTTGGGCCTGAATTTGCGATATCGACTTTGGGCACCTAAAATATCGATTTTTAGCATGTTTTGAGCTTGTATTTTGAAATACTCTAACACGGAGTAGGCATATACAGATCACTTCTGGGACCCAAAAATATCGAATTTTCGGGTGTTTTTTGCCTGAATTTGAGATATAAACGGGTACAGAAGATGCAAGCACATATCGACTTTTGGGCACCTAAAAGATCGATTTTCAGTATGTTTTGGGCCTGTATATTGAAAAGGCTTTAACATGGAGTAGGCATTTACAGATAGCTTCTGGGACCCCAAAATATCGAACTTTTCTGGTGTTTTGGGCATGAATTTGGGATATCGACTTTGTGCACCTAAAATATCGACTTTTTAGCATGTTTTGGAACTATATCTTGAAAATATTCTATCACTGAGTAGGCATGTACAAATCGCTTTTGGGACCTCAAAATATCGAATTTTGGGGTGTTTTGAGTCTGAATTTGGGATATAAACGGGTACAGAAGATGCATTACCATTTTGACTTTTGGGCACCTAAGAGATCGATTTTCAGTATGTTTTAGGCTTGTATTTTGAAAAAACTCTAACACGAAGTAGGCATATACAGATCGATTTTGGGGCCCCAAAATATCGAATTTTAGGGTGTTTTGGGACTGAATTTGAGATATCGACTTTGGGCACCTAAAATATCGATTTTTTGCATGTTTTTTGGCCCATACTTGGAAAATATTCTAGTACTGAGTAGGCATGTACAGATCGCTTCTGCGACCCCAAAATATCGAATTTTCGGGTGTTTTAAGCCTGAATTTGAGATATATACGGGTACAGAAGATGCATGCACATATCGACTTTTGGGCACCTAAAAGATCGATTTTCAGTATGTTTTGGGCCTGTATTTTGAAAATACTCTAACACGAAGTAGGCATGTACAGATCGCTTTTGGGCCCCTAAAATATCGAATTTTCGGGGGTTTTGTGCCTGAATTTGAGATATCGACTTTGGGCACCTAAAATATCGATTTTTAGCATGTTTTGGGACTATATTTTGAAAATATTCTAGCCCTGAGTAGGCATGTACAGATCGCTTTTGGGACCTCAAAATATCGAATTTTCGTGCGTTTTGAGGTTGAATTTGAGATATAAACGGGTACATAAGATGCATGCACATATTGACTTTGGGCACCTAAAATATCAATTTTTAGCATGTTTTGGGTCTGTATCTTGAAAACATTCTAACTAGGAGTAGGCATGTACAGATCGCTTCTGGGACCCAAAAATATCGAATTTTAGGTTGTTTTGAGACTGAATTTGAGATATAAACGGTTGCAGAAGATGCATACACATATTGACTTTGGGCACCTAATATATCGATTTTCAGCATGTTTTGGGCCTGTATCTGAATAGGCATGTACAGATCGCTTCTGGGACCCCAAAATATCGAATTTTCAGGTGTTTTGGGCCTGAATTTGCAATATCGACTTTGGGCACCTAAAATATCGATTTTTAGCATGTTTTGGGCTTGTATTTTGAAATACTCTAACACGGAGTAGGCATGTACAGATCGCTTCTGGGACCCCAAAATATCGAATTTTCGGGTGTTTTGAGTTTGAATTTAAGATATAAACGGGTACTGAAGATGCATGCACATATCGACTTTTGGACACCTAAAATATCGATTTTGGGCATGTTTTGGGTCTGTATCTTGAAAACATTCGAACTAGGAGTAGCCATGTACAGATCGCTTCTAGGACCCAAAAATACCGAATTTTCGTGTGTTTTGAGCGTGAATTTGAGATATAAACGGGTACAGAAGATGCATGCACATATCGACTTTGGACACGTAAAATATCGATTTTTAGCATGTTTTGAGCCTTTATTTTGAA
Source organism: Petrolisthes cinctipes (assembly GCA_033782935.1). Lineage (NCBI taxonomy): Eukaryota > Metazoa > Arthropoda > Malacostraca > Decapoda > Porcellanidae > Petrolisthes > Petrolisthes cinctipes. The sequence continues at coordinate 1,071,764 of JAWQEG010000014.1, forward strand.
AACATTATAGCACTGAGTAGGCATGTACAGTCGGCGGCAAAAGTCCTGTCGCTTCACTTGCTTCACAGAGGCACGCGATGTTCGAAGACTCGAGATTATTAGGTGTAGAAAACGTGCGTATTTCTCGAGTTCATGAACACTGCATGTCTTGGTGAAGCAGGTGAGGCGACAGGACTTCTGCCGCCGACTGTACAGATCGCTTCTGGGACCCAAAACTATCGAATTTTCGGGTGTTTTGAGGTTGAATTTGGAATATAAACGGGTACAGAAGATGCATGCACTTATCGACTTTTGGGCACCTAAAAGATCGATTTTCATTATGTTTTGGGCCTGTATTTTGAAAATACTCTAACACGGAGTAGGCATGTACAGATCGCTTCTTGGACCCTAAAATATCGAATTTTTGGGTGTTTTGGGCCTGAATTTAAGATATCGACTTTGGGCACCTAAAATATCGATTTTTAGCATGTTTTGGGCCTATATTTTGAAAATATTCTAGCACTGAGTAGGCATGTACAGATCGCTTCTGGGACCCCAAAATATCGAATTTTGGGGTGTTTTGAGAATGAATTTGGGATATAAACGGGTACTGAAGATACATGAACATATCGACTTTGGGGCACCTAAAATATCGATTTTGAGCATGTTTTGGGTCTGTATCTTGAAAACATTCCAACTATGAGTTGGCATGTACAGATCGCTTGTAGTACCCCGAAGTATCGAATTTTCGGGAGTTTGTAGCCTGAATTTGAGATATAAACGGGTACAGAAAATGCATGCACATATCGACTTTCGGGCACCAAAAATACCGATTTTGAGCATGTTTTGGGTCTGTATCTTAAAAACATTCTAACTAGGAGTTGGCATGTACAGATCGCTTTTAGGACCCAAAAATATAGAATTTTCGGGTGTTTTGAGCCTGAATTTGAGATATAAACGGGTACGGAAGATGCATGCACATATTGACTTTGGGTACCTAAAATATCGATTTTCAGCATGTTTTGGGCCTGAATTTTGAAAATACTCTATCACGGAGTAGGCATGTACAGATCGCTTCTAGGACCCAAACATACCGATTTTTCGGGTGTTTTGAGCCTGAATTTGAGATATAAACGGGTACAGAAGATGCATGCATATATCGACTTTGGAAACTTAAAATTTCGAATTTTAGCGTGTTTTGAGCCTATATTTTGAAAGCGTTCTAGCACTGAGTAGGCATGTACAGATAGCTTCTGGGACCCAAAAATATCGAATTTTCGGGTGTTTTGAGGTTGAATTTGGGATATAAACGGGTGCAGAAGATGCATACACATATTGACTTTGGGCACCTAAAATATCGATTTTCAGCATGTTTTGGGCCTGTATCTGTGTAGGCATGTACAGATCGCTTGTGTGACCCCATAATGTCGAATTTTCAGGTGTTTGGAGCCTGAATTTGAAATGTAAACGGGTACAGAAGATGCATGCACATATCTACTTTTGGGCACCTAAGAGATCGATTTTCAGTATGTTTTGGGCCTGTATTTTGAAAATACTCTAACACGGAGTAGGCATGTACAGATCGCTTCTGGGACCCCAAAATATCGAATTTTCTGGTGTTTTGGGCCTGGATTTGAGATATCGACTTTGGGCACCTAAAATATCGATTTTTAGCATGTTTTGGGCCTATATTTTGAAAATATTCTAGCACTGATTAGGCATGTACAGATCGCTTCTGCGACCCAAAAATATCGAATTTTCCGGTGTTTTAATCCTGAATTTGAGATATATACGGGTACAGAAGATGCATGCACATATTGACTTTGGGCACCTAAAATATCGATTTGCAGCATGTTTTGGGCCTGTATTTTGAAAATACTCTAACACAGAGTAGGCATGTACAGATCGCTTCTGGGACCCAAAAATATCGAATTTTCGGTTGTTTTGAGACTGAATTTGAGATTTAAACGGGTAATGAAGATGTATGCACATATCGACTTTTGGGAACCCAAAATATCGATTTTGAGCATGTTTTGCGTCTGTATCTTGAAAACATTCTAATTAGGAGTAGGCATGTACATATCGCTTCTAGGACCCAAAAATACCGAATTTTCGGGTGTTTTGAGGTTGAATTTGAGATTAAACGGGTACAAAAGGTACATGCACATATCGACTTTGGACACTTATAATATCGATTTTTAGAATGTTTTTGAGCCTATATTTTGAAAACATTCTAGCACTGAGTAGGCATTTACAGATCGCTTCTAGGACCCAAAAATACCGATTTTTCGGGTGTTTTGAGGTTAAATTTGGGATATAAACGGGTGCAGAAGATGCATACACATATTTACTTTGGGCACCTAGAATTTCGATTTTCAGCGTGTTTTCGGCCTGTATCTGAGTAGGCATGTACAGATCGCTTGTGCCACCCCATAATGTCGAATTTTCGGTTGTATGGAGCCTGAATTTGAGATTTAAACGGGTACAGAAGATGCATGCACATATCGACTTTTGGGCACCTAAAAGATCGATTTTCAGTATGTTTTGGGCTTGTATTTTAAAAATACTCTAACATTGAGTAGGTATGCTCAAATTGCATCTGGGACCACAAAATATCGAATTTTCGGGTGTTTTGGGCCCGATTTTGAGATATCGACGTTGGGCACCTAAAATATCGATTTTTAGCATGTTTTGGGACTATATTTTGAAAATATTCTAGCACTGAGTAGGCATGTACAGATCGCTTCTGGGACATCAAAATATCAAATTTTCGGGTGTATTGAGCCTGAATTTGTGATTTAAACGGGTACAGAAGATGCATGCACATATTGACTTTGGGCACCTAAAATATCGATTTTCAGCAAGTTGTGGGCCTGTATTTTGAAAATACTCTAACACGGAGTAGGCATGTACAGATCGCTTCCAGGACCCAAAAATATCGAATTTTCGGGTGTTTTGAGCCTGAATTTGAGATATAAACGGGTACTGATGATGCATGCACATATCGACTTTTGGGCACCTAAAATATCGATTTTGAGCATGTTTTGGGTCTGTATCTTGAAAACATTCTAGGACCCAAAAATACCGAATTTTCGGGTGTTTTGAGCCGGAATTTGATATATAAACAGGTACAGAAAGTACATGCACATATCGACTTTGGAAACTTAAAATATCGATTTTTGGCATGTTTTCAGCCTATGTTTTGAAAACATTTTAGCACTGAGTAGGCATGTACAGATCGCTTCTGGAACCCAAAAATATCGAATTTTCTGGTGTTTGGAGCCTGAATTTGAGATATAAACGGGTACAGAAGATGCATGCACATATCGACTTTTGGGTACCTAAAAGATCAGTTTTTAACATGTTTTGGGCCCGTATTTTGAAAATACTCTAACACGAAGTAGGCATGTACAGATCGCTTCTGGGCCCTGAAAATATCGATTTTTCGGGTGTTTTGAGGCTGAATTTGAGATATAAACGGGTACAGAAGATGCATGCACATATTGACTTTGGGCACCTAAAATATCGATTTTCAGCATGTTTTGGGCCAGTATTTCGAAAATACTCTAACACGGAGTGGGCATGTACAGATCGCTTCTGGGACCCCAAAATATCGAATTATCGGGTGTTTTGAGCCTGAATTTGAGATATATACGGGTACTGAAGATGCATGCACATATCGACTTTTGGGCACCTAAAAGATCGATTTTCAGTATGTTTTGGGCCTCTATTATAAAAATACTCTACCATGGAGTAGCCATGTACAGATCGCTTCTGGGACCCCAAAATATCGAATTTCCGAATGTTTTGGGCCTGAATTTGAGATATCGACTTTGTGCACTTAAAATATCGATTTTTAGCATGTTTTGGAACTATATTTTGAAAACATTCTAGCAATGAGTAGGCACGTACAGATTTCTTCTGGGACCCCGAAAATATCGAATTTTCGGGTGTTTTGAGGTTGAACTTGCGATATAAACGGGTGCAGAAGATGCATACACATATTGACTCTGGGCACCTAAAATATCTATTTTCAGCATGTTTTGGGCCTATATTTTGAAAACATTCTAGCACTGAGTAGGCATGTACAGATTGCTTCTGGGACCCCAAAATATCAAATTTTCGGGTGTTTTCAGGTTGAATTTGGGATATAAACGGGTGCAGAAGATGCATACACATATTGACTCTGGGCACCTAAAATATCGATTTTCAGCATGTTTTGGGCCTGTATCTGAGTAGGCATGTACAGATTGCTTTCAGGACCCCAAAATATCGAATTTTAGGGTGTTTGGAGCCTGAATTTGAGATATAAACGGGTACAGAAGATGAATGCACATATCGACTTTTGGGCACCTAAAAGATCGATTTTCAGTATGTTTTGGGCCTGTATTTTGAAAATACTCTAACAAGGAGTAGGCATGTACAGATCGCTTCTGGGACCCCAAAATATCGAATTTTCGGGTGTTTTGGGCCTGAATTTGAGATATCGACTTTGGGCACCTAAAATATCGATTTTAGCATGTTTTGGGCCTATATTTTGAAAATATTCTAGCACTGAGTACAGATCGTTTCTGGGACCGCAAAATATCGAATTTTCGGGTGTTTCGAGCCTGAATTTGAGATATAAACGGGTACAGCAGATGCATGCACATATCGACTTTTAGCACCTAAAATATCGATTTTAGCATGTTTTGGGTCTGTATCTTGAAAACATTCTAATTAGGAGTAGGCATGTAAAAATCGCTTCTAGGACCCAAAAATACCGAATTTTCGGGTGTTTTGAGCCTGAATTTGAGATATAAACGTGTACAGAAGATGCATGCACATTTAGACTTTGGACACTTAAAATATCGATTTTTAGCATGTTTTGAGCCTATATTTTAAAAATATTCTTGCACTGAGTAGGCATGTACTGATCGCTTAATTTTCGGGTGTTTGGAGCCTGAATTTGAGATATAAACGGGTACAGAAGATGAATGCACATATTGACTTTTGGGCACCTAAAAGATCGATTTTCAGTATGTTTTGGGCCCGTATTTTTAAAAATACTCTAACACGAGTAGGCATGTACAGATCGCTTCTGGGACCCCAAAATATCAAATTTTCGGGTGTTTTGGGCCTGAATTTGAGATATCGACTTTCGGCACCTAAAATATCGATTTTAGCATGTTTTGGGCCTATATTTTGAAAATATTCTAGCACTGAGTACAGATCGTTTCTGGGACCCCAAAATATCGAATTTTCGGGTGTTTTGAGACTGAATTTGAGATGTAAACGGGTACAGAAGATGCATGCACACATCGACTTTGGACACTTAAAATATCGATTATTAGCATGTTTTGAGCCTATATTTTGAAAACATTCTAGCACTGAGTAGGCATTTACAGATTGCTTCTGGGACCCCAAAATATCGAATTTTAGGGTGTTTTGAGGTTGAATTTGGGATATAAACGGGTGCAGAAGATGCATATACATATTGACTCTGGGCACCTAAAATATCTATTTTCAGCATGTTTTGGGCCTGTATCTGAGTAGGCATGTACAGATTGCTTTAAGGACCCCAAAATATCGAATTTTAGGGTGTTTGGAGCCTGAATTTGAGATATAAACGGGTACAGAAGATGAATGCACATATCGACTTTTGGGCACCTAAAAGATCGATTTTCAGTTTGTTTTGGGCCTGTATTTTTAAAAATACTCTAACACGGAGTAGGCATGTACAGATCGCTTCTGGGACCCCAAAATATCGAATTTTCGGGTGTTTTGGGCCTGAATTTGAGATATCGACTTTGGGCTCCTATAATATCGATTTTAGCATGTTTTGGGCCTATATTTTGAAAATATTCTAGCACTGAGTACAGATCGTTTCTGGGACCCCAAAATATCGAATTTTCGGGTGTTTCGAGCCTGAATTTAAGATATAAACAGGTACAGAAGATGCATGCACATATTGACTTTGGGCACCTAAAATATTTATTTTCAGCATGTTTACTGCCTGTATTTTGAAAATACTCTAACACGGAGTAGGCATGTACAGATCGCTTCTGGGACCCCAAAATATCGAATTTTCGAGTGTTTTGACCCTGAATTTGAGATATAAACGGGTACTGATGATCCATGCACATATCGACTTTTGGGCACCTAAAATATCGATTTTGAGCATGTTTTGGGTCTGTATCTTGAAAACATTCTAACCAGGAGTAGGCATGTACAGATCGCTTCTGGGACCCCAAAATATCGAATTTTCGGGTATTTAGAGCCTGAATTTGAGATATATACTGGTACTGAAGATGCATGCACATATCGACTTTTGGGCACCTAAAAGATCGATTTTCAGTATGTTTTGGGCCTCTATTTTGAAAATACCCTAAAATATCAATTTTTAGCATGTTTTGAGCCTATATTTTGAAAACATTCTAGCACTGAGTAGGCATGTACAGATCACTTCTGGGACCCCAAAATATCGAGTTTTCGGGAGTTTTGATCCTGAATTTGAGATATAAACGGGTACAGAAGATGCATGCAGATATCGACTTTGGACACTTAAAATATCGATTTTTAGCATGATTTGAGCCTATATTTTGAAAACATTCTAGCACTGAGTAGGCATGTACAGTTCGCTTCTGGGACCCAAAAAATATCGAATTTTCGGGTGTTTTGAGGTTGAATTTGAGATATAATCGGGTACAGAAGATGCATACACATATTGACTTTGGTCACCTAAAATATCGATTTTCAGCATGTTTTGGGCCTGTATTTTGAAAATACTCTAACATGGAGTAGGCAAGTACAGATCGCTTCTGGGACCCCAAAATATCGAATGTTCGGGTGTTAGGAGCCTGAATTTGAGATATAAACGGGTACAGAAGATACATCCACATATCGACTTTTGGGCACCTAAAAGATCGATTTTCAGTATGTTATGGGCCTGTATTTTGAAAATACTCTAACACAGAGTAGGCATGTACAGATCGCTTCTGGGACCCCAAAATATCGAATTTTCAAGTGTTTTTGGCCTGAATTTGAGATATCGACTTTGGGCACCTAAAATATCGATTTTTAGCATGTTTTGAGCCTATATTTTGAAAACCTTCTAGCACTGAGTAGGCATGTACAGTTCGCTTCTGGGGCCCAAAAAATATCGAATTTTTGGGTATTTTGAGGTTGAATTTGGTATATAAACGGGTGCAGAAGATACATCAACATATCGACTTTTGGGCACCTAAAAGATCTATTTTCAGTATGTTTTGGGCCTGTATATTGAAAATACTCTTACACGGACTAGGCATGTACAGATCGCTTCTGCTACCCCAAAATATCGAATTTTTTGGGTGTTTTGGGCCTGAATTTGAGATATCGACTTTGTGCTCCTAAAATATCGATTTTTAGCATGTTTTGGGCCTATATTTTGAAAATATTCTAGCACTGAGTAGGCATGTACAGATCGCTTCAGGGACCTGAAAATATCAAATTTTCGGGTGTTTTGATCCTGAATTTGAGATATAAACGGGTACAGAAGATACATGCACATATCGACTTTTGGGCACATAAAATATCGATTTTGAGCATGTTTTGGGTCTGTATCTTGAAAACATTCTAACTAAGAGTAGGCATGTACAGATCGCTTCTAGGACCCAAAAATACCGAATGTTCGGGTTTTTTGAGGTTGAATTTGGGATATAAACGGGTGCAGAAGATGCATACACATATTAACTTTGGGCACCTAAAATATCGTTTTTTAGCATGTTTTGGGCAATTATCTGAGTAGGCATGTACAGATCGTTTCTGGGACCCAAAAATATCAAATTTTTGGGTGTTTGGAGCGTGAATTTGAGATATAAACGGGTACAGAAGATGCATGCACATATCGACTTTTGGGCACCTAAAAGATCGATTTTCAGTATGATATGGGCCTATATTTTGAAAACATTCTAGCACTGAGTAGGCATGTACAGTTCGCTTCTGGGACCCAAAAAATATCGAATTTTCGGGTGTTTTGAGGTTGAATTTGGGATATAAACGGGTACAGAAAATGCATGCACATATTGACTTTGGGCACCTAAAATATCGATTTTCAGCATGTTTTGGGCCTGTATTTTTAAAATACTCTAACAAGGAGTAGGCATTTACAGATCGCTTCTTGGACCCAAATATATAGAATTTTTGGGTGTTTTGAGCCTGAATTTGAGATATCGACTTTGGGCACCTAAAATATTGATTTTAGCATGTTTTGGGCCTATATTTTGAAAATATTCTAGCACTAAGTAGGCATGTACAGCTCACTTCTGGGACCCCAAAATATCGAATTTTCGGGTGTTTTGAGCCTGAATTTGAGATATAAACGGGTACAGAAGATGCATGCACATCTCTACTTTGGTCACCTAAAATATTGATTTTCAGCATGTTTTGGGCCCGTATTTTGAAAATACTCTAACACGGAGTAGGCAAGTACAGATCGCTTCTGGGACCCCAAAATATCTAATTTTCGGGTGTTTGGAGCCTGAATTTGAGATATAAACGGGTACAGAAGATTCATTCCAATATCGACTTTTGGGCACCTAAAATATCGAATATCTGTATGTTTTGGGCCTGTATTTTATAAAAACTCTAACACGGAGTAGGCATGTACAGATTGCTTCTAGGACCCCAAAATATCGAATTTTCGGGTGTTTAAGGACTGAATTTGAGATATCGACTTTGGGCACCTAAAATATCGATTTTTAGCATGTTTTGGGCCTATATTTTGAAAACGTTCTAGCACTGAGTAGGCATGTACAGATCGCTTCTGGGACCCCGAAATATCGAATTTTCGGGTGTTTTGAGCCTGAATTTGAGATATAAACGGGTACAGAAAATACATGCACATATTGACTTTGGGCACCTAAAATATCGATTTACAGTATGTTTTGGGCCTGTATTTTGAAAATACTCTAACACGGAGTAGGCATGTACAGATCGCTTCTGGGACCAAAAAATATAGAATTTTCGGGTGTTTCGAGCCTGAATTTGAGATATAAACAGGTACTGAAGATGCATGCACATATAGACTTTTGGGCACTTAAAATATCGATTTTGAGCATGTTTTGGGTCTGTATCTTGAAAACATTCTAACTAGGAGTAGGAATGTAGAGATCGCTTCTAAGACCCAAAAATACCGAATTTTCTGGTGTTTTGAGCATGAAATTGAGATATAAACGGGTACAGAAGATGCATGCACATATCGACTTTGGACACTTAAAATATCGATTTTTAGCATGTTTTGAGCCTGTATTTTGTAAACATTCTATCACTGAGTAGGAATGTGCATATCGCTTCTGGGACCCGAAAATATCGAATTTTCGGGTGTTTTGAGGTTGAATTTGAGATATAAACGAGTGCAGAAGATGCATACACATTTTAACTTTGGGCACCTAAAATATCGATTTTCAACATGTTTTGGGCCTGTATCTAAGTAGGCATGTACAGATCGCTTCTGGGACCCCAAAATATCGAATTTTCGAGTGTTTGGAGCCTGAATTTGAGATATAAACGGGTACAGAAGATGCATGCACATATCGACTTTTGGGCACCTAAAAGATCGATTTTCAGTATGTTATGGGCCTGTATTTTAAAAATACTCTAACACGGAGTAGGCATGTACAGTTCGCTTCTGGGACCCCAAAATATCGAATTTTCAGGTATTTTGGGCCTGAATTTGAGATATCGACTTTAGGCACCTAAAATATCAATTTTTAGCATGTTTTGAGCCTTTATTTTGAAAACATTCTAGCACTGAGTAGGCATGTACAGAGCACTTCTGGGACCCCAAAATATCGAATTTTCGGGAGTTTTGATCCTGAATTTGAGATATAAACGGGTACAGAAGATGCATGCAGATATCGACTTTGGACACTTAAAATATCGATTTTTAGCATGTTTTGAGCCTATTTTTTGAAAACATTCTAGCACTGAGTAGACATGTACAGTTCGCTTCTGGGACCCAAAAAATATCGAATTTTCGGGTGTTTTGAGGTTGAATTTGAGATATAATCGGGTACAGAAGATGCATACACATATTGACTTTGGTCACCTAAAATATCGATTTTCAGCATGTTTTGGGCCTGTATTTTGAAAATACTCTAACATGGAGTAGGCAAGTACAGATCGCTTCTGGGACCCCAAAATATCGAATGTTCGGGTGTTAGGAGCCTGAATTTGAGATATAAACGGGTACAGAAGATACATCCACATATCGACTTTTGGGCACCTAAAAGATCGATTTTTAGTATGTTATGGGCCTGTATTTTGAAAATACTCTAACACAGAGTAGGCATGTACAGATCGCTTCTGGGACCCCAAAATATCGAATTTTCAAGTGTTTTTGGCCTGAATTTGAGATATCGACTTTGGGCACCTAAAATATCGATTTTTAGCATGTTTTGAGCCTATATTTTGAAAACCTTCTAGCACTGAGTAGGCATGTACAGTTTGCTTCTGGGGCCCAAAAAATATCGAATTTTTGGGTATTTTGAGGTTGAATTTGGTATATAAACGGGTGCAGAAGATACATCAACATATCGACTTTTGGGCACCTAAAAGATCTATTTTCAGTATGTTTTGGGCCTGTATATTGAAAATACTCTTACACGGAGTAGGCATGTACAGATCGCTTCTGCTACCCCAAAATATCGAATTTTTTGGGTGTTTTGGGCCTGAATTTGAGATATCGACTTTGTGCTCCTAAAATATCGATTTTTAGCATGTTTTGGGCCTATATTTTGAAAATATTCTAGCACTGAGTAGGCATGTACAGATCGCTTCAGGGACCTGAAAATATCAAATTTTCGGGGGTTTTGACCCTGAATTTGGGATATAAACGGGTACAGAAGATACATGCACATATCGACTTTTGGGCACATAAAATATCGATTTTGAGCATGTTTTGGGTCTGTATCTTGAAAACATTCTAACTAAGAGTAGGCATGTACAGATCGCTTCTAGGACCCAAAAATACCGAATGTTCGGGTTTTTTTAGGTTGAATTTGGGATATAAACGGGTGCAGAAGATGCATACACATATTAACTTTGGGCACCTAAAATATCGTTTTTTAGCATGTTTTGGGCCATTATCTGAGTAGGCATGTACAGATCGTTTCTGGGACCCCAAAATATCAAATTTTTGGGTGTTTGGAGCGTGAATTTGAGATATAGACGGGTACAGAAGATGCATGCACATATTCACTTTTGGGCACCTAAAAGATCGATTTTCAGTATGATATGGGCCCGTATTTTGAAAATACTCTAACACGGAGTAGGCAAGTACAGATCGCTTCTGGGACCCAAAAAATATCGAATTTTCGGGTGTTTTGAGGTTGAATTTGGGATATAAACGGGTACAGAAAATGCATGCACATATTGACTTTGGGCACCTAAAATATCGATTTTCAGCATGTTTTGGGCCTGTATTTTTAAAATACTCTAACAAGGAGTAGGCATGTACAGATCGCTTCTTGGACCCAAATATATAGAATTTTTGGGTGTTTTGAGCCTGAATTTGAGATATAAACGGGTACAGAAGATGCATGCACATCTCTACTTTGGTCACCTAAAATATCGGTTTTCAGCATGTTTTGGGCCCGTATTTTGAAAATACTCTAACACGGAGTAGGCAAGTACAGATCGCTTCTGGGACTCCAAAATATCTAATTTTCGGGTGTTTGGAGCCTGAATTTGAGATATAAACGGGTACAGAAGATTCATTCCAATATCGACTTTTGGGCACCTAAAATATCGAATATCTGTATGTTTTGGGCCTGTATTTTATAAAAACTCTAACACGGAGTAGGTATGTACAGATTGCTTCTAGGACCCCAAAATATCGAATTTTCGGGTGTTTAAGGACTGAATTTGAGATATCGACTTTGGGCACCTAAAATATCGATTTTTAGCATGTTTTGGGCCTATATTTTGAAAAAAGTTCTAGCACTGAGTAGGCATGTACAGATCGCTTCTGGGACCCCGAAATATCGAATTTTCGGGTGTTTTGAGCCTGAATTTGAGATATAAACGGGTACAGAAAATACATGCACATATTGACTTTGGGCACCTAAAATATCGATTTTCAGTATGTTTTGGGCCTGTATTTTGAAAATACTCTAACACGGAGTAGGCAAGTACAGATCGCTTCTGGGACCCCAAAATATCGAATTTTCGGGTGTTTAAAGCCTGAATTTGAGATATAAACGGGTACAGAAGATACATCAACATATTGACTTTTGGGCACCTAAAAGATCGATTTTCAGTATGATATGGGCCTGTATTTTGAAAATACTCTAACACGGAGTAGGCATGTACAGTTTACTTCTGGGACCCCAAAATATCGAATTTTCGGGTGTTTTGGGCCTGAATTTGAGATATCGACTTTGGGCACATAAAATATCGATTTTTAGCATGTTTTGGGCCAATATTTTGAAAATATTCTAGCACTAAATAGGCATGTACAGATCACTTCTGGGACCCCAAAATATCGAATTTTCGGGTGTTTTGATCCTGAATTTGAGATATAAACGGGTACAGAAGATACATGCACATATCGACTTTGGACACTTAAAATATCAATTTTTAGCATGTTTTGAGCCTATATTTTGAAAACATTCTAGCACTGACTAGGCATGTACAGTTCGCTTCTGGGACCCAAAAAATATCGAATTTTCGGGTGTTTTGAGGTTGAATTTGGGATATAAACGAGTACAGAAGATGCATACACATATTAACTTTGGGCACCTAAAATATCGATTTTCAGCATGTTTTGGGCCTGTATCAGAATAGGCATGTACAGATCGCTTCTGGGACCCCAAAATATCAAATTTTCGGGTGTTTGGAGCCTGAATTTGAGATATAAACGGGTACAGAAGATGCATGCACATATCGACTTTTGGGCACCTAAAAGATCGATTTTCAGTATGTTATGGGCCTGTATTTTGAAAATACTCTAACACGGAGTAGGCATGTACAGTTCGCTTCTGGGACCCCAAAATATCGAATTTTCGGGTGTTTTGGGCCTGAATTTTAGATATCGACTTTGGGCACCTAAAATATCGATTTTTAGCATGTTTTGAGTCTATATTTTGAAAATATTCTAGCACTAAGTAGGCATGTACAGATCACTTCTGGGACCCCAAAATATCGAATTTTCGGGTGTTTTGATCCTGAATTTAAGATATAAACGGGTACAGAAGATGCATGCACATATCGACTTTGGACACTTAAAATATCGATTTTTAGCATGTTTTGAGCCTATATTTTGAAAACATTCTAGTACTGACTAGGCATGTACAGTTCGCTTCTGTGACCCAAAAAATATCCAATTTTCGGGTGTTTTGATGTTGAATTTGGGATATAAACGGGTGCAGAAGATGCATACACATACTGACTTTGGTCACCTAAAATATCGATTTTCAGCATGTTATGGGCCTGTATTTTGAAAATACTCTAACACGGAGTAGGCAAGTACAGATCGCTTGTGGAACCCCAAAATATCGAATTTTCGGGTGTTTTGGGCCTAAATTTTAGATATCGACTTTGGGCACCTAAAATATCGATTTTTAGCATGTTTTGGGCCTATATTTTGAAAATATTCTAGCACTGAGTAGGCATGTACAGATCGCTTCTGGGACCCCAAAATTTTAAATTTTCGGGTGTTTTGATCCTGAATTTGAGATATAAACGGGTACAGAAGATGCATGCACATATCGACTTTTGGGCCACTAAAATATCGATTTTGAGCATGTTTTGGGTCTGTATCTTGAAAACATTCTAACTAAGAGTAGGCATGTACAGATCGCTTCTAAGACCCAAAAATACCGAATGTTCGGGTTTTTTGAGGTTGAATTTGGGATATAAACGGGTGCAGAAGATGCATACACATATTAACTTTGGGCACCTAAAATATCGATTTTCAGCATGTTTTGGGCCTGTATCTGAGTAGGCATGTACAGATCGCTTCTGGGACCCTAAAATATCGAATTTTCGGGTGTTTGGAGCCTGAATTTGAGATATAAACGGGTACAGAAGATGCATGCACATATCGACTTTTGGGCACTTAAAAGATCGATTTTCAGTACGATATGGGCCTGTATTTTGAAAATACTCTAACACGGAGTAGGCATGTACAGTTCGCTTCTGGGACCCCAAAATATCGAATTTTCGGGTGTTTTGGGCCTGAATTTGAGATATCGACTTTGGGCACCTAAAATATCGATTTTAGCATGTTTTGGGCCTATATTTTGAAAATATTCTAGCAGTAAGTAGGCATGTACAGATCACTTCTGGGACCCCAAAATATCGAATTTTCGGGAGTTTTGATCCTGAATTTGAGATATAAACGGGTACAGAAGATGCATGCACATATCGACTTTGGACACTTAAAATATCGATTTTTAGCATGTTTTGAGCCTATATTTTGAAAACATTCTAGCACTGACTAGGCATGTACAGTTCGCTTCTGGGACCCAAAAAATATAGAATTTTCATGTGTTTTGAGGTTGAATTTGGGATATAAACGGGTGCAGAAGATGCATACACATATTGACTTTGGTCACCTAAAATATCGATTTTCAGCATGTTATGGGCCTGTATTTTAAAAAATACTCTAACACGGAGTAGGCAAGTACTGATCGCTTCTGGGACCCCAAAATATCGAATTTTCGGGTGTTTTGGGCCTGAATTTTAGATATCGACTTTGGGCACCTAAAATATCGATTTTTAGCATGTTTTGAGCCTATATTTTGAAAAAATTCTTGCACTGAGTAGGCATGTACAGATTGCTTCTGGGAACCAAAAATATATAATTTTCGGGTGTTTTGAGGTTGAATTTGAGATATAAACGAGTGCAGAAGATGCATACACATATTAACTTTGGGCACCTAAAATATAGATTTTCAGCATGTTTTTGGCCTCTATCTGAATAGGCATGTACATATCGCTTCTGGGACTCCAAAATATCGTTTTTTCGGGTGTTTTGAGGTTGAATTTGGGATATAAACGGGTACAGAAGATGCATACACATATTGACTTTGGTCACCTAAAATATCGATTTTCAGCATGTTTTGGGCCTGTATCTGAGTAGGCATGTACAGATCGCTTCTGGAACCCCAAAAAATCGAATTTTCGGGTGCTTGGAGGCTGAATTTGAGATATAAACGGGTACAGAAGATGCATGCACATATCGACTTTTGGGCACCTAAAAGATCGATTTTCAGTATGTTATGGGCCTGTTTTTTAAAAATACTCTAACACGGAGTAGGCATGTACAGATTGCTTCTGGGACCCCGAAATATCGAATTTTCAGGTGTTTTTGGCCTGAATTTGAGATATCGACTTTGGGCACCTAAAATATCGATTTTTAGCATGTTTTGGGCCTATATTTTGAAAATATTCTAGCACTAAGTAGGCATGTACAGATCACTTCTGGGACACCAAAATATCGAATTTTCGGGTGTTTTGATCCTGAATTTGAGATATAAACGGGTACAGAAGATGCATGCACATATCAACTTTGGACATTTAAAATATCGATTTTTAGCATGTTTAGAGCCTATATTTTGAAAACATTCTAGCACTGAGTAGGTATGTACAGTTCGATTCTGGGGCCCAAAAAATATCGAATTTTCGGGTGTTTTGAGGTTGAATTTGGGATATAAACGGGTGCAGAAGATGCATACACATATTGACTTTGGTCACCTAAAATATCGATTTTCAGCATGTTGTGGGCCTGTATTTTGAAAATACTCTAACACGGAGTAGGCAAGTACAGATCGCTTCTGGGACCCCAAAATATCGAATTTTCGGGTGTTTAAAGCCTGAATTTGAGATATAAACGGGTACAGAAGATACATCAACATATTGACTTTTGGGCACCTAAAAGATCGATTTTCAGTATGATATGGGCCTGTATTTTGAAAATACTCTAACACGGAGTAGGCATGTACAGTTTACTTCTGGGACCCCAAAATATCGAATTTTCGGGTGTTTTGGGCCTGAATTTGAGATATCGACTTTGGGCACATAAAATATCGATTTTTAGCATGTTTTGGGCCAATATTTTGAAAATATTCTAGCACTAAATAGGCATGTACAGATCACTTCTGGGACCCCAAAATATCGAATTTTCTGGTGTTTTGATCCTGAATTTGAGATTGTGCATTCATCTTCTGTACCCGTTTATATCTCAAATTCAGGCTGAAAACACCCGAAAAATCTGTATTTTTGGGTCCTACAAGCGATCTGTACATGCCTACTCCTAGTTAGAATGTTTTCAAGATACAGACTCAAAACATGTTCAAAATCGATATTTTAGGTGCCTAAAAGTCGATATGTACATGCATCTTCAGTTCCCGTTTATATCTCAAATTCAGGCTCAAAACACCCGAAAATTCGATATTTTGGGGTCCCAGAAGCGATCTGTATATGCCTTTTCCGTGTTAGAGTATTTTCAAATTACAGGCCCAAAACATGCTGAAAATCGATATTTTAGGTGCACAAAGTCAATATGTGAATGCATCTTCTGTACCCGTTTATATCTCAAATTCAGGCTACAAACACCCAAAAATTCGATATTTTGGAGTCCCAAAAGCGATCTGTACATGCCTACTCGGATACAGGCCAAAAACATGCTGAAAATCGATATTTTAGGTGCCCAAAGTCAATATGTGTATGCATCTTCTGCACCCGTTTATATCTCAAATTCAGGCTCAAAACACCCGAAAATTCGACATTTTGGGGTCCCATAAGCGATCTGTACCTGCCTACTCAGTGCTAGAATATTTTCAAAATATAGTCCCAAAACATGCTAAAAATCGATATTTTAGGTGCCCAAAGTCGATATCTCAAATTCAGGCCCAAAACACCCGAAAATTCGATATTTTAGGGTCCCAGAAGCGATCTGTACATGCCTTCTCCGTGTTAGAATATTTTCAAATTACAGGCCCAAAACATGCTGAAAATCGATATTTTAGGTGCACAAAGTCAATATGTGCATGCATCTTCTGTACCCGTTTATATGCCAAATTCAGGCTACAAACACCCGAAAATTCGATATTTTTGGGTCCCAGAAGCGATCTGTACATGCCTACTAAGATACAGGCCCAAAACATGTTGAAAATTTATATATTAGGTGCCAAAATTCAATTTGTGTATGCATCTTGTGCACCCGTTTAAATCCCAAATTCAACCTCAAAACACCCAAAAATTCGATATTTTTGGGTCCCAGAAGCGATCTGTACATGCCTACTCAGTGCTAGAATGTTTTCAAAATATAGGCTCAAAACATGTTAAAAATCGATATTTTAGGTGCCCAAAGTCGATATCCCAAATTCATTTTCAAAACACCTGAAAATTCGATATTTTTGGGTCCCAGAAGCGATCTGCACATGCCTACTCAATGTTAGACAATTTTTAAATTACATGCACAAAAACAAGTTGAAAATCGATATTTTAGGTTCCCAAAATCGATATGTGCATGCATCTTCTGTAACCGTTTATATCTCAAATTTAGGCTCAAAACTCTCAAAAATTCGATATTTTTGGGTCCCAGATGCGATCTGTACATGCATAGTCAGTGCTAGAATATTTTCAAAATACAGGCCCAGAACAAGCTGAAAATCGATATTTTAAGTGCCCAAGTTAATAGGTGCATGCATCTTCTGTACCCGTTTATATCCCATATTCAGGCTCATGACACCCGAAAATTCGATATTTTTGGGTCCTAGAAGCGATCTGTGCATGCCTACTCCTTGCTAGAATGTTTTAAAGATACAGACCCATAACATGCTAAAAATTGATATTTTATGTGCCCAAAGTCGATATCTCAAATTCAGGCCCAAAACTCCCGAAAATTCGATATTTTGGGGTCCCAGAAGCGATCTGTACATGCCTACTCAAAGTTAGAATATTTTCAAAATACTATCGCAAAACATGCTGAAAATCGATATTTTAGGTGCCCAAAGTCAATATGTGTAGGTATCTTCTGTACCCGTTTACATCCCAAATTCAGGCTCAAATCACCCAAAATTCGGTATTTTTGGGCCCCAGAAGCAATCTGTACATGCCTACTCAATACTAGAATGTTTTCAAAATATAGGCTCAAAACATGCTAAGAATCTGTATTTTTGGTGTCCAAAGTCAATAGGTGCATGAATCTTCTGTACCCGTTTATATCCCAAATTCAGGCTCAAAACACCCGAAAATTTGATTTTTTGGGTCAAAGAAGCGATCTGTACATGCATAGTCAGTGCTAGAATATTTTCAAATTACAGGCCCAAAACAAGCTGAAAATCGATATTTTATGTGCCCAAGTCAATATGTGTAGTTATCTTCTGTACCCGTTTACATCCCAAATTCAGGCTCAAATCACCCAAAAATTCGATATTTATGGGCCCCAGAAGCAATCTGTACATGCCTACTCAATACTAGAATGTTTTCAAAATATAGGCTCAAAACATGCTAAAAATCTGTATTTTTGGTGTCCAAAGTCAATAGGTGCATGAATCTTCTGTACCCGTTTATATCCCAAATTCATTCTCAAAACACCTGAAAATTCGATATTTTTGGGTCCCAGAAGCGATCTGCACATGCCTACTCAATGTTAGACAATTTTTAAATTACATGCACAAAAACAAGTTGAAAATCGATATTTTTGGTGCCCAAAATCGATATGTGCATGCATCTTCTGTAACCGTTTATATCTCAAATTTAGGCTCAAAACTCTCATAAATTCGATATTTTTGGGTCCCAGATGCGATCTGTACATGCATACTCAGTGCTAGAATATTTTCAAAATACAGGCCCAGAACAAGCTGAAAATCGATATTTTAAGTGCCCAAGTCAATAGGTGCATGCATCTTCTGTACCCGTTTATATCCCATATTCAGGCTCATGACACCCGAAAATTCGATATTTTTGGTTCCTAGAAGCAATCTGTACATGCCTACTCCTTGCTAGAATGTTTTCAAGATACAGACCCATAACATGCTCAAAATCGATATTTTAGGTGCCAAAAGTCGATGTGTACATGCATCTCTAGTACCCGTTTATATCTGAAATTCAGGCTCAAAACACCCTAAAATTCGATATTTTTGGGTTCAAAAAGCGATCTGTACATGCCTACTCAATGTTAGAATATTTTCAAAATACTCTCCCAAAACATGCTGAAAATCGATATTTTAGGTGCCCAAAGTCAATATGTGCATGCATCTTCTGTACCCGTTTATATCTCAAATTCAGGCTCAAAACACCCGAAAATTCAATATTTTTGGGTCCCAGAAGCGATCTGTACATGGTTACTCCTTGCTAAATTGTTTTAAAGATACAGACCCAAAACATGGGTAAAATCGATATTTTAAGGTGCAAAAAGTTGATATGTGCATGCATCTTCAGTACCCGTTTATATCCCAAATTCAAGCTCAAAACACTCGAAAATTCGATATTTTTGGGTCCAAGAAGCGATCTGTACATGCCTACTCAGTGCTAGAATGTTTTCAAATTACAAGCACAAAAACAAGTTGAAAATCGATATTTTACGTGCCCAAAATCGATATGTGCATGCATTTTCTGTACCCGTTTATATCTCAAATTCAGGCTCAAAACACCCAAAAAAAAGATATTTTTGGGTCAAAGATGCGATCTGTACATGCATAGTCAGTGCTAGAATATTTTCAAAATACAGGCACAGAACAAGCTGAAAATCGATATTTTTGGTGCCGAAGTCAATATGTGCATGCATCTTCTGTACACGTTTATATCTCAAATTCTGGCTCAAAACACCAGAAAATTCGATATTTTTGGGTCCCAGAAGCGATCTGTACATGCCTACTCCGTGTTAGAGTATTTTCATAATATAGGCTCAAAACATGTTGAAATTCGACCTATTAGGTGCAAAAAGTCAATATGTGCATGCATATTCTGTACCCGTTTATATTTTATATTCAGGCTCAAAACACCCGAAAATTCGTTATTTTTGGGTCCCAGAAGCGATCTGTACATGCATACTCAGTGCTAGAATACTTTCAAAATATAGGCCCAAAACATGCTGAAATTCGATATTTTAGTTGCAAAAAGTCGATATGTGCATGCATATTTTGTACTTATTTATATTCCAAATTCAGGCTCAAAACTCCCGAAAATTCGATATTTTTGGGTCCCAGAAGCGAGCTGTACATGTCTACTCACTCTTAGAATAATTTCAAAATATAGGCCCAAAGCATACTAAAAATCGATATTTTTTGTGCCCAAAGTCGATATGTGCATGCGTTTTCTGTACCCGTTTATATCACAAATCCTGGCTCAAAATACCCGAAAATTCGATATTTTTGGTTCCCAGAAATGATCTATACATGCATATTCAGCAATAGAATATTTTCAAAATACAGGCCCAACAAATGCCGAAATTCGATATTTTAGGTACCCAAAGTCGATATGTGCATGCATCTTCTGTACTCGTTTATATCCCAAATTCATGCTCAAAACACCAGAAAATTCGATATTTTTGGGTCCCAGAAGCGATCTGTACATGTCTACTCAATGCTAGAATATTTTCAAAATACAGGCAAAAAACATGCTAAATATCGAAATTTTAGGTGCAAAAAGTCGATATGTGCATGCATCTTCTGTACCGGTTTGATATCTAAAATTCATGCTCAAAACACCCGAAAATTCGATATTTTTGGGTCCCGAAAGCGATCTGTAAATGCCTACTCAGTGCTAGAATATTTTCAAAATATAGGCCCTAAACAAGCTGAAATTCGACCTATTAGGTGCAAAAATACGATATGTGCATGCATCTTCTGTACCCGTTTAAATCCCAAATTCAGGCTCAAAACACCCGAAAAATCAATATTTTTGGGTTCCAGAAGCGATCTGTACATACCTACTCAGTGCTAGAATATTTTCAAAATATAAGCCGAAAACATGCTGAAAATCGATATTTGTTTTTCAAAAAGTCATTCATGGGGTGGTGGGTGTGTGGGTGTCAGTACAGTGCGTGGATAGTAAATATCAACAGTCAATCATGGGGTATGTGGGTGTCAATATAGTGATTGTATTGTAAATATCAACAGTCATTCATGGGGTGGTTTGTGTCATTACAGTGCTTGGACTGTAAATATAAACAGTCATTCATGAGGTGGTGGGTGTGTGGGTGTCATTAAAGTGCTTGGACTGTATATATCAACAGTCATTCATGGGGTGGTGGGTGTGTGGGTGTCATTACAGTGCTTGGACTGTAAATATCAACAGTCATTCATGAGATGGTGGGTGTGTTGGTGTCATTACAGTGCTTTGACTGTAAATATCAACAGTCATTCATGGGCTGGTTAGTCTGTGGGTGTTATTACAATGCTTTGACTGAAAATATCAACAGTCATTTATGAGGTGGTGGGTGTCATTACAGTGCTTGGACTGTACATATCAACAGTCATTCATGGGGTCGTGGGTGTGTGGGTGTTATTACAGTGCTTGGAGTGTTAATATCAACCATCATTCATTGGGTGGTGGGTGTCATTACAGTGCTTGTACTGTAAATATCAAGAGTCATTAATGCGGTGGTCGGTGTGTTGGTTTCATTACAGTGCTTGGACTGTAAATATCAACAGTCATTTAAGGGGTGGTGGGTGTGAGGGTGTCATTACAGAGCTTGGACTGTAAATATCAACAGTCATTCATGGGGTGGTGGGTGTTATTACAGTGCTTGGACTTTAAATATCAACAGTCATTAACCCTTAAATGCTTATTGACCAAATATCACGTCACCGCGAATTTAGGCCTTGAAGCCGATTGACGTAATATTTAGCTTGTAGAAAAAAAACTGCTTGGGCTATATCCAGCCACTTCATTGGTAACACTGGTTAGGTTGGGCCTTCAATGAGTGGTGTCAGTGGGAAATGGTTCACTCGTCATATATACGCAATGAAAATACGCTCGCTCACGTTTTCTAATTTTAGGTTTTTTTTAGGGGTAACTTCTTTATTACTCATGGTGCTGCTGTACGCAAACCAGTGGACCTAGACAATTTTAGTTTACAGATTCTGGTGTGTAAAATCAAGCTCTACAAATCTGTAATAACAAAATTTACCTAAACGAAACTTTAAAAATCCCCCTGTTTTTGCGGTTCACGCTCCTTTAGCGGTAGGTTGATTGCGGTTCTTAGGGGTTAATGTGGTGGTGGGTGTGTGGGTGTCATTACAGTGCTTGGACTATAAATATCAACTATCATTTATGGGGTGGTAGGTGTGTGGGTGTCATTAGAGTGCTTAGACTGTAAATATCAACATGCATTCATGGGATGTTGTGTGTGTGAGTATCATTACAGTGCCTGGACTGTAAATATCAACAGTCATTCAAAGGGTGGTGGGTGTGTGGATGTCATTACAGCGCTTGGACTGCAAATATCAACAGTCATTCATGGGATGGTAAGTGTGTGGGTGTCATTACAGTGTTCGGACTGTTAATATCAACAGACATTCATGGGGTGGTGGGTGTGTTGGTATCATTACAATGCTTGGACTGTAAATATCAACAGTCATTTATGGGGTGGGTGGTGTGTGGGTGTCATTACAGTGCTTGGACTGTAAATATCAACAGGTATTCATTGGGTGGTGGGTGTGTGGGTGTCATTACAGTGCTTGGACTATAAATATCAATGGTCATTATTGGGGTGGAGGGTGTGTGGGTGTCATTACAGTAATTGGACTGTAAATATCAACAGTCATTCATGGGGTGGATGGTATGTGAGTGTCATTACAGTGCTTGAACTGTAAATATCAACAGTCATTCATGGGGTGGTTGGTGTGTGGGTCTCATTACAGTGCATGGAATGTAAATATCAACAGTCATTTATTGGTTGGTAGGTGTGTGGGTATCATTACAGTGCTTAGAGTGTAAATATTAACAGTCGATCATGGGGTGGTCAGTGTGTGGGTGTCAATACAGTGCTTGGATTGTAAATATCAACAATCATTCATGGGGTGGTGGGTGTGTGGGTGTCATTACAGTGCTTGGATTGTAAATATCAACAGTCATTCATGGGGTGATGGGTGTCTGGGTGTCATTACAGTACTTGGACTGTTAATAGCAACTGTCATTCATGGTGTGTGTGGGTGCTATTACAGAGTTTGGAGTGTAAATATCAAGTCATTCATAGGTTGGTGGGAGTGTGTGTCATTACAGTGATTGGACTGTAAATATCAACAGTCATTCTGGGGGTGGTGTGTGTGCAGGTGTAATTACAGTGCTTGGAGTGTAAATATCAAGTCATTTATGGGGTGGTGGGTGTCATTACAGTGCCTTGACTGTAAATATCAACAGTCATTCATGGGGTGATGGATGTTTGGGTGTCATTACAGTGCTTGGACTGTAAATATCAACAGTCATTAATGGGGTGGTAGGTGTCATTACAGTGCTTGGACTGGAAATATCAACTGTCATTCATGGGAAGGTGGGTGTGTGGGTATCATTACAGTGATTGGACTGTAAATATCAACAGTCATTCATGGGGTGGTCGGTGTGTGGGTGATATTACAGTGCTTGGATTATAAATATTAACCATCATTCATGGGGTTGTGGTTGTGTGGGTGTCATTACAGTGCTTGGACTGTAAATATCAACAGTCATTCATGGGGTGGTGGGTTGTTTGTGTCATTACAGTGCTTGGATTGTAATTATCAACAGTCATTCATTGGGTTTTGGGTGTGTGGGTGTCATTACAGTGCTTGGACTTTAAATACCAACAGTCATTCATGGGTTGATGTGTGTGTGTGTCATTACAGTGCTTGGACTGTAAATATCAACTGTCATTCATGGGGTGTGTCGGTAACATTACAGTGCTTGTACTGTAAATATCAACAGTCATTCACGGGTTGGTGGGTGTGTTTGCCATTACAGTGCTTGGACTGTAAATATCAACAGTCATTCATAGGGTGGTGGGTGTTTGTGTGTCATTACAGTGCTTGGACTGTTAATATATATCAATTATTTCGTGTATGTTTCCATACCTCGTCCTTCCCAGCCGCCTGGAAAGAAGCCAATGTACAACCAATTCCCAAAAAAGGAGCTACCGCAAATCCATCAAATTACAGACCAATTGCCATCACGTCTACTCTCTGTAAAATATTTGAAATAGTTCTTAACAATCACTTTGTAAAGCACCTTGAGAAAAATCATCTGCTAAATGATAAGCAATATGGCTTTAGACAGAGACGATCTACTGTGGACCAGCTCTGTTATTTCACAGATAACATATTCCAATCAACTGATATATATGGAGAGACTCACACAATTTGCCTTGATATATCTAAAGCCTTTGACAGAGTATGGCACAGATCATTACTGTCTAAGCTTCCACATTATGGCCTTCAATCTTTTGTTCCCCTAATTAATTCATATCTTAGCAACAGAAAATTACGTGTGATGGTAGATAGTCTGTATTCCAACTTTCATCCCATTAATGCTGGTGTTCCTCAAGGAGCGGTCTTGGCTCCAACTTTGTTCCTCATTCATATTAATGATCTTTTGTCAGTTACTCAGAATTCAATTCACTCCTATGCTGATGATTCAACTATTCACAGTTCCTTCTCATTTAATGATAGTTTTACTCAACACAATATTTTAGAATACAAACTTGCCACTTCAATTTCATTAAATGAAGACTTAACGAAGATCTTTGAATGGGGACAAAACAACCTAGTTTCTTTCAATGCAAATAAAACTAAATACATCCCGTTCTCAAATAGATCAGATAATCAAGATTCTCACATTATTTTCAATAATACAAATATCCCCAAGTCCCACAGCATTGATCTCCTTGGTGTAACTTTAAATGAAAACCTCAGTTGGACTCCCTATGTAAAATCCATTGCCAAAACTGCATCTAGGAAGATGGGACTTTTATACAGAGCTTGTAATTATTTGACTGACGAGCAGTTAGCAGTAATATATAAGAGTCATGTGCGTTCCCAGATGGAATATTGTTCACCTCTGTGGGCTGGTTGTGGATCGGTGGTGTTAAGACAATTAGATAAAATTCAAAACAGAGCTATGATCACTAATGAATTCCCTCCCTTATCAGTACGTAGAAATGTTGCTTTCCTAGCACTATTTTATAGATACTTTTATAAGAAATGTTCGGATGAACTTGCCTTGATTATACCACCCCTTCGCATCTTCCCATGGAGGACTAGGGCAGCTGAGAATGCGCATGAGTTCACACTGACTCCTCCACGTTGCAGGACAACTGCTTACAAAAATCATTTACTCCCCGTACTACTTCCCTGTGGAATTCTCTACCAAGGGAATGTTTTCCAGCATTTAAATCCAGTTGTTTTAAATATTTTATGAGTGGAGGATGCCAATAGGCAAATGGAACCATTTATTTATTTGTTTTTTCCTTTCCTCCACTCACTATATGTAAAAAAAAAAAAAAAAAAATCAGTCATTCATGGGATGGTGGGTGTGTAGGTGTCATTAATGTGCTTGGACTGTACATATCAACAGTCATTCATGGGGTGGTGGGTGTGTAGGTATCATTACATGGCTTGGACTGTAACTATCAACAGTCATTCATGGGTAGGTGGGTGTGTTGGTGTCATTAAAGTGTTTGGACTCTAAATATTAACAGTCATTTATGGGGTGGTGGGTGTGTGGGTGTCATTACGGTGCTTGGACTGTAAATATCAACAGTTATTCATTGGGTGGTTGGTGTGTGGGTGTCATTACAGTGCTTGGACTATAAATATCAATGGTCATTAATAAGATGGTTGGTGTGCGGGTGTCATTACATTGCTTTTGACTGTAAATATCAACAAGCATTCATGGGGTTGATGGTGTGTGAGTGTCATTACAGTGCTTGGACTCTCAATATCAACAGTCATTCATAGGGTGGTTGGTGTGTGGGTCACATTACAGTGCATGGAATGCAAATATCAACAGTTATTTATGGGTTGGTGGATGTGTGGGTGTCATTACGGTGCTTAGACTGTAAATATCAACAGTCAATCATGGGGTGGTCAGTGTGTGGTTCTCAATACAGTGCTTGGATTGTAAATATCAACAGTCATTCATTGGGTGGTAGGTGTGTGGGTGTCATTACAGTGCTTGGATTGTAAATATCAACAGTCATTCATGGGGTGGTGGGTGTGTGGGTGTATTTACAGTGCTTGGACTGTAAATATCAATCGTCATTCATGGTGTGTGTGGATGCTATTACAGAGTTTGGAGTGTAAATATCAACAGTCATTTATAGGTTGGTGGGAGTGTGTGTCATTACAGTGCTTGGACTGTAAATATCAACAGTCATTCAAGGGGTGGTGGGTGTGTTGGTGTAATTATAGTGTTTGGAGTGTAAATATCAAGTCATTAATGGGGTGGTGGGTGTCATTATAGTGCTTTGACTGTAAATATCAACAGTCATTCATGGGGTGATGGATGTGTGGGTGTCATTACAGTGCTTGGACTGTAAATATCAACAGTCATTAATAAGGTGGTGGGTGTCATTACAGTGCTTGGACTGTAAATATCAACATTCATTCATGGGAAGGTGGGTGTGTGGGTGTCATTACAGTGCTTGGACTGTAAATATCAACAGTCATTTATGGGGTGGTGACTGTGTGGGTGATATTACAGTGCTTGGACTGTAAATATTAACCAATATTCATGGGGTTGTGGTTGTGTGGGTGTCATTACAGTGCTTGGACTGTAAATATCAGCAGTCATTCAAGGATTGGTGGATGTGTGTCATTACAGTGCTTGGACTGTAAATATCAACTGTCATTCATGGGGTGTGTCAGTGACATTACAGTGCTTGTCCTGTAAATATCAACAGTCATTCATGGGTTGGTGGATGTGTGTCACTACAGTGCTTGGAGTGTAAATATCAACTGTCATTCATGGGGTGTGTCAGTGTCATTACAGTACTTGGACTGTAAATGTCAATAGTCATTCATTGGGTGGTGGGTGTTTGTGTGTCATTACAGTGCTTGGACTGTTAATATATATCAACAGTCATTCATGGGGTAGTGGGTGTGTAGCTGTCATTACAGTGCTTTGACTGTAAATATCAACAGTCATTTATGGTGTGGTGAGTGTCGTTACAGTGCTAGGACTGTATATATCAACAGTCATTAATGGGGTGGTGGGTGTGTGGGTGTCATTACAGTGCTTGGACTGTAAATATCAACTGTCATTCATGGGGTGTGTCAGTGACATTACAGTGCTTGTACTGTAAATATCAACAGTCATTCATGGGTTGGTGGGTGTGTGTGTCATTACAGTGCTTGGACTGTAAATATCAACAGTCATTCATTGGGTGGGGGTGTTTGTGTGTCATTACAGTGCTTGGACTGTTAATATATATCAACAGTCATTCATGGGGTGGTGGGTGTGTAGCTGTCATTACAGTGCTTGGACTGTAAATATCAACCGTCATTCATAGGGTGGTGGGTGCCATTACAGTGCTTTGACTGTAGATATCAACAGTCATTCATGGTGTGGTGAGTGTCATTACAGTGCTTGTACTGTATATATCAATAGTTATGCATGGGGTTGTCAGTGTGTGGGTGTTAATACAGTACTTGGATTTTAAATATCAACAGTCATTCATGGGGTGGTGGGTGTGTGGGTGTCATTACAGTACTTGGATTGTAGATATCAACAGTCATTCATGGGGTTGTGGGTGTGTGGGTGTCATTACAGTGCTTGGACTGTAAATATAAACTGTCATTCATGGTAGTGTGGGTGCTATTACAGAGCTTGGACTGTAAATATCAACAGTCATTCATAGGTTGGTGGGGGTGTGTGTCATTACAGTGCCTGGACTGTAAATATCAACAATCATTCATGGGGTATTGGGTGTGTAGGTGTAATTACAGATCTTGGACTATAAATATTAAGTCATTCATGTGGTATTGGATGTATGGGTGTCAGTACTGTGCTTGGACTGTTAATATCAACAGTCGTTAATGGGGTGGTGGTAGTGTGGATGTCATTACAGTGCTTGAACTGTATATATCAACAGTCATTCATGGGGTGGTAGGTGTCATTACAGTGCTTGGACTGTAAATGTCAACTGTCATTCATGGTGTGATGGGTGTGTTGGTTACATTACAGTGCTTGGACTGTAAGTATCAACAGTCATTCACGAGGTGGTTGGTGTGTGGGTGTCATTACAGTGCTTGGACTGTAAATATCAACAGTCATAAATGGGGTGGAGGATGTCATTACAGTCCTTGAACTGTAAATATCAATAGTTATTAATGAGGTGATAGGTGTGTGGGTGTCATTACAGTGCTTTGACTGTAAAAATCAACAGTCATTCAGAGTGTGGTGGGTGTGTGGGTGTCATTACAGTGACTGGACTGTAAATATCAACAGTCAATTATGGGGTGGTGGATGTGTGTATGTCATTAGTGCTTGGACTGTAAATATCAATAGTCATTCATGGGGTGGTGTGTGTGTGGGTGTCATTTCAGTGCTTTGACTGTAAATATCAACAGTCATTCATGGGGAGGGGAGTGTCATTGCAGTGCTTGGACTGTAAATATCAAGTCATTCATGGGGTGGTGGGTGTGTTGGTGTCATTACAGTGCTTGGACAGTAAATATCAATAGTCATTCATTCAGTGGTGGGTGTGTGGGTGTCATTACAGTGCTTGGACTGTAAATATCAACAGTCATTCATTTGGTGGTGGGTGTGGGGGTACCATTACAGTGCTTGGACTGTAAGTATCAACATTCATTCACGAAGTGGTTGGTGTGTGGGTGTCATTACAGTGCCTAGACTGTAAATATCAACAGTCAATTATGGGGTGGTGGATGTGTGTTTGTCATTACAGTGCTTGGACTGTAAATATCAACAGTCATTCATTTGGTGGTGGGTGTGTGGGTGTCATTACAGTGATTGGTGTGTATATATCAACAGTCATTCATTTAGTGGTGGGTGTGATGGTGTCATTACAGTGCTTGGACTGTAAATATCAACAGTCATTTATAGGATGGTGGATGTGTGTGTGTCATTACAGTGCTTTGACTTTAAATACCAACAGTCATTCATGAGATGGTAAGTGTTATTACAGTGCTTGGACTGTAAATATCAACAGTCATTTAAAGGCTAGTGGGTGTGTGGGTGTCATTACAGTGCTTGGAATGCAAATATCAATAGTCATTTATGTGATGGTAAGTGTGTGGGTGTCATTACAGTGCTTGGACTTTTAATATTAACAGACATTCTTGGGGTAATGGGTGTCTGGGTATCATTATAATGCTTGGACTGTAAATATCAACAGTCTTTCATGGGGTGGGTAGTGTGTGGGTGTCATTACAGTGCTTGGACTGTAAATATCAACAGTTATTCATTGGATGGTGGGTGTGTGGGTGTCATTACAATGCTTGGACAATAAATATCAATGGTCATTATTGGAGTGGTGTGTGTGTGGGTGTCATTACAGTGCTTGGACTGTAAATATCAACAGTCATTCATGGGGTGGATGGTGTGTGAGTGTCATTACAGTGCTTGGACTGTAAATATCAAAGGCATTCATGGGGTAGTTGGTGTGTGGGTTTCATTACACTGCATGGAATGTTAATATCGACAGTCATTTATTGGTTGGTGGGTGTGTGGGTGTCATTACAGTGCTTAGACTGTAAATATCAACAGTTAATCATGGGGTGGTGTGTATGTGGGTGTCAATACGGTGCTTGAATTGTAAATATCAACAGTCATTCATGGGGTGGTGGGTGTGTGGGTGTCATTACAGTGCTTGGATTGTAAATATCAACTATCATTCATGGTGTGTGTGGGTGCATTACAGAGTTTGGAGTGTAAATATCAACAGTCATTCAAAGGTTGGTGGGAGTGTGTGTCATTACAGTGCTTGGACTGTAAATATCAACAGTCATTCAAGGGGTGGTGGGTGTGTAGGTGTAATTACAGTGCTTGGAGTGTAAATATCATGTCATTCATGGGGTGGTGGGTGTCATTACAGTGATTTGACTGTGAATATAAACAGTTATTCAGGGGGTGTTGGATGTGTGGGTGTCATTACAGTGCTTGGACTGAAAATATCAACAGTCATTCATGGGGTGGTGGGTGTGTGGGTATCATTACAGTGATTGGACTGTAAATATCAACAGTAATTCATGGGGTGGTGGGTGTGTGGGTGATATTACAGTGCTTGGACTATAAATATTAAACATCATTTATGGGGTGATGGGTGTGTGAGTGTCATTATAGTGCTTTGACTGTAAATATCAACAGTCATTCATGGGGTGGTTGGTTGTTGGTGTCATTACAGTGATTGGATTGTAATTATCAATAGTCATTCATTGGGTTTTGGGTGTGTGGGTGTCATTACTGTGCTTGGGCTGTAAATATCAACTGTCAATCATGAGGTGTGTTGGTGACATTACAGTGCTTGTACTGTAAATATCAACAGACATTCATGGGTTGATGTGTGTGTGTGTCATTACAGTGCTTGGACTGTAAATATCAACTGTCATTCATGGGGTGTGTCGGTGACATTACAGTGCTTGTACTGTAAATATCAACAGTCATTCATAAGTTGGTAGGTGTGTTTGTCATTACAGTGTTTGGACTGTAAATATCAACAGTTATTCATAGGGTGGTGGGAGTTTGTGTGTCTTTACAGTGATTGGACTGTTAATATATATCAACAGTCATTCATGGGGTGGTGGGTGTGTAGGTTTCATTACAGTGCTTGGACTGTAAATATCAACCGTCATTCATGGGGTGGTGGGTGTCATTACAGTGATTTGACTGTAAATATCAACAGTCATTCATGGGGTGGTGAGTGTCATTACAGTGCTTGGACTGTATATATCAACAGTTATTCATGGGGTTGTTGGTGTGTGGGTGTCATTACATTGCTTGGACTGTAACTATCAACAGTCATTCATGGGGTGGTGGGTGTGTGGGTGTCATTACAGTGTTTGGACTGTAAATATTAACAGTCATTCATGGGGTGGTGGGTGTGTGGGTGTCATTACAGTGTTTGGACTGTAAATATCAACAGTTATTCATTGGGTGGTGGGTGTGTGGGTGTCATTACAGTGCTTGGACTATAAATATCAATTTTCATTAATGGGGTGGAAGGTGTGTGGGTGTCATTACATTGCTTGGAATGTATATATCAACATGCATTCATGGGGTTGATGGTGTGTGAGTGTCATTACAGTGCTTGGACTGTCAATATCAACAGTCATTCATAGGGTGGTTGGTGTGTGGGTCTCATTACAGTTCATGGAATGTAAATATCAACAGTCATTTATGGGTTGGTGGGTGTGTGGGTGTCATTACAGTGCTTAGACTGTAAATATCAACAGTCAATCATGTGGTGGTCAGTGTGTGGGTGTCAATACAGTTCTTGGATTGTAAATATCAACAGTCATTCATGGGGTGGTGGGTGTGTGGGTGTCAATATAGTGCTTGGACTGTAAATATCAACTGTCATTCATGGTGTGTGTGGGTGCTATTACAGAGTTTGGAGTGTAAATATCAACAGTCATTCAAAGGTTGGTGGGAGTGTGTGTCATTACAGTGCTTGGACTGTAAATATAAACTGTCATTCATGGTGTGTGTGGGTGCTATTACAGAGC
Organism: Petrolisthes cinctipes; assembly: GCA_033782935.1. Taxonomy (NCBI): domain Eukaryota; kingdom Metazoa; phylum Arthropoda; class Malacostraca; order Decapoda; family Porcellanidae; genus Petrolisthes; species Petrolisthes cinctipes. Next base: position 1,103,377 of record JAWQEG010000014.1, read on the forward strand.
TTGGACTGTAAATATCAAAAGTCATTCATAGGTTGGTGGGGGTGTGTGTCATTACAGTGCCTGGACTCTAAATATCAACAATCATTCATGGGGTGGTGGGTGTGTAGGTGTAATTACAGATCTTGAACTTTAAATATCATGTCATTCACGGGGTAGTGGATGTATGGGTGTCAGTACTGTGCTTGGACTGTTAATATCAACAGTCATTCATGGGGTGGTGGGTGTATGGGTGTCATGACATTGCTTGGACTGTAAATATCAACAGTCATTCATGGGGTGGTTGGTTTGTGGGTTTCATTACAGTGCTAGGACTGTAAATATCAAAAGTCATTCATGGCGTGATTGGTGTGTAGGTGTCATTACAGTGATTTAACTGTAAGTATCAACAGTCATCCATGGGGTGGTGTGTGTGTGGGTTTCATTTCAGTGCTTTTACTGTAAATATCAACAGTCATTCATGGGGAGGGGAGTGTCATTGCAGAGCTTGGACTGTAAATATCAAGTCATTCATGGGGTGGTGGGTGTGTGGGTGTCATTACAGTACTTGGACATTAAATATCAATAGTCATTCATAGAGTGGTGGGTGTGTGGGTGTCATTACAGTGCTTGGACTGTAAATATCAACAGTCATTCATGGGGTGGTGGGTGTGTGGGTGTCATTACAGTGCATGGAGTGTAAATATCAACCGTCTTTCATGGGGTAGTGGGTGTTTGGTTGTCATTATATTGCTTGGACTGTAAATATCAACAGTATTTTATTTAGTGGTTCGTGTAGGGGTGTCATTACAGTGCTTGGACTGTGATTATCAACCATCACTCATGGGGTGCTGGGTGTGTGGGTGTCATTACAGTGCTTGGAGTGTAAATATCAACAGTTATTTATGGGATGGTGGGTGTGTGTGTCATTACAGTGCTTGGACTTTAAATATCAACTGTCATTCATTTAGTGGTTAGTGTAGGGTTGTCATTACAGTGCTTGGACTGTGAATATCAACCATCATTCATGGGGTGGTGGGTGTGTAGTGTCATTACAGTACTTGGACAGTAAATATCAATAGTCATTCATGGAGTGGTGGGTGTGTGGATGTCATTACAGTGCTGTAACTGTAAGTATTAACAGTCATTCATTAGGTGGTGTGTGTGTGGGTTTAATTTCAGTGCTTTAACTGTAAATATCAACAGTCATTCATGAGGAGGAAAGTGTCATTGAAGTGCTTGGACTGTAAATATCAAGTCATTCATGGGGTGGTGGGTGTGTGGGTGTCATTACAGTACTTGGACAGAAAATATCAATAGTCACTCATGGAGTGGTGGGTGTGTGGGTGTCATTACAGTGCTTGGACTGTAAATATCAACAGTCATTCATGGGGTGGTGGGTGTGTGGGTGTCATTACAGTGCATGGAGTGTAAATATCAACCGTCTTTCATGGGGTAGTGGGTGTTTGGTTGTCATTATATTGCTTGGACTGTAAATATCAACAGTATTTTATTTAGTGGTTCGTGTAGGGGTGTCATTACAGTGCTTGGACTGTGATTATCAACCATCACTCATGGGGTGCTGGGTGTGTGGGTGTCATTACAGTTCTTGGAGTGTAAATATCAACAGTTATTTATGGGATGGTGGGTGTGTGTGTCATTACAGTGCTTGGACTTTAAATATCAACAGTCATTCATTTAGTGGTTAGTGTAGGGTTGTCATTACAGTGCTTGGACTGTGAATATCAACCATCATTCATGGGGTGGTGGGTGTGTAGTGTCATTACAGTACTTGGACAGTAAATATCAATAGTCATTCATGGAGTGGTGGGTGTGTGGATGTCATTACAGTGCTGTAACTGTAAGTATTAACAGTCATTCATTAGGTGGTGTGTGTGTGGGTTTCATTTCAGTGCTTTAACTGTAAATATCAACAGTCATTCATGAGGAGGGAAGTGTCATTGAAGTGCTTGGACTGTAAATATCAAGTCATTCATGGGGTGGTGGGTGTGTGGGTGTCATTACAGTACTTGGACAGAAAATATCAATAGTCATTCATGGAGTGGTGGGTGTGTGGGTGTCATTACAGTGCTTGGACTGTAAATATCAACAGTCATTCATGGGGTGGTGGGTGTGTGGGTGTCATTACAGTGCATGGAGTGTAAATATCAACCGTCTTTCATGGGGTAGTGGGTATTTAAGTGTCATTATATTGCTTGGACTGTAAATATTAACAGCCATTCATGGGGTGGTGGGTGTGTGGGTGTCATTACAGTAATTGGACTGTATATATCAACAGACATTCATGGGGTGGTGGGTGTGTGGGTGTCATTACAGTGCTTGGTCTGTAAATATCAACAGTCATTCATTTAGTTTTTAGTGTAGGGGTGTCATTACAGTGCTTGGACTGTGATTATCAACCGTCATTCAAGAGGTGCTGGGTGTGTGGGTGTCATTACAGTGCTTGGAGTGTAAATATCAACAGTTATTCATTGGGTGTTGGGTGTGTTGCTGTCATTACATTGCTTGGACTATAAATATTAATGGTCATTAATGGGGTGGTGGATGTGTGGGTGTCATTACAGTGCTTGGACTGTAAATATAAACAGTCATTCATGGGGTGGTTAGTGTGTGGGTCTCATTACAGTGCATGGAATGTAAATATCAACAGTCATTTATGGGTTGGTGGGTGTGTTGGTGTATTACAGTGCTTAGACTGTAAATATCAACAGTCAATCATGGGATGGTCAGTGTGTGGGTGTCAATACAGTACTTGGATTGTAAATATCAACAGTCATTCATGGGGTGGTAGATGTGTGGGTGTCATTACAGTGCTTGGATTGTAAATATCAACAGTCATTCATGGGGTAGTGGGTGAGTGGGTGTCATTACAGTGCTTGGACTGTAAATATCTATTGTCATTCATGGTGTGTGTGGGTGCTATTACAGAGATTGGAGTGTAAATATCAACAGTCATTCAAAGGTTGGTGGGAGTGTGTGTCATTACAGTGCTTGGACTTTAAATACTAACAGTCATTCAAGTGGTGGTGGGTGTGTAGGTGTAATTACATTGCTTGGAGTGTAAATATCAAGTCATTAATGGGGTAGTGGGTGTCATTACAGTGCTTTGACTTTAAATATCAAGTCATTCATGGGGTGATGGAGGTTTGGGTGTCATTACAGTGCTTGGACTGTAAATATCAACAGTCATTAATGGGGTGGTGGGTGTCATTACAATGCTTGGACTGTAAATATCAACAGTCATTCATGGAAAGGTTTGGTTGTGGGTGTCATTACAGTGCTTGGACTGTATATACCAACAGTCAATTATTGGGTGATGGATGTACGGGTGTCATTACAGTGATTGGACTGTAAATATCAACAGTCATTCATGGAGTATTGGGTGTGTGGGTGTCATTTGAGGGCTTGGACTGTAAATATCAACTGTCATTGATGGGGTGGTGGGTGTGTGGGTGATATTACAGTGCTTGGACTGTAAATATTAACAGTTATTCATGGGGTGGTGTGTGTGTGGGTGATATTACAGTGCTTGGACTGTAAATATCAACAGTCAGTCATAGAGTGGTTAGTGTGTGGGTGTCTTTACAGTACTTGGACTGTATATACCAACAGTCAATTATTGGGTGATGGATGTACGGGTGTCATTACAGTGATTGGACTGTAAATATCAACAGTCATTCATGGAGTTATGGGTGTGTGGGTGTCATTTGAGGGCTTGGACTGTAAATATCAACTGTCATTGATGGGGTGGTGGGTGTGTGGGTGTCATTACAATGCTTGGACTGTAAATATCAACTGTCATTCATGGGGTTGGGGGTGTGTGGGTGTCATTACAGTGCTTGGACTCTATATATCAACAGTCATTCATTAAGTGGTGGGTGTGTGGAAGTCATTAAAATGCTTGTACTATAAATATCAATGGTCATTAATGGGGTGTTGGGTGTGTGGGTGTCATTACAATGCTTTAACTGAAAATATCAATAGTTAATCATGGGGTGGTCAGTGTGTGGGTGTCAATACAGGGGTTGGACTGTAAATATCAACAGTCATTCTTGGGGTGGTGGTTGTGTGGGTGTCATTACAGTGCTTAGACTGTAAATATCAACAGTCATTTATGGGGTGATGGGTGTGACTGTGTCATTACAGTGCTTAGACTGTAAATATCAACAGTCATTCATTGGGGGGTGAGTGTGTGTGTGTAATTACAGTTTTTGGACTGTAAATATCAACAATCATTCATTGGGTGGTGGTTGAGTGGGTGTCATTACAGTGCTTGGACTGTGAATATCAACAGTCATTCAGAGATTGGTTGGTGTCATTAGAGTGCTTGGACTCTAAATATTAACAGTCATTCATGGGATAGTGGGTGTATGGATGTCATTACAGTGATTGGACTGTAAATATCAACAGTCAATCATGGGGTGGTGGGTGTGTGTTTGTCATTACAGTTATTGGACTGTAAATATCAACAGTCATTCATAGGGTGGTGGGTGTATGGGTGTCATTACAGTGTTTTGATTGTAAATATCAACACTCATTCATAGGGTGGTGGGTATCATTAAAGTGCTTGGACTGTAAATATCAACAGTCATTCATGGGCTATGGGTGTGTGGGTGTCATTACAGTGCTTGGACTTTAAATATCAACTATAATTCATGGGGTCGTGGGTGTTGGGGTGTCATTACATTGCTTTAACTGTAAATATTAACAGTCATTTATGGGGTTGTGCGTGTGAGGGTTTCAGTACAGTGCTTGTACTAAAATATCAATAGTCATTCATGGGGTGGTAGGTGTGTGAGTTTCATTACAGTGTTTTGATTGTAATTATCAACAGTCATTCATAGGGTGGTGGGTATCATTAAGTGCTTGGACTGTAAATATCAACAGTCATTCATGGGGCTGTGTGTGTGTGGGTGTCATTACAGTGCTTGGAATGTAAATATCAACTATAATTCATGGGGTCGTGGGTGTTGGGGTGTCATTACATTGCTTTGACTGTAAATATCAACAGTCATTTATGGGGTGGTGGGTGTAAGGGTGTCATTACAGTGATTGTACTGAAAATATCAACAGTCATTCATGGAGTGGTAGGTGTGTGAGTGTCATTACAGTGATTTGATTAAAATATTAACAGTCATTCATAGGGTGGTGGGTATCATTAGAGTGCTTGGACTGTAAATATCAACAGTCATTCATAGGGTTGTGGGTGTGGGGGTGTCATTACAGAGCTTGGAATGTAAATATCAACAGTCAATCATGGGGTGGTGGGTGTGTGGGTGTCATTACAGTGCTTGGACTGTAAATATCAACAGTCATTCATGGGGTAGTGGGTGTATGGGTGTCATTAGAGTAATTTGATTAGAATATTAACAGTCATTCATAGGGTGGTGGGTATCATTAGATTGCTTGGACTGTAAATATCAACAGTCATTCATGGGGTTGTGGGTGTGTGGGTGCCATTACAGTGCTTGGACTGTAAATATCAACTATAATTCATGGGGTCGTGGGTGTTGGGGTGTCATTACAGTGCTTGGACTGTAAATATCAACAGTCATATATAGGGTGATGGGTGTGTGGGTGTCATTACAGTGCTTGGAGTGTAAATATCAACAGTCATTTATAGGGTTGTGGGTGTTTGGGTGTCATTACATTGCTTGGACTGTAAATATCAACAGTCAATCATGGGGTGGTGGGTGTCATTACAGTGCTTGGACTGTAAATATCAACAGTCATTCATAGGGTGGTGGGTGTGTGAGTGTTATTACAGAGCTTGGACTGTAAATATCAACAGTCATTCATGGAGTGGTGGGTTTGTGGGTGTCATTACAGTGCTTGGACTGTAAATATCAACAGTCATTCATGGGGTGGTGGTTGTGTGGGTGTCATTACAGTGCTTAGACTGTAAATATCAACAGTCATTTATGGGGTGATGGGTGTGACTGTGTTATTACAGTGCTTGGACTGTTAATATCAACAGTCATTCATGGGGTGGTAAGTGTGTGTGTGTAATTACAGTTTTTGGACTGTAAATATCAACCATCATTTATTGGGTGGTGGGTGAGTGGGTGTCATTACAGTGCTTTGACTGTAAATTTCAACAGTCATTCGTAGGGTGGTAAGTGTGTGGGTGTTATTACAGTGCTTTGACTGTAAATATCAACAGTCATTCAGAGATTGGTTGGTGTCATTAGAGTGCTTGGACTCTAAATATTAACAGTCATTCTGGGGTGGTGGGTGTGTGGATGTCATTACAGTGCTTGGGCTGTAAATATCAACAGTCAATCATTGGGTTGTCGGTGTGTGTTTGTCATTACAGTTCTTGGACTGTAAATATCAACAGTCATTCATGGGGTGGTGGTTGTATGGGTGTCATTACAGTGTTTTGATTGTAAATATCAACAGTCATTCATACGGTGGTGGGTATCATTAAAGTGCTTTAACTGTAAATATCAACAGTCATTCATGGGGCTGTGGGTGTTTGGGTGTCATTACAGTGCTTGGACTGTAAATATCAACTATATTTCATGGGGTCGTGGGTGTTGGGGTGTCATTACATTGCTTTGACTGTAAATATCAACAGTCATTTATGGGGTGGTGGGTGTGAGGGTGTCATTACAGTGCTTGGACAGAAAATATTAACAGTCATTCATGGGGTGGTAGGTGTGTGAGTGTCATTACAGTGTTTTGATTGTAATTATCAACAGTCATTCATAGGGTGGTGGGTGTCATTACAGTGCTTGGACTGTAAATATCAACAGTCATTCATGTGGTGGTGGTTGTGTGAGTGTCATTACAGTGATTTGATTAAAATATTAACAGTCATTCACAGGGTGGTGGGTATCATTAGAGTGCTTGGACTGTAAATATCAACAGTCATTCATGGGGTTGTGGGTTTGTGGGTGTCATTACAGTGTTTTGACTGTAAATATCAACAGTCAATCATGGGGTGGTGGGGGTGTGGGTGTCATTACAGTGCTTGGACTGTAAAAATCAACAGTCATTCCTGGGGTAGTGGGTGTATGGGTGTCATTACAGTGATTTGATTAAATTATTAACAGTCATTCATAGGGTGGTGGGTATCATTAGAGTGCTTGGACTGTAAATATCAACAGTCATTCATGGGGTTGTGGGTGTGTGGGTGTCATTACAGTGCTTGGACTGTAAATATCAACTATAATTCAGGGGTCGTGGGTGTTGGGGTGTCATTACAGTGCATTGAGTGTTAATATCAACAGTCATTTATTGGGTGGTGGGTAGCATTACAGTGCTTGGACTGTAAATATCAACAGTCAATCATAGGGTGATGGGTGTGTGGGTGTCATTACAGTACTTGGACTGTAAATATCAACTATAATTCATGGGGTTGTGGGTGTGTGGGTGTCATTACAGTGCTTGGAATGTAAATATCATAGATTTTTAGCATGTTTTGGGTCTATTTTTTGAAAATATTCTAGCACTGAGCAGGCATGTACAGATCGCTTCTGGGACCCCAATATATCGAATTTTTAGGTGTCTTGAGCTTGAATTTGAGATATAAACGGGTACAGAAGATGCATGCACATATTGACTTTGGGCACCTAAAATATCGATTTTCAGCATGTTTTGGGCCTGTATTTTTAAAATACTCTAACACGGAGTAGGCATGTACAGATCGCTTCTAGGACCCAAAAATACCGAACTTTCGGTTGTTTTGAGCCTCAATTTGAGATATAAAATGGAACAGAAGATGCATGCACATATCGACTTTGGACACTTAAAATATCGATTTTTAGCATGTTTTGAGCCTATATTTTGAAAACATTCTAGCACTGAGTAGGCATGTTCAGGTCGCTTCTGGGACCCAAAAATATCGCATTTTCGTGTGTTTTGAGGTTGAATTTGGGATATAAACAGGTGCAGAAGATGCATACACATTTTGACTTTGGGCACCTAAAATATCGATTTTCAGCGTGTTTTGGGCCTGTATCTCACTAGACATGTACAGATCGCTTCTGGGACCCAAAAATATCGAATTTTCGGGTGTTTGGAGGCTGAATTTGAGATATAAACGGGTACAGAAGGTGCACGCACATATCGACTTTTGGGCACCTAAAAGATCGATTTTCAGTATGTTTTGGGCTTGTAATTTGAAAATACTCTAACACGGAGTAGGCATGTACAGATCGCTTCTGGGACCCCAAAATATCGAATTTTCCGGTGTTTTGGGCCTGAATTTGATATATCGACTTTGTGCACCTAAAATATCGATTTTAGCATGTTTTGGGCCTATATTTTGAAAATATTCTAGTACTGAGTAGGCATGTACAGATCGCTTCTGGGACCCCAAAATATCGAATTGTCGGGTGTTTTCAGCCTGAATATGAGATATAAACGGGTACTGAAGGTGCATGCACATATCGACTTTTGGGCACCTAAAATATCGATTTTGAGCATGTTTTGGGCCTGTATCTTGAAAACATTCTAACTAGGAGTAGACATGTACAGTTCGATCTAGGACCCAAAAATACCGAATTTTCGGGTGTTTTGAGCCTGAATTTGAGATATAAACGGGTACAGAACATGCATGCACATATCGACTTTGGACACTTAAAATATCGATTTTTAGCATGTTTTGAGCCTATATTTTGAAAACATTCTAGCACTGAGTAAGCATATACAGATCACTTCTGGGACCCCAAAATATCGAATTTTCGGGTGTTTGGAGCCTGAATTTGGGATATAAACGGGTTCTGAAAATGCATGCACATATCGACCTTTGTGCACCTAAAAGATCGATTTTAAGTATGTTTTGGGCCTGTATTTTGAAAATACTCTAACACGGAGTAGGCATGTACAGTTCGCTTCTGGGACCCCAAAATATCAAATTTTCGGTTGTTTTAGGCCTGAATTTAAGATATCGACTTTTGGCACCTAAAATATCGATTTTTAGCATGTTTTGGGCCTGTATTTTAAAAATACTCTAACACGGAGTAGGGATGTTCAGATCGCTTCTAGGACCCCAAAATATCAAATTTTCGGGTGTTTTCAGCCTAAATATGAGATATAAACGGGCACCGAAGGTGCATGCACATATCGACTTTTGGGCACCTAAAATATCGAATTTTGAGCATGTTTTGTGTCTGTATCTTGTAAACATTCTAACTAGGAGTAGGCATGTACAGATCGCTTCTGGGACACGAAAATATCGAAAATTCGGGTGTTTTGAGCCTGAATTTGAGATATAAACGGGTGCTGAAGATGCATGTACATATCGACTTTGGACACCTAAAATATCGATTTTCAGCATGTTTTGGGCCTGTATCTGAGTAGGCATGTACAGATCGCTTCTGACACCCCAAAATATCAAATTTTCGGGTGATTGGAGCCTGAATTTGAGATATAAACTGGTACAGAATATGCATGCACATATCGAATTTTGGGAGCCTAAAAGATCGATTTTCAGTATGTTTTGGGCCTGTATTTTGAAAATACTCTAACACGGAGTAGGCATATACAGATCGCTTCTGGGACACCAAAATATCGAATTTTCGGGTGTTTTGGGCCTGAATTTGAGATATCGTTTTTGGGCAACTAAAATATCGATTTTTAGCATGTTTTGGGCCTATATTTCTAAAATATTCTAGTACTGAGTAGGCATGTACAGATCGCTTCTCGGACCCCAAAATATCGAATTGTCAGGTGTTTTCAGCCTGAATATGAGATATAAACGGGCACTGAAGGTGCATGCACATATCGACTTTTGGGCACCTAAAATATCGATTTTGAGCATGTTTTGGGTCTGTATCTTGAAAACAATCTAACTAGGAGTAGGCATGTACAGTTCGTTCTAGGACCCAAAAATAACGAATTTTCGGGTGTTTTGAGCCTGAATTTGAGATATAAACGGGTACAGAACATGCATGCACATATCGACTTTGGACACTTAAAATATTGATTTATAGCATGTTTTGAGCCTATATTTTGAAAATATTCTAGCACTGAGTAAGCATGTACAGATCGCTTCTGGGAACCAAAAATATCAAATTGTCGGTTGTTTTGGGCCTGAATTTGAGATATCGACTTTGGGCACCAAAAATATCGATTTTTGCATGTTTTGGGCCTATATTTCTAAAATATTCTAGCACTGAGTAGGCATGTACAGATCGCTTCTGGGACCCCAAAATATCGAATTTTCGGGTGTTTTGAGCCTGAACATGAGATATAAACGGGTACAGAAGATGCATGCACATATTGACTTTGGGCACCTAAAATATCGATTTTGAGCATGTTTTGGGCCTGTATTTTAAAAATACTCTAACACGGAGTAGGGATGTACAGATCGCTTCTGGGACCCCAAAATATCAAATTTTCAGGTGTTTTCAGCCTGAATATGAGATATAAACGGGTACTGAAGGTGCATGCACATATCGACTTTTGGGCACCTAAAATATAGATTTTGAGCATGTTTTGGGTCTGTATCTTGTAAACATTCTAACTAGGAGTAGGCATGTACAGATCGCTTTTGGGACCCAAAAATATCGAATTTTCGGGAGTTTTGAGGTTTAATTTGGGATATAAACGAGTGCAGAAGATGCATGCACATATCGATTTTTGGGCACCTAAAAGATCGATTTTCAGTATGTTTTGGGCCTGTATTTTGAAAATGCTCTAAAACGGATTAGGCATGTACAGATCGCTTCTGGGAACCCAAAATATTGAATTTTCGGGTGTTTTGGGCCTGAATTTGAGATATTGACTTTGGATACCTAAAATATCGATTTTTAGCATGTTTTGGGCCTATATTTTGAAAATATTCTAGAACTGAGTAGGGACCCCGAAATATCGAATTTTCTGGTGTTTTGAGCCTGAATTTGAGATATAAACGGGTACAGAATATGCATGCACATATTGACTTTGGGTACCTAAAATATCGATTTTCAGCATGTTTTGGGCCTGTATTTTGAAAATGCTCTAACACGGAGTAGGCATGTACAGATCGCTTCTAGGACCCAAAAATACCAAATTTTCGGGTGTTTTGGGCCAGAATTTGAGATATAAACGGGTACAGAAGATGCATGCAGATATCGACTTTGGACACTTAAAATATCGATTTTTTGCATGTTTTAAGACTATATTTTGAAAACATTCTAGCACTGAGTAGGCATTTACAGATTGCTTCTGGGACCGAAAAATATCGAATTTTTGGGTGTTTTGAGGTTGAATTTGGGATATAAACGGGTGCTGATAATGCATACACATATTGACTTTGGGCACCTAAAATATCGATTTTCATCATGTTTTGGGCCTGTATCTGAGTAGGCATGTACAGATTGCTTCTGGGACCTCTAAGTATCGTATTTTGCGGGTGTTTGGGGCCTGAATTTGAGATATAAACGGGTACAGAAGATACATGCACATATCGAATTTTGGGCACCTAAAAGATCGATTTTAAGTATGTTCTGGGCCTGTATTTTGAAAATACTCTAACACGGAGTAGGCATGTTCAGATAGCTTCTGGGACCCCAAAATATCGAATTTTCGGGTGTTTTGGGCCTGAATTTGAGATATAGACTTGGGGCACCTAAAATATTGATTTTTAGCATGTTTTGGGCCTATATTTTGAAACTATTCTAGCACTGAGTAGGCATGTACAGATAGCTTCTGAAACTCCAAAATATCGAATTTTCGGGTGTTTTGAGCCTGAATTTGAGATAAAAACGGGTACAGAAGATGCATGCACATATTGACTTTGGACACTTAAAATATCAATTTTTAGCATGTTTTGGGTCTGTATCTTGAAAACATTCTAACTACGAATAGGCATGTACAGATCGCTTCTGGGACCCAAAAATATCGAATTTTCGGGAGTTTTGAGGTTGAATTTGGGATATAAACGAGTGCAGAAGATGCATGCACATATCGACTTTGGGGCACCAAAAAGATCGATTTTCAGTATGTTTTGGGCCTGTATTTTGAAAATACTCTAAAACGGAGTAGGCATGTACAGATCGCTTCTGGGAACCCAAAATATTGAATTTTCGGGTGTTTTCGGCCTGAATTTGAGATATCGACTTTGGACACCTAAAATATAGATTTTTAGCATGTTTTGGACCTATGTTTTGAAAATATTCTAGCACTGAGTAGGCATGTACAGATCGCTTCTGGGACCCAAAAATATTGAATTTTCGGGTGTTTTGAGGTTGATTTGGGATATAAACGGGTACAGAAGATGCATGGAGATATCGACTTTGGACACTTAAAATATTGATTTTTAGCATGTTTTGAGCCTATATTTTGAAAACATTCTAGCACTGAGTAGGCATGTACAGATTGCTTCTGGGACCCAAAAATATCGAATTTTCGGGTGTTTTGAGGTTGAATTTGGGATATAAACGGGTGCTGAAAATGAATACACATATTGACTTTGAGCACCTAAAATATCGATTTTCATCATGTTTTGGGCCTGTATCTGAGTAGGCATGTACAGATTGCTTCTGGGACTCCAAAATATCGTATTTTCGGATGTTTTGGGCCTGAATTTGAGATATAAACGGGTACAGAAGATACATGCACATATCGACTTTTGGGCACCTAAAAGATCGATTTTCAGTATGTTTTGGGCCTGTATTTTGAAAATACTCTAAAACGGAGAAGGCATGTACAGTTCGCTTCTGGGAACCCAAAATATCGAATTTTCGGGTGTTTTGGGCCTGAATTTGAGATATCGACTTGGGGCACCTAAAATATTGAATTTTAGCATGTTTTGGGCCTATATTTTGAAACTATTCTAGCACTGAGTAGGCATGTACAGATTGCTTCTGGGACTCCAAAATATCAAATTTTCGGGTGTTTTGAGCCTGAATTTGAGATAAAAACGGGTACAGAAGATGCATGCACATATTGACTTTAGACACTTAAAATATCGATTTTTAGCATGTTTTGAGCCAATATTTTGAAAACATTCTAGCACTGAGTAGGCATGTACAGATCGCTTCTGGGACCCACATATATCAAATTTTCGGGTGTTTTGAGGTTGAATTTGGGATATAAACGTGTGCAGAAGATGCATACACATATTGACTTTAGGCACCTAAATTATCGTTTTTTAGCATGTTTTGGGCCTGTATCTGAGTAGGCATGTACAGATCGCTTCTGGGACCCCAAAATATCGAATTTTCGGGTGTTTGGAGCCTGAATTTAGGATATAAACGGGTACAGAAGGTTCATACACATATCGACTTTTGGGCACTTGAAAGATCGATTTTCAGTATGTTTTGGGCCTGTATTTTGAAAATACTCTAACACTGAGTAGGCATGTACAGATCGCTTTTTGGACCCCAAAATATCGAATTTTCGGGTGTTTTGGGCCTGAATTTGAGATATAAACGGGTGCAGAAGATGCAAACACATGTTGACTTTGGTCACCTAAAATATCGATTTTCAGCTTGTTTTGGGCCTGTATTTTGAAAATACTCTAACACGGAGTAAGCAAGTACAGATCGCTTCTGGGACCCCAAAATATCGAATTTTCGGGTGTTTTGAGCCTGAATTTGAGATATAAACGGGTACAGAAGATGCATGAACATATCGACTTTTGGGCACTTAAAATATCGATTTTGAGCATGTTTTGGGTCTGTATATTGAAAACATACTAACTAGGAGTAGGGATGTACAGATCGCTTCTGGGACCCAAAAATACCGAATTTTCGGGTGTTTTGAGCCTGAATTTGAGATATAAACGGGTACAGAAGATGCATGCACATATCGACTTTGGACACTTAAAATATCGATTTTTAGCATGTTTTGAGCCTATATTTTGAAAACATTCTAGCACTGACTAGACATGTACAGATCGCTTCTGGGACCCTAAATTATCGAATTTTCGGGTGTTTTGAGGTTGAATTTTAGATATAAACGAGTGCAGAAGATTCATACACATGTTCAATTTGGGTACCTAAAATATCGATTTTTAGCATGTTTTGGTCCTGCATCTGAGTAGGCATGTACAGATCGCTTCTGGGACCCCAAAATATCGAATTATCGGGTGTTTGGAGGCTGGATTTGAGATATAAACGGGTACAGAAGATGCATGCACATATCGACTTTTGGGCACCTAAAATATAGATTTTCAGTATGTTTTGGGCCTGTATTTTGAAAATTCTCTAAAACGGAGTAGGCATGTACAGTTCGCTTCTGGGACTCCAAAATATCGAATTTTAGGGTGTTTTGGGCCTGAATTTGAGATATCGACTTTGGGCACCTAAAATATCGATTTTTAGCATGTTTTGGGCCTATATTTTGAAAATATTCTAGCACTAAGTAGGCATGTACAGATCACTTCTGGGACCCCAAAATATCGAATTTTCGGGTGTTTTGAGCCTGAATTTGAAATATAAACGGGTACAGATGATGCATGCACATTTCTACTTTGGACACTTAAAATATCGATTTTTAGCATGTTTTGAGCCTATATTTTGAAAAAATTCTAGCACTAAGTAGGCATGTACAGATCGCTTCTGGGACCCAAAAATATCGAATTTTCGGGTGTTTTGAGGTTGAATTTGGGATATAAACGGGTGCAGAAGATGCATACACATGTTGACTTTGGTCACCTAAAATATCGATTTTCAGCTTGTTTTGGGCCTGTATTTTGAAAATACTCTAACACGGAGTAAACAAGTACAGATCCCTTCTGGGACCCCAAAAATCGAATTTTCTGGTGTTTTGAGCCTGAATTTGAGATATAAACGGGTACAGAAGATTCATCCACATTTCGACTTTTGGGCACCTATAAGATCGATTTTCAGTATGTTTTGAGTTTGTATTTTGAAAATACTCTAACACGGAGTAGGCATGTACAGTTCGCTTCTAGGACCCCAAAATATCGAATTTTTGGGTGTTTTGGGCCTGAATTTGAAATATCGACGTTGGGCACCTAAAATATCGATTTTAGCATGTTTTGGGCCTATATTTTGATAATATTCTAGCACTGAGTAGGCATGTACATATCGCTTCTGGGACCCCAAAATATCGAATTTACGGTTGTTTTGAGCCTGAATTTGAGATATAAACGGGTACAGAAGATGCATGCACAAATCGAATTTTGGGCACTTAAAATATCGATTTTGAGCATGTTTTGGGTCTGTATCTTGAATACATACTAACTAGGAGTAGGGATGTACAGATCGCTTCTGGGACCCCAAAATACCGAATTTTCGGGTGTTTTGAGCCTGAATTTGAGATATAAACGGGTACAGAAGATGCATACGTATGTTGACTTTGGTCACCTAAAATATCGTTTTTCAGCTTGTTTTGGGCCTGTATATTGAAAATACTCTAACACGGAGTAAGCAAGTACAGATCGCTTCTGGGACCCCAAAATATCGAATTTTCGGGTGTTTTGAGCCTGAATTTGAGATATAAACGGGTACAGAAGATTCATCCACATATCGACTTTTGGGCACCTAAAAGATCGATTTTCAGTATGTTTTGAGCTTGTATTTTGAAAATACTCTAACACGGAGTAGGCATGTACAGTTCGCTTCTGGGACCCCAAAATATCGAATTTTCGGGTGTTTTGGGCCTGAATTTGAGATATCGACTTTTGGTCACCTAAAAGATCGATTTTCAGCATGTTTTGGGCCTGCATCTGAGTAGGCATGTACAGATCGCTTCTGGGACCCCAAAATATCGAATTTTCGGGTGTTTGGAGCCTGAATTTGAGATATAAACGTGTACAGAATATGCATACACATATCGACTTTTGGGCACTTAAAAGATCGATTTTCAGTATGTTTTGGGCCTGTATTTTGAAAATACTCTAACACGGAGTAGGCATGTACAGTTCGTATCTGGGACCCCAAAATATCGAATTTTCGGGTGTTTTGGGCCTGAATTTGATATATCAACTTTGGGCTCATAAAATATCGATTTCTAGCATGTTTTGGGCCTATATTTTGAAAATATTCTAGCACTGAGTAGGCATGTACAGATCGCTTCTGGGACCCCAAAATATCGAATTTACGGTTGTTTTGAGCCTGAATTTGAGATATAAACGGGTACAGAAGAAGCATGCACATATCGACTTTTGGCCACTTAAAATATCGATTTTGAGCATGTTTTGGGTCTGTATCTTGCAAACATACTAACTAGGAGTAGGGATGTACAGATCGCTTCTGGGACCCAAAAATACCGAATTTTCGGGTGTTTTGAGCCTGAATTTCAGATATAAACGGGTACAGAAGATGCATGCACATATCGACTTTGGACACTTAAAATATCGATTTTAAGATTGTTTTGAGCCTATATTTTGAAAACAATTTAGCACTGACTAGACATGTACAGATCGATTCTGGGACCCAAAATTATCGAATTTTCGGGTGTTTTGAGATTGAATTTGAGATATAAACGAGTGCAGAAGATGCATACACATGGTCAATTTGGGCACCTAAAATATCGATTTTTAGCATGTTTTGAGCCTATATTATGAAAACATTCTTGTACTGAGTAGGCATGTACAGATTGCTTCTGGGACCCAAAAATATCGAATTTTCGGGTATTTTGAGGTTGAATTTGGGATATAAACGTGTGCTGAAAATGCATACACATATTGACTTTGGGCACCTAAAATATCGATTTTTAGCATGTTTTGGGCCTGTATCTGAGTAGGCATGTCCAGATCGCTTCTGGGACCCTAAAATATCGAATTTTTGGGTGTTTTGGGCCTGAATTTGAGATATCGACTTTCGGCACCTAAAATATCGATTTTTAGTATGTTTTGGGCCTATATTTTGAAAATATTCTAGCACTGAGCATGCATGTACAGATCGCTTCTGGGACCCCAATATATCGAATTTTTGGGTGTCTTGAGCTTGAATTTGAGATATAAACGGGTACAGAAGATACATGCACATATTGACTTTGGGCACCTAAAATATCGATTTTCAGCATGTTTTGGGCCTGTATTTTTAAAATACTCTAACACGGAGTAGGCATGTACAGATCACTTCTAGGATCCAAAATTACCGAACTTTCGGGTGTTTTGAGCCTCAATTTGAGATATAAACGGGTACAGAAGATGCATGCACATATCGACTTTGGACACTTAAAATATCGATTTTTAGCATGTTTTGAGCCTATATTTTGAAAACATTCCAGCACTGAGTAGGCATGTACAGATCGCTTCTGGGACCCAAAAATATCGAATTTTCGTGTGTTTTGAGGTTGAATTTGGGATATAAACGGATGCAGAAGATGCATACACATATTGACTTTAGGCACCTAAAATATCGATTTTCAGCATGTTTTGGGCCTGTATCTGAGTAGGCATGTACAGATCGCTTCTGGGAAACCAAAATATCGAAATTTCGGGTGTTTGTAGCCTGAATTTAAGATATAAACGGGTACAGAAGATACATGCACATATCGACTTTTATCACCAAAAAGATCGATTTTCAGTATGTTATGGGCCTGTATTTTGAAAATACTCCAACACGGAGTAGGCATGTACAGATTGCTTCTGGGACCACAAAATATCGAATTTTTGGGTGTTTTGGGCCTGAATTTGAGATATCGGCTTTGGGCACCTAAAATATAGATTTTTAGCATGTTTTGGGTCTATTTTTTAAAAATATTCTAGCTCTGAGCAGGCATGTACAGATCGCTTCTGGGACCCACTAATCTCGAAGCTTCGGGTGTTTTGAGATTGAAGTTGAGATATAAACGGGTACAGAAGATGTATGCACATATCGACTTTTGGGCACCTATAATATTGATTTTTAGCATGTTTTGAGCCTTTATTTTGAAAACATTCTAGCAATGAGTAGGCATGTACAGGTCGCTTCTAGGACCCCAAAATATAAAAAATTTCGGTTGTTTTGGGCCTGAATTTGAGATATCGACTTTTGGCACCTAAAATATCGATTTTTAGCATGTTTTGGGCCTGTATTTTAAAAATAATCTAACACGGAGTAGGGATGTTCAGATCGCTTCTGGGACCCCAAAATATCGAAAATTCGGGTGTTTTGAGCCTGAATTTGAGATATAAACGGGTGCTGAAGATGCATGCACATATCGAATTTGGACACCTAAAATATCGATTTTCAGCATGTTTTAAGCCTATATTTTGAAAACATTCTAGCACTGAGTAGGCATGTACAGATCGCTTCTGGGACCCAAAAATATCGAATTTTTGGGTGTTTTGAGGTTGAATATGGGATATAAACGGGTGCTGAAAATGCATACACATACTGACTTTGGGCACATAAAATATCGATTTTCAGCATGTTTTGGGCCTGTATCTGAGTAGGCATGTACAGATCGCTTCTGACACCCCAAAATATCAAATTTTCGGGTGATTGGAGCCTGAATTTGAGATATAAACTGGTACAGAATATGCATGCACATATCGAATTTTGGGCACCTAAAAGATCGATTTTCAGTATGTTTTGGGCCTGTATTTTAAAAATACTCTAACACGGAGTAGGCATATACAGATCGCTTCTGGGACCCCAAAATATCGAATTTTCGGGTGTTTTGGGCCTGAATTTGAGATATCGTTTTTGGGCACCTAAAATATCGATTTTTAGCATGTTTTGGGCCTATATTTCTAAAATATTCTAGTACTGAGTAGGCATGTACAGATCGCTTCTCGGACCCCAAAATATCGAATTGTCGGGTGTTTTCAGCCTGAATATGAGATATCAACGGGTACTGAAGGTGCATGCACATATCGAATTTGGGCACCTAAAATATCGATTTTGAGCATGTTTTGGGTCTGTATCTTGAAAACATTCTAACTAGGAGTAGGCATGTACAGTTCGTTCTTGGACCCAAAAATTACGAATTTTTGGGTGTTTTGAGCCTGAATTTGAGATATAAACGGGTACAGAACATGCATGCACATATCGACTTTGGACACTTAAAATATTGATTTTCAGCATGTTTTGAGCCTATATTTTGAAAACATTCTAGCACTGAGTAAGCATGTACAGATCGCTTCTGGGACCCAAAAATATCGAATTTTCGGGTGTTTGGAGCCTGAATTTGGGATATAAACGGGTTCTGAAAATGCATGCACATATCGACTTTTGGGCACCTAAAAGATCGATTTTAAGTATGTTTTGGGCCTATATTTTGAAAATACTCTAACACGGAGTAGGCATGTACAGTTCGCTTCTGGGACCCCAAAATATCAAATTGTCAGTTGTTTTGGGCCTGAATTTGAGATATCGACTTTGGGCACCTAAAATATCGATTTTTGCATGTTTTGGGCCTATATTTCTAAAATATTCTAGCACTGAGTAGGCATGTACAGATCGCTTCTGGGACCCCAAAATATCGAATTTTCGGGTGTTTTGAGCCTGAACATGAGATATAAACGGGTACAGAAGATGCATGCACATATTGACTTTAGGCACCTAAAATATCGATTTTGAGCATGTTTTGGGTCTGTATCTTGTAAACATTCTAACTAGGAGTAGGCATGTACAGATCGCTTCTGGGACCCAAAAATATCGAATTATCGGGAGTTTTGAGGTTTAATTTGGGATATAAACGAGTGCAGAAGATGCATGCACATATCGATTTTTGGGCACCTAAAAGATCGATTTTCAATATGTTTTGGGCCTGTATTTTGAAAATGCTCTAAAACGGATTAGGCATATACAGATCGCTTCTGGGAACCCAAAATATTGAATATTCGGGTGTTTTGGGCCTGAATTTGAGATATTGACATTGGATACCTAAAATATCGATTATTAGCATGTTTTGGGCCTATATTTTGAAAATATTCTAGAACTGAGTAGGCATGTACCGATCGTTTCTGGGACCCCGAAATATCGAATTTTCTGGTGTTTTGAGCCTGAATTTGAGATATAAACGGGTACAGAATATGCATGCACATATTGACTTTGGGCACCTAAAATATCGATTTTCAGCATGTTTTGGGCCTGTATTTTGAAAATGCTCTAACACGGAGTAGGCATGTACAGATCGCTTATAGGACCCAAAAATACCAAATTTTCGGGTGTTTTGAGCCACAATTTGAGATATAAACGGGTACAGAAGATGCATGCAGATATCGACTTTGGACACCTAAAATATAGATTTTTAGCATGTTTTGGGCCTATGTTTTGAAAATATTCTAGCACTGAGTAGGCATGTAAAGATCGCTTCTGGGACCAAAAAATATCGAATTCTCGGGTGTTTTGAGGTTGATTTGGGATATAAACGGGTACAGAAGATGCATGCATAGATTGACTTTGAGCACCTAAAATATCGATTTTCATCATGTTTTGGGCCTGTATCTGAGTAGGCATGTACAGATTGCTTCTGGGACTCCAAAATATCGTATTTTCGGGTGTTTTGGGCCTGAATTTGAGATATAAACGGGTACAGAAGATACATGCACATATCTACTTTTGGGCACCTAAAAGATCGATTTTAAGTATGTTTTTGGCCTGTATTTTGAAAATACTCTATCACGGAGTAGGCATGTTCAGATCGCTTCTGGGACCCCAAATTATCGAATTTTCGGGTGTTTTGGGCCTGAATTTGAGATATAGACTTGGGGCACCTAAAATATTGATTTTTAGCATGTTTTGGGACTATATTTTGAAACTATTCTAGCACTGAGTAGGCATGTACAGATTGCTTCTGGGACTCCAAAATATCAAATTTTCGGGTGTTTTGAGCCTGAATTTGAGATAAAAACGGGTACAGAAGATGCATGCACATATTGACTTTGGACACTTAAAATATCGATTTTTAGCATGTTTTGAGCCAATATTTTGAAAACATTCTAGCACTGAGTAGGCATGTACAGATCGCTTCTGGGACCCAAATATATCAAATTTTCGGGTGTTTTGAGGTTGAATTTGGGATATAAACGTGTGCAGAAGATGCATACACATATTGACTTTGGGCACCTAAATTATTGTTTTTTAGCATGTTTTGGGCCTGTATCTGAGTAGGCATGTACAGATCGTTTCTGGGACCCCAAAATATCGAATTTTCGGGTGTTTTGAGCGGAATTTGAGATATAAACGGGTACATAAGATGCATGCACATATCGACTTTTGGGCACCTAAAAGATCGATTTTCAGTATGTTTTGGGCCTGTATCTTGAAAATACTCTAACACGGAGTACAGATCGCTTCTAGGACCCCAAAATACCGAATATTCGGGTGTTTTGGGCCTGAATTTGAGATATCGACTTTGGGCACCTAAAATATCGATTTTTAGCATGTTTTGGGCTTATATTTTGAAAATATTCTAGCACTGAGTAGGCATATACAGATCGCTTCTGGGACCCCAAAATATCGAATTTTTGGGTGTTTGGAGCCTGAATTTAAGATATAAACGGGTGCAGAAGATGCATACACATATTAACTTTGGGCACCTAAAATATCGATTTTCAGCATGTTTTATGCCTGTATCTGAGTGGGCATGTACAGATCGCTTCTGGGACCCCAAAATATCATATTTTTGGGTGTTTGGGGCCTGAATTTGAGATATAAACGGGTACAGAAGATACATGCACATGTCGACAATTGGGCACCTAAAAGATCGATTTTAGGTATGTTTTATGCCTGTATTTTGAAAATACTCTAACACGGAGTAGGCATGTACAGATCGCTTCTTGGACCCCAAAATATCGAATTTTTGGGTGTTTGGAGCCTGAATTTGAGATATAAACGGGTACAGAAGATGCATGCACATATCGACTTTTGGGCAGATAAAAGATCGATTTTCAGTATGTTTTGGGCCTGTATTTTGAAAATACTCTAACATGGAGTAGGCATGTACAGATCGCTTCTGGGACTCCAAAATATCGATTTTTCGGGTGTTTTGGGCCTGAATTTGAGATATCGACTTTGGGCACCTAAAATATCGATTATTAGCATGTTTTGGGCCTAGATTTTGAAAATATTCTAGCACTGAGTAGGCATGTACAGATCGCTTCTGAGACCCCAAAATATCGAATTTTCTGGTGTTTTGAGCATGAATTTAAGATATAAACGGGTACAGAAGATGCATGCACATATCGACTTTTGGGCACATAAAATATCGATTTTGAGCATGTTTTGAGGCTGTATTTTGAAAATATTCTAGCACTGAGTAGGCATGTACAGATCGCTTCTGGGACCCCAAAATATCGAATTTTCGGGTGTT
Organism: Petrolisthes cinctipes; assembly: GCA_033782935.1. Classification (NCBI taxonomy): domain Eukaryota; kingdom Metazoa; phylum Arthropoda; class Malacostraca; order Decapoda; family Porcellanidae; genus Petrolisthes; species Petrolisthes cinctipes. Next base: position 1,125,526 of record JAWQEG010000014.1, read on the forward strand.
TGGAGCCTGAATTTGAGATATAAACGGGTACTGAAGATGCATGCACATATCGACTTTTGGGCACATAAAATATCGATTTTGAGCATGTTTTGGGTATGTATCTTGAAAACATTCTAACTTGGACTAGGCATGTACAGATCGCTTCTAGGACCCAAAAATACCGAATTTTCGGGTGTTTTGAGCCTGAATTTGAGATATAAACGGGTACAGAAGATGCATGCACATATCGACTTTGGACACTTAAAATAACGATTTTTAGCATGTTTTGTGTCAATATTTTGAAAACATTCTAGCACTGAGTAGGCATGTAAAGATCGCTTCTGAGACCATAAAATATCGAATTTTCGTGTGTTTTGAGGTTGAATTTGGGATTTAACGGTTGCCGAAGATGCATACACATATTAACTTTAGGCACCTAAAATATCGATTTTCAGCATGTTTTGGGCCTGTATCTCTTTAGGCATGTACAGATAGCTTCTGGGACTCCAAAATATCGAATTTTCGGGTGTTTTGGGCCTGAATTTGAGATATCGACTTTGTGCACCTAAAATATCGATTTTTAGCATGTTTTGGGCCTATATTTTGAAAATATTCTAGCACTGAGTAGGCATGTTCAGATCGCTTCTGAGACCCCAAAATATCGAATTTTCTGGTGTTTTGAGCCTGAATTTGAGATATAAACGGATACAGAATATGCATGCACATATTGACTTTGGGGACCTAAAATATCGATTTTCAACATGTTTTGGGCCTGTATTTTGAAAATACTCTAACACGGAGTAGGCATGTACAGATCGCTTCTGAGACCCCAAAATATCGAATTTTCGGGTTTTTTGTGCCTGAATTTGAGATATCGACTTTGGGCACCTAAAATATCGATTTTTAGCATGTTTTGGGCTTATATTTTGAAAATATTCTAGCACTGAGTAGGCATGTACAGATCGCTTCTGGGACCCAAAAATATCGAATTTTCGGGTGTTTTGAGCCTGAATTTAAGATATAAACGGGTACTGAAGATGCATACACATATCGACTTTTGGGCACATAAAATATCGATTTTGAGCATGTTTTGGGTCTGCATCTTGAAAACATTCTAACTAGGAGTAGGCATGTACAAAACGCTTCTGGGACCCAAAAATATCGATTTTTCGGGTGTTTTGAGGTCGAATTTGGGATATAATCATGTGCAGAAGATGCATACACATATTGACTTTGGGAACCTAAAATATCGATTTTCAGCATGTTTTGGGTCTGTATCTGAGCAGGCATGTACAGATCGCTTCTGGGACCCCAAAATATCGAACTTTCGGGTGTTTGGAGCCAGAATTTGAGATATAAACGGGTACAGAAGATGCATGCACATATCGTCTTTCCCGCACCTAAAAGATCGATTTTCAGCATGTTTTGGGCCTGTATCTGAGTAGGCATGTAGAGATCGCATCTGGGACCCCAAAATATCGAATTTTCGTGTGATTGGAGCCTGAATTTGAGATATAAACGGGTGTAGAAGATGCATGCACGTATCGACTTTTGGGCACCTAAAAGATCGATTTTCAGTATGTTTTGGGCTTGTATTTTGAAAATACTCTAACACGGAGCAGGCATGTACATATCGCTTCTGGGACCCCAAAATATCGAATTTTCCGGTGTTTTATGCCTAAATTTGAGATATCGACTTTGGGCACCTAAAATATCGATTTTTAGAATGTTTTGGGACTATATTTTGAAAACATTCTAGCACTGAGTAGGCATGTACAGATCGCTTCTGGGACCCCAAAATATAGAATTTTCGGGTGTTTTGAGCCTGAATTTGAGATATAAACGGGTACAGAAGATGCATGCACATATTGACTTTGGGCACATTAAATATGGATTTTCAGTATGTTTTTGGCCTGTATATTGAAAAAACTCTAACAAGGAGTAGGCATGTACAGATCGCTTCTGGTAACCCAATATAACGAATTTTCGGGTGTTTGGAGCCTGAATTTGAGATATAAAAGGGTACAGAAGATGCGTGCACATATCGACTTTTGGGCACCTAAAAAATCGATTTTCAGTATGTTTTGGGCCTGTATTTTGAAAATACTCTAACACGGAGTAGGCATGTACAGATCGCTTCTGGGACCCCAAAATATCGAATTTTCCGGTGTTTTATGCCTAAATTTGAGATATCGACTTTGGGCACCTAAATTATTGGTTTTTAGCATGTTTTTTGCCTATATTTTGAAAATATTCTAGCACTGAGTAGGCATGTACAGATCGCTTCTGGAACCCAAAAATACCGAATTTTCGGGTGTTTTGAGCATGAATTTGAGATATAAACGGGTACTGAAGATGCATGCACATATCGACTTTTGGGCACCTAAAATATCGATTTTGAGCATGTTTTGGGCCTGTATCTTGAAAATATTCTAACTAGGAGTAGGCATGTACAGATCTCTTCTAGGACCCAAAAATACCGAATTTTCGGGTGTTTTGAGCCTGAATTTAAGATATAATCAGGTACAGAAGATGCATGCACATTTGACCTTGGATACGTATGATATCGATTTTTATCAGGTTTTGTGCCTGTATTTTCAAAATACTCTAACACTGAGAAGGCATGTATAGATCGCTTCCGGGACTACAAAATATCGAATTTTCGGGTGTTTTGAGCCTGAATTTGAGATATAAACGGGAACAAAAGATGCATGCGCATATCGACTTTTGGGCACCTAAAAGATTGATTTTCAGTATGTTTTGGGCCTGTATTTCGAAAATTCTTTAACACGGAGTAGTCATGTTCAGATCGCTTCTGGGATCCCAAAATATCGAATTTTCGGGTGTTTTGGGCGTAAATTTGAGATATCGACTATGGGCACCTAAAATATTGATTTTTAGCATGTTTTGGGCTTATATTTTGAAAATATTCTACCACTGATTAGGCATGTACAGAACGCATCTGGGACCCTAAAATATCGAATTTTCGGGCGTTTGGAGACTGAATTTGAGATATAAACGGGTACTGAAGATGCAAGCACATATCGACTTTTGGGCACCTAAAATATCGAGTTTGAGCATGTTTTGTGTCTGTATCTAGAAAACATTCTAACTAGGAGTAAGCATGTACAGATCGCTTCTAGAACCCAAAAATAACGAATTTTCGGGTGTTTTGAGCCTGAATTTGAGATATAAACGGGTACAGAAGATGCATGCACATATCGACTTAATACACTTAAAATATCGATTTTAAGCATGTTCTGACCCTATATTATGAAAACATTCTAGCACTGAGTAGGCATGTACAGATCGCTTCTGGGACGAGAAAATATCGAATTTTCGGGTGTTTTGATGTTGAATTAGGGATATAAACGGGTGCAGAATATACATACACATATCGACTTTGGGCAACTAAAAAATCGATTTTTAGCATGTTTTGGGTCTGTATTTTGAAAATATTCTACCACTGATTAGGCATGTACAGAACGCTTCTGGGACCCCAAAATATCGAATTTTCGGGTGTTTGGAGACTGAATTTGAGATATAAACGGGTACTGAAGATGCAAGCACATATCGTCTTTTGGGCACCTAAAATATCGAGTTTGAGCATGTTTTGTGTCTGTATCTAGAAAACATTCTAACTAGGAGTAAGCATGTACAGATCGCTTCTAGAACCCAAAAATACCGAATTTTCGGGTGTTTTGAGCCTGAATTTGAGATATAAACGGGTACAGAAGATGCATGCACATATCGACTTAATACACTTAAAATATCGATTTTAAGCATGTTCTGAGCCTATATTATGAAAACATTCTTGCACTGAGTAGGCATGTACAGATCGCTTCTGGAACCCCAAAATATCCAATTTTCGGGCGTTTTGAGCCTGAATTTGAGATATAAACGGGTACTGAAGATGCATGCACTTATCGACTTTTGGGCACCTAAAATATCGATTTTGAGCATGTTTTGGGTCTGTATCTTGAAAACATTCTAACTAGGAGTAGGCATGTACAGATCTCTTCTAGGACCTAAAAATACCGAATTTTCGGGTGTTTTGAGCCTGAATTTGAGATATAATCAGGTACAGAAGATGCATGCACATTTGACCTTGAATACTTATGATATCGATTTTTAGCAGGTTTTGTGCCTGTATTTTGAAAATACTCTAACATTGAGAAGGCATGTACAGATCGCTTTTGGGACCACAAAATATCGAATTTTCGGGTGTTTGAAGCCTGAATTTGAGAAATAAACGGGTACAGAAGATGCATGCACATATTGACTTTGAGCACATTAAATATCGATTTTTCAGCATGTTTTTGGCCTGTATCTGAGTAGGCATGTAGAGATCGCATCTGGGACCCAAAAATATCGAATTTTCGGGTGTTTGGAGCCTGATTTTGAGATATAAACGGGTACAGAAGATGCATGCACATATCGACTTTTGGGCACCTAAAAGATCGATTTTCAGTATGTTTTGGGCCTGTATTTTGAAAATACTCTAACACGGAGTAGGCATGTACAGATTGTTTCTGGGACTCCAAAATATCGAATTTTCGGGTGTTGTGGGCCTTAATTTGAGATATCGACTTTGGGCCCCTAAAATATTGATTTTTAGCATGTTTTGGGCCTATATTTTGAAAATATTCTTGCACTGAGTAGGCATGTACAAATCGCTTCTGGGACCCCAAAATACCGAATTTTTGGGGTTTTGAGCCTGAATTTGAGATATAATCGGGTACAGAAGATGCATGCACATATTATGACCTTGGATACTTAAAATATCGTTTTTGAGCATGTTTTGAGCCTATATTTTGAAAATACTCTAACACGGAGTAGGCATGTACAGATCGCTTCTGGGACCCCAAAATATTGAATTTTCGGTTGTTTTCAGCCAGAATTTGAGATATAAACGGGTACTGAAGATGCATGCACATATCGACTTTTGGGCACATAAAATATCGATTTTGAGCATGTTTTGGGTATGTATCTTGAAAACATTCTAACTAGGAGTAGGCATATACAGATCGCTTCTAGGACCAAAAAATACCGAATTTTCGAGTGTTTTGAGCCTGAATTTGAGATATAAACGGGTACAGAAGATGCATGCACATATCGACTTTGGACATTTAAAATAACGATTTTTAGCATGTTTTGAGCCTATAATTTGAAAACATTCTAGCACTGAGTAGGCATGTACAGATCGCTTCTGGGACCAAAAAATATCGAATTTTCGTGTGTTTTGAGGTTGAATTTGGGATATAAACAGTTGCAGAAGATGCATACATATATTAACTTTGGGCACCTAAAATATCGATTTTCAGCATGTTTTGGGCCTCTATCTGAGTAGGCATGTACAGATCGCTTCTGGGACCCCTAAATATCGAATTTTCGGGTGTTTGGAGCCTGAATTTGGGATATAAACGGGTACAGAAGGTGCATACACATATCGACTTTTGGGCACTTGAAAGATCGATTTTCAGTATGTTTTGGGCCTGTATTTTGAAAATACTCTAACACGGAGTAGGCATGTACAGATCGCTTCTGGGACCCAAATATATCGAATTTTCGGGTGTTTTGAGGTTGAATTTGAGATATTGACTATGGGCACCTAAAATATCGATTTTCAGCATGTTTTGGGCCTGTATTTTGAAAATACTCTAACACGGAGTAGGCATGTACAGATCGCTTCTGGGACCCCAAAATATCGAATTTTTGGGTGTTTTGAGGCTGAATTTGAGATATAAACGATTACTGAAGATGCATGTACATATCGACTTTTGGGCACCTAAAATATCGATTTTAAGCATGTTTGGGGTCAGTTTCTTGAAAACATTCTAACTAGGAGTAGGCATGTACAGATTGCTTCTGGGACCCAAAAATATCGAAGTTTAGGCTGTTTTGAGGTTGAATTTGTGATATAAACGGGTGCAGAAGATGCATACACATATTGACTTTGGGCACCTAAAATATCGATTTTGAGCATTTTTTGGGTCTGTATCTTAAAAACATTCTAACTAGGACTAGGCATGTACAGAACGCTTCTGGGACCCAAAAATATCGAATTTTCGGGCGTTTTGAAGTTGATTTGGGATATAAACGGGTACAGAAGATGCATGCAGATATCGACTTTGGACACTTAAAATATCGATTTTTAGTATGTTTTGAGCCTATATTATGAAAACATTCTTGCACTGAGTAGGCATGTACAGATCGCTTCTGGAACCCCAAAATATCCAATTTTCGGGCGTTTTGAGCCTGAATTTGAGATATAAACGGGTACTGAAGATGCATGCACTTATCGACTTTTGGGCACCTAAAATATCGATTTTGAGCATGTTTTGGGTCTGTATCTTGAAAACATTCTAACTAGGAGTAGGCATGTACAGATCTCTTCTAGGACCTAAAAATACCGAATTTTCGGGTGTTTTGAGCCTGAATTTGAGATATAATCAGGTACAGAAGATGCATGCACATTTGACCTTGAATACTTATGATATCGATTTTTAGCAGGTTTTGTGCCTGTATTTTGAAAATACTCTAACATTGAGAAGGCATGTACAGATCGCTTCTGGGACCACAAAATATCGAATTTTCGGGTGTTTGAAGCCTGAATTTGAGAAATAAACGGGTACAGAAGATGCATGCACATATTGACTTTGAGCACATTAAATATCGATTTTTCAGCATGTTTTTGGCCTGTATCTGAGTAGGCATGTAGAGATCGCATCTGGGACCCAAAAATATCGAATTTTCGGGTGTTTGGAGCCTGATTTTGAGATATAAACGGGTACAGAAGATGCATGCACATATCGACTTTTGGGCACCTAAAAGATCGATTTTCAGTATGTTTTGGGCCTGTATTTTGAAAATACTCTAACACGGAGTAGGCATGTACAGATTGTTTCTGGGACTCCAAAATATCGAATTTTCGGGTGTTGTGGGCCTTAATTTGAGATATCGACTTTGGGCCCCTAAAATATTGATTTTTAGCATGTTTTGGGCCTATATTTTGAAAATATTCTTGCACTGAGTAGGCATGTACAAATCGCTTCTGGGACCCCAAAATACCGAATTTTTGGGTGTTTTGAGCCTGAATTTGAGATATAATCGGGTACAGAAGATGCATGCACATATTATGACCTTGGATACTTAAAATATCGTTTTTGAGCATGTTTTGAGCCTATATTTTGAAAATACTCTAACACGGAGTAGGCATGTACAGATCGCTTGTGGGACCCCAAAATATTGAATTTTCGGTTGTTTTCAGCCAGAATTTGAGATATAAACGGGTACTGAAGATGCATGCACATATCGACTTTTGGGCACATAAAATATCGATTTTGAGCATGTTTTGGGTATGTATCTTGAAAACATTCTAACTAGGAGTAGGCATATACAGATCGCTTCTAGGACCAAAAAATACCGAATTTTCGAGTGTTTTGAGCCTGAATTTGAGATATAAACGGGTACAGAAGATGCATGCACATATCGACTTTGGACATTTAAAATAACGATTTTTAGCATGTTTTGAGCCTATAATTTGAAAACATTCTAGCACTGAGTAGGCATGTACAGATCGCTTCTGGGACCAAAAAATATCGAATTTTCGTGTGTTTTGAGGTTGAATTTGGGATATAAACAGTTGCAGAAGATGCATACATATATTAACTTTGGGCACCTAAAATATCGATTTTCAGCATGTTTTGGGCCTCTATCTGAGTAGGCATGTACAGATCGCTTCTGGGACCCCTAAATATCGAATTTTCGGGTGTTTGGAGCCTCAATTTGGGATATAAACGGGTACAGAAGGTGCATACACATATCGACTTTTGGGCACTTGAAAGATCGATTTTCAGTATGTTTTGGGCCTGTATTTTGAAAATACTCTAACACGGAGTAGGCATGTACAGATCGCTTCTGGGACCCAAATATATCGAATTTTCGGGTGTTTTGAGGTTGAATTTGAGATATTGACTATGGGCACCTAAAATATCGATTTTCAGCATGTTTTGGGCCTGTATTTTGAAAATACTCTAACACGGAGTAGGCATGTACAGATCGCTTCTGGGACCCCAAAATATCGAATTTTTGGGTGTTTTGAGGCTGAATTTGAGATATAAACGATTACTGAAGATGCATGTACATATCGACTTTTGGGCACCTAAAATATCGATTTTAAGCATGTTTGGGGTCAGTTTCTTGAAAACATTCTAACTAGGAGTAGGCATGTACAGATTGCTTCTGGGACCCAAAAATATCGAAGTTTAGGCTGTTTTGAGGTTGAATTTGTGATATAAACGGGTGCAGAAGATGCATACACATATTGACTTTGGGCACCTAAAATATCGATTTTGAGCATTTTTTGGGTCTGTATCTTAAAAACATTCTAACTAGGAGTAGGCATGTACAGAACGCTTCTGGGACCCAAAAATATCGAATTTTCGGGCGTTTTGAAGTTGATTTGGGATATAAACGGGTACAGAAGATGCATGCAGATATCGACTTTGGACACTTAAAATATCGATTTTTAGTATGTTTTGAGCCTATATTTTAAAAACATTCTAGCACTGAGTAGGCATGTACAGATTGCTTTTGGGGCCCAAAAATATCGAATTTTCGGGTGTTTGAGGTTGAATTTGGGATATAAACGGGTGCTGAAAAGGCATACACATATTGACTTTAAGCACCTAAAATATCGATTTTCAGCATGTTTTGGGCCTGTATCTGAGTAGGCATGTGCAGATTGCTTCTGGGACCCCAAAATATCGTATTTTTGGGTGTTTGGGGCCTGAATTTGAGATATAAACGGGTACAGAAGATTCATGCACATATCGATAATTGGGCACCTAAAAGATCGATTTTCAGTATGTTTTGGGCCTGTATTTTGAAAATACTCTAACACGGATTAGGCATGTACAGATCGCTTCTGGGACCCCAAAATATCGAATTTTCGGGTGTTTTGAGACTGAATTTGATATATAAACGGGTACAGAAGATGCATGCACATATCGACTTTTGGGCACCTAAAAGATCGATTTTCAGTATGTTTTGGTCCTGTATTTTGAAAATACTCTAACACGGAGTACAGATCGCTTCTAGGACCCCAAAATATCGAATTTTCGGGTGTTTTGGGCCTGAATTTGAGATATCGAGTTTGGGCACCTAAAATATCGATTTTTAGCATGTTTTGGACTTATATTTTGAAAATATTCTAGCACTGAGTAGGCATGTACAGATCGCTTCTGGGACCCCAAAATATCGAATTTTCGGGTATTTTGAGCATGAATTTGAGATATAAACGGGTACAGAAAATGCATGCACATATTGACTTTTGGGCACATAAAATATCGATTTTGAGCATGTTTTGGGCCTGTATTTTGAAAATACTCTAGCACTGAGTAGGCATGTACAGATCGCTTCTGAGACCCCAAAATATCGAATTTTCGGGTGTTTGGAGCCTGAATTTGAGATATAAACGGGTACTGAAAATGCATGCACATATCGACTTTTGGGCACCAAAAATATTGATTTTGAGCATGTTTTGGGTATGTATCTTGAAAACATTTTAACTAGGAGTAGGCATGTACAGATCGTTTCTAGGACCCAAAAATACCGAGTTTTCGGGTGTTTTGAGCCTGAATTTGAGATATAAACGAGTACAGAAGATGCATGCACATATCGACTTTGGACACTTAAAATAACGATTTTTAGCATGTTTTGAGCCAATATTTTGAAAACATTCTAGCACTGAGTAGGCATGTACAGATCGCTTCTGGGACCATAAAATATCGAATTTTCGTGTGTTTTGAGGTTGAATTTGGGATATAAACGGTTGCAGAAGATGCATACACATATTAACTTTGAGCACCTAAAATATCGATTTTAAGCATGTTTTGGGCCTGTATCTGAGTAGGCATGTACAGATCGCTTCTGGGACCCCAAAATATCGAATTTTCGCGTGTTTAGAGCCTGAATTTAAGATATAAACGGGTGCAGAAGATGCATACACATATTAACTTTTGGAACCTAAAATATCGATTTTTAGCATGTTTTAGGCCTGTATCTGAGTAGGCATGTACAGATCGCTTCTGGGACCCCAAAATATCGAATTTTCGGGTGTTTGGAGCCTGTATTTAAGATATAAACGGGTACAGAAGGTGCATGCACATATCGACTTTTGGGCACCTAAAAGATTGATTTTCAGTATGTTTTGGGCCTGTATTTTAAAAATACTCTAACACGGAGTACAGATCGCTTTTGGGACCCCAAAATATCGAATTTTCGGGAGTTTTGGGCCTGAATTTGAGATATCGACTATGGGCACCTTAAATATTGATTTTTAGCATGTTTTGGGCTTATATTTTGAAAATATTCTAGCACTGATTAGGCATGTACAGATCGCTTCTGGGACCCCAAAATATCGAATTTTCGGGTGTTTGGAGACTGAATTTGAGATATAAACGGGTACTGAAGATGCAAGCACATATCGACTTTTGGGCACCTAAAATATCGATTTTGAGCATGTTTTGGGTCTGTATCTTGAAAACATTCTAACTAGGAGTAGGCATGTACAGTTCGCTTCTAGAACCCAAAAATACTGAATTTTTGGGTGTTTTGAGCCTGAATTTGAGATATAAACGGGTACAGAAGATGCATGCACATATCGACTTAGTACACTTAAAATATCGATTTTAAGCATGTTCTGAGCCTATATTATGAAAACATTCTAGCACTGAGTAGGCATGTACAGATCGCTTCTAGGACGAAAAAATATCGAATTTTCGGGTGTTTTGATGTTGAATTTGGGATATAAACGGGTGCAGAATATACATACACATATCGACTTTGGGCAACTAAAATATCGATTTTCAGCATGTTTTAGGCCTGTATTTTTAAAATACTCTAACACTGAGTAGGCATGTACAGATCACTTCTGGGACCCCAAAATATCGAATTTTTGGGTATTTGGAGACTGAATTTGAGATATAAAAGGGTACTAAAGATGCAAGCACATATCGACTTTTGGGCACCTAAAATATCGATTTGTAGCATGTTTTGGGTCTGTATCTTGAAAACATTCTAACTATGAGTAGGCATGTACAGATCGCTTCTAGGACCCAAAAATACCGAATATTTGGGTGTTTTGAGCCTGAATTTGAGATATAATCGGGTACAGAAGATGCATGCACATATCGACATAGTACACTTAAAATATTGATTTTAAGCATGTTCTGAGCCTATATTATGAAAACATTCTAGCACTGAGTAGGCATGTACAGATCGCTTCTGAGACGAAAAAATATCGAATTTTCGGATGTTTTGATGTTGAATTTGGGATATAAATGGGTGCAGAATATACATACACATATCGACTTTGGGCAACTAAAATATCGATTTTCAGCATGTTTTAGGCCTGTATTTTGAAAATACTCTAACACTGAGTAGGCATGTACAGATCGCTTCTGAGACCCCAAAATATCGAATTTTTGGGTGTTTGGAGACTGAATTTGAAATATAAAAGGGTACTGAAGATGTAAGCACATATCTACTTTTGGGCACCTAAAATATCGATTTTTAGCATGTTTTGAGTCTGTATCTTGAAAACATTCTAACTAGGAGTAGACATGTACAGATCGCTTCTAGGACCCAAAAATACCGAATTTTTGGGTGTTTTGAGCCTGAATTTGAGATATAATCGGGTTCAGAAGATGCATGCACATATTATGACCTTGGATACTTAAAATATCGTTTTTGAGCATGTTTTGAGCCTATATTTTGAAAACATTCTAGCACTGATTAGGCATGTACAGTTCGCTTCTGGGACCCAAAAATATAGATTTTTCGGGTGTTTTGAGGTTGAATTTGGGATATAAACAGGTGCAGAAGATTCATACACATATTGACGTTGGGCACCTAAAATATCGATTTTCAGCATGTTTTGGGCCTGTAGCTAAGTAGGCATGTACATATCGCTTCTGGGACCCAAAAATATCGAATTTTTGAGTGTTTGGAGCATGAATTTGAGATATAAACGGGTAAAGAAGATGCATGCACATATCGACTTTTGGGCACCTAAAATATCGATTTTCAATATGTTTTGGGCCTGTATTTTTAAAATACTCTAACATGGAGTAGGCATGTACAGATCGCTTCTGGGACCATAAAATATCGAATTTTCGTGTGTTTTGAGGTTGAATTTGGGATATAAACAGTTGCAGAAGATGCATACACATATTAACTTTGGGCACCTAAAATATCGATTTTCAGCATGTTTTGGGCCTGTATCTGAGTAGACATGTACAGATTGCTTCTGGGACCCAAAAATATCGTATTTTTGGGTGTTTGGGGCCTGAATTTGAGATATAAACGGGTACAGAAGATACATTCACATAACGACAATTGGGCATCTAAAAGATCGATATTGAGTATGTGTTGGGCCTGTATTTTGGAAATACTCTAACACGGAGTACAGATCGCTTCTAGGACCCCAAAATATCGAATTTTCGGGTGTTTTGGGCCTGAATTTGAGATATCGACTATGGGCACCTAAAATATCGATTTTTAACATGTTTTGGGCTTTTATTTTGAAAATATTCTAGCACTGAGTAGGCATGTACAGATCGCTTCTGGGACCCCAAAATATCGAATTTTCGGGTGTTTGGAGCCTGAATTTGAGATATAAACGAGTACAGAAAATGCATGCACATATCGACTTTTGGGCACATAAAATATCGATTTTGAGCATGTTTTGGGCCTGTATTTTGAAAATACTCTAGCACTGAGTAGGCATGAACAGATCGCTTCTGAGACCCCAAAATATCGAATTTTCGGGTGTTTGGAGCCTGAATTTGAGATATAAACGGGTACTGAAGATGCATGCACATATCGACTATTGGGCACCAAAAATATCGATTTTGAGCATGTTTTGGGTATGTATCTTGAAAACATTCTAACTAGGAGTAGGCATGTACAGATCGCTTCCAGAACCCAAAAATACCGAGTTTTTGGGTGTTTTGAGCCTGAATTTTAGATATAAACGGGTACAGAAGATTCATGCACATATCGACTTAGTACACTTAAAATATCGATTTTAAGCATGTTCTGAGCCTATATTATGAAAACATTCTAGCACTGAGTAGGCATGTACAGATCGCTTCTAGGACGTAAAAATATCGAATTTTCGGGTGTTTTGATGTTGAATTTGGGATATAAACGGGTGCAGAATATACATACACATATCGACTTTGGGCAACTAAAATATCGATTTTCAGCATGTTTTAGGCCTGTATTTTGAAAATACTCTAACACTGAGTAGGCATGTACAGATCACTTCTGGGACCCCAAAATATCGAATTTTTGGGTATTTGGAGACTGAATTTGAGATATAAAAGGGTACTAAAGATGCAAGCACATATCGACTTTTGGGCACCTAAAATATCGATTTGTAGCATGTTTTGGGTCTGTATCTTGAAAACATTCTAACTAGGAGTAGGCATGTACAGATCGCTTCTAGGACCCAAAAATACCGAATATTTGGGTGTTTTGAGCCTGAATTTGAGATATAATCGGGTACAGAAGATGCATGCACATATTATGACCTTGGATACTTAAAATATCGTTTTTGAGCATGTTTTGAGCCTATATTTTGAAAACATTCTAGCACTGAGTAGGCATGTACAGTTCGCTTCTGGGACCCAAAAATATCGATTTTTCGGGTGTTTTGAGGTTGAATTTGGGATATAAACAGGTGCAGAAGATGCATACACATATTGACGATGGGCACCTAAAATATCGATTTTCAGCATGTTTTGGGCATGTAGCTGAGTAGGCATGTACATATCGCTTCTGGGACCCCAAAATATCGAATTTTTGGGTGTTTGGAGCTTGAATTTGAGATATAAACGGGTACAGAAGATGCATGCACATATCGACTTTTGGGCACCTAAAAGATCGATTTTCAGTATGTTTTGGGCCTGCATTTTCAAAATACTCTAACATGGAGTAGGCATGTACAGATCGCTTCTAGGACTCTAAAATATCGAATTTTCGGGTGTTTTGGGCCTGAATTTGAGATATCGACTTAGGGCACCTAAAATATCGATTTTTAGCATGTTATGGGCCTATATTTTGAAAATATTCTAGCACTGAGTAGGCATGTTCAGATCCCTTCTGAGACCCTTAAAATATCGAATTTTCTGGTGTTTTGAGCCTGAATTTGAGATATAAACGGATACAGAATATGAATGCACATATTGACTTTGGGCACCTAAAATATCGATTTTCAACATTTTTTGGGCCTGTATTTTGAAAATTCTCTAACACGGTGTAGGCATGTACAGATCGCTTCTGGGACCCCAAAATATTGAATTTTCGGATGTTTTGAGCCTGAATTTGAGATATAAACGGGTACTGAAGATGCATGCACATATCGACTTTTGGGCACATAAAATATCGATTTTGAGCATGTTTTGGGTATGTATCTTGAAAACATTCTAACTAGGAGTAGGCATATACAGATCGCTTCTAGGACCCAAAAATACCGAATTTTCGAGTGTTTTGAGCCTTAATTTGAGATATAAACGTGTACAGAAGATGCATGCACATATCGACTTTGGACACTTAAAATAACGATTTTTAGCATGTTTTGAGCATATATTTTGAAAACATTCTAGCACTGATTAGGCATGTACAGTTCGCTTCTGGGACCCAAAAATATAGATTTTTCGGGTGTTTTGAGGTTGAATTTGGGATATAAACAGGTGCAGAAGATTCATACACATATTGACGTTGGGCACCTAAAATATCGATTTTCAGCATGTTTTGGGCCTGTAGCTAAGTAGGCATGTACATATCGCTTCTGGGACCCAAAAATATCGAATTTTTGAGTGTTTGGAGCATGAATTTGAGATATAAACGGGTAAAGAAGATGCATGCACATATCGACTTTTGGGCACCTAAAATATCGATTTTCAATATGTTTTGGGCCTGTATTTTTAAAATACTCTAACATGGAGTAGGCATGTACAGATCGCTTCTGGGACCATAAAATATCGAATTTTCGTGTGTTTTGAGGTTGAATTTGGGATATAAACAGTTGCAGAAGATGCATACACATATTAACTTTGGGCACCTAAAATATCGATTTTCAGCATGTTTTGGGCCTGTATCTGAGTAGACATGTACAGATTGCTTCTGGGACCCAAAAATATCGTATTTTTGGGTGTTTGGGGCCTGAATTTGAGATATAAACGGGTACAGAAGATACATTCACATAACGACAATTGGGCATCTAAAAGATCGATATTGAGTATGTGTTGGGCCTGTATTTTGGAAATACTCTAACACGGAGTACAGATCGCTTCTAGGACCCCAAAATATCGAATTTTCGGGTGTTTTGGGCCTGAATTTGAGATATCGACTATGGGCACCTAAAATATCGATTTTTAACATGTTTTGGGCTTTTATTTTGAAAATATTCTAGCACTGAGTAGGCATGTACAGATCGCTTCTGGGACCCCAAAATATCGAATTTTCGGGTGTTTGGAGCCTGAATTTGAGATATAAACGAGTACAGAAAATGCATGCACATATCGACTTTTGGGCACATAAAATATCGATTTTGAGCATGTTTTGGGCCTGTATTTTGAAAATACTCTAGCACTGAGTAGGCATGAACAGATCGCTTCTGAGACCCCAAAATATCGAATTTTCGGGTGTTTGGAGCCTGAATTTGAGATATAAACGGGTACTGAAGATGCATGCACATATCGACTATTGGGCACCAAAAATATCGATTTTGAGCATGTTTTGGGTATGTATCTTGAAAACATTCTAACTAGGAGTAGGCATGTACAGATCGCTTCCAGAACCCAAAAATACCGAGTTTTTGGGTGTTTTGAGCCTGAATTTTAGATATAAACGGGTACAGAAGATTCATGCACATATCGACTTAGTACACTTAAAATATCGATTTTAAGCATGTTCTGAGCCTATATTATGAAAACATTCTAGCACTGAGTAGGCATGTACAGATCGCTTCTAGGACGTAAAAATATCGAATTTTCGGGTGTTTTGATGTTGAATTTGGGATATAAACGGGTGCAGAATATACATACACATATCGACTTTGGGCAACTAAAATATCGATTTTCAGCATGTTTTAGGCCTGTATTTTGAAAATACTCTAACACTGAGTAGGCATGTACAGATCACTTCTGGGACCCCAAAATATCGAATTTTTGGGTATTTGGAGACTGAATTTGAGATATAAAAGGGTACTAAAGATGCAAGCACATATCGACTTTTGGGCACCTAAAATATCGATTTGTAGCATGTTTTGGGTCTGTATCTTGAAAACATTCTAACTAGGAGTAGGCATGTACAGATCGCTTCTAGGACCCAAAAATACCGAATATTTGGGTGTTTTGAGCCTGAATTTGAGATATAATCGGGTACAGAAGATGCATGCACATATTATGACCTTGGATACTTAAAATATCGTTTTTGAGCATGTTTTGAGCCTATATTTTGAAAACATTCTAGCACTGAGTAGGCATGTACAGTTCGCTTCTGGGACCCAAAAATATCGATTTTTCGGGTGTTTTGAGGTTGAATTTGGGATATAAACAGGTGCAGAAGATGCATACACATATTGACGATGGGCACCTAAAATATCGATTTTCAGCATGTTTTGGGCATGTAGCTGAGTAGGCATGTACATATCGCTTCTGGGACCCCAAAATATCGAATTTTTGGGTGTTTGGAGCTTGAATTTGAGATATAAACGGGTACAGAAGATGCATGCACATATCGACTTTTGGGCACCTAAAAGATCGATTTTCAGTATGTTTTGGGCCTGTATTTTCAAAATACTCTAACATGGAGTAGGCATGTACAGATCGCTTCTAGGACTCTAAAATATCGAATTTTCGGGTGTTTTGGGCCTGAATTTGAGATATCGACTTAGGGCACCTAAAATATCGATTTTTAGCATGTTATGGGCCTATATTTTGAAAATATTCTAGCACTGAGTAGGCATGTTCAGATCCCTTCTGAGACCCTTAAAATATCGAATTTTCTGGTGTTTTGAGCCTGAATTTGAGATATAAACGGATACAGAATATGAATGCACATATTGACTTTGGGCACCTAAAATATCGATTTTCAACATTTTTTGGGCCTGTATTTTGAAAATTCTCTAACACGGTGTAGGCATGTACAGATCGCTTCTGGGACCCCAAAATATTGAATTTTCGGATGTTTTGAGCCTGAATTTGAGATATAAACGGGTACTGAAGATGCATGCACATATCGACTTTTGGGCACATAAAATATCGATTTTGAGCATGTTTTGGGTATGTATCTTGAAAACATTCTAACTAGGAGTAGGCATATACAGATCGCTTCTAGGACCCAAAAATACCGAATTTTCGAGTGTTTTGAGCCTTAATTTGAGATATAAACGTGTACAGAAGATGCATGCACATATCGACTTTGGACACTTAAAATAACGATTTTTAGCATGTTTTGAGCCTATATTTTGAAAACATTCTAGCACTAAGTAGGCATGTACAGATCGCTTCTGGGACCATAAAATATCGAATTTTCGTGTGTTTTGAGTTTGAATTTGGGATATAAACAGTTGCAGAAGATGCATACACATATTAACTTTGGGCACCTAAAATATCGATTTTCAGCATGTTTTGGGCCTGTATCTGAGTAGACATGTACAGATTGCTTCTGGGACCCCAAAATATCGTATTTTTGGGTGTTTGGGGCCTGAATTTGAGATATAAACGGGTACAGAAGATACATTCACATAACGACAATTGGGCATCTAAAAGATCGATATTGAGTATGTGTTGGGCCTGTATTTTGGAAATACTCTAACACGGAGTACAGATCGCTTCTAGGACCTCAAAATATCGAATTTTCGGGTGTTTTGGGCCTGAATTTGAGATATCGACTATGGGCACCTAAAATATCGATTTTTAGCATGTTTTGGGCTTTTATTTTGAAAATATTCTAGCACTGAGTAGGCATGTACAGATCGCTTCTGGGACCCCAAAATATCGAATTTTCGGGTGTTTGGAGCCTGAATTTGAGATATAAACGAGTACAGAAAATGCATGCACATATCGACTTTTGTTCACATAAAATATCGATTTTGAGCATGTTTTGGGCCTGTATTTTGAAAATACTCTAGCACTGAGTAGGCATGAACAGATCGCTTCTGAGACCCCAAAATATCGAATTTTCGGGTGTTTGGAGCCTGAATTTGAGATATAAACATATCGACTCTTGGGCAACAAAAATATCGATTTTGAGCATGTTTTGGGTATGTATCTTGAAAACATTCTAACTAGGAGTAGGCATGTACAGATCGCTTCTAGGACGAAAAAATATCGAATTTTCGGGTGTTTTGATGTTGAATTTGGGATATAAACGGGTGCAGAATATACATACACATATCGACTTTGGGCAACTAAAATATCGATTTTCAGCATGTTTTAGGCCAGTATTTTGAAAATACTCTAACACTGAGTAGGCATGTACAGATCACTTCTGGGACCCCAAAATATCGAATTTTTGGGTGTTTGGAGACTGAATTTGAGATATAAAAGGGTACTAAAGATGCAAGCACATATCGACTTTTGGGCACCTAAAATATCGATTTGTAGCATGTTTTGGGTCTGTATCTTGAAAACATTCTAACTAGGAGTAGGCATGCACAGATCGCTTCTAGGACCCAAAAATACCGAATATTTGGGTGTTTTGAGCCTGAATTTGAGATATAATCGGGTACAGAAGATGCATGCACATATTATGACCTTGGATACTTAAAATATCGTTTTTGAGAATGTTTTGAGCCTATATTTTGAAAACATTCTAGCACTGAGTAGGCATGTACAGTTCGCTTCTGGGACCCAAAAATATCGATTTTTCGGGTGTTTTGAGGTTGAATTTGGGATATAAACAGGTGCAGAAGATGCATACACATATTGACGATGGGCACCTAAAATATCGATTTTCAGCATGTTTTGGGCATGTAGCTGAGTAGGCATGTACATATCGCTTCTGGGACCCCAAAATATCGAATTTTTGGGTGTTTGGAGCTTGAATTTGAGATATAAACGGGTACAGAAGATGCATGCACATATCGACTTTTGGGCACCTAAAAGATCGATTTTCAGTATGTTTTGGGCCTGTATTTTCAAAATACTCTAACATGGAGTAGGCATGTACAGATCGCTTCTAGGACTCTAAAATATCGAATTTTCGGGTGTTTTGGGCCTGAATTTGAGATATCGACTTAGGGCACCTAAAATATCGATTTTTAGCATGTTATGGGCCTATATTTTGAAAATATTCTAGCACTGAGTAGGCATGTTCAGATCCCTTCTGAGACCCTTAAAATATCGAATTTTCTGGTGTTTTGAGCCTGAATTTCAGATATAAACGGATACAGAATATGAATGCACATATTGACTTTGGGCACCTAAAATATCGATTTTCAACATTTTTTGGGCCTGTATTTTGAAAATTCTCTAACACGGTGTAGGCATGTACAGATCGCTTCTGGGACCCCAAAATATTGAATTTTCGGATGTTTTGAGCCTGAATTTGAGATATAAACGGGTACTGAAGATGCATGCACATATCGACTTTTGGGCACATAAAATATCGATTTTGAGCATGTTTTGGGTATGTATCTTGAAAACATTCTAACTAGGAGTAGGCATATACAGATCGCTTCTAGGACCCAAAAATACCGAATTTTCGAGTGTTTTGAGCCTGAATTTGAGATATAAACGTGTACAGAAGATGCATGCACATATCGACTTTGGACACTTAAAATAACGATTTTTAGCATGTTTTGAGCCTATATTTTGAAAACATTCTAGCACTAAGTAGGCATGTACAGATCGCTTCTGGGACCATAAAATATCGAATTTTCGTGTGTTTTGAGGTTGAATTTGGGATATAAACAGTTGCAGAAGATGCATACACATATTAACTTTGGGCACCTAAAATATCGATTTTCAGCATGTTTTGGGCCTGTATCTGAGTAGACATGTACAGATTGCTTCTGGGACCCCAAAATATCGTATTTTTGGGTGTTTGGGGCCTGAATTTGAGATATAAACGGATACAGAAGATACATTCACATAACGACAATTGGGCATCTAAAAGATCTATATTGAGTATGTGTTGGGCCTGTATTTTGGAAATACTCTAACACGGAGTACAGATCGCTTCTAGGACCCCAAAATATCGAATTTTCGGGTGTTTTGGGCCTGAATTTGAGATATCGACTATGGGCACCTAAAATATCGATTTTTAGCATGTTTTGGGCTTTTATTTTGAAAATATTCTAGCACTGAGTAGGCATGTACAGATCGCTTCTGGGACCCCAAAATATCGAATTTTCGGGTGTTTGGAGCCTGAATTTGAGATATAAACGAGTACAGAAAATGCATGCACATATCGACTTTTGGGCACATAAAATATCGATTTTGAGCATGTTTTGGGCCTGTATTTTAAAAATACTCTAGCACTGAGTAGGCATGTACAGATCGCTTCTGAGACCCCAAAATATCGAATTTTCGGGTGTTTGGAGCCTGAATTTGAGATATAAACGGGTACTGAAGATGCATGCACATATCGACTCTTGGGCACCAAAAATATCGGTTTTGAGCATGTTTTGGGTATGTATCTTGAAAACATTCTAACTAGGAGTAGGCATGTACAGATCGCTTCTAGGAGCCAAAAATACCGAATTTTCGGGTGTTTTGAGCCAGAATTTGAGATATAAACGAGTACAGAAGATGCATGCACATATCGACATAGTACACTTAAAATATTGATTTTAAGCATGTTCTGAGCCTATATTATGAAAACATTCTAGCACTGAGTAGGCAAGTACAGATCGCTTCTGAGACGAAAAAATATCGAATTTTCGGATGTTTTGATGTTGAATTTGGGATATAAATGGGTGCAGAATATACATACACATATCGACTTTTGGCAACTAAAATATCGATTTTCAGCATGTTTTAGGCCTGTATTTTGAAAATACTCTAACACTGAGTAGGCATGTACAGATCGCTTCTGGGACCCCAAAATATCGAATTTTTGGGTGTTTGGAGACTGAATTTGAAAAATAAAAGAGTACTGAAGATGTAAGCACATATCGACTTTTGGGCACCTTAAATATCGATTTTTAGCATGTTTTGGGTCTGTATCATGAAAACATTCTAACTAGGAGTAGACATGTACAGATCGCTTCTAGGACCCAAAAATACCGAATATTTGGGTGTTTTGAGCCTGAATTTGAGATATAATCGGGTTCAGAAGATGCATGCACATATTATGACCTTGGATACTTAAAATATCGTTTTTGAGCATGTTTTGAGCCTATATTTTGAAAACATTCTAGCACTGATTAGGCATGTACAGTTCGCTTCTGGGACCCAAAAATATAGATTTTTCGGGTGTTTTGAGGTTGAATTTGGGATATAAACAGGTGCAGAAGATTCATACACATATTGACGTTGGGCACCTAAAATATCGATTTTCAGCATGTTTTGGGCCTGTAGCTAAGTAGGCATGTACATATCGCTTCTGGGACCCCAAAATATCGAATTTTAGAGTGTTTGGAGCATGAATTTGAGATATAAACGGGTAAAGAAGATGCATGCACATATCGACTTTTGGGCACCTAAAATATCGATTTTCAATATGTTTTGGGCCTGTATTTTGAAAATACTCTAACACGAAGTTGGCATGTACAGATCGCTTTTGGGACCATAAAATATCAAATTTTCGTGTGTTTTGAGGTTGAATTTGGGATATAAACAGTTGCAGAAGATGCATACATATATTAACTTTGGGCACCTAAAATATCGATTTGTAGCATGTTTTGGGCCTGTATCTGAGTAGACATGTACAGATTGCTTCTGGGACCCCAAAATATCGTATTTTTGGGTGTTTGGGGCCTGAATTTGATATATAAACGGGTACAGAAGATACATTCACATAACGACAATTGGGCATCTAAAAGATCGATATTGAGTATGTGTTGGGCCTGTATTTTGGAAATACTCTAACACGGAGTACAGATCGCTTCTAGGACCCCAAAATATCGAATTTTCGGGTGTTTTGGGCCTGAATTTGAGATATCGACTATGGGCACCTAAAATATCGATTTTTAGCATGTTTTGGGCTTTTATTTTGAAAATATTCTAGCACTGAGTAGGCATGTACAGATCGCTTCTGGGACCCCAAAATATCGAATTTTCGGGTGTTTGGAGCCTGAATTTGAGATATAAACGAGTACAGAAAATGCATGCACATATCGACTTTTGGGCACATAAAATATCGATTTTGAGCATGTTTTGGGCCTGTATTTTGAAAATACTCTAGCACTGAGTAGGCATGAACAGATCGCTTCTGAGACCCCAAAATATCGAATTTTCGGGTGTTTGGAGCCTGAATTTGAGATATAAACGGGTACTGAAGATGCATGCACATATCGACTCTTGGGCACCAAAAATATCGATTTTGAGCATGTTTTGGGTATGTATCTTGAAAACATTCTAACTAGGAGTAGGCATGTACAGATCGCTTCTAGGACCCAAAAATACCGAATTTTCGGGTGTTTTGAGCCAGAATTTGAGATATAAACGAGTACAGAAGATGCATGCACATATCGACATAGTACACTTAAAATATTGATTTTAAGCATGTTCTGAGCCTATATTATGAAAACATTCTAGCACTGAGTAGGCATGTACAGATCGCTTCTGAGACGAAAAAATATCGAATTTTCGGATGTTTTGATGTTGAATTTGGGATATAAATGGGTGCAAAATATACATACACATATCGACTTTGGGCAACTAAAATATCGATTTTCAGCATGTTTTAGGCCTGTATTTTGAAAATACTCTAACACTGAGTAGGCATGTACAGATCGCTTCTGGGACCCCAAAATATCGAATTTTTGGGTGTTTGGAGACTGAATTTGAAATATAAAAGGGTACTGAAGATGTAAGCACATATCGACTTTTGGGCACCTAAAATATCGATTTTTAGCATGTTTTGGGTCTGTATCTTGAAAACATTCTAACTAGGAGTAGACATGTACAGATCGCTTCTAGGACCCAAAAATACCGAATTTTTGGGTGTTTTGAGCCTGAATTTGAGATATAATCGGGTTCAAAGATGCATGCACATATTATGACCTTGGATACTTAAAATATCGTTTTGAGCATGTTTTGAGCCTATATTTTGAAAACATTCTAGCACTGATTAAGCATGTACAGTTCGCTTCTGGGACCCAAAAATATAGATTTTTCGGGTGTTTTGAGGTTGAATTTGGGATATAAACAGGTGCAGAAGATTCATACACATATTGACGTTGGGCACCTAAAATATCGATTTTCAGCATGTTTTGGGCCTGTAGCTAAGTAGGCATGTACATATCGCTTCTGGGACCCCATAATATCGAATTTTTGAGTGTTTGGAGCATGAATTTGAGATATAAACGGGTACAGAAGATGCATGCACATATCGACTTTTGGGCACCTAAAATATCGATTTTCAATATGTTTTGGGCCTGTATTTTGAAAATACTCTAACACGAAGTAGGCATGTACAGATCGCTTCTGGGACCCCAAAATATTGAATTTTCGGGTGTTTTGAGCCTGAAATTGATATATAAACGGTGACTGAAGATGCATGCACTTATCGACTTTTGGGCACATAAAATATCGATTATGAGCATGTTTTGGGTATGTATCTTGAAAACATTCTAGCACTGAGTAGGCATGTACAGATCGCTTATGGGACCATAAAATATCGAATTTTCGTGTGTTTTGAGGTTGAATTTGGGATATAAACAGTTGCAGAAGATGCATACACATATTAACTTTGGGAACCAAAAATATCGATTTTCAGCATGTTTTGGGCCTGTATCTGAGTAGGCATGTACAGATCGCTTCTGGGACCTCTAAATATCGAATTTTCGGGTATTTGGAGGCTGAATTTAAGATATAAACGGGTACAGAATGTGCATACACATATCGACTTTTGGGCACTTGAAAGATCGATTTTCAGTATGTTTTGGGCCTATATTTTGAAAATACTCTAACACGGAGTAAGCATGTACAGATCGCTTCTGGGACCAAAATATATCGAATTTTCAGGTGTTTTGAGATTGAATTTGGGATATAAACATGTGCAGAAGATGCATATACATATTGACTTTGGGCACCTAAATTATCGTTTTTTAGCATGTTTTGGGCCTGTATCTGAGTAGGCATGTACAGATCGCTTGTGGGACCCCAAAATATCGAATTTTTGGGTGTTTGGAGCCTAAATTTGGGATATAAACGGGTACAGAAGGTGTATACACATATCGACTTTTGGGCGCGTGAAAGATCAATTTTCAATATGTTTTGGGCCTGTATTTTGAAAATACTCTAACACGGAGTAGGCATGTACAGATCGCTTTTGGAACCCCAAAATATCGAATTTTCGGGTGTTTTGGGCCTGAATTTGAGATATTGACTATGGGCACCTAAATTATCGATTTTCAGCATGTTTTGGGCCTGTATTTTGAAAATACTCTAACACGGAGTAGGCATGTACAGATCGCTTCTGGGACCCAAAATATCGAATTTTCGGGTGTTTTGAGGCTGAATTTGAGATATAAACGGGTACTGAAGATGCATGTACATATCGACTTTTGGGCACCTAAAATGTCGATTTTGAGCATTATTTGGGTCTGTATCTTAAAAACATTCTAACTAGGAGTAGGCATGTACAGAACGCTTCTGGGACCCAAAAATATCGAATTTTCGGGCGTTTTGAAGTTGATTTGGGATATAAACGGGTACAGAAGATGCATGCAGATATCGACTTTGGACCCTTAAAATATAGATTTTTAGCATGTTTTGAGCCGATATTTTAAAAACATTCTAGCACTGAGTAGGCATGTACAGATTGCTTCTGGGACCCAAAAATATCGAATTTTCGGGTGTTTTGAGGTTGAATTTGGGATATAAACGGGTGCTGAAAATGAATACACATATTGACTTTGAGCACCTAAAATATCGATTTTCAGCATGTTTTGGGCCTGTATCTGAGTAGGCATGTACAGATTGCTTCTGGGACCCCAAAATATCGTATTTTTGGGTGTTTGGGGCCTGAATTTGAGATATAAACGGGTAGAGAAGATACATGCACTTATCGACAATTGGGCACCTAAAACATCAATTTTCAGTATATTTTGGGCCTGTACTTTGAAAATACTCTAACACGGAGTAGGCATGTACAGATCGCTTCTGGGACCCCAAAATATCGAATTTTCGGGTGTTTTGAGCCTGAATTTGAGATATAAACGGGTACAGAAGATGCATGCACATATCGACTTTTAGGCACCTAAAAGATCGATTTTCAGTATGTTTTGGGCCTGTATTTTGAAATTACTCGAACACGGAGTACAGATCGCTTCTAGGACCCCAAAATATCGAATTTTCGGGTGTGTTGGGCCTGAATTTGAGATATCGACTTTGGGCACCTAAAATATCGATTTTTAGCATGTTTTGGGCTTATATCTTGAAAACATTCTAACTAGGAGTAGGCATGTACAGATCGCTTCTAGGACCCAAAAATACCGAATTATCGGGTGTTTTGAGCCTGAATTTGAGATATAAACGAGTACAGAAGATGCATGCACATATCGACTTTGGACACTGAAAATAACAATTTTTAGCATGTTTTGAGCCAATATTTTGAAAACATTCTAGCACTGAGTAGGCATGTACAGATCGCTTCTAGGACCATAAAATATCGAATTTTCGGGTGTTTTGAGGTTGAATTTGGGATATAAACGGGTGCTGAAAATGCATACACATATTGACTTTGAGAACCTAAAATATCGATTTTCAGCATGTTTTGGGCCTGTATCTGAGTAGGCATGTACAGATTGCTTCTGGGACCCCAAAATATCGTATTTTTGGGTGTTTGGGGCCTGAATTTGAGATATAAACGGGTAGAGAAGATACATGCACTTATCGACAATTGGGCACCTAAAACATCAATTTTCAGTATGTTTTGGGCCTGTACTTTAAAAATACTCTAACACGGAGTAGGCATGTACAGATCGCTTCTGGGACCCCAAAATATCGAATTTTCGGGTGTTTTGAGCCTGAATTTGAGATATAAACGGGTACAGAAGATGCATGCACATATCGACTTTTAGGCACCTAAAAGATCGATTTTCAGTATGTTTTGGGCCTGTTTTTTGAAATTACTCGAACACGGAGTACAGATCGCTTCTAGGACCCCAAAATATCGAATTT
This sequence comes from Petrolisthes cinctipes, assembly GCA_033782935.1. Taxonomy (NCBI): domain Eukaryota; kingdom Metazoa; phylum Arthropoda; class Malacostraca; order Decapoda; family Porcellanidae; genus Petrolisthes; species Petrolisthes cinctipes. The sequence continues at coordinate 1,151,877 of JAWQEG010000014.1, forward strand.
TCGGGTGTGTTGGGCCTGAATTTGAGATGTCGACTTTGGGCACCTAAAATATCGATTTTTAGCATGTTTTGGGCTTATATCTTGAAAACATTCTAACTAGGAGTAGGCATGTACAGATCGCTTCTAGGACCCAAAAATACCGAATTATCGGGTGTTTTGAGCCTGAATTTGAGATATAAACGAGTACAGAAGATGAATGCACATATCGACTTTGGACACTGAAAATAACAATTTTTAGCATGTTTTGAGCCAATATTTTGAAAACATTCTAGCACTGAGTAGGCATGTACAGATCGCTTCTAGGACCATAAAATATCGAATTTTCGGGTGTTTTGAGGTTGAATTTGGGATATAAACGGGTGCTGAAAATGCATACACATATTGACTTTGAGAACCTAAAATATCGATTTTCAGCATGTTTTGGGCCTGTATCTGAGTAGGCATGTACAGATTGCTTCTGGGACCCCAAAATATCGTATTTTTGGGTGTTTGGGGCCTGAATTTGAGATATAAACGGGTAGAGAAGATACATGCACTTATCGACAATTGGGCACCCAAAACATCAATTTTCAGTATGTTTTGGGCCTGTACTTTAAAAATACTCTAACACGGAGTAGGCATGTACAGATCGCTTCTGGGACCCCAAAATATCGAATTTTCGGGTGTTTTGAGCCTGAATTTGAGATATAAACGGGTACAGAAGATGCATGCACATATCGACTTTTAGGCACCTAAAAGATCGATTTTCAGTATGTTTTGGGCCTGTTTTTTGAAATTACTCGAACACGGAGTACAGATCGCTTCTAGGACCCCAAAATATCGAATTTTCGGGTGTGTTGGGCCTGAATTTGAGATATCGACTTTGGGCACCTAAAATATCGATTTTTAGCATGTTTTGGGCTTATATCTTGAAAACATTCTAACTAGGAGTAGGCATGTACAGATCGCTTCTAGGACCCAAAAATACCGAATTATCTGGTGTTTTGAGCCTGAATTTGAGATATAAACGAGTACAGAAGATGCATGCACATATCGACTTTGGACACTGAAAATAACGATTTTTAGCATGTTTTGAGCCAATATTTTGAAAACATTCTAGCACTGAGTAGGCATGTACAGATCGCTTCTAGGACCATAAAATATCGAATTTTCGTGTGATTTGAGGTTGAATTTGGGATATAAACGGTTGCAGAAGATGCATACACATATTAACTTTGGGCACCTAAAATATCGATTTTCAGCATGTTTTAGGCCTGTATCTGAGTGGGCATGTACAGATCGCTTCTGGGACCCCAAAATATCAAACTTTCGGGTGTTTGGAGCCTGAATTTAAGATATAAACGGGTGCAGAAGATGCATACACATATTAACTTTGGGCACCTAAAATATCGATTTTCAGCATTTTTTAGGCCTGTATCTGAGTGGGCATGTACAGATCGCTTCTGGGACCCCAAAATATCGAATTTTCGGGTGTTTGGAGCCTGAATTTAAGATATAAACGGGTACAGAAGGTGCATGCACATATCGACTTTTGGTCACCTAAAAGATTGATTTTCAGTATGTTTTGGGCCTGTAGTTTGAAAATACTCTAACACGGAGTACAGATCGCTTCTGGGACCCCAAAATATCGAATTTTCGGGTGTTTTGGGCCTGAATTTGATATATCGACTATGGGCACCTTAAATATTGATTTTTAGCATGTTTTGGGCTTATATTTTAAAAAAATTTCTAGCACTGATTAGGCATGTACAGATCGCTTCTGGGACCCCAAAATATCGAGTTTTCGGGTGTTTGGAGACTGAATTTGAGATATAAACGGGTACTGAAGATGCAAGCACATATCGACTTTTGGGCACCTAAAATATCGATTTTGAGCATTATTTGGGTCTGTATCTTGAAAACATTCTAACTAGGAGTAGGCATGTACAGATCGCTTCTAGAACCCAAAAATACCGAATTTTCGGGTGTTTTGAGCCTGAATTTGAGATATAAACGGGTACAGAAGATGCATGCACATATCGACTTAGTACACTTAAAATATCGATTTTAAGCATGTTCTGAGCCTATATTATGAAAACATTCTAGCACTGAGTAGGCATGTACAGATCGCTTCTGGGACGAAAAAATATCGAATTTTTGGGTGTTTTGATGTTGAATTTGGGATATAAACGGGTGCAGAATATACATACACATATCGACTTTGGGCAACTAAAATATCGATTTTCAGCATGTTTTAGGCTTGTATATTGAAAATACTCTAACACTGAGAAGGCATGTACAGATCGCTTCTGGGACCCCAAAATATCGAATTTTCGGGTGTTTTGAGCCTGAATTTGAGATATAAACGGGTACAGAAGATGCATCCACATATCGTCTTTCGGGCACCTAAAAGATCGATTTTCAGTTTGTTTTGGGCCTGTATCTGAGTAGGCATGTAGAGATCGCATCTGGGACCCCAAGATATCGAATTTTCGTGTGTTTGGAGCCTGAATTTGAGATATAAACGGGAGCAGAAGATGCATGCACGTATCGACAATTGGGCACCTAAAATATCGATTTTCATTATGTTTTCGGCTTGTATTTCGAAAATACTCTAACAAGGAGTAGGCATGTACAGATCGCTTCTGGGACCCCAAGATATCGAATTTTCCGGTGTTTTATGCCTAAATTTGAGATATCGACTTTGGGCACCTAAAATATAGATTTTTAGTATGTTTTGGGCCTATATTTTGAAAACATTCTAGCACTGAGTAGGCATGTACAGATCGCTTCTGGGACCCCTAAATATCGAATTTTCGGGAGTTTGGAGCCTGAATTTAAGATATAAACGGGTACAGAATGTGCATGCACATATCGACTTTTGGGCACCTAAAAGATTGATTTTCAGTATGTTTTGGGCCTGTATTTTGAAAATACTCTAACACAGAGTAGGCATGTACAGATCGCTTCTGGGACCCCAAAATATCGAATTTTCGGGTGTTTTGGGCCTGAATTTGAGATATCGACTTTGGGCACCTAAATTATTGCTTTTTAGCATGTTTTTTGCCTATATTTTGAAAATATTATAGCACTGAGTAGGCATGTACAGATTGCTTCTGGAACCCCAAAATATCCAATTTTCGGGTGTTTTGAGCCTGAATTTGAGATATAATCAGGTACAAAAGATGCATGCGCATATGACCTTGGATACTTATGATATCGATTTTTAGCAGGTTTTGTGACTAAATTTTTAAAATACTCTAACACTGAGAAGGCATGTACAGATCGCTTCTGGGACCACAAAATATCAAATTTTCGGGTGTTTGGAGCCCGAATTTGAGATATAAACGGGTACAGAAGATGCATGCACATATTGACTTTGAGCACCTAAAAGATCGATTTTCAGTATGTTTTGGGCCTGTTTTTTAAAAATATTCTAACACGGAGTAGGCATGTACAGATCTCTTCTGGGACCCCAAAATATCGAATTTTCGGGTGTTTTGGTCCTGAAATTGAGATATCGACTTTGGGCACCTAAAATATTGATTTTTAGCATGTTTTGGGCCTATATTTTGAAAATATTCTTGCACTGATTAGGCATGTACAGATCGCTTCTAAGACCCCAAAATATCGAATTTTCTGGTGTTTTGAGCCTGAATTTGAGATATAAACGGGTACAGAAGATGCATGCACATATCGACTTTTGACACTTAAAATAACGATTTTTAGCATGTTTTGAGCCTATATTTTGAAAACATTCTAGCACTGAGTAGGAATGTACAGATCGCTTCTGGGACCCCAAAATATCGAATTTTCGGGTGTTTTTTGCCTGAATTTGAGATATAAAAGGGTACAGAAGATGCATGCACATATTGACTTTGGGCACCTAAAATATCGATTTTTAGCATGTTTTGGGCCTGTATTTTGAAAATACTCTAACACTGAGTAGGCATGTACAGATCGCTTCTGGGACCCCAAAATATGGAATTTTTGGGTGTTTGGAGCCTGAATTTGAGATATAAACGGGTACAGAAGATGCATGAACATATCGACTTTTGGGCACATAAAAGATCGATTTTCAGTATGTTTTGGGCCTGTATTTTCAAAATACTCTAACATGGAGTAGGCATGTACAGATCGCTTCTGGGACTCCAAAATATCGAATTTTCGGGTGTTTTGGGCCTGAATTTGAGATATCGACTTTGGGCACCTAAAATATCGATTTTAGCGTGTTTTGGGCCTATATTTTGAAAATATTCTAGCACTGAGTAGGCATGTTCAGATCGCCTCTGAGACCCCAAAATATCGAATTTTCTGCTGTTTTGAGCCTGAATTTGATATATAAACGGATACAGAATATGCATGCACATATTGACTTTGGGGACCTAAAATATCGATTTTCAACATGTTTTGGGCCTGTATTTTGAAAATACTCTATCACGGAGTAGGCATGTACAGATCGCTTCTCGGTCCCCAAAATATAGAATTTTCGGGTGTTTTGAGCCTGAATTTTGATATAAACGGGTACTGAAGATGAATGCACATATCGACTTTTGGGCACATAAAATATCGATTTTGAGCATGTTTTGGGTATGTATCTTGAAAACATTCTAATTAGGAGTAGGCATGTACAGATCGCTTCTAGGACCCAAAAACACCGAATTTTCGAGTGTTTTAAGCCTGAATTTGAGATATAAACGGGTACAGAAGATGCATGCACATATCGACTTTGGACACTTAAAATAACGATTTTTAGCATCTTTTGAGCCTATATTTTGAAAACATTCTAGCACTGAGTAGGCATTTACAGATCGCTTCTGGGACCATAAAATATCGAATTTTCGTGTGTTCTGAGGTTGAATTTGGGATATAAACGGTTGCAGAAGATGCATACACATATTAACTTTGGGCACCTAAAATATCGATTTTCAGCATCTTTTGGGCCTGTATCTGAGTAGGCATGTACAGATCGCTTCTGGGACCCCTAAATATCGAATTTTCGGGTGTTTGGAGCCTGAATTTAAGATATAAATGGGTACATAAGGTGCATGCACATATCGACTTTTGGGCACCTAAAAGATTGATTTTCAGTATGTTTTGGGCCTGTATTTTGAAAATACTCTAACACGGAGTAAGCATGTACAGATCGCTTCTGGGACCCCAAAATATCGAATTTTCGGGTGTTTTGTGCCTGAATTTGAGATATCGACTTTGGGCACCTAAAATATTGATTTTTAGCATGTTTTGGGCTTATATTTTGAAAATATTCTAGCACTGAGTAGGCATGTACATATCGCTTGTGGGACCCCAAAATTTCGAATTGTCGGGTGTTTTGAGCCTGAATTTGAGATATAAACGAATACAGAAGATGCATGCACATATTGACTTTGGGCACCAAAAATATCGATTTTCAGCATGTTTTGGGCCTGTATTTTGAAAATACTCTAACACTGAGTAGGCATGTACAGATCGCTTCTGGGACCCACAAATATCGAATTTTCGGGTGTTTGGAGCCTGAATTTGAGATATAAACGGGTACTGAAGATGCCTGCACATATCGACTTTTGGTCACCAAAAATATCGATTTTGAGCATGTTTTGGGTCTGTATCTTAAAAACATTCTAACTAGGAGTAGGCATGTACAGATCGCTTCTAGAACCCAAAAATACCGAATTTTCGGGTGTTTTGAGCCTTAATTTGAGATATAAACGGGTACAGAAGATGCATGCACATATCGACTTAGTACACTTAAAATATCGATTTTAAGCATGTTTCGAGCCTATATTTTGAAAACATTCTAGCACTGATTAGGCATGTACAGATCGCTTCTGGGACCAAAAAAGATTGAATTTTCGGGTGTTTTGATGTTGAATTTGGGATTTAAACGGATACTGCAAATGCATGCACATATCGACTTTGGGCACATAAAGTATCGATTTTCAGCATGTTTTTGGCCTGTATATTGAAACTACTCTAACCTGCCTATATTTTGAACACATTCTAGCACTGAGTAAGCATGTACAGTTCGCTTCTGGGTCCCAAAAATATCGAATTTTCGGGAGTTTTGAGGTTGAATTTGAGATATAAACAGTTGCAGAAGATGCATACACTTATTGACATTGGGAACCTAAAATATCGATTTTCAGCATGTTTTGGGCCTGTATCTGAGTAGGAATGTACATATCGCTTCTGGGACCCCAAAATATCGAATTTTCGGGTGTTTGGAGCCTGAATTTAAGATATAAACGGATACAGAAGATGCATGCACATATTGACTTTGGGCACCTAAAATATCGATTTTCAATATGATTTGGGCCTGTATTTTGAAAATACTCTAACACTGAGTAGGCATGTACAGATCGCTTCTGGGACCCAAAAATATCGAATTTTCGGGTGTTTTGAGCCTGAATTTGAGATATAAACGGGTACTGAAGATGCATGCACATATCGACTTTTGGGCACATAAAATATCGATTTTGAACATGTTTTGGGTATGTATCTTGAAAACATTTTAACTAGGATTAGGAATGTACAGATCGCTTTTAGGACCCCAAAAATATCGAATTTTCGGGTGTTTAGAGCATGAATTTGAGATATAAATGGGTTCAGAAGATGCATGCACATACCGACTTTGGACACCTAAAATAATGATTTTCAGCATGTTTTGGGCCTGTATCTGAGTAGGCATGTACAGAGCGCTTCTACGACCCAAAAATACCGAATTTTCGGGTGTTTTGAGCCTGAATTTGAGATATAAAAGGGTACAGAAGATGTATGCACATATCGACTTTGGACACTTAAAATATCGGTTTTTAGCATGTTTTTATGCCTATATTTTGAAAACATTCTAACTAGGAGTAGGCATGTATAGATTGCTTCTGGGACCCAAAAAAAAAGAATTTTCTGGTGTTTTGAGGTTGTATTTGGGATATAAACGGGTGCAGAAGATGCATACACATATCGTCTTTCGGGCACCTAAAAGATCGATTTTCAGCATGTTTTGGGCCTGTATCTGAGTAGGCATGTAGAGATTGCATCTGGGACATCAAAATATCGATATTTCGTGTGTTTGGAGCCTGAATTTGAGATATAAACGGGTACAGAAGATGCATGCACATATCGACTTTTGGGCACCTAAAAGATCGATTTTCAGTATGTTTTGGGCTTGTATTTTGAAAATACTCTAACACGGAGTAGGCATGTACAGATCACTTCTGGGACCCCAAAATATCGAATTTTCCGTGTTTTGGGCCTGAATTTGATATATCGACTTTGGGCATTCTAACTAGGAGTAGGCTTGTACAAATCGCTTCTGGGACCCAAAAATATCGAATTTTCGGGTGTTTTGAGATTGAAATATTGGGATATAAACGGGTGAAGAAGATGCATACACATATTGACTTGGAGCACCTAAAATATCGATTTTCAGCATGTTTTGGGTCTGTATTTTGAAAAGGTATGTACAGATCGCTTCTGGGACACCAAAATATCAAAGTTTCGGGTGTTTTGAACCTGAATTTGGGATATAAACGGGTGCAGAAGATGCATACACATATTGACTTTAGGCACCTAAAATATCGATTATCAGTATGTTTTGGGCTGTATTTTGAAAATACTCTAACACGGAGTAGGCATGTACAGATCCCTTTTTGGACCCCAAAATATCGAATTTTCGGGTGTTTTGGGCCTGAATTTGAGATATCGACTTTGGGCACCTAAAATATCGATTTTAGCGTGTTTTGGGCCTATATTTTGAAAATATTCTAGCACTGAGTAGGCATGTTCAGATCGCCTCTGAGACCCCAAAATATCGAATTTTCTGCTGTTTTGAGCCTGAATTTGATATATAAACGGATACAGAATATGCATGCACATATTGACTTTGGGTACCTAAAATATCGATTTTCAACATGTTTTGGGCCTGTATTTTGAAAATACTCTATCACGGAGTAGGCATGTACAGATCGCTTCTCGGTCCCCAAAATATAGAATTTTCGGGTGTTTTGAGCCTGAATTTTGATATAAACGGGTACTGAAGATGAATGCACATATCGACTTTTGGGCACATAAAATATCGATTTTGAGCATGTTTTGGGTATGAATCTTGAAAACATTCTAATTAGGAGTAGGCATGTACAGATCGCTTCTAGGACCCAAAAACACCGAATTTTCGAGTGTTTTAAGCCTGAATTTGAGATATAAACGGGTACAGAAGATGCATGCACATATCGACTTTGGACACTTAAAATAACGATTTTTAGCATCTTTTGAGCCTATATTTTGAAAACATTCTAGCACTGAGTAGGCATTTACAGATCGCTTCTGGGACCATAAAATATCGAATTTTCGTGTGTTCTGAGGTTGAATTTGGGATATAAACGGTTGCAGAAGATGCATACACATATTAACTTTGGGCACCTAAAATATCGATTTTCAGCATCTTTTGGGCCTGTATCTGAGTAGGCATGTACAGATCGCTTCTGGGACCCCTAAATATCGAATTTTCGGGTGTTTGGAGCCTGAATTTAAGATATAAATGGGTACATAAGGTGCATGCACATATCGACTTTTGGGCACCTAAAAGATTGATTTTCAGTATGTTTTGGGCCTGTATTTTGAAAATACTCTAACACTCAGTAAGCATGTACAGATCGCTTCTGGGACCCCAAAATATCGAATTTTCGGGTGTTTTGTGCCTGAATTTGAGATATCGACTTTGGGCACCTAAAATATTGATTTTTAGCATGTTTTGGGCTTATATTTTGAAAATATTCTAGCACTGAGTAGGCATGTACAGATCGCTTGTGGGACCCCAAAATTTCGAATTGTCCTGTGTTTTGAGCCTGAATTTGAGATATAAACAAATACAGAAGATGCATGCACATATTGACTTTGGGCACCTAAAATATCGATTTTCAGCATGTTTTGGGCCTGTATTTTGAAAATACTCTAACACTGAGTAGGCATGTACAGATCGCTTCTGGGACCCACAAATATCGAATTTTCGGGTGTTTGGAGCCTGAATTTGAGATATAAACGGGTACTGAAGATGCCTGCACATATCGACTTTTGGTCACCAAAAATATCGATTTTGAGCATGTTTTGGGTCTGTATCTTAAAAACATTCTAACTAGGAGTAGGCATGTACAGATCGCTTCTAGAACCCAAAAATACCGAATTTTCGGGTGTTTTGAGCCTTAATTTGAGATATAAACGGGTACAGAAGATGCATGCACATATCGACTTAGTACACTTAAAATATCGATTTTAAGCATGTTTCGAGCCTATATTTTGAAAACATTCTAGCACTGATTAGGCATGTACAGATCGCTTCTGGGACCAAAAAAGATTGAATTTTCGGGTGTTTTGATGTTGAATTTGGGATTTAAACGGATACTGCAAATGCATGCACATATCGACTTTGGGCACATAAAGTATCGATTTTCAGCATGTTTTTGGCTTGTATATTGAAACTACTCTAACCTGCCTATATTTTGAACACATTCTAGCACTGAGTAAGCATGTACAGTTCGCTTCTGGGTCCCAAAAATATCGAATTTTCGGGAGTTTTGAGGTTGAATTTGAGATATAAACAGGTGCAGAAGATGCATACACTTATTGACATTGGGAACCTAAAATATCGATTTTCAGCATGTTTTGGGCCTGTATCTGAGTAGGAATGTACATATCGCTTCTGGGACCCCAAAATATCGAATTTTCGGGTGTTTGGAGCCTGAATTTAAGATATAAACGGATACAGAAGATGCATGCACATATTGACTTTGGGCGCCTAAAATATCGATTTTCAACATGATTTGGGCCTGTATTTTGAAAATACTCTAACACTGAGTAGGCATGTACAGATCGCTTCTGGGACCCAAAAATATCGAATTTTCGGGTGTTTTGAGCCTGAATTTGAGATATAAACGGGTACTGAAGATGCATGCACATATCGACTTTTGGGCACATAAAATATCGATTTTGAACATGTTTTGGGTATGTATCTTGAAAACATTTTAACTAGGATTAGGAATGTACAGATCGCTTTTAGGACCCCAAAAATATCGAATTTTCGGGTGTTTAGAGCATGAATTTGAGATATAAATGGGTTCAGAAGATGCATGCACATATCGACTTTGGACACCTAAAATAATGATTTTCAGCATGTTTTGGGCCTGTATCTGAGTAGGCATGTACAGAGCGCTTCTACGACCCAAAAATACCGAATTTTCGGGTGTTTTGAGCCTGAATTTGAGATATAAAAGGGTACAGAAGATGTATGCACATATCGACTTTGGACACTTAAAATATCGGTTTTTAGCATGTTTTTATGCCTATATTTTGAAAACATTCTAACTAGGAGTAGGCATGTATAGATTGTTTCTGGGACCCAAAAAAAAAGAATTTTCTGGTGTTTTGAGGTTGTATTTGGGATATAAACGGGTGCAGAAGATGCATACACATATCGTCTTTCGGGCACCTAAAAGATCGATTTTCAGCATGTTTTGGGCCTGTATCTGAGTAGGCATGTAGAGATTGCATCTGGGACATCAAAATATCGATATTTCGTGTGTTTGGAGCCTGAATTTGAGATATAAACGGGTACAGAAGATGCATGCACATATCGACTTTTGGGCACCTAAAAGATCGATTTTCAGTATGTTTTGGGCTTGTATTTTGAAAATACTCTAACACGGAGTAGGCATGTACAGATCACTTCTGGGACCCCAAAATATCGAATTTTCCGTGTTTTGGGCCTGAATTTGATATATCGACTTTGGGCATTCTAACTAGGAGTAGGCTTGTACAAATCGCTTCTGGGACCCAAAAATATCGAATTTTCGGGTGTTTTGAGATTGAAATATTGGGATATAAACGGGTGAAGAAGATGCATACACATATTGACTTGGAGCACCTAAAATATCGATTTTCAGCATGTTTTGGGTCTGTATTTTGAAAAGGTATGTACTGATCGCTTCTGGGACCCCAAAATATCAAAGTTTCGGGTGTTTTGAACCTGAATTTGGGATATAAACGGGTGCAGAAGATGCATACACATATTGACTTTAGGCACCTAAAATATCGATTATCAGTATGTTTTGGGCTGTATTTTGAAAATACTCTAACACGGAGTAGGCATGTACAGATCCCTTTTTGGACCCCAAAATATCGAATTTTCGGGTGTTTTGTGCCTGAATTTGAGATATCGTCTTTAGGCACCTAAAATATCGATTTTAGCATGTTTTTGGCCTATATTTTGAAAATATTCTAGCACTGAGTAGGCATGTACAGATCGCTTCTGGGACCCCAAAATATCAAAGTTTCGGGTGTTTTGAACCTGAATTTGAAATATAAACGGGTACAGAAGATGTATGCACATATTGACTTTGGGCACCTAAAATATTGATTTTCAGCATGTTTTGGGCCTGTAATTCGAAAATACTATAACACGGAGTAGGCATGTATTGATCGCTTCTTGGACCCAAAAACATCGAATTTTTGGTGGTTTTGAGCCTGAATTTGAGATAAAAACGGGTACAGAAGATGCATGCACATATTGACTTTGGGCACCTAAAATATCGATTTTGAGCATTTTTTGGGCCTGTATTTAGAAAAGGCATGTACAGATCGCTTCTGGGACCCAAAAATATCGAATTTTCGGGTGTTTTGAGGTTGAATTTGGGATATAAACGGGTGCAGAAGATGCATACACATATTGACTTTGGGCACCTAAAATATCGATTATCAGTATGTTTTTTGACCTGTATATTGAAAATACTCTAACACGGAGTAGGCATGTATAAATCGCTTCTTGGACCCCAAAATATCGAATTTTCGAGTGTTTTGTGCCTGAATTTGAGATATCGACTTTGGGCACTTAAAATATCGATTTTTAGCATGTTTTGGGCCGATATTTTGTAAATATTCTAGCACTGAGTAGGCATGTACAGATCGCTTCTTGGACCCCAAAATATCAGAGTTTCGGGTGTTTTGAACCTAAATTTGAAATATAAACAGGTACAGAAGATGTATGTACATATTGACTTTGGGCACCTAAAATATCGATTTTCAGCATGTTTTGGGCCTGTAATTTGAAAATACTATAACACGGAGTAGGCATGTACAGATCGCTTCTTGGACCCCAAAACATAGAATTTTTTGGTGGTTTTGAGCCTGAATTTGAGATATAAACGGGTACTGAAGATGCATGCACATATCGACTTTTGGGCACCAAAAATATCGATTTTGAGCGTCGTTTGGGTATGTATCTTGAAAACATTCTAACTAGGAGTAGGCATGTACAGAACGCTTCTAGGACCCAAAAATATCGAATTTTCGGGTGTTTTGAGCCTGAATTTGAGATATAAACGGGCACAGAAGATGCATGCACATATCGACTTTGGAAACTTAAAATAACGATTTTTAGCATGTTTTGAGCCAATATTTTGAAAACATTCTAGCACTGAGTAGGCATGTACAGATCGCTTCTGGGACCATAAAATATCGAATTTTCGTGTGTTTTGAGGTTGAATTTGGGATATAAACGGTTGCAGAAGATGCATACACATATTAACTTTAGGCACGTATAATGTCAATTTTCAGCATGTTTTGGGCCTGTATCTGAGTAGGCATGTACAGGTCGCTTCTGGGACCCCAAAATATTGAATTTTCTGGTGTTTGGAGCTTGAATTTGAGATATAAAGGGGTACTGAAGATGCATGCACATATCTACTTTTGGGCACCTAATATATCGATTTTGAGCATGTTTTGGGTCTGTATCTTGAAAACATTCTAACTAGGAGGAAGCATGTACAGATCGCTTCTAGGCCCAAGAATACCGAATTTTCGTGTGTTTTGAGCCTGAAATTGTGATATAAACGGGTACAGAAGATGGATGCACATATCGACTTTGGACACTTAAAATATCGATTTTAACATGTTTTGAGCCTATATTTTGAAAACATTCTAGCACTGAGTAGGCATGTACAGATCGCTTCTGGGACCCCAAAATATAGAATTTTCGGGTGTTTGGAGCCTGAATTTAAGATAAAAACGGGTACAGAAGATGCATGCTCATATCGACTTTTGGGCACCTAAAAGATCGATTTTCAGTATGTTTTGGGCCTGTATTTTGAAAATACTCTAACACGGAGTAGGCATGTACAGATCTTTTCTAGGACCCAAAAATATCGAGTTTTCGGGTGTTTTGAGGTTGAAATATTGGGATATAAACGGGTGCAGATGATGCATACACATATTGACTTGGATCACCTAAAATATCGATTTTCATCATGTTTTGGGTCTGTAGTTTGAAAAGGTATGTACAGATCGCTTTTGGGACCAAAAAATATCGAATTTTCGGGTGTTTTGAGGTTGAATTTGGGATATAAACGGGTGCATAAGATGCATACACATATCGACTTTGGGCACCTAAAATATCGATTATCAGTATGTTTTGGGCCTGTATTTTGAAAATACTCTAACACGGAGTAGACATGTACAGATCGCTTCTAGGCCCCAAAAATACCGAATTTTAGGGTGTTTTGAGCCTGAATTTGAGATATAAACGGGTACAGAAGATGCATGCACATATCGACTTTTGGGCACCTACAATATTGATTATCAGTATGTTTTGGGCCTATATTTTTAAAATACTCTAACACGAAGTAGGCATGTACAGATCGCTTCTCGGACCCCAAAATATCGAATTTTCGGGTGATTTGTGCCTGAATTTGAGATTGCGACTTTGAGCACCTAAAATATCGATTTTTAGCATATTTTGGGCCTATATTTTGAAAATATTCTAGCACTGAGTAGGCATGTACAGATCGCTTCTGGGACCCCAAAATAACAAAGTTTCGGGTGTTTTGAACCTGAATTTGAAATATAAACTTGTACAGAAGATGTATGCACATATTGACTTTGGGCACCTAAAATATTGATTTTCAGCATGTTTGGGGCCTGTAATTCGAAAAAACTATAACACGGAGTAGGCATGTATTGATCGCTTCTTGGACCCAAAAACATCGAATTTTTGGTGGTTTTGAGCCTGAATTTGAGATAAAAACGGGTACAGAAGATGCATGCACATATTGACTTTGGGCACCTAAAATATCGATTTTGAGCATTTTTTGGGCCTGTATTTAGAAAAGGCATGTACAGATCGCTTCTGGGACCCAAAAATATCGAATTTTCGGGTGTTTTGAGGTTGAATTTGGGATATAAACGGGTGCAGAAGATTCATACACATATTGACTTTGGGCACCTAAAATATCGATTATCAGTATGTTTTTTGGCCTGTATTTTGAAAATACTCTAACACGGAGTAGGCATGTACAAATCGCTTCTTGGACCCCAAAATATCGAATTTTCGAGTGTTTTGTGCCTGAATTTGAGATATCGACTTTGGGCACTTAAAATATCGATTTTTAGCATGTTTTGGGCCTATATTTTGTAAATATTCTAGCACTGAGTAGGCATGTACAGATCGCTTCTTGGACCCCAAAATATCAGAGTTTCGGGTGTTTTGAACCTAAATTTGAAATATAAACAGGTACAGAAGATGTATGTACATATTGACTTTGGGCACCTAAAATATCGATTTTCAGCATGTTTTGGGCCTGTAATTTGAAAATACTATAACACGGAGTAGGCATGTACAGATCGCTTCTTGGACCCCAAAACATCGAATTTTTTGGTGGTTTTGAGCCTGAATTTGAGATATAAACGGGTACTGAAGATGCATGCACATATCGACTTTTGGGCACCAAAAATATCGATTTTGAGCGTCGTTTGGGTATGTATCTTGAAAACATTCTAACTAGGAGTAGGCATGTACAGAACGCTTCTAGGACCCAAAAATACCGAATTTTCGGGTGTTTTGAGCCTGAATTTGAGATATAAACGGGCACAGAAGATGCATGCACATATCGACTTTGGAAACTTAAAATAACGATTTTTAGCATGTTTTGAGCCAATATTTTGAAAACATTCTAGCACTGAGTAGGCATGTACAGATCGCTTCTGGGACCATAAAATATCGAATTTTAGTGTGTTTTGAGGTTGAATTTGGGATATAAACGGTTGCAGAAGATGCATACACATATTAACTTTAGGCACGTATAATGTCAATTTTCAGCATGTTTTGGGCCTGTATCTGAGTAGGCATGTACAGGTCGCTTCTGGGACCCCAAAATATTGAATTTTCTGGTGTTTGAAGCTTGAATTTGAGATATAAAGGGGTACTGAAGATGCATGCACATATCTACTTTTGGGCACCTAATATATCGATTTTGAGCATGTTTTGGGTCTGTATCTTGAAAACATTCTAACTAGGAGGAAGCATGTACAGATCGCTTCTAGGCCCAAAAATACCGAATTTTCGTGTGTTTTGAGCCTGAAATTGTGATATAAACGGGTACAGAAGATGCATGCACATATTGACTTTGGGCACCTAAAATATCGATTTTAAGCATGTTTTGGGCCTGTAATTTGAAAATACTATAACACGGAGCAGGCATGTACAGATCGCTTCTTGGACACCAAAATATCGAATTTTCGGTGCTTTTGAGCCTTAATTAGAGATATAAACGGGTACTGAAGATGCATTCACATATCGACTTTTGGGCACCTAAAATATCGATTTTGAGCATGTTTTGGGTCTATATCTTAAAAACATTCTAACTAGGAATAGGCATGTACAGATTGCTTCTAGGCCCCAAAAATACCGAATTTTCAGGTGTTTTGAGCCTGAATTTGTGATATAAACGGGTACAGAAGATGCATGCACATATTGACTTTGGGCACCTAAAATATCGATTTTCTGCATGTTTTGGGTTTGTATTTTGAAAATACTCTAACACGGAGTAGGCATGTACAGATCGCTTCTTGGACACCAAAATATCGAATTTTCTGGTGTTTTGAGCCTGAATTTGAGATATAAACGAGTACTGAAGATGCCATCACATATTGACTTTTGGGCACCTAAAATATCGATTTTGAGCATGTTTTGGGTCTATATCTTAAAAACATTCTAACTAGGAATAGGCATGTACAGATCGCTTTTAGGACCCAAAAATACCGAATTCTCAGGTGTTTTGAGCCTGAATTTAAGATATAAACGGGTACAGAAGATGCATGCACATATCGACTTTGGACACTTAAAATATCGATTTTAAAATGTTTTGAGCCTATATTTTGAAAATATTCTAGCACTGAATAGGCATGTACAGATCGCTTCAGGTACCCAAAAATATCGAATTTTCGGGTGTTTTAAGGTTGAATTTGGGATATAAAAGGTGCAGAATATGCATACACATATTGACTTTGTGCACCTAAAATATCGATTTTCCGCATGTTTTGGGCCTGTATCTGAGTATGCATGTACATATCGCTTCTGGGACCCCAAAATATCAAAGTTTCGTGTGTTTTGAACCTGAATTTGAAGCATAAACATGTACAGAAGATGCATACACATATTGACTTTGGGCACCTAAAATATCGATTTTCAGCATGTTTTGGGCCTGTATCTGAGTAGGCATGTACAGATCGCTTCTGGGACCCCAAAATATCGAAATTTCCGGTGTTTTGAGAGTGAATTTGAAATATAAACTGGTACTGAAGATGCATGCACATATCGACTTTTGGGCACCTAAAATATCGATTTTGAGCATGTTTTGGGTCTGTATCTTGAAAACATTCTAACTAAGAGTATGCATGTACAGATCGCTTCTAGGCCCAAAAATACCGAATTTTCGGGTGTTTTAAGCCTGAATTTGAGATATAAACGGGTACAGAAGATGCATGCACATATTGACTTTTGGGTACCTAAAATATCGATTTTGAGCATGTCTTGGTTCTGAATCTTGAAAACATTCTAACTAGGAGTAGGCATGTACAGATCGCTTCTGGGACCCCAAAATATTGAATTTTCGGGTGATTTGTGCCTGAATTTGAGATATAAACGGGTACAGAAGATGCATGCACATATCGACTTTGGACACTTAAAATATCAATTTTTAGCATGTTTTGAGCCAATATTTTGAAAACATTCTAGCACTGAGTGTACAAATCGCTTCTGGGACCCAAAAATATCGAATTTTCGGATGTTTTGAGGTTGAATTTGAGATATAAACGGGTGCAGAAGATGCATACACATATTGACTTTGGGCACCTAAAATTTCGATTTTCAGCATGTTTTGGGCCTGTATTTTGAAATTACTATAACACGGACTAGGCATGTACAGATCGCTTCTAGGACCCAAAAAAAAAATTTTGTCGGGTGTTTTGAGCCTGAATTTGAGATATAAACGGGTACAGAAGATGCATGCACATATCGACTTTGGACACTTAAAATATCGATTTTTAGCATGTTTTTAGCCTATATTTTTAAAACATTCTAGCACTGAGTAGGCATGTACAGATCGCTTCTGGGACCCCAAAATATCGAATTTTCGGTGCTTTTGAGCCTGAATTAGAGATATAAACAGGTACAGAAGATGTATGTACATATTGACTTTGGGCACCTAAAATATCGATTTTCAGCATGTTTTGGGCCTGTAAATTGAAAATACTATAACACGGAGTAGGCATGTACAGATCGCTTCTTGGACCCCAAAATATCGAATTCTCGGGTGTTTTGAGGTTCAATTTGGGATATAAACAGGTGCAGAAGATGCATAAACATATTGACTTTGGGCACATAAAATATCGATTTTCAGCATGTTTTGGGTCTGTATCTGAGTAGGCATGTACAGATCGCTTCTGGGACCACAAAATATCGAATTGTAGGGTGTTTGGAGCCTGAATTTGAGATATAAACGGGTACTGAAGATGCATGCACATATCGACTTTTGGGCACCTCAAATATCGATTTTGAGCATGTTTTGGGTCCGTATCTTTAAAACATTCGAACTAGGAGTAGGCATGTACAGATCGCTTCTAGGACCAAAAATACCGAATTTTCGAGTGTTTTTAACCTGAATTTGAGATATAAACGGGTACAGAAGATGCATGCACATATCGACTTTGGACACTTAAAATATTGATTTTAGCATGTTTTGAGCCTTTTTTTTTATAAACATTCTAGCACTGAGTAGGCATGTACAGATCGCTTCTGGGACCCAAAAATATCGATTTTTCGGGTGTTTTGAGGTTGAATTTGGTATATAAACAGGTGCAGAAGATGCATAAACATATTGACTTTGGGCACATAAAATATCGATTTTCAGCATCTTTTGGGTCGGTATCTTAGTAGGCATGTACAGTTTGCTTCTGGGACACCAAAATATCAAATTTTCGGGTATTTGGAGCCTGAATTTGAGATATAAACGGGTACTGAAGATGCATGCACATATCGACTTTTCGGCACCTAAAATATCGATTTTGAGCATGTTTTTGGTCTGTATCTTGAAAACATTCTAACTAGGAGTAGGCATGTACAGATCGCTTCTAGGCCCAAAAATACCGAATTTTCGGGTGTTTTGAGCCTGAATTTGGGATATAAACAGGTGCAGAAGATGCATACACATATCGACATTGGGCACATTAAATATCGATTTTCAGCATCTTTTGGTCCTAAATCTGAGTAAGCATGTACAGATCGCTTCTGGGACCCTAAATTATCGAATTTTCGGGTAATTGGAGCCTGAATTTGAGATATAAACGGGTACAGAAGATGCATGCACAAATCGATTTTTGGGCAACTAAAAGATCGATTTTCAGTATGTTTTGGGCCTGTATTTTGAAAATACTATAACACGGAGTAGGCATGTACAGATCGCTTCTGGGACCCCAAAATATCAGATTTTCGGGTGTTTTGTGCCTGAATTTGAGATATAAACGGGTACAGAAGATGCATGAACTTATCGACTTTAGACACTTAAAATATCGATTTTTAGCATGTTTTGAGCCTATATTTTTAAAACATTCTAGCACTGAGTAGGCATGTACAGATCGTTTCTGGGACCCAAAAATATTGAATTTTCGGGTGTTTTGAGGTTGAATTTAGGATATAAACGTGTGCAGAAGATGCATACAGATATTGACTTTGGGCACCTAAAATATCGATTTTCAGCATGTTTTGGGTCGGTATCTTAGTAGGCATGTACAGTTTGCTTCTGGGACACCAAAATATCAAATTTTCGGGTATTTGGAGCCTGAATTTGAGATATAAACGGGTACTGAAGATGCATGCACATATCGACTTTTCGGCACCTAAAATATCGATTTTGAGCATGTTTTTGGTCTGTATCTTGAAAACATTCTAACTAGGAGTAGGCATGTACAGATCGCTTCTAGGCCCAAAAATACCGAATTTTCGGGTGTTTTGAGCCTGAATTTGGGATATAAACAGGTGCAGAAGATGCATACACATATCGACATTGGGCACATTAAATATCGATTTTCAGCATCTTTTGGTCCTAAATCTGAGTAAGCATGTACAGATCGCTTCTGGGACCCTAAATTATCGAATTTTCGGGTAATTGGAGCCTGAATTTGAGATATAAACGGGTACAGAAGATGCATGCACAAATCGATTTTTGGGCAACTAAAAGATCGATTTTCAGTATGTTTTGGGCCTGTATTTTGAAAATACTATAACACGGAGTAGGCATGTACAGATCGCTTCTGGGACCCCAAAATATCAGATTTTCGGGTGTTTTGTGCCTGAATTTGAGATATCGACTTTCGGCACCTAAAATATCGATTTTTAGCATGTTTTGGGCCTATATTTTGAAAATATTCTAGCACTGAGTAGGCATGTACAGATCGCTTCTGGGACCCCAAAATATCAAAGTTTCGGGTGTTTTGAACCTGAATTTGAAATATAAACGGGTACAGAAGATGTATGCACATATTGACTTTGGGCACCTAAAATATTGATTTTCAGCATGTTTTGGGCCTGTAATTCGAAAATACTATAACACGGAGTAGGCATGTATTGATCGCTTCTTGGACCCAAAAACATCGAATTTTTGGTGGTTTTGAGCCTGAATTTGAGATAAAAACGGGTACAGAAGATGAATGCACATATTGACTTTGGGCACCTAAAATATCGATTTTGAGCATGTTTTGGGCCTGTATTTAGACAAGGCATGTACAGATCGCTTCTGGGACCCATAAATATCGAATTTTCGGGTGTTTTGAGGTTGAATTTGGGATATAAACGGGTGCAGAAGATGCATACACATATTGACTTTGGGCACCTAAAATATCGATTATCAGTATGTTTTTTGGCCTGTATTTTGAAAATACTCTAACACGGAGTAGGCATGTACAAATCGCTTCTTGGACCCCAAAATATCGAATTTTCGAGTGTTTTGTGCCTGAATTTGAGATATCGACTTTGGGCACTTAAAATATCGATTTTTAGCATGTTTTGGGCCTATATTTTGTAAATATTCTAGCACTGAGTAGGCATGTACAGATCGCTTCTTGGACCCCAAAATATCAGAGTTTCGGGTGTTTTGAACCTAAATTTGAAATATAAACAGGTACAGAAGATGTATGTACATATTGACTTTGGGCACCTAAAATATCGATTTTCAGCATGTTTTGGGCCTGTAATTTGAAAATACTATAACACGGAGTAGGCATGTACAGATCGCTTCTTGGACCCCAAAACATCGAATTTTTTGGTGGTTTTGAGCCTGAATTTGAGATATAAACGGGTACTGAAGATGCATGCATATATCGACTTTTGAGCACCTAAAAATCGATTTTGAGCTTGTTTTGTTTCTGAATATTGAAAACATTCTAACTAGGAGTAGGCATGTACAGATTGCTTCTAGGCCCCAAAAATACCGAATTTTCGGGTGTTTTGAACCTGAATTTGAGATATAAACGGGTACTGAAGATGCATGCACATATCGACTTTTAAGCACCAAAAATATCGATTTTGAGCGTCGTTTGGGTATGTATCTTGAAAACATTCTAACTAGGAGTAGGCATGTACAGAACGCTTCTAGGACCCAAAAATACCGAATTCTCGGGTGTTTTGAGCCTGAATTTGAGATATAAACGGGCACAGAAGATGCATGCACATATCGACTTTGGACACTTAAAATAACGATTTTTAGCATGTTTTGAGCCAATATTTTGAAAACATTCTAGCACTGAGTAGGCATGTACAGATCGCTTCTGGGACCATAAAATATCGAATTTTCGTGTGTTTTGAGGTTGAATTTGGGATATAAACGGTTGCAGAAGATGCATACACATATTAACTTTAGGCACGTATAATATCAATTTTCAGCATGTTTTGGGCCTGTTTCTGAGTAGGCATGTACAGATCGCTTCTGGGACCCCAAAATATCGAATTTTCGGGTGTTTGGAGCCTGAATTTAAGATATAAACGGTTGCAGAAGATGCATACACATATTAACTTTGGGCACCTAAAATATCGATTTTCAGCATGTTTTGGGCCTGTATCTGAGTAGGCATGTACAGGTCGCTTCTGGGACCCCAAAATATTGAATTTTCGGGTGTTTGGAGCCTGAATTTGAGATATAAAGGGGTACTGAAGATGCATGCACATATCTACTTTTGGGCACCTAAAATATCGATTTTGAGCATGTTTTGGGTCTGTATCTTGAAAACATTCTAACTAGGAGGATGCATGTACAGATCGCTTCTAGGCCCAAAAATACCGAATTTTCGTGTGTTTTGAGCCTGAAATTGAGATATAAATGGGTACAGAAGATGGATGCACATATCGACTTTGGACACTTAAAATATCGATTTTAGCATGTTTTGAGCCTATATTTTGAAAACATTCTAGCACTGAGTAGGCATGTACAGATCGCTTCTGGGACCCCAAAATATAGAATTTTCGGGTGTTTGGAGCCTGAATTTAAGATAAAAACGGGTACAGAAGATGCATGCTCATATCGACTTTTGGGCACCTAAAATATCGATTTTCAGTATGTTTTGGGCCTGTATTTTGAAAATACTCTAACACGGAGTAGGCATGTACAGATCTTTTCTAGGACCCAAAAATATCGAGTTTTCGGGTGTTTTGAGGTTGAAATATTGGGATATAAACGGATGCAGATGATGCATACACATATTGACTTGGATCACCTAAAATATCGATTTTCATCATGTTTTGGGTCTGTATTTTGAAAAGGTATGTACCGATCGCTTTTGGGACCAAAAAATATCGAATTTTCGGGTGTTTTAAGGTTGAATTTGGGATATAAACGGGTGCATAAGATGCATACACATATCGACTTTGGGCACCTAAAATATCGATTATCAGTATGTTTTGGGCCTGTATTTTGAAAATACTCTAACACGGAGTAGACATGTACAGATCGCTTCTAGGCCCCAAAAATACCGAATTTTCGGGTGTTTTGAGCCTGAATTTGAGATATAAACGGGTACAGAAGATGCATGCACATATCGACTTTTAGGCACCTAGAATATTGATTATCAGTATATTTTGGGCCAATAATTTTAAAATACTCTAACACGAAGTAGGCATGTACAGATCGCTTCTCGGACCCCAAAATATCGAATTTTCGGGTGATTTGTGCCTGAATTTGAGATTGCGACTTTGAGCACCTAAAATATCGATTTTTAGCATATTTTGGGCCTATATTTTGAAAATATTCTAGCACTGAGTAGGCATGTACAGATCGCTTCTGGGACCCCAAAATAACAAAGTTTCGGGTGTTTTGAACCTGAATTTGAAATATAAACGGGTACAGAAGATGCATTCACATATTGACTTTGGGCACCTAAAATATCGATTTCCAGCATGTTTTGGGCCTGTAATTTGAAAATACTATAACACGGAGTAGGCATGTACAGATCGCTTCTTGGACACCAAAATATCGAATTTTCTGGTGTTTTGAGCCTGAATTTGAGATATAAACGAGTACTGAAGATGCCATTACATATTGACTTTTTGGCATCTAAAATATCGATTTTGAGCATGTTTTGGGTCTGTATCTTGAAAACATTCTTGTACAGATCGCTTTTAGGACCCAAAAATACCGAATTCTCGGGTGTTTTGAGCCTGAATTTAAGATATAAACGGGTACAGAAGATGCATGCACATATCGACTTTGGACACTTAAAATATCGATTTTAAAATGTTTTGAGCCTATATTTTGAAAATATTCTAGCACTGAATAGGCATGTACAGATCGCTTCTGGTACCCAAAAATATCGAATTTTCGGGTGTTTTAAGGTTGAATTTGGGATATAAAAGGTGCAGAAGATGCAAACACATATTGACTTTGTGCACCTAAAATATCGATTTTCCGCATGTTTTGGGCCTGTATCTGAGTATGCATGTACATATCGCTTCTGGGACCCCAAAATATCAAAGTTTCGGGTGTTTTGAACCTGAATTTAAAGCATAAACATGTACAGAAGATGCATACACATATTGACTTTGGGCACATAAAATATCGATTTTCAGCATGTTTTGGGCCTGTATCTGAGTAGACATGTACAGATCGCTTCTGGGACCCCAAAATATCGAAATTTCCGGTGTTTTGAGCCTGAATTTGAGATATAAACTGGTACTGAAGATGCATGCACATATCGACTTTTGGGCACCTAAAATATCGATTTTGAGCATGTTTTGGGTCTGTATCTTGAAAACATTCTAACTAAAAGTATGCATGTACAGATCGCTTCTAGGCCCAAAAATACCGAATTTTCGGGTGTTTTAAGCCTGAATTTGAGATATAAACGGGTACAGAAGATGCATGCACATATCGACTTTGTACACTTAAAATATCGATTTTTAGCATGTTGTGAGCCTTTATTTTAAAATCATTCTAACACTGAGTAGGCATGTACAGATCGTATCTGGGACCCAAAAATATCGAATTTTCGGGTGTTTTGAGGTTGAATATGGGATATAAACGGGTGCAGAAGATGCAAACACATATTGACTTTGGGCACAAAAAATATCGATTTTCAGCATGTTTTGGGCAGGTGTCTGAGTAGGCATGTACAGATCGCTTCTGGGACCCCAAAATATCGAATTTTCGGGTGTTTGGAGCCTGAATTTGAGATATAAACGGGTACAGAAGATGAATGCACATATTGACTTTTGGGCACCTAAAATATCGATTTTGAGCATGTTTTGGGTCTGAATCTTGAAAACATTCTAACTAGGAGTAGGCATGTACAGATCGCTTCTAGGACACAAAAAAAAATTTTTGTCGGGTGTTTTGAGCCTTAATTTGAGATATAAACGGGTACAGAAGATGCATGCACATATCGACTTTGGACACTTAAAATATCGATTTTTAGCATGTTTTGGGCCTATATTTTTAAAACATTCTAGCACTGAGTAGGCATGTACAGATCGCTTCTGGGACCCCAAAATATCGAAGTTTCGGGTGTTTTGAACCTGAATTTGAAATATAAACGCGTACAGAAGATACATGCACATATTGACTTTGAACACCTAAAATATCGATTTTCAGCATGTTTTGGGCCTGTAAATTGAAAATACTATAACACGGAGTAGGCATGTACAGATCGCATCTTGGACCCCAAAATATCGAATTCTCGGGTGTTTTGAGCCTGATTTTGAGATATAAACGGGTACTGAAGATGCATGCATATATCGACTTTTGGGCACCTAAAATATCGATTTTGAGCATGTTTTGGGTCTGTATCTTGAAAACATTCTAGCACTTAGTATGCATGTACAGATCGCTTCTGGGACCCAAAAATATCGAATTTTCGTGTGTTTTGAGGTTGAATTTGGGATATAAACAGGTGCAGAAGATGCATAAACATATTGACTTTGGGCACCTAAAATATCGATTTTCAGCATGTTTTGGGT
The DNA here is from genome assembly GCA_033782935.1 of Petrolisthes cinctipes. NCBI lineage: Eukaryota > Metazoa > Arthropoda > Malacostraca > Decapoda > Porcellanidae > Petrolisthes > Petrolisthes cinctipes. The sequence goes on from JAWQEG010000014.1 coordinate 1,176,673, forward strand.
CTGTATCTGAGTAGGCATGTACAGATCGCTTCTGGGACCCCAAAATATCGAATTGTCGGGTGTTTGGAGCCTGAATTTGAGATATAAACGGGTACTGAAGATGCATGCACATATCGACTTTTGGGCACCTCAAATATCGATTTTGAGCATGTTTTGGGTCCGTATCTTTAAAACATTCGAACTAGGACTAGGCATGTACAGATCGCTTCTAGGCCCAAAAATACCGAATTTTCGAGTGTTTTTAACCTGAATTTGAGATATAAACGGGTACAGAAGATGCATGCACATATCGACTTTGGACACTTAAAATATTGATTTTAGCATGTTCTGAGCCTTTTTTTTATAAACATTCTAGCACTGAGTAGGCATGTACAGATCGCTTCTGGGACCCAAAAATATCGAAATTTCGTGTGTTTTGAGGTTGAATTTGGGATATAAACAGGTGCAGAAGATGCATAAACATATTGACTTTGGGCACATAAAATATCGTTTTTCAGCATCTTTTAGGTCTGTATCTGAGTAAGCATGTACAGATCGCTTCTGGGACCCCAAAATATCGAATTTTCGGGTGTTCGGAGCCTGAATTTGAGATATAAACGGGAACAGAAGATACATGCACATATCGACTTTTGGGCACCTAAAATATTGATTATCAGTATGTTTTGGGACTGTATTTTGAAAATACTCTAACACGGAGTAGGCTTGTACAGATCGCTTCTTGGACCCCAAAATATAGAATTATCGGGTGTTTTGAGCCTGAATTTGAGATATAAACGGGTACAGAAGATGCATGAACATATCGACTTTGGACACTTAAAATATCGATTTTTAGCATGTTTTTAGCCTATATTTTTAAAACATTCTAGCACTGAGTAGGCATGTACAGATCGCTTCTGGGACCCCAAAATATCGAAGTTTCGGGTGTTTTGAACCTGAATTTGAAATATAAACGCGTACAGAAGATACATGCACATATTGACTTTGAGCACCTAAAATATCGATTTTCAGCATGTTTTGGGCCTGTAAATTGAAAATACTATAACACGGAGTAGGGATGTACAGATCGCTTCTTGGACACCAAAATATCGAATTCTCGGGTGTTTTGAGCCTGAATTTGAGATATAAACGGGTACTGAAGATGCATGCATATATCGACTTTTGGGCACCTAAAATATCGATTTTGAGCATGTTTTGGGTCTGTATCTTGAAAACATTCTAGCACTGACTAGGCATGTACAGATCGCTTCTGGGACCCAAAAATATCGAATTTTCGTGTGTTTTGAGGTTGAATTTGGGATATAAACAGGTGCAGAAGATGCATAAACATATTGACTTTGGGCACATAAAATATCGATTTTCAGCATGTTTTGGGTCTGTATCTGAGTAGGCATGTACAGATCGCTTCTGGGACCCCAAAATATCGAATTGTCGGGTGTTTGGAGCCTGAATTTGAGATATAAACGGGTACTGAAGATGCATGCACATATCGACTTTTGGGCACCTCAAATATCGATTTTGAGCATGTTTTGGGTCCGTATCTTGAAAACATTCGAACTAGGATTAGGCATGTACAGATCGCTTCTAGGCCCAAAAATACCGAATTTTCGAGTGTTTTTAACCTGAATTTGAGATATAAACGGGTACAGAAGATGCATGCACATATCGACTTTGGACACTTAAAATATTGATTTTAGCATGTTTTGAGCCTTTTTTTTATAAACATTCTAGCACTGAGTAGGCATGTACAGATCGCTTCTGGGACCCAAAAATATCGAATTTTCGGGTGTTTTGAGGTTGAATTTGGGATATAAACAGGTGCAGAAGATGCATAAACATATTGACTTTGGGCACATAAAATATCGATTTTCAGCATCTTTTGGGTCTGTATCTGAGTAAGCATGTACAGATCGCTTCTGGGACCCCAAAATATCGAATTTTCGGGTGTTCGGAGCCTGAATTTGAGATATAAACGGGTACAGAAGATACATGCACATATCGACTTTTGGGCACCTAAAATATTGATTATCAGTATGTTTTGGGACTGTATTTTGAAAATACTCTAACACGGAGTAGGCATGTACAGATCGCTTCCTGGACCCCAAAATATAGAATCTTCGGGTGTTTTGAGCCTGAATTTGAGATATAAACGGGTACAGAAGATGCATGAACATATCGACTTTGGACACTTAAAATATCGATTTTTAGCATGTTTTGGGCCTATATTTTTAAAACATTCTAGCACTGAGTAGGCATGTACAGATCGTTTCTGGGACCCAAAAATATTGAATTTTCGGGTGTTTTGAGGTTGAATTTAGGATATAAACGTGTGCAGAAGATGCATACAGATATTGACTTTGGGCCCCTAAAATATCGATTTTCAGCATGTTTTGGGCCGGTATCTGAGTAGGCATGTACAGTTTGCTTCTGGGACACCAAAATATCAAATTTTCGGGTATTTGGAGCCTGAATTTGAGATATAAACGGGTACTGAAGATGCATGCACATATCGACTTTTCGGCACCTAAAATATCGATTTTGAGCATGTTTTGGGTCTGTATCTTGAAAACATTCTAACTAGGAGTAGGCATGTACAGATCGCTTCTAGGCCAAAAAATACCGAATTTTCGGGTGTTTTGAGCCTGAATTTGGGATATAAACAGGTGCAGAAGATGCATACACATATCGACTTTAGGCACATTAAATATCGATTTTCAGCATCTTTTGGTCCTAAATCTGAGTAAGCATGTACAGATCGCTTCTGGGACCCTAAAATATCGAATTTTCGGGTAGTTGGAGCCTGAATTTGAGATATAAACGAGTACAGAAGATGCATGCACAAATCGATTTTTGGGCAACTAAAAGATCGATTTTCAGTATGTTTTGGGCCTGTATTTTGAAAATACTCTAACACGGAGTAGGCATGTACAGATCGCTTCTGGGACCCCAAAATATCAGATTTTCGGGTGTTTTGTGCCTGAATTTGAGATATCGACTTTCGGCACCTAAAATATCGATTTTTAGCATGTTTTGGGCCTATATTTTGAAAATATTCTAGCACTGAGTAGGCATGTACAGATCGCTTATGGGACCCCAAAATATCAAAGTTTCGGGTGTTTTGAACCTAAATTTGAAATATAAACAGGTACAGAAGATGCATGCACATATTGACTTTGGGCACCTAAAATGTCGATTTTTAGCATGTTTTGGGCCTGTATTTTGAAAATACTATAACACGGAGTAGGCATGTACAGATTGCTTCTTGGACCCCAAAATATCGAATTTTCGGTAGTTTTGAGCCTGAATTTGAGATATAAACGGGTACTAAAGATGTATGCATATTTCGACTTTTGAGCACCTAAAATATCGATTCTAAGCATGTTTTGGGTTTGTATATTGAAAACATTCTAACTAGGAGTAGACATGTATAGATCGCTTCTAGGCCTTAAAGATACCGAATTTTCGGGTGTTTTGAGCCTGAATTTGAGTTATAAACGGGTACAGAAGATGCATGCACATATTGACTTTGGACACTTAAAATATCGATTTTAGCATGTTTTGAGCCTATATTTTTAAAACATTCAAGCACTGAGTAGGCATGTACAGATCGTTTCTGGGACCCAAAAATATTGAATTTTCGGGTTTTATGAGGTTGAATTTAGGATATAAACGTGTGCAGAAGATGCATACATATATTGACTTTGGGCACCTAAAATATCGATTTTCAGAATGTTTTGGGCCTGTATCTGAGTAGGCATGTACAGATCGCTTCTGGGACCCCAAAATATCGAATCTTCGGGTGTTTTGAGCCTGAATTTGAGATATAAACGGGTACAGAAGATGCATGAACATATCGACTTTAGACACTTAAAATATCGATTTTTAGCATGTTTTGAGCCTATATTTTTAAAACATTCTAGCACTGAGTAGGCATGTACAGATCGTTTCTGGGACCCAAAAATATTGAATTTTCGGGTGTTTTGAGGTTGAATTTAGGATATAAACGTGTGCAGAAGATGCATACAGATATTGACTTTGGGCACCTAAAATATCGATTTTCAGCATGTTTTGGGCCGGTATCTTAGTAGGCATGTACAGTTTGCTTCTGGGACACCAAAATATCAAATTTTCGGGTATTTGGAGCCTGAATTTGAGATATAAACGGGTACTGAAGATGCATGCACATATCGACTTTTCGGCACCTAAAATATCGATTTTGAGCATGTTTTTGGTCTGTATCTTGAAAACATTCTAACTAGGCGTAGGCATGTACAGATCGCTTCTAGGCCCAAAAATACCGAATTTTCGGGTGTTTTGAGCCTGAATTTGGGATATAAACAGGTGCAGAAGATGCATACACATATCGACTTTGGACACTTAAAATATTGATTTTAGCATGTTTTGAGCCTTTTTTTTATTAAACATTCTAGCACTGAGTAGGCATGTACAGATCGCTTCTGGGACCCAAAAATATCGAATTTTCGGGTGTTTTGAGGTTGAATTTGGGATATAAACAAATTCAGAAGATGCATACACATATTGACTTTGGGCACATAAAATATCGATTTTTAGCATCTTTTTGGTCTGTATCTGAGTAAGCATGTACAGATCGCTTCTGGGACCCCAAAATATCGAATTTTCGGGTGTTCGGAACCTGCATTTGAGATATAAACGGGTACGGAAGATACATGCACATATCGACTTTTGGGCACCTAAAATATTGATTATCAGTATGTTTTGGGACTGTATTTTGAAAATACTCTAACACGGAGTAGGCTTGTACAGATCGCTTCTTGCACCTCAAAATATAGAATTTTCGGGTGTTTTGTACCTGAATTTGAGATATCGACTTTGGGAACCTAAAATATCGATTTTTAGCATGTTTTGAGCCTATATTTTGAAAATATTCTAGCACTGAGTAGGCATGTACAGTTTGCTTCTGGTATAACAAAATATCAAAGTTTCGGGTGTTTTGAAAATGAATTTGAAATATAAACGGGTACAGAAGATACATGCACATATTGACTTTGAGCACCTAAAATATCGATTTTCAGCATGTTTTGGGCCTGTAATTTGAAAATACTATAACACGGAGAAGGCATGAACAGATCGCTTCTTGGACTCCAAAATATCGAATTCTCGGGTGTTTTGAGCCTGAATTTGAGATATAAACGGGTACTGAAGATGCATGCATATATCGATTTTTGGGCACCTAAAATATCGATTTTGAGCATGTTTTGGGTCTGTATCTTGAAAACATTCTAGCACTGAGTAGGCATGTACAGATCGCTTCTGGGACCCAAAAATATCGAATTTTCGTGTGTTTTGAGGTTGAATTTGGGATATAAACGGGTTCAGAAGATGCATACACATATTGACTTTGGGCATCTAAAATATCGATTTTCAGCATGTTTTGGGCCTGTATCTGAGTAGGCATGTACAGATCGCTTCTGGGACCCCAAAATATCGAATTTTCGGGTGTTTTGTGCCTAAATTTTAGATATCGACTTTTGGCACCTAAAATATCGATTATTAGCATGTTTTGGGCCTATATTTTTAAAATATTCTAGCACTGAGTAGGCATGTGCAGATCGTTTTTGGGACCCAAAAATATTTTATTTTAGGGTGTTTTGAGGTTGAATTTAGGATATAAACGTGTGCAGAAGATGCATACACATATTGACTTTGGGCACCTAAAATATCTTTTTTCAGCATGTTTTTGGCCTGTATCTGAGTAGGCATGTACAGATCGCTTCTGGGACCCCAAAATATCAAATTTTCGGGTGTTTGGAGCCTGAATTTGAGATATAAACAGGTACAGAAGATGCATGCACAAATCGACTTTTGGGCACCTAAAAGATCGATTTTAAGTATCTTATGGGCCTGTATTTTGAAAATACTCTAACACGGATTAGGCATGTACAGATCGCTTCTGGGACCCCAAAATATCGAATTTTCGGGTGTTTTGTGCTTGAATTTGAGATATCGACTTTCGGCACCTAAAATATCGATTTTTAGCATGTTTTGGGCCTATATTTTGAAAATATTCTAGCACCGAGTAGGCATGTACAGATCGATTCTGGGACCCCAAAATTTCAAAGTTTCGGGTGTTTTGAACCTAAATTTGAAATATAAACGGTTACTGAAGATGCATGCACATATCGACTTTTGGGCACCTAAAATATCGATTTTGAGCATGTTATGAGTCCGTATCTTGAAAACATTCGAACTAGGAGTAGGCATGTACAGATCGATTCTAGGCCCAAAAATACCGAATTTTCGGGTGTTTTGAGCCTGAATTTGAGATATAAACGGGTACAGAAGATGTATGTATGCACATATCGACTTTGGACACATAAAATATCGATTTTTAGCATGTTTTATGCCTCTATTTTTAGAAAATTCTAGCACTGAGTAGGCATGTACAGATCGTTTCTGGGACCCAAAAATATTGAATTTTCGGGTGTTTTGAGGTTGAATTTAGGATATAAACGTGTGCAGAAGATGCATACACATATTGACTTTGGGCACCTAAAATATCGATTTTCAGCATGTTTTGGGCCCGATTCTGAGTAGGCATGTACAGATCGCTTCTGGGACCCCAAAATATCAAATTTTCGGGTGTTTGGAGACTGAATTTGAGATATAAACGGGTACTGAAGATGCATGCACATATCGACTTTTGGGCACCTAAAATATCGATTTTGAGCATGTTATGGGTCTGTATCTTGAAAACATTCTAACTAGGAGTAGGCATGTACAGATAGCTTCTAGGCCCAAAAATACCAAATTTTCGGGGGTTTTGAGCCTGAATTTGAGATATAAACGGGTACAGAAGATGCATGCACATATCGACTTTGGACACTTAAAATATTGATTTTAGCATGTTTTGAGTCTTTTTTTTATAAACATTCTAGCACTGAGTAGGCATGTAAAGATCGCTTCTGGGACCCAAAAATATCGAATTTTCTGGTGTTTTGAGCCTGAATTTGGGATATAAACAGGTGCAGAAGATGCACACACATATTGACTTTGGGCACATAAAATATCGATTTTCAGCATCTTTTGGGTCTGTATCTGAGTAAGCATGTACAGATCGCTTCTGGGACCCCAAAATATCGAATTTTCGGGTGTTCGGAGCCTGAATTTGAGATATAAACGGGTACAGAAGATACATGCACATATCGACTTTTGGGCACCTAAAATATTGATTATCAGTATGTTTTGGGAATGTATTTTGAAAATACTCTAACACGGAGTAGGCTTGTACAGATCGCTTCTTGGACCCCAAAATATAGAATTATCGGGAGTTTTGTGCCTGAATTTGAGATATCGACTTTGGGCACCTAAAATATCGATTTTTAGCATGTTTTGAGCCTATATTTTATAAAGATTCTAGCACTGAGTAGGCATGTACAGATCGCTTCTGGTACCACAAAATATCAAAGTTTCGGGTGTTTTGAACCTGAATTTGAAATATAAACGGGTACAGAAGATACATGCACATTTTGACTTTGAGCACCTAAAATATCGATTTTCAGCATGTTTTGGGCCTGTAATTTGAAAATACTATAACACGGAGTAGGCATGAACAGATCGCTTCTTGGACTCCAAAATATTGAATTCTCGGGTGTTTTGAGCCTGAATCTGAGATATAAACAGGTAATGAAGATGCATGCATATATCGACTTTTGGGCACCTAAAATATCGATTTTGAGCAAGTTTTGGGTCTGTATCTTGAAAACATTCTAGCACTGAGTAGGCATGTACAGATCGCTTCTGGGACCCCAAAATATCGAATTTTCGGGTGTTTTGAGCCTGAATTTGAGATATAAACGGGTACAGAAGATGCATGCACATATCGACTTCGGACACTTAAAATAACAATTTTTAGCATGTTTTGAGCTTATATTTTCAAAACATTCTAGCACTGAGTAGGCATGTACAGATCGTTTCTGGGACCCAAAAATATCGAATTTTCGGGTGTTTTGAGGTTGAATTTAGGATATAAACGTGTGCAGAAGATGCATACATATATTGACTTTGGGCACCTAAAATATCGATTTTCAGAATGTTTTGGGCCTGTATCTGAGTAGGCATGTACAGATCGCTTCTGGGACCCCAAAATATCGAATTTTCTGGTGTTTGGAGCCTGAATTTGAGATATAAACAGGTACTGAAGATGCATGCACTTATCGACTTTTGCACACCTAAAATATCGATTTTGAGCATGTTTTGGGTCTGTATCTTTAAAACATTTTAACTAGGAGTAGGCATGTACATATCGCTTCTAGGCCCAAAAATACAGAATTTTCGGGTGTTTTGAGCCTGAATTTGAGATATAAACGGGTACAGAAGATGCATGCATATATTGACTTTGTGCACTTAAAATATCGATTTTCTGCATGTTTTGTGCCTGTATTTTGAAAGTACTCTAACACGGAGTAGGCATGTACAGATCGCTTCTGGGACCCCAAAATATCGAATTTTCGGGTGTTTTGTGCTTGAATTTGAGATATCGACTTTCGGCACCTAAAATATCGATTTTTAGCATGTTTTGGGCCTATATTTTGAAAATATTCTAGCACCGAGTAGGCATGTACAGATCGCTTCTGGGACCCCAAAATATCAAAGTTTCGGGTTTTTTGAACCTAAATTTGAAATATAAACGGTTACTGAAGATGCATGCACATATCGACTTTTGGGGACCTAAAATATCGATTTTGAGCATGTTATAAGTCCGTATCTTGAAAACATTCGAACTAGGAGTAGGCATGTACAGATCGATTCTAGGCCCAAAAATACCGAATTTTCGGGTGTTTTGAGCCTGAATTTGAGATATAAACGGGTACAGAAGATGTATGTATGCACATATCGACTTTGGACACTTAAAATATCGATTTTTAGCATGTTTTAAGCCTCTATTTTAAAAAAATTCTAGCACTGAGTAGGCATGTACAGATCGTTTCTGGGACCCAAAAATATTGAATTTTCAGGTGTTTTGAGGTTGAATTTAGGATATAAACGTGTGCAGAAGATGCATACGCATATTGACTTTGGGCACCTAAAATATCGATTTTCAGCAAGTTTTTGGCCTGTATCTGAGTAGGCATGTACAGATCGCTTCTGGGACCCCAAAATATCGAATTTTCGGGTGTTCGGAGCCTGAATTTGAGATATAAACGGGTACTGAAGATGCATGCACATATCGACTTTTGGGCACCTAAAATATCGATTTTGAGCATGTTTTGGGTCTGTATCTTAAAAACATTCTAACTAGGAGTAGGCATGTACAGATCGCTTCTAGGCCCAAAAATACCGAATTTTCGGGTGTTTTGAGCCTGAATTTGAGATATAAACGGGTACAGAAGATGCATTCACATATCGACTTTGGACACTTAAAATATCGATTTTTAGCATGTTTTGAGCCTATATTTTTAAAACATTCTAGCACTGAGTAGGCATGTACAGATCGTTTCTGGGACCCAAAAATATTGAATTTTCGGGTGTTTTGTGGTTGAATTTAGGATATAAACGTGTGCAGAAGATGCATACACATATTGACTTTGGTCACCAAAAATATCGATTTCAGCATGTTTCTTGGCCTGTATCTGAGTAGGCATGTACAGTTTGCTTCTGGGACCCCAAAATATCGAATTCTCGGGTGTTTGGAGCCTGAATTTGAGATATAAACGGGTACTGAAGATGCATGCACATATCGACTTTTGGGCACCTAAAATATCGATTTTCAGCATGTTTTGGGTCTGTATCTTGAAAACATTCTAACTAGGAGTAGGCATGTACAGATCGCTTCTAGGCCCAAAAATACCGAATTTTCGTGGGTTTTGAGCCTGAATTTGAGATATAAACGGGTACAGAAGATGCATGCACATATCGAGTTTGGACACTTAAAATATTGATTTTAGCATGTTTTGAGCTTTTTTTTTATAAACATTCTAGCACTAAGTAGGCATGTACAGATCGCTTCTGGGACCCAAAAATATCGAATTTTCGGGTGTTTTGAGGTTGAATTTGGGATATAAACAGGTGCGGAAGATGCATTCACATATTGACTTTGGGCACATAAAATATCAGCATCTTTTGGTCCTGTATCTGAGTAAGCATGTACAGAGCGCTTCTGGGACCCTAAAATATCGAATTTTCCGGTAATTGGAGCCTGAATTTGAGATATAAACGGGTACAGAAGATGCATGCACAAATCGACTTTTGGGCACCTAAAAGATCGATTTTCAGCATGTTTTGGGCCTGTATTTTGATAATACTCTAACACGGAGTAGGCATGTATAGATCGCTTCTTGGACCCCAAAATATCGAATTTTCGGGTGTTTTTAGATTGAATTTGAGATATTAACGGGTACTGAAGATGTATGCACATATCGACTTTTGGGCACCTATAAGATCGATTTTCAGTATGTTTTGGGCCTGTATTTTGAAAATACTCTAACACGGAGTAGGCATGTACAGATCGCTTGTGGGACCCCAAAATATCGAATTTTTAGGTGTTTTGTGCCTGAATTTGAGATATCGACTTTGGGCACCTAAAATATCGATTTTTAGCATGTTTTGTGCCAATATTTTGATATATACAGATCGCTTCTGGGAGTCCATAATATCGAATTTTCGTGTGTTTTGACCCTGAATTTGAGATATAAACGGGTATAGAAGATGCATGCACATATTGATTTTGGGCACCTAAAATTTCGATTTTCAGCATGTTTTGGGTCTGTATTTTGAAAACATTCTAACTAGAAGTAGGCATGTACAGATCGCTTTTAGGCCCCAAAAATAGCGATTTTTCGGATGTTTTGATCCTGAATCTGAGATATAAACGGGTACAGAAGATGCATGCACATATCGACTTTGGACACTTAAAATATCGATTTTTAGCATGTTTTAAGCCTATATTTTGAAAATATTCTAGCAATGAGTAGGCATGTACAGATTGTTTCTGGGACCCCACAATATCGATTTTTCGGGTGTTTTGAGCCTGAATTTGAAATATAAACGGGTACAGAAGATGCATGCACATATCGACTTTCGGGAACCTAAAAGATCGATTTTCTGTATGTTTTGGGCCTGTATTTTGAAAATACTCTAACACGCAGTAGGCATGTTCAGATCGCTTCTGAGACCCCAAAATATCGAATTTTCGGGTGTTTTGTGCCTGAATTTGAGATATCCACTTTGGACACATAAAATATCGATTTTTAGCATGTTTTGGGCCTATATTTTGAAAATATTCTAACTAGGAGTAGGCATGTACAGATCGCTTCTTGGACACCAAAATATCGAATTTTCTGGTGTTTTGAGCCTGAATTTGAGATATAAACGGGTACTGAAGATGCATGCACATATTGACTTTTTGGCACCTAAAATATCGATTTTGAGCATCTTTTGGTTCTGTATCTTGAAAACATTCTAACTAGGAGTAGGCATGTACCGATCGCTTCTAGAACCCAAAAATAGCGAATTTTCGGGTGTTTTGAGGCTGAATTTGAGATATAAACGGGAACAGAAGATGCATGCACATATCGACTTTGGACACTTAAAATATCGATTTTAGCATGTTTTTAGCTTATATTTTGAAAAAATTCTAGCAATGAGTAGGCATGTACAGATAGCTTCTTGGACCCAAAAATATCGAATTTTCGGGTGTTTTGAGGTTGAATTTGGGATATAAACGGGTGCAGAAGATGCATACACATATTGACTTTTGGCTCCTAAAATATCGATTTTGAGCATGTTTTGGGTCTGAATCTTGAAAACATTCAAACTAGGAGTAGACATGTACAGATCGCTTCTGGGTCCCAAAAGTATCGAATTTTCGGATGTTTTGTGGTTGAATTTTAGATATAAACGGGTGCAGAAGAAACATACACATATTGACAATGGACGCCTAAAATATCGATTTTGAGCATGTTTTGGGTCTGTATTTTGAAAATACTCTAACACGGAGTAGGCATGTACAGATCGCTTCTTGAACACCAACATATCGAATTTTCCGGTGTTTTGAGCCTGAATTTGAGATATAAACGGGTACTGAAGATGCATACACATATTGACTTTTTGGCACCTAAAATATGGATTTTGAGCATGTTTTTGGTCTGTATCTAGAAAACTTTCTAACAAGGAGTAGGCATGTACAAATCGCTTCTAGGCCCCAAAAATACCGAATTTTCGGGTGTTTTGAGCCTGAATTTGAGATATAAACGGGTACGGAATATGCATGCACATATCGACTTTGGACACTTAAAATATCGATTTTAGCATGTTTTGAGCCTATATTTTGAAAACATTCTAGCACTGAGTAGGCATGTACAGATCGCTTCTGGGACCCAAAAATATCGAATTTTCGGGTGTTTTGAGGTTGAATTTTGGATATAAACGGGTACATAAGATGCATACACATATTGACTTTGGGCACATAAAATATCGATTTCTAGCATGTTTTGGGCCTGTATCTGAGTAGGCATGTACAGATCGCTTCTAGGACACAAAAATATCGAATTTTCGGGTGTTTGGAGCCTGAATTTGAGATATAAATGGGTACAGAAGAGGCATGCACATATCGCTTTTTGGGCACCTAAAAGATCGATTTTCAGTATGTTTTGGGCCTGTATTTTGAAAATACTCTAACACGGAGTAAGCATGTACAGATCGCTTCTGGGACCCCAAAATATCGAGTTTTCGGGTGTTATGTGCCTGAATTTGAGATATCGACTTTCGGCACATAAAATATCGATTTTTAGAATGTTTTGTTCCTATATTTTGAAAATATTCTATCACTGATTAGGCATGTACAGATCGCTTCTAGGACCACAAAATATCAAAGTTTCGGGTGTTTTGAATCTGAATTTGAATTATAAACGGGTACAGATGATGCATGCACATATTGACTTTGGGCACCTAAAATATCGATTTTCAAAATGTTTTGGGCCTGTATTTTGAAAATACTTTAACACAGAGTAGGCATGTACAGATAGCTTCTTGGACCCCAAAATATCGAATTTTCCGTGGTTTTGAGCCTGAATTTGAGATATAAACGGGTACTGAAGATGCATGCACATATCGACTTTTGGGCACCTAAAATATCGATTTTGAGCATGTTATAAGTCCGTATCTTGAAAACATTCGAACTAGGAGTAGGCATGTACAGATCGATTCTAGGCCCAAAAATACCGAATTTTCGGGTGTTTTGAGCCTGAATTTGAGATATAAACGGGTACAGAAGATGTATGTATGCACATATCGACTTTGGACACTTAAAATATCGATTTTTAGCATGTTTTAAGCCTCTATTTTTAAAAAATTCTAGCACTGAGTAGGCATGTACAGATCGTTTCTGGGACCCAAAAATATTGAATTTTCAGGTGTTTTGAGGTTGAATTTAGGATATAAACGTGTGCAGAAGATGCATACGCATATTGACTTTGGGCACCTAAAATATCGATTTTCAGCATGTTTTTGGCCTGTATCTGAGTAGGCATGTACAGATCGCTTCTGGGACCCCAAAATATCGAATTTTCGGGTGTTCGGAGCCTGAATTTGAGATATAAACGGGTACTGAAGATGCATGCACATATCGACTTTTGGGCACCTAAAATATCGATTTTGAGCATGTTTTGGGTCTGTATCTTAAAAACATTCTAACTAGGAGTAGGCATGTACAGATCGCTTCTAGGCCCAAAAATACCGAATTTTCGGGTGTTTTGAGCCTGAATTTGAGATATAAACGGGTACAGAAGATGCATTCACATATCGACTTTGGACACTTAAAATATCGATTTTTAGCATGTTTTGAGCCTATATTTTTAAAACATTCTAGCACTGAGTAGGCATGTACAGATCGTTTCTGGGACCCAAAAATATTGAATTTTCGGGTGTTTTGTGGTTGAATTTAGGATATAAACGTGTGCAGAAGATGCATACACATATTGACTTTGGTCACCAAAAATATCGATTTCAGCATGTTTCTTGGCCTGTATCTGAGTAGGCATGTACAGTTTGCTTCTGGGACCCCAAAATATCGAATTCTCGGGTGTTTGGAGCCTGAATTTGAGATATAAACGGGTACTGAAGATGCATGCACATATCGACTTTTGGGCACCTAAAATATCGATTTTCAGCATGTTTTGGGTCTGTATCTTGAAAACATTCTAACTAGGAGTAGGCATGTACAGATCGCTTCTAGGCCCAAAAATACCGAATTTTCGGGGGTTTTGAGCCTGAATTTGAGATATAAACGGGTACAGAAGATGCATGCACATATCGAGTTTGGACACTTAAAATATTGATTTTAGCATGTTTTGAGCTTTTTTTTTATAAACATTCTAGCACTAAGTAGGCATGTACAGATCGCTTCTGGGACCCAAAAATATCGAATTTTCGGGTGTTTTGAGGTTGAATTTGGGATATAAACAGGTGCGGAAGATGCATACACATATTAACTTTGGGCACATAAAATATCAGCATCTTTTGGTCCTGTATCTGAGTAAGCATGTACAGAGCGCTTCTGGGACCCTAAAATATCGAATTTTCCGGTAATTGGAGCCTGAATTTGAGATATAAACGGGTACAGAAGATGCATGCACAAATCGACTTTTGGGCACCTAAAAGATCGATTTTCAGCATGTTTTGGGCCTGTATTTTGATAATACTCTAACACGGAGTAGGCATGTATAGATCGCTTCTTGGACCCCAAAATATCGAATTTTCGGGTGTTTTTAGCTTGAATTTGAGATATTAACGGGTACTGAAGATGTATGCACATATCGACTTTTGGGCACCTATAAGATCGATTTTCAGTATGTTTTGGGCCTGTATTTTGAAAATACTCTAACACGGAGTAGGCATGTACAGATCGCTTGTGGGACCCCAAAATATCGAATTTTTAGGTGTTTTGTGCCTGAATTTGAGATATCGACTTTGGGCACCTAAAATATCGATTTTTAGCATGTTTTGTGCCAATATTTTGATATATACAGATCGCTTCTGGGAGTCCATAATATCGAATTTTCGTGTGTTTTGACCCTGAATTTGAGATATAAACGGGTACAGAAGATGCATGCACATATTGATTTTGGGCACCTAAAATTTCGATTTTTAGCATGTTTTGGGTCTGTATTTTGAAAACATTCTAACTAGAAGTAGGCATGTACAGATCGCTTTTAGGCCCCAAAAATAGCGATTTTTCGGATGTTTTGATCCTGAATCTGAGATATAAACGGGTACAGAAGATGCATGCACATATCGACTTTGGACACTTAAAATATCGATTTTTAGCATGTTTTAAGCCTATATTTTGAAAATATTCTAGCAATGAGTAGGCATGTACAGATTGTTTCTGGGACCCCACAATATCGATTTTTCGGGTGTTTTGAGCCTGAATTTGAAATATAAACGGGTACAGAAGATGCATGCACATATCGACTTTCGGGAACCTAAAAGATCGATATTCTGTATGTTTTGGGCCTGTATTTTGAAAATACTCTAACACGCAGTAGGCATGTTCAGATCGCTTCTGAGACCCCAAAATATCGAATTTTCGGGTGTTTTGTGCCTGAATTTGAGATATCGACTTTGGACACATAAAATATCGATTTTTAGCATGTTTTGGGCCTATATTTTGAAAATATTCTAACTAGGAGTAGGCATGTACAGATCGCTTCTTGGACACCAAAATATCGAATTTTCTGGTGTTTTGAGCCTGAATTTGAGATATAAACGGGTACTGAAGATGCATGCACATATTGACTTTTTGGCACCTAAAATATCGATTTTGAGCATCTTTTGGTTCTGTATCTTGAAAACATTCTAACTAGGAGTAGGCATGTACCGATCGCTTCTAGAACCCAAAAATAGCGAATTTTCGGGTGTTTTGAGGCTGAATTTGAGATATAAACGGGAACAGAAGATGCATGCACATATCGACTTTGGACACTTAAAATATCGATTTTAGCATGTTTTTAGCCTATATTTTGAAAAAATTCTAGCAATGAGTAGGCATGTACAGATAGCTTCTTGGACCCAAAAATATCGAATTTTCGGGTGTTTTGAGGTTGAATTTGGGATATAAACGGGTGCAGAAGATGCATACACATATTGACTTTTGGCTCCTAAAATATCGATTTTGAGCATGTTTTGGGTCTGTATCTTGAAAACATTCTAACTAGGAGTAGGCATGTACAGATCGCTTCTGGGACCCAAAAGTATCGAATTTTCGGATGTTTTGAGGTTGAATTTTAGATATAAACGGGTGCAGAAGAAACATACACATATTGACTTTGGACGCCTAAAATATCGATTTTGAGCATGTTTTGGGTCTGTATTTTGAAAATACTCTAACACGGAGTAGGCATGTACAGATCGCTTCTTGAACACCAACATATCGAATTTTCCGGTGTTTTGAGCCTGAATTTGAGATATAAACGGGTACTGAAGATGCATACACATATTGACTTTTTGGCACCTAAAATATGGATTTTGAGCATGTTTTTGGTCTGTATCTAGAAAACTTTCTAACAAGGAGTAGGCATGTACAAATCGCTTCTAGGCCCCAAAAATACCGAATTTTCGGGTGTTTTGAGCCTGAATTTGAGATATAAACGGGTACATAAGATGCAAACACATATTGACTTTGGGCACCTAAAATATCGAGTTTCAGCATGTTTTGGCCTTTATCTGAGTAGGCATGTGCAGATCGCTTCTGGGACCCAAAAATATCGAATTTTCGGGTGTTTTGAGGTTGAATTTGGGATATAAACGGGTTCAGAAGATGCATACACATATTGACTTTGGGCACCTATAATATCGATTTTCAGCATGTTTTGGGCCGGTATCTGAGTAGGCATGTACAGTTAGTTTCAGGGACCCCAAAATATCGAATTTTCGGGTGTTTTGAGCCTGAATTTGAAATATAAACGGGTACAGAATATGCATGCACATATTGACTTTTGGGCACCTAAAAGATCGATTTTCAGTATGTTTTTGGCCTGTATCTTGAAAATACTCTAACACGGAGTAGGCATGTACAGATCGCTTCTGGGACCCCAAAATATCGAATTTTCGGGTGTTTTGTGCCTGTATTTGAGATATCGACTTTGGGCACCTAAAATATCGATTTTTAGCATGTTTTGTGCCAATATTTTGAAATATACAGATCGCTTCTGGGAGCCCAAAATATCGAATTTTCGTGTGTTTTGACACTGAATTTGAGATATAAACGGGTACAGAAGATGCATGCACATATTGACTTTGAACACCTAAAATTTCGATTTTCAGCATGTTTTGGGCTTGTATTTTGAAAATACTCTAAAACGGAGTAGGCATGTACAGATCGCTTCTTGGACCCCAAAATATCAAATTTTCGGGTGTTTTGAGCTTGAATTTGAGATATAAACGGGTTATGAAAATGCATGCACATATCGACTTTTGGGCACCTAAAATATCGATTTTGAGCATGTTTTTGGTCTGTATCTTGAAAACATTCTAACTAGGAGTAGGCATGTACAGATCGCTTCTAGAACACCAAAATATGAAATTTTCTGGTGTTTGGAGACTGAATTTGATATATAAACGGGTACAGAAGATGCATGCACATATTGACTTTGGTCACCTTAAATTTCGATTTTCAGCATGTTTTGGGCTTGTATTTTGAAAATACTCTAACACGAAGTAGGTATGTATAGATAGCTTCTTGGACCACAAAATATCGAATTTTCGGGTGTTTTGAGCTTGAATTTGAGATATAAACGGGTACTGAAGATGCATGCACATATCGACTTTTAGGCACCTAAAATATCGATTTTGAGCATGTTTTGGGTCTGTATCTTGAAAACATTCTAACTAGGAGTAGGCATGTACAGAACGCTTCTAGGACCGAAAAATACCGAATTATCGAGTGTTTCAAGCCTGAATTTGAGATATAAACGGGTACAGAAGATTCATGCACATATCGGCTTTTGGGCACGTAAAAGATCGATTTTCAGTATGTTTGGGCCTGTATTTTAAAAAATACTCTAACACGGAATAGGCATGTACAGATCGCTTCTGGGACCCCAATATATCGAATTTTCGAGTGTTTTGAGCCTGAATCTGAGATATAAACGGGTACAAAAGATGCATGCACATATTGACTTTGGACACTTAAAATATCGATTTTTAGCATGTTTTAAGCCTATATTTTGAAAACATTCTAGCACTGAGTAGGAATGTACAGATTGTTTCTGGGACCCCACAATATCGATTTTTCGGGTGTATTGAGCCTGAATTTGAAATATAAACGGGTTCAGAAGATGCATGCACTTATCGACTTTTGGGAACCTAAAAGATCGATTTTCTGTATGTTTTAGGCCTGTATTTTGAAAATACTCTAACACGGAGTAGGCATGTACAGATCGCTTCTGGGACCCCAAAATATCGAATTTTAGGGTGTTTTGCGCCTGAATTTGAGATATCGACTTTGGGCACATAAAATATCGATTTTTAGCATGTTTTGGGCCTATATTTTGAAAATATTCTAGCACTGAGTAGGCATGTACAGATCGCTTCTGGGATCACAAAATATCGAATTTTCGGGTGTTTGGAGCCTGAATTTGAGATATAAACGGGTACAGAAGATGCATGCACATATCGACTTTTGGGCACCTAATAGATCGATTTTCAGTATGTTTTGGGCTTGTATTTTGAAAATACTCTAACACGGAGTAGGCATGTACAGATCGCTTCTGGGACCCCAAAATACCGAATTTTCGGGTGTTTGGAGCCTGAATTTGAGATATAAACGGGTACAGAAGATGCATGCACATATCAACTTATGGGCACCTAAAATATAGATTTTTAGCATGTTTTGGGCATGTATTTTGAAAATATTCTAACACGGAGTAGGCATGTACAGACCGCTTGTGGGACCCCAAAATATCGAATTTTCGGGTGTTTTGAGCCAGAATTTGAGATACAAACTGGTACTGAAGATGCATGCACATATCGACTTTTGGGCACCTATAATATCGATTTTGAGCATGTTTTGGGTCTGTATTTTGAAATTTTTTTAGCACTGAGTAGGCATGTACAGATCGATTCTGGGACCCAAAAATATCGAATTTTCGGGTGTTTTGAGGTTGAATATGGGATATAAACGGGTACAGAAAATGCATGCACATATTGACTTTTGCAATTAAAATATCGATTTTCAGCATGTTTTGAGCCTGTATTTTGAAAATACTCTAACACGGTTAGGCATGTACAGATCGCTTCTTGGACCCCAAAGTAGCGAATTTTCGGGTGTTTTGAGCCTGAATTTGTGATATTAACGGGTACTGAAGATGCATGCACATATCGACTTTGGACACTTAAAATATCGATTTTTAGCATGTTTTAAGCCTATATTTTGAAAACATTCTAGCACTGAGTAGGCATGTACAGATCGATTCTGGGCCCCCACAATATCGATTTTTCGGGTGTTTTGAGCCTGAATTTGAAATATAAACGGGTACAGAAGATGCATGCACATATCGACTTTTGGGAACCTATAAGATCGATTTTCTGTATGTTTTGGGCCTGTATTTTAAAAATACTCTAACAAGGAGTAGACATGTACAGATCGCTTCTGGGACCCCAAAATATCGATTTTGAGTATGTTTTGGGTCTGTATCAAGAAAACATTCTAACTAGGAGTAGGCATTTACAGATCGCTTCTGGGACCCCAAAATATCGAAGTTTCGGGTGTTTTGAGCCTGAATTTGAGATATAAACGGGTACTGAGGATGCATGCACATATCGAATTTTGGGCACCTAAGATATCGATTTTGAGCATGTTTTGGGTCTGTATCTTGAAAACATTCTAAATAGGAGTAGGCATGTACAGATCGCTTCTATGCCCCAAAAATACCGAATTTTCGGGTGTCTTGAGCCTGAATTTGAGATATAAACGGGAACAGAAGATGCATGCACATATCGACTTTGGACACTTAAAATATCGATTTTTAGCATGTTTTAAGCTTATATTCTGAATTTTTTTTAGCACTGAGTAGGCATGTACAGATCGCTTCTGGGACCCAAGAATATCGAATTTTCGGGTGTTTTGAGGTTGAATTTGGGATATCAACGGGTGCAGAAGTTGCATACACATATTGACTTTGGGCACCTAAAATATCGATTTTCAGCATGTTTTGGGGCTGTATCTGAGTAGGCATGTACAGATTGCTTCTAGGCCCAAAAAATACCGAATTTTCGGGTGTTTTGAGCCTGAATTCGAGATATAAACGGGTACAGAAGATGCATGCACTTATCGACTCTGGACACTTAAAATATCGATTTTTAGCATGTTTTGAGCCTATATTTTGAAAATACTCTAACACGGTTAGGCATGTACAGATCGCTTCGTGGACCCCAAAATATCGAATTTTCGGGTGTTTTAAGCCTGAATTTGAGTTATAAACGGGTACTGAAGATGCATGCACATATCGACTTTAAGGCACCTAAAATATTGATTTTGAGTATGTTTTGGGTCTGTATCATGAAAACATTCTAACTAGGAGTAGGCATGTACAGATCGCTTCTAGGCCCCAAAAAAAGCGAATTTTCGGGTGTTTTCAGCCTGAATTTGAGATATTAACGGGTACTGAAGATGCATGCACATATCGACTTTGGAAACTTAAAACATCAATTTTTAGCATGTTTTATGAACATTCTAGCACTGAGTAGGCATGTAGAGATCGTTTCTGGGACCCCACAATATTGATTTTTCGGGTGTTTTGAGCCTGAATTTGAAATATAAACGGGTACAGAAGATGCATTCACATATCGACTTTTGGGCACCTAAAAGATCGATTTTCAGTATGTTTTGTGCTTGTATTTTGAAAATACTCTAACACGGAGTAGGCATGTATAGATCGCTTCTGGGACCCCAAATATCGAATTTTCGAGTGTTTTGTGCCTGAATTTCATATATATCGACTTGAGCCACCTAAAATATCGATTTTTAGCATGTTTTGGGCCTCTATTTTAAAAATACTCTAACACGGAGTAGGCATGTACAGATCAATTCTGGGACCCAAAAATTTCGAATTTTCGGGTGTTTTCAGCCTGAATTTGAGATATAAACGGGTACTGAAGATGCATGCACATATCAACCTTTGGGAACCTATAATATCGATTTTGAGCATGTTTTGGTTCCCTATCTTGAAAACATTCTAACTAGGAGTAGGCATGTACAGATCGCTTCTGGGACCCAAAAATATCGAATTTTCGGGTGTTTTGAGCCTGAATTTGAGATATAAACGGGTACTGAGGATTCATGCACATATCGAATTTTGGGCACCTAAGATATCGATTTTGAACATGTTTTGGGTCTGTATCTTAAAAACATTCTAACTAGGAGTAGGCATGTACATATCGCTTCTAGGCCCCAAAAATACCGAATAATCGGGTGTTTTGAGCCTGAATTCGAGATATAAACGGGTACAGAAGATGCATGCACATATTGACTTAGGACACTTAAAAATATCGATTTTTAGCATGTTTTGAGCCTATATTTTGAAAACATTTTAGCACTGAGTAGGCATGTACAGATCGCTTCTGGGACCCAAAAATATCGAATTTTCGGGTGTTTTATGGTTGAATTTGGGATATAAACGGGTGAAGAAAATGCATACACATATTGACTTTGTGCACCTAAAATATCGATTTTTAGCATGTTTTGTGCCTGTATCTGAGTAGGCATGTACAGATCGCTTCTGGGACCAAAAAATATCGATTTTTCAGGTGTTTTGAGCCTGAATTTGTGATATAAACGGGTACAGAAGATGCATGCACATATTGACTTTGGACACTTAAAATATCGATTTTTAGCATGTTATGAGCCTATATTTTGAAAACATTCTAGCACTGAGTAGGCATGTACAGATCGCTTTTGGGACCCCAAAATACCGAATTTTCGGGTGTTTGGAGTTTGAATGTGAGATTTAAACGGGTACAGAAGATGCATGCACATATCGACTTTTGGGCACCTAAAATATCGATTTTCAGTATGTTTTGGGCCTGTATATTGAAAAAATTCTAACACGGAGTAGGAATGTACAGATCGCTTCTGGGACCCCAAAATATTGAATTTTCGGGTGTTTTTGGCCTGAATTTGAGATATCGACTTTGGGCACCTAAAATATCGATTTTTAGCATTTTTTTTGTCCTATATTTTGAAAATATTCTAGCACTGAGTAGGCATGTACAGATCGCTTCTGGGAACCCAAAATATAGAATTTTCGAGTGTTTTGTGCCTGAATTTGATATATCGACTTGAGCCACCTAAAATATCGATTTTTAGCATGTTTTGGGCCTCTATTTTGAAAATACTCTAGCACTGACTAGGCATGTACAGATCGCTTCTTGGACCCAAAAATTTCGAATTTTCGGGTGTTTTGAGCCTGAATTTGAGATATGAACGGGTACAGAAGATGCATGCACATATCGAATTTTGGGCACCTAAAATATCGATTTTGAGCATGTTTTGGGTTTGTATCTTGAAAACATTCTAACTAGGAGTAGGCATGTACAGATCGCTTCTGGGTCCCCAAAATATCGAATTTTCTGTGTGTTTGGAGCCTGAATTTGAGATATAAACGGGTAAAGAAGACGTATGCACATATCGACTTTTGGGCACCTAAAAGATCGATTTTCAGTATGTTTTAGGCCTGTATTTTGAAAATACTCTAACACGGAGTAGGCATGTACAGGTCGTTTCTGGGACCCCAAAATATCGAATTTTCGGGTGTTTTGAGCCTGAATTTGTGATATAAACGGGTAAAGAAGATGTATGCACATATCGACTTTTGGGCACCTAAAAGATCGATTTTCAGTATGTTTTAGGCCTGTATTTTGAAAATACTCTAACACGGAGTAGGCATGTACAGATCGTTTCTGGGACCCCAAAATATCGAATTTTCGGGTGTTTTGAGCCTGAATTTGAGATATAAACGGGTACTGAGAATGCATGCGCATATCGAATTTTGGGCACCTAAAATATTGATTTTGAGCCTGTTTTGAATCTGTATCTTGAAAACATTCTAACTAAGAGTAGGCATGTACAGATCGCTTCTAGGCCCCAAAAATACCGAATTTTTGGGAGTTTTAAGCCTGAATTTGAGATATAAACGGGTACAGAAGATGCATGCACATATCGACTTTGGACACTTAAAATATCGATTTTTAGCATGTTTTAAGCCTATATTTTGAAAACATTTTAGCACTGAGTAGGCATGTACAGATCGCTTCTGGGACCCAAAAATATCGAATTTTCGGGTGTTTTGAGGTTGAATTTGGGATATAAACGGGTGCAGAAGATGCATACATATATTGACTTTGGGCACCAAAAATATCGATTTTTAGCATGTTTTGAGCCTATATTTTGAAATTTTTTTAGCACTGAGTAGGCATGTACAGATCGCCTCTGGGACCCAAAAATATCGAATTTTCGGGTGTTTTGAGTCTGAATTTGAGATATAAACGAGTACAGAAGATGCATGCACATATCGACTTTTGGGCACCTAAAATATCGATTTTCAATATGTTTTGGGCCTGTATTTTGAAAATACTCTAACACGGAGTAGGAATGTACAGATCGCTTCTAGGACCCCAAAATATTGAATTTTCGGGTGTTTTGGGCGTGAATTTGAGATATCGACTTTGGGCACCTAAAATATCGATTTTTAGCATATTTTTTGGCCTATATTTTGAAAATATTCTAGAACTGAATAGGCATGTACAGATCGCTTCTGGGATCCCAAAATATCGAATTTTCAGGTGTTTTGAGCCTGAATTTGAGATATAAACGGGTACTGAAGATGCATGCACATATCGAATTTTGGCACCTAAAATATCGATTTTGAGCATGTTTTGGGTCTGTATCTTGAAAACATTCTAACTAGGAGTAGGCATGTACAGATCGCTTCTAGGTCCCAAAAATACCGAATTTTCGGGTGTTTTGAGCCTGAATTTGAGATATAAACGGGTACCGAAGATGCATGCACATATCGACTTTGGACATTTAAAATATCGATTTTTAGCATGTTTTGAGCCTATATTTTGACAAATTTTTAGCACTGAGTAGGCATGTACAGATCGCTTCTGGGACCCAAAAATATCGATTTTTCGGGTGTTTTATGCCTGAATTTGTGATATAAACGGGTACAGAAGATGCATGCACATATTGACTTTGGACATTTAAAATATCGATTTTTAGCATGTTTTGAGCCTATATTTTGACAAATTTTTAGCACTGAGTAGGCATGTACAGATCGCTTCTGGGACCCAAAAATATCGAATTTTCGGGTGTTTTGAGCCTGAATTTGAGATATAAACGGGTACAGAAGATTCATGCACATATGGACACTTAAAAATATCGATTTTTAGCATGTTTTGAGCCTATATTTTGAAAACATTTTAGCACTGAGTAGGCATGTACAGATCGCTTCTGGGACCCAAAAATATCGAATTTTCGGGTGTTTTAAGGTTGAATATGGGATATAAACGGGTGAAGAAAATGCATACACATATTGACTTTGGGCACCTAAAATATCGATTTTCAGCATGTTTTGTGCCTGTATCTGAGTAGGCATGTACAGATCGCTTCTGGGTCCAAAAAATATCGATTTTTCGGGTGTTTTGAGCCTGAATTTGTGATATAAACGGGTACAGAAGATGCATGCACATATTGACTTTGGACACTTAAAATATCGATTTTTAGCATGTTTTGAGCCTATATTTTGAAAACATTCTAGCACTGAGTAGGCATGTACAGATCGCTTTTGGGACCATAAAATACCGAATTTTCGGGTGTTTGGAGCCTGAATGTGAGATTTAAACGGGTACAGAAGATGCATGCACATATCGTCTTTTGGGCACCTAAAATATCGATTTTCAGTATGTTTTGGGCCTGTATATTGAAAATACTCTAACACGGAGTAGGAATGTACAGATCGCTTCTGGGACCCCAAAATATTGAATTTTCGGGTGTTTTGGGCCTGAATTTGAGATATCGACTTTGGGCACCTAAAATATCGATTTTTAGCATATTTTTTTGGCCTATATTTTGAAAATATTCTAGCACTGACTAGGCATGTACAAATCGCTTCTGGGACCCCCAAATATCGAATTTTCGGGTGTTTTGAGCCTGAATTTGAGATATAAACGGGTACTGAAGATGCATGCACATATCGAATTTTGGGCACCTAAAATATCGATTTTGAGCTTGTTTTGGGTTTGTATCTTGAAAACATTCTAACTAGGAGTAGGCATGTACAGATCGCTTCTGGGCCCCCAAAATATCGAATTTTCTGTGTGTTTGGAGCCTGAATTTGAGATATAAACGGGTAAAGAAGATGTATGCACATATCGACTTTTGGGCACCTAAAATATCGATTTTCATTATGTTTTAGGCCTGTATTTTGAAAATACTCTAACACGGAGTAGGAATGTACAGATAGCTTCTAGGACCCCAAAATATTGAATTTTCGGGTGTTTTGGGCGTGAATTTGAGATATCGACTTTGGGCACCTAAAATATCGATTTTTAGCATATTTTTTGGCCTATATTTTGAAAATATTCTAGAACTGAATAGGCATGTACAGATCGCTTCTGGGACCCCAAAATATCGAATTTTCAGGTGTTTTGAGCCTGAATTTGAGATATAAACGGGTACTGAAGATGCATGCACATATCGAATTTTGGCACCTAAAATATCGATTTTGAGCATGTTTTGGGTCTGTATCTTGAAAACATTCTAACTAGGAGTAGGCATGTACAGATCGCTTCTAGGTCCCAAAAATACCGAATTTTCGGGTGTTTTGAGCCTGAATTTGAGATATAAACGGGTACAGAAGATGCATGCACATATCGACTTTGGACATTTAAAATATCGATTTTTAGCATGTTTTGAGCCTATATTTTGAAAAATTTTTAGCACTGAGTAGGCATGTACAGATCGCTTCTTTGACCCAAAAATATCGAATTTTCGGGTGTTTTGAGCCTGAATTTGAGATATAAACGGGTACAGAAGATTCATGCACATATGGACACTTAAAAATATCGATTTTTAGCATGTTTTGAGCCTATATTTTGAAAACATTTTAGCACTGAGTAGGCATGTACAGATCGCTACTGGGACCCAAAAATATCGAATTTTCGGGTGTTTTAAGGTTGAATATGGGATATAAACGGGTGAAGAAAATGCATACACATATTGACTTTGGGCACCTAAAATATCGATTTTCAGCATGTTTTGTGCCTGTATCTGAGTAGGCATGTACAGATCGCTTCTGGGTCCAAAAAATATCGATTTTTCGGGTGTTTTGAGCCTGAATTTGTGATATAAACGGGTACAGAAGATGCATGCACATATTGACTTTGGACACTTAAAATATCGATTTTTAGCATGTTTTGAGCCTATATTTTGAGAACATTCTAGCACTGAGTAGGAATGTACAGATCGCTTCTGGGACCCCAAAATATTGAATTTTCGGGTGTTTTGGGCCTGAATTTGAGATATCGACTTTGGGCACCTAAAATATCGATTTTTAGCATATTTTTTTGGCCTATATTTTGAAAATATTCTAGCACTGACTAGGCATGTACAAATCGCTTCTGGGACCCCCAAATATCGAATTTTCGGGTGTTTTGAGCCTGAATTTGAGATTTAAACGGGTACTGAAGATGCATGCACATATCGAATTTTGGGCACCTAAAATATCGATTTTGAGCATGTTTTGGGTTTGTATCTTGAAAACATTCTAACTAGGAGTAGGCATGTACAGATCGCTTCTGGGCCCCCAAAATATCGAATTTTCTGTGTGTTTGGAGCCTGAATTTGAGATATAAACGGGTAAAGAAGATGTATGCACATATCGACTTTTAAGCACCTAAAAGATCGATTTTCATTATGTTTTAGGCCTGTATTTTGAAAATACTCTAACACGGAGTAGGCATGTACAGATCGTTTCTGGGACCCCAAAATATCGAATTTTCGGGTGTTTTGAGCCTGAATTTGAGATATAAACGGGTAAAGAAGATGTATGCACATATCGACTTTTGGGCACCCAAAAGATCGATTTTCAGTATGTTTTAGGCCTGTATTTTGAAAATACTCTAACACGGAGTAGGCATGTACAGATCGTTTCTGGGTCCAAAAAATATCGATTTTTCGGGTGTTTTGAGCCTGAATTTGTGATATAAACGGGTACAGAAGATGCATGCACATATTGACTTTGGACACTTAAAATATCGATTTTTAGCATGTTTTGAGCCTATATTTTGAAAACATTCTAGCACTGAGTAGGCATGTACAGATCGCTTTTGGGACCATAAAATACCGAATTTTCGGGTGTTTGGAGCCTGAATGTGAGATTTAAACGGGTACAGAAGATGCATGCACATATCGTCTTTTGGGCACCTAAAATATCGATTTTCAGTATGTTTTGGGCCTGTATATTGAAAATACTCTAACACGGGGTAGGAATGTACAGATCGCTTCTGGGACCCCAAAATATTGAATTTTCGGGTGTTTTGGGCCTGAATTTGAGATATCGACTTTGGGCACCTAAAATATCGATTTTTAGCATATTTTTTTGGTCTATATTTTGAAAATATTCTAGCACTGACTAGGCATGTACAAATCGCTTCTGGGACCCCCAAATATCGAATTTTCGGGTGTTTTGAGACTGAATTTGAGATATAAACGGGTGCAGAAGATGCATGCACATATCGAATTTTGGGAACCTAAAATATCGATTTTGAGCATCTTTTGGGTTTGTATCTTGAAAACATTCTAACTAGGAGTAGGCATGTACAGATCGCTTCTGGGCCCCCAAAATATCGAATTTTCTGTGTGTTTGGAGCCTGAATTTGAGATATAAACGGGTAAAGAAGATGTATGCACATATCGACTTTTGGGCACCTAAAAGATCGATTTTCATTATGTTTTAGGCCTGTATTTTGAAAATACTCTAACACGGAGTAGGCATGTACAGATCGTTTCTGGAACCCCAAAATATCGATTTTTCGGGTGTTTTGAGCCTGAATTTGAGATATAAACGGGTAAAGAAGATGTATGCACATATCGACTTTTGGGCACCCAAAAGATCGATTTTAAGTATGTTTTAGGCCTGTATTTTGAAAATACTCTAACACGGAGTAGGCATGTACAGATCGTTTCTGAGACCCCAAAATATCGAATTTTCGGGTGTTTTGAGCCTGAATTTGAGATATAAACGGGTACTGAGAATGCATGCACATATCGAATTTTGGGCACCTAAAATATTGATTTTGAGCATGTTTTGAATCTGTATCTTGAAAACATTCTAACTAGGAGTAGGCATGTACAGATCGCTTCTAGGCCCCAAAAATACCGAATTTTTGGGAGTTTTAAGCCTGAATTTGAGATATAAACGGGTACAGAAGATGCATGCACATATCGACTTTGGACACTTAAAATATCGATTTTTAGCATGTTTTAAGCCTATATTTTGAAAACATTTTAGCACTGAGTAGGCATGTACAGATCGCTTCTGGGACCCAAAAATATCGAATTTTCGGGTGTTTTGAGGTTGAATTTGGGATATAAACGGGTGCAGAAGATGCATACACATATTGACTTTGGGCACCAAAAATATCGATTTTCAGCATGTTTTGGGCCTGTATCTGAGTAGGCATGTACAGATCGCTTCTGGGACCCCAAAATATCGAATTTTCGGGTGTTTTGAGCCTGAATTTGAGATATAAACGGGTACAGAAGATGCATGCACATATCGACTTTGAACACTTAAAATATCGATTTTTAGCATGTTTTAAGCCTATATTTTTGAAAACATTTTAGCACTGAGTAGGCATGTACAGATCGCTTCTGGGACCCATAAATATCAAATTTTCGGGTGTTTTGGGCCTGAATTTGAGATATAAACGGGTACAGAAGATTCATGCACATATTGACTTTGGACACTTAAAAATATCGATTTTTAGCATGTTTTAAGCCTATATTTTGAAAACATTTTAGCACTGAGTAGGCATGTACAGATCGCTTCTGGGACCCAAAAATATCGAATTTTCGGGTGTTTTAAGGTTGAATTTGGGATATAAACGGGTGAAGAAAATGCATACACATATTGACTTTGGGCACCTAAAATATCGATTTTCAGCATGTTTTGTGCCTGTATCTGAGTAGGCATGTACAGATCGCTTCTGGGTCCAAAAAATATCGATTTTTCGGGTGTTTTGAGCCTGAATTTGTTATATAAACGGGTACAGAAGATGCATGCACATATTGACTTTGGACACT
This sequence comes from Petrolisthes cinctipes, assembly GCA_033782935.1. NCBI lineage: Eukaryota > Metazoa > Arthropoda > Malacostraca > Decapoda > Porcellanidae > Petrolisthes > Petrolisthes cinctipes. The sequence goes on from JAWQEG010000014.1 coordinate 1,206,011, forward strand.
TAAAATATCGATTTTTAGCATGTTTTGAGCCTATATTTTGAAAACATTCTAGCACTGAGTAGGCATGTACAGATCGCTTTTGGGACCCCAAAATACCGAATTTTCGGGTGTTTGGAGCCTGAATGTGAGATTTAAACGGGTACAGAAGATGCATGCACATATCGTCTTTTGGGCACCTAAAATATCGATTTTCAGTATGTTTTGGGCCTGTATATTGAAAATACTCTAACACGGAGTAGGAATGTACAGATTGCGTCTGGGACCCCAAAATATTGAATTTTCGGGTGTTTTGGGCCTGAATTTGAGATATCGACTTTGGGCACCTAAAATATCGGTTTTTAGCATATTTTTTGGACTATATTTTGAAAATATTCTAGCACTGACTAGGCATGTACAAATCGCTTCTGGGACCCCCAAATATCGAATTTTCGGGTGTTTTGAGCCTGAATTTGAGATATAAACTGGTACTGAAGATGCATGCACATATCGAATTTTGGGCACCTAAAATATCGATTTTGAGCATGTTTTGAGTTTGTATCTTGAAAACATTCTAACTAGGAGTAGGCATGTACAGATCGCTTCTGGGCCCCCAAAATATCGAATTTTCTGTGTGTTTGGAGCCTGAATTTGAGATATAAACGGGTAAAGAAGATGTATGCACATATCGACTTTTGGGCACCTAAAAGATCGATTTTCAGTATGTTTTAGGCCTGTATTTTGAAAATACTCTAACACGGAGTAGGCATGTACAGATCGTTTCTGGGACCCGAAAATATCGAATTTTCGGGTGTTTTGAGCCTGAATTTGAGATATAAACGGGTAAAGAAGATGTATGCACATATCGACTTTTGGGCACCTAAAAGATCGATTTTCAGTATGTTTTAGGCCTGTATTTTGAAAATACTCTAACACGGAATAGGCATGTACAGATCGTTTCTGGGACCCCAAAATATCGAATTTTCGGGTGTTTTGAGCCTAAATTTGAGATATAAACGGGTACTGAGAATGCATGCACATATCGAATTTTGGGCACCTAAAATATTGATTTTGAGCATGTTTTGAATCTGTATCTTGAAAACATTCTAACTAGGAGTAGGCATGTACAGATCGCTTCTAGGCCCCAAAATACCGAATTTTTGGGTGTCTTAACCCTGAATTTGAGATATAAACGGGTACAGAAGATGCATTCACATATCGACTTTGGACACTTAAAATATCGATTTTTAGCATGTTTTAAGCCTATATTTTGAAAATTTTTTAGCACTGAGTAGGCATGTACAGATCGCTTCTGGGACCCAAAAATATCAAATTTTCGGGTGTTTTGAGGTTGAATTTGGGATATAAACGGGTGCAGAAGATGCATACACATATTGACTTTGTGCACAAAAAATATCGATTTTCAGCATGTTTTGGGCCTGTATCTGAGTAGGCATGTACAGATCGCTTCTAGGCCCCCAAAATACCGAATTTTCGGGTGTTTTGAGCCTAAATTTGAGATATAAACGGGTACAGAAGATGCATGCACATATCGACTTTGGACATATCGATTTTTAGCATGTTTTGTGCCTATATTTCGAAAACATTCTAGCACTGGGTAGGCATGTACAGATCGCTTCTGGGACCCAAAAATATCGAATTTTCGGGAGTTTTGAGGTTGAATTTGGGATATAAACGGGTGCAGAAGATACATGCACATATTGACTTTGGGCACCTAAAATATCGATTTTCAGCATGTTTTGGCCCTGAATTTTGAAAATACTCTAACACGGAGTAGGCATGTACAGATCGCTTCTTGGACCCCAAAATATCGAATTTTCGGGTGTTTTAAGCCTGAATTTGAGATATAAACGGGTACTGAAGATGCATGCACATATCGACTTTTAGGCACCTAAATTATCGATTTTGAGTATGTTTTGGGTCTGTATCTTGAAAACATACCAACTAGGAGTAGGCATGTACACATCACTTCTTGGCCCCAAAAAATTCCAATTTTCGGATGTTTTGAGCCTGAATTTGAGATATAAACGGGTACAGAAGATACATGCACATACAGACTTTGGGCACTTAAAATATCGATTTTTATTATGTTTTGATCCTATATTATAAAAACATTCTAGCACTTAGTAGGCTTGTACAGATCGCTTCTGGGAATCCCAAAATATCGAATTTTCGGGTGTTTTATGCCTGAATTCGAGATATCGAATTTGGGCACCTAAAATATCGATTTTTAGCATGTTTTGGGCCTACATTTTGAAAATAATCTAGCACTGAGTAGGCATATACAGATCGTTTCTGGGACCCCAAAATATTGAATTTGCGGGTTTTTGGAGCCTGAATTTGAGATATAAACGGGTACAGAACATGCTTGCACATATCGACTTTTGGGCACGTAAAAGATCGATTTTCAGTATGTTTTGGGCTTGTATTTTGAAAATACTCTAACACGGAGTACTCATGTACAGATCGCTTCTGGGACCCCAAAATATCGAATTTTCGAGTGTTTTGTCCCTGAATTTGAAATATCGACTTGAGCAACCTAAAATATCGATTTTTAGGATGTTTTGTGCCTCTATTTTGAAAATACTCTAACACGGAGTAGGCATGTACAGATCGCTTCTGGGACCCCAAAATATCGAATTTTCGGGTGTTTTGTGCCTGAATTTGAGATATAAACGGGTACTGAGGATGCATGGACATATCGAATTTTGGGCACCTAAGATATCGATTTTGAGCATGTTTTGGGTCTGTATCTTGAAAACATTCTAACTAGGAGTAGGCATGTACAGATCGCTTCTAGGCCCCAAAAATACCGAATTTTCGGGTGTTTCGAGCCTGAATTTGAGATATAAACGGGTACAGAAGATGCATGCACATATCGACTTTGGACACTTAAAATATCGATTTTTAGCATGTTTTGAGCCGATATTTTGAAAAAAAATTAGCACTGAGTAGGCATGTACAGATCGCTTATGGTACCCAAAAATATCGAATTTTCGGGTGTTTTGAGCCTGAATTTGAGATATAAACAGGTACTGAGGATGCATGCACATATCGAATTTTGGGCACCTAAGATATCGATTTTGAGTATGTTTTGGGTCTGTATCTTGAAAAAATTCTAACTAGGAGTAGGCATGTACAGATCGCTTCTAGGCCCCCAAAATAACGAATTTTCGCGTGTTTTGGGCCTGAATTTGAGATATAAACTGGTACTGAAGATGCATGCACATATCGAATTTTGGGCACCTAAAATATCGATTTTGAGCATGTTTTGGGTTTGTATCTTGAAAACATTCTAACTAGGAGTAGGCATGTACAGATCGCTTCTTGGCCCCCAAAATATCGAATTTTCTGTGTGTTTGGAGCCTGAATTTGAGATATAAACGGGTAAAGAAGATGTATGCACATATCGACTTTTGGGCACCTAAAAGATCGATTTTCAGTATGTTTTAGGCCTGTATTTTGAAAATACTCTAACACGGAGTAGGCATGTACAGATCGTTTCTGGGACCCGAAAATATCGAATTTTCGGGTGTTTTGAGCCTGAATTTGAGATATAAACAGGTAAAGAAGATGTATGCACATATCGACTTTTGGGCACCTAAAAGATCGATTTTCAGTATGTTTTAGGCCTGTATTTTGAAAATACTCTAACACGGAATAGGCATGTACAGATAGTTTCTGGGACCCCAAAATATCGAATTTTCGGGTGTTTTGAGCCTAAATTTGAGATATAAACTGGTACTGAGAATGCATGCACATATCGAATTTTGGGCACCTAAAATATTGATTTTGAGCATGTTTTGAATCTGTATCTTGAAAACATTCTAACTAGGAGTAGGCATGTACAGATCGCTTCTTGGCCCCCAAAATACCGAATTTTTGGGTGTCTTAACCCTGAATTTGAGATATAAACGGGTACAGAAGATGCATTCACATATCGACTTTGGACACTTAAAATATCGATTTTTAGCATGTTTTAAGCCTATATTTTGAAAATTTTTAGCACTGAGTAGGCATGTACAGATCGCTTCTGGGACCCAAAAATATCAAATTTTCGGGTGTTTTGAGGTTTAATTTGGGATATAAACGGGTGCAGAAGATGCATACACATATTGACTTTGTGCACAAAAAATATCGATTTTCAGCATGTTTTGGGCCTGTATCTGAGTAGGCATGTACAGATCGCTTCTAGGCCCCCAAAATATAGAATTTTCGGGTGTTTTGAGCCTAAATTTGAGATATAAACGGGTACAGAAGATGCATGCACATATCGACTTTGGACATATCGATTTTTAGCATGTTTTATGCCTATATTTCGAAAACATTCTAGCACTGGGTAGGCATGTACAGATCGCTTCTGGGACCCAAAAATATCGAATTTTCGGGTTTTTTGAGGTTGAATTTGGGATATAAACGGGTGCAGAAGATTCATGCACATATTGACTTTGGGCACCTAAAATATCGATTTTCAGCATGTTTTGGCCCTGAATTTTGAAAATACTCTAACACGGAGTAGGCATGTACAGATCGCTTCTTGGACCCCAAAATATCGAATTTTCGGGTGTTTTAAGCCTGAATTTGAGATATAAACGGGTACTGAAGATGCATGCACATATCGAATTTTAGGCACCTAAAATATCGATTTTGAGTATGTTTTGGGTCTGTATCTTGAAAACATTCCAACTAGGAGTAGGCATGTACACATCGCTTCTTGGCCCCAAAAAATTCCAATTTTCGGATGTTTTGAGCCTGAATTTGAGATATAAACGGGTACAGAAGATACATGCACATACAGACTTTGGGCACTTAAAATATCGATTTTTATTATGTTTTGATCCTATATTTTAAAAACATTCTAGCACTTAGTAGGCTTGTACAGATCGCTTCTGGGACCCCAAAATATCGAATTTTCGGGTGTTTTATGCCTGAATTCGAGATATCGAATTTGGGCACCTAAAATATCGATTTTTAGCATGTTTTGGGCCTATATTTTGAAAATAATCTTGCACTGAGTAGGCATATACAGATCGTTTCTGGGACCCCAAAATATTGAATTTGCGGGTTTTTGGAGCCTGAATTTGAGATATAAACGGGTACAGAACATGCTTGCACATATCGACTTTTGGGCACCTAAAAGATCGATTTTCAGTATGTTTTGGGCATGTATTTTGAAAATACTCTAACACGGAGTACTCATGTACAGATCGCTTCTGGGACCCCAAAATATCGAATTTTCGAGTGTTTTGTCCCTGAATTTGAGATATCGACTTGAGCCACCTAAAATATCGATTTTTAGGATGTTTTGTGCCTCTATTTTGAAAATACTCTAACACGGAGTAGGCATGTACAGATCGCTTCTGGGACCCCAAAATATCGAATTTTCGGGTGTTTTGTGCCTGAATTTGAGATATAAACGGGTACTGAGGATGCATGCACATATCGAATTTTGGGCACCTAAGATATCGATTTTGAGCATGTTTTGGGTCTGTATCTTGAAAACATTCTAACTAGGAGTAGGCATGTACAGATCGCTTCTAGGCCCCAAAAATACCGAATTTTCGGGTGTTTCGAGCCTGAATTTGAGATATAAACGGGTACAGAAGATGCATGCACATATCGACTTTGGACACCTAAAATATCGATTTTTAGCATGTTTTGAGCCGATATTTTGAAAAAAAAATTAGAACTGAGTAGGCATGTACAGATCGCTTATGGGGCCCAAAAATATCGAATTTTCGGGTGTTTTGAGCCTGAATTTGAGATATAAACAGGTACTGAGGATGCATGCACATATCGAATTTTGGGCACCTAAGATATCGATTTTGAGTATGTTTTGGGTCTGTATCTTGAAAAAATTCTAACTAGGAGTAGGCATGTACAGATCGCTTCTAGGCCCCCAAAATAACGAATTTTCGTGTGTTTTGGGCCTGAATTTGAGATATAAACGGGTACAGAAGATGCATGCACATATCGACTTTGGACACTTAAAATATCGATTTTGAGCTTATGAGCCTATATTTTGAATTTTTTTTTAGCACTGAGTAGGCTTGTACAGATCGCTTCTGGGACCCCAAAATATTGAATTTGCGGTTTTTTGGAGCCTGAATTTGATATATAAACGGGTACAGAACATGCATGCACATATCGACTTTTGGGCACCTAAAAGATCGATTTTCATTATGTTTTGGGCTTGTATTTTGAAAATACTATAACACGGAGTAGGCATGTACAGATCGCTTCTGGGACCCCAAAATATCGAATTTTCGAGTGTTTTGTGCCGGAATTGGAGATATCGACTTGAGCCACCTAAAATATCGATTTTTAGCATGTTTTGGGCCTCTATTTTGAAAATACTCTAACACGGAGTAGGCATGTACAGATCGCTTCGTGGACCCAAAAATTTCGAATTTTCGGGTGTTTTGAGCCTGAATTTGAGATATAAACGGGTACTGAAGATGCATGCACATATCGACTTTTGGGCACTTATAATATCGATTTTGAGTATGTTTTGGGTCGGTATCTTGAAAACATTCTAACTAGGAGTAGGCATGTACAGATCGCTTCTAGGACCCAAAAATATCGAATTTTCAGGTGTTATGAGCCTGAATTCGATTGTTAGCATGTTTTGGGCCTATATTTTGAAAATATTCTAACTAGGAGTAGGCATGTACAGATCGCTTCTAGGCCCCAAAAATACCGATTTTTCGGGTGTTTTGAGGTTGAATTTGGGATGTAAACGGGTGAAGAAAATGCATGCACATATTGACTTTGGGCACCTAAAATATCGATTTTCAGCATGTTTTGTGCCTGTATCTGAGTAGGCATGTACAGATCGCTTTTGAGACCAAAAAATACCGATTTTTCGGGTGTTTTGAGCCTGAATTTGTGATATAAACGGGTACAGAAGATGCATGCACATATCGACTTTGGACACTTAAAATATCGATTTTAAGCATGTTTTGAGCCAATATTTTGAAAATACTTTAACACGGAGTAGGAATGTACAGATCGCTTCTGGGACCCCAAAATATTGAATTTTCGGGTTTTTTGCCTGAATTTGAGATATAAACGGGTACAGAAGATGCATGCACATATCGACTTTTGGGCACCTAAAATAACGATTTTCAGTATGTTTTGGGCCTGTATCTTGAAAACATTCTAACTAGGAGTATGCATGCACAGATCGCTTCTAGGCCCCAAAAATACCTAATTTTCGGGTGTTTTGAGCCTGAATTTGAGATATAAATGGGTACAGAAGATGCATGCACATATCGACTTTGGATATATCCATTTTTAGCATGTTTTGAGCCTATATTTTGAAAACATTCTAGCACTGAGTAGGCATGTACAGATCGCTTCTGGGACCCAAAAATATCGAATTTTCGGGTGTTTTGAGGTTGAATTTGGGATATAAACGGGTGCAGAAGATGTATACACATATTGACTTTGGGCACCTAATATATCGATTTTCAGCATGTTTTGGGCCTGTATCTGAGTAGGCCTGTACAGATCGCTTCTGGGACCCAAAAATATCGATTTTTCGGGTGTTTTGAGCCTGAATTTGTGATATAAACGGATACAGAAGATGCATGCACATATTGACTTTGGGCACCTAAAATATCGATTTTCAGCATGTTTTGGGCCTGAATCTTGAAAATACTCTAACACGGTGTAGGCATGTACAGATCGCTTCTTGGACCCCAAAATATCGAATTTTCGGGTGTTTTAAGCCTGAATTTGAGATATAAACGGGTACTGAAGATGCATGCCTATATCGACTTTAAGGCACCTAAAATATCGATTTTGAGTATGTTTTGGGTCTGTATCTTGAAAACATTCTAACTAGGAGTAGGCATGTACACATCGCTTTTGGGCCCCCCAAAATTCCAATTTTCGGATGTTTTGAGCCTGAATTTGAGATATAAACGGGTACAGAAGATACATGTACATACCGACTTTGGACACTTAAAATATCGATTTTTAGCATGTTTTGAGCCTATATTTTAAAATTTTTTTAGCACTGAGTAGGCTTGTACAGATCGCTTCTGGGACCCCAAAATACTGAATTTTCGGATGTTTTGAGACTGAATTAAGGAAATAAACGGGTACTGAAGATGCATGCACATATCTAATTTTTGGCACCTAAGATATCGATTTTGAGCATGTTTTGGGTCTGTATCTTGAAAACATTCTAGCACAGAGTAGGCATGTACAGATCGCTTCTGGGACCCAAAAATATCGAATTTTCGGGGGTTTTGAGGTTGAATTTGGGATATAAACGGGTGAAGAAAATGCATACACATATTGACTTTGGGCACCTAAAATATCGATTATCAGCATGTTTTGTGCCTGTATTTGAGTAGGCATGTACAGATCGCTTCTGGGACCAAAAAATATCGATTTTTCGGGTGTTTTGAGCCTGAATTTGTGATACAAACGGGTACAGAAGATGCATGCACATATCGACTTTGGACACTTAAAATATCGATTTTTAGCATGTTTTGAGCCTATATTTTGAAAAGATTCTAGCACTGAGTAGGCATGTACAGATCGCTTTTGGGACCCCAAAATACCGAACTTTCGGGTGTTTGTAGCCTGAATGTGAGATTTAAACGGGTACAGAAGATGCATGCACATATCGACTTTTGGGTACCTAAAATATCGATTTTCAGTATGTTTTCGGCCTGTATTTTGAAAATACTCTAACACGGAGTAGGAATGTACAGATCGCTTCTGAGACCCCAAAATATTGAATTTTCGGGTGTTTGGGGCGTGAATTTGAGATATCGACTTTGGGCACCTAAAATATCGATTTTTAGCATATTTTTTGGCCTATATTTTGAAAATATTCTAGCACTGAATAGGCATGTACAGATCGCTTCAGGGACCCCAAAATATCGAATTTTCGAGTGTTTTGAGCCTGAATTTGAGATATAAACGGGTACTGAAGATGCATGCACATATCGAATTTTGGGCACCTAAAATATCGATTTTGAGCTTGTTTTGGATCTGTATCTTGAAAACATTCTAACTAGGAGTAGGCATGTACAGATCGCTTCTAGGTCCCAAAAATACCGAGTTTTCGGGTGTTTTGAGCCTGAATTTGAGATATAAACGGGTACAGAAGATGCATGCACATATCGACTTTGGACACTTAAAATATCGATTTTTAGCATGTTTTGAGCCTATATTTTGAAAAAAAATTAGCACTGAGTAGGCATGTACAGATCGCTTCTGGGACCCAAAAATATCGAATTTTCGGGTGTTTTGAGGTTGAATTTGGTATATAAACGGGTGCAGAAGATGCATACACATATTGACTTAGGGCACCTAAAATATCGATTTTCAGCATGTTTTGGGACTGTATCTGAGTAGGCATGTACAGATCGCTTCTGGGACCCCAAAATATCGAATTCTCGGGTTTTTTGTGCCTTAATTTGAGATATAAACGGGTACTGAAGATCCATGGACATATCGAATTTTGAGCACCTAAAATATCGATTTTGGGGATGTTTTGGGTCAGTATCTTGAAAACATTCTGACTAGGAGTATGCATGTACAGATTGCTTCTAGGCACCCACAAAATACCGAGTTTTCGGGTGTTTCGAGCCAGAATTTGAGATATAAACGGGTACAGAAGTTGCATGCACATATCGACTTTGGACATATCGATTTTTAACATGTTTTGTGCCTATATTTTGAAAACATTCTAGCACTGGGTAGGCATGTACAGATCGCTTCTTGGACCCCACAATATCGAATTTTTCGGGTGTTTTAAGCCTGAATTTGAGATAGAAACGGGTACTGACAATGCATGCACATATCGACTTTTATTCACCTAAAATATCGATTTTGAGTATGTTTTGGGTCTGTGTCTTGAAAACATTCTAACTAGGAGTAGGCATGTACACATCGCTTCGTGGCCCCAAAAAATTCAAATTTTCGGATGTTTTGAGCCTGAATTTGAGATATAAACGGGTATAGAAGATACATGCACATACCGACTTTGGGCACTTAAAATATCGATTTTTAGCATGTTTTGAGCCTATATTTTGAAAACATTCTAGCACTGAGTAGGCTTGTACAGAACGCTTCTGGGACCCCAAAATATCGAATTTTCGGGTGTTTTGTGCCTGAATTTGAGATATCGAATTTGGGCAACTAAAATATCGATTTTTAGCATGTTTTGTGCCTATATTTTGAAAATAATCTAGCACTGAGTAGGCATGTACAGATCGCTTCTGGGACCCCAAAATATTGAATTTGCGGGTTTTTGGAGCCTGAATTTGAGATATAAACGGGTACAGAACATGCATGCACATATCGACTTTTGGGCAGCTAAAAGATCGATTTTCAGTATGATTTGGGCTTGTATTTTGAAAATACTCTAACACGGAGTAGGCATGTACAGATCGCTTCTGGGACCCCAAAATATCGATTTTTCGAGTGTTTTGTGCCTGAATTTGAGATATAAACGGGTACTGAGGATGCATGCACATATCGAATTATGGGCACCTAAGATATCCATTTTGAGCATGTTTTGGGTCTGTATCTTGAAAACATTCTAACTAGGAGTAGGCATGTACAGATCGCTTCTAGGCCCCCAAAATACCGAATTTTCGGGTGTTTTGAGCCTGAATTTGAGATATAAACGGTTACAGAAGATGCATGCACATATCGACTTTGGACACTTAAAATATCGATTTTTAGCATGTTTTGAGCCTATATTTTGAAAAAAAATTAGCACTGTATAGGCATGTACAGATCGCTTCTTGTACCCAAATATATCGAATTTATAGGTGTTTTGAGCCTGAATTTGAGATATAAACAGGTACTGAGGATGCATGCACATATCGAATTTTGGGCACCTAATATATTGATTTTGAGCATGTTTTGGGTCTGTATCTTGAAAACATTCTAACTAGGAGTAGGCATGTACAGATCGCTTCTAGGCCCCAAAAATAACGAATTTTCGGGTGTTTTTGGCCTGAATTTGAGATATAAACGGGTACAGAAGATGCATGCACATATCGACTTTGGACACTTAAAATATCGATTTTTAGCTTTTGAGCCTATATTTTTAAATTTTTTTAGCATTGAGTAGGCATGTACAGAGCGCTTCTCTGACCCCAAAATATTGAATTTGCGGTTTTTTGGAGCCTGAATTTGATATATAAACGGGTACAGAACATGCATGCACATATCGACTTTTGGGCACCTAAAAGATCGATTTTCAGTATGTTTTGGGCTTGTATTTTGAAAATACTCTAACACGGAGTAGGCATGTACAGATCGCTTCTGGGACCCCAAAATATCGAATTTTCGAATGTTTTGTGCCTGAATTTGAGATATCGACTTGAGCCACCTAAAATATCTATTTTTAGCAAGTTTTGGGCGTGAATTTTGAAAATACTCTAACACGGAGTAGGCATGTACAGATCGCTTCTTGGACCCCAAAATATCGAATTTTCGGGTGTTTTAAGCCTGAATTTGAGATATAAACGGGTACTGAAGATGCATGCACATATCGACTTTTAGGCACCTAAAATATCGATTTTGAGTATGTTTTGGGTCTGTGTCTTGAAATCATTCTAACTAGGAGTAGGCATGTACACATCGCTTCTTGGCCCCAAAAAATTCCAATTTTCGGATGTTTTGAGCCTGAATTTGAGATATAAACGGGTATAGAAGACACATGCATATACCGACTTTGGGCACTTAAAATATCGATTTTTAGCATGTTTTGAGCCTATATTTTGAAAACATTCTAGCACTGAGTAGGCTTGTACAGATCGCTTCTGGGACCCCAAAATATCAAATTTTCGGGTGTTTTGTGCCTGAATTTAAGATATCGAATTTGGGCACCTAAAATATCGATTTTTACCAAGTTTTGTGCCTATATTTTGAAAATAATCTAGCACTGAGTGGGCATGTACAGATCGCTTCTGGGACCCCAAAATATTGAATTTGCTGGTTTTTGGAGCCTGAATTTGAGATATAAACGGGTACAGAAGATGCATGCACATATCGACTTTGGACACTTGAAATATCGATTTTAAGCATGTTTTGAGCAAATATTTTGAAAATACTCTAACATGGAGTAGGAATGTACAGATCGCTTCTGGGACCCCAAAATATTGAATTTTCGGGTGTTTTGGGCCTGAATTTGAGATATCGACTCTGGGCACCTAAAATATCGATTTTTAGCATATTTTTTGGCCTATATTTTGAAAATATTCTAGCACTGAGTAGGCATGTACAGATCGCTTCTGGGACCCCAAAATATCGAATTTTAGGGTGTTTTTAGCCTGAATTTGAGAAATAAACGAGTACTGAAGATGCATGCACATATCGAATTTTATGCACATAAAATATCGATTTTGAGCATGTTTTGGGTCTGTATCTTGAAAACATTCTAACTATGAGTAGGCATGTACAGATCGCTTCTAGGTCCCAAAAATACCGAATTTCGGGTGTTTTGAGCCTGAATTTGAGATATAAACGGGTACAGAAGATGCATGCACATATCGACTTTGGACATATCCATTTTTAGCATGTTTTGAGCCTATATTTTGAAAACATTCTAGCACTGAGTAGGCATGTAAAGATAGCTTCTGGGACCCAAAAATATCTATTTTTCGGGTGTTTTGAGCCTGAATTTGGGATATAAACTGGTGCAGATGATGCATACACATATTGACTTTGGGCACCTAAAATATCGATTTTCAGCATATTTTGGGCCTGTATCTGAGTAGGCATGTACAGATCTCTTCTGAGACCCAAAAATATCTATTTTTCGGGTGTTTTGAGCCTGAATTTGTGATATAAACGGGTACAGAAGATGCATGTACATATTGACTTAGGGCACCAAAAATATCGATTTTCAGCATGTTTTGGGCCTGAATTTTGAAAATACTCTAACACGGAGTAGGCATGTACAGATCGCATCTTGGACCCCAAAATATCGAATTTTCAGGTGTTTCAAGCCTGAATTTGTGATATAAACGGGTATTGAAGATACATGCACATATCGACTTTTAGGCACCTAAAATATCGATTTTGAGTATGTTTTGGGTCTGTATCTTGAAAACATTCTAACTAGGAGTAGGCATGTACACATCGCTTCTGGGCCCCAAAAAATTCCAATTTTCGGATGTTTTGAGACTGAATTTGAGATATAAACGGGTACAGAAGATACATGCACATACCGACTTTGGACACTTAAAATATCGATTTTTATCATGTTTTGAGCCTATATTTTAAATTTTTTTTAGCACAGTGTAGGCATGTACAAATCGCTTCTGGGGCCCCAAAATATCGAATTTTCGGGTGTTTTGTGCCTGAATTTGAGATATCGACTTTGGGCACATAAAAGATCGATTTTCAGTATGTTTTGGGCCTGTATTTTGAAAATACTCTAACACAGAGTAGGCATGTACAGATCGCATCTTGGACCCCAAAATATCGAATTTTTGGGTGTTTTGTGCCTGAATTTGAGATATAAACGGGTACTGAAGATGCATGCACATATCGAATTTTGAGCACCTAAAATATCGATTTCGACATGTTTTGGGTCTGTATCTTGAAAACATTCTAACTAGGAGTAGGCATGTAGAGATCGCTTCTTGGACCCCAAAATATCGAATTTTCGGGTGTTTTAAGCCTGAATTTGAGATATAAACGGGTACTGAAGATACATGCTCATATCGACTTTTAGGCACCTAAAATATCGATTTTCTTTATGTTTTGGGCCTGTATTTTGAAAATACTCTAACACGGAGTAGGCATGTACAGATCGCTTCTGGGACCCCAAAATATCGAATTTTCGGGTGTTTTGTGCCTGAATTTGAGATATCGACTTTGGGCACATAAAATATCGATTTTTACCATGTTTTGGGCCTATATTTTGAAAATATTCTAGCACTGAGTAGGCATGTACAGATCGGTTCTAGGACCCCAAAATATCGAATTTTCGGGTGTTTTAAGCCTGAATTTGAGATATAAACGCGTACAGAAGATGCATGCACATATAGACATTGGACACTTAAAATATCGATTTTTTGCATGTTTTGAGCCTATATTTTGAAAACATTCTAGCACTGAGTAGGCTTGTACAGATCGCTTCTGGGACCCCAAAATATCAAATTTTCGGGTGTTTTGTGCCTGAATTTAAGATATCGAATTTGGGCACCTAAAATATCGATTTTTACCAAGTTTTGTGCCTATATTTTGAAAATAATCTAGCACTGAGTAGGCATGTACAGATCGCTTCTGGGACCCCAAAATATTGAATTTGCTGGTTTTTGGAGCCTGAATTTGAGATATAAACGGGTACAGAAGATGCATGCACATATCGACTTTGGACACTTGAAATATCGATTTTAAGCATGTTTTGAGCAAATATTTTGAAAATACTCTAACATGGAGTAGGAATGTACAGATCGCTTCTGGGACCCCAAAATATTGAATTTTCGGGTGTTTTGGGCCTGAATTTGAGATATCGACTCTGGGCACCTAAAATATCGATTTTTAGCATATTTTTTGGCCTATATTTTGAAAATATTCTAGCACTGAGTAGGCATGTACAGATCGCTTCTGGGACCCCAAAATATCGAATTTTAGGGTGTTTTTAGCCTGAATTTGAGAAATAAACGAGTACTGAAGATGCATGCACATATCGAATTTTATGCACATAAAATATCGATTTTGAGCATGTTTTGGGTCTGTATCTTGAAAACATTCTAACTATGAGTAGGCATGTACAGATCGCTTCTAGGTCCCAAAAATACCGAATTTCGGGTGTTTTGAGCCTGAATTTGAGATATAAACGGGTACAGAAGATGCATGCACATATCGACTTTGGACATATCCATTTTTAGCATGTTTTGAGCCTATATTTTGAAAACATTCTAGCACTGAGTAGGCATGTAAAGATAGCTTCTGGGACCCAAAAATATCTATTTTTCGGGTGTTTTGAGCCTGAATTTGGGATATAAACTGGTGCAGATGATGCATACACATATTGACTTTGGGCACCTAAAATATCGATTTTCAGCATATTTTGGGCCTGTATCTGAGTAGGCATGTACAGATCTCTTCTGAGACCCAAAAATATCTATTTTTCGGGTGTTTTGAGCCTGAATTTGTGATATAAACGGGTACAGAAGATGCATGTACATATTGACTTAGGGCACCAAAAATATCGATTTTCAGCATGTTTTGGGCCTGAATTTTGAAAATACTCTAACACGGAGTAGGCATGTACAGATCGCTTCTTGGACCCCAAAATATCGAATTTTCGGGTGTTTCAAGCCTGAATTTGTGATATAAACGGGTATTGAAGATACATGCACATATCGACTTTTAGGCACCTAAAATATCGATTTTGAGTATGTTTTGGGTCTGTATCTTGAAAACATTCTAACTAGGAGTAGGCATGTACACATCGCTTCTGGGCCCCAAAAAATTCCAATTTTCGGATGTTTTGAGACTGAATTTGAGATATAAACGGGTACAGAAGATACATGCACATACCGACTTTGGACACTTAAAATATCGATTTTTATCATGTTTTGAGCCTATATTTTAATTTTTTTTTAGCACAGTGTAGGCATGTACAAATCTCTTTGGGGCCCCAAAATATCGAATTTTCGGGTGTTTTGTGCCTGAATTTGAGATATCGACTTTGGGCACATAAAAGATCGATTTTCAGTATGTTTTGGGCCTGTATTTTGAAAATACTCTAACACAGAGTAGGCATGTACAGATCGCATCTTGGACCCCAAAATATCGAATTTTTGGGTGTTTTGTGCCTGAATTTGAGATATAAACGGGTACTGAAGATGCATGCACATATCGAATTTTGAGCACCTAAAATATCGATTTCGACATGTTTTGGGTCTGTATCTTGAAAACATTCTAACTAGGAGTAGGCATGTACAGATCGCTTCTAGGCCCGAAAAATATCGATTTTTCTGGTGTTTTGAGCCTGAATTTGTGATATAAACGGGTACAGAAGATGCATGCACAAAATTGACTTTTGCACCTAAAATATCGATTTTCAGCATGTTTTGAGCCTGTATGTTGAAAATACTCTAATACGGAGTAGGCATGTAGAGATCGCTTCTTGGACCCCAAAATATCGAATTTTCGGGTGTTTTAAGCCTGAATTTGAGATATAAACGGGTACTGAAGATACATGCACATATCGACTTTTAGGCACCTAAAATATCGATTTTCTTTATGTTTTGGGCCTGTATCTTGAAAATACTCTAACACGGAGTAGGCATGTACAGATCGCTTCTGGGACCCCAAAATATCGAATTTTCGGGTGTTTTGTGCCTGAATTTGAGATATCGACTTTGGGCACATAAAATATCGATTTTTACCATGTTTTGGGCCTATATTTTGAAAATATTCTAGCACTGAGTAGGCATGTACAGATCGGTTCTAGGACCCCAAAATATCGAATTTTCGGGTGTTTTAAGCCTGAATTTGAGATATAAACGCGTACAGAAGATGCATGCACATATCGACTTTTGGGAACCTAAAAGATCGATTTTCAGTATGTTTTGGGCCTGTATTTTGTAAATACTCTAAAACGGAGTAGGCATGTACAGATTGCTTCTGGGACCCAAAAATATTGATTTTTCGGGTGTTTTGAGCCTGAATTTGTGATATAAACGGGTACTGAAGATGCATGCACATATCGACTTTTAGTCACCTAAAATATCGATTTTGAGTATGTTTTGGGCCTATATTTTGAAAATACTCTAACACGGAGTAGGCATGTACAGATCGCTTTTGGGACCCAAAAATATCGACTTTTCGGGTGTTTTAAGCCTGAATTTGAGATATAAACGGGTACTGAAGATACATGCACATATCGACTTTGGACACTTCTTAAAATATCGATTTTTATCATGTTTTGAGCCTATATTTTGAAAACATTCTAGCACTGAGTAGGCATATACAGATTGCTTCTGGGACCCAAAAATATCGATTTTTCGGGTGTTTTGAGCCTGAATTTGAAATATAAACGGGTACAGAAGATGCATGCACAAAATTGACTTTTGCACCTAAAATATTGATTTTCAGCATGTTTTAGGCCTGTATTTTGAAAATACTCTAACACGGAGTAGGCATGTACAGATCGCTTCTTGGACCCCAAAATGTCGAATTTTCGGGTGTTTTAAGCCTGAATTTCAGATATAAACGGGTACTGAAGATGCATGCACATATCGACTTTTAGGCACCTAAAATATCGATTTTGAGTATGTTTTGGGTCTGTATCTTGAAAACATTCTAACTAGGAGTAGGCATGTACAGATCGCTTCTAGAACCCAAGAATATCGATTTTTCGGGTGTTTGAGCCTGAATTTGTGATATAATCGGGTACAGAAGATACATGCACAAAATTGACTTTTGCACCTAAAATATCGATTTTCAGCATGTTTTGAGCCTGTATTTTGAAAATACTCTAACACGGAGTAGGCATGTACAGATCGCTTCTTGGAACCCAAAATATCGAATTTTCGGGTGTTTTAAGCCTGAATTTGAGATATAAACGGGTATTGAAGATGCATGCACATATCGACTTTTAGGCACCTAAAATATCGATTTTCTGTATGTTTTGGGCCTGTATTTTGAAAATACTCTAACACGGGGTAGGCATGTACCGATCGCTTCTGTGACCCCAAAATATCGAATTTTCGAGTGTTTTGTGCCTGAATTTGAGATATCGACTTTGGGCACATAAAATATCGATTTTTAGCATGTTTTGGGCCTATATTTTGAAAATTTTCTATCACTGAGTAGGCATGTACAGATCGGTTCTGGGACCCCAAAATATCGAATTTTCGGGTGTTTTAAGCCTGAATTTGAGATATAAACGCGTACAGAAGATGCATCCACATATTGACTTTGGGCACCTAAAATATCGATTTTCAGCATGTTTTGGGCATGTATCTGAGTAGGCATGTACAGATCGCTTCTGGGACCCAAAAATATCGATTTTTCGGGTGTTTTGAGCCTGAATTTGTGATATAAACGGGTACAGAAGATGCATGCACATATTGACTTTGGGCACTTAAAATATCGATTTTCAGCATGTTTTGGGCCTGAATCTTGAAAATACTCTAACACGGAGTAGGCATGTACAGATCGCTTCTTGGACCCCAAAATATCGAATTTTCGGGTGTTTTAAGCCTGAATTTGAGATATAAACGGGTACTGAAGATGCATGCACATATCGAATTTTAGGCACCTAAAATATCGATTTTCTGTATGTTTTGGGCCTGTATTTTGAAAATACTCTAACACGGAGTAGGCATGTACAGATCGCTTCTGGGACCCCAAAATATCGAATTTTCGGGTGTTTTGTGCCTGAATTTGAGATATCGACTTTGGGCACCTAAAATATCGATTTTAGCATGTTTTGGGCCTATATTTTGAAAATATTCTAGCACTGAGTAGGCATGTACAGATCGCTTCTGGGACCCAAAAATATGGAATTTTCGGGTGTTTTGAGGTTGAATTAGGGATATAAACGGGTGCAGAAGATGCATACACATATTGACTTTGGGCACCTAAAATATCGATTTCCAGCATGTTTTGGGCCTGTATCTGAGTAGGCATGTACAGATCGCTTCTTGGACCCCAAAATATCGAATTTTCGGGTGTTTTAAGTATGAATTTGAGATATAAACGGGTACAGAAGATGAATGCACATATCGACTTTTAGGCACCTAAAATATCGATTTTGAGTATGTTATGGGTCTGTATCTTGAAAACATTCTAACTAGGAGTAGGCATGTACACATTGGTTCTAGGTCCCAAAAAATCCCAATTTTCGGATGTTTTGAGCATGAATTTAAGATATAAACGGGTACAGAAGATACATGCACATATCGACTTTGGACACTTAAAATATCGATTTTTATCATGTTTTAAGCCTATATTTTGAAAATATTCTAGCACTGAGTAGGCTTGTACAGATCGCTTCTGGGACCCCAAAATATCGAATTTTCGGGTGTTTTGAGCCAGTATTTAAAATATATACGGGTACAGAAGATGCATGCACATATTGACTTTGGGCACCTAAAATATCGATTTTCAGAATGTTTTGGGCCTGTATTTTGAAAACATTCTAGCACAGAGTAGGCATGTACAGATCGCTTCTTGGACACCAAAATACCGAATTTTCGGGTGTTTTGAGCCTGAATTTGAAATATAAACGGGTACAGAAGATGCATGCACATATCGACTTTTGGGAACATAAAAGATCGATTTTCAGTATGTTTTGGGCCTGTATTTGGTAAATACTCTAACACAGAGTAGGCATGTACAGGTTGCTTCTGGGACCCAAAAATATCGATTTTTCGGGTGTTTTCAGCCTGAATTTGTGATATAAACGGGTACAGAAGATGCATGCACAAAATTGACTTTTGCACCTAAAATATAGATTTTCAGCATGTGTTGGGCCTGTATTTTGAAAAGACTCTAACACGGAGTAGGCATGTACAGATCGCTTCTTGGACCCCAAAATATCGAATTTTAGGGTGTTTTAAGCCTGAATTTGAGATATAAACGGGTACTGAAGATGAATGCACATATCGACTTTTAGGCACCTAAAATATCGATTTTGAGTACGTTATGGGTCTGTATCTTGAAAACATTCTAACTAGGAGTAGGCATGTACACATCGCTTCTAGGCCCCAAAAAATCCCAATTTTCGGATGTTTTGAGCATGAATTTGAGATATAAACGGGTACAGAAGATACATGCACATATCGCCTTTGGACACTTAAAATATCGATTTTTATCATGTTTTGAGCCTATATTTTGAAAACATTCTAGCACTGAGTAGGCTTGTACAGATCGCTTCTGGGACCCCAAAATATCGAATTTTCGGGTGTTTTGAGCTTGAATTTGAAATATAAACGGGTACAGAAGATGCATGCACATATCGACTTTTGGGAACCTAAAAGATCGATTTTCAGTATGTTTTGGGCCTGTATTTTGTAAATACTCTAAAACGGAGTATGCATGTACAGATTGCTTCTGGGACCCAAAAATATTGATTTTTCAGGTGTTTTTAGCCTGAATTTGAGATATAAACGGGTACTGAAGATGCATGCACATATCGAATTTTATGCACCTAAAATATTGATTTTGAGCATGTTTTGGGTCTGTATCTTGAAAACATTCTAACTCTGAGTAGGCATGTACAGATCGCTTCTAGGTCCCAAAAATACCGAATTTCGGGTGTTTTGAGCCTGAATTTGAGATATAAACGGGTACAGAAGATGCATGCACATATCGACTTTGGACACTTCAAATATATCGATTTTTTGCATGTTTTGAGCCTATATTTTGAAAACATTCTAGCACTGTGTAGGCATGTACAAATCGCTTCTGGGGCCCCAAAATATCGAATTTTCTGTGTGTTTGGAGACTAAATTTGAGATATAAACGGGTAAAGAAGATGTATGCACATATCGACTTTTGGGCACCTAAAATATCGATTTTGAGCTTGTTTTGGATCTGTATCTTGAAAACATTCTAACTAGGAGTAGGCATGTACAGATCGCTTCTAGGTCCCAAAAATACCGAGTTTTCGGGTGTTTTGAGCCTGAATTTGAGATATAAACGGGTACAGAAGATCCATACACATATCGACTTTTGAACCTAAAATATAGATTTTCAGCATGTTTTGGGCCTGTATTTTGAAAAGACTCTAACACGGAGTAGGCATGTACAGATCGCTTCTGGGACCCAAAAATATCGAATTTCGGGTGTTTTGAGGTTGAATTTGGGATATAAACGGGTGCAGAAGATGCATACACATATTGACTTTGGTCACCTAAAATATCGATTTTCAGCATGTTTTGGGCCTGTATCTGAGTAGGCATGTACAGATCGCTTCTGGGACCACAAAATATCGAATTTTCGGGTGTGTTTTGCCTGAATTTGAGATATAAACGGGTCCTGAAGATGCATGCACATATCGAATTTTGAGCACCGAAAATATCGATTTTGGGCATGTTTTGGGTCTGTATCTTGAAAACATTCTAACTAGGAGTATGCATGTACAGATCGCATCTAGGCCCCAAAAATACCGAATTTTCGGGTGTTTTGAGCCTGAATTTGAGATATAAACGGGTACAGAAGATGCATGCACATATCGACTTTGGACATATCCATTTTTAGCATGTTTTGAGCCTATATTTTGAAAACATTCTAGCACTGAGTAGGCATGTACAGATGGCTTCTGGGACCCAAAAATATCGAATTTTCGAGTGTTTTGAGCCTGAATTTGAGATATAAACGGGTACTGAAGATGCATGCACATATCGAATTTTGGGCACCTAAAATATCGATTTTGAGCTTGTTTTGGATCTGTATCTTGAAAACATTCTAACTAGGAGTAGGCATGTACAGATCGCTTCTAGGTCCCAAAAATACCGAGTTTTCGGGTGTTTTGAGCCTGAATTTGAGATATAAACGGGTACAGAAGATGCATGCACATATCGACTTTGGACACTTAAAATATCGATTTTTAGCATGTTTTGAGCCTATATTTTGAAAAAAAATTAGCACTGAGTAGGCATGTACAGATCGCTTCTGGGACCCAAAAATATCGAATTTTCGGGTGTTTTGAGGTTGAATTTGGTATATAAACGGGTGCAGAAGATGCATACACATATTGACTTAGGGCACCTATAATATCGATTTTCAGCATGTTTTGGGACTGTATCTGAGTAGGCATGTACAGATCGCTTCTGGGACCCCAAAATATCGAATTCTCGGGTTTTTTGTGCCTTAATTTGAGATATAAACGGGTACTGAAGATCCATGGACATATCGAATTTTGAGCACCTAAAATATCGATTTTGGGGATGTTTTGGGTCAGTATCTTGAAAACATTCTGACTAGGAGTATGCATGTACAGATTGCTTCTAGGCACCCACAAAATACCGAGTTTTCGGGTGTTTCGAGCCTGAATTTGAGATATAAACGGGTACAGAAGTTGCATACACATATCGACTTTGGACATATCGATTTTTAACATGTTTTGTGCCTATATTTTGAAAACATTCTAGCACTGGGTAGGCATGTACAGATCGCTTCTTGGACCCCACAATATCGAATTTTTCGGGTGTTTTAAGCCTGAATTTGAGATAGAAACGGGTACTGACAATGCATGCACATATCGACTTTTATTCACCTAAAATATCGATTTTGAGTATGTTTTGGGTCTGTGTCTTGAAAACATTCTAACTAGGAGTAGGCATGTACACATCGCTTCGTGGCCCCAAAAAATTCCAATTTTCGGATGTTTTGAGCCTGAATTTGAGATATAAACGGGTATAGAAGATACATGCACATACCGAATTTGGGCACTTAAAATATCGATTTTTAGCATGTTTTGAGCCTATATTTTGAAAACATTCTAGCACTGAGTAGGCTTGTACAGAACGCTTCTGGGACCCCAAAATATCGAATTTTCGGGTGTTTTGTGCCTGAATTTGAGATATCGAATTTGGGCACCTAAAATATCGATTTTTAGCATGTTTTGTGCCTATATTTTGAAAATAATCTAGCACTGAGTAGGCATGTACAGATCGCTTCTGGGACCCCAAAATATTGAATTTGCGGGTTTTGGGAGCCTGAATTTGAGATATAAACGGGTACAGAACATGCATGCACATATCGACTTTTGGGCAGCTAAAAGATCGATTTTCAGTATGATTTGGGCTTGTATTTTGAAAATACTCTAACACGGAGTAGGCATGTACAGATCGCTTCTGGGACCCCAAAATATCGATTTTTCGAGTGTTTTGTGCCTGAATTTGAGATATAAACGGGTACTGAGGATGCATGCACATATCGAATTATGGGCACCTAAGATATCCATTTTGAGCATGTTTTGGGTCTGTATCTTGAAAACATTCTAACTAGGAGTAGGCATGTACAGATCGCTTCTAGGCCCCCAAAATACCGAATTTTCGGGTGTTTTGAGCCTGAATTTGAGATATAAACGGTTACAGAAGATGCATGCACATATCGACTTTGGACACTTAAAATATCGATTTTTAGCATGTTTTGAGCCTATATTTTGAAAAAAAATTAGCACTGAATAGGCATGTACAGATCGCTTCTTGTACCCAAATATATCGAATTTATAGGTGTTTTGAGCCTGAATTTGAGATATAAACAGGTACTGAGGATGCATGCACATATCGAATTTTGGGCACCTAATATATTGATTTTGAGCATGTTTTGGGTCTGTATCTTGAAAACATTTTAACTAGGAGTAGGCATGTACAGATCGCTTCTAGGCCCCAAAAATAACGAATTTTCGGGTGTTTTTGGCCTGAATTTGAGATATAAACGGGTACAGAAGATGCATGCACATATCGACTTTGGACACTTAAAATATCGATTTTTAGCTTTTGAGCCTATATTTTTAAATTTTTTTAGCATTGAGTAGGCATGTACAGAGCGCTTCTCTGACCCCAAAATATTGAATTTGCGGTTTTTTGGAGCCTGAATTTGATATATAAACGGGTACAGAACATGCATGCACATATCGACTTTTGGGCACCTAAAAGATCGATTTTCAGTATGTTTTGGGCTTGTATTTTGAAAATACTCTAACACGGAGTAGGCATGTACAGATCGCTTCTGGGACCCCAAAATATCGAATTTTCGAATGTTTTGTGCCTGAATTTGAGATATCGACTTGAGCCACCTAAAATATCTATTTTTAGCAAGTTTTGGGCGTGAATTTTGAAAATACTCTAACACGGAGTAGGCATGTACAGATCGCTTCTTGGACCCCAAAATATCGAATTTTCGGGTGTTTTAAGCCTGAATTTGAGATATAAACGGGTACTGAAGATGCATGCACATATCGACTTTTAGGCACCTAAAATATCGATTTTGAGTATGTTTTGGGTCTGTGTCTTGAAATCATTCTAACTAGGAGTAGGCATGTACACATCGCTTCTTGGCCCCAAAAAATTCCAATTTTCGGATGTTTTGAGCCTGAATTTGAGATATAAACGGGTATAGAAGACACATGCATATACCGACTTTGGGCACTTAAAATATCGATTTTTAGCATGTTTTGAGCCTATATTTTGAAAACATTCTAGCACTGAGTAGGCTTGTACAGATCGCTTCTGGGACCCCAAAATATCAAATTTTCGGGTGTTTTGTGCCTGAATTTAAGATATCGAATTTGGGCACCTAAAATATCGATTTTTACCAAGTTTTGTGCCTATATTTTGAAAATAATCTAGCACTGAGTAGGCATGTACAGATCGCTTCTGGGACCCCAAAATATTGAATTTGCTGGTTTTTGGAGCCTGAATTTGAGATATAAACGGGTACAGAAGATGCATGCACATATCGACTTTGGACACTTGAAATATCGATTTTAAGCATGTTTTGAGCAAATATTTTGAAAATACTCTAACATGGAGTAGGAATGTACAGATCGCTTCTGGGACCCCAAAATATTGAATTTTCGGGTGTTTTGGGCCTGAATTTGAGATATCGACTCTTGGCACCTAAAATATCGATTTTTAGCATATTTTTTGGCCTATATTTTGAAAATATTCTAGCACTGAGTAGGCATGTACAGATCGCTTCTGGGACCCCAAAATATCGAATTTTAGGGTGTTTTTAGCCTGAATTTGAGAAATAAACGAGTACTGAAGATGCATGCACATATCGAATTTTATGCACATAAAATATCGATTTTGAGCATGTTTTGGGTCTGTATCTTGAAAACATTCTAACTATGAGTAGGCATGTACAGATCGCTTCTAGGTCCCAAAAATACCGAATTTCGGGTGTTTTGAGCCTGAATTTGAGATATAAACGGGTACAGAAGATGCATGCACATATCGACTTTGGACATATCCATTTTTAGCATGTTTTGAGCCTATATTTTGAAAACATTCTAGCACTGAGTAGGCATGTAAAGATAGCTTCTGGGACCCAAAAATATCTATTTTTCGGGTGTTTTGAGCCTGAATTTGGGATATAAACTGGTGCAGATGATGCATACACATATTGACTTTGGGCACCTAAAATATCGATTTTCAGCATATTTTGGGCCTGTATCTGAGTAGGCATGTACAGATCTCTTCTGAGACCCAAAAATATCTATTTTTCGGGTGTTTTGAGCCTGAATTTGTGATATAAACGGGTACAGAAGATGCATGTACATATTGACTTAGGGCACCAAAAATATCGATTTTCAGCATGTTTTGGGCCTGAATTTTGAAAATACTCTAACACGGAGTAGGCATGTACAGATCGCTTCTTGGACCCCAAAATATCGAATTTTCGGGTGTTTCAAGCCTGAATTTGTGATATAAACGGGTATTGAAGATACATGCACATATCGACTTTTAGGCACCTAAAATATCGATTTTGAGTATGTTTTGGGTCTGTATCTTGAAAACATTCTAACTAGGAGTAGGCATGTACACATCGCTTCTGGGCCCCAAAAAATTCCAATTTTCGGATGTTTTGAGACTGAATTTGAGATATAAACGGGTACAGAAGATACATGCACATACCGACTTTGGACACTTAAAATATCGATTTTTATCATGTTTTGAGCCTATATTTTAAATTTTTTTTAGCACAGTGTAGGCATGTACAAATCGCTTCTGGGGCCCCAAAATATCGAATTTTCGGGTGTTTTGTGCCTGAATTTGAGATATCGACTTTGGGCACATAAAAGATCGATTTTCAGTATGTTTTGGGCCTGTATTTTGAAAATACTCTAACACAGAGTAGGCATGTACAGATCGCATCTTGGACCCCAAAATATCGAATTTTTGGGTGTTTTGTGCCTGAATTTGAGATATAAACGGGTACTGAAGATGCATGCACATATCGAATTTTGAGCACCTAAAATATCGATTTCGACATGTTTTGGGTCTGTATCTTGAAAACATTCTAACTAGGAGTAGGCATGTAGAGATCGCTTCTTGGACCCCAAAATATCGAATTTTCGGGTGTTTTAAGCCTGAATTTGAGATATAAACGGGTACTGAAGATACATGCACATATCGACTTTTAGGCACCTAAAATATCGATTTTCTTTATGTTTTGGGCCTGTATTTTGAAAATACTCTAACACGGAGTAGGCATGTACAGATCGCTTCTGGGACCCCAAAATATCGAATTTTCGGGTGTTTTGTGCCTGAATTTGAGATATCGACTTAGGGCACATAAAATATCGATTTTTACCATGTTTTGGGCCTATATTTTGAAAATATTCTAGCACTGAGTAGGCATGTACAGATCGGTTCTAGGACCCCAAAATATCGAATTTTCGGGTGTTTTAAGCCTGAATTTGAGATATAAACGCGTACAGAAGATGCATGCACATATAGACATTGGACACTTAAAATATCGATTTTTTGCATGTTTTGAGCCTATATTTTGAAAACATTCTAGCACTGAGTAGGCTTGTACAGATCGCTTCTGGGACCCCAAAATATCAAATTTTCGGGTGTTTTGAGCCTGAATTTGAAAAATAAACGGGTACAGAAGATGCATGCACATATCGACTTTTGGGAACCTAAAAGATCGATTTTCAGTATGTTTTGGGCCTGTATTTTGTAAATACTCTAAAACGGAGTAGGCATGTACAGATTGCTTCTGGGACCCAAAAATATTGATTTTTCGGGTGTTTTGAGCCTGAATTTGTGATATAAACGGGTACTGAAGATGCATGCACATATCGACTTTTAGTCACCTAAAATATCGATTTTGAGTATGTTTTGGGCCTATATTTTGAAAATACTCTAACACGGAGTAGGCATGTACAGATCGCTTCTGGGACCCCAAAATATCGAATTTTCGGGTGTTTTAAGCCTGAATTTGAGATATAAACGGGTACTGAAGATACATGCACATATCGACTTTGGACACTTCTTAAAATATCGATTTTTATCATGTTTTGAGCCTATATTTTGAAAACATTCTAGCACTGAGTAGGCATATACAGATTGCTTCTGGGACCCAAAAATATCGATTTTTCGGGTGTTTTGAGCCTGAATTTGAAATATAAACGGGTACAGAAGATGCATGCACAAAATTGACTTTTGCACCTAAAATATTGATTTTCAGCATGTTTTAGGCCTGTATTTTGAAAATACTCTAACACGGAGTAGGCATGTACAGATCGCTTCTTGGACCCCAAAATGTCGAATTTTCGGGTGTTTTAAGCCTGAATTTCAGATATAAACGGGTACTGAAGATGCATGCACATATCGACTTTTAGGCACCTAAAATATCGATTTTGAGTATGTTTTGGGTCTGTATCTTGAAAACATTCTAACTAGGAGTAGGCATGTACAGATCGCTTCTAGATCCCAAGAATATCGATTTTTCGGGTGTTTGAGCCTGAATTTGTGATATAATCGGGTACAGAAGATACATGCACAAAATTGACTTTTGCACCTAAAATATCGATTTTCAGCATGTTTTGAGCCTGTATTTTGAAAATACTCTAACACGGAGTAGGCATGTACAGATCGCTTCTTGGAACCCAAAATATCGAATTTTCGGGTGTTTTAAGCCTGAATTTGAGATATAAACGGGTACTGAAGATGCATGCACATATCGACTTTTAGGCACCTAAAATATCGATTTTCTGTATGTTTTGGGCCTGTATTTTGAAAATACTCTAACACGGGGTAGGCATGTACCGATCGCTTCTGTGACCCCAAAATATCGAATTTTCGAGTGTTTTGTGCCTGAATTTGAGATATCGACTTTGGGCACATAAAATATCGATTTTTAGCATGTTTTGGGCCTATATTTTGAAAATTTTCTATCACTGAGTAGGCATGTACAGATCGGTTCTGGGACCCCAAAATATCGAATTTTCGGGTGTTTTAAGCCTGAATTTGAGATATAAACGCGTACAGAAGATGCATCCACATATTGACTTTGGGCACCTAAAATATCGATTTTCAGCATGTTTTGGGCCTGTACCTGAGTAGGCATGTACAGATCGCTTCTGGGACCCAAAAATATCGATTTTTCGGGTGTTTTGAGCCTGAATTTGTGATATAAACGGGTACAGAAGATGCATGCACATATTGAGTTTAGGCACTTAAAATATCGATTTTCAGCATGTTTTGGGCCTGAATCTTGAAAATACTCTAACACGGAGTAGGCATGTACAGATCGCTTCTTGGACCCCAAAATATCGAATTTTCGGGTGTTTTAAGCCTGAATTTGAGATATAAACGGGTACTGAAGATGCATGCACATATCGAATTTTAGGCACCTAAAATATCGATTTTCTGTATGTTTTGGGCCTGTATTTTGAAAATACTCTAACACGGAGTAGGCATGTACAGATCGCTTCTGGGACCCCAAAATATCGAATTTTCGGGTGTTTTGTGCCTGAATTTGAGATATCGACTTTGGGCACCTAAAATATCGATTTTAGCATGTTTTGGGCCTATATTTTGAAAATATTCTAGCACTGAGTAGGCATGTACAGATCGCTTCTGGGACCCAAAAATATGGAATTTTCGGGTGTTTTGAGGTAGAATTAGGGATATAAACGGGTGCAGAAGATGCATACACATATTGACTTTGGGCACCTAAAATATCGATTTCCAGCATGTTTTGGGCCTGTATCTGAGTAGGCATGTACAGATCGCTTCTGGGACCCAAAAATATCGATTTTTCGGGTGTTTTGAGCCTGAATTTGTGATATAAACGGGTACAGAAGATGCATGCACATATTGACTTTGGGCACCTAAAATATCGATTTTCAGCATGTTTTGGGCCTGAACCTTGAAAATACTCTAACACGGAGTAGGCATGTACAGATCGCTTCTTGGACCCCAAAATATCGAATTTTCGGGTGTTTTAAGTATGAATTTGAGATATAAACGGGTACTGAAGATGAATGCACATATCGACTTTTAGGCACCTAAAATATCGATTTTAAGTATGTTATGGGTCTGTATCTTGAAAACATTCTAACTAGGAGTAGGCATGTACACATTGGTTCTAGGTCCCAAAAAATCCCAATTTTCGGATGTTTTGAGCATGAATTTAAGATATAAACGGGTACAGAAGATACATGCACATATCGACTTTGGACACTTAAAATATCGATTTTTATCATGTTTTAAGCCTATATTTTGAAAATATTCTAGCACTGAGTAGGCTTGTACAGATCGCTTCTGGGACCCCAAAATATCGAATTTTCGGGTGTTTTGAGCCAGTATTTAAAATATATACGGGTACAGAAGATGCATGCAGATATTGACTTTGGGCACCTAAAATATCGATTTTCAGAATGTTTTGGGCCTGTATTTTGAAAACATTCTAGCACAGAGTAGGCATGTACAGATCGCTTCTTGGACCCCAAAATATCGAATTTTCGGGTGTTTTGAGCCTGAATTTGAAATATAAACGGGTACAGAAGATGCATGCACATATCGACTTTTGGGAACATAAAAGATCGATTTTCAGTATGTTTTGGGCCTGTATTTGGTAAATACTCTAACACAGAGTAGGCATGTACAGATTGCTTCTGGGACCCAAAAATATCGATTTTTCGGGTGTTTTCAGCCTGAATTTGTGATATAAACGGGTACAGAAGATGCATGCACAAAATTGACTTTTGCACCTAAAATATAGATTTTCAGCATGTGTTGGGCCTGTATTTTGAAAAGACTCTAACACGGAGTAGGCATGTACAGATCGCTTCTTGGACCCCAAAATATCGAATTTTAGGGTGTTTTAAGCCTGAATTTGAGATATAAACGGGTACTGAAGATGAATGCACATATCGACTTTTAGGCACCTAAAATATCGATTTTGAGTACGTTATGGGTCTGTATCTTGAAAACATTCTAACTAGGAGTAGGCATGTACACATCGCTTCTAGGCCCCAAAAAATCCCAATTTTCGGATGTTTTGAGCATGAATTTGAGATATAAACGGGTACAGAAGATACATGCACATATCGCCTTTGGACACTTAAAATATCGATTTTTATCATGTTTTGAGCCTATATTTTGAAAACATTCTAGCACTGAGTAGGCTTGTACAGATCGCTTCTGGGACCCCAAAATATCGAATTTTCGGGTGTTTTGAGCTTGAATTTGAAATATAAACGGGTACAGAAGATGCATGCACATATCGACTTTTGGGAACCTAAAAGATCGATTTTCAGTATGTTTTGGGCCTGTATTTTGTAAATACTCTAAAACGGAGTAGGCATGTACAGATTGCTTCTGGGACCCAAAAATATTGATTTTTCAGGTGTTTTTAGCCTGAATTTGAGATATAAACGGGTACTGAAGATGCATGCACATATCGAATTTTATGCACCTAAAATATCGATTTTGAGCATGTTTTGGATCTGTATCTTGAAAACATTCTAACTCTGAGTAGGCATGTACAGATCGCTTCTAGGTCCCAAAAATACCGAATTTCGGGTGTTTTGAGCCTGAATTTGAGATATAAACGGGTACAGAAGATGCATGCACATATCGACTTTGGACACTTCAAATATATCGATTTTTTGCATGTTTTGAGCCTATATTTTGAAAACATTCTAGCACTGTGTAGGCATGTACAAATCGCTTCTGGGGCCCCAAAATATCGAATTTTCTGTGTGTTTGGAGACTAAATTTGAGATATAAACGGGTAAAGAAGATGTATGCACATATCGACTTTTGGGCACCTAAAAGATCGATTTTCAGTATGTTTTGGGCCTGTAATTTTAAAATACTCTAACACGGAGTAGGCATGTACAGATTGCTTCTAGGCCCCAAAAATACCGACTTTTGGGTGTTTTGACCCAGAATTTGAGATATAAACGGGTACAGAAGATCCATACACATATCGACTTTTGCACCTAAAATATAGATTTTCAACATGTTTTGGGCCTGTATTTTGAAAAGACTCTAACACGGAGTAGGCATGTACAGATCGCTTCTGGGACCCAAAAATATCGAATTTCGCGTGTTTTGAGGTTGAATTTGGGATATAAACGGGTGCAGAAGATGCATACACATATTGACTTTGGTCACCTAAAATATCGATTTTCAGCATGTTTTGGGCCTGTATCTGAGTAGGCATGTACAGATCGCTTCTGGGACCACAAAATATCGAATTTTCGGGTGTTTTTTGCCTGAATTTGAGATATAAACGGGTCCTGAAGATGCATGCACATATCGAATTTTGAGCACCGAAAATATCGATTTTGGGCATGTTTTGGGTCTGTATCTTGAAAACATTCTAACTAGGAGTATGCATGTACAGATCGCATCTAGGCCCCAAAAATACCGAATTTTTGGGTGTTTTGAGCCTGAATTTGAGATATAAACGGGTACAGAAGATGCATGCACATATCGACTTTGGACATATCCATTTTTAGCATGTTTTGAGCCTATATTTTGAAAACATTCTAGCACTGAGTAGGCATGTACAGATGGCTTCTGGGACCCAAAAATATCGAATTTTCGGGTGTTTTGAGGTTGAATTTGGGATATAAACGGGTGCAGATGATGCATACACATATTGACTTTGGGAACCTAAAATATCGATTTTCAGCATATTTTGGGCCTGTATCTGAGTAGGCATGTACAGATCGCTTCTGGGACCCAAAAATATCTATTTTTCGGGTGTTTTGAGCCTCAATTTGTGATATAAACGGGTACAGAAGATGCATGTACATATTGACTTAGGGCACCAAATATATAGATTTTCAGCATGTTTTGGGCCTGAATTTTGAAAATACTCTAACACGGAGTAGGCATGTAGAGATCGCTTCTTGGACACCAAAATATCGAATTTTCGGGTGTTTCAAGCCTAAATTTGTGATATAAACGGGTATTGAAGATGCATGCACATATCGACTTTTAGGCACCTAAAATATCGATTTTCTTTATGTTTTGGGCCTGTATTTTGAAAATACTCTAACACGGAGTAGGCATGTACAGATCGCTTCTGGGACCCCAAAATATCGAATTTTCGGGTGTTTTGTGCCTGAATTTGAGATATCGACTTTGGTCACATAAAATATCGATTTTTACCATGTTTTGGGCCTATATTTTGAAAATATTCTAGCACTTAGTAGGCATGTACAGATCGGTTCTGGGACCCCAAAATATCGAATTTTCGGGTGTTTTAAGCCTGAATTTGAGATATAAACGCGTACAGAAGATGCATGCACATATAGACATTGGACACTTAAAATATCGATTTTTTGCATGTTTTGAGCCTATATTTTGAAAACATTCTAGCACTGAGTAGGCTTGTACAGATGGCTTCTGGGACCCCAAAATATCAAATTTTCGGGTGTTTTGAGCCTGAATTTGAAATATAAACGGGTACAGAAGATGCATGCACATATCGACTTTTAGTCACCTAAGAGATCGATTTTCAGTATGTTTTATGCCTATATTTTGAAAATACTCTAACACGGAGTAGGCATGTACAGATCGCTTCTGGGACCCCAAAATATCGAATTTTCGGGTGTTTTAAGCCTGAATTTGAGATATAAACGGGTACTGAAGATACATGCACATATCGACTTTGGACACTTCTTAAAATATCGATTTTTATCATGTTTTGAGCCTATATTTTGAAAACATTGTAGCACTGAGTAGGCATATACAGATTGCTTCTGTGACCCAAAAATATCGATTTTTCGGGTGTTTTGAGCCTGAATTTGAAATATAAACGGGTACAGAAGATGCATGCACAAAATTGACTTTTGCACCTAAAATATCGATTTTCAGCATGTTTTGAGCCTGTATTTTGAAAATACTCTAACACGGAGTAGGCATGTACAGATCGCTTTTTGCAACCCAAAATATCGAATTTTCGGGTGTTTTAAGCCTGAATTTGAGATATAAACGGGTACTGAAGATGCATGCACATATCGACTTTTAGGCACTTAAAATATCGATTTTCTGTATGTTTTGGGCCTGTATTTTGAAAATACTCTAACACGGGGTAGGCATGTACCGATCGCTTCTGTGACCCCAAAATATCGAATTTTCGGGTGTTTTAAGCCTGAATTTGAGATATAAACGCGTACAGAAGATGCATCCAAATATTGACTTTGGGCACCTAAAATATCGATTTTCAGCATGTTTTGGGCCTGTATCTGAGTAGGCATGTACAGATCGCTTCTGGGACCCAAAAATATCGATTTTTCGGGTGTTTTGAGCCTGAATTTGTGATATAAACGGGTACAGAAGATGCATGCACATATTGACTTTGGGCACTTAAAATATCGATTTTCAGCATGTTTTGGGCCTGAATCTTGAAAATACTCTAACACGAAGTAGGCATGTACAGATCGCTTCTTGGACCCCAAAATATCGAATTTTCGGGTGTTTTAAGCCTGAATTTGAGATATAAACGGGTACTGAAGATGCATGCACATATCGAATTTTAGGCACCTAAAATATCGAGTTTCTGTATGTTTTGGGCCTGTATTTTGAAAATACTCTAACACGGAGGAGGCATGTACAGATCGCTTCTGGGACCCCAAAATATCGAATTTTCGGGTGTTTTGAGCCTGAATTTGAGATATCGACTTTGGGCACCTAAAATATCGATTTTAGCATGTTTTGGGCCTATATTTTGAAAATATTCTAGCACTGAGTAGGCATGTACAGTTCGGTTCTGGGACCCCAAAATATCGAATTTTCGGGTGTTTTAAGCCTGAATTTGAGATATAAACGCGTACAGAAGCATGCACATATTGACTTTAAACACTTAAAATATCGATTTTTTGCATGTTTTGAGCCTATATTTTGAAAACATTCTAGCACTGAGTAGGCATGTACAGATCGCTTCTGGGACCCAAAAATATGGAATTTTCGGGTGTTTTGAGGTTGAATTTGGGATATACGGGTGCAGAAGATGCATACACATATTGACTTTGGGCACCTAAAATATCGATTTCCAGCATGTTTTGGGCCTGTATCTGAGTAGGCATGTACAGATCCCTTCTGGGACCCAAAAATATCGATTTTTCGGGTGTTTTGAGCCTGAATTTGTGATATAAACGGGTACAGAAGATGCATGCACATATTGACTTTGGGCACCTAAAATATCGATTTTCAGCATGTTTTGGGCCTGAAACTTGAAAACATTCTAACTAGGAGTAGGCATGTACACATTGGTTCTAGGCCCCAAAAAATCCAAATTTTCGGATGTTTTGAGCATGAATTTAAGATATAAACGGGTACAGAAGATACATGCACATATCGACTTTGGAAACTTAAAATATCGATTTTTATCATGTTTTAAGCCTATATTTTGAAAATATTCTACACTGAGTAGGCTTGTACAGATCGCTTCTGGGACCCCAAAATATCGAATTTTCGGGTGTTTTGAGCCTGTATTTAAAATATATACGGGTACAGAAGATGCATGCACATATCGACTTTTGGGAACCTAAGAGATCGATTTTCTGTATGTTTTGGGCCTGTATTTTGTAAATACCCTAACAAGGAGTAGGCATGTACAGATTGCTTCTGGGACCCCAAAATATCGAATTTTCGGGTGTTTTGTGCCTGAATTTGAAATATCGACTTTGGGCACATAAAATATCGATTTTTACCATGTTTTGGCCCTATATTTTGAAAATATTCTAGCACTGAGTAGGCATGTACAGATCGGTTCTGGAACCCCAAAATATCGAATTTTCGGGTCTTATAAGCCTGAATTTGAGAAATAAACGCGTACAGAAGATGCATGCACATATTGACTTTGGACAATTAAAATATCGATTTTTTGCATGTTTTGAGCCAATATTTTGAAAACATTCTAGCACTGAGTAGGCATGTACAGATCGCTTCTTGAACCCAAAAATATGGAATTTTCGGGTGTTTTGAGGTTGAATTTGGGATATAAACGGGTCCAGAAAATGCATACACATATTGACTTTGGGCACCTAAAATATCGATTTTCAGCATGTTTTGGGCCTGTGTCTGAGTAGGCATGTACAGATCACTTCTGGGACCCAAAAATATCGATTTTTCGGGTGTTTTGAGCCTGAATTTGTGATATAAACGGGTACAGAAGATGCATGCACATATTGACTTTGGGCACCTAAAATATCGATTTTCAGCATGTTTTGGGCCTGTATTTTGAAAACATTCTAGCACAGAGTAGGCATGTACAGATCGCTTCTGGGACCCCAAAATATCGAATTTTCGGGTGTTTTGTGCCTGAATTTGAGATATCGACTTTGGGCACATAAAATATCGATTTTTAGCATGTTTTGGGCCTATATTTTGAAAATATTCTAGCACTGAGTAGGCATGTAGAGATCGGTTCTGGGACCCCAAAATATCGAATTTTCGGGTGTTATAAGCCTGAATTTGAGATATAAACGCGTACAGAAGATGCATGCACATATTGACTTTGGACACTTAAAATATCGATTTTTTGCATGTTTTGAGCCTATATTTTGAAAACATTCTTGCACTGAGTAGGCATGTACACATCGCTTCTAGGACCCAAAAATATGGAATTTTCGGGTGTTTTGAGGTTGAATTTGGGATATAAACGGGTGCAGAAAATGCATACACATATTGACTTTGGGCACCTAAAATATCGATTTTCAGCATGTTTTGGGCCTGTATCTGAGTAGGCATGTACAGATCGCTTCTGGGACCCAAAAATATCGATTTTTCGGGTGTTTTGAGCCTGAATTTGTGATATAAACGGGTACAGAAGATGCATGCACATATTGACTTTGGGCACCTAAAATATCGATTTTCAGCATGTTTTGGGCCTGTATTTTGAAAACATTCTAGCACAGAGTAGGCATGTACAGATCGCTTCTGGGACCCCAAAATATCGAATTTTCGGGTGTTTTGTGCCTGAATTTGAGATATCGACTTTGGGCACATAAAATATCGATTTTTAGCATGTTTTGGGCCTATATTTTGAAAATATTCTAGCACTGAGTAGGCATGTAGAGATCGGTTCTGGGACCCCAAAATATCGAATTTTCGGGTGTTATAAGCCTGAATTTGAGATATAAACGCGTACAGAAGATGCATGCACATATTGACTTTGGACACTTAAAATATCGATTTTTTGCATGTTTTGAGCCTATATTTTGAAAACATTCTTGCACTGAGTAGGCATGTACACATCGCTTCTAGGACCCAAAAATATGGAATTTTCGGGTGTTTTGAGGTTGAATTTGGGATATAAACGGGTGCAGAAAATGCATACACATATTGACTTTGGGCACCTAAAATATCGATTTTCAGCATGTTTTGGGCCTGTATCTGAGTAGGCATGTACAGATCGCTTCTGGGACCCAAAAATATCGATTTTTTGGGTGTTTTGAGCCTGAATTTGTGATATAAACGGGTACAGAAGATGCATGCACATATTGACTTTGGGCACCTAGAATATCGATTTACAGCATGTTTTGGGCCTGAATCATGAAAATACTCTAACACGGAGTAGGCATGTGCAGATCGCTTCTTGGACCCCAAAATATCGAATTTTCGGGTGTTTTGAGCCTGAATTTGAAATATAAACGGGTACAGAAGATGCATGCACATATCGACTTTTTGGAACATAAAATATCGATTTTCAGTATGTTTTGGGCCTGTATTTTGTAAATACTCTAACACGGAGTAGGCATGTACAGATTGCTTCTGGGACCTAAAAATATCGATTTTGCGGGTGTTTTCAGCCTGAATTTGTGATATAAACGGGTACAGAAGATGCATGCACAAAATTGACTTTTGCACCTAAAATATAGATTTTCAGCATGTTTTGGGCCTGTATTTTGAAAAGACTCTAACACGGAGTAGGCATGTACAGATCGCTTCTTGGACCCCAAAATATCGAATTTTAGGGTGTTTTAAGCCTGAATTTGAGATATAAACGGGTACTGAAGATGAATGCACATATCGACTTTTAGGCACCTAAAATATCGATTTTGAGTACGTTATGGGTCTGTATCTTGAAAACATTCTAACTAGGAGTAGGCATGTACACATCGCTTCTAGGCCCCAAAAAATCCCAATTTTCGGATGTTTTGAGCATGAATTTGAGATATAAACGGGTACAGAAGATACATGCACATATCGCCTTTGGACACTTAAAATATCGATTTTTATCATGTTTTGAGCCTATATTTTGAAAACATTCTAGCACTGAGTAGGCTTGTACAAATCGCTTCTGGGACCCCAAAATATCGAATTTTCGGGTGTTTTGAGCCTGAATTTGAAATATAAACGGGTACAGAAGATGCATGCACATATCGACTTTTGGGAACCTAAAAGATCGATTTTCAGTATGTTTTTGGCCTGTATTTTGTAAATACTCTAACACGGAGTAGGCATGTACAGATTGCTTCTGGGACCCAAAAATATCTATTTTTCGGGTGTTTTGAGCCGGAATTTGTGATATAAACGGGTACAGAAAATGCATGCACAAAATTGACTTTTGCACCTAAAATATCGATTTTCAGCATGTTTTGGGCCTGTATTTTGAAAATACTCTAACACGGAGTAGGCATGTACAGATCGCTTCTTGGACCCCAAAATATCGAATTTTCGGGTGCTTTAAGCCTGAATTTGAGATATCGACTTTGGGCACATAAAATATCGATTTTTAGCATGTTTTGGGCCTATAATTTGAAAATATTCTAGCACTTAGTAGGGATGTACAGATCGCTTCTGGGACCCAAAAATATCGATTTTTCAGGTGTTTTGAGCCTGAATTTGTGATATAAACGGGTACAGAAGATGCATGCACATATTGACTTTGGGCACCTAAAATATCGATTTTCAGCATGTTTTGGGCCTGAATCTTGAAAATACTCTAACACGGTGTAGGCATGTACAGATCGCTTCTTGGACACCAAAATATCGAATTTTCGGGTGTTTTAAGCCTGAATTTGAGGTATAAACTGGTACTGAAGATGAATGCACATATCGACTTTTAGGCACCTAAAATATCGATTTTGAGTATGTTATGGGTCTGTATCTTGAAAACATTCTAACTAGGAGTAGGCATGTACACATCGCTTCTAGGCCCAAAAAAATTTCCAATTTTCGGATGTTTTGAGCATGAATTTGAGATATAAACGGGTACAGAAGATACATGCACATATCGACTTTGGACACTTAAAATATCGATTTTTATCATGTTTTGAGCCTATATTTTGAAAACATTCTAGCACTGAGTATTCTTGTACAGATCGCTTCTGGGACCCCAAAATATCGATTTTTCGGGTGTTTTGAGCCTGAATTTGAAATATAAACGGGTACAGAAGATGAATGCACATATCGACTTTTGGGAACCTAAAAGATCGATTTTCAGTATGTTTTGGGCCTGTATTTTGTAAATACTCTAACACGGAGTAGGTATGTACAGATTGCTTCTGGGACCCAAAAATATCGATTTTTCGGGTGTTTTGTGCCTGAATTTGAGATATCGACTTTGGGCACATAAAATATCGATTTTTACCATGTTTTGGGCCTATATTTTGAAAATATTCTAGCACTGAGTAGGCATGTACAGATCGGTTCTTGGACCCCAAAATATCGAATTTTAGGGTCTTTTAAGCCTGAATTTGAGATATAAACGCGAACAGAGGATGCATGCACATATTGACTTTGGACACTTAAAATATCGATTTTTTGCATGTTTTGAGCCTATATTTTGAAAAAATTCTAGCACTGAGTAGGCATGTACAGATCGCTTATGGGACCCAAAAATATGGAAATTTCGGGTGTATTGAGGTTGAATTTGTTATATAAACGGGTGCAGAAGATGCATACACATATTGACTTTGGGCACCTAAAATATCGATTTTCAGCATGTTTTGGGCCTGTATCTGAGTAGGCATGTACAGATCGCTTCTGGGACCCAAAAATATCGATTTTTCGGGTGCTTTGAGCCTGAATTTGTGATATAAACGGGTATAGAAGATGCATGCACATATTGACTTTGGGCTCCTAAAATATCGATTTTCAGCATGTTTTGGGCCTGAATCTTGAAAATACTCTAATACGGAGTAGGCATGTACAGATCGCTTCTTGGACCCCAAAATATCGAATTTTAGGGTGTTTTGAGGTTGAATTTGAGATATAAACGGGTACTGAAGATGAATGCACATATCGACTTTTAGGCACCTAAAATATCGAGTTTGAGTATGTTATGGGTCTGTATCTTGAAAACATTCTAACTAGGAGTAGGCATGTCCACATCGCTTCTAGGCCCCAAAAAATCCCAATTTTCGGATGTTTTGAGCATGAATTTGAGATATAAACGGGTACAGAAGATACATGCACATATCGACTTTGGACACTTAAAATATCGATTTTTATCATGTTTTGAGCCTATATTTTGAAAACATTCTAGCACTGAGTAGGCTTGTACAGATCGCTTCTGGGACCCCAAAATATCGAATTTTCGGGTGTTTTGAGCCTGAATTTAAAATATAAACGGGTACAGAAGATGCATGCACATATCGACTTTTGGGAACCTAAAAGATCGATTTTCAGTATGTTTTTGGCCTGTATCTTGTAAATACTCTAACACGGAGTAGGCATGTACAGATTGCTTCTGGGACCCAAAAATATCGATTTTTCGGGTGTTTTGAGCCTGAATTTGTGATATAAACGGGTACAGAAGATGCATAAACAAAATTGACTTTTGCACCTAAAATATCGATTTTCAGCATGTTTTGGGCCTGTATTTTGAAAATACTCTAACACGGAGTAGGCATGAACAGATCGCTTCTTGGACCCCAAAATATAGAATTTTCGGGTGCTTTAAGCCTGAATTTGAGATATAAACGGGTACTTAAGATGCATGCACATATCGACTTTTAGGCACCTAAAATATCGATTTTCTGTATGTTTTGGGCCTATATTTAGAAAATACTCTAACACGGAGTAGGCATGTACAGATCGCTTCTTGGACCCCAAAATATCGAATTTTCGGGTGTTTTGAGGTTGAATATGAGATATAAACGGGTACTGAAGATGAATGCACATATCGACTTTTAGGCACCTAAAATATCGATTTTGAGTATGTTATGGGTCTGTATCTTGAAAACATTCTAACTAGGAGTAGGCATGTACACATCGCTTCAAGACCCCAAAAAATCCCAATTTTCGGATGTTTTGAGCATGAATTTGAGATATAAACGGGTACAGAAGTTACATGCACATATCGACTTTGGACACTTAAAATATCGATTTTTATCATGTTTTGAGTCTATATTTTGAAAACATTCTAGCACTGAGTAGGCTTGTACAGATCGCTTCTGGGACCCCAAAATATCGAATTTTCGGGTGTTTTGAGCCTGAATTTGAAATATAAACGGGTACAGAAGATGCATGCACATATCGACTTTTGGGAACCTAAAATATCGATTTTCAGTATGTTTTGGGCCTGTATTTTGTAAATACTCTAACACGGAGTAGGCATGTACAGATTGCTTCTGGGACCCAAAAATATCGATTTTTCGGGAGTTTTGAGCCTGAATTTGTGATATAAACGGGTACAGAAGATGCATGCACAAAATTGACTTTTGCACCTAAAATATCGATTTTCAGCATGTTTTGGGCCTGTATTTTGAAAATACTCTAACACGGAGTAGGCATGTACAGATCGCTTCTTGGACCCCAAAATTTCGAATTTTAGGGTGTTTTAAGCCTGAATTTGAGATATAAACGGGTACAGAAGATGAATGCACATATCGACTTTTGGGAACCTAAAAGATCGATTTTCAGTATGTTTTGGGCCTTTATTTTGTAAATACTCTAACACGGAGTAGGTATGTACAGATTGCTTCTGGGACCCAAAAATATCGATTTTTCGGGTGTTTTGTGCCTGAATTTGAAATATCGACTTTGGGCACATAAAAAAACGATTTTTAGCATGTTTCGGGCCTATATTTTGAAAATATTCTAGCACTGAGTAGGCATGTACAGATCGGTTCTGGGACCCCAAAATATCGAATTTTCGGGTGTTTTAAGCCTGAATTTGAGATATAAACGCGTACAGAAGATGCATGCACATATTGACTTTGGACACTTAAAATATCGATTTTTTGCATGTTTTGAGCCTATATTTTGAAAACATTCTAGCACTGAGTAAGCATGTACAGATCGCTTCTGGGACCCAAAAATATGGAAATTTCGGGTGTATTGAGGTTGAATTTGGGATATAAACGGGTGCTGAAGATGCATACACATATTGACTTTGGGCACCTAAAATATCGATTTTCAGCATGTTTTGGGCCTGAATCTTGAAAATACTCTAACACGGTGTAGGCATGTACAGATCGCTTCTTGGACACCAAAATATCGAATTTCCGGGTGTTGTAAGCCTGAATTTGAGATATAAACTGGTACTGAAGATGAATGCACATACCGACTTTTAGGCACCTAAAATATCGATTTTGAGTATGTTATGGGTCTGTATCTTGAAAACATTCTAACTAGGAGTAGGCATGTACACATCGCTTCTACATCCAAAAAAATCCCAATTTTCGGATGTTTTGAGCATGAATTTGAGATATAAACGGGTACAGAAGATACATGCACATATCGACATTGGACACTTATAATATCGATTTTTATCATGTTTTGAGCCTATATTTTGAAAACATTCTAGCACTGAGTAGGCTTGTACAGATCGCTTCTGGGACCCCAAAATATCGAATTTTCGGGTGTTTTGAGCCTGAATTTGAAATATAAACGGGTACAGAAGATGAATGCACATATCGACTTTTGGGAACCTAAAAGATCGATTTTCAGTATGTTTTGGGCCTGTATTTTGTAAATACTCTAACACGGAGTAGGTATGTACAGATTGCTTCTGGGACCCAAAAATATCGATTTTTCGGGTGTTTTGTGCCTGAATTTGAGATATCGACTTTGGGCACATAAAATATCGATTTTTACCATGTTTTGGGCCTATATTTTGAAAATATTCTAGCACTGAGTAGGCATGTACAGATCGGTTCTGGGACCCCAAAATATCGAATTTTCGGGTCTTTTAAGCCTGAATTTGAGATATAAACGCGTACAGAGGATGCATGCACATATTGACTTTGGACACTTAAAATATCGATTTTTTGCATGTTTTGAGCCTATATTTTGAAAACATTCTAGCACTGAGTAGGCATGTACAGATCGCTTCTGGGACCCAAAAATATGGAAATTTCGGGTGTATTGAGGTTGAATTTGGGATATAAACGGGTGCAGAAGATGCATACACATATTGACTTTGGGCACCTAAAATATCGATTTTCAGCATGTTTTGGGCCTGTATCTGAGTAGGCATGTACAGATCGCTTCTGGGACCCAAAAATATCGATTTTTCGGGTGCTTTGAGCCAGAATTTGTGATATAAACGGGTATAGAAGATGCATGCAGATATTGACTTTGGGCACCTAAAATATCGATTTTAAGCATGTTTTGGGCCTGAATCTTGAAAATACTCTAATACGGAGTAGGCATGTACAGATCGCTTCTTGGACCCCAAAATATCGAATTTTCGGGTGTTTTGAGGTTAAATTTGAGATATAAACGGGTACTGAAGATGAATGAACAAAATTGACTTTTGCACCTAAAATATCGATTTTCAGCATGTTTTGGGCCTGTATTTTGAAAATACTCTAACACGGAGTAGGCATGAACAGATCGCTTCTTGGACCCCAAAATATCGAATTTTCGGGTGTTTTGAGGTTGAATTTGAGATATAAACGGGTACTGAAGATGCATGCACATATCGACTTTTAGGCACCTAAAATATAGATTTTCTGTATGTTTTGGGCCTGTATTTAGAAAATACTCTAACACGGAGTAGGCATGTACAGATCGCTTCTGGGACCCCAAAATATCGAATTTTCGGGTGTTTTGTGCCTGAATTTGAGATATCGACTTTAGGCACATAAAATATCGATTTTTAGCATGTTTTGGGCCTATATTTTGAAAATATTCTAGCACTGAGTAGGCATGTACATATCGGTTCTGGGAACCCAAAATATCGAATTTTCGGGTGTTATAAGCCTGAATTTGAGATATAAACGTGTACAGAAGATGCATGCACATATTGACTTTGGACACTTAAAATATCGATTTTTTGCATGTTTTGAGCCTATATTTTGAAAACATTCTAGCACTGAGTAGGCAAGTACACATCGCTTCTGGGACCCAAAAATATGTAATTTTCGGGTGTTTTGAGGTTGAATTTGGGATATAAACGGGTGCAGAAAATGCATACACATATTGACTTTGGGCACCTAAAATATTGATTTTCAGCATGTTTTGGGCCTGTATCTGAGTAGGCATGTACAGATCGCTTCTGGGACCCAAAAATATCGATTTTTTTGGTGTTTTTAGCCTGAATTTGTGATATAAACGGGTACAGAAAATTCATGCACATATTGACTTTGGGCACCTAAAATATCGATTTACAGCATGTTTTGGGCCTGAATCATGAAAATACTCTAACACGGAGTAGGCATGTACAGATTGCTTCTTGGACCCCAAAATATCGAATTTTCGGGTGTTTTGAGGTTGAATTTGAGATATAAACGGGTACTGAAGATGAATGCACATATCGACTTTTAGGCAACTAAAATATCGATTTTGAGTATGTTATGGGTCTGTATCTTGAAAATATTCTAACTAGGAGTAGGCATGTCCACATCGCTTCAAGACCCCAAAAAATCCCAATTTTCGGATGTTTTGAGCATGAATTTGAGATATAAACGGGTACAGAAGTTACATGCACATATCGACTTTGGACACTTAAAATATCGATTTTTATCATGTTTTGAGCCTATATTTTGAAAACATTCTAGCACTGAGTAGGTTTGTACAGATCGCTTCTGGGACCCCAAAATATCGAATTTTCGGGTGTTTTGAGCCTGAATTTGAA
Organism: Petrolisthes cinctipes; assembly: GCA_033782935.1. Taxonomy (NCBI): domain Eukaryota; kingdom Metazoa; phylum Arthropoda; class Malacostraca; order Decapoda; family Porcellanidae; genus Petrolisthes; species Petrolisthes cinctipes. Next base: position 1,249,985 of record JAWQEG010000014.1, read on the forward strand.
ATATAAACGGGTACAGAAGATGCATGCACATATCGACTTTTGGGAACCTAAAAGATCGATTTTCAGTATGTTTTGGGCCTGTATTATGTAAATACTCTAACACGGAGTAGGCATGTACAGATTGCTTCTGGGACCCAAAAATATCGATTTTTCGGGAGTTTTGAGCCTGAATTTGTGATATAAACGGGTACAGAAGATGCATGAACAAAATTGACTTTTCCACCTAAAATATCGATTTTCAGCATGTTTTGGGCCTGTATTTTGAAAATACTCTAACACGGAGTAGGCATGAACAGATCGCTTCTTGGACCACAAAATATCGAATTTTCGGGTGCTTTAAGCCTGAATTTGAGATATAAACGGGTACTGAAGATGCATGCACATATCGACTTTTAGGCACCTAAAATATCGATTTTCTGTATGTTTTGGGCCTGTATTTAGAAAATACTCTAACACGGAGTAGGCATGTACAGATCGCTTCTGGGACCCCAAAATATCGAATTTTCGGATGTTTTGTGCCTGAATTTGAGATATCGACTTTGGGCACATAAAATATCGATTTTTAGCATGTTTTGGGCCTATATTTTGAAAATATTCTAGCACTGAGTAGGCATGTACATATCGGTTCTGGGAACCCAAAATATCGAATTTTCGGGTGTTATAAGCCTGAATTTGAGATATAAACGCGTACAGAAGATGCATGCACATATTGACTTTGGACACTTAAAATATCGATTTTTTGCATGTTTTGAGCCTATATTTTGAAAACATTCTAGAACTGAGTAGGCATGTACAGATCGCTTCTGGGACCCAAAAATATCGATTTTTCGGGTGTTTTGAGCCTGAATTTGTGATATAAACGGGTACAGAAGATGCATGCACATATTGACTTTGGGCACCTAAAATATCGATTTTCAGCATGTTTTGGGCCTGAATCTTGAAAATACTCTAACACGGTGTAGGCATGTACAGATCGCTTCTGGGACCCCAAAATATCGAATTTTCGGGTGTTTTGAGCCTGAATTTGAAATATAAACGGGTACAGAAGATGAATGCACATATCGACTTTTGGGAACCTAAAAGATCGATTTTCAGTATGTTTTGGGCCTGTATTTTGTAAATACTCTAACACGAAGTAGGTATGTACAGATTGCTTCTGGGACCCAAAAATATCGATTTTTCGGGTGTTTTGTGCCTGAATTTGAGATATCGACTTTGGGCACATAAAATATCGATTTTTAGCATGTTTTGGGCCTATATTTTGAAAATATTCTAGCACTGAGTAGGCATGTACAGATCGGTTCTGGGACCCCAAAATATCGATTTTTCAGGTATTTTAAGCCTGAATTTGAGATAAAAACGCGTACAGAAGATGCATGCACATATTGACTTTGGACACTTAAAATATCGATTTTTTGCATGTTTTGAGCCTATATTTTGAAAACATTCTAGCACTGAGTAGGCATGTACACATCGCTTCTGGGACCCAAAGATATGTAATTTTCGGGTGTTTTGAGGTTGAATTTGGGATATAAATGGGTGTAGAAAAAGCATACACATATTGACTTTGGGCACCTAAAATATCGATTTTCAGCATGTTTTGGGCCTGTATCTGAGTAGGCATGTACCTATCGCTTCTGGGACCCAAAAATATCGATTTTTTTGGTGTTTTGAGCCTGAATTTGTGATATAAACGGGTACAGAAAATGCATCCACATATTGACTTTGGGCACCTAAAATATTGATTTACAGCATGTTTTGGGCCTGAATCATGAAAATACTCTAACACGGAGTAGGCATGTGCAGATCGCTTCTTGGACCCCAAAATATCGAATTTTCGGGTGTTTTAAGCCTGAATTTGAGATATAAACGGGTACTGAGGATGAATGCACATATCGACTTTTAGGCACCTAAAATATCGATTTTGAGTATGTTATGGGTCTGTATCTTGAAAACATTCTAACTAGGAGTAGGCATGTACACATCGCTTCTAGGCCCCAAAAAATCCCAATTTTCGGATGTTTTGAGCATAAATTTGAGATATAAACGGATACTGAAGATACATGCACATATCGACTTTGGACACTTAAAATATCGATTTTTATCATGTTTTGAGCCTGTATTTTGAAAACATTCTAGCACTGAGTAGGCTTGTACAGATCGCTTCTGGGACCCCAAAATATCGAATTTTCGGGTGTTTTGAGCCTGAATTAAAAATATAAACGGGTACAGAAGATGCATGCACATATCGACCATTAGGAACCTAAAAGATCGATTTTCAGTATGTTTTGGGCCTGTATTTTGTAAATACTCTAACACGGAGTAGGCATGTACAGATCGCTTCTTGGACCCTAAAATATCGAATTTTCGGGTGTTTTGAGCCTGAATTTGAAATATAAACGGGTACAGAAGATGCATGCACAAAATTGACTTTTGCACCTAAAATATCGATTTTCAGCATGTTTTTGGCCAGTATTTTGAAAATACTCTAACACGGAGTAGGCATGTACAGATCGCTTCTTGGACCCCAAAATATTGAATTTTCGGGTGTTTTAAGCCTGAATTTGAGATATAAACGGATACTGAAGATGCATTCACATATCGAATTTTAGGCACCTAAAATATCGATTTTCTGTATGTTTTGGGCCTGTATTTTGAAAATACTCTAACACGGAGTAGGCATGTACAGATCGCTTCTGGGACCCCAAAATATCGAATTTTCGGGTGTTTTGTGCCTGAATTTGAGATATCGACTTTGGACACTTAAAATATCGATTTTTAGCATGTTTTGAGCCTATATTTTGATAAAATTCTAGCACTGAGTAGGCATGTACACATCGCTTCTGGGACCCAAAAATATGGAATTTTCGGGTTTTTTTGAGGTTGAATTTGGGATTTAACGGGTGCAGAAAATGCATACACATATTGACTTTGGGCACCTAAAATATCGATTTTCAGCATGTTTTGGGCCTGTATCTGAGTAGGCATGTACAGATCGCTTCTGGGACACAAAAATATCGATTTTCTGGGTGTTTTGAGCCTGAATTTGTGATATAAACGGGTACAGAAGATGCATGCACATATTGACTTTGGGCACCTAGAATATCGATTTACAGCATGTTTTGGGCCTGAATCATGAAAATACTCTAACACGGAGTAGGCATGTACAGATCGCTTCTTGGACCCCAAAATATCGAAATTTCGGGTGTTTTAAGCCTGAATTTGAGATATAAACGGGTACTGAAGATGAATGCACATATCGACTTTTAGGCACCTAAAATATCGATTTTGAGTTTGTTATGGGTCTGTATCTTGAAAACATTCGAACTAGGAGTAGGCATGTACACATCGCTTCTAGGCCGCAAAAAATCCCAATTTTCGGATGTTCTGAGCATGAATTTGAGATATAAACGGGTACAGAAGATACATGCACATATCGACTTTGGACACTTAAAATATCGATTTTTATCATGTTTTGAGCCTGTATTTTGAAAACATTCTAGCACTGAGTAGGCTTGTACAGATCGCTTCTGGGACCCCAAAATATCGATTTTTCGGGTGTACTGAGCCTGAATTTGAAATATAAACGGGTACAGAAGATGCATGCACATATCGACTTTTGGGAACCAAAAAGATCGATTTTCAGTATGTTTTGGGCCTGTATTTTGAAAATACTCTAACACGGAGTAGGCATGTACAGATCGCTTGTGGGACCACAAAATATCGAATTTTCGGTTGTTTTGAGCCTGAATTTGAGATATAAACGGGTACTGAGGATGCATGCACATATCGAATTTTGGGCACCTAAAATATCGATTTTGAGCATGTTTTGGGTCTGTATCTTGAAAACATTCTAACTAGGAGAAGGCATGTACAGATCGCTTCTAGGCCCCAAAAATGCCGGATTTTCGGGTGTTTTGAGCCGGAATTTGAGATATAAACGGGTACAGAAGATGAATGCACATATCGACTTTGGACAGTTAAAATATCGATTTTTAGCATGTTTTGAGCCTATATTTTAAAAACATTCTAGCACTGAGTAGGCATGTACAGATCGCTTCAGGGACCCAAAAATATCGAATTTTCGGGTGTTTTGAGGTTGAATTTGGGATATAAACGGGTTCAGTAGATGCATACACATATTGACTTTGGGCACCTAAAATATCGATTTTAAGCATGTTTTAGGCCTGTATCTGAGTAGGCATGTACAGATTGCTTCTGGGACCCCAATATATTGAATTTTTGGGTGTTTTGGGCCTGAATTTGTGATATAAACGGGTACTGAAGATGCATGCACATATCGACTTTTGGGCACCTATAATATCGATTTTGAGCATGTTTTGGGACTGTATCTTGAAAACATTCTAACTAGGAGTAGGCATGTACAGATCGCTTCTAGGACCCAAAAATATCGAGTTTTCAGGTGTTTTGAGACTGAATTTGTTATATAAACGGGTACAGAAGATGAATGCACATATTGACTTTGGGCACCTAAAATATCGATTTTCAGCATGTTTTGGGCCTGAATTTTGAAATTACTCTAACACGGAGTAGGCATGTACAGATCGCTTCTTGGACCCCACAAAATCGAATTTTCGGGTGTTTTAAGCCTGAATTTGTGATATAAACGGGTACAGAAAATACATGCACATATCGACTTTTGGGAACCTAAAAGATCGATTTTCTGTATGTTTTGGGCTTGTATTTTGAAAATACTCTAACATGGAGTAGGCATGTACAGATCGCTTCTGGGACCCCAAAATATCGATTTTTCGGGTGTTTTGTGCCTGAATTGGAGATATCGACTTTGGGCAAATAAAATATCGATTTTTAGCATGTTTTGGGCCTATATTATGAAAATATTCTAGCACTGAATAGGCATGTACAGATCGGTTCTGGGACCCCAATATATCGAATTTTCGTGTGTTTTAAGCCTGAATTTAAGATATAAACGCGTACAGAAGATGCATGCACATATCGACTTTTGGGCACCTAAAAGATCGATTTTCAGTATGTTTTGGGCCTGTATTTTGAAAACATTCTAACTAGGAGTAGGCATGTACAGATCGCTTCTAGGCCCCAAAAATGCCGGATTTTCGGGTGTTTTGAGCCTGAATTTGTGATATAAACGGGTACAGAAGATGAAAGCACATATCGACTTTGGACACTTAAAATATCGATTTTTAGCATGTTTTAAGCCTATATTTTAAAAACATTCTAGCACTGAGTATGCATGTACAGATCGCTTCTGGGACCCAAAAATATCGAATTTTCGGGTGTTTTGAGGTTGAATTTGGGATATAAACGAGTTCAGTAGATGCATACACATATTGACTTTGGGCACCTAAAATATCGATTTTAAGCATGTTTTGGGCCTGTATCTGAGTAGGCATGTGCAGATTGCTTCTGGGACCCCAATATATTGAATTTTGGGGGGTTTTGTGCCTGAATTTGTGATATAAACGGGTACAGAAGATACATGCACATATCGAATTCTGGGCACCTAAAATATCGATTTTGAGCATGATTTGGGTCTGTATCTTGAAAACATTCTAACTAGGAGTAGGTATGTACAGATCGCTTCTAGGACCAAAAAATATCGAATTTTCGGGTGTTTTGAGCCTGAATTTGAGATATAAACGGGTACAGAAGATGCATGCACATACCGACTTTGGACACTTAAAATATCGATTTTGGGCATGTTTTGGGTCTGTATCTTGAAAACATTCTAACTAGGAGTATGCATGTACAGATCGCTTCTAGGCCCCAAAAATACCGAATTTTCGGGAGTTTTGAGCCTGAATTTGACATATAAACGGGTACAGAAGATGCATGCACATATCGACTTTGGACACTTAAAATATCGATTTTTAGCATGTTTTGAGCCTATATTTTGAAAACATTCTAGCACTGTCTAGGCATCTACAAATCACTTCTGGGGCCCTAAAATATCGAATTGTCTGTGTGTTTGGAGTCTGAATTTGAGATATAAACGGGTAAAGAAGATGTTTGCACATATCAACTTTTGGGCACCTAAAAGATCGATTTTCAGTATGTTTTTCGCCTGTATTTATGAAAATACTCTAATACGGAGTAGGCATGTACAGATCGCTTCTGGGACCACAAAATATCGAATTTTCGGGTGTTTTGAGCCTGAATTGGAGATATAAACGGGTACAGAAGATGCATTCACATATCGACTTTGGACACTTAAAATATCGATTTTTAGCATGTTTTGAGCCTATATTTTGAAAACATTCTAGCACTGTGTAGGCATCTACAAATCACTTCTGGGGCCTTAAAATATCGAATTTTATGTGTGTATGGAGCCTGAATTTGAGATATAAACGGGTAAAGAAGATGTTTGCACATATCGACTTTTGGGAACCTAAAAGATCGATTTTCAGTATGTTTTGGGCCTGTATTTTGAAAATACTCTAACACGGAGTAGGCATGTACAGATCGCTTGTGGGACCCCAAAATATCGAATTTTCGGGTGTTTTGAGTGTGAATTTGAGATATAAACGGGAACTGAGGATGCATGCACATATCGAATTTTGGGCACCTAAAATATCGATTTTGAGCATGTTTTGGGTCTGTATCTTGAAAACATTCTAACTAGGAGTAGGCATGTACAGATCGCTTCTAGGCACCAAAAATGCCGAATTTTCGGGTGTTTTGAGCCTGAATTTGAGATATAAACGGGTACAGAAGATGCATGCACATACAGACTTTGGACACTTAAAATTTCGATTTTGGGCATGTTTTGTGACTGTATCTTGAAAACATTCTACCTAGGAGTATGCATGTACAGATCGCTTCTAGGCCCCCAAATACCGAATTTTCGGGTGTTTTGAGCCTGAATTTGACATATAAACGGGTACAGAAGATGCATGCACATATCGACTTTGGACATATCGATTTTTAGCATGTTTTGAGCCTATATTTTGAAAACATTCTAGCACTGAGTAGGCATGTACAGATCGCTTCTGGGACCCAAAAATATGGAATTTTCGGGTGTTTTGTGGTTGAATTTGGGATATAAAAGGGTGCAAAAGATGCTTACACATATTGACTTTGGGCACCTAAAATATCGATTTTCAGCATGTTTTGGGCCTGTATCTGAGTAGGCATGTACAGATCGCTTTCTGGACCCCAAAATACCGAATTTTCAGGTGTTTGGAGCCAGAATGTGAGATTTAAACGGGTACAGAAGATGCATTCACATATCGACTTTTGGGCACTTAAAATATCGATTTTTAGTATATTTTGGGCCTGTATTTTGAAAATGCTCTAACACGGAGTAGGCATGTACAGATCGCTTCTGGGACCCCAAAATATCGAATTTTCGGGTGTTTTGAGCCTGAATTTGAGATATAAACGGGTACAGAAGATGCATGTACATATCGACTTTGGACACTTAAAATATCGATTTTTAGCATGTTTTGATCCTATATTTTGAAAACATTCTAGCACTGTCTAGGCATCTACAAATCACTTCTGGGGCCCTAAAATATCGAATTTTCTGTGTGTTTGGAGCCTGAATTTGAGATATAAACGGGTAAAGTAGATGTTTGCACATATCGACTTTTGGGCACCTAAAAGATCGATTTTCAGTATGTTTTGGGCCTGTATTTTGAAAATACTCTAACACGGAGTAGGCATGTACAGATCGCTTGTGGGACCACAAAATATCGAATTTTCGGTTGTTTTTTAGCCTGAATTTGAGATATAAACGGGTACTGAGGAAGCATGCACATATCGAATTTTGGGCACCTAAAATATCGATTTTGAGCATGTTTTGGGTCTGTATCTTGAAAACATTCTAACTAGGAGTAGGCATGTACAGATCGCTTCTAGGCCCCAAAAATGCCGGATTTTCGGGTGTTTTGAGCCTGAATTTGAGATATAAACGGGTACAGAAGATGAATGCACATATCGACTTTAGACACTTAAAATATCGATTTTTAGCATGTTTTGAGCCTATATTTTAAAAACATTCTAGCACTGAGTAGGCATGTACAGATCGCTTCTGGGACCCAAAAATATCGAATTTTCGGGTGTTTTGAGGTTGAATTTGGGATATAAACGGGTTCATTAGATGCATACACATATTGACTTTGGGCACCTAAAGTATCGATTTTAGGCATGTTTTGGGCCTGTATCTGAGTAGGCATGTGCAGATTGCTTCTGGGACCCAAAAACATAGATTTTTCGGGTGTTTTGAGCCTGAATTTGTGATATAAACGGGTACAGAAGATGCATGCACATATTAACTTTGGCACCAAAAATATCGATTTTCATCATGTTTTGGGCCTGAATCTTGAAAATACTCTAACATGGAGTAAGCATGTACAGATCGCTTCTTGGACCCCAAAATATCGAATTTTCGGGTGTTTTGAGCCTGAATTGGAGATATAAACGGGTACAGAAGATGCATGCACATATCGACTTTGGACACTTAAAATATCGATTTTTAGCATGTTTTGAGCCTATATTTTGAAAACATTCTAGCACTGTGTAGGCATCTACAAATCACTTCTGGGGCCTTAAAATATCGAATTTTCTGTGTGTTTGGAGCCTAAATTTGAGATATAAACGGGTAAAGAAGATGTTTGCACATATCGACTTTTGGGAACCTAAAAGATCGATTTTCAGTATGTTTTGGGCCTGTATTTTGAAAATACTCTAACACGGAGTAGGCATGTACAGATCGCTTGTGGGACCCCAAAATATCGAATTTTCGGGTGTTTTGAGTGTGAATTTGAGATATAAACGGGAACTGAGGATGCATGCACATATCGAATTTTGGGCACCTAAAATATCGATTTTGAGCAAGTTTTGGGTCTGTATCTTGAAAACATTCTAACTAGGAGTAGGCATGTACAGATCGCTTCTAGGCCCCAAAAATGCCGAATTTTCGGGTGTTTTGAGCCTGAATTTGAGATATAAACGGGTACAGAAGATGCATGCACATACAGACTTTGGACACTTAAAATTTCGATTTTGGGCATGTTTTGTGACTGTATCTTGAAAACATTCTACCTAGGAGTATGCATGTACAGATCGCTTCTAGGCCCCCAAATACCGAATTTTCGGGTGTTTTGAGCCTGAATTTGACATATAAACGGGTACAGAAGATGCATGCACATATCGACTTTGGACATATCGATTTTTAGCATGTTTTGAGCCTATATTTTGAAAACATTCTAGCACTGAGTAGGCATGTACAGATCGCTTCTGGGACCCAAAAATATGGAATTTTCGGGTGTTTTGTGGTTGAATTTGGGATATAAAAGGGTGCAAAAGATGCTTACACATATTGACTTTGGGCACCTAAAATATCGATTTTCAGCATGTTTTGGGCCTGTATCTGAGTAGGCATGTACAGATCGCTTTCTGGACCCCAAAATACCGAATTTTCAGGTGTTTAGAGCCAGAATGTGAGATTTAAACGGGTACAGAAGATGCATTCACATATCGACTTTTGGGCACTTATAATATCGATTTTTAGTATATTTTGGGCCTGTATTTTGAAAATGCTCTAACACGGAGTAGGCATGTACAGATCGCTTCTGGGACCCCAAAATATCGAATTTTCGGGTGTTTTGAGCCTGAATTTGAGATATAAACGGGTACAGAAGATGCATGTACATATCGACTTTGGACACTTAAAATATCGATTTTTAGCATGTTTTGATCCTATATTTTGAAAACATTCTAGCACTGTCTAGGCATCTACAAATCACTTCTGGGGCCCTAAAATATCGAATTTTCTGTGTGTTTGGAGCCTGAATTTGAGATATAAACGGGTAAAGTAGATGTTTGCACATATCGACTTTTGGGCACCTAAAAGATCGATTTTCAGTATGTTTTGGGCCTGTATTTTGAAAATACTCTAACACGGAGTAGGCATGTACAGATCGCTTGTGGGACCACAAAATATCGAATTTTAGGTTGTTTTTGAGCCTGAATTTGAGATATAAACGGGTACTGAGGAAGCATGCACATATCGAATTTTGGGCACCTAAAATATCGATTTTGAGCATGTTTTGGGTCTGTATCTTGAAAACATTCTAACTAGGAGTAGGCATGTACAGATCGCTTCTAGGCCCCAAAAATGCCGGATTTTCGGGTGTTTTGAGCCTGAATTTGAGATATAAACGGGTACAGAAGATGAATGCACATATCGACTTTAGACACTTAAAATATCGATTTTTAGCATGTTTTGAGCCTATATTTTAAAAACATTCTAGCACTGAGTAGGCATGTACAGATCGCTTCTGGGACCCAAAAATATCGAATTTTCGGGTGTTTTGAGGTTGAATTTGGGATATAAACGGGTTCATTAGATGCATACACATATTGACTTTGGGCACCTAAAGTATCGATTTTAGGCATGTTTTGGGCCTGTATCTGAGTAGGCATGTACAGATTGCTTCTGGGACCCAAAAACATAGATTTTTCGGGTGTTTTGAGCCTGAATTTGTGATATAAACGGGTACAGAAGATGCATGCACATATTAACTTTGGCACCAAAAATATCGATTTTCATCATGTTTTGGGCCTGAATCTTGAAAATACTCTAACATGGAGTAAGCATGTACAGATCGCTTCTTGGACCCCAAAATATCGAATTTTCGGGTGTTTTTAGCCTGAATTGGAGATATAAACGGGTACTGAAGATGAATGCACATATCGAATTTTATGCACCTAAAATATCAATTTTTAATATGTTATGGGTCTGTATCTTGAGAACATTCTAACTAGGAGTAGGCATGTACACATCGCTTCTAGGCCCCAAAAAATCCCAATTTTCGGATGTTTTGAGCATGAATTTGAGATATAAACGGGTACAGATGATACATGCACATATCGACTTTTGGGAACCTAAAAGATCGATTTTTAGAATGTTTTGGGCCTGTATTTTGAAAATACTCTATAACGGAGTAGGCATGCACAGATTGCATCTGGGACACAAAAATATCGATTTTTCGGGTGTTTTGAGCCTGAATTTGTGATATAAACGGGTAAAGAAGATGCATGCACAAAATTGACTTTTGCACCTAAAATATCGATTTTTAGCATGTTTTGGGCCTGTATTTTGAAAATACTCTAACACGGAGTAGGCATGTACAGATAGCTTCTTGGACCCCAAAATATCGAATTTTCGGGTGTTTTGTGACTGAATTTGAGATATCGACTTTGGGCACATAAAATATCGATTTTTAGCATGTTTTCGGCCTATATTTTGAAAACATTCTAGCACTGAGTAGGCATGTACAGATCGCTTCTGGGACTCAAAAATATCGAATTTTCGGGTGTTTTGAGGTTGAATTTGGGATATAAACGGGTACTGAAGATGCATGCACATATCGAATTTTGAGCACCTAAAATATCGTTTTTGGGCATGTTTCGGGTCTGTATCTTGAAAACATTCTAACTAGGAGTAGGCATGTACAGATCGCTTCTAGGCCCCCAAAACACCGATTTTTCAGGTGTTTTGAGCCTGAATTTGTGATATAAACGGGTACAGAAGATGCATGCACATATTGACTTTGGACACTTAAAATATCGATTTTTTGCATGTTTTGAGCCTATATTTTGAAAACATTCTAGCACTGAGTAGGCATGTACAGATCGCTTCTGGGACCCAAAAATATCGAATTTTCGGGTGTTTTGAGGTTGAATTTGGGATATAAACGGATGCAGAAGATGCATACACATATTGACTTTGGGCACCTAAAATATCGATTTTCAGCATGTTTTGAGTCTGTATCTTGAAAATACTCTAACACGGAGTAGGCATGTACAGATTGCTTGTGGGACCCAAAAATATCGATTTTTCTGGTGTTTTAAGCCTGAATTTGTGATATAAACGGGTACAGAAGATGCATGCACAAAATTGACTTTTGCACTAAAAATATCGATTTTCAGCATGTTTTGGGCCTGTATTTTGAAAATACTCTAACACGGAGTAGGCATGTACAGATCGCTTCTTGGACCCCAAAATATCGAATTTTCGGGTGTTTTAAGCCTGAATTTGAGATATAAACGGGTACTGAAGATGCATGCACATATCGACTTTTAGGCACCTTAATTATCGATTTTGAGTATGTTTTGGGTTTGTATCTTAAAAACATTCTAACTAGGAGTAGGCATGTACAGATCGCTTCTAGGCCCCAAAAATAGCGATTTTTCGGGTGTTTTGAGCATGAATTTGAGATATAAACGGGTACAGCAGATGCATGCACATTTCGACTTTGGACACTTATAATATCGATTCTTAGCATGTTTTAAGCCTTTATTTAAAAAAAAAAATTCTAGCACTGACCAGGCATGTACAGATCGCTTCTGGGAGCCCAAAATATCGAATTTTCGGGTGTTTTGAGCCTGATTTTGAGATATAAACGGGTACAGAAGATGCATGCACATATCGACTTTGGGTACATAAAATATCGATTTTTAGCATGTTTTAGGCCTATATTTTGAAAATATTCTAACACGGAGTAGGCATGTACAGATCGCTTCTGGGACCTCAAATATCGAATTTTCGGGTGTTTTGTGCTGAATTTGAGATCTCGACTTTGGGCACATAAAATATCGATTTTTAGCATGTTTTTGGCCTATATTTTGAAAATATTCTAGCACTGAGTAGGCATGTACAGATCGCTTCTGGGACCCCAACATATCGAATATTCGGGTGTTTTAGGCCTGAATTTGAGATATAAACGCGTACAGAAGATACATGCACATATGGACTTTGGACACTTAAAATATCGATTTTTAGCATGTTTTGATCCTATATTTTGAAAAGATTTTAGCACTGAGTAGGCATGTACAGATCGCTTCTGGGACCCAAAAATATGGAATTTTCGGGTGTTTTAAGCCAGAATTTGAAATATAAACGGGTACAGAAGATGCAAGCACATATCGACTTTGGACACTTAAAATATCGATTTTTAGCATGTTTTAAGCCTATATTTTAAAAACATTCTAGCACTAAGTAGGCATGTACAGATCGCTTCTTGGACCCCAAAATATCGATTTTTCGGGTGTTTTAAGCCTGAATTTGAGATATAAACGGGTACTGTAGATGCATGCACATATCGACTTTTGGGCACCTAAAATATCGATTTTGAGTATGTTTTGGGTCTGTATCTTGAAAACATTCTACCTAGGAGTAGGCATGTAGAGATCGCTTCTAGGCTGCAAAAATAGTGAATTTTCGGGAGTTTTGATCATGAATTTTTTATATAAACGGGTACAGAAGATGCATGCACATATCGACTTTGGACACTTAAAATATCGATTTTTAGCATGTTTTGAGCCTATATTTTGAAAACATTCCAGCACTGAGTAGGCATGTACAGATCGCTTCTGGGACCACAAAATATCGAATTTTCGGGTGTTTTGAGCCTTAATTTAAATTATAAACGGGTACAGAAGATGCATGCACATATCGACTTTTGGGAACCTAAATGATTGATTTTCTGTATGTTTTGGGCCTGTATTTTGAAAATACTCTAACACGGAGTAGGCATGTACAAATTGCTTCTGGGACCCAAAAACATCGTATTTGCGGGTGTTTTGTGCCTGAATTTGAGATATCGACTTTTGGCACATAAAATATCGATTTTTAGCATGTTTTGGGCCTATATTTCTAAAATATTCCAGCATTGAGTAGACATGTACGAATTGCTTCTGGGACCCCAAAATATTGAATTTTCGGGTGTTTTGAGCCTGAATTTGAGATATAAACGGGTACAGAAGATGCATGCACATATCGACTTTGGGGCACCTAAAAGATCGATTTTCAGTATGTTTTGGGCCTGTATCTTGAAAATACTCTAACACGGAGTAGGCATGTACAGATCGCTTCTGGGACCCCAAAATATCGAATTTTCGGATGTTTTGTGTCTGAATTTGAGATATCGAATTTGGGCACCTAAATTATCGATTTTTAGCATGTTTTTGGCCCTATATTTTGAAAATATTCTAGCACTGAGTAGGCATGTATAGATCGCTTCTGGGACTCCAAAATATTGAATTTTTGGGTGTTTTGAGGCTAAATTTGAGATATAAACGGGTACAGAAGAAGCATCCACATATAGACATTGGACACTTAAAATATCGATTTTTAGCATGTTTTAAGCCTTTATTTTGAAAACATCCTAACTAGGAGTAGGCATGTACAGATCGCTTCTAGGTCCCAAAAATACCGAATTTTCGGGTGTTTTGAGCCTGAATTTGAGATATAAACGGGTATAGAAGATGCATGCACATATCGACTTTGGACACGTAAAATATCGATTTTTAGCATGTTTTAAACCTGTATTTTGAAAACATTCTAGCACTGATTAGGCATGTAGAGATCGCTTCTGGGACCCAAAAATATTGAATTTTCGGGTGTTTTGAGGTTGAATTTGGGATATAAACGGGTGCAGAAGATGCTTACACATATTGACTTTGGGCACCTAAAATATCGATTTTCAGCATGTTTTGGGCCTGTATCTGAGTAGGCATGTACAGATCGCTTCTGGGACCCAAAAATATCGATTTTTCGGGTGTTTTCAGCCTGAATTTGTGATATAATCGGGTACTGAAAATGCATGCACATATCGACTTTTAGGCACCTAAAATATCGATTTTGAGTATGTTTTGGGTCTGTATCTTGAAAACATTCTAACTAAGAGTAGGCATGTACACATCGCTTGTAGGCCCCAAAAATACCGAATTTTCGGATGTTTTAAGCCTGAATTTGAGATATAAACGGGTACAGAAGATGCAAGCACATATCGACTTTGGACACTTAAAATATCGATTTTTAGCATGTTTTGAGCCTATATTTTGAAAACATTCTAGCACTGAGTAGGCATGTACAGATCGCTTCTGGGACCCCAAAATATCGAATTTTCGGGTGTTTTAAGCCTGAATTTGAAGTATAAACGGGTACAGAAGATGCATGGACATATTGACTTTTGCACCTAAAATATCGATTTTCAGCATGTTTTGAGCCTGTATTTTGAAAATACTCTAACACGGAGTAGGCATGTACAGATCGCTTCTTGGACCCCAAAATATCGAAATTTCGGGTGCTTTAAGCCTGAATTTGAGATATAAACGGGTACTGAAGATACATGCACATATTGACTTTTAGGCACCTAAAATATCGATTTTGAGTATGTTTTGGGTCTGTATCTTGAAAAAATTCTAACTAAGAGTAGGCATGTACAGATCGCTTCTAGTCCCCAAAAATAGCGAATTTTCGGGTGTTTTGAGCCTGAATTTGAGATATAAACGTGTCCAGAAGATGCATGCACATATCGACTTTGGACACTTAAAATATCGATTTTTAGCATGTTTTGAGCCTATACTTTGAAAACATTCTAGCACTGATTAGGCATGTACAGATCGCTTCTGGGTCCCCAAAATATCGAATTTTCGGGTGTTTTGAGCCTGAATTTGAGATATAAACTGGTACAGAAGATGCATGCACATATTGACTTTGGCACCTAAAATATCGATTTTTAGCAGGTGTTGAGCCTATATTTAAAAACCTTCTAGCACTGAGTAGGCATGTACAGATCGCTTTTGGGACCCAAAAACAAAGAAATTTCGGGTGATTTGTACCTGAATTTGAGATATCGACTTTGGGCACCTTAAATATCGATTTTTAGCATGTTTTGGGCCTATATTTTGAAAATATTTTAGCACTGACTAGGCATGTACAGATCGCTTCTGGGACCCCAAAATATTAAATTTTCGGGTGTTTTAAGCCTGAATTTGAGATATAAACGGGTACAGAAGATGCATGCACATATTAACTTTCTTCACCTAAAATATCGATTTTCAGCATGTTTTGGGCCTGTATTTCGAAAATACTCTAACACGGAGTAGGCATGTACAGATCGCTTCTGGGACCCCAAAATATCGAATTTTCGGGTGTATTGTGCCTGAATTTGAGATATCGACTTTGGGCACCTAAAATATCGATTTTTAGCATGTTTTGGGCCTATATTTTGAAAATATTCTAGCACTGAGTAGGCATGTACAGATCGCTTCTGGGACCCCAAAATATAGAATTTTCGGGTGTTTTGAGCCTGAATTTGAAATATAAACGGGTACAGAAGATGCATGCACATATCGACTTTTGGGAACCTAAAAGATCGATTTTTAGTATGTTTTGGGCCTGTATTTTGAAAATACTCTAACACGGAGTAGGCATGTACAGATCGCTTCTGGGACCCAAAAATATCGATTTTTCTGGTGTTTTGAGCCTGAATTTGTGATATAAACGGGTACAGAAGATGCATGCACATATTGAATTTGCACCTAAAATATCGATTTTCAGCTTGTATTGGGCCCTTATTTTGAAAATACTCTAACACGGAGTAGGCACGTACATATTGCTTCTTGGACCCCAAAATATCGAATTTTCGGGTGTTTTAAGCCTGAATTTGAGATATACACGGGTACTGAAGATGCATGCACATATCGACTTTTAGGCACCTAAAATATCGATTTTGAGTATGTTTTGAGTCTGTATCTTGAAAACATTCTAACTAGGAGTAGGCATGTACAGATCACTTCTAGGCCCCAAAAATAGCGAATATTCGAGTGTTTTGAGCATGAATTTGAGATATAAACGGGTACAGAAGATGCATGCACATATCGACTTTGGACACTAAAAATATCGATTTTTAGCATGTTTTGAGCCTATATTTTGAAAACATTCTAACTCTGAGTAGGCATGTACAGATCGCTTCTGGAACCCCAAAATATCAAATTTTCGGGTGTTTTGAGCCTGAATTTGAAATATAAACGGGTACAGAAGATGCATGCACATATCGACTTTTGGGAACCTAAAAGATCGATTTTCTGTATGTTTTGGGCTTGTATTTTGAAGATACTCTAACACGGAGTAGGCATGTACAGATAGCTTCTGGGACCCCTAAATATCGAATTTTCGGGTGTTTTGTGCCTGAATTTGAGATATCGACTTTGGGCACATAAAATATCGATTTTTAGCATGTTTTGGGCCTATATTTTGAAAAAATTCTAGCACTGAGTAGGCATGTACAGATCGCTTCTGGGACCCCAAAATATCGAATTTTCGGGTGTTTTGAGCCTGAATTTGTGATATAAACGGGTACAGAAGATGCATGCACATATTGACTTTGTGCACCTAAAACATCGATTTTCAGCATGTTTTGGGCCTGAATTTTGAAAATACTCTAACACGGAGTAGGCATGTACAGATCGCTTCTTATACCCCAAAATATCGAATTTTCGGGTGTTTTAAGCCTGAAATTGAGATATAAACGTGTACTGAAGATGCATACACATATCGACTTTTAGGCACCTAAAATATCGATTTTCAGCATGTTTTGGGCCTGTATTTTGAAAATACTCTAACACGGAGTAGGCATGTACAGATCGCTTCTTGGACCCCAAAATATCGAATTTTCGGGTGTTTTAAGCCTGAATTTGAGATATAAATGGGTACTGAAGATGCATTCACATATTGACTTTTAGGCACCTTAAATATCGATTTTGAGTATGTTTTGGGTCTGATTCTTGAAAACATTCTAACTAGGAGTAGGCATGTACAGATAGCTTCTAGGCCCAAAAAATAGCGAATTTTCGGGTGTTTTGAGCCTGAATTTGAGATATAAACGGGTACAGAAGATGCATGCACATATCGACTTTGGACTTAAAATATCGATTTTTAGCATGTTTTGAGCCCATATTTTGAAAACATTCTAGCACTGAGTAGGCATGTACAGATCGCTTCTGGGACCCCAAAATATTGAATTTTCGGGTGTTTTAAGCCTGAAATTGCGATATAAACGAGTACTGAAGATGCATTCACATATCGACTTTTAGGCACCTAATAGATCGATTTTCTGTATGTTTTGGGCCTGTTTTTTTAATATACTCTAACACGGAGTAGGCATGTACAGATCGCTTCTGGGACCCCAAAATATCGAATTTTAGGGTGTTTTGTGCCTGAATTTGAGATATCGAATTTGGGCACCTAAAATATCGATTTTTAGCATGTTTTGGGCCTATACATTGAAAATATTCTAGCACTGAGTAGGCATGTACAAATCGCTTCTGGGACCCCAAAATATCGAATTTTCGGGTGTATTGTGCCTGAATTTGAGATATCGACTTTTGGCACCTAAAATATCGATTTTTAGCATGTTTTTGGCCTATATTTTGAAAATATTCTAGCACTGAGTAGGCATGTACAGATCGCTTCTGGGACCCCAAAATATAGAATTTTCGGGTGTTTTGAGCCTGAATTTGAAATATAAACGGGTACAGAAGATGCATGCACATATCGACTTTTGGGAACCTAAAAGATCGATTTTCAGCATGTTTTGGGCCTGTATTTTGAAAATACTCTAACACGGAGTAGGCATGTACAGATCGCTTCTTGGACCCCAAAATATCGAATTTTCGGGTGTTTTAAGCCTGAATTTGAGATATAAATGGGTACTGAAGATGCATTCACATATTGACTTTTTGGCACCTTAAATATCGATTTTGAGTATGTTTTGGGTCTGATTCTTGAAAACATTCTAACTAGGAGTAGGCATGTACAGATAGCTTCTAGGCCCAAAAAAAAGCGAATTTTCGGGTGTTTTGAGCCTGAATTTGAGATATAAACGGGTACAGAAGATGCATGCACATATCGACTTTGGACTTAAAATATCGATTTTTAGCATGTTTTGAGCCCATATTTTGAAAACATTCTAGCACTGAGTAGGCATGTACAGATCGCTTCTGGGATCCCAAAATATTGAATTTTCGGGTGTTTTAAGCCTGAAATTGCGATATAAACGGGTACTGAAGATGCATACACATATCGACTTTTAGGCACCTAAAAGATCGATTTTCTGTATGTTTTGGGCCTGTTTTTTTAATATACTCTAACACGGAGTAGGCATGTACAGATCGCTTCTGGGACCCCAAAATATCGAATTTTAGGGTGTTTTGTGCCTGAATTTGAGATATCGAATTTGGGCACCTAAAATATCGATTTTTAGCATGTTTTGGGCCTATATTTTGAAAATATTCTAGCACTGAGTAGGCATGTACAAATCGCTTCTGGGACCCCAAAATATTGAATTTTCGGGTGTTTTGAGAATGAATTTGAGATATAAACGGGTACAGAAGATGCATGCACATATCGACTTTGGACACTTAAAATATCGATTTTTAGCATGTTTTAAGCCTATATTTTGAAAACATTCTAACTAGGAGTAGGCATGTACAGATCGCTTCTGGGACCCCAAAATATCGAATTTTCGGTTGTTTTGAGCCTGATTTTGAAATATAAACGGGTACAGAAGATGCATGCACATATCGACTTTTAAGAACCTAAAAGATCGATTTTCAGTATGTTTTTTTGCCTGTATTTTGAAAACACTCTAACACGGAGTAGGCATGTACAGGTCGCTTCTGGGACCCAAAAATATTGATTTTTCGGGTGTTTTAAGCCTGAATTTTAGATATAAACGGGTACAGAAGATGCATGCACATATTGACTTTGGGCACCTAAAATATCGATTTTCAGCATGTTTTGGGTCTGTATCTCGAAAACATTCTAACTAGGAGTAGGCATGTACAGATCGCTTCTAGGCCCCCAAAATATCGAATTTTCGGGTGTATTGTGACTGAATTTGAGATATCGACTTTGGGCACATAAAATATCGATTTTTAGCATGTTTTGGGCCTATATTTTGAAAATATTCTAGCACTGAGTAGGCATGTACAGATCGCTTCTTGGACCCCAAAATATCGAATTTTCGGGTGTTTTGAGCCTGAATTTGAGATATAAACGGGTACAGAAGATGCATGCACATATCGACTTTTGGGCACCTAAAATATCGATTTTCAGCATGTTTTGGGCCTGTATTTTGAAAATACTCTAACACGGAGTAGGCATGTATAGATCGCTTCTGGGACCCCAAAATATCGAATTTTCGGGTGTTTTGTGCCTAAATTTGAAAAATATAACGGGTACTGAAGATGCATGCACATATCGACTTTGGACACTTAAAATATCGATTTTTAGCATGTTTTGAGCCTATATTTTGAAAACATTCTAGTACTGTGTAGGCATGTACAAATCGCTTCTGGGGCCCCAAAATATCGAATTTTCGGTGTATTTGGAGTCTGAATTTGAAATATAAACGGGTACAGAAGATTTATGCACATATCGACGTTTTGGAACCTAAAAGATCGATTTTCAGTATGTTTTGGGCCTGTATTTTGATAATACTCTAACAGGAGTAGGCATGTACAGATCGCTTCTGGGACCCCAAAATATTGAATTTTCGGGTGTTTTTTGCCTGAATTTGAGATATAAACTGGTACTGAAGATGCATGCACATATCGAATTTTGGGCACCTAGAATATCGATTTTGAGCATGTTTTTGGTCTGTACCTTGAAAACATTCTAACTAGGAGTAGGCATGTAAAGATCGCTTCAAGGCCCCCAAAATACCGAATTTTCGGGTGTTTTGAGCCTGAATTTGAGATATAAACGGGTACAGAAGATGCATGCACATATCGATTTTGGACACTTAAAATATCGATTTTTAGCATGTTTTGAGCCTATATTTTGAAAAAATTTCTAGCACTGAGTAGGCATGTACAGATCGCTTCTGAGACCCAAAAATATCGAATTTTCGGGTGTTTTGAGGTTGAATTTGGGATATAAACGGGTGCAGAAGATGCATACACATATTGACTTTGGGCACCTAAAATATCGATTTTCAGTATGTTTTGGGCCTGTACTTTGAAAATACTGTAACACGGAGTAGGCATGTACAGATCGCTTCTGGGACCCAAAAATATCGATTTTTCGGGTGTTTTGAGCCGGAATTTGTGATATAAACGGGTACAGAAGATACATGCACATATTGACTTTTGCACCTAAAATATCGATTTTCAGCATTTTTTGGGCCTGTATTTTGAAAATACTCTAACACGGAGTAGGCATGTACAGATCGCTTCTTGTACCCTAAAGTATCGAATTTTCGCGTGCTTTAAGCCTGAATTTGAGATATAAACGGGTACTGAAGATGCATGCACATATCGACTTTTAGGCACCTTAAATATCGATTTTGATTATGTTTTGGGTCTGTATCTTGAAAACATTATAACTAGGAGTAGGCATGTACAGATCGCTTCTAGGACACAAAAATAGCGAATTTTCGGGTGTTTTGAGCCTTAATTTGATATATAAACGGGTACAGAAGATGCATGCACATATCGACTTTTGACAATTAAAATATCGATTTTTAGCATGTTTTGAGCCTATATTTTGAAAACATTCTAGGACTGAGTAGGCATGTACAGATCGCTTCTGGGACCCCAAAATATCGATTTTTCGGGTGTTTTGAGCCTGAATTTGAAATATAAACGGGTACAGAAGATGCATGCACATATCGACTTTTGGGAACCTAAAAGATCGATTTTCTGTATGTTTTGGGCCTGTATTTTGAAAATACTCTAACACGGAGTAGGTATGTACCGATCGCTTTTGGGATCCCAAAATATCGAATTTTCGGGTGTTTTGTGCCTGGATTTGAGATATCGACTTTGGGCACCTAAAATATCGATTTTTAGCATGTTTTGGGCCTATATTTTGAAAATATTCTAGCACTGAGAAGGCATGAACAGATCGCTTCTGGGACCCCAAAATATCGAATTTTCGGGTGTTTTCAGCCTGAATTTGAGATATAAACGGGTACAGAAGATGCATACACATATCGACTTTTGGGCACCTAATAGATCGATTTTCAGTATGTTTTGGGCCAGAATTTTGAAAATACTCTAACACGGAGTAGGCATGTACAGATCGTTTCTGGGACCCCAAAATATCGAATTTTCGGGTGTTTTGTGCCTGAATTTGAGAAATCGAATTTGGGCACCTAAAATATCGATTTTTAGCATGTTTTGGGCCTGAATTTTGAAAATACTCTAACACGGAGTAGGCATGTACAGATCGCTTCTTGGACACCAAAATATTGAATTTTCGGGTGTTTGGAGCCTGAATTTGAGATATAAACGGGTACAGAAGATGCATGCACAAATTGACTTTGGGCACCTAAAATATCGATTTTCAGCATGTTTTGGGTCTGTATTTTGAAAATTCTCTAACACGGAGTAGGCATGTACAGATCGCTTCTTGGACCCCAAAATATCGAATTTTCGGGTGTTTTGTGCCTGAATTTGAGATATAAACGGGTACTGAAGATGCATGCACATATCGACTTTGGACTCTTAAAATATCGATTTTTAGCATGTTTTGAGCCTATATTTTGAAAACATTCTAGTGCTGTGTAGGCATGTACAAATCGCTTCTGGGACCCCAAAATATCGAATTTTCGGTGTGTTTGGAGTCTGAATTAGAGATATAAACGGGTACAGAAGATGTATGCACATATCGACGTTTGGGAACCTAAAAGATCGATTTTCAGTATGTTTTGGGCCTGTATTTATATAATATTCTAACAGGAGTAGGCATGTACAGATCGCTTCATGGCCCCCAAAATACCGAATTTTCGGGTGTTTTGAGCCTGAATTTGAGATATAAACGGGTACAGAAAATGCATGCACATATCGACTTTGGACACTTAAAATATCGATTTTTAGCATGTTTTGATCCTATATTTTGAAAAAAATTCAAGCACTGAGTAGGCATGTACAGATCGCTCCTGGGACCCAAAAATATCGATTTTTTGGGTGTTTTGAGGTTGAATTTGGGATATAAACGGGTGCAGAAGATGCATACACATATTGACTTTGGGCACCTAAAATATCGATTTTCAGTATGTTTTGGGCCTGTATTTTGAAAATACTGTAACACGGAGTAGACATGTACAGATCGCTTCTGGGACCCCAAAATATGGAATTTTCGGCTGTTTTGTGCCTGAATTTGAGATATCGAATTTGGGCACCTAAAATATCGATTTTTAGCATGTTTTGGGCCTGAATTTTGAAAATACTCTAACACGGAGTAGGCATGTACAGATCGCTTCTTGGACCCCAAAATATCGAGTTTTCGGGTGTTTTGTGCCTGAATTTAAGATACAAACGGGTACTGAAGATGCATGCACATATCGACTTTGGACTCTTAAAATATCGATTTTTAGCATGTTTTGAGCCTATATTTTGAAAACATTCTAGTACTGTGTAGGCATGTACAAATCGCTTCTGGGGCCCCAAAATATCGAATTTTCGGTGTGTTTGGAGTCTGAATTTAAGATATAAACGGGTACAGAAAATGTATGCACATATCGACGTTTGGGAACCTAAAAGATCGATTTTCAGTATGTTTTGGGCCTGTATTTTTATAATACTCTAACAGGAGTAGGCATGTACAGATCGCTTCTGGGACCCCAAAATATTGAATTTTCGGGTGTTTTGTGCCTGAATTTGAGATATCGAATTTGGGCACCTAAAATATCGATTTTTAGCATGTTTTGGGCCTATATTTTGAAAATATTCTAGCACTGAGTAGGCATGAACAGATCGCTTCTGAGACACCAAAATATTGAATTTTCGGGTGTTTTGAGCCTGAATTTGAGATATAAACGGGTACAGAAGATATATGCACATATTGACTTTTGCACCTAAAATATCGATTTTTAGCATGTTTTTGGGCCTGAAATTTTGAAAAAACTCTAACACGGAGTAGGCATGTACAGATCGCTTCTTGGGCCCCAAAATATCGAATTTTCGAGTGTTTTAAGCCTGAATTTGAGATATAAACGGGTACTGAAGATGCATGCACATATCAACTTTTAGGCACCTTAAATATCGATTTTGAGTATGTTTTGGGTCTTTATCTTGAAAACATTCTAACTATGAGTAGGCATGTACAGATCGCTTCTAGGCTCCAAAAAAAGCGAATTTTCGGGTGTTTTGAGACTGAATTTGATATATAAACGGGTACTGAAGATGAATGCACATATCGACTTTTAGGCACCTTATATATATCAATTTTGAGTATGTTTTGGGTCTTTATCTTGAAAACATTCTAACTAGGAGTAGGCATGTACAGATCGCTTCTAGGCCCCAAAAATATCGAATTTTCGGGTGTTTTGTGCCTGAATTGGAGATATCGACTTTGGGCACATAAAATATAGATTTTTAGCATGTTTTGGGCCTATATTTTGAAAATAATCTAGCACTGAGTAGGCATGTACAGATCGCTTCTGGGACCCCAAAATATCGAATTTTCGGGTATTTTAAGCCTGAATTTGAGATATAAACGGGTACAGAAGATGCATGCACATATCAACTTTTGGGCACCTAAAAGATCGATTTTCAGTATGTTTTGGGCCTGTATCTTGAAAATACTCTAACATGGAGTAGGCATGTACAGATCGCTTCTGGGACCCCAAAATATCGAATTTTCGGGTGCTTTGTGCCTGAATTTGAGATATCGAATTTGGGCACCTAAAATATCGATTTTTAGCATGTTTTGGGCCTATATTTTGAAAATATTCTAGCACTGAGTAGGCATGTACAGATCGCTTCATGGACCCCAAAATATTGAATTTTCGGGTGTTTTGAGCCTGAATTTGAGATATAAACGGGTACAGGAGATGCATGCACATATCGACTTTGGACACTTAAAATATCGATTTTTAGCATGTTTTGAGCCTATATTTTGATAAAAATTCTAGCACTGAGTAGGCATGTACAGATCGCTTCTGGGACCCCAAAATATCGAATTTTCGGGTGTTTTGAGCCTGAATTTGAGATATAAACGGGTACAGAAGATGCATGCACATATCGACTTTTGGGCACATAAAAGATCGATTTTCAGTATGTTTTGGGCCTGTATTTTGAAAATACTCTAACACGGAGTAGGCATGTACAGATCGTTTCTGGGACCCCAAAATATGGAATTTTCGGGTGTTTTGTGCCTGAATTTGAGATATCGAATTTGGGCACCTAAAATATCGATTTTTAGCATGTTTTGGGCCTGAATTTTGAAAATACTCTAACACGGAGTAGGCATGTACAGATCGCTTCTTAGACCCCAAAATATCGAATTTTCGGGTGTTTTAAGCCTGAAATTGAGATATAAACGGGTACTGAAGATGCATACACATATCGACTTTTAGGCACCTAAAATATCGATTTTGAGCATGTTTTGGGCCTGTATTTTGAAAATACTCTTACACGGAGTAGACATGTACAGATCGCTTCTTGGACCCCAAAATATCAAATTTTCGGATGTTTTAAGCCTGAATTTGAGATATAAATGGGTACAGAAGATGCATGCACATATCGACTTTGGACACTTATAATATCGATTTTTAGCATGTTTTAAGCCTATATTTTGAAAACATTCTAGCACTGAGTAGGCATGTACAGATCGCTTCTGGGACCCCAAAATATCGAATTTTCGGGTTTTTTGAGCCTGAATTTGAAATATAAACGGGTACAGAAGATGCATGCACATATCGACTTTTGGGAACCAAAAAGATCGATTTTCTGTATGTTTTGGGCCTGTATTTTGAATATACTCTAACACGGAGTAGGCATGTACAGATCGCTTCTGGGACCCCAAAATATCGAATTTTCGGATGTTTTGTGCCTGTATTTGAGATATCGAATTTGGGCACCTAAAATATCGATTTTTTAGCATGTTTTGGGCCTATATTTTGAAAATATTCTAGCACTGAGTAGGCATGTACAGATCGCTTCTGGGACCCCAAAATATTGAATTTTCGGGTGCTTTGTGCCTGAATTTGAGATATAAACGGGTAATGAAGATGCATGCACATATCGACTTTGGACACTTAAAATATCGATTTTTAGCATGTTTTGAGCCTATATTTTGAAAACATTTTAGCACTGAGTAGGCATGTACAGATCGCTTCTGGGTCCCCAAAATATCGAATTTTCGGGTGTTTTGAGCCTGAATTTGAAATATAAACGGGTACAGAAGATGCATGCACATATCAACTTTTGAGAACCTAAAAGATCGATTTTCAGTAGGTTTTGGGCCTGTATTCTGAAAATACTTTAACACGGAGTAGGCATGTACAGATCGCTTCTGGGATCCAAAAATATCGATTTTTCGGGTGTTTTGAGCCTGAATTTGTGATATAAACGGGTACAGAAGATACATGCACATATTGACTTTTGCACCTAAAATATCGATTTTTAGCATGTTTTTGGGCCTGTAATTTTGAAAAAACTCTAACACGGAGTAGGCATGTACAGATCGCTTCTTGGACCCCAAAATATCGAATTTTCGAGTGTTTTAAGCCTGAATTTGAGATATAAACGGGTACTGAAGATGCATGCACATATCAACTTTTAGGCACCTTAAATATCGATTTTGAGTATGTTTTGGGTCTGTATCTTGAAAACATTCTAACTATGAGTAGGCATGTACAGATCGCTTCTAGGCTCCAAAAAAAGCGAATTTTCGGGTGTTTTGAGCCTGAATTTGATATATAAACGGGTACTGAAGATGCATGCACATATCGACTTTTAGGCACCTTATATATATCAATTTTGAGTATGTTTTGGGTCTGTATCTTGAAAACATTCTAACTAGGAGTAGGCATGTACAGATCGCTTCTGGGACCCCAAAATATCGAATTTTCGGGTGTTTTGAGCATGAATTTGAGATATAAACGTTTACAGAAGATGCATGCACATATCGACTTTTGGGCACATAAAAGATCGATTTTCAGTATGTTTTGGGCCTGAATTTTGAAAATACTCTAACATGGAGTAGGCATGTACAGATCGCTTCTGGGACCCCAAAATATCGAATTTTCGGGTGCTTTGTGCCTGAATTTGAGATATCGAAATTGGGCACCTAAAAGATCGATTTTCTGTATGTTTTGGGCCTGTATTTTGAAAATACTCTAACACGGAGTAGGCATGTACAGATCGCTTCTGGGACCCCAAAATATCGAATTTTCGGGTGTTTTGAGGTTGAATTTCGGATATAAACGGGTGCAGAAGATGCATACACATATTGACTTTGGGCACTTAAAATATCGATTTTCAGTATGTTTTGGGCCTGTATTTCGAAAATACTGTAACACGGAGTAGGCATGAACAGATCGCTTCTGGGAACCCCAAAATATTGATTTTTCGGGTGTTTAGAGCCTGAATTTGTGATATAAACGTGTACAGAAGATACATGCACATATTTACTTTTGCACCTAAAATATCGATTTTCAGCATGTTTTGAGCCTATATTTTGAAAAAAATTCTATCAATGAGTAGGCATGTACAGATCACTTCTGGGACCCCAAAATATCGAATTTTCGGGTGTTTTGAGGTTGAATTTGGGATATAAACGGGTGCAGAAGATGCATACACATATTGACTTTGGGCACTTAAAATATCGATTTTCAGTATGTTTTGATCCTGTATCTTGAAAACATTCTAACTAGGAGTAGGCATGTACAGATCGCTTCTAGGCCCAAAAAATAGCGAATTTTCAGGTGTTTTGAGCCTGAATTTGATATATAAACGGGTACAGAAGATGCATGCACATATCGACTTTTGACAATTAAAATATCGATTTCTAGCATGTTTTAAGCCTATATTTTGAAAACATTATAGCACTGAGTAGGCATGTACAGATCGCTTCTGGGACCCAAAAATATCGATTTTTCGGGTGTTTTGAGCCTGAATTTGAAATATAAAAGGGTACAGAAGATGCATGCACATATCGACTTTTGGGAACCTAAAAGATCGATTTTCTGTATGTTTTGGGCCTGTATTTTGAAAATACTCTAACACGGAGTAGGTATGTACAGATCGCTTTTGGGACCCCAAAATATCGAATTTTCGGGTGTTTTGTGCCTGAATTTGAGATATCGACTTTGGGCACCTAAAATATCGATTTTTAGCATGTTTTGGGCCTATATTTTGAAAATATTCTAGCACTGAGTAGGCATGTACAGATCGCTTCTGGGACCCAAAAATATCGAATTTTTGTGTGTTTTGAGGTTGAATTTGGGATATAAACGGGTGCAGAAGATGCATACACATATTGACTTTGGGCACCTAAAATATCGATTTTTAGCATGTTTTGGGCCAGTATCTGAGTAGGCATGTACAGATCGCTTGTGGGACCCCAAAATATCAAATTTTCGGGTGTTTTGTGCCTGAATTTGTGATATAAACGGGTACAGAAGATGCATGCACATATTGACTTTGGGCACCTAAAAGATTGATTTTCACCATGTTTTGGGCCTGAATTTTGGAAATACTCTAACACGGAGTAGGCATGTACAGATCGCTTCTTGGACCCCAAAACATTGAATTTTCGGGTGTTTTAAGCCTGAATTTGAGATATAAACGGGTACTAAAGATACATGCACATATCGACTTTTAGGCAACTAAAATATCGATTTTTAGTATGTTTTGGGTCTGTATCTTGAAAACATTCTAACTAGGAGAAGGCATGTACACATTTCTTCTAGGCCCCCAAAATACCGAATTTTCGGATGTTTTGAGCCTGAATTTGAGATATAAACGGGTACAGAAGATGCTTGCACATATTGACTTTGGGCACCTAAAATATCGATTTTCAGCATGTTTGGGCCTGTATTTTGAAAATACTCTAACCCGGAGTAGGCATGTACAGATCGCTTCTTGGACCCCAAAATATCGAATTTTCGGGTGTTTTAAGCCTGAATTTGAGATATAAACGGGTACTGAAGATGCATGCACATATCGACTTTGGACACTTAAAATATCGATTTTCAGCATGTTTTGAGCCTATATTTTGAAAACATTCTAGCACTGAGTATTCATGTACAGATCACTTTTGGGACCCCAAAAAATAGAATTTTCGGGTGTTTTAAGCCTGAATTTGAAATATAAACGGGTACTGAAGATGCATGCACATATCGACTTTTGAGAACCTAAAAGATCAATTTTCATTATGTTTGGGCCTGTAATTTGAAAATACTCTAACAAGGAGTAGGCATGTACAGATCGCTTCTGGAACCCAAAAATATTGATTTTTCATGTGTTTAGAGCCTGAATTTGTGATATAAACGGGTACAGAAGATACATGCACATATTGACTTTTGCACCTAAAATATCGATTTTCAGCATGTTTTGGGCCTGTATTTTGAAAATACTCTAACACGTAGTAGGCATGTACAGATCGCTTCTTGGACCCCAAAATATCGAATTTTCGGATGTTTTAAGCCTGAATTTGAGATATAAACGGGTACTGAAGAAGCATGCACATATCGACTTTTAGGCACCTTTAATATCGATTTTGAGTATGTTTTGGGTCTGTATCTTGAAAACATTCTAACTATGAGTAGGCATGTACAGATCGCTTCTAGGCCCCAAAGATATCAAATTTTCGGGTGTTTTGAGCCTGAATTTGATATATAAACGGGTACTGAAGATGCATGCATATATCGACTTTTGGGAACCTAAAAGATCGATTTTCTGTATGTTTTGGGCCTGTATTTTGAAAATACTCTAACACGGAGTAGGTATGTACAGATCGCTTTCGGGACCCCAAAATATCGAATTTTCGGGTGTTTTGTGCCTGAATTTTTGATATCGACTTTGGGCACCTAAAATATCGATTTTTAGCATGTTTTGGGCCTATATTTAAAAAAAAATTCTAGCACTGAGTAGGCATGAACAGATCGCTTCTGGGACCCCAAAATATCGAATTTTCGGGTGTTTTGAGAATGAATTTGAGATATAAACGGGTACAGAAGATGCATGCACATATCGACTTTTGGGCACCTAATAGATCGATTTTCAGTATGTTTTGGACCTGTATTTTGAAAATACTCTAACACGGAGTAGGCATGTACAGATCGTTTCTGGGACCCCAAAATATGGAATTTTCGGGTGTTTTGTGCCTGAATTTGAGATATCGAATTTGGGCACCTAAAATATCGATTTTTAGCATGTTTTGGGCCTATATTTTGAAAATCTTCTAGCACTGAGTAGGCATGAACAGATCGCTTCTGGGACCCCAAAATATCGAATTTTCGGGTGTTTTGAGAATGAATTTGAGATATAAACGGGTACAGAAGATGCATGCACATATCGACTTTTGGGCACCTAATAGATCGATTTTCAGTATGTTTTGGACCTGTATTTTGAAAATACTCTAACACGGAGTAGGCATGTACAGATCGTTTCTGGGACCCCAAAATATGGAATTTTCGGGTGTTTTGTGCCTGAATTTGAGATATCGAATTTGGGCACCTAAAATATCGGTTTTTAGCATGTTTTGGGCCTATATTTTGAAAATCTTCTAGCACTGAGTAGGCATGTACAGATCGCTTCTTGGACCCCAAAATATCGAATTTTCGGGTGTTTTAAGCCTGAATTTGAGATATAAACAGGTACTGAAGATGCATGCACATATCGACTTTGGACACTTAAAATATCGATTTTCAGCATGTTTTGAGCCTATATTTTGAAAACATTCTAGCACTGAGTAGGCATGTACAGATCACTTTTGGGACCCCAAAATATCGAATTTTCGGGTGTTTTAAGCCTGAATTTGAAATATAAACGGGTACAGAAGATGCATGCACATATCGACTTTTGAGAACCTAAAAGATCAATTTTCATTATGTTTGGCCCTGTAATTTGAAAATACTCTAACACGGAATATGCATGTACAGATCGCTTCTGGGACCCAAAAATATCGATTTTTCATGTGTTTTGAGCCTGAATTTGTGATATAAACGGGTACAGAAGATACATGCACATATTGTCATTTGCACCTAAAATATCAATTTTCAGCATGTTTTGGGCCTGTATTTTAAAAATACTCTAACACGTAGTAGGTATGTACAGATCACTTTTGGGACCCCAAAATATTGAATTTTCGGGTGTTTTGTGCCTGAATTTGTGATATAAACGGGTACAGAAGATTCATGCACATATTGACTTTGGGCACCTAAAAGATCGATTTTAACCATGTTTTGGGCCTGAATTTTGAAAATACTCTTACACGGAGTAGGCATGTACAGATCGCTTCTTGTACCCCAAAACATCGAATTTTCGGGTGTTTTAAGCCTGAATTTGAGATATAAACGGGTACTGAATATGCATGCACATATCGACTTTTAGGCACCTAAAATATCGATTTTGGGTATGTTTTGGGTCTGTATCTTGAAAACATTCTAACTAGGAGTAGGCATGTACACATTTCTTCTAGGCCCCCATAATACCGAATTTTCGGATGTTTTGAGCCTGAATTTGAGATATAAACGGGTACAGAAAATGCATGCACATATTGACTTTGGGCACCTAAAATATCGATTTTCAGCATATTTTGGGCCTGTATTTTGAAAATACTCTAACACGGAGTAGGCATGTACAGATCGCTTCTAAAACCCCATAATATCGACTTTTCGGGTGTTTTGTGCCTGAATTTAAGATATCGACTTTGGGCACCTAAAATATCGATTTTTAGCATGTTTTGGGCCTATATTTTGAAAATCTTCTAGCACTGAGTAGGCATGTACAGATCGCTTCTTGGACCCCAAAATATCGAATTTTCGGGTGTTTTAAGCCTGAATTTGAGATATAAACGGGTACTAAAGATGCATGCACATATCGACTGTTAGGCACCTAAAATATCGATTTTGAGTATGTTTTGGGTCTGTATCTTGAAAAAATTCTAACTAGGAGTAGGCATGTACACATCGCTTCTAGGCCTCCAAAATACCGAATTTTCAGATGTTTTGAGCCTGAATTTGAGATATAAACGGGTACAGAAGATGCATGCACATATTGACTTTGGGCACCTAAAATATCGATTTTCAGCATGTTTGGGGCCTGTATTTTGAAAATACTCTAACACGGAGTAGGCATGTACAGATCGCTTCTGGGACCCCAAAATATCGAATTTTCGGGTGTTTTGTGCCTGAATTTGAGATATCGACTTTGGGCACCTAAAATATCGATTTTTTGTATGTTTTGGGCCTATATTTTGAAAATATTCTAGCACTGAGTAGGCATGTACAGATCGCTTCTGGGAACCCAAAATATTGAATTTTCGGGTGTTTTGAGCCTGAATTTGAGATATAAATGGGTACAGTAGATGCATGCACATATCGAATTTTAAGCACCTAAAAGATCGATTTTCAGTATGTTTTGGGCCTGTATTTTGAAAATACTCTAACACGGAGTAGGCATGTACAGATCGCTTGTGGGACCTCAAAATATCGAATTTTCGGGTGTTTTGTGCCTGAATTTGAGATATCGAATTATGGGCACCTAAAATATCGATTTTCAGCGTGTTTTGGGCCTGTATTTTGAAAATACTCTAACTCGGAGTGCCTAGGCATGTACAGATCGCTCCTGGGACCCCAAAATATCGAATTTTCGGGTGTTTTGTGCCTGAATTTGAGATATAAACGGGTACTGAAGATGCATGCACATATCGACTTTGGACACTTAAAATATCGATTTTTAGCATGTTTTGAGCCTATATTTTGAAAAAAATTCTAGCACTAAGTAGGCATCTACAGATCGCTTCTGGGACCCAAAAATATCGAATTTTTTGGTGTTTTAAGGTTCAATTTGGGATATAAACGGGTACAGAAGATGCATACACATATTGACTTTGGGCACTTAAAATATCGATTTTCTGCATGTTTTGGGCCTGTATCTGAGTAGGCATGTACAGATCGCTTCTGGGACCCCAAAATATTGAATTTTCGGGTGTTTTGAGCCTGAATTTGAGATATAAACGGGTACTGAAGATGCATGCACATATCGACTTTTAGGCACCTAAAATATCGATTTTGAGTATGTATTGGGTGTGTATCTTGAAAAAATTCTAACTAGGAGTAGGCATGTACACATCGCTTCTAGGCCCCCAAAATTCCGAATTTTAGGATGTTTTGAGCCTGAATTTGAGATATAAACGGGTACAGAAGATGCTGGCACATATTGACTTTGGGCACCTAAAATATCGATTTTCAGCATGTTTTGGGCCTGTATTTTGAAAATACTCTAACACGGTTTAGGCATGTACAGATCGTTTCTGTGACCTCAAAATATCGAATTTTCGGGTGTTTTGTGCCTGAATTTGAGATATCGACTTTGGGCACCTAAAATATCGATTTTTAGCATGTTTTGGGCCTATATTTTGAAAATATTCTAGCACTGAGAAGGCATGTACAGATCGCTTCTGGGACCCCAAAATATCGAATTTTCGGGTGATTTGAGCATAAATTTGAGATATAAACGGGTACAGAAGATGCATGCACATATCGACTTTTAAGCACCTAAAAGATCGATTTTCAGTATGTTTTGGGCCTGTATTTTAAAAATACTCTAACACGGAGTAGGCATGTACAGATCGCTTGTGGGACCTCAAAATATCGAATTTTCGGGTGATTTGAGCCTGAATTTGAGATATAAACGGGTACTGAAGATGCATGCACATATCGACTTTTAGGCACCTA
This sequence comes from Petrolisthes cinctipes, assembly GCA_033782935.1. Lineage (NCBI taxonomy): Eukaryota > Metazoa > Arthropoda > Malacostraca > Decapoda > Porcellanidae > Petrolisthes > Petrolisthes cinctipes. The sequence continues at coordinate 1,283,476 of JAWQEG010000014.1, forward strand.
AAATATCGATTTTGAGTATGTTTTGGGTGTGTATCTTGAAAACATTCTAACTAGGAGTAGGCATGTACACATCGTTTCTAGGCCCCAAAATACCGAATTTTCGGATGTTTTGAGCCTGAATTTGAGATATAAACGGGTACAGAAGATGCTGGCACATATTGACTTTGGGCACCTAAAATATCGATTTTCAGCATGTTTTGGGCCTGTATTTTGAAAATACTCTAACACGGTTTAGGCATGTACAGATCGCTTCTGGGACCCTAAAATATCGAATTTTCGGGTGTTTTGTGCCTGAATTGGAGATGTCGACTTTGGGCACCTAAAATATCGATTTTTAGCATGTTTTGGGCCTATATTTTGAAAATATTCTAGCACTGAGTAGGCATGTACAGATTGCTTCTGGGACCCCAAAATATTGAATTTTCGGGTGTTTTGAGCCTGAATTTGAGATATAAACGGGTACAGAAGATGCATGCACATATCGACTTTTAGGCACCTAAAATATCGATTTTGAGTATGTATTGGGTGTGTATCTTGAAAATACTCTAACACAGAGTAGGCATGTACACATCGCTTCTACGCCCCCAAAATACCGAATTTTCGGATGTTTTGAGCCTGAATTTGAGATATAAACGGGTACAGAAGATGCTGGCACATATTGACTTTGGGCACCTAAAATATCGATTTTCAGCATGTTTTGGGCCTGTATTTTGAAAATACTCTAACACGGTTTAGGCATGTACAGATCGCTTCTGGGACCCCAAAATATCGAATTTTCGGGTGTTTTGTGCCTGAATTTGAGATATCGACTTTGGGCACATAAAATATCGATTTTTAGCATGTTTTTGGCCTATATTTTGAAAATATACTAGCACTGAGTAGGCATGTACAGATCGCTTCTGGGACCCCAAAATATCGAATTTTCGGGTGATTTGAGCATAAATTTGAGATATAAACGGGTACAGAAGATGCATGCACATATCGACTTTTGGGCACCTAAAAGATCGATTTTCTGTATGTTTTGGGCCTGTATTTTGAAAATACTCTAACACAGAGTAGGCATGTACAGATCGCTTGTGGGACCCAAAAATATCCAATTTTCGGGTGTTTTGTGCCTGAATTTGAAATATCGAATTTGGGCACCTAACATATCGATTTTTAGCATGTTTTGGGCCTATATTTTGAAAAACTTCTAGCACTGAGTAGGCATGTACAGATCGCTTCTGGGACCCCAAAATATTGAATTTTCGGGTGTTTTGAGCCTTAATTTGAGATATAAACGGGTACAGAAGATGCATGCACAAATTGACTTTGGGCTCCTAAAATATCGATTTTCAGCGTGTTTTGGGCTTGTATTTTGAAAATACTCTAACTCGGAGTAGGCATGTACAGATCGGTTCTGGGACCCCAAAATATCGAATTTTCGGGTGTTTTGTGCCTGAATTTGAGATATAAACGGGTACTGAAGATGCATGCACATATATCTACTTTGGACACTTAAAATATCGATTTTTAGCATGTTTTGAGCATATAGTTTTAAAAAAATTCTAGCACTGAGTAGGCATGTACAGATCGCTTCTGGGGCCCAAAAATATCGAATTTTCGGGTATTTTGAGGTTGAATTTGGGATATAAGCGGGTGCAGAAGATGCATACACATATTGACTTTGGGCACCTAAAATATCGATTATCAGCATGTTTTGGGCCTGTATCTGAGTAGGCATGTACAGATCGCTTCTGGGTCCCCAAAATATCGAATTTTCGGGTGTTTTGTGCCTGAATTTGAGATATAAACGGGTACAGAAGATGCATGCACATATTGACTTTGGGCACCTAAAAGATCGATTTTAACCATGTTTTGGGCCTGAATTTTGAAAATTCTCTTACACGGAGTAGGCATGTACAGATCGCTTCTTGGACCCCAAAACATCGAATTTTCGGGTGTTTTAAGCCTGAATTTGAGATATAAACGGGTACTAAAGATGCATACACATATCGACTGTTAGGCACCTAAAATATCGATTTTGAGTATGTTTTGGGTCTGTATCTTGAAATTTTTTTAACTAGGAGTAGGCATGTACACATCGCTTCTAGGCCCCCAAAATACAGAATTTTCAGATGTTTTGAGCCTGAATTTGAGATAGAAACGGGTACAGAAGATGCATGCACATATTGACTTTGGGCACCTAAAATATCGATTTTCAGCATGTTTGGGGCCTGTATTTTGAAAATACTCTAACACGGAGTAGGCATGTACAGATCGCTTCTGGGACCCCAAAATATCGAATTTTCGGGTGTTTTGTGCCTGAATTTGAGATATCGACTTTGGGCACCTAAAATATCGATTTTCTGTATGTTTTGGGCCTATATTTTGAAAATATTCTAGCCCTGAGTAGGCATGTACAGATCGCTTCTGGGAACCCAAAATATTGAATTTTCGGGTGTTTTGAGCCTGAATTTGAAATATAAATGGGTACAGTAGATGCATGCACATATCGACTTTTAAGCACCTAAAAAATCGATTTTCAGTATGTTTTGGGCCTGTATTTTGAAAATACTCTAACACGGAGTAGGCATGTACAGATCGCTTGTGGGACCTCAAAATATCGAATTTTCGGGTGTTTTGTGCCTGAATTTGAGATATCGAATTATGGGCACCTAAAATATCGATTTTCGGCGTGTTTTGGGCCTGTATTTTGAAAATACTCTAACTCGGAGTAGGCATGTACAGATCGCTCCTGGGACCCCAAAATATCGAATTTTCGGGTGTTTTGTGCCTGACTTTGAGATATAAACGGGTACTGAAGATGCATGCACATATCGACTTTGGACACTTAAAATATCGATTTTTAGCATGTTTTGAGCCTATATTTTGAAAAAAATTCTAGCACTGAGTAAGCATCTACAGATCGCTTCTGGGACCCAAAAATATCGAATTTTCGGGGGTTTTAAGGTTCAATTTGGGATATAAACGGGTACAGAATATGCATACACATATTGACTTTGGGCACTTAAAATATCGATTTTCAGCATGTTTTGGGCCTGTATCTGAGTAGGCATGTACAGATCGCTTCTGGGACCCCAAAATATTGAATTTTCAGGTGTTTTGAGCCTGAATTTGAGATATAAACGGGTACTGAAGATGCATGCACATATCGACTTTAAGGCACCTAAAATATCGATTTTGAGTATGTTTTGGGTGTGTATCTTGAAAAAATTCTAACTAGGAGTAGGCATGTACACATCGTTTCTAGGCCCCCAAAATACCGAATTTTCGGATGTTTTGAGCCTGAATTTGAGATATAAACGGGTACAGAAGATGCTGGCACATATTGACTTTGGGCACCTAAAATATCGATTTTCAGCATGTTTTGGGCCTGTATTTTGAAAATACTCTAACAAGGTTTCGGCATGTACAGATCGCTTCTGGGGCCCAAAAATATCGAATTTTCGGGTATTTTGAGGTTGAATTTGGGATATAAACGGGTACAGAAGATGCATACACATATTGACTTTGGGCACCTAAAATATCGATTATCAGCATGTTTTGGGCCTGTATCTGAGTAGGCATGTACAGATCGCTTCTGGGACCCCAAAATATCGAATTTTCGGGTGTTTTGTGCCTGAATTTGAGATATAAACGGGTACAGAAGATGCATGCACATATTGACTTTGGGCACCTAAAAGATCGATTTTAACCATGTTTTGGGCCTGAATTTTGAAAATTCTCTTACACGGAGTAGGCATGTACAGATCGCTTCTTGGACCCCAAAACATCAAATTTTCGGGTGTTTTAAGCCTGAATTTGAGATATAAACGGGTACTAAAGATGCATGCACATATCGACTGCTAGGCACCTAAAATATCGATTTTGAGTATGTTTTGGGTCTGTATCTTGAATTTTTTTTAACTAGGAGTAGGCATGTACAGATCGCTTCTGGGAACCCAAAATATTGAATTTTCGGGTGTTTTGAGCCTGAATTTGAAATATAAATGGGTACAGTAGATGCATGCACATATCGACTTTTAAGCACCTAAAAGATCGATTTTCAGTATGTTTTGGGCCTGTATTTTGAAAATACTCTAACACGGAGTAGGCATGTACAGATCGCTTGTGGGACCTCAAAATATCGAATTTTCGGGTGTTTTGTGCCTGAATTTGAGATATCGAATTATGGGCACCTAAAATATCAATTTTCAGCGTGTTTTGGGCCTGTATTTTGAAAATACTCTAACTCGGAGTGCCTAGGCATGTACAGATCGCTCCTGGGACCCCAAAATATCGAATTTTCGGGTGTTTTGTGCCTGAATTTGAGATATAAACGGGTACTGAAGATGCATGCACATATCGACTTTGGACACTTAAAATATCGATTTTTAGCATGTTTTGAGCCTATATTTTGAAAAAAATTCTAGCACTAAGTAGGCATCTACAGATCGCTTCTGGGACCCAAAAATATCGAATTTTCGGGTGTTTTAAGGTTCAATTTGGGATATAAACGGGTACAGAAGATGCATACACATATTGACTTTGGGCACTTAAAATATCGATTTTCAGCATGTTTTGGGCCTGTATCTGAGTAGGCATGTACAGATCGCTTCTGGGACCCCAAAATATTGAATTTTCGGGTGTTTTGAGCCTGAATTTGAGATATAAACGGGTACTGAAGATGCATGCACATATCGACTTTTAGGCACCTAAAATATCGATTTTGAGTATGTTTTGGGTGTGTATCTTGAAAAAATTCTAACTAGGAGTAGGCATGTACACATCGCTTCTAGGCCCCCAAAATTACGAATTTTCGGATGTTTTGAGCCTGAATTATAGATATAAACGGTTACAGAAGATGCTGGCACATATTGACTTTGGGCACCTAAAATATCGATTTTCAGCATGTTTTGGGCCTGTATTTTGAAAATACTCTAACACGGTTTAGGCATGTACAGATCGCTTCTGGGACCTCAAAATATCGAATTTTCGGGTGTTTTGTGCCTGAATTTGAGATATCGACTTTGGGCACCTAAAATATCGATTTTTAGCATGTTTTGGGCCTATATTTTGAAAATATTCTAGCACTGAGAAGGCATGTACAGATCGCTTCTGGGACCCCAAAATATCGAATTTTCGGGTGATTTGAGCATAAATTTGAGATATAAACGGGTACAGAAGATGCATGCACATATCGACTTTTAAGCACCTAAAAGATCGATTTTCAGTATGTTTTGGGCCTGTATTTTGAAAATACTCTAACACGGAGTAGGCATGTACAGATCGCTTGTGGAACCTCAAAATATCGAATTTTCGGGTGTTTTGTGCCTGAATTTGAGATATCGAATTATGGGCACCTAAAATATCGATTTTCGGCGTGTTTTGGGCCTGTATTTTGAAAATACTCTAACTCGGTGTAGGCATGTACAGATCGCTCCTGGGACCCCAAAATATCGAATTTTCGGGTGTTTTGTGCCTGAATTTGAGATATAAACGGGTACTGAAGATGCATGCACATATCGACTTTGGACACTTAAAATATCGATTTTTAGCATGTTTTGAGCCTATATTTTGAAAAAAATTCTAGCACTGAGTAAGCATCTACAGATCGCTTCTGGGACCCAAAAATATCGAATTTTCGGGGGTTTTAAGGTTCAATTTGGGATATAAACGGGTACAGAATATGCATACACATATTGACTTTGGGCACTTAAAATATCGATTTTCAGCTTGTTTTGGGCCTGTATCTGAGTAGGCATGTACAGATCGCTTCTGGGACCCCAAAATATTGAATTTTCAGGTGTTTTGAGCCTGAATTTGAGATATAAACGGGTACTGAAGATGCATGCACATATCGACTTTAAGGCACCTAAAATATCGATTTTGAGTATGTTTTGGGTGTGTATCCTGAAAAAATTCTAACTAGGAGTAGGCATGTACACATCGTTTCTAGGCCCCCAAAATACCGAATTTTCGGATGTTTTGAGCCTGAATTTGAGATATAAACGGGTACAGAAGATGCTGGCACATATTGACTTTGGGCACCTAAAATATCGATTTTCAGCATGTTTTGGGCCTGTATTTTGAAAATACTCTAACACGGTTTCGGCATGTACAGATCGCTTCTGGGGCCCAAAAATATCGAATTTTCGGGTATTTTGAGTTTGAATTTGGGATATAAACGGGTGCAGAAGATGCATACACATATTGACTTTGGGCACCTAAAATATCGATTATCAGCATGTTTTGGGCCTGTATCTGAGTAGGCATGTACAGATCGCTTCTGGGACCCCAAAATATCGAATTTTCGGGTGTTTTGTGCCTGAATTTGAGATATAAACGGGTACAGAAGATGCATGCACATATTGACTTTGGGCACCTAAAAGATCGATTTTAACCATGTTTTGGGCCTGAATTTTGAAAATTCTCTTACACGGAGTAGGCATGTACAGATCGCTTCTTGGACCCCAAAACATCGAATTTTCGGGTGTTTTAAGCCTGAATTTGAGATATAAACGGGTACTAAAGATGCATGCACATATCGACTGCTAGGCACCTAAAATATCGATTTTGAGTATGTTTTGGGTCTGTATCTTGAAATTTTTTTAACTAGGAGTAGGCATGTACACATCGCTTCTAGGCCCCCAAAATACAGAATTTTCAGATGTTTTGAGCCTGAATTTGAGATAGAAACGGGTACAGAAGATGCATGCACATATTGACTTTGGGCACCTAAAATATCGATTTTCAGCATGTTTGGGGCCTGTATTTTGAAAATACTCTAACACGGAGTAGGCATGTACAGATCGCTTCTGGGACCCCAAAATATCGAATTTTCGGGTGTTTTGTGCCTGAATTTGAGATATCGACTTTGGGCACCTAAAATATCGATTTTCTGAATGTTTTGGGCCTATATTTTGAAAATATTCTAGCACTGAGTAGGCATGTACAGATCGCTTCTGGGAACCCAAAATATTGAATTTTCGGGTTTTTTGAGCCTGAATTTGAGATATAAACGGGTACAGTAGATTCATGCACATATCGACTTTTAAGCACCTAAAAGATCGATTTTCAGTATGTTTTGGGCCTGTATTTTGAAAATACTCTAACACGGAGTAGGCATGTACAGATCGCTTGTGGGACCTCAAAATATCGAATTTTCGGGGGTTTTGTGCCTGAATTTGTGATATCGAATTATGGGCACCTAAAATATCGATTTTCAGCGTGTTTTGGGCCTGTATTTTGAAAATACTCTAACTCGGAGTGCCTAGGCATGTACAGATCGCTCCTGGGACCCCAAAATATCGAATTTTCGGGTGTTTTGTGCCTGAATTTGAGATATAAACGGGTACTGAAGATGCATGCACATATCGACTTTGGACACTTAAAATATCGATTTTTAGCATGTTTTGAGCCTATATTTTGAAAAAAATTTTAGCACTAAGTAGGCATCTACAGATCGCTTCTGGGACCCAAAAATATCGAATTTTCGGGTGTTTTAAGGTTCAATTTGGGATATAAACGGGTACAGAAGATGCATACACATATTGACTTTGGGCACTTAAAATATCAATTTTCAGCATGTTTCGGGCCTGTATCTGAGTAGGCATGTACAGATCGCTTCTGGGACCCCAAAATATTGAATTTTCGGGTGTTTTGAGCCTGAATTTGAGATATAAACGGGTACTGAAGATGCATGCACATATCGACTTTTAGGCACCTAAAATATCGATTTTGAGTATGTTTTGGGTGTGTATCTTGAAAAAATTCTAACTAGGAGTAGGCATGTACACATCGCTTATAGGCCCCCAAAATTCCGAATTTTCGGATGTTTTAAGCCTGAATTATAGATATAAACGGGTACAGAAGATGCTGGCACATATTGACTTTGGGCACCTAAAATATCGATTTTCAGCATGTTTTGGGCCTGTATTTTGAAAATACTCTAACACGGTTTAGGCATGTACAGATCGCTTCTGGGACCTCAAAATATCGAATTTTCGGGTGTTTTGTGCCTGAATTTGAGATATCGACTTTGGGCACCTAAAATATCGATTTTCAGCATGTTTGGGGCCTGTATTTTGAAAATACTCTAACACGGAGTAGGCATGTACAGATCGCTTCTGGGACCCCAAAATATCGAATTTTCGGGTGTTTTGTGCCTGAATTTGAGATATCGACTTTGGGCACCTAAAATATCGATTTTCTGAATGTTTTGGGCCTATATTTTGAAAATATTCTAGCACTGAGTAGGCATGTACAGATCGCTTCTGGGAACCCAAAATATTGAATTTTCGGGTGTTTTGAGCCTGAATTTGAGATATAAATGGGTACAGTAGATTCATGCACATATCGACTTTTAAGCACCTAAAAGATCGATTTTCAGTATGTTTTGGGCCTGTATTTTGAAAATACTCTAACACGGAGTAGGCATGTACAGATCGCTTGTGGGACCTCAAAATATCGAACTTTCGGGTGTTTTGTGCCTGAATTTGAGATATCGAATTATGGGCACCTAAAATATCGATTTTCAGCGTGTTTTGGGCCTGTATTTTGAAAATACTCTAACTCGGAGTGCCTAGGCATGTACAGATCGCTCCTGGGACCCCAAAATATCGAATTTTCGGGTGTTTTGTGCCTGAATTTGAGATATAAACGGGTACTGAAGATGCATGCACATATCGACTTTGGACACTTAAAATATCGATTTTTAGCATGTTTTAAGCCTCTATTTTGAAAAAAAATTCTAGCACTAAGTAGGCATCTACAGATCGCTTCTGGGACCCAAAAATATCGAATTTTCGGGTGTTTTAAGGTTCAATTTGGGATATAAACGGGTACAGAAGATGCATACACATATTGACTTTGGGCACTTAAAATATCGATTTTCAGCATGTTTTGGGCCTGTATCTGAGTAGGCATGTACAGATCGCTTCTGGGACCCCAAAATATTGAATTTTCGGGTGTTTTGAGCCTGAATTTGAGATATAAACGGGTACTGAAGATGCATGCACATATCGACTTTTAGGCACCTAAAATATCGATTTTGAGTATGTTTTGGGTGTGTATCTTGAAAAAATTCTAACTAGGAGTAGGCATGTACACATCGCTTCTAGGCCCCCAAAATTCCGAATTTTCGGATGTTTTAAGCCTGAATTATAGATATAAACGGGTACAGAAGATGCTGGCACATATTGACTTTGGGCACCTAAAATATCGATTTTCAGCATGTTTTGGGCCTGTATTTTGAAAATACTCTAACACGGTTTAGGCATGTACAGATCGCTTCTGGTACCTCAAAATATCGAATTTTCGGGTGTTTTGTGCCTGAATTTGAGATATCGACTTTGGGCACCTAAAATATCGATTTTTAGCATGTTTTGGGCCGATATTTTGAAAATATTTTAGCACTGAGAAGTCATGTACAGATCGCTTCTGGGACCCCAAAATATCGAATTTTCGGGTGATTTGAGCATAAATTTGAGATATAAACGGGTACAGAAGATGCATGCACATATCGACTTTTAAGCACCTAAAAGATCGATTTTCAGTATGTTTTGGGCCTGTATTTTGAAAATACTCTAACACGGAGTAGGCATGTACAGATCGCTTGTGGGATCTCAAAATATCGAATTTTCGGGTGTTTTGTGCCTGAATTTGAGATATCGAATTATGGGCACCTAAAATATCGATTTTCGGCGTGTTTTGGGCCTGTATTTTGAAAATACTCTAACTCGGAGTAGGCATGTACAGATCGCTTCTGGGACCCCAAAATATTGAATTTTCGGGTGTTTTGAGCCTGAATTTGAGATATAAACGGGTACAGAAGATGCATGCACATATCGACTTTTAGGCACCTATAATATCGATTTTGAGTATGTTTTGGGTGTGTATCTTGAAAATACTCTAACACAGAGTAGGCATGTACACATCGCTTCTAGGCCCCCAAAATACCGAATTTTCGGATGTTTTGAGCCTGAATTTGAGATATAAACGGGTACAAAAGATGCTGGCACATATTGACTTTGGGCACCTAAAATATCGATTTTCAGCATGTTTGGGGCCTGTATTTTGTAAATACTCTAACACGGTTTAGGCATGTACAGATCGCTTCTGGGACCCCAAAATATCGAATTTTCGGGTGTTTTGTGCCTGAATTTGAGATATCGACTTTGGGCACATAAAATATCTATTTTTAGCATGTTTTGGGCCTATATTTTGAAAATATTCTAGCACTGAGAAGTCATGTACAGATCGCTTCTGGGACCCCAAAATATCGAATTTTCGGGTGATTTGAGCATAAATTTGAGATATAAACGGGTACAGAAGATGCATGCACATATCAACTTTTAAGCACCTAAAAGATCGATTTTCAGTATGTTTTGGGCTTGTAGTTTGAAAATACTCTAACACGGAGTAGGCATGTACAGATCGCTTGTGGGATCTCAAAATATCGAATTTTCGGGTGTTTTGTGCCTGAATTTGAGATATCGAATTATGGGCACCTAAAATATCGATTTTCGGCGTGTTTTGGGCCTGTATTTTGAAAATACTCTAACTCGGAGTAGGCATGTACAGATCGCTTCTGGGACCCCAAAATATTGAATTTTCGGGTGTTTTGAGCCTGAATTTGAGATATAAACGGGTACAGAAGATGCATGCACATATCGACTTTTAGGCACCTAAAATATCGATTTTGAGTATGTTTTGGGTGTGTATCTTGAAAATACTCTAACACAGAGTAGGCATGTACACATCGCTTCTAGGCCCCCAAAATACCGATTTTTCGGATGTTTTGAGCCTGAATTTGAGATATAAACGGGTACAGAAGATGCTGGCACATATTGACTTTGGGCACCTAAAATATCGATTTTCAGCATGTTTTGGGCCTGTATTTTGAAAATACTCTAACACGGTTTAGGCATGTACAGATCGCTTCTGGGACCCCAAAATATCGAATTTTCGGGTGTTTTGTGCCTGAATTTGAGATATCGACTTTGGGCACATAAAATATCTATTTTTAGCATGTTTTTGGCCTATATTTTGAAAATATTCTAGCACTGAGTAGGCATGTACAGATCGCTTCTGGGACCCCAAAATATCGAATTTTCGGGTGATTTGAGCATAAATTTGAGATATAAACGGGTACAGAAGATGCATGCACATATCGACTTTTGGGCACCTAAAAGATCGATTTTCTGTATGTTTTGGGCCTGTATTTTGAAAATACTCTAACACAGAGTAGGCATGTACAGATCGCTTGTGGGACCCCAAAATATCCAATTTTCGGGTGTTTTGTGCCTGAATTTGAAATATCGAATTTGGGCACCTAACATATCGATTTTTAGCATGTTTTGGGCCTATATTTTGAAAAACTTCTAGCACTGAGTAGGCATGTACAGATCGCTTCTGGGACCCAAAAATATCGAATTTTCGGGTGTTTTAAGGTTCAATTTGGGATATAAACGGGTACAGAAGATGCATACACATATTGACTTTGGGCACTTAAAATATCGATTTTCAGCATGTTTTGGGCCTGTATCTGAGTAGGCATGTACAGATCGCTTCTGGGACCCCAAAATATTGAATTTTCGGGTGTTTTGAGCCTGAATTTGAGATATAAACGGGTACTGAAGATGCATGCACATATCGACTTTTAGGCACCTAAAATATCGATTTTGAGTATGTTTTGGGTGTGTATCTTGAAAAAATTCTAACTAGGAGTATGCATGTACACATCGCTTCTAGGCCCTCAAAATTCCGAATTTTCGGATGTTTTGAGCCTGAATTATAGATATAAACGGGTACAGAAGATGCTGGCACATATTGACTTTGGGCACCTAAAATATCGATTTTCAGCATGTTTTGGGCCTGTATTTTGAAAATACTCTAACACGGTTTAGGCATGTACAGATCGCTTCTGGGACCTCAAAATATCGAATTTTCGGGTGTTTTGTGCCTGAATTTGAGATATCGACTTTGGGCACATAAAATATCGACGTTTAGCATGTTTTGGGCCTATATTTTGAAAATATTCTAGCACTGAGAAGTCATGTACAGATCGCTTCTGGGACCCCAAAATATCGAATTTTCGGGTGATTTGAGCATAAATTTGAGATATAAACGGGTACAGAAGATGCATGCACATATCGACTTTTAAGCACCTAAAAGATCGATTTTCAGTATGTTTTGGGCCTGTATTTTGAAAATACTCTAACACGGAGTAGGCATGTACAGATCGCTTGTGGGATCTCAAAATATCGAATTTTCGGGTGTTTTGTGCCTGAATTTGAGATATCGAATTATGGGCACCTAAAATATCGATTTTCGGCGTGTTTTAGGCCTGTATTTTGAAAATACTCTAACTCGGAGTAGGCATGTACAGATTGCTTCTGGGACCCCAAAATATTGAATTTTCGGGTGTTTTGAGCCTTAATTTGAGATATAAACGGGTACAGAAGATGCATGCACATATCGACTTTTAGGCACCTAAAATATCGATTTTGAGTATGTTTTGGGTGTGTATCTTGAAAATACTCTAACACAGAGTAGGCATGTACACATCGCTTCTAGGCCCCCAAAATACCGAATTTTCGGATGTTTTGAGCCTGAATTTGAGATATAAACGGGTACAGAAGATGCTGGCACATATTGACTTTGGGCACCTAAAATATCGATTTTCAGCATGTTTGGGGCCTGTATTTTGAAAATACTCTAACACGGTTTAGGCATGTACAGATCGCTTCTGGGACCCCAAAATATCGAATTTTCGGGTGTTTTGTGACTGAATTTGAGATATCGACTTTGGGCACATAAAATATCTATTTTTAGCATGTTTTTGGCCTATATTTTGAAAATATTCTAGCACTGAGTAGGCATGTACAGATCGCTTCTGGGACCCCAAAATATCGAATTTTCGGGTGATTTGAGCATAAATTTGAGATATAAACGGGTACAGAAGATGCATGCACATATCGACTTTTGGGCACCTAAAAGATCGATTTTCTGTATGTTTTGGGTCTGTATTTTGAAAATACTCTAACACAGAGTAGGCATGTACAGATCGCTTGTGGGACCCCAAAATATCCAATTTTCGGGTGTTTTGTGCCTGAATTTGAAATATCGAATTTGGGCACCTAACATATCGATTTTTAGCATTTTTTGGGCCTATATTTTGAAAAACTTCTAGCACTGAGTAGGCATGTACAGATCGCTTCTGGGACCCCAAAATATTGAATTTTCGGGTGTTTTGAGCCTTAATTTGAGATATAAACGGGTACAGAAGATGCATGCACAAATTGACTTTGGGCTCCTAAAATATCGATTTTCACTGTGTTTTGGGCTTGTATTTTGAAAATACTATAACTCGGAGTAGGCATGTACAGATCGGTTCTGGGACCCCAAAATATCGAATTTTCGGTTTTTTTGTGCCTGAATTTGAGATATAAAACGGGTACTGAAGATGCATGCACATATCGACTTTGGACACATAAAATATCCATTTTTAGCATGTTTTGAGCCTATAGTTTTGAAAAAATTCTAGCACTGAGTAGGCATGTACAGATCGCTTCTGGGGCCCAAAAATATCGAATTTTCGGGTATTTTGAGGTTGAATTTGGGATATAAACGGGTGGAGAAGATGCATACACATATTGACTTTGGGCACCTAAAATATCGATTATCAGCATGTTTTGGGCCTGTATCTGAGTAGGCATGTACAGATCGCTTCTGGGACTCCATAATATCGAATTTTCGGGTGTTTTGTGCCTGAATTTGAGATATAAACGGGTACAGAAGATGCATGCACATATTGACTTTGGGCACCTAAAAGATCGATTTTAACCATGTTTTGGGCCTGAATTTTGAAAATTCTCTTACACGGAGTAGGCATGTACAGATCGCTTCTTGGACCCCAAAACATCGAATTTTCGGGTGTATTAAGCCTGAATTTGAGATATAAACGGGTACTGAATATGCATGCACATATCGACTTTTAGGCACCTAAAATATCGATATTGGGTATGTTTTGGGTCTGTATCTTGAAAACATTCTAACTAGGAGTAGGCATGTACACATCTCTTCTAGGCCCCCATAATACCGAATTTTCGGATGGTTTGAGCCTGAATTTGAGATATAAACGGGTACAGAAAATGCATGCACATATTGACTTTGGGCACCTAAAATATCGCTTTTCAGCATATTTTGGGCCTGTATTCTGAAAATACTCTAACACGGAGTAGGCATGTACAGATCGCTTCTAAAACCCCAAAATATCGACTTTTCGGGTGTTTTGTGCCTGAATTTAAGATATCGACTTTGGGCACCAAAAATATCGATTTTTAGCATGTTTTGGGCCTATATTTTGAAAATCTTCTAGCACTGAGTAGGCATGTACAGATCGCTTCTGGGACCCCAAAATATCGAATTTTCAGATGTTTTGAGCCTGAATTTGAGATATAAACGGGTACAGAAGATGCATGCACATATTGACTTTGGGCACCTAAAATATCGATTTTCAGCATGTTTTGGGCCTGTATTTTGAAAATACTCTAACACGGAGTAGGCATGTACAGATCGCTTCTGGGACCCCAAAATATCGAATTTTCGGGTGTTTTGTGCCTGAATTTGAGATATCGACTTTGGGCACCTAAAATATCGATTTTCTGTATGTTTTGGACCTATATTTTGAAAATATTCTAGCACTGAGTAGGCATGTACAGATCGCTTCTGGGAACCCAAAATATTGAATTTTCGGGTGTTTTGAGCCTGAATTTGAGATATAAATGGGTACAGTAGATGCATGCACATATCGACTTTTAAGCACCTAAAAGATCGATTTTCAGTATGTTTTGGGCCTGTATTTTGAAAATACTCTAACACGGAGTAGGCATGTACAGATCGCTTCTTGGACCCCAAAATATCGAATTTTCGGGTGTTTTTAGCCTGAATTTGAGATATAAACGGGTACTGAAGATGCATGCACATGACTTTTAGTCACCTAAAATATCGATTTTGAGTATGTTTTGGGTCTGTATCTTGAAAACATTCTAACAAGGAGTAGGCATGTACACATCTGTTCCCGGCCCGCATTATACCGAATTTTCGGATGTTTTGAACCTGAATTTGAGATATAAACGGGTACACAAGATTCATGCACATATTGACTTTTGGCACCTAAAATATCGATTTTCAGCATGTTTTGGGCCTGTATTTTGAAAATACTCTAACACGGAGTAGACATGTACAGATCGCTTCTGGGACCCCAAAATATCGAATTTTCGGGTGTTTTGTGCCTGATTTTAAGATATCGACTTTGGGCACCTAAAATATCGATTTTTAGCATGTTTTGGGCCTATATTTTGAAAATCTTCTAGCAATGAGTAGGCATGTACAGATTGCTTCTTGGACCCCAAAATATCGAATTTTTGGGTGTTTTAAGCCTGAATTTGAGATATAAACGGGTACTTAAGATGCATGCACATATCGACTTTTAGGCACCTAAAATATCGATTTTGAGTATGTTTTGGGTCTGTATCTTGAAAAAATTCTAACTAGGAGTAGGCATGTACACATCGCTTCTAGGCCCCCAAAATACCGAATTTTCGGATGTTTTGAGCCTGAATTTGAGATATAAACGTGTACAGAAGATGCATGCACATATCGACTTTTGGGCACCTAAAAGATCGATTTTCAGTATGTTTTGGGCCTGTATTTTGAAAATACTCTAACACGGAGTAGGCATGTGCAGATCGCTTCAGGGACCCCAAAATATCGAATTTTCGGGTGTTTTGTGCCTGAATTTGAGATATCGAATTTGGGCACCTAAAATATCGATTTTTAGCATGTTTTGGGCCTATATTTTGAAAATATTCTAGCACTGAGTAGGCATGTACAGATCGCTTCTGGGACCCCAAAATATTGAATTTTCGGGTGTTTTGAACCTGAATTTAAGATATAAACGGGTACAGAAGATGCATGCACAAATTGACTTTGAGCACCTAAAATATCGATTTTCAGCATGTTTTGGGCCTGTATCTGAGTAGGCATGTACAGATCGCTTCTGGGACCCAAAAATATCGTTTTTGCGGGTGTTTTGGGCCTGAATTTGTGATATAAACGGGCACAGAAGATGCATGCATATATTGACTTTGGGCACCTAAAAGATCGATTTTCACCATGTTTTGGCCCTGAATTTTGAAAATACTCTAACACGGAGTAGGCATGTACAGATCGCTTCTTGGACCCCAAAAAATCGAATTTTCGGGTGTTTTTAGCCTGAATTTGAGATATAAACGGGTACTGAAGATGCATGCACATATCGACTTTTAGGCACCTAAAATATCGATTTTGAGTATGTTTTGGGTCTGTATCTTGAAAACATTCTAACTTGGAGTAGGCATGTACACATCTCTTCTAGGCCCCCAAAATACCGAATTTTCGGGTGTTTTGAGCCTGAATTTGAGATATAAACGGGTACAGAAGATGCATGCACATATTGACTTTAGGCACCTAAAATATCGATTTTCAGCATGTTTTGGGTATGTATCTTGAAAACATTCTAATTAGGAGTAGGCATGTACACATCGCTTCTGGGACCCCTAAATATCGAATTTTCGGGTGTTTTGTGCCTGAATTTGAGATATCGACTTTGGGCACATAAAATATCGATTTTTAGCATGTTTTGGGCCTATATTTTGAAAATATTCTAGCACTGAGTAGGCATGTACAGATCGCTTCTGGGACCCCAAAATATTGAATTTTCGGGTGTTTTGAGCCTGAATTTGAGATATAAACGGGTACAGAAGATGCATGCACAAATTGACTTTTGGCACCTAAAATATCGATTTTCAGCGTGTTTTGGGCCTGTATTTTGAAAATACTCTTACTCGGAGTAGGCATGTACAGATCGCTTCTGGGACCCCAAAATATCGAATTTTCGGGAGTTTTGTGCCTGAATTTGAGATATAAACGGGTACTGAAGATGCATGCACATATCGACTTTGGACACTTAAAATATCGATTTTTAGCATGTTTTGAGCCTATATCTTGAAAAAAATTCTAGCACTGAGTAGGCATGTACAGATAGCTTCTGGGACCCAAAAATATCGAATTTTCGGGTGTTTTGAGGTTGAATTTGGGATATAAACGGGTACAGAAGATGCATACACATATCGACTTATGCACCTAAAATAACGATTTTCAGCATGTTTTGGGCCTGTATCTGAGTAGGCATGTACAGATCGCTTCTGGGACCCCAAAATATAGAATTTTCGGGTGTTTTGTGCCTGAATTTGTGATATAAACGGGTACAGAAGATGCATGCACATATTGACTTTGGGCACCTAAAAGATCGATTTTCACCATGTTTTGGGCCTGAATTTTGAAAATACTCTAACACGGAGTAGGCATGTACAGATCGCTTCTTGGACCCCAAAATATCGAATTTTAGGGTGTTTTAAGCCTGAATTTGAGATATAAACGGGTACTGAAGATGCATGCACATATCGACTTTTAGGCACCTAAAATATCGATTTTGAGTATGTTTTGGGTATGTATCTTGAAAACATTCTAACTAGGAGTAGGCATGTACACATTTGTTCTAGGCCCCCAAAATACCGAATTTTCGGATGTTTTGAACCTGAATATGAGATATAAATGGGTACACAAGATGCATGCACATATTGACTTTGGGCACCTAAAATATCGATTTTCAGCATATTTTGGGCCTGTATTTTGAAAATACTCTAACACGGAGTAGACATGTACAGATCGCTTCTGGGACCCCAAAATATCGAATTTTCGGGTGTTTTGTCCCTAAATTTAAGATATCGACTTTGGGCACCTAAAATATTGATTTTTAGCATGTTTTGGGCCTATATTTTGAAAATCTTCTAGCACTGAGTAGGCATGTACAGATCGCTTCATGGACCCCAAAATATCGAATTTTCGGGTGTTTTAAGCCTGAATTTAAGATATAAACGGTTACTGAAGATGCATGCACATATCGACTTTTAGGCACCTAAAATATCGATTTTGAGTATGTTTTGGGTCTGTATCTTGAAAACATTCTAACTAGGAGTAGGCATGTACACATCGCTTCTGGGACCCCTAAATATCGAATTTTCGGGTGTTTTGTGCCTGAATTTGAGATATCGACTTTGGGCACATAAAATATCGATTTTTAGCATGTTTTGTGCCTATATTTTGAAAATATTCTAGCACTGAGTAGGCATGTACAGATCGCTTCTGGGACCCCAAAATATCGAATTTTCGGGTGTTTTGAGCCTGAATTTGAGATATAAAAGTGTACAGAAGATGCATGCACATATCGACTTTTGGGCACCTAAAAGATCGATTTTCAGTATGTTTTGGGCCTGTATTTTGAAAATACTCTAACACGGAGTAGACATGTGCAGATCGCTTCTGAGACCCAAAAATATCGAATTTTCGGGTGCTTTGTGCCTGAATTTGAGATATCGAATCTGGGCACCTAAAATATCGATTTTTAGCATGTTTTGGGCCTATATTTTGAAAATATTCTAGCACTGAGTAGGCATGTACAGATCGCTTCTGGGACCCCAAAATATTGATTTTTCGGGTGTTTTGAACCTGAATTTAAGATATAAACGGGTACAGAAGATGCATGCACAAATTGACTTTGAGCGCCTAAAATATCGATTTTCAGCATGTTTTGGGCCTGTATCTGAGTAGGCATGTACAGATCGCTTCTGTGACCCAAAAATATCGATTTTCCGGGTGTTTTGGGACTGAATTTGTGATATAAACGGGTACAGATGATCCATGCACATATTGACTTTGGGCACCTAAAAGATCGATTTTCACCATGTTTTGGGCCTGAATTTTGAAAATACTCTAGCACGGAGTAGGCATGTACACTTATCTTCTAGGCCCCCAAAATACCGAATTTTCGGATGTTTTGAGCCTGAATTTGAGATATAAACGGGTACAGAAGATGCATGCACATATTGACTTTGGGCACCTAAAATATCGATTTTCAGCATGTTTTGGGCCTTTTTTTTTTTAAATACTCTAACACGGAGTAGGCATGTACAGATCGCTTCTGGGACCCCAAACTATCGAAATTTCGTGTGTTTTGTGCCTGAATTTGAGATATCGACTTTGGGCACCTAAAATATCGATTTTTAGTATGTTTTGGGCCTATATTTTGAAAATATTCTACCACTGAGTAGGCATGTACACATCTCTTCTAGGCCCCCAAAATACCGAATTTTCGGATGTTTTGAGCCTGAATTTGAGATATAAACGGGTACAGAAGATGCATGCACATATTGACTTTGGGAACCTAAAATATCGATTTTCAGCATGTTTTGGGCTTGTTTTTTTAAAATACTCTAACACGGAGTAGGCATGTACAGATCGCTTCTGGGACCCCTAAATATCGAATTTTCGGGTGTTTTGTGCCTGAATTTGAGATATCGACTTTGGGCATATAAAATATCGATTTATAGCATGTTTTGGGCCTATATTTTGAAAATATTCTAGCACTGAGTAGGCATGTACAGATCGCTTCTGGGACCCCAAAATATCGTATTTTCGGGTGTTTTAAGGTTGAAATTGTAATATAAACGGGTACAGAAGATGCATGCACATATTGACTTTGGGCACCTAAAAGATCGATTTTCAGCATGTTTTGGGCCTGAATTTTGAAAATACTCTAACACGGAGTAGGCATGTACACATCTCTTCTAGGCCCCCAAAATACCGAATTTTCGGATGTTTTGAGCCTGAATTTGAGATATAAACGGGTACAGAAGATGCATGCACATATTGACTTTGGGAACCTAAAATATCGATTTTCAGCATGTTTTGGGCTTGTTTTTTTAAAATACTCTAACACGGAGTAGGCATGTACACATCGCTTCTTGGACCCCAAAATATCGAATTTCCGGGTGTTTTCGGCCTGAATTTGAGATATAAACGGGTACTGAAGATGCATGCACATATTGAGTTTGGGCACCTAAAATATCGATTTTCAGCATGTTTTGGGCTTGTATTTTGAAAATACTCTAACACGGATTAGGCATGTACAGATCGCTTCTTGGACCCCAAAATATCGAATTTTCGGGTGTTTTAAGCCTGAATTTCAGATATAAACGGGTACTGAAGATGCATGCACTTATCGACTTTTAGGCACCTTATATATCGATTTTGAGTATGTTTTGGGTCTGTACCTTGAAAACATTCTAACTAGGAGTAGGCATGTACAGATCGCTTTTGGTACCCCAAAATATCGATTTTTCGGGTGTTTCGAGCCTGAATTTGAAATATAAAAGGGTACAGAAGATGCATGCACATATCGACTTGTGGGAACCTAAAAGATCGATTTTCTGTATTTTTAAGGCCTTTATTTTAAAAATACTCTAAGATGGAGTAGGCATGTACAGATCGCTTCTGGGACCCCAAAATATCGAATTTTCGGGTGTTTTAAGCTTGAATTTGAGATATAAACGGGTACAGAAGATTCATGCACATATCGACTTTTATGCACTTAAAAAATCGATTTCCAGTATGTTTTGGGCCTGTATTTTGAAAATACTCTAACACGGAGTAGGCATGTACAGATCGCTTCTGGGACCTAAAAATTTCGTATTATCGGGTGTTTTGTGCCTCAATTTGAGATATCGAATTAGCTCATCTAAAATATCGATTTTTAGCATGTTTTGGGCCTATATTTTGAAAATATTCTAACACTGAGTAGGCATGTACAGATTGCTTCTGGGACCCCAAAATATCGAATTTTCGGGTGTTTTGAGCCTGAATTTGAGATATAAACGGGTACAGAAGATGCATGCACATATTGACTTTGGGCACCTAAAAGATCGATTTTTTATCATGTTTTGGGCCTGAATTTTGAAAATACTCTAACACGGAGTAGGCATGTACAGATCGCTTCTGGGACCCCAAAATATCGAATTTTCGGGTGTTTTGTGCATGAATTTGAAATATCGACTTTGGGCACATAAAATATCGATTTTTAGCATGTTTAGGGCCTTTATTTTGAAAATATTCTAGCACTGAGTAGGCATGTACAGATCGCTTCTGGGACCCCAAAATATCGAATTTTCGGGTGTTTTGAGCCTGAATTTGAGATATAAACGGATACAGAAGATGCATGCACATATCGACTTTGGACACTTAAAATATCGAATTTTAGCATGTTTTGAGCCTTTATTTTGAAAAAAAAATCAAGCACTGAGTAGGCATGTACAGATCGCTTCTGGGACCCAAAAATATCGAATTTTCGGGTGTTTTGAGGTTGAATATGGGATATAAACGGGTGCAGAAGATGCATCCACATATTGATTTTGGGCACCTAAAATATCGATTTTCAG
The DNA here is from genome assembly GCA_033782935.1 of Petrolisthes cinctipes. Lineage (NCBI taxonomy): Eukaryota > Metazoa > Arthropoda > Malacostraca > Decapoda > Porcellanidae > Petrolisthes > Petrolisthes cinctipes. The sequence goes on from JAWQEG010000014.1 coordinate 1,304,838, forward strand.
CATGTTTTGGGCCTGTATCTGATTAGGCATGTACAGATCGCTACTGAGACCCAAAAATATCGATTTTTCGGGTGTTTTGATCCTGAATTTGTGATATAAACGGGTACAGAAGATGCATGCACATATTGAGTTTGGGCACCTAAAAGATCGATTTTCATCATGTTTTGGACCTGAATTTTTAAAATACTCTAACATGGAGTAGGCATGTACAGATCGCTTCTTGGACCCCAAAATATCGAATTTTCGGGTGTTTTAAGCTTGAATTTGAGATATAAACGGGTACTGAAGATGCTTGCACATATCGACTTTTAGGCACCTAAAATATCGATTTTGAGTATGTTTTGGGTCTGTATCTTGAAAACATTTTAACTAGGAGTAGGTATGTACACATTGCTTCTAGGCCCCAAAAAGAACGAATTTTCGGGTGTTTTGAGCCTGAATTTGAGGTATAAACGGGTACAGAAGATGCATGCACATATCGACTTTGTACACTTAAAATATCGATTTGTAGCATGTTTTGAGCCTATATTTTGAAAACATTCTAGCACTGAGTAGGCATGTACAGATCGCTTCTGGGACCAAAAATAAAGAAATTTCGGGTGTTTTGAGCCTGAATTTGAAATATAAACGGGTACAGAAGATGCATGCACATATCGACTTTTGGTAACCTAAAAGATCGATTTTCTGTATGTTTTGGGCCTGTATTTTGAAAATACTCTAACACTTAGTAGGCATGTACAGATCGCTTCTGGGACCCCAAAATATCGAATTTTCGGGTGTTTTGTACCTGAATTTGAAATATCGACTTTGGGCACCTGAAATATCGATTTTTAGCATGTTTTGAGCCTATATTTTGAAAAAAAAATCTAGCACTAAGTAGGCATGTACAGATCGCTTCTGGGACCCAAAAATATCGAATTTTCGGGTGTTTTGAGGTTGAATTTGGGATATAAATGGGTACACAAGATGCATGCACATATTGACTTTGGGCACCTAAAATATCGATTTTCAGCATATTTTGGGCCTGTATTTTGAAAATACTCTAACACGGAGTAGACATGTACAGATCGCTTCTGGGACCCCAAAATATCGAATTTTCGGGTGTTTTGTCCCTAAATTTAAGATATCGACTTTGGGCACCTAAAATATTGATTTTTAGCATGTTTTGGGCCTATATTTTGAAAATCTTCTAGCACTGAGTAGGCATGTACAGATCGCTTCATGGACCCCAAAATATCGAATTTTCGGGTGTTTTAAGCCTGAATTTAAGATATAAACGGTTACTGAAGATGCATGCACATATCGACTTTTAGGCACCTAAAATATCGATTTTGAGTATGTTTTGGGTCTGTATCTTGAAAACATTCTAACTAGGAGTAGGCATGTACACATCGCTTCTGGGACCCCTAAATATCGAATTTTCGGGTGTTTTGTGCCTGAATTTGAGATATCGACTTTGGGCACATAAAATATCGATTTTTAGCATGTTTTGTGCCTATATTTTGAAAATATTCTAGCACTGAGTAGGCATGTACAGATCGCTTCTGGGACCCCAAAATATCGAATTTTCGGGTGTTTTGAGCCTGAATTTGAGATATAAAAGTGTACAGAAGATGCATGCACATATCGACTTTTGGGCACCTAAAAGATCGATTTTCAGTATGTTTTGGGCCTGTATTTTGAAAATACTCTAACACGGAGTAGACATGTGCAGATCGCTTCTGAGACCCAAAAATATCGAATTTTCGGGTGCTTTGTGCCTGAATTTGAGATATCGAATCTGGGCACCTAAAATATCGATTTTTAGCATGTTTTGGGCCTATATTTTGAAAATATTCTAGCACTGAGTAGGCATGTACAGATCGCTTCTGGGACCCCAAAATATTGATTTTTCGGGTGTTTTGAACCTGAATTTAAGATATAAACGGGTACAGAAGATGCATGCACAAATTGACTTTGAGCGCCTAAAATATCGATTTTCAGCATGTTTTGGGCCTGTATCTGAGTAGGCATGTACAGATCGCTTCTGTGACCCAAAAATATCGATTTTCCGGGTGTTTTGGGACTGAATTTGTGATATAAACGGGTACAGATGATCCATGCACATATTGACTTTGGGCACCTAAAAGATCGATTTTCACCATGTTTTGGGCCTGAATTTTGAAAATACTCTAGCACGGAGTAGGCATGTACACTTATCTTCTAGGCCCCCAAAATACCGAATTTTCGGATGTTTTGAGCCTGAATTTGAGATATAAACGGGTACAGAAGATGCATGCACATATTGACTTTGGGCACCTAAAATATCGATTTTCAGCATGTTTTGGGCCTTTTTTTTTTTAAATACTCTAACACGGAGTAGGCATGTACAGATCGCTTCTGGGACCCCAAACTATCGAAATTTCGTGTGTTTTGTGCCTGAATTTGAGATATCGACTTTGGGCACCTAAAATATCGATTTTTAGTATGTTTTGGGCCTATATTTTGAAAATATTCTACCACTGAGTAGGCATGTACACATCTCTTCTAGGCCCCCAAAATACCGAATTTTCGGATGTTTTGAGCCTGAATTTGAGATATAAACGGGTACAGAAGATGCATGCACATATTGACTTTGGGAACCTAAAATATCGATTTTCAGCATGTTTTGGGCTTGTTTTTTTAAAATACTCTAACACGGAGTAGGCATGTACAGATCGCTTCTGGGACCCCTAAATATCGAATTTTCGGGTGTTTTGTGCCTGAATTTGAGATATCGACTTTGGGCATATAAAATATCGATTTATAGCATGTTTTGGGCCTATATTTTGAAAATATTCTAGCACTGAGTAGGCATGTACAGATCGCTTCTGGGACCCCAAAATATCGTATTTTCGGGTGTTTTAAGGTTGAAATTGTAATATAAACGGGTACAGAAGATGCATGCACATATTGACTTTGGGCACCTAAAAGATCGATTTTCAGCATGTTTTGGGCCTGAATTTTGAAAATACTCTAACACGGAGTAGGCATGTACACATCTCTTCTAGGCCCCCAAAATACCGAATTTTCGGATGTTTTGAGCCTGAATTTGAGATATAAACGGGTACAGAAGATGCATGCACATATTGACTTTGGGAACCTAAAATATCGATTTTCAGCATGTTTTGGGCTTGTTTTTTTAAAATACTCTAACACGGAGTAGGCATGTACACATCGCTTCTTGGACCCCAAAATATCGAATTTCCGGGTGTTTTCGGCCTGAATTTGAGATATAAACGGGTACTGAAGATGCATGCACATATTGAGTTTGGGCACCTAAAATATCGATTTTCAGCATGTTTTGGGCTTGTATTTTGAAAATACTCTAACACGGATTAGGCATGTACAGATCGCTTCTTGGACCCCAAAATATCGAATTTTCGGGTGTTTTAAGCCTGAATTTCAGATATAAACGGGTACTGAAGATGCATGCACTTATCGACTTTTAGGCACCTTATATATCGATTTTGAGTATGTTTTGGGTCTGTACCTTGAAAACATTCTAACTAGGAGTAGGCATGTACAGATCGCTTTTGGTACCCCAAAATATCGATTTTTCGGGTGTTTCGAGCCTGAATTTGAAATATAAAAGGGTACAGAAGATGCATGCACATATCGACTTGTGGGAACCTAAAAGATCGATTTTCTGTATTTTTAAGGCCTTTATTTTAAAAATACTCTAAGATGGAGTAGGCATGTACAGATCGCTTCTGGGACCCCAAAATATCGAATTTTCGGGTGTTTTAAGCTTGAATTTGAGATATAAACGGGTACAGAAGATTCATGCACATATCGACTTTTATGCACTTAAAAAATCGATTTCCAGTATGTTTTGGGCCTGTATTTTGAAAATACTCTAACACGGAGTAGGCATGTACAGATCGCTTCTGGGACCTAAAAATTTCGTATTATCGGGTGTTTTGTGCCTCAATTTGAGATATCGAATTAGCTCATCTAAAATATCGATTTTTAGCATGTTTTGGGCCTATATTTTGAAAATATTCTAACACTGAGTAGGCATGTACAGATTGCTTCTGGGACCCCAAAATATCGAATTTTCGGGTGTTTTGAGCCTGAATTTGAGATATAAACGGGTACAGAAGATGCATGCACATATTGACTTTGGGCACCTAAAAGATCGATTTTTTATCATGTTTTGGGCCTGAATTTTGAAAATACTCTAACACGGAGTAGGCATGTACAGATCGCTTCTGGGACCCCAAAATATCGAATTTTCGGGTGTTTTGTGCATGAATTTGAAATATCGACTTTGGGCACATAAAATATCGATTTTTAGCATGTTTAGGGCCTTTATTTTGAAAATATTCTAGCACTGAGTAGGCATGTACAGATCGCTTCTGGGACCCCAAAATATCGAATTTTCGGGTGTTTTGAGCCTGAATTTGAGATATAAACGGATACAGAAGATGCATGCACATATCGACTTTGGACACTTAAAATATCGATTTTTAGCATGTTTTGAGCCTTTATTTTGAAAAAAAAATCAAGCACTGAGTAGGCATGTACAGATCGCTTCTGGGACCCAAAAATATCGAATTTTCGGGTGTTTTGAGGTTGAATATGGGATATAAACGGGTGCAGAAGATGCATCCACATATTGATTTTGGGCACCTAAAATATCGATTTTCAGCATGTTTTGGGCCTGTATCTGATTAGGCATGTACAGATCGCTACTGAGACCCAAAAATATCGATTTTTCGGGTGTTTTGATCCTGAATTTGTGATATAAACGGGTACAGAAGATGCATGCACATATTGAGTTTGGGCACCTAAAAGATCGATTTTCATCATGTTTTGGACCTGAATTTTTAAAATACTCTAACATGGAGTAGGCATGTACAGATCGCTTCTTGGACCCCAAAATATCGAATTTTCGGGTGTTTTAAGCTTGAATTTGAGATATAAACGGGTACTGAAGATGCTTGCACATATCGACTTTTAGGCACCTAAAATATCGATTTTGAGTATGTTTTGGGTCTGTATCTTGAAAACATTTTAACTAGGAGTAGGTATGTACACATTGCTTCTAGGCCCCAAAAAGAACGAATTTTCGGGTGTTTTGAGCCTGAATTTGAGGTATAAACGGGTACAGAAGATGCATGCACATATCGACTTTGTACACTTAAAATATCGATTTGTAGCATGTTTTGAGCCTATATTTTGAAAACATTCTAGCACTGAGTAGGCATGTACAGATCGCTTCTGGGACCAAAAATAAAGAAATTTCGGGTGTTTTGAGCCTGAATTTGAAATATAAACGGGTACAGAAGATGCATGCACATATCGACTTTTGGTAACCTAAAAGATCGATTTTCTGTATGTTTTGGGCCTGTATTTTGAAAATACTCTAACACTTAGTAGGCATGTACAGATCGCTTCTGGGACCCCAAAATATCGAATTTTCGGGTGTTTTGTACCTGAATTTGAAATATCGACTTTGGGCACCTGAAATATCGATTTTTAGCATGTTTTGAGCCTATATTTTGAAAAAAAAATCTAGCACTAAGTAGGCATGTACAGATCGCTTCTGGGACCCAAAAATATCGAATTTTCGGGTGTTTTGAGGTTGAATTTGGGATATAAACGGGTGCAGAAGATGCATACACATATTGACTTTGGGCCCCTAAAATATCGATTTTCAGTATGTTTTGGGCCAGTATCTGAGTAGGCATGTACAGATCGCTACTGGGACCCAAAAATATCGAATTTTCGGGTGTTTTGAGCCTGGATTTGTGATATAAACGGGTACAGAAGATGCATGCACATATTGACTTTTGGCACCTAAAAGATCGATTTTCATCATGTTTTGGGCCTGAATTTTGAAAATACTCTAACAAGGAGTAGGCATGTCCAGATCGCTTATTGGACCCCAAAATATCGAATTTTCGGGTGTTTTGAGGTTGAATTATAGATATAAACGGGTACTGAAGATGCATGCACATATCGACTTTTAGGCACTTAAAATATCGATTTTGAGTATGTTTTGGGTCTGTATCTTGAAAACATTCTAACTAGGAGTAGGCATGTACACATCGCTTCTAGGCCCCCAAAATACCGAATTTTCGGATGTTCTGAGCCTGATTTTGAGATATAAAAGGGTACAGAAGATGCATGCTCATATCGACTTTGTACACTTAAAATATCGATTTGTAGCATGTTTTGAGCCTATATTTTGAAAACATTCTAGCACTGAGTAGGCAAGTACAGATCGCTTCTGGGACCAAAAATAAAGAAATTTCGGGTGTTTTGAGCTTGAATTTGAAATATAAACGGGTACAGAAGATACATGCACATATCGACTTTTGGTAACCTAAAAGATCGATTTTCTGTATGTTTTGGGCCTGTATTTTGAAAATACTCTAACACGGAGTAGGCATGTACAGATCGCTTCTGGGACCCCAAAATATCGAATTTTCGGGTGTTTTGTGCCTGAATTTGAAATATCGACTTTGGCACCTAAAATATCGATTTTTAGCATGTTTTGAGCCTATATTTTGAAAAAAAAATCTAGCACTGAGTAGGCATGTACAGATCGCTTCTAGGACCCAAAAATATCGAATTTTCGGGTGTTTTGAGGTTGAATTTGGGATATAAACGGGTGCAGAAGATGCATACACATATTGACTTTGGGCACCTAAAATATCGATTTTCAGTATGTTTTGGGCCAGTATCTGAGTAGGCATGTACAGATCGCTACTGGGACCCAAAAATATCGAATTTTCGGGTGTTTTGAGCCTGAATTTGTGATATAAACGGGTACAGAAGATGCATGCACATATTGACTTTTGGCACCTAAAAGATCGATTTTCATCTTGTTTTGGGCCTGAATTTTGAAAATACTCTAACTAGGAGTAGGCATGTCCAGATCGCTTCTTGGACCCCAAAATATCGAATTTTCGGGTGTTTTGAGGTTGAATTTGAGATATAAACGGGTACTGAAGATGCATGCACATATCGACTTTTAGGCACTTAAAATATCGATTTTGAGTATGTTTTGGGTCTGTATCTTGAAAACATTCTAACTAGGAGTAGGCATGTACACATCGCTTCTAGGCCCCAAAAATACCGAATTTTCGGATGTTCTGAGCCTGATTTTGAGATATAAAAGGGTACAGAAGATGCATGCTCATATTTACTTTGGGCACCTAAAATATCGATTTTTAGCATGTTTAGGGCCTATATTTTGAAAATATTCTAGCACTGAGTAGGCATGTACAGATCGCTTCTGGGACCCCAAAATATCGAATTTCAGGTGTTTTGTGCCTGAATTTGAGATATCGACTTTGGGCACCTAAAATATCGATTTTTAGCATGTTTTGGGCATATATTTTGAAAATATTCTAACACTGATTAGGCATGTACAGATCGCTACTGAGACCCAAAAATATCGATTTTTCGGGTGTTTTGAGCCTGAATTTGTGATATAAACGGGTACAGAAGATGCATGCACATATTGAGTTTGGGCACCTAAAAGATCGATTTTCATCATGTTTTGGACCTGAATTTTTAAAATACTCTAACATGGAGTAGGCATGTACAGATCGCTTCTTGGACCCCAAAATATCGAATTTTCGGGTGTTTTAAGCCTGAATTTGAGATATAAACGGGTACTGAAGATTCATGCACATATCGACTTTTAGGCACCTAAAATATCGATTTTGAGTATGTTTTGGGTCTGTATCTTGAAAATATTCTAACTAGGAGTAGGTATGTACACATTGCTTCTAGGCCCCAAAAAGAACGAATTTTCGGGTGTTTTGAGCCTGAATTTGAGGTATAAACGGGTACAGAAGATGCATGCACATATCGACTTTGTACACTTAAAATATCGATTTGTAGCATGTTTTGAGCCTATATTTTGAAAACATTCTAGCACTGAGTAGGCATGTACAGATCGCTTCTGGGACCAAAAATAAAGAAATTTCGGGTGTTTTGAGCCTGAATTTGAAATATAAACGGGTACAGAAGATGCATGCACATATCGACTTTTGGTAACCTAAAAGATCGATTTTCTGTATGTTTTGGGCCTGTATTTTGAAAATACTCTAACACGGAGTAGGCATGTACAGATCGCTTCTGGGACCCCAAAATATCGAATTTTCGGGTGTTTTGTGCCTGAATTTGAAATATCGACTTTGGGCACCTAAAATATCGATTTTTAGCATTTTTTGAGCCTATATTTTGAAAAAAAAATCTAGCACTGAGTAGGCATGTACAGATCGCTTCTGGGACCCAAAAATATCGAATTTTCAGGTGTTTTGAGGTTGAATTTGGGATATAAACGGGTGCAGAAGATGCATACACATATTGACTTTGGGCACCTAAAATATCGATTTTCAGTATGTTTTGGGCCAGTATCTGAGTAGGCATGTACAGATCGCTACTGGGTCCCAAAAATATCGAATTTTCGGGTGTTTTGAGCCTGAATTTGTGATATAAACGGGTACAGAAGATGCATGCACATATTGACTTTTGGCACCTAAAAGATCGATTTTCATCATGTTTTGGGCCTGAATTTTGAAAATACTCTAACAAGGAGTAGGCATGTCCAGATCGCTTCTTGGACCCCAAAATATCGAATTTTCGGGTGTTTTGAGGTTGAATTTGAGATATAAACGGGTACTGAAGATGCATGCACATATCGACTTTTAGGCACTTAAAATATCGATTTTGAGTATGTTTTGGGTCTGTATCTTGAAAACATTCTAACTAGGAGTAGGCATGTACACATCGCTTCTAGGCCCCCAAAATACCGAATTTTCGGATGTTCTGAGCCTGATTTTGAGATATAAAAGGGTACAGAAGATGCATGCTCATATCGACTTTGTACACTTAAAATATCGATTTGTAGCATGTTTTGATCCTATATTTTGAAAACATTCTAGCACTGAGTAGGCATGTACAGATCGCTTCTGGGACCAAAAATAAAGAAATTTCGGGTGTTTTGAGCCTGAATTTGAAATATAAACGGGTACAGAAGATGCATGCACATATTGACTTTTGGTAACCTAAAAGATCGATTTTCTGTATGTTTTGGGCCTGTATTTTGAAAATACTCTAACACGGAGTAGGCATGAACAGATCGCTTCTAGGACCCCAAAATATCGAATTTTCGGGTGTTTTGTGCCTGAATTTGAAATATCGACTTTGGGCACCTAAAATATCGATTTTTAGCATGTTTTGAGCCTATATTTTGAAAAAAAAAATCTAGCACTGAGTAGGCATGTACAGATCGCTTCTGGGTCCCAAAAATATCGAATTTTCGGGTGTTTTGAGGTTGAATTTGGGATATAAACGGGTGCAGAAGATGCATACACATATTGACTTTGGGCACCTAAAATATCGATTTTCAGTATGTTTTGGGCCAGTATCTGAGTAGGCATGTACAGATCGCTACTGGGACCCAAAAATATCGAATTTTCGGGTGTTTTGAGCCTGAATTTGTGATATAAACGGGTACAGAAGATACATGCACATATTGACTTTTGGCACCTAAAAGATCGATTTTCATCATGTTTTGGGCCTGAATTTTGAAAATACTCTAACAAGGAGTAGGCATGTCCAGATCGCTTCTTGGACCCCAAAATATCGAATTTTCGGGTGTTTTGAGGTTGAATTTGAGATATAAACGGGTACTGAAGATGCATGCACATATCGACTTTTAGGCACTTAAAATATCGATTTTGAGTATGTTTTGGGTCTGTATCTTGAAAACATTCTAACTAGGAGTAGGCATGTACACATCGCTTCTAGGCCCCCAAAATACCGAATTTTCGGATGTTCTGAGCCTGATTTTGAGATATAAAACGGTACAGAAGATGCATGCTCATATTTACTTTGGGCACCTAAAATATCGATTTTCAGCATGTTTTGGGCCTGAATTTTGAAAATACTCTAACACTGAGTAGGCATGTACAGATCGCTTCTGGGACCCCAAATATCGAATTTTTTGGTGTTTTGTGCCTGAATTTGAGATATCGACTTTGGGCACCTAAAATATCGATTTTCAGCATGTTTTGGGCCTATATTTTGAAAATATTCTAGCACTGAGTAGGCATGTACAGATCGCTTTCGGGACCCCAAAATATCGAATTTTCGGGTGTTTTTAGCCTGAATTTGAAATATAACGGGTACTGAAGATGCATGCACATTCGAATTTTGGGCACCTAAAATATCGATTTTGAGCATGTTTTGGGTCTGTATCTTGAAAAAATTCTAACTAGGAGTAGGCATGTACAGATCGTTTCTAGGACCCAAAAATACCGAATTTTCGGGTGTATTGAGCCTGAATTTGAGATATAAACGGGTACAGAAGATGCATGCACATATCGACTTTGGACACTTAAAATATCGATTTTTAGCATGTTTTGAGCCTATATTTTGAAAACATTCTAGCACTGTGTAGGCATGTACAAATCGCTTCTGGGGCCCCAAAATATCGAATTTTCAGGTGTTTTGTGCCTGAATTTCAGATATCGACTTTGGGCACCTAAAATATCGATTTTTAGCATGTTTAGGGCCTATATTTTGAAAATATTCTAGCACTGAGTAGGCATGTACAGATCACTTCTGGGACCCCAAAATATCGAATTTTCAGGTGTTTTGTGCCTGAATTTGAGATATAAATGGGTACAGAAGATGCATGCACATATTGACTTTGGGCACCTAAAAGATCGATTTTTTATCATGCTTTGGGCCTGAATTTTGAAAATACTCTAACACAGAGTAGGCATGTTCAGATCGCTTCTTTAACCCCAAAATATCGAATTTTCGGGAGTTTTAAGCCTGAATTTGAGATATAAACGGGAACTGAAGATGCATGCACATATCGACTTTTAGGCACCTAAAATATTGATTTTGAGTATGTTTTGGGTCTGTATCTTGAAAACATTCTAACTAGGAGTAGGCATGTACACATCGCTTCTAGGCCACCAAAATACCGAATTTTCGGATGTTTTAAGCCTGAATTTGAGATATAAACGGGTACAGATGATGCATGCACATATTGACTTTGGGCACCTAAAATATCGATTTTCAGCATGTTTTGGGCCTGTATTTTGAAAATACTCTAACACGGAGTAGGCATGTACAGATCGCATCTGGAACCCCAAAATATCGAATTTTCACGTGTTTTGTGCCTGAATTTTAGATATCGACTTTGGGCACCTAAAATATCGATTTTTAGCATGTTTTGGGCCTATATTTTGAAAATATTCTAGCACTGAGTAGGCATGTACAGATTGCTTCTGGGACCCCAAAACATCGAATTTTCGGGTGTTTTGAGCCTGAATTTGAGATATAAACGGGTACAGAAAATATATGCACATATTGACTTTGGGCACATAAAAGATCGATTTTTTATCATGTTTTGGGATTGAATTTTGAAAATACTCTAACACAGAGTAGGCACGTACAGATTGCTTCTTTAACCCCAAAATATCGAATTTTCGGGAGTTTTAAGCCTGAATTTGAGATATAGACGGGAACTGAAGATGCAAGCACATATCGACTTTTAGGCACCTAAAATATTGATTTTGAGTATGTTTTGGGTCTGTATCTTGAAAACATTCTAACTAGGAGTAGGCATGTACACATCGCTTCTAGGCCACCAAAATACCGAATTTTCGGATGTTTTAAGCCTGAATTTGAGATATAAACGGGTACAGAAGATGCATTCAAATATTGACTTTGGACACCTAAAATATCGATTTTCAGCATGTTTTGGGCCTGCATTTTAAAAATACTCTAACAAGGAGTAGGCATGTACAGATCGCTTCTGGGACCCCAAAATATCGAATTTTCGGGTGTTTTGTGCCTGAATTTGAAATATAGACTTTAGGCACCTAAAATATCGATTTTTAGCATGTTTAGGGCCTATATTTTGAAAATATTCAAGCACTGAGTAGGCATGTACAGATCGCTTCTGGGACCCCAAAATATCGAATTTTCGGGTGTTTTGAGCCTGAATTTGAGATATAAACGGGAACAGAAGATGCATGCACATATCGACTTTGGACAATTAAAATATCGATGTTTAGCATGTTTTGAGCCTATATTTTGAAAAAAAATCAAGCACTGAGTAGGCATGTACAGATCGCTTCTGGGACCCAAAAATATCGAATTTTCGGGTGTTTTGAGGTTGAATTTGGGATATAAACGGGTGGAGAAGATGCAAACACATATTGACTTTGGTCACCTAAAATATCGATTTTCAGCATGTCTTGGGCCTGTATCTGAGTAGGCATGTACAGATCGCTACTGAGACCCAAAAATATCGATTTTTCGGGTGTTTTGAGCCTGAATATGTGATATAAACGGGTACAGAAGATGCATGCACATATTGAGTTTGGGCACCTAAAAGATCGATTTTCATCATGTTTTGGGCATGAATTTTGAAAATACTCTAACACGGAGTAGGCATGTACAGATCGCTTCTTGGACCCCAAAATATCGAATTTTCGGGTGTTTTAAGCCTGAATTTGAGATATAAACGGGTACTAAAGATGCATGCACATATCGACTTTTAGGCACCTAAAATATCGATTTTGAGTATGTTTTGGGTCTGTATCTTGAAAACATTCTAACTAGGAGTAGGCATGTAGACATTGCTTCTAGGCCCCAAAAAGAACGAATTTTCGGGTGTTTTGAGCCTGAATTTGAGATATAAACGGGTACAGAAGATGCATGCACATATCGACTTTGGACACTTAAAATATCGATTTTTAGCATGTTTTGAGCCTATGTTTTGAAAACATTCTAGCACTGAGTAGGCATGTACAGATCGCTTCTGGGACCGAAAATAAAGTAATTTCGGGTGTTTTGAGCCTGAATTTGAAATATAAACGGGTACAGAAGATGCATGCACATATCGACTTTTGGTAACGTAAAAGATCGATTTTCTGTATGTTTTGGGCCTGTATTTTGAAAATACTCTAACACGAAGTAGGCATGTACAGATCGCTTCTGGGACCCCAAAATATCGAATTTTCGGGTGTTTTGTGCCTGAATTTGAAATATCGACTTTGGGCACCTAAAATATCGATTTTTAGCATGATAAGGGCCTATATTTTGAAAATATTCTAGAACAGAGTAGGCATGTACAGATCGCTTCTGGGACCCCAGAATATCGAATTTTCGGGTGTTTTGAGCCTGAATTTGAGATATAAACGGGTACTGAAGATGCATGCACATATCGAATTTTGGGCACCTAAAATATCGATTTTGAGCATGTTTTGGGTCTGTATCTTGAAAACATTCTAACTAGGAGTAGGCATGTACACATCGCTTGTAGGCCCCCAAAATACCGAATTTTCGGATGTTTTGAGCCTGAATTTGAGATATAAACGGGTACAGAAGATGCATGCACATATTGACTTTGGGCACTTAAAATATCGATTTTTAGCATGTTTAGTGCCTATATTTTGAAAACATTCTAGCACTGTGTAGGCATGTACAAATCGCTTCTGGGGCCCCAAAATATCGAATTTTCGGTGTGTTTGGAGCCTGAATTTGAGATATAAACGGGTACAGTAGATGCATGCACATATCGACTTTGGACACTTAAAATATCGATTTTTAGCATGTTTTGAGCCTATATTTTGAAAACATTCTAGCACTGAGTAGGCATGTACAGATCGCTTCTGGGACCCCAGAATAGCGAATTTTCGGGTGTTTTGAGCCTGAATTTTAAATATATAAACGGGTACAGAAGATGCATGCACATATCGACTTTTGGGAACCTAAAAGATCGATTTTCTGTATGTTTTGTGCCTGTATTTTGAAAATACTCTAACACGGAATAGGCATGTACAGATCGCTTCTTGGACCCCAAAATATCGAATTTTCGGGTGTTTTAAGCCTGAATTTGAGATATAAACGGGTACTGAAGAAGCATGCACATATCGACTTTCATGCTCCTAAAATATCGATTATGAGTATGTTTTGGGTCTGTATCTTGAAAACATTCTAACTAGGAGTAGGCATGTACACATCGCTTCAAGACCCCCAAAATAGCGAATTTCCGGTTGTTTTGAGCCTGAATTTGAGATATAAACGGGTACAGAAGATGATGCACATATCGACTTTGGACACTTAAAATATCGATTTTTAGCATGTTTTGAGCCTATATTTTGAAAACATTCTAGCACTGAGTAGGCATGTACAGATCGTTTCTGGGACCCCAAAATAGCGAATTTTCGGGTGTTTTGAGCCTGAATTTTAAATATATAAACGGGTACAGAAGATGCATGCACATATCGACTTTTGGGAACCTAAAAGATCGATTTTCTGTATGTTTTGTGCCTGTATTTTGAAAATACTCTAACACGGAGTAGGCATGTACAGATCGCTTCTGGGACCCCAAAATATCGAATTTTCGGGAGTTTTGTTCCTGAATTTGAGATATCGACTTTGTGCACCTAAAATATCGATTTTTAGCATGTTTTGGGCCTATATTTTGAAAATACTCTAGCAGTGATTAGGCATGTACAGATTGCTTCTGGGACCCCAAAATATCGAATTTCCGATTGTTTTGAGCCTGAATTTGAGATATAAACGGGTACAGAAGATGCATGCACATATCGACTTTTGGGCACCTAAAAAATCGATTTTCTATATGTTTTGGGCCTGTATTTTGAAAATACTCTAACACGGAGTAGGCATGTACAGATCGCTTCTGGGACCCCAAAATATCGAATTTTCGGGTGTTTTGTGCCTGAATTTGAGATATCGAATTTGGGCACCTAAAATATCGATTTTTAGCATGTTTTGGGCCTATATTTTGAAAATATTCTAGCACTGAGTAGGCATGTACAGATCGCTTCTGGGACCCAAAAATATTGAATTTTCGGGTGTTTTGAGCCTGAATTTGAGATATGAACGGGTACAGAAGATACATGCACATATCGACTTTTGGGAACCTAAAAGATCGATTTTCAGTATGTTTGGGCGTGTAATTTGAAAATACTCTAACACGAGGTAGGCATGTACAGATCGCTTCTGGGACCCCAAAATATCGAATTTTCGGGTGTTTTGTGCCTGATTTTGAGATATCGATTTTGGGCACATAAAATATCGATTTTTAGCATGTTTTGGGCTATATTTTGAAAATATTCTAGCACTGAGTAGGCATGTACAGATCGCTTCTGGGACCCCAAAATATCGAATTTTCGGGTGTTTTAAGCCTGAATTTGAGATATAAACGGATACAGATGATGCATGCACATATCGACTTTTGCGCACATTAATTAATTACAGATCGATTTTCAGTATGTTTTGGGCCTGTATTTTGAAAATACTCTAACACGGAGTAGGCATGTACAGATCGCTTCTGGGACCCCAAAATATTGAATTTTCGGGTGTTTTGTGCCTGAATTTGAGATATCGACTTTTGGGAACCTAAAAGATCGATTTTCAGCATGTTTTGGGCCTGTATTTTGAAAATACTCTAACACGGAGTAGGCATGTACAGATCGCTTCTGGGACCCCAAAATATCGATTTTTCGGGTGTTTTGTGTCTGAATTTGAGATATCGACTTTGGGCACCTAAAATATCGATTTTTAGCATGTTTTGGGACTATATTTTGAAAATATTCTAGCACTGAGTAGGCATGTACAGATCGCTTCTGGGACCCAAAAATATTGAATTTTCGGGTGTTTTGAGCCTGAATTTGATATATGAACGGGTACAGAAGATACATGCACATATCGACTTTTGGGAACCTAAAAGATCGATTTTCAGTATGTTTTGGACCTGTATTTTGAAAATACTCTAACACGGAGTAGGCATGTACAGATCGCTTCTTGGACCCCAAAATATCGAATTTTCTGGTGTTTTGTGCCTGAATTTGAGATATAAACGGGTACAGAAGATGCATGCACATATCGACTTTTGGGCACCTAAAAGATCGATTTGCAGTATGTTTTGGGACTGTATTTTGAAAATACTCTAACACGGAGTAGGCATGTAAAGATCGCTTTTGGGACCCCAAAATATCGAATTTCGGGTGTTTTGTGCCTGAATTTGAGATATCGAATTTGGGCACATAAAATATCGATTTTTAGCATGTTTTGGGCCTACATTTTGAAAATATTCTAGCACTGAGTAGGCATGTACAGATCGCTTCTGGGATCCCAAAATATCGAATTTTCGGGTGTTTTGAGCCTGAACTTAAAATATAAACGGGTACAGAAGATGCATGCACATATCGACTTTTGGGCACCTAAAAGACCGATTTTCAGTATGTTTTGGGCCTGTATTTTCAAAATACTCTAACACGGGGTAGGCATGTACAGATCGCTTCTGTGACCCCAAAAAATCGAATTTTCGGGTGTTTTGTGCCTGAATTTGAGATATCGTCTTTGTGCACCTAAAATATCGATTTTTAGCATGTTTTGGGCCTATATTTTGAAAATATTCTAGCACTGAGTAGGCATGTACAGATCGCTTCTGGGACCCCAAAATATTGTATTTTCGGGTGTTTTGAGCCTGAATTTGAGATATGAACGGGTACTGAAGATGCATGCACACATCGACTTTTGGGAACCTAACAGATCGATTTTGTGTATGTTTTGGGCCTGTCTTTCGAAAATACTCTAACACGGAGTAGGCATGTACAGATCGCTTCTGGGACCCCAAAATATCGAATTTTCGGGTGTTTTGTGCCTGAATTTGAGATATCGACTTTGGGCACATAAAATATCGATTTTTAGCATGTTTTTGGCCTATATTTTGAAAATATTCTAGCACTGAGTAGGCATGTACAGATCGCTTCTGGGACCCCAAAATATCGAATTTTCGGGAGTTTTGAGCCTGAATTTGAGATATAAACGGGTACAGAAGATGCATGCACATATCGACTTTTGGGCACCTAAAAGATCGATTTTCAGTATGTTTTGGGCGTGTAATTTGAAAATACTCTAACACGAGGTAGGCATGTACAGATCGCTTCTGGGACCCCAAAATATCGAATTTTCGGGTGTTTTGTGCCTGATTTTGAGATATCGATTTTGGGCACATAAAATATCGATTTTTAGCATGTTTTGGGCTATATTTTGAAAATATTCTAGCACTGAGTAGGCATGTACAGATCGCTTCTGGGACCCCAAAATATCGAATTTTCGGGTGTTTTGAGCCTGAATTTGAGATATAAACGGATACAGATGATGCATGCACATATCGACTTTTGGGCACATTAATTAATTACAGATCGATTTTCAGTATGTTTTGGGCCTGTATTTTGAAAATACTCTAACACGGAGTAGGCATGTACAGATCGCTTCTGGGACCCCAAAATATTGAATTTTCGGGTGTTTTGTGCCTGAATTTGAGATATCGACTTTTGGGAACCTAAAAGATCGATTTTCAGCATGTTTTGGGCCTGTATTTTGAAAATACTCTAACACGGAGTAGGCATGTACCGATCTCTTCTTTGACCCCAAAATATCGATTTTTCGGGTGTTTTGTGCCTGAATTTGAGATATCGACTTTGGGCACATAAAATATCGAATTTAGCATGTTTTTGGCCTATATTTTGAAAATATTCTAGCACTGAGTAGGCATGTACAGATCGCTTCTGGGACCCTAAAATGTCGAATTTTCGGGTGTTTTGAGGTTGAATTTGGGATATAAATGGGTGCAGAAGATGCATACACATATTGACTTTGGGCACTTAAAATATCGATTTTCAGAATTTTTTGGGCCTGTATCTTAATAGACAAGTACAGATCGCTTCTGGGACCCCAAAATGCAGAATTTTCGGGTGTTTTGAGGCTGAATTTGACATATAAACAGGTACAGAAGATGCATGCACATATCGACTTTGGACACTTAAAATATCGATTTTTAGCATGTTTACGGCCTATATTTTGAAAACATTCTAACTAGGAGTAGGCATGTACACATCTCTTCTAGGCCCCAAAATGCAGAATTTTCGGGTGTTTTGAGCCTGAATTTGACATATAAACAGGTACAGAAGATGCATGCACATATCGACTTTGTACACTTAAAATATCGATTTTTAGCATGTTTACGGCCTATATTTTGAAAACATTCTAGCACTAAGTAGGCATGTACAGATCGCTTCTGGGACCCAAAAATATCGAATTTTCGGGTGTTTTGAGCCTGAATTTGTGATATAAACGGGTACAGAAGATGCATGCACATATTGACTTTGGGCACCTAAAAGATCGATTTTTAGCATGTTTTGGGTCTGTATCTTGAAAACATTCTAACTAGGAGTAGGCATGTACACATCGCTTCTAGGCCCCAAAAATACCGAATTTTCGAATGATTTGAGCCTGAATTTGAGATATAAACGGGTACAGAAGATTCATGCACATATTGACTTTGGGCACCTAAAATATCGATTTTCATCATGTTTTGGGCCTGTATTTTGAAAATACTCTACAACGGAGTAGACATGTACAGATCGCTTCTGGGACCCCAAAATATCGAATTTTCAGTTGTTTTGAGCCTGAATTTGAAATATAAACGGGTACTGAAGATGCATTCACTTTTCGACTTTTTGGCACCTAAAAAAATCGATGTTGAGCATGTTTTGGGTCTGTATCTTAAAAACATTCTAACTAGGAGTAGGCATGTACAGATCGCTTCTAGGTCCCAAAAATACCGAATTTTCGGGTGTTTTGAGCCTGAATTTAAGATATAAACGCGTACAGAAGATGCATGCACATATCGACTTTGGACACTTAAAATATCGATTTTTAGCATGTTTTGAGTCTATATTTTGAAAATATTCTAGCACTGTGTAGGCATGTACAAATCGCTTCTGGGTCCCCAGAATATCGAATTTTCGGGTGTTTTGGGCCTAAATTTGAAATATCGACTTTGGGCACCTAAAATATCGATTTTTAGCATGTTTTGGGCCTATATTTTGAATATATTTTAGCACTGAGTAGGCATGTACAGATCGCTTCTGGGACGCCTAAATATCGAATTTTCGGGTGTTTTGAGCCGGAATTTGAGATATAAACGAGTACAGAAGATGCATGCACATATTGACTTTGGGCACCTAAAATATCATTTTCAGCATGTTTTGGGCCTGTATTTTGAAAAGACTCTAACACGGAGTAGGCATGTACCGATTGCTTCTAAGACCCAAAAATACCTGATTTTCAGGTGTATTGAGCCGTAATATGAGATATAAACGGGTCAAGAAGATGCTTGCACATATCGACTTTGGACACTTAAAATATCGGTTTGTAGCATGTTTTGAGCCTATATTTTGAAAACATTCTAACACTGAGTAGGCATGTACAGATCGCTTTTGGGACCCAAAAATATAGAATTTTCAGGTGTTTTGAGGTTGAATTTGGGATATAAACGTGTGCAGAAGATGCATACACATATTGACTTAGGGCACCCAAAATATCGATTTTCAGCATGTTTTGGGCGTGTATCTGAGTAGGCATGTACAGATCGCTTCTGGGACACCAAAATATCGAATTTTCGGGTGTTTGGAGCCTGAATTTGAGATATAAACGGGTACAGAACGTGCATGCACATATCGACTTTTGGGCACCTAAAAGATCGATTTTCAGTATGTTTTATGCCTGTATTTTAAAAAATACTCTAACACGGAGTAGGCATGTACAGATCGCTTCTGGGACACCAAAATATCGAATTTTCGGGTGTTTTTTGCCTGAATTTGAGATATCGACTTTGGGCACCTAAAATATCGATTTTTAGCATGTTTTGGGCCTGTATTTTGAAAATACTCTAAAACGGAGTAGGCATGTACAGATCGCTTCTGGGACCCCAAAATATCGAATGTTCAGGTGTTTTGAGCCTGAATTTGAGATATAAACGGGTACTGAAGATGCATGCACATATCGACATTTTGGCACCTAAAATATCGATTTTCAGCATGTTTTGGGCCTGTATCTGAGTAGGCATGTATAGATCGCTTCTGGGACCCCAAAATATCGAATTTTCGGGTGTTTGGAGCCTGAATTTGAGATATAAACGGTTACAGAAGATGCATGCACATATCGAGTTTTGGGCACCTAAAAGATCTATTTTTAGTATATTTTTGGCCTGTATTTTGAAAATACTTTAACACGGAGTAGGCATGTACAGATCGCTTCTGGGACCCCAAAATACAGAGTTTTCGGGTGTTTTGGGCCTAAATTTGAGATATCGACTTTGGGCACCTAAAATATCGATTTTCAGCATGTTTTGGGCCTATATGTTGAAAATATTCAAGCACTGAATAGGCATGTACAGATCTCTTCTTGGACCCAAAAAATATCGAATTTTCGGATGTTTTGAGCCTGAATTTAAGATATAAACGGGTACTGAAGATGGATGCACATATCGACTTTTGGGCACCTAAAATATTGATTTTGAGCATGTTTTTTGGCTGAATCTTGAAAACATTCTTACTAGGAGTAGGCATGTACAGATCTCTTCTTGGACCCAAAAATACAGAGTTTTCGGGTGTTTTGAGCCTGAATTTGAGATATAAACGAGTACAGAAGATGCATGCACATATCGACTTTGGACACCTAAAATATCATTTTTTAGCATGTTTTGAGCCTATATTTTGAAAACTTTCTAGCACTGAGTGTACATATCGTTTCTGGGACCCAAAAATATCGATCTTTCAGGTGTTTTGAGGTTGAATTAGGGATATAAACGGGTGCAAAAGATGCATACACATATTGAATTTCGGCACCTAAAATATCGGTTTTCAGCATGTTTTTATCATGTATCTGAGTAGGCATGTACAGATCGCTTCTGGGACCCCAAAATATCGAATTTTCGGGTGCTTGGAGCCTGAATTTGTGATTTAAACGGGTGCAGAAGATGTATGCACATATCGACTTTTGGGCACCTAAAAGACCGATTTTCAGTATGTTTTGGGCCTGTATTTTGAAAATTCTCTAACACGCAGTAGGCATGTACAGATCGCTTCTGGGATCCCAAAATATCGAATTTTTGGGTGTTTTGGGCCTGAATTTGAGATATCGACTTTGGGCACCTAAAATATCGATTTTTAGCATGTTTTTTGCCTATATTCTGAAAATATTCTAGCACTGAATAGGCATGTACAGATCGCTTCTGGGACCCTAATATATCGAATTTTCGGGTGTTTTGAGCCTGAATTTGAGATATAAACGGGTACAGAAGATGCATGCACATATTGACTTTGGGCACTTAAAATATCGATTTTCAGCATGTTTTGAGCCTATATTTTGAAAACATTCTAGCACGGAGTGTAGAAATCGCTTCTAGGACCCAAAAATATCGAATTTTCGGGTGTTTTGAGGTTGAAATTGGGATATAAACGGGTGCAGAAGATGCATACACATATTGACTTTGGGCACCTAAAATATCGATTTTCAGCATGTTTTGGGCCTGTATCTGAGTAGGCTTGTACACATCGCTTCTGGGATCCCAAAATATCGAAATTTCGGGTGTTTTGGGCCTGAATTTGAGATATCGACTTTGGGCACCTAAAATATCGATTTTTAGCATGTTTTGGGCCTATATTTCGAAAATATTCTTGCACTGAATAGGCATGTACAGATCGCTTCTGGGACCCTAATATATCGAATTTTCTGGGGTTTTGAGCCTAAATTTGAGATATAAACGGGAACAGAAGATGCATGCACATATTTACTTTTGGCACTTAAAATATCGATTTTGAGCATGTTTGGGTCTGTATGTTGAAAACATTCTAACTTGGAGTAGGCATGTACAGATCTCTTCTAGGACCCATAAATACAGAATTTTCGGGTGTCTTGAGCCTGAATTTGAGATATAAACGGGTACAGAAGATGCATGCACATATCGACTTTGGACACTTAAAATATCGATTTTTAGCATGTTTTAAGCCTATATTTTGAAAACATTCTAGCACTGAGTAGGCATATACAGATCGCTTCTGGGACCCTAAAACATCGAATTTTCGGGTGTTTTGAGCCTGAATTTGATATATAAACGGGTACAGAATATGCTTGCACATATCGACTTTTTGCACCTAAAATATCGATTGTCAGCATGTTTTGGGTATATATCTTAAAAACATTCTAACATTGAGTAGGCATGTACAGATCGCTTCTGGGACCGGAAAATATCGAATTTTCGGGTGTTTTGAGCCATAATATTGGTTATAAACGGGTACAGAAGATGCATACACAAATTGACTTTTTGCACCTAAAATATCGATTTTCAGCATGTTTTGAGACTGTATCTTAAAAATACTCTAACACGGAGCAGGCATGTACAGATCGCTTCTGGGACCCAAAAATATCGAAATTTCGGGGTTTTTTAGATTGAATTTGTGATATAAACGGGTACAGAAGATGCATGCACATATCGACTTTGGGCACCTAAAATATCGATTTTGAGCATGTTTTGGGCCTAAAATATGAAAATATTCTAGCACTGACTAGGCATGTACAGATCGCTTCTGGGACCCAAAAATATCGAAATTTCGGGGTTTTTTAGATTGAATTTGAGATATAAACGGGTACAGAAGATGCATACACATATTGACTTTGGGCACCTAAAATATAGATTTTTAGCATGTTTTGAGCTTATATTCCAAAAATATTTTAGCACTTAGCAGACAGGTACAGATCGCCTCTTGGACCAAAAAACATTGAATTTTCAGGTGTTTTGAGCCTGAATTTGAGATATAAACGGGTACAGATGATGCATACACATATTGAGTTTGGGCACTTAAAATATCGATTTTCAGCATGTTTTGGGCCTGTATCTTGAAAATACTCTAACACGAAAAAGGCATGTACAGATTGCTTCTGGGACCCAGAATTATCGAATTTTCGGGTGTTTTGAGCCTGAATTTGGGATATAAACGGGTATATAAGATGCATGCACATATCGACTTTGAGCAACTAAAATATCGATTTTTAGCAAGTTTTTTGCCTATATTTTGAAAATATTCTAGCACTGAGTAGGCATGTACAGATCGTTTCTTCGAACAAAAAATATCGAATTTTTGGGTTTTTTGAGCCTGAATTTGAGATATAAACGGGTACAGAATATACTTGCACATATCGACTTTTTGCACATAAAAATTCGATTTTCAGCATGTTTTGGGCCTGTAATTTGAAAATACTCGAACACGAAGAAGGCATGTACAGATCGCTTCTGGTACCCAAAAATATCGAATTTTCGGGTGTTTTGAGCCTGAATTTGAGATATAAACGGGTACAGAAGATACATACACATATTGACTTTGGGCACCTAAAATATCGATTTTTAGCATGTTTTAAGATTATATTCTGAAAATATTTTAGCATTGAGTCGGCAGGTACAGATCGCTTCTTGGACCAAAAAATATCGAATTTTCGGGTGTTTTAAGTCTGAATATGAGATATAAACGGGTACAGATGATACATACACATATTGAGTTTGGGCACCTAAAATATCGATTTTCAGCATGTTTTGGGCCTGTATCTTGAAAATACTCTAACACAGAGTAGGCATGTACAGATCGCTTATGGGACCCAAAAATATCGAATTTTCGGGTGTTTTGAGCCAGAATTTGAGATATAAACGGGTACAGAAGATGAATACACATATTGACTTTGGGCACCTTAAATATCGATTTTTTGCATGTTTTGAGCTTATATTCTGAAAATATTTTAGCACTGAGTAGGCAGGTACAGATCGCCTCTTGGACCAAAAAATATTAAATTTTCGGTTGTTTTGATTCTGAATTTGAGATATAAACGGGTACAGATGATGAATACACATATTGACTTTGGGCACCTAAAATATCGATTTTCAGCATGTTTTGAGCCTGTATTTTGAAAGTACTCGAACACGGAGTAGGCATGTACAGATCGCTTCTCGGACCCCAAAATATCGAATTTTCGGGTGTTTTGTGCCTGAATTTGAGATATAAACGGGTACTAAAGATGCATGCACATATCTACTTTTGGGCACCTAAAATATTGATTTTTAGCATGTTTTGGGTCTGAATCTTGAAAACTTTCTAACTAGGAGTAGGCATGTACAGATCGCTTCTGGTACCGAAAAATATTAAATTATCGGGTGCTTTGTGCCTGAATTTGAGATATAAACGGGTACGGAAGATGCACGCACATATCGACTTTGGACACTTTAAATATCAAATTTTAGCATGTTTTGAGCCTATATTTTGAAAATATTCTAGCACTGAGTAGGCATGTACAGATCGTTTCTTCGAACAAAAAATATCGATTTTTTGGGTTTTTTGAGCCTGAATTTGAGATATAAACGGGTACAGAATATGCATGCACATATCGACTTTTTGCACATAAAATATCGATTTTCAGAATGTTATGGGCCTGTAATTTGAAAATACTCGAACACGAAGTAGGCATGTACAGATCGCTTCTGGTACCCAAAAATATCGAATTTTCGGGTGTTTTGAGCCTGAATTTGAGATATCGACTTTGGGCACCTAAAATATCGATTTTTAGCATGTTTTGGGCCTATATTTCGAAAATATTCTAGCACTGAATAGGCATGTACAGATCGCTTCTGGGACCCAAAAATATCGAATTTTCGTGTGTTTTGAGCCTGAATTTGAAATATAAACGGGTACTGAAGATGCATGCACCTATCGACTTTGGACACCTAAAATATCGATTTTCAGCATGTTTTGGGCCTGTATTTTAAAAATACTCTAACACGGAGTAGGCATGTACAGATCGCTTCTGGTACCCAAAAATATCGAATTTTCGGGTGTTTTCAGCCTGAATTTGAGATATAAACGGGTACAGAAGATGCATGCACATATCGACTTTTTGCACCTAAAATATCGATTTTTCAGCATGTTTTGGGTCTGTACCTTTAAAATATTCTAGCACTGAGTAGGCATGTACAGATTGCTTCTGGGACCCAAAAATATCGAATCCTCGGGTGTTTTGAGCCAGAATTTGAGATATAAACGGGTACAGAAGATGCATACACATATTGACTTTGGGCACCTAAAATATAGATTTTTAGCATGTTTTGAGCTTATATTCCAAAAATATTTTAGCACTTAGCAGACAGGTACAGATCGCCTCTTGGACCAAAAAACATTGAATTTTCAGGTGTTTTGAGCCTGAATTTGAGATATAAACGGGTACAGATGATGCATACACATATTGAGTTTGGGCACTTAAAATATCGATTTTCAGCATGTTTTGAGACTGTATCTTGAAAATACTCTAACACGAAAAAGGCATGTACAGATTGCTTCTGGGACCCAGAATTATCGAATTTTCGGGTGTTTTGAGCCTGAATTTGGGATATAAACGGGTATATAAGATGCATGCACATATCGACTTTGAGCACCTAAAATATCGATTTTTAGCAAGTTTTTTGCCTATATTTTGAAAATATTCTAGCACTGAGTAGGCATGTACAGATCGTTTCTTCGAACAAAAAATATCGAATTTTTGGGTTTTTTGAGCCTGAATTTGAGATATAAACGGGTACAGAATATACTTGCACATATCGACTTTTTGCACATAAAAATTCGATTTTCAGCATGTTTTGGGCCTGTAATTTGAAAATACTCGAACACGAAGTAGGCATGTACAGATCGCTTCTGGTACCCAAAAATATCGAATTTTCGGGTGTTTTGAGCCTGAATTTGAGATATAAACGGGTACAGAAGATACATACACATATTGACTTTGGGCACCTAAAATATCGATTTTTAGCATGTTTTAAGATTATATTCTGAAAATATTTTAGAATTGAGTCGGCAGGTACAGATCGCTTCTTGGACCAAAAAATATCGAATTTTCGGGTGTTTTAAGTCTGAATATGAGATATAAACGGGTACAGATGATACATACACATATTGAGTTTGGGCACCTAAAATATCGATTTTCAGCATGTTTTGGGCCTGTATCTTGAAAATACTCTAACACAGAGTAGGCATGTACAGATCGCTTATGGGACCCAAAAATATCGAATTTTCGGGTGTTTTGAGCCAGAATTTGAGATATAAACGGGTACAGAAGATGAATACACATATTGACTTTGGGCACCTTAAATATCGATTTTTTGCATGTTTTGAGCTTATATTCTGAAAATATTTTAGCACTGAGTAGGCAGGTACAGATCGCCTCTTGGACCAAAAAATATTAAATTTTCGGTTGTTTTGATTCTGAATTTGAGATATAAACGGGTACAGATGATGAATACACATATTGACTTTGGGCACCTAAAATATCGATTTTCAGCATGTTTTGAGCCTGTATTTTGAAAGTACTCGAACACGGAGTAGGCATGTACAGATCGCTTCTCGGACCCCAAAATATCGAATTTTCGGGTGTTTTGTGCCTGAATTTGAGATATAAACGGGTACTAAAGATGCATGCACATATCTACTTTTGGGCACCTAAAATATTGATTTTTAGCATGTTTTGGGTCTGAATCTTGAAAACTTTCTAACTAGGAGTAGGCATGTACAGATCGCTTCTGGTACCGAAAAATATTAAATTATCGGGTGCTTTGTGCCTGAATTTGAGATATAAACGGGTACGGAAGATGCACGCACATATCGACTTTGGACACTTTAAATATCAAATTTTAGCATGTTTTGAGCCTATATTTTGAAAATATTCTAGCACTGAGTAGGCATGTACAGATCGTTTCTTCGAACAAAAAATATCGATTTTTTGGGTTTTTTGAGCCTGAATTTGAGATATAAACGGGTACAGAATATGCATGCACATATCGACTTTTTGCACATAAAATATCGATTTTCAGCATGTTATGGGCCTGTAATTTGAAAATACTCGAACACGAAGTAGGCATGTACAGATCGCTTCTGGTACCCAAAAATATCGAATTTTCGGGTGTTTTGAGCCTGAATTTGAGATATCGACTTTGGGCACCTAAAATATCGATTTTTAGCATGTTTTGGGCCTATATTTCGAAAATATTCTAGCACTGAATAGGCATGTACAGATCGCTTCTGGGACCCTAATATATCGAATTTTCGGGGGTTTTGAGCCTGAATTTGAGATATAAACGGGAACAGAAGATGCATGCACATATTTACTTTTGGCACTTAAAATATCGATTTTGAGCATGTTTGGGTCTGTGTGTTGAAAACATTCTAACTTGGAGTAGGCATGTACAGATCTCTTCTATTACCCATAAATACAGAATTTTCGGGTGTCTTGAGCCTGAATTTGAGATATAAACGGGTACAGAAGATGCATGCACATATCGACTTTGGACACTTAAAATATCGATTTTTAGCATGTTTTGAGCCTATATTTTGAAAACACTCTAGAACTGAGTAGGCATGTACAGATCGCTTCTGGGACTAAAAAATATCGAATTTTCGGGTGTTTTGAGCTTGAATTTGATATATAAACGGGTACAGAATATGCTTGCACATATCGACTTTTTGCACCTAAAATATCGATTGTCAGCATGTTTTAGGTATATATCTTAAAAACATTCTAGCATTGAGTAGACATGTACAGATAGCTTCTGGGACCGGAAAATATCGAATTTTCGGGTGTTTTGAGCAATAATATTGGTTATAAACGGGTACAGAAGATGCATACACAAATTGACTTTTTGCACCTAAAATATCGATTTTCAGCATGTTTTGAGACTGTATCTTAAAAATACTCTAACACGGAGCAGGCATGTACAGATCGCTTCTGGTACCCAAAAATATCGAATTTTCGGGTGTTTTCAGCCTGAATTTGAGATATAAACGGGTACAGAAGATGCATGCACATATCGACTTTTTGCACCTAAAATATCGATTTTTAGCATGTTTTAAGCTTATATTCTGAAAATATTTTAGCATTGAGTCGGCAGGTACAGATCGCTTCTTGGACCAAAAAATATCGAATTTTCGGGTGTTTTAAGCCTGAATATGAGATATAAACGGGTACAGATGATACATACACATATTGAGTTTGGGCACCTAAAATATCGATTTTCAGCATGTTTTGGGCCTGTATCTTGAAAATACTCTAACACAGAGTAGGCATGTACAGATCGCTTATGGGACCCAAATATATCGAATTTTCGGGTGTTTTGAGCCAGAATTTGAGATTTAAACGGGTACAGAAGATGAATACACATATTGACATTGGCCACCTTAAATATCGATTTTTTGCATGTTTTAAGCTTATATTCTGAAAATATTTTAGCACTGAGTAGGCAGGTACAGATCGCCTCTTGGACCAAAAAATATTAAATTTTCGGTTGTTTTGAACCTGAATTTGAGATATAAACGGGTACAGATGATGAATACACATATTGACTTTGGGCACCTAAAATATCGATTTTCAGCATGTTTTGAGCCTGTATTTTGAAAGTACTCGAACACGGAGTAGGCATGTACAGATTGCTTCTGGGACCAAAAAATATCGAATTTTCGGGTGTTTTGAGCCTGAATTTGAGATATAAACGGGTAAAGAAGATGCATGCACATATCGACTTTGGGCACCTAAAATATCGATTTTTAAGCATGTTTTGGGCCTATATTTTGAAAATATTCTAGCACTGATTAGGCATGTACAGATCGCTTGTGAGACCCAGAAATATCGAATTTTCGGGTGTTTTGAGCCTGAATTTGGGATATAAACGGATATATAAGATGCATGCACATATCGACTTTGAGCACCTAAAATATCGATTTTTAGCAAGTTTTTTGCCTATATTTTGAAAATATTCTAGCACTGAGTAGGCATGTACAGATCGTTTCTTCGAACAAAAAATATCGAATTTTTGGGTTTTTTGAGCCTGAATTTGAGATATAAACGGGTACAGAATATACTTGCACATATCGACTTTTTGCACATAAAATATCGATTTTCAGCATGTTTTGGGCCTGTAATTTGTAAATACTCGAACACGAAGTAGGCATGTACAGATCGCTTCTGGTACCCAAAAATATCGAATTTTCGGGTGTTTTGAGCCTGAATTTGAGATATAAACGGGTACAGAAGATACATACACATATTGACTTTGGGCACCTAAAACATCGATTTTTAGCATGTTTTAAGCTTATATTCTAAAAATAATTTAGCATTGAGTCGGCAGGTACAGATCGCTTCTTGAAACAAAAAATATCGAATTTTCGGGTGTTTTATGCCTGAATATGAGATATAAACGGGTACAGAAGATACATACACATATTGACTTTGGGCACCTAAAACATCGATTTTCAGCATGTTTTGGGCCTGTATCTTGAAAATACTCTAACACAGAGTAGGCATGTACAGATCGCTTCTGGGACCCAAAAATATCGAATTTTCGGGTGTTTTGAGCCAGAATTTGAGATATAAACGGGTACAGAAGATGCATACACATATTGACTTTGGGCACCTTAAATATCGATTTTTTGCATGTTTTGAGCTTATATTCTGAAAATATTTTAGCGCTTTGTAGGCAGGTACAGATCGCCTCTTGGACCAAAAAATATTGAATTTTCGGTTGTTTTGAACCTGAATTTGAGATATAAACGGGTACAGATGATGAATAAACATATTGACTTTGGGCACCTAAAATATCGATTTTCAGCATGTTTTAAGCCTGTATTTTGAAAGTAATCGAACACGGAGTAGGCATGTACAGATCGCTTCTCGGACCAAAAAATATCGAATTTTCGGGTGTTTTGTGCCTGAATTTGAGATATAAACGGGTACTAAAGATGCATGCACATATCTACCTTTGGGCACCTAAAATATCGATTTTGAGCATGTTTTGTGTCTGAATCTTGAAAACTTTCTAACTAAGAGTAGGCATGTACAGATCGCTTCTGGTACCCCAAAATATTAAATTTTCGGGTGTTTTGTGCCTGAATTTGAGATATAAACGAGTACGGAAGATGCACGCACATATCGACTTTGGACACTTTAAATATCAAATTTTAGCATGTTTTGAGCCTATATTTTGAAAACATTCTAGCACTGAGTGTAGAAATCGCTTCTAGGACCCAAAAATATCGAATTTTCGGGTGTTTTGAGGTTGAATTTGGGATATAAACGGGTGCAGAAGATTCATACCCATATTGACTTTGGGCACTTAAAATATCGATTTTCAGCATGTTTTGGGCCTGTATCTGAGTAGGCTTGCACACATCGCTTCTGGGATCCCAAAATATCGAAATTTCGGGTGTTTTGGGCCTGAATTTGAGATATCGACTTTGGGCACCTATAATATCGATTTTAAGCATGTTTTGGGTCTGTATCTTGAAAACATTCTAACTAGGAGTAGGCATGTACAGATCGCTTCTAGGACCCAAAAATACAGAATTTTCAGGTGTTTTGAGCCTGAATTTAAGATATATACGGGTACAGAAGATGCATGCACATATCGACTTTGGACACTTAAAATATCGATTTTCAGCATGTTTTGGGCCTGTATCTGAGTAGGCTTGTACACATCGCTTCTGGGATCCCAAAATATCGAAATTTCGGGTGTTTTGGGCCTGAATTTGAGTTATCGACTTTGGGCACCTAAAATATCGATTTTTAGCATGTTTTGGGCCTATATCTCGAAAATATTCTAGCACTGAATAGGCATGTACAGATCGCTTCTGGGACCCTAATATATCGAATTTTCGGGTTTCTAGAGCCTGAATTTGAGATATAAACGGGAACAGAAAATGCATGCACATATCGACTTTGGACACTTAAAATATCGATTTTTAGCATGTTTTGAGCCTTTATTTTGAAAACATTCTAGCACTGAATAGGCATGTACAGATCGCTTCTGGGACCCAAAAATATCGAAATTTCGGGTGTTTTGAGCCTGAATTTGAGATATAAACGTTTACAGATGATGCATGCACATATCGACTTTGGGCACCTAAAATATCGATTTTTAAGCATGTTTTGGGCCTTTATTTTGAAAATATTCTAGCACTGATTAGGCATGTACATATCGCTTCTGAGAACCAAAAATATCGAATTTTTCGGGTGTTTTGAGCCTGAATTTGGGATATAAACGGTTATATAAGATGCATGCACATATCGACTTTGAGCACCTAAAATATCGATTTTTAGCAAGTTTTTGGCCTATATTTTGAAAATATTCTAGCACTGAGTAGGCATGTACAGATCGCTTCTTGGACCAAAAAATATCGAATTTTTGGGTTTTTTGAGCCTGAATTTGAGATATAAACGGGTACAGAATATGCATGCACATATTGACTTTTTGCACCTAAAATATCGATTTTGAGCATGTTTTGGGCCTGTAATTTGAAAATACTCGAACACGAAGTAGGCATGTACAGATCGCTTCTGGTACCAAAAAATATCGAATTTTCTGGTGTTTTCAGCCTGAATTTGAGATATAAACGGGTACAGATTATGCATGCACATATTGACTTTTTGCACCTAAAATACCGATTTTCAGTATGTTTTGGGTCTGTATCATGAAAACATTCTAGCATTGAGTAGGCATGTAGAGATCGCTTCTGGGACCCAAAAATATCTAATTTTCGTGTGTTTTGAGCCTGAATTTGGGATATAAACGGGTACATAAGATGCATGCACATATCGACTTTGGGCACCTAAAATATCGATTTTTAGCATGTTTTTAGCGTATATTTTGAAAATATTCTAGCGCTGAGTAGGCATGTACAGATCGCTTCTTGGAACAAAAAATATCGAATTTTTGGGTTTTTTGAGCCTGAATTTGAGATATAAACGGGTACAGAATATGCATGCACATATCGACTTTGGGCACCTAAAATATCGATTTTGAGCATGTTTTGGGCCTGTAATTTGAAAATACTCGAACACGAAGTAGGCATGTACAATTCGCTTCTGGTACCAAAAAATATCGAATTTTCGGGTGTTTTCAGCCTGAATTTGAGATATAAACGGGTACAGAATATGCATGCACATATTGACTTTTTGCACTTAAAATACCGATTTTCAGTATGTTTTGGGTCTGTATTATGAAAACATTCTAGCATTGAGTAGGCATGTACAGATCGCTTCTGGGACCCAAAAATATCGAATTTTCCGGTGTTTTGAGCCAGAATTTGAGATATAAACCGGTACAGAAGATGCATACACATATTGACTTAGTGCACCTAAAATATCGATTTTTTGCATGTTTTAAGCTTTTATTCTGAAAATATTTTAGCACTGAGTAGGCATGTACAGATTGCTTCTGGGAACCAAAAATATCGAATTTTCGGGTGTTTTGAGCCTGAATTTGAGATATAAATGGGTTCAGATGATGCATACGCATATTGAGTTTGGGCACATAAAATATCGATTTTCAGCATGTTTTGGGCCTGTGTCTTGAAAATACTCTAACACAGAGTAGGCATGTACAGATCGTTTCTGGGTCCAAAAAATATCGAATTTTCTGGTGTTTTGAGCCTAAATTTGATATATAAACGGGTACAGAAGATGCATGCACATATCGACATTGGGCACCTAAAATATCGATTTTAAGCAAGTTTTTGGCCTATATTTTGAAAATATTCTAGCACTGAGTAGGCATGTACAGATCGCTTCTTAGACCCAAAATTATCGAATATTCGGATGTTTCGAGCCTTAATTTGGGATATAAACGGGTACATAAGAAGCATGCACATATCGACTTTGGGCACCTAAAATATCGATTTTTAGCATGTTTTGGGCCTATATTTTGAAAATATTCTAGCACTGATTAGGCATGTACAGATCGCTTCTGAGACTCAAAAATATCGAATTTTTGGGGGTTTTCAGCCTGAATTTGAGATATAAACGGGTACAGAATATGCATGCACATATTGACTTTTTGCACTTAAAATACCGATTTTCAGTATGTTTTCGGTCTGTATCATGAAAACATTCTAGCATTGAGTAGGCATGTAGAGATCGCTTCTGGGACCCAAAAATATCGAATTTTCGGGTGTTTTGAGCCAGAATTTGAGATATAAACGGGTACAGAAGATGCATACACATATTGACTTTGGGCACCTAAAATATCGATTTTTAGCATGTTTTAAGCTTATATTTTGAAAATATTTTAGCACTGAGTAGGCAGGTACAGATCGCTTCTTAGACCAAAAAATATCGAATTTTCGAGTGTTTTGAGCCTGAATTTGAGATATAAATGGGTTCAGATGATGCATACACATATTGAGTTTGGGCACATAAAATATCGATTTTCAGCATGTTTTGGGCCTGTGTCTTGAAAATACTCTAACACAGAGTAGGCATGTACAGATCGCTTCTGGGACCCAAAAATATCGAATTTTCGGGTGTTTTGAACCTAAATTTGAGATATAAACGTGTACAGAAGATGCATGCACATATCGACTTTGGGCACCTAAAATATCGATTTTAAGCAAGTTTTGGGCCTATATTTTGAAAATATTCTAGCACTGAGTAGGCATGTACAGATTGTTTCTTAGACCCAAAATTATCGAATATTCGGATGTTTTGAGCATGAATTTGGGATATAAACGGGTACATAAGATGCATGCACATATCGACTTTGGGCACCTAAAATATCGATTTTTAGCATGTTTTGGGCCTATATTTTGAAAATATTCTGGCACTGATTAGGCATGTACAGATCGCTTCTGAGACCCAAAAATATCGAATTTTTGGGTGTTTTCAGCCTGAATTTGGGATATAAACGGGTACATAAGATGCAAGCACATATCGACTTTGGGCACCTAAAATATCGGTTTTTAGCATGTTTTGGGCCTATATTTTGAAAATATTCTAGCACTGATTAGGCATGTACAGATCGCTTCTGAGACCCAAAAATATCGAATTTTGGGTGTTTTCAGCCTGAATTTGAGATATAAACGGGTACAGAATATGCATGCACATATTGACTTTTTGCACTTAAAATACCGATTTTCAGTATGTTTTGAGTCTGTATCATGAAAACATTCTAGCATTGAGTAGGCATGTAGAGATCGCTTCTGGGACCCAAAAATATCGAATTTTCGGGTGTTTTGAGCCAGAATTTGAGATATAAACGGGTACAGAAGATGCATACACATATTGACTTTGGGCACCAAAAATATCGATTTTTAGCATGTTTTAAGCTTATATTCTGAAAATATTTTAGCACTGAGTAGGCAGGTACAGATCGCTTCTTGGACCAAAAAATATCGAATTTTCGGGTGTTTTGAGCTAGAATTTGAGATATAAACGGGTACAGAAGATGCATACACATATTGACTTAGGGCACCTAAAATATCGATTTTTTGCATATTTTAAGCTTATATTCTGAAAATATTTTAGCACTGAGTAGGCAGGTACAGATCGCCTCTTGGACCAAAAAATATGGAATTTTAGGTTGTTTTGAACTTGAATTTGAGATATAAACGGGTACAGATGATGCATACACATATTGACTTTGGGCACCTAAAATATCGATTTTCAGCATGTTTTGGGCCTGTATCTTGAAAATACTCTAACACGGAGTAGGCATGTACAGATTGCTTCTGGGACCCAAAAATATCGAATTTTCGGGTGTTTTGAGCTTAAATTTGAGATATAAACGGGTACAGAAGATGCATGAACGTATCAAC
Source organism: Petrolisthes cinctipes (assembly GCA_033782935.1). Taxonomy (NCBI): domain Eukaryota; kingdom Metazoa; phylum Arthropoda; class Malacostraca; order Decapoda; family Porcellanidae; genus Petrolisthes; species Petrolisthes cinctipes. Next base: position 1,339,394 of record JAWQEG010000014.1, read on the forward strand.
TTTGGGCACCTAAAATATCGATTTTGAGCATGTTTTGGGCCTATATTTTGAAAATATTCTAGCACTGATTAGGCATGTACAGATCGCTTCTGAGACCCAAAAATATCGAATTGTTGGGTGCTTTGAGCCTGAATTTGGGATATAAACGGGTACATAAGATGCATGCACATATCGACTTTGGGCACCTAAAATATCGATTTTTAGCATGTTTTTGGCGTATATTTTGAAAATATTCTAGCACTGAGTAGGCATGTACAGATCGCTTCTTGGGCCAAAATATATCGAATTTTTGGGCTTTTTGAGCCTGAATTTGAGATATAAACGGGTACAGAATATGCATGCACATATCGACTTTTTGCACCTAAAATATCGATTTTGAGCATGTTTTGGGCCTGTAATTTGAAAATACTCGAACACGAAGTAGGCATGTACAGATCACTTCTGGTACCAAAAAATATCGAATTTTCGGGTGTTTTCAGCCTGAATTTGAGATATAAACGGGTACAGAATATGCATGCACATATTGACTTTTTGCACCTAAAATACCGATTTTCAGTATGTTTTGGGTCTGTATCATGAAAACATTCTAGCATTGAGTAGGCATGTAGAGATCGCTTCTGGGACCCAAAAATATCGAATTTTCGGGTGTTTTCAGCCTAAATTTGAGATATAAACGGGTACAGAAGATGCATGCACATATCGACTTTGGGCACCTAAAATATCGATTTTAAGCAAGTTTTGTGCCTATATTTTGAAAATATTCTTGCACTGAGTAGGCATGTACAGATCGCTTCTTAGACCCAAAATTATCGAATATTCGGATGTTTTCAGCCTGAATTTGGGATATAAACGGGTACAGATGATGCATACACATATTGAGTTTGGGCACCTAAAATATCGATTTTCAGCATGTTTTGGGCCTGTATCTTGGAAATACTCTAACACAGAGTTGGCATGTACAGATCGCTTCTGGGACCCAAAAATATCGAATTTTCGGGTGTTTTGAGCCTGAATTTGAGATATAAACGGGTACAGAAGATTCATGCACATATCGACTTTTTGCACCTAAAATATCGATTTTCAGCATGTTTTGGGCCTGTATCTAGAAAATACTCTAACACGGAGTAGGCATGTACAGATCGCTTCTGGGACCCAAAAATATCGTCATTTCGTGTTTTTTGAGCCTGAATTTGGAATATAAACGGGTACATAAGATGCATGCACAAATCGACTTTGGGCACCTAAAATATCGATTTTGAGCATGTTTTGGGCCTAAAATTTGAAAATATTTTAGCACTGAGTAGGCATGTACAGATCGCTTCTGAGACCCAAAAATATCGAATTTTCGTGTGTTTTGAGCTTGAATTTGAAATATAAACGGGTTCTGAAGATGCATGCACATATCGACTTTGGACACCTAAAATATCGATTTTTAGCATGTTTTGAGCCTATATTTTGAAAACAGTCTAGCGCTGAGGAGACATGTACAGATCGCTTCTGTTACCAAAAAATATCGAATTTTCGGGTGTTTTCAGCCTGAATTTGAGATATAAACAGGTACTGAAGATGCATGCACATATCGACTTTTTGCACCTAAAATATCGATTTTCAGCATGTTTTAGGTATATATCTTAAAAACATTTTAGCATTGAGTAGGCATGTACACATTGCTTCTGGGACCCGAAAATATTGAATTTTCAGGTGTTTTAAGCCATAATATTGGATATAAACGGGTACAGAAGATGCATACACAAATTGACTTGGGGCACCTAAAATATCGATTTTCATTATGTTTTGAGCCTGTATCTTGAAAATACTGTAACACGGAGTAGGCATGTACAGATCGCTACTGGGACCCAAATATATCGAAATTTCGGGGTTTTTTAGCCTGAATTTGAGATATAAACGGGTACAGAAGATGCACTCACATATCGACTTTGGACACCTAAAATATCGATTTTTAGCTTGTTTTGGGCCTATATTTTGAAAATAGTCTAGCACTGAGTAGGCATGTACAGATCGCTTCTGGGACCCAAAAATATGGAATTTTCGGGACTTTTGAGCCTAAATTTGAGATATAAACGGGTACAGAGGGTGCATGCACATATCGTCTTTGGGCACCTAAAATATCGATTTTTAGCATGTTTTTGGCCTATATTTTGAAAATATTCTAACACTGAGTAGGCATGTACAGATCGCTTCTGGGACCCAAAAATATTGAATTTTTGGTTGTTTTGAACCTGAATTTGAGATATCAACGGGTACAGATGATGCATACACATATTGACTTTGGGCATCTAAAATATCGATTTTCAGCATGTTTTCGGCCTGTATCTTGAAAATACTCTAACAAGGAGTAGGCATGTACAGATTGCTTCTGGGACCCAAAAATATCGAATTTTCGGGTGTTTTGAGTCTGAATTTGAGATATAAACGGGTACAGAAGATGCATGCACATATCAACTTTGGGCACCTAAAATATCGATTTTGAGCATGTTTTGGGCCTATATATTGAAAATATTCTAGCACTGATTAGGCATGTACAGATCGCTTCTTGGACCAAAAAATATCGAATTTTTGGGTTTTTTGAGTCTGAATTTCAGATATAAACGGGTACAGAATATGCATGCACATATCGACTTTTTGCACCTAAAATATCGATTTTGAGCATGTTTTGGGCCTGTATTTTGAAAATGCTCGAACATGAAGTAGGCATGTACAGATCGCTTCTGGTACCCAAAAATATCGAATTTTCGGGTGTTTTCAGCCTAAATTTGAGATATAAACGGGTACAGAAGATGCATGCACATATCGACTTTTTGCACCTAAAATATCGATTTTCAGCATGTTTTGGGCCTGTATCTTGAAAATACTCTAACACGGAGTAGGCATGTACAGATCGCTTCTGGGACCCAAAAATATCGAAATTTCGGGTTTTTTGAGCCTAAATTTGGAATATAAACGGGTACATAAGATGCATGCACATATCGACTTTGGGCACCTAAAATATCGATTTTTAACATGTTTTGAGCCTATATTTTGAAAATACTCTAACACGGAGTAGGCATGTACAGATCGCTTCTGGGACCCAAATATATCGAAATTTCGGGTTTTTTGAGCCAGAATTTGAGATATAAACGGGTACAGAAGATGCATTCACATATCGACTTTGGACACCTAAAATATCGATTTTTAGCTTGTTTTGAGTCTATATTTTGAAAACAGTCTAGCACTGAGTAGGCATGTACAGATCGCTTCTGGGACCCAAAAATATCGAATTTTTGGGACTTTTGAGCCTAAATTTGAGATATAAACGGGTACAGAAGGTGCATGCACATATCGTCTTTGGGCACCTATAATATCGATTTTGAGCATATTTTTGGCCTAAAATTTGACAATATTCTAGCACTGAGTAGGCATGTACAGATCGCTTCTGTTACCCAAAAATATCGAATTTTCGGGTGTTTTCAGCCTGAATTTGAGATATAAACGGGTACAGAATATGCATGCACATATTGACTTTTTGCACCTAAAATGTCGATTTTCAGTATGTTTTAGGTCTGTATCATGAAAACATTCTAGCATTGAGTAGAGATCGCTTCTGGGACCCAAAAATATTTAATTTTCGGATGTTTTGAGCCAGAATTTGAGATATAAACGGGTACAGAAGATGCATACACATATTGACTTTGGGCACCTAAAATATCGATTTTTAGCATGTTTTAATCTTATATTCTGAAAATATTTTAGCACTGAGTAGGCAGGTACAGATCGCTTCTTGGACCAAAAAATATCGAATTTTCGGGTGATTTGAGCCTGAATTTGAGATATAAACGGGTACAGAATATGCATGCACATATTGACTTTTTGCACCTAAAATATCGATTTTTAGTATGTTTAGGGTCTGTATCATGAAAACATTCTAGAATTGAGTTGGCATGTAGAGATCGCTACTGGGACCCAAAAATATCGATTTTTCGGGAGTTTGAGCCTGAATTTGAGATATAAACGGGTACAGAAGATTCATACACATATTGACTTTGGGCACCTAAAATATCGATTTTTAGCATGTTTTAAGCTTATATTTTGAAAATATTTTACCACTGAGTAGGCAGGTACAGATCGCTTCTTGGACCAAAAAATATCGAATTTTCGGGTGTTTTGAGCCTGAATTTGAGATATAAACGGGTACAGATGATGCATACACATATTGAGTTTTTGCACCTAAAATATCGATTTTCAGCATGTTTTGGGCCTGTATTTTGAAAATACTCTAACACAGAGTAGGCATGTACAGATCGCTTCTGGGACCCAAAAATATCGAATTTTCGGGGGTTTAGAGCCTAAATTTGAGATATAAACGGGTACAGAAGATGCTTGCATATATCGACTTCGGGCTCCTAAAATATCGATTTTGAGCAAGTTTTTAGCCTATATTTTGAAAATATTCTAGCACTGAGTAGGCATGTACAGATCGCTTCTTAGACCCAAAATTATAGAATATTCGGATGTTTTGAGCCTGAATTTGAGATATAAACGGGTACAGATGATGCATACACATATTGAGTTTTTGCACCTAAAATATCGATTTTTAGCATGTTTTGAGCCTATATATTGAAAATACTCTAACACGGAGTAGGCATGTACAGATCGCTTCTGGGACCCAAATATATTGAAATTTCGGGTTTTTTGAGCCTGAATTTGAGATATAAACGGGTACAGAAGATGCATACACATATTGAGTTTTTGCACCTAAAATGTGTGATTTTCAGTATGTTTTAGGTCTGTATAATGAAAACATTCTAGCATTGAGTAGAGATCGCTTCTGGGACCCAAAAATATTTAATTTTCGGATGTTTTGAGCCAGAATTTGAGATATAAACGGGTACAGAAGATGCATACACATATTGACTTTGGGCACCTAAAATATCGATTTTTAGCATGTTTTAATCTTATATTCTGAAAATATTTTAGCACTGAGTAGGCAGGTACAGATCGCTTCTTGGACCAAAAAATATCGAATTTTCGGGTGATTTGAGCCTGAATTTGAGATATAAACGGGTACAGAATATGCATGCACATATTGACTTTTTGCACCTAAAATATCGATTTTTAGTATGTTTAGGGTCTGTATCATGAAAACATTCTAGAATTGAGTTGGCATGTAGAGATCGCTACTGGGACCCAAAAATATCGATTTTTCGGGAGTTTGAGCCTGAATTTGAGATATAAACGGGTACAGAAGATTCATACACATATTGACTTTGGGCACCTAAAATATCGATTTTTAGCATGTTTTAAGCTTATATTTTGAAAATATTTTACCACTGAGTAGGCAGGTACAGATCGCTTCTTGGACCAAAAAATATCGAATTTTCGGGTGTTTTGATCCTGAATTTGAGATATAAACGGGTACAGATGATGCATACACATATTGAGTTTTTGCACCTAAAATATCGATTTTCAGCATGTTTTGGGCCTGTATTTTGAAAATACTCTAACACAGAGTAGGCATGTACAGATCGCTTCTGGGACCGAAAAATATCGAATTTTCGGGGGTTTAGAGCCTAAATTTGAGATATAAACGGGTACAGAAGATGCTTGCATATATCGACTTCGGGCTCCTAAAATATCGATTTTGAGCAAGTTTTTAGCCTATATTTTGAAAATATTCTAGCACTGAGTAGGCATGTACAGATCGCTTCTTAGACCCAAAATTATAGAATATTCGGATGTTTTGAGCCTGAATTTGAGATATAAACGGGTACAGATGATGCATACACATATTGAGTTTTTGCACCTTAAATATCGATTTTTAGCATGTTTTGAGCCTATATATTGAAAATACTCTAACACGGAGTAGGCATGTACAGATCGCTTCTGGGACCCAAATATATTGAAATTTCGGGTTTTTTGAGCCTGAATTTGAGATATAAACGGGTACAGAAGATGCATACACATATTGAGTTTTTGCACCTAAAATGTGTGATTTTCAGTATGTTTTAGGTCTGTATCATGAAAACATTCTAGCATTGAGTAGAGATCGCTTTTGGGACCCAAAAATATCTAATTTTCGGATGTTTTGAGCCAGAATTTGAGATATAAACGGGTACAGAAGATGCATACACATATTGACTTTGGGCACCTAAAATATCGATTTTTTGCATGTTTTAAGCCTATATTTTGAAAAAATTCTAGCACTGAGTAGGCATGTACAGATCACTTCTGGTACCCAAAAATATCAAATTTTCGGGTGTTTTCAGCCTGAATTTGAGATATAAAAGGGTACAGAAGATGCATGCACATATCGACTTTTTGCACCTAAAATATCGATTTTCAGCATGTTTTGGGCCTGTTTCTTGAAAATATTCTAACACGGAGTAGGCATGTACAGATCGCTTCTGGGACCCAAAAATATCGAAATTTCGGGTTTTTTGAGCCTAAATTTGGAATATAAACGGGTACATAAGATGCATGCACATATCGACTTTGGGCACCTAAAATATCGATTTTAAGCATGTTTTGGGCCTAAAATTTGAAAATATTCTAGCACTGAGTAGGCATGTACAGATCGCTTCTGAGACAAAAAAATATCGAATTTTCGTGTGTTTTCAGCCTGAATTTGAAATATAAACGGGTACTGAAGATGCATGCTCATATCGACTTTGGACACCTAAAATATCGATTTTTAGCATGTTTTGAGCCTATATTTTGAAAACAGTCTAGAACTGAGTAGGCATGTACAGATCGCTTCTCGGACCAAAAAATATTGAATTTTCGGGACTTTTGAGCCTGAATTTGAGATATAAACGGGTACAAAAGTTGCATGCACATATCGACTTTGGGCACCTAAAATATCGATTTTTAGCATGTTTTGAGCCTATATTTTGAAAATATTCTAGCACTGAGTAGGCATGTACAGATCGCTTTAGGGACCCAAAAATATCGAATTTTTGTTTTTTTTTTAGCCTGAATTTGAGATATGAACGGGTACAGAAGATGTATTCACATATCGACTTTGGGCACCTAAAATATCGATTTTGAACATATTTTTGGCCTAAAATTTGAAAATATTCTAGGACTGAGTAGGCATGTACAGATCGCTTCTGATACCCAAAAATATCGAATTTTCGTGTATTTTGAGCTTGAATTTAAATTATAAACGGGTACTGAAGATGCATGCACATATCGACTTTTTGCACCTAAAATATTGATTTTCAGCATGTTTTGGGTATATATCTTAAAAACATTTTAGCATTGAGTAGGCATTTACACATCGCTTCTGGGACCCGAAAATATCGAATTTTCAGGTGTTTTAAGCCATAATATTGGATATAAACGGGTACAGAAGATGCATACACAAATTGACTTGCGGCACCTAAAATATCGATTTTCATTATGTTTTGGGCCTGTATCTTGAAAATACTCTAACACGGAGTAGGCATGTACAGATCGCTTCTGGGACCCAAATATATCGAAATTTCGGGTTTTTTGAGCCTGAATATGAGATATAAACGGGTACAGAAGATGCATTCACATATCGACTTTGGACACCTAAAATATCGATTTTTAGCTTGTTTTGAGCCTATATTTTGAAAAAAGTCTAGCACTGAGTAGGCATGTACAGATCGCTTCTGGGACCCAAAAATATGGAATTTTTGGGACTTTTGAGCCTAAATTTGAGATATAAACGGGTACAGAAGGTGCATGCACATATCGTCTTTGGGCACCTAAAATATCGATTTTGAGCATATTTTTGGCCTAAAATTTGAAAATATTCTAGCACTGAGTAGGCATGTACAGATCGCTTGTGGGACACAAAAATATCTAATTTTCGGGTGTTTTCAGCCTGAATTTGAGATATAAACGGGTACAGAATATGCATGCACATATTGACTTTTTGCACCTAAAATGTCGATTTTCAGTATGTTTTAGGTCTGTATCATGAAAACATTCTAGCATTGAGTAGAGATCGCTTCTGGGACCCAAAAATATCTAATTTTCGGGTGTTTTGAGCCAGAATTTGAGATATAAACGGGTACAGAAGATGCATACACATATTGACTTTGGGCACCTAAAATATCGATTTTTAGCATGTTTTAATCTTATATTCTGAAAATATTTTAGCACTGAGTAGGCAGGTACAGATCGCTTCTTGGACCAAAAAATATCAAATTTTCGGGTGATTTGAGCCTGAATTTGAGATATAAACGGGTACAGAATATGCATGCACATATTGACTTTTTGCACCTAAAATATCGATTTTTAGTATGTTTTGGGTCTGTATCATGAAAACATTCTAGCATTGAGTTGGCATGTAGAGATCGCTACTGGGACCCAAAAATATCGATTTTTCGGGAGTTTTGAGCCAGAATTTGAGATATAAACGGGTACAGAAGATTCATACATATATTGACTTTGGGCACCTAAAATATCGATTTTTAGCATGTTTTAAGCTTATATTTTGAAAATATTTTACCACTGAGTAGGCAGGTACAGATCGCTTCTTGGACCAAAAAATATCGAATTTTCGGGTGTTTTGAGCCTTAATTTGAGATATAAACGGGTACAGATGATGCATACACATATTGAGTTTGGGCACCTAAAATATCGATTTTCAGCATGTTTTGGGCCTGTATCTTGAAAATACTCTAACACAGAGTAGGCATGTACAGATCACTTCTGGGACCCAAAAATATCGAATTTTCGGGTGTTTTGAGCCAGAATTTCAGATATAAACGGGTACAGAAGATGCATACACATATTGACTTTGGGCACCTAAAATATCGATTTTTTGCATGTTTTAAGCTTATATTCTGAAAATATTTTAGCACTGAGTAGGCAGGTACAGATCGCTTCTTGGACCAAAAAATATCGAATTTTCGGGTGTTTTGAGCCTGAATTTGAGATATAAACGGGTACAGATGATGCATACACATATTGAGTTTTTGCACCTAAAATATCGATTTTCAGCATGTTTTGGACCTGTATTTTGAAAATACTCTAACACAGAGTAGGCATGTACAGATCGCTTCTGGGACCCAAAAATATCGAATTTTCGGGTGTTTAGAGCCTGAATTTGAGATATAAACGGGTACAGAAGATGCTTGCCCATATCGACTTCGGGCACCTAAAATATCGATTTTGAGCAAGTTTTTAGCCTATATTTTGAAAATATTCTAGCACTGAGTAGGCATGTACAGATCGCTTCTTAGACCCAAAATTATAGAATATTCGGATGTTTTGAGCCTGAATTTTGGATATAAACGGGTACATAAGATGCATGCACATATCGACTTTGGGCACCTAAAATATCGATTTTTAGCATGTTTTTAGCCTATATTTTGAAAAAATTCTAGCACTGAGTAGGCATGTACAGATCACTTCTGGTACCCAAAAATATCGAAATTTCGGGTTTTTTGAGCCTAAATTTGGAATATAAACGGGTACATAAGATGCATGCACATATCGACTTTGGGCACCTAAAATATCGATTTTAAGCATGTTTTGGGCCTAAAATTTGAAAATATTCTAGCACTGTGTAGGCATGTACAGATCGCTTCTGAGACAAAAAAATATCGAATTTTCGTGTGTTTTGAGCCTGAATTTGAAATATAAACGGGTACTGAAGATGCATGCTCATATCGACTTTGGACACCTAAAATATCGATTTTTAGCATATTTTCAGCCTATATTTTGAAAACAGTCTAGAACTGAGTAGGCATGTACAGATCGCTTCTCGGACCCAAAAATATTGAATTTTCGGGACTTTTGAGCCTGAATTTGAGATATAAACGGGTACAAAAGTTGCATGCACATATCGACTTTGGGCACCTAAAATATCGATTTTTAGCATGTTTTGAGCCTATATTTTGAAAATATTCTAGCACTGAGTAGGCATGTACAGATCGCTTCTTAGACCCAAAATTATAGAATATTCGGATGTTTTGAGCCTGAATTTGAGATATAAACGGGTACAGATGATGCATACACATATTGAGTTTTTGCACCTAAAATATCGATTTTTAGCATGTTTTGAGCCTATATATTGAAAATACTCTAACACGGAGTAGGCATGTACAGATCGCTTCTGGGACCCAAATATATTGAAATTTCGGGTTTTTTGAGCCTGAATTTGAGATATAAACGGGTACAGAAGATGCATACACATATTGAGTTTTTGCACCTAAAATGTGTGATTTTCAGTATGTTTTAGGTCTGTATAATGAAAACATTCTAGCATTGAGTAGAGATCGCTTCTGGGACCCAAAAAAATTAAATTATCGGATGTTTTGAGCCAGAATTTGAGATATAAACGGGTACAGAAGATGCATACACATATTGACTTTGGGCACCTAAAATATCGATTTTTAGCATGTTTTAATCTTATATTCTGAAAATATTTTAGCACTGAGTAGGCAGGTACAGATCGCTTTTTGGACCAAAAAATATCGAATTTTCGGGTGATTTGAGCCTGAATTTGAGATATAAACGGGTACAGAATATGCATGCACATATTGACTTTTTGCACCTAAAATATCGATTTTTAGTATGTTTAGGGTCTGTATCATGAAAACATTCTAGAATTGAGTTGGCATGTAGAGATCGCTACTGGGACCCAAAAATATCGATTTTTCGGGAGTTTTGAGCCAGAATTTGAGATATAAACGGGTACAGAAGATTCATACACATATTGACTTTGGGCACCTAAAATATCGATTTTTAGCATGTTTTAAGCTTATATTTTGAAAATATTTTACCACTGAGTAGGCAGGTACAGATCGCTTCTTGGACCAAAAAATATCGAATTTTCGGGTGTTTTGAGCCTGAATTTGAGATATAAACGGGTACAGATGATGCATACACATATTGAGTTTTTGCACCTAAAATATCGATTTTCAGCATGTTTTGGGCCTGTATTTTGAAAATACTCTAACACAGAGTAGGCATGTACAGATCGCTTCTGGGACCCAAAAATATCGAATTTTCGGGGGTTTAGAGCCTAAATTTGAGATATAAACGGGTACAGAAGATGCTTGCATATATCGACTTCGGGCTCCTAAAATATCGATTTTGAGCAAGTTTTTAGCCTATATTTTGAAAATATTCTAGCACTGAGTAGGCATGTACAGATCGCTTCTTAGACCCAAAATTATAGAATATTCGGATGTTTTGAGCCTGAATTTGAGATATAAACGGGTACAGATGATGCATACACATATTGAGTTTTTGCACCTTAAATATCGATTTTTAGCATGTTTTGAGCCTATATATTGAAAATACTCTAACACGGAGTAGGCATGTACAGATCGCTTCTGGGACCCAAATATATTGAAATTTCGGGTTTTTTGAGCCTGAATTTGAGATATAAACGGGTACAGAAGATGCATACACATATTGAGTTTTTGCACCTAAAATGTGTGATTTTCAGTATGTTTTAGGTCTGTATCATGAAAACATTCTAGCATTGAGTAGAGATCGCTTTTGGGACCCAAAAATATCTAATTTTCGGATGTTTTGAGCCATTATTTGAGATATAAACGGGTACAGAAGATGCATACACATATTGACTTTGGGCACCTAAAATATCGATTTTTTGCATGTTTTAAGCCTATATTTTGAAAAAATTCTAGCACTGAGTAGGCATGTACAGATCACTTCTGGTACCCAAAAATATCAAATTTTCGGGTGTTTTCAGCCTGAATTTGAGATATAAAAGGGTACAGAAGATGCATGCACATATCGACTTTTTGCACCTAAAATATCGATTTTCAGCATGTTTTGGGCCTGTTTCTTGAAAATATTCTAACACGGAGTAGGCATGTACAGATCGCTTCTGGGACCCAAAAATATCGAAATTTCGGGTTTTTTGAGCCTAAATTTGGAATATAAACGGGTACATAAGATGCATGCACATATCGACTTTGGGCACCTAAAATATCGATTTTAAGCATGTTTTGGGCCTAAAATTTGAAAATATTCTAGCACTGGGTAGGCATGTACAGATCGCTTCTGAGACAAAAAAATATCGAATTTTCGTGTATTTTCAGCCTGAATTTGAAATATAAACGGGTACTGAAGATGCATGCTCATATCGACTTTGGACACCTAAAATATCGATTTTTAGCATGTTTTGAGCCTATATTTTGAAAACAGTCTAGAACTGAGTAGGCATGTACAGATCGCTTCTCGGACCAAAAAATATTGAATTTTCGGGACTTTTGAGCCTGAATTTGAGATATAAACGGGTACAAAAGTTGCATGCACATATCGACTTTGGGCACCTAAAATATCGATTTTTAGCATGTTTTGAGCCTATATTTTGAAAATATTCTAGCACTGAGTAGGCATGTACAGATCGCTTTAGGGACCCAAAAATATCGAATTTTTGTTTTTTTTTTAGCCTGAATTTGAGATATGAACGGGTACAGAAGATGTATTCACATATCGACTTTGGGCACCTAAAATATCGATTTTGAACATATTTTTGGCCTAAAATTTGAAAGTATTCTAGCACTGAGTAGGCATGTACAGATCGCTTCTGATACCCAAAAATATCGAATTTTCGTGTATTTTGAGCTTGAATTTAAATTATAAACGGGTACTGAAGATGCATGCACATATCGACTTTTTGCACCTAAAATATTGATTTTCAGCATGTTTTGGGTATATATCTTAAAAACATTTTAGCATTGAGTAGGCATGTACACATCGCTTCTGGGACCCGAAAATATCGAATTTTCAGGTGTTTTAAGCCATAATATTGTATATAAACGGGTACAGAAGATGCATACACAAATTGACTTGCGGCACCTAAAATATCGATTTTCATTATGTTTTGGGCCTGTATCTTGAAAATACTCTAACACGGAGTAGGCATGTACAGATCGCTTCTGGGACCCAAATATATCGAAATTTCGGGTTTTTTGAGCCTGAATATGAGATATAAACGGGTACAGAAGATGCATTCACATATCGACTTTGGACACCTAAAATATCGATTTTTAGCTTGTTTTGAGCCTATATTTTGAAAAAAGTCTAGCACTGAGTAGGCATGTACAGATCGCTTCTGGGACCCAAAAATATGGAATTTTTGGGACTTTTGAGCCTAAATTTGAGATATAAACGGGTACAGAAGGTGCATGCACATATCGTCTTTGGGCACCTAAAATATCGATTTTGAGCATATTTTTTGCCTAAAATTTGAAAATATTCTAGCACTGAGTAGGCATGTACAGATCGCTTCTGGGACCCAAAAATATCTAATTTTCGGGTGTTTTCAGCCTGAATTTGAGATATAAACGGGTACAGAATATGCATGCACATATTGACTTTTTGCACCTAAAATGTCGATTTTCAGTATGTTTTAGGTCTGTATCATGAAAACATTCTAGCATTGAGTAGAGATCGCTTCTGGGACCCAAAAATATCTAATTTTCGGGTGTTTTGAGCCAGAATTTGAGATATAAACGGGTACAGAAGATGCATACACATATTGACTTTGGGCACCTAAAATATCGATTTTTAGCATGTTTTAATCTTATATTCTGAAAATATTTTAGCACTGAGTAGGCAGGTACAGATCGCTTCTTGGACCAAAAAATATCGAATTTTCGGGTGATTTGAGCCTGAATTTGAGATATAAACGGGTACAGAATATGCATGCACATATTGACTTTTTGCACCTAAAATATCGATTTTTAGTATGTTTTGGGTCTGTATCATGAAAACATTCTAGCATTGAGTTGGCATGTAGAGATCGCTACTGGGACCCAAAAATATCGATTTTTCGGGAGTTTTGAGCCAGAATTTGAGATATAAACGGGTACAGAAGATTCATACATATATTGACTTTGGGCACCTAAAATATCGATTTTTAGCATGTTTTAAGCTTATATTTTGAAAATATTTTACCACTGAGTAGGCAGGTACAGATCGCTTCTTGGACCAAAAAATATCGAATTTTCGGGTGTTTTGAGCCTTAATTTGAGATATAAACGGGTACAGATGATGCATACACATATTGAGTTTGGGCACCTAAAATATCGATTTTCAGCATGTTTTGGGCCTGTATCTTGAAAATACTCTAACACAGAGTAGGCATGTACAGATCACTTCTGGGACCCAAAAATATCGAATTTTCGGGTGTTTTGAGCCAGAATTTCAGATATAAACGGGTACAGAAGATGCATACACATATTGACTTTGGGCACCTAAAATATCGATTTTTTGCATGTTTTAAGCTTATATTCTGAAAATATTTTAGCACTGAGTAGGCAGGTACAGATCGCTTCTTGGACCAAAAAATATCGAATTTTCGGGTGTTTTGAGCCTGAATTTGAGATATAAACGGGTACAGATGATGCATACACATATTGAGTTTTTGCACCTAAAATATCGATTTTCAGCATGTTTTGGACCTGTATTTTGAAAATACTCTAACACAGAGTAGGCATGTACAGATCGCTTCTGGGACCCAAAAATATCGAATTTTCGGGTGTTTAGAGCCTGAATTTGAGATATAAACGGGTACAGAAGATGCTTGCCCATATCGACTTCGGGCACCTAAAATATCGATTTTGAGCAAGTTTTTAGCCTATATTTTGAAAATATTCTAGCACTGAGTAGGCATGTACAGATCGCTTCTTAGACCCAAAATTATAGAATATTCGGATGTTTTGAGCCTGAATTTTGGATATAAACGGGTACATAAGATGCATGCACATATCGACTTTGGGCACCTAAAATATCGATTTTTAGCATGTTTTTAGCCTATATTTTGAAAAAATTCTAGCACTGAGTAGGCATGTACAGATCACTTCTGGTACCCAAAAATATCGAAATTTCGGGTTTTTTGAGCCTAAATTTGGAATATAAACGGGTACATAAGATGCATGCACATATCGACTTTGGGCACCTAAAATATCGATTTTAAGCATGTTTTGGGCCTAAAATTTGAAAATATTCTAGCACTGAGTAGGCATGTACAGATCGCTTCTGAGACAAAAAAATATCGAATTTTCGTATTTTTTGAGCCTGAATTTGAAATATAAACGGGTACTGAAGATGCATGCTCATATCGACTTTGGACACCTAAAATATCGATTTTTAGCATATTTTCAGCCTATATTTTGAAAACAGTCTAGAACTGAGTAGGCATGTACAGATCGCTTCTCGGACCCAAAAATATTGAATTTTCGGGACTTTTGAGCCTGAATTTGAGATATAAACGGGTACAAAAGTTGCATGCACATATCGACTTTGGGCACCTAAAATATCGATTTTTAGCATGTTTTGAGCCTATATTTTGAAAATATTCTAGCACTGAGTAGGCATGTACAGATCGCTTCATGGACCCAAAAATATCGAATTTTTGTTTTTTTTTGAGCCTGAATTTGAGATATGAACGGGTACAGAAGATGTATTCACATATCGACTCTGGGCACCTAAAATATCGATTTTTAGCATGTTTTTGGTCCATATTTTGAAAATATTTTAGCATTGAGTAGGCATGTACAGATCGCTTCTGGTACCCAAAAATATCGAATTTTCGGGTGTTTTCAGCCTGAATTTGAGATATAAACGGGTACAGAATATGCATGCACATATTGACTTTTTGCACCTAAAATGTCGATTTTCAGTATGTTTTAGGTCTGCATCATAAAAAACATTCTAGCATTGAGTAGAGATCGCTTCTGGGACCCAAAAATATCTAATTTTTGGGTGTTTTGAGCCAGAATTTGAGATATAAACGGGTACAGAAGATGCATACACATATTGACTTTGGGCACCTAAAATATCGATTTTTAGCATGTTTTAATCTTATATTCTGAAAATATTTTAGCACTGAGTAGGCAGGTACAGATCGCTTCTTGGACCAAAAAATATCGAATTTTCGGGTGATTTGAGCCTGAATTTGAGATATAAACGGGTACAGAATATGCATGCACATATTGATTTTTTGCACCTAAAATATCGATTTTTAGTATGTTTTGGGTCTGTATCATAAAAACATTCTAGCATTGAGTTGGCTTGTAGAGATCGCTACTGGGACCCAAAAATATCGATTTTTCGGGAGTTTTGAGCCAGAATTTGAGATATAAACGGGTACAGAAGATGCATACACATATTGACTTTGGGCACCTAAAATATCGATTTTTAGCATGTTTTAAGCTTATATTTTGAAAATATTTTACCACTGAGTAGGCAGGTACAGATCGCTTCTTGGACCAAAAAATATCGAATTTTCGGGTGTTTTGAGCCTTAATTTGAGATATAAACGGGTACAGATGATGCATACACATATTGAGTTTGGGCACATAAAATATCGATTTTCAGCATGTTTTGGGCCTGTATCTTGAAAATACTCTAACACAGAGTAGGCATGTACAGATTGCTTCTGGGACCCAAAAATATCGAATTTTCGGGTGTTTTGAGCCAGAATTTCAGATATAAACGGGTACAGAAGATGCTTGCACATATCGACTTCAGGCACCTAAAATATCGATTTTGAGCAAGTTTTTAGCCTATATTTTGAAAATATTCTAGCACTGAGTAGGCATGTACAGATCGCTTCTTAGACCCAAAATTATAGAATATTCGGATGTTTTGAGCCTGAATATGGGATATAAACGGGTACATAAGATGAATGCACATATCGACTTTGGGCACCTAAAATATCGATTTTTAGCATGTTTTTAGCCTATATTTTGAAAAAATTCTAGCACTGAGTAGGCATGTACAGATCACTTCTGGTACCCACAAATATAAAATTTTCGGGTGATTTGAGCCTGAATTTGAGATATAAACGGGTACAGAAGATGCATACACAAATTGACTTGGGGCACCTAAAATATCGATTTTCAGCATGTTTTGGGCCTGTAATTTGAAAATACCTTAACACGGAGTAGGCATGTACAGATCGCTTCTGGTTCCCAAAAATATCGAATTTTCGGGTGTTTTGAGCCTGAATTTGAGATATAAACGGGTACAGAAGATGCATGCACATATCGACTTTTTGCACCTAAAATATCGATTTTCAGCATGTTTTGGGCCTGTATCTTGAAAATACTCTAAAACGGAGTAGGCATGTACAGATCGCTTCTGGGACCCAAAAACATCGAAATTTCGGGGTTTTTTAGCCTAAATTTGGAATATAAACGGGTACATAAGATGCATGCACATATCGACTTTGGGCACCTAAAATATCGATTTTAAGCATGTTTTGGGCCTAAAATTTGAAAATATTCTAGCACTGAGTAGGCATGTTCAGATCGCTTCTGAGACAAAAAAATATCGAATTTTCGTGTGTTTTGAGCCTGAATTTGAAATATAAACGGGTACTGAAGATGCATGCTCATATCGACTTTGGACACCTAAAATATCGATTTTTAGCATGTTTTGAGCCTATATTTTGAAAACAGTCTAACACGGAGTAGGCATGTACAGATCGCTTCTGGTACCCAAAAATATCGAATTTTCGGGTTTTTTGAGCCTGAATTTGAGATATAAACGGGTACAGAAGATGCATTCACATATCGAATTTGGGCACCTAAAATATCGATTTTGAGCATGTTTTGGGCCTAAAATTTTAAAATATTCTAGCAATAAGTAAGCATGTACAGATTGCTTCTTTGATCCAAAAATATCAAATTTTCGTTTATTTTGAGCCAGAATTTTGGGATATAAACGGGTACAGAAGATGCATACACATATTGACTTTGGGCACGTAAAATATCGATTTTTAGCATGTTTTAAGCTTATATTCTGAAAATATTTTAGCACTGAGTAGGCATGTACAGAACGCTTCTTGGTCCAAAAAATATCGAATTTTCGGGTGTTTTGAGCCTGAATTTGAGATATACACGGGTACAGAATATGCATGCACATATCGACTTTTTGCACCTAAAATATCGATTTTGAGCATGTTTTGGGCCTGTATCATGAAAACATTCTAGCATTGAGTAGGCATGTAGAGATCGCTTCTGGGACCCAAAAATATCGAATTTTCGGGTGTTTTGAGCCTGAATTTGAGATATAAACGGGTACAGAAGATGCATGCACATATCGACTTCGGGCTCCTAAAATATCGATTTTGAGCAAGTTTTAGGCCTATATTTTGAAAATATTCTAGCACTGAGTAGGCATGTACAGATCGCTTCTTAGACCCAAAATTATCGAATATTCGGTTGTTTTGAGCCTGAATTTGGGATATAAACGGGTACATAAGATGCATGCACATATCGACTTTGTGCACCTAAAATATCGATTTTTAGCATGTTTTTAGCCTATATTTTGAAAATATTCTAGCACTGAGTAGGCATGTACAGATCGCTTCTGGTACCCAAAAATATCGAATTTTCGGGTGTTTTGAGCCTGAATTTGAGATATAAACGGGTACAGAATATGCATGCACATAT
Organism: Petrolisthes cinctipes; assembly: GCA_033782935.1. NCBI lineage: Eukaryota > Metazoa > Arthropoda > Malacostraca > Decapoda > Porcellanidae > Petrolisthes > Petrolisthes cinctipes. The sequence continues at coordinate 1,357,813 of JAWQEG010000014.1, forward strand.
CGACTTTTTGCACCTAAAATATCGATTTTCAGCATGTTTTGGGTATATATCTTAAAAACATTTTAGCATTGAGTAGGCATGTACAGATCGCTTCTGGGACCCAAATATATCGAATTTTCGGGTGTTTTGAGCCATAATATTGGAATAAACGGGTACAGAAGATGCATACACAAATTGACTTGGGGCACCTAAAATATCGATTTTCAGCATGTTTTGGTCCTGTATCTTGAAAATACTCTAACACGGAGTAGGCATGTACAGATCGCTTCCGGGACCCAAAAAATATCGAAATTTCGGGTTTTTTGTGCCTGAATTTAAGATATAAACGGGTAGAGAAGATGCATTCACATATCGACTTTGGGCACCTAAAATATCGATTTTGAGCATGTCTTGGTCCTACAATTTGAAATTATTCTAGCACAAAGTAGGTATGTACAGATCGCTTCTGAGACCCAAAAATATCGAATTTTCGTGTGTTTTGAGCCTGAATTTGAAATATAAACGGGTACTGAAGATGCATGAACATATCGACTTTGGACACCTAAAATATCGATTTTCAGCTTGTTTTGAGCCTATATTTTGAAAACAGTCTAGCACTGAGTAGGCATGTACAGATCGCTTCTGGGACCCAAAAATATCGAATTTTCGGGACTTTTGAGCCTGAATTTGAGATATAAACGACTTTGGGCACCCAAAATATCGATTTTTAGCATGTTTTGGCCTATATTTTGAAAATATTCTAGCACTAAGTAAGCATGTACAGATTGCTTCTTATATCCAAAAATATCGAATTTTCGTTTGTTTTGAGCCAGAATTTGGGATATAAACGGGTACAGAAGATGCATACACATATTGACTTTGGGCACCTAAAATAGCGATTTTCAGCATGTTTTGGGCCTGTATTTTGAAAATACTCTAACACGGAGTAGGCATGTACAGATCGCTTCTGGTACCCAAAAATATCGAACTTTCGGGTGTTTTGAGCCAGAATTTGAGATATAAACGGGTACAGAAGATGCATACACATATTGACTTTGGGCACCTAAAATATCGATTTTTAGCATGTTTTGAGCTTATATTCTGAAAATATTTTAGCACTGAGTAGGCAGGTACAGATCGCCTCTTGGACCAAAAAATATTGAATTTTCGGGTGTTTTGAGCCTGAATTTGAGATATAAACGGGTACAGATGATGTATACACATATTGATTTTGGGCACCTAAAATATCGATTTTCAGCATGTTTTGGGCCTATGTCTTGAAAATACTCTAACACGGTGTAGGCATGTACAGATCGCTTCTTGGACCAAAAAATATCGAATTTTTTGGTTTTATGAGCCTGAATTTGAGATATAAACGGTTACAGAATATACATGCACATATCGACTTTTTGCACCTAAAATATCGATTTTGAGCATGTTTTAGGCCTGTAATTTGAAAATACTCGAACACGAAATAGGCATGTACAGATCGCTTCTTGGACCAAAAAATATAGAATTTTTGGGTTTTTTGAGCCTGAATTTAAGATATAAACGGGTACAGAATATGCATGCACATATCGACTTTTTGCACCTAAAATATCGATTTTCAGTATGTTTTGGGTCTGTATCAAGAAAACATTCTAGCATTGAGTAGGCATGTAGAGATCGCTTCTGGGAAACAAAAATATCGAATTTTCGGGTGTTTTGAGCCTGAATTTGAGATATAAACGGGTACAGATGATGCATACACATATTGACTTTGGGCACCTAAAATATCGATTTTCAGCATGTTTTGGGTCTGTATCATGAAAACATTCTAACACGGAGTAGGCATGTACAGATCGCTTCTGGGACCCAAAAATATCGAATTTTTTGTTTTTTTGAGGCTGAATTTGAGATATAAACGGGTACAGAATATGCATGCACATTTCGACTTTTTGCACCTAAAATATCGATTTTTAGCATGTTTTTGGCCTATATTTTGAAAATATTCTAGCAATGAGTAGGCATGTACAGATCGCTTCTGGGACCCAAAAATATCGAATTCTTAGGTTTTTTGAGCCTGAATTTGAGATATAAACGGGTACAGAATATGCATGCACATATCGTCTTTTTGAACCTAAAATATCAATTTTAAGCATGTTTTGGGCCTGTAATTTGAAAATACTCAAACACGAAGTAGGAATGTACAGATCGCTTCTGGTACCCAAAAATATCGAATTTTCGGGTGTTTTGAGCCTGAATTTGAGATATAAACGGGTACAGAATATGCATGCAAATATTGACTTTTTGCACCTAAAATATCGATTTTCAGTATGTTTTGGGTCTGTTTCATAAAAACATTCTAGCATTGAGTAGGCATGAAGCGATCGCTTTTTAGACCCAAAAATATCGAATTTTCGGGTGTTTTGAGCCAGAATTTGAGATATAAACGGGTACAGAAGATGAATACACATATTGACTTTGGGCACCTAAAATATCGATTTTTAGCATGTTTTAAGCTTATATTTTGAAAATATTTTACCACTGAGTAGGCAGGTACAGATCACTTCTTGGACCAAAATATATCGAATTTTCCGGTGTTTTGAGCCTGAATTTGAGATATAAACGGGTACAGATGATGCATACACATATTGAGTTTGGGCACCAAAAATATCGATTTTCAGCATGTTTTGGGCCTGTATCTTGAAAATACTCTAGCATTGAGTAGGCATGTAGAGATCGCTTCTGGGACACAAAAATATCGAAATTTCGGGTGTTTTGAGCCTGAATTTGAGATATAAACGGGTACAGAAAATGCATTCACATATCGACTTTGGACACCTAAAATATCGATTTTGAGCATGTTTTGGGCCTAAAATTTTAATATATTCTAGCAATAAGTAAGCATGTACAGATCGCTTCTTGGATCCAAAAATATCAAATTTTCGTTTGTTTTGAGCCAGAATTTGTGATATAAACGGGTACAGATGATGCATACACATATTGAGTTTGGGCACCTAAAATATCGATTTTTAGCATGTTTTTAGCCTGTACCTTGAAAATACTCTAACACAGAGTAGGCATGTACAGATCGCTTCTGGGACCCAAAAATATCGAATTTTCGGGTGTTTTAAGCCTGAATTTGAAATATAAACGGGTACAGAAGATGCAAGCACATATCGACTTCCGGCACCTAAAATATCGATTTTGAGCATGTTTTGGGCCAATATTTTGAAAATATTCTAGCACTGAGTAGGCATGTACCGATCGCTTCTTAGACCCAAAATTATCGAATATTTGGAAGTTTTGAGCCTAAATTTGGGATATAAACGGGTACATAAGATGCATGCACATATCGACTTTGGGCACATAAAATATCGATTTTTAGCATGTTTTTAGCCTATATTTTGAAAATATTCTAGCACTGAGCAGGCATATTACAGATCGCTTCTGGTACCCAAAAATATCGAATTTTTGGGTGTTTTGAGCCTGAATTTGAGATATGAACGGGTACAGAAGATGCATGCACATATCGACTTTTGCACCTAAAATATTGATTTTCAGCATGTTTTGGGTATATATCTTAAAAACACTATAGCATTAACTAGGCATGTACAGATCGCTTTTGGGACCCAAAAATATCGAATTTTCGGGTGTTTTGAGCCATAATATTGGATATGAACGGGTACAAAAGATGCATACACAAATTGACTTGGGGCACCTAAAATATCGATTTTTACCATGTTTTGGGCCTGTATCTTGAAAATACTCTAACACGGAGTAGGCATGTACAGATCGCTTCCGGGACCCAAAAAATATCGAAATTTCGGGTTTTTTGTGCCTGAATTTAAGATATAAACGGGTACAGAAGATGCATTCACATATCGACTTTGGGCACCTAAAATATCGATTTTCAGCATGTTTTGGGCCTAAAATTTGAAAATATTCTAGCACTGAGTAGGCATGTACAGATCGCTTCTGAGACCCAAAAATATCGAATTTTCGTGTGTTTTGAGCCTGAATTTGAAATATAAACGGGTACTGAAGATGCATGCTCATATCGACTTTGGACACCTAAAATATCGATTTTTAGCTTGTTTTGAGCCTATATTTTGAAAACAGTCTAGCACTGAGTAGGCATGTACAGATCGCTTCTGGGACCCAAAAATATCGAGTTTTCGGGACTTTTGAGCCTGAATTTGAGATATAAACGACTTTCGCACCCAAAATATCGATTTTTAGCATGTTTTGGCCTATATTTTGAAAATATTCTAGCACTAAGTAAGCATGTACAGATTGCTTCTTGGATCCAAAAATATCGAATTTTCGTTTGTTTTGAGCCAGAATTTGGGTTATAAACGGGTACAGAAGATGCATACACATATTGACTTTGGGCACCTAAAATATCGATTTTCAGCATGTTTTTGGCCTGTATATTGAAAATACTCTAACACGGAGTAGGCATGTACAGATCGCTTCTGGGACCCAAAAACATCGAATTTTTTGTTTTTTTTGAGCCTGACTTTGAGATATAAACGGGTAAAGAATATGCATTCACATATCGTCTTTTTGCACCTAAAATATCGATTTTGAGCATGTTTTGGGCCTGTAATTTGAAAATACTCGAACACGAAGTAGGCATGTACAGATCGCTTCTGGTGCCCAAAAATATCGAATTTACGGGTGTTTTGAGCCAGAATTTGAGATATAAACGGGTACTGAAGATTCATACACATATTGACTTTTGGCACCTAAAATATCGATTTTTAGCATGATTTAAGCTTATATTCTAAAAATATAATAGCACTAAGTAGGCAGGTACAAATCGCTTCTTGGACCAAAAAATATAGAATTTTCGGGTGTTTTGAGCTTTAATTTGAGATATAAACGGGTACAGATGATGCATACACATATTGAGTTTGGGCACCTAAAATAACGATTTTGAGATGGTTTTGGGCCTAAAATTTGAAAATATTCTTGCACTGAGTAGGCATGTACAGATCACTTCTGATACCCAAAAATATCGATTTTTCGTGTGTTTTGAGCCTGAATTTGAAATATAAACGGGTACATAAGATGCATGCACATATCGACTTTAGACACCTAAAATATCGATTTTTAGCTTGTTTTGAGCGTATATTTTGAAAACAGTCTAGCACTGAGTAGGCATGTACAGATCGCTTCTGAGACCCAAAAATATTTAATTTTCGGGACTTTTGAGCCTGAATTTGAGATATAAACGGGTACAGAAGGTGCATGCACATATCGACTTTGAGCACCTAAAATATCGATTTTTAGAATATTTTTGGACTATATTTTGAAAATATTCTAGCACTGAGTAGGCATGTACAGATTGCTTCTGGTACCCAAAAATATCGAATTTTTAGATTTTTTGAGGCTGAATTTGAGATATAAACGGGTACAGAATATGCATACACATATCGACATTTTGCACCTAAAATATCGATTTTGAGCATGTTATGGGCCTGTAATTTGAAAATACTCAAACACGAAGTAGGCATGTACAGATCGCTTCTGTTACCCAAAAATATCGAATTTTCGGGTGTTTTGAGCCTGAATTTGAGATATAAATGGGTACAGAATATGCATGCACATATTGACTTTTTGCACCTCAAATATCGATTTTCAGTATGTTTTGGGTCTGTATCATGAAAACATTCTAGCATTGAGTAGGCATGTAGAGATCGCTTCTGGGACACAAAAATATCGAAATTTCGGGTGTTTTGAGCCTGAATTTGAGATATAAACGGGTACAGAAAATGCATTCACATATCGACTTTGGACACCTAAAATATCGATTTTGAGCATGTTTTGGGCCTAAAATTTTAATATAATCTAGCAATAAGTAAGCATGTACAGATCGCTTCTTGGATCCAAAAATATCAAATTTTCGTTTGTTTTGAGCAAGAATTTGGGATATAAACGGGTACAGAAGATGCATACATATATTGACTTTGGGCACCTAAAATATCAATTTTCAGCATGTTTTGGGCCTGTATTTTGAAAATACTCTAACACGGAGTAGGCATGTACAGCTCGCTTCTGGTACCCAAAAATATCGAATTTTCGGGTTTTTCGAGCCTGAATTTGAGATATAAACGGGTACAGAAGATGCATGCACATATTGACTTTTTGCACCTAAAATACCGATTTTCAGTATGATTTAGTTCTGTATCATGAAAACATTCTAGCATTGAGTAGGCATGTAGAGATCGCTTCTGGGACCCAAAAATATCGAATTTTCAGGTGTTTTGAGCCAGAATTTCAGATATAAACGGGTACAGAAGATGCATACACATATTGACTTTGGGCACCTAAAATATCGATTTTTAGCATGTTTTAAGCTTATATTCTGAAAACATTTTAGCACTTAGTAGGCAGGTACAGATCGCTTCTTGGACCAAAAAATATCGAATTTTCGGGTGTTTTGAGCCTGAATTTGAGATATAAACGGATACAGAATATACATGCACATATCGACTTTTTGCACCTAAAATATCAATTTTCAGCATGTTTTGGGTATATATCTTAAAAACATTTTAGCATTGAGTAGGCATGTACAGATCGCTTCTGGGACCCGAAAATATCGAATTTTCGGGTGTTTTGAGCCATAATATTGGATATAAACGGGTACAGAAGATGCATACACAAATTGACTTGGGGCACCTAAAATATCGATTTTCAGCATGTTTTGGGCCTGTATCTTGAAAATACTCTAACACGGAGTAGGCATGTACAGATCGCTTCTGGAACCGAAAAATATCGAAATTTCGGGTTTTTTGAGCCTGAATTCGAGATATAAACGGGTACAGAAGATGCATTCACATATCGACATTGGGCACCTAAAATATCGATTTTGAGCATGTTTTGGGCCTAAAATATGAAAATATTCTAGCACTGAGTAGGTATGTACAGATCGCTTCTGAGACCCAAAAATATCGAATTTTCGTGTGTTTTGAGCCTGAATTTGAAATATAAACGGGTTCAGAAGATGCATGCACATATCGACTTTGGACACCTAAAATATAGATTTTTAGCATGTTTTGAGCCTATATTTTTAAAATATTCTAACACTAAGTAGGCATGTACAGATCGCTTCTTGGATCCAATAATATCGAATTTTCGTTTGTTTTGAGCCTGAATTTGGGATATAAACGGGTACAGAAGATGCATACACATATTGACTTTGGACACCTAAAATATCGATTTTTAGCTTGTTTTGAGCCTATATTTTGAAAACAGTCTAGCACTGAGTAGGCATGTACAGATCGCTTCTGGGACCCAAAAATATTGAATTTTCGGGAATTTTGAGCCTGAATTTGAGATATAAACGACTTTGGGCACCCAAAATATCGATTTTTTGCATGTTTTTGGCCTATATTTTGAAAATATTCTAGCACTGAATAGGCATGTACAGATCGCTTTTTGGACCAAAAAATATCGAATTTTTGGGTTTTTTGAGCCTGAATTTGAGATATAAACGGGTACAGAATATGCATGCACATATCGACTTTTTGCACCTAAAATATCGATTTTCAGTATGTTTTGGGTCTGTATCATGAAAACATTCTAGCATTGAATAGGCATGTAGAGATTGCTTCTTGGACCAAAAAATATCGATTTTTCGGGTGTTTTGAGCTTCAATTTGAGATATAAACGGGTAGAGATGATGCATACACATATTGAGTTTGAGCACCTAAAATATCGATTTTCAGCATGTTTTGGGCCTGTATTTTGAAAATACTCTAACACTGAGTAGGCATGTACAGATCGCTTCTGGTACCCAAAAATATCGAATTTTCGGGTGTTTTGAGCCAGAATTTGAGATATAAACGAGTACAGAAGATGCATGCACATATCGACTTTTTGCACCTAAAATATCGATTTTTCAGCATGTTTTGGGTCTGTATCTTGAAAACAATCATGTATTGAGTAGGCATGTACAGATCGCTTCGGGGACCCAAAAATATCGAATTTTCGGGTGTTTTGAGCTTCAATTTGAGATATAAACGGGTACAGATGATGCATACACATATTGAGTTTGGGCACCTAAAATATCGATTTTCAGCATGTTTTGGGCGTGTATCTTGAAAATACTCTAACACAGAGTAGGCATATACAGATCGCTTCTGGGACCCAAAAACATCGAATTTTCGGGTGTTTTGAGCTTCAATTTGAGATATAAACGGGTACAGATGATGCATACACATATTGAGTTTGGGCACCTAAAATATCGATTTTCAGCATGTTTTGGGCCTGTATCTTGAAAATACTCTAACACAGAGTAGGCATATAAAGATCGCTGCTGGGACCCAAAAACATCGAATTTTCGGGTGTTTTGAGCCTGAATTTGAGATATAAACGGGTAAAGAAGATGCATGCACATATCGACTTCGGGCACCTAAAATATCGATTTTGAGCAAGTTTTGGGCCTATATTTTGAATATATTCTAGCACTGAGTAGGCATATACAGATCGCTTCTTAGACCCAAAATTATCGAATATTCGGATGTTTTGAGCCTGAATTTGGGATATAAACGGGTACATAAGATGCATGCACATATTGACTTTGGGCACCTAAAATATCGATTTTTAGCATGTTTTTGGCCTATATTTTTAAAATATTCTAGCACTGAGTAGGCATGTAGAGATCGCTTCTGGGACCCAAAAATATCGAATTTTCGGGTGTTTTGAGCCAGAATTTGAGATATAAACGGGTACAGAAGATGTATACACATATTGACTTTGGGCACCTAAAATATCGATTTTTAGCATGTTTTAATCTTATATTCTGAAAATATTTTATCACTGAGTAGGCAGGTACAGATCGCTTCTTGGACCAAAAAATATCGAATTTTCGGGTGTTTTGAGCCTTAATTTGAGATATAAAAGGGTACAGATGATGCATACACATATTGAGTTTGGGCACATAAAATATCGATTTTCAGCATGTTTTGGGCCTGTATCTTGAAAATACTCTAACAACGAGTAGGCATGTACAGACTGCTTCTGGGACCCAAAAATATCGAATTTTCGAGTGTTTTGAGCCAGAATTTCAGATATAAACGGGTACAGAAGATGCTTGCACATATCGACTTCAGGCACCTAAAATATCGATTTTGAGCAAGTTTTTAGCCTATATTTTGAAAATATTCTAGCACTGAGTAGGCATGTACAGATCGCTTCTTAGACCCAAAATTATAGAATATTCGGATGTTTTGAGCCTGAATATGGGATATAAACGGGTACATAAGATGAATGCACATATCGACTTTGGGCACCTAAAATATCGATTTTTAGCATGTTTTGGGCCTAAAATTTGAAAATATTCTACCACTGAGTAGGCATGTACAGATCGCTTCTGATACCCAAAAATATCGAATTTTCGTGTGTTATGAGCCTGAATTTGAAATATAAACGGGTACTGAAGATGCATGCACATATCGTCTTTTTGCACCTAAAATATCGATTTTTAGCATGTTTTGGGTATATATCCTAAAAACATTTTAGCATTGAGTAGGCATGTACAGATCGCTTCTGGGACCCGCAAATATCGAATTTTCAGGTGTTTTAAGCCATAATATTGGATATAAACGGGTACAGATGATGCATACACAAATTGACTTGGGGCACCTAAAATATCGATTTTCGTTATGTTTTGGGCCTGTATCTTGAAAATACTCTAACACGGAGTAGGCATGTACAGATCGCTTCTGGGACCCATATATATCGAAATTTCGGGACTTTTGAGCCTGAATTTGAGATATAAACGGGTACAGAAGGTGCATTCACATATCGTCTTTGGGCACCTAAAATATCGATTTTTAGCATGTTTTTGGCCTATATCTTGAAAATATTCTAGCGCTGAGTAGGCATGTACAGATTGCTTCTGGGACCCAAAAATATCGAATTTTTAGGTTTTTTGAGCCTGAATTTGAGATATAAACGGGTACAGAATATGCATGCACATATCGACTTTTTGCACCTAAAATATCGATTTTGAGCATGTTTTGGGACTGTAATTTGAAAATACTCAAACACGAAGTAGGCATGTACAGATCGCTTCTGGTACCCAAAAATATCGAATTTTCGGGTGTTTTGAGCCTGAATTTGAGATATAAACGGGTACAGAATATGCATGCACATATTGACTATTTGCACCTAAAATACCGATTTTCAGTATGATTTAGTTCTGTATCATGAAATCATTCTAGCATTGAGTAGGCAAGTAGAGATCGCTTCTGGGACCCAAAAATATCGAATTTTCGGGTGTTTTGAGCCAGAATTTGAGATATAAACGGGTACAGAAGATGCATACACATATAGACTTTGGGCACCTAAAATATCGATTTTTAGCATGTTTTAAGCTTATATTCTGAAAACATTTTAGCACTGAGTAGGCAGGTACAGATCGCTTCTTGGACCAAAAAATATCGAATTTTCGGGTGATTTGAGCCTGAATTTGAGATATAAACGGGTACAGATGATGCATACACATATTGAGTTTGGGCACCTAAAATATCGATTTTTAGCATGTTTTTAGCCTGTACCTTGAAAATACTCAAACACAGAGTAGGCATGTACAGATCGCTTCTGGGACCCAAAAACCTCGAATTTTCGGGTGTTTTGAGCATGAATTTGAGATATAAACGGGTACAGAAGATGCATGCACATATCGACTTCGGGCACCTAAAATATTGATTTTGAGCAAGTTTTTAGCCTATGTTTTGAAAATATTCTAGCACTGAGTAGGCTAGTACAGATCGCTTCTGGTACCCAAAAATATCGAATTTTCGGGCGTTTTGAGCCTGAATTTGAGATATAAACGGATACAGAATATACATGCACATATCGACTTTTTGCACCTAAAATATCAATTTTCAGCATGTTTTGGGTATATATCTTAAAAACATTTTAGCATTGAGTAGGCATGTACAGATCGCTTCTGGGACCCGAAAATATCGAATTTTCGGGTGTTTTGAGCCATAATATTGGATATAAACGGTACAGAAGATGCATACACAAATTGACTTGGGGCACCTAAAATATCGATTTTCAGCATGTTTTGGGCCTGTATCTTGAAAATACTATAACACGGAGTAGGCATGTACAGATCGCTTCTGGAACCCAAAAATATCGAAATTTCGGGTTTTTTGAGCCTGAATTTGAGATATAAACGGGTACAGAAGATGCATTCACATATCGACTTTGGGCACCTAAAATATCGATTTTGAGCATGTTTTGGGCCTAAAATTTGAAAATATTCTAGCACTGAGTAGGTATGTACAGATCGCTTCTGAGACATAAAAATATCGAATTTTCGTGTGTTTTGAGCCTGAATTTGAAATATAAACGGGTTGAGAAGATGCATGCACATATCGACTTTGGACACCTAAAATATCGATTTTTAGCATGTTTTGAGCCTATATTTTGAAAACAGTCTAGCACTGAGTAGGCATGTACAGATTGCTTCTGGGACCCAAAAATATCGAATTTTCGGGACTTTTGAGCCTGAATTTGAGATATAAACGGGTACAGAATGTGCATGCACATATCGAGTTTGGGCACCTAAAATATCGATTTTTGCATGTTTTTGGCCTATATTTTGAAAATATTCTAGCACTAAGTAGGCATGTACAGATCGCTTCTTGGATCCAAAAATATCGAATTTTCGTTTGTTTTGAGCCAGAATTTGGGATATAAACGGGTACAGAAGATGCATACACATATTGACTTTGGACACCTAAAATATCGATTTTTAGCTTGTTTTGAGCCTATATTTTGAAAACAGTCTAGCACTGAGTAGGCATGTACAGATCGCTTCTGGGACCCAAAAATATTGAATTTTCGGGACTTTTGAGCCTGAATTTGAGATATAAACGACTTTGGGCACCCAAAATATCGAGTTTTTGCATGTTTTTGGCCTATATTTTGAAAATATTCTAGCACTGAATAGGCATGTACAGATCGCTTTTTGGACCAAAAAATATCGAATTTTTGGGTTTTTTGAGCCTGAATTTGAGATATAAACGGGTACAGAATATGCATGCACATATCGACTTTTTGTACCTAAAATATCGATTTTCAGTATGTTTTGGGTCTGTATCATGAAAACATTCTAGCATTGAATAGGCATGTAGAGATTGCTTCTTGGACCAAAAAATATCGAAATTTCGGGTGTTTTGAGCTTCAATTTGAGATATATACTGGTACAGATGATGCATACACATATTGAGTTTGAGCACCTAAAATATCGATTTTCAGCAAGTTTTGGGCCTGTATTTTGAAAATACTCTAACACTGAGTAGGCATGTACAGATCGCTTCTGGTACCCAAAAATATCGAATTTTCGGGTGTTTTGAGCCAGAATTTGAGATATAAACGAGTACAGAAGATGCATGCACATATCGACTTTTTGCACCTAAAATATCGATTTTTCAGCATGTTTTGGGTCTGTATCTTGAAAACAATCATGTATTGAGTAGGCATGTACAGATCGCTTCTGGGACCCAAAAATATCGAATGTTCGGGTGATTTGAGCTTTAATTTGAGATATAAACGGGTACAGATGATTCATACACATATTGAGTTTGGGCACCTAAAATATCGATTTTCAGCATGTTTTGGGCCTGTATCTTGAAAATACTCTAACACAGAGTAGGCATATACAGATCGCTTCTGGAACCCAAAAACATCGAATTTTCGGGTGTTTTGAGCCTGAATTTGAGATATAAACGGGTACAGAAGATGCCTGCACATATCGACTTCGGGCACCTAAAATATCGATTTTGAGCAAGTTTTTGGCCTATATTTTGAAAATATTCTAGCACTGAGTAGGCATATACAGATCGCTTCTTAGACCCAAAATTATCGAATATCGGATGTTTTGAGCCTGAATTTGGGATATAAACGGGTACATAAGATGCATGCACATATCGACTTTGAGCACCTAAAATATCGATTTTTAGCATGTTTTTAGCCTATATTTTGAAAATATTCTAGCACTGAGTAGGCATGTACAGATCGCTTCTGGGACCCAAAAACATCGAATTTTCGGCTGTTTTGAGCCTGAATTTGAGATATAAACGGGTACAGAAGATGTATGCACATATCGACTTCGGGCACCTAAAATATCGATTTTCAGCATGTTTTGGGTATATATCTTAAAAACATTTTAGCATTGAGTAGGCATGTACAGATCGCTTTTGGGACCCGAAATTATCGAATATTCGGATGTTTTGAGCCATAATATTGGATATAAACGGGTACAGAAGATGCATACATAAATTGACTTGGGGCACCTAAAATATCGATTTTCAGCATGTTTTGGTCCTGTATCTTGAAAATACTATAACACGGAGTAGGCATGTACAGATCGCTTCTGGAACCCAAAAATATCGAAATTTTGGGTTTTTTGAGCCTGAATTTAAGATATAAACGGGTACAGAAGATGCATTCAGATATCGACTTTGGGCACCTAAAATATCGATTTTGAGCATGTTTTGGGCCTAAAATTTGAAAATATTCTAGCACTGAGTAGGTATGTACAGATCGCTTCTGAGACCCAAAAATATCGAATTTTCGTGTGTTTTGAGCCTGAATTTGAAATATAAACGGGTACTGAAGATGCATGCACATATCGACTTTGGACACCTAAAATATCGATTTTTTGCATGTTTTGGGCCCGTATTTTGAAAATACTCTAACACGGAGTAGGCATGTACAGATCGCTTCTGGTACCCAAAAATATCGAATTTTAGGGTGCTTTGAGCCTGAATTTGAGATATAAACGGGTACAGAAGATGCATGCACATATCGACTTTTTGCACCAAAAATATCGATTTTTCAGCATGTTTTGGGGCTGTATCTTAAAAACATTCTAGCATTTAGTAGGCATGTACAGATCGCTTCTGGGACCCAAAAAAATCGAATTTTCGGGTGTTTTGATCCTGAATTTGAGATATAAACGGGTACAGAAGGTGCATGCACATATCGTGTTTGGGCACCTAAAATATCGATTTTTAGCATGTTTTTGGCCTATATTTTGAAAATATTCTAGCACTGAGTAGGCATGTGCAGATCGCTTCTGGGACCCAAAAATATCGAATTTTTAGGTTTTTTGAGCCTGAATTTGAGATATAAACGGGTACAGAATATTTATGCACATATCGACTTTAGCACCTAAAATATTGATTTTGAGCATGTTTTGGGCCTGTAATTTGAAAATACTCAAACAGGAAGTAGGCATGTACAGATCGCTTCTGGTACCCAAAAATATCGAATTTTCGGGTGTTTTGAGCCAGAATTTGAGATATAAACGGGTACAGAATATGCATGCACATATTGACTTTTTGCACCTAAAATACCGATTTTCAGTATGATTTAGGTCTGTATCATAAAAACATTCTAGCGGTGAGTAGGCATGTAGAGATCGCTTCTGGGACCCAAAAATATCGAATTTTCGGGTGTTTTGAGCCAGAATTTGAGATATAAACGGGTACAGAAGATGCATACACATATTGACTTTGGGCACCTAATATATCGATTTTTAGCATGTTTTAAGCTTATATTCTGAAAACATTTTAGCACTGAGTAGGCAGGTACAGATCGCTTCTTGGACCAAAAAATATCGAATTTTCGGGCGATTGGAGCCTGAATTTGAGATATAAACGGGTACAGATGATGCAGACACATATTGAGTTTGGGCACCTAAAATATCTATTTTTAGCATGTTTTTAACCTGTACCTTGAAAATACTCTAACACAGAGTAGGCATGTACAGATCGCTTCTGGGACCCAAAAACATCGAATTTTCGGGTGTTTTGAGCCTGAATTTGAGATATAAACGGGTACAGAAGATGCGTGCACATATCGACTTTAAGCACCTAAAATATCGATTTTTAGCATGTTTTTAGCCTATATTTTGAAAATATTCTAGCACTGAGTAGACATGTACAGATCGCTTCTGGTACCCAAAAATATCGAATTTTCGGGTGTTTTGAGCCTGAATTTGAGATATAAACGGATACAGAATATACATGCACATATCGACTTTTTGCACCTAAAATATCGATTTTCAGCATGTTTTGGGTATATATCTTAAAAACATTTTAGCATTGAGTAGGCATGTACAGATCGCTTCTGGGATCCGAAAATATCGAATTTTCGGGTGTTTTGAGCCATAATATTGGATATAAACGGGTACAGAAGATGCATTCACATATCGACTTTGGGCACCTAAAATATCGATTTTGAGCATGTTTTGGGCCTAAAATTTGAAAATATTCTAGCACTGAGTAGGTATGTACAGATCGCTTCTGAGACCCAAAAATATCGAATTTTCGTGTGTTTTGAGCCTGAATTTGAAATATAAACGAGTACAGAAGTTGCATGCACATATCGACTTTGGACACATAAAATATCGATTTTTAGCATGTTTTGAGCCTATATTTTGAAAACAGTCTAGCACTGAGTAGGCATGTACAGATCGCTTCTGGGACCCAAAAATATTGAATTTTCGGGACTTTTGAGCCTGAATTTGAGATATAAACGGGTACAGAAGGTGCATGCACATATCGTGTTTGGGCACCTAAAATATCGATTTTTAGCATGTTTTTGGCCTATATTTTGAAAATATTCTAGCACTGAGTAGGCATGTGCAGATCGCTTCTGGGACCCAAAAATATCGAATTTTTAGGTTTTTTGAGCCTGAATTTGAGATATAAACGGGTACAGAATATTTATGCACATATCGACTTTAGCACCTAAAATATTGATTTTGAGCATGTTTTGGGCCTGTAATTTGAAAATACTCAAACAGGAAGTAGGCATGTACAGATCGCTTCTGGTACCCAAAAATATCGAATTTTCGGGTGTTTTGAGCCAGAATTTGAGATATAAACGGGTACAGAATATGCATGCACATATTGACTTTTTGCACCTAAAATACCGATTTTCAGTATGATTTAGGTCTGTATCATGAAAACATTCTAGCGGTGAGTAGGCATGTAGAGATCGCTTCTGGGACCAAAAAAAATCGAATTTTCGGGTGTTTTGAGCCAGAATTTGAGATATAAACGGGTACAGAAGATGCATACACATATTGACTTTGGGCACCTAATATATCGATTTTTAGCATGTTTTAAGCTTATATTCTGAAAACATTTTAGCACTGAGTAGGCAGGTACAGATCGCTTCTTGGACCAAAAAATATCGAATTTTCGGGCGATTGGAGCCTGAATTTGAGATATAAACGGGTACAGATGATGCAGACACATATTGAGTTTGGGCACCTAAAATATCTATTTTTAGCATGTTTTTAACCTGTACCTTCAAAATACTCTAACACAGAGTAGGCATGTACAGATCGCTTCTGGGACCCAAAAACATCGAATTTTCGGGTGTTTTGAGCCTGAATTTGAGATATAAACGGGTACAGAAGATGCGTGCACATATCGACTTTAAGCACCTAAAATATCGATTTTTAGCATGTTTTGAGCCTATATTTTGAAAATATTCTAGCACTGAGTAGACATGTACAGATCGCTTCTGGTACCCAAAAATATCGAATTTTCGGGTGTTTTGAGCCTGAATTTGAGATATAAACGGATACAGAATATACATGCACATATCGACTTTTTGCACCTAAAATATCGATTTTCAGCATGTTTTGGGTATATATCTTAAAAACATTTTAGCATTGAGTAGGCATGTACAGATCGCTTCTGGGATCCGAAAATATCGAATTTTCGGGTGTTTTGAGCCATAATATTGGATATAAACGGGTACAGAAGATGCATTCACATATCGACTTTGGGCACCTAAAATATCGATTTTGAGCATGTTTTGGGCCTAAAATTTGAAAATATTCTAGCACTGAGTAGGTATGTACAGATCGCTTCTGAGACCCAAAAATATCGAATTTTCGTGTATTTTGAGCCTGAATTTGAAATATAAACGAGTACAGAAGTTGCATGCACATATCGACTTTGGACACATAAAATATCGATTTTTAGCATGTTTTGAGCCTATATTTTGAAAACAGTCTAGCACTGAGTAGGCATGTACAGATCGCTTCTGGGACCCAAAAATATTGAATTTTCGGGACTTTTGAGCCTGAATTTGAGATATAAACGGGTACAGAAGGTGCATGCACATATCGAGTTTGGGCACCTAAAATATCGATTTTTTGCATGTTTTTGTCCTATATTTTGAAAATATTCTAGCACTGATTAGGCATGTACAGATCGCTTCTTGGATCCAAAAATATCAAATTTTCGTTTGTTTTGAGCCGGAATTTGGGATATAAACGGGTACAGAAGATGCATACACATATTGACTTTGGACACCTAATATATCGATTTTTAGCTTGTTTTGAGCCTATATTTTGAAAACAGTCTAGCACTGAGTAGGCATGTACAGATCGCTTCAGGGACCCAAAAATATTGAATTTTCGGGACTTTTGAGCCTGAATTTAAGATATAAACGACTTTGGGCACCCAAAATATCGATTTTTAGTATGTTTTGGCCTATATTTTGAAAATATTCTAGCACTAAGTAAGCATGTACAGATCGCTTCTGATACCCTAAAATATCGAATTTTCGGGTGTTTTGAGCCTGAATTTGGGATATAAACGGGTACATAAGATGCATGCACATATCGACTTTGGGCACCTAAAATATCGATTTTCAGTATGTTTTGGGTCTGTATCATGAAAACATTCTAGCATTGAATAGGCATGTAGAGATTTCTTCTGGGACCCAAAAATATTGAATTTTCGGGACTTTTGAGCCTGAATTTGAGATATAAACGACTTTGGGCACCCAAAATATCGATTTTTAGTATGTTTTGGCCTATATTTTGAAAATATTCTAGCACTGAATAGGCATGTACAGATCGCTTCTTGGACCAAAAAATATCGAATTTTTGGGTTTTTTGAGCCTGAATTTGAGATATAAACGGGTACAGAATATGCATGCACATATCGACTTTTTGCACCTAAAATATCGATTTTCAGCATGTTTTGGGCATGTATTTTGAAAATACTCGAACACGGAGTAGGCATGTACAGATCGCTTCTGGTACCCAAAAATATCGAATTTTCGGGTGTTTTGAGCCAGAATTTGAGATATAAACGTGTACAGAAGATGAATGCACATATCGACTTTTTGCACCTAAAATATCGATTTTTCAGCATGTTTTGGGTCTGTATCTTGAAAACAATCATGCATTGAGTAGGCATGTACAGATCGCTTCTGGGACCCAAAAATATCGAATTTTCGGGTGTTTTGAGCTTCAATTTGAGATATAAACGGGTACAGATGATGCATACACATATTGAGTTTGGGCACCTAAAATATCGATTTACAGCATGTTTTGGACCTCTATCTTGAAAATACTCTAACACAGAGTAGGCATATACTGATCGCTTCTGGGACCCAAAAACATCGAATTTTCGGGTGTTTTGAGCATGAATTTGAGATATAAACGGGTACAGAAGATGCATGCACATATTGACTTCGGGCACCTAAAATATCGATTTTGAGCATGTTTTGGGCCTAAAATTTGAAAATATTCTTGCACTGAGTAGACATGTACAGATCACTTCTGAGACCCAAAAATATCGAATTTTCGTGTGTTTTGAGCCTGAATTTGAAATATAAACGGGTACATAAGATGCATGCACATATCGACTTTGGACACCTAAAATATCGATTTTTTGCTTGTTTTGAGCCTATATTTTGAAAACAGTCTAGCTCTGAGTAGGCATGTACAGATCGCTTCTGGGACCCAAAAATATTGAATTTTCGGGACTTTTGAGCCTGAATTTGAGATATAAACGACTTTGGGCACCCAAAATATCGATTTTTAGCATGTTTTGGCCTATATTTTGAAAATATTCTAGCACTAAGTAAGCATCTACAGATCGCTTCTGAGACCCTAAAATATCGAATTTTCGGATGTTTTGAGCCTGAATTTGGGATATAAACGGGTACATAAGATGCATGCACATATCGACTTTGGGCACCTAAAATATCGATTTTTAGCATGTTTTTGGCCTATATTTTGAAAATATTCTAGCACTGAATAGGCTTGTACAGATCGCTTCTTGGACCAAAAAATATCGAATTTTTGGGTTTTTTGAGCCTGAATTTGAGATATAAACGGGTACAGAATGTGCATGCACATATCGACTTTTTGCACCTAAAATATCGATTTTCAGTATGTTTTGGGTCTGTATCATGAAAACATTCTAGCATTAAATAGGCATGTAGAGATTGCTTCTTGGACCAAAAAATATCGAATTTTCGGGTGTTTTGAGCTTCAATTTGAGATATAAACGGGTACAGATGATTCATACACATATTGAGTTTGGGCACCTAAAATATCGATTTTTAGCATGTTTTTGGCCTATATTTTGAAAATACTCTAACACGGAGTAGGCATGTACAAATCGCTTCTGGTACCCAAAAATATCAAATTTTCGGGTGTTTTGAGCCAGAATTTGAGATATAAACGGGTACAGAAGATGAATGCACATATCGACTTTTTGCACCTAAAATATCGATTTTTCAGCATGTTTTGGGTCTGTATCTTGAAAACAATCTTGCATTGAGTAGGCATGTACAGATCGCTTCTGGGATCCAAAAATATCGAATTTTCGGGTGTTTTGAGCTTCAATTTGAGATATAAACGGGTACAGAAGATGCATACACATATTGACTTTGGGCACCTAAAATATCGATTTACAGCATGTTTTGGGCCTGTATCTTGAAAATACTCTAACACAGAGTAGGCATATACAGATCGCTTCTGGGACCCAAAAACATCGAATTTTCGGGTGTTTTGAGCCTGAATTTGAGATATAAACGGGTACAGAAGATGCATGAACATATCGACTTCGGGCACCTAAAATATCGATTTTGAGCAAGTTTTGGGCCTATATTTTGAAAATATTCTAGCACTGAGTAGGCATGTACAGATCGCTTCTTAGACCCAAAATTATCGAATATTCGGATGTTTTGAGCCTGAATTTGGGATATAAACGGGTACATAAGATGCATGCACATATCGACTTTGAGCACCTAAAATATCGATTTTTAGCATGTTTTTAGCCTATATTTTGAAAATATTCTAGCACTGAGTAGGCATGTAGAGATCGCTTCTGGTACCCAAAAATATCGAATTTTCGGGCGTTTTGAGCCTGAATTTGAGATATAAACTGATACAGAATATACATGCACATATCGACTTTTTGCACCTAAAATATCGATTTTCAGCATGTTTTGGGTATATATCTTAAAAACATTATAGCATTGAGTAGGCATGTACAGATCGCTTCTGGGACCCGAAATTATCTAATATTTGGATGTTTTGAGCCATAATATTGGATATCAACGGGTACAGAAGATGCATACACAAATTGACTTGGGGCACCTAAAATATCGATTTTCAGCATGTTTTGGGCCTCTATCTTGAAAATACTCTAACACGAAGTAGGCATGTATAGATCGCTTCTGGAACCCAAAAATATCGAAATTTCGGGTTTTTTGAGCCTGAATTTAAAATATAAACGGGTACAGAAGATGCATTCACATATTGACTTTGGGCACCTAAAATATCGATTTTGAGCATGTTTTGGCCCTAAAATTTGAAAATATTCTAGCACTGAGTAGGTATGTACAGATCGCTTCTGAGACCCAAAAATATCGAATTTTCGTGTATTTTGAGTCTGAATTTGAAATATAAACGGGTACTGAAGATGCATGCACATATCGACTTTGGACACCTAAAATATCGATTTTTAGCATGTTTTGAGCCTATATTTTGAAAACAGTCTAGCACTGAGTAGGCATGTACAGATCGCTTCTGGGACCCAAAAATATTGAATTTTCCGGACATTTGAGCCTGAATTTGAGATATAAACGGGTACAAAAGGTGCATGCACATATCGACTTTGGGCACCTAAAATATCGATTTTTAGCATGTTTTTGGCCTATATTTTGAAAATATTCTAGCACTGAGTAGGCATGTACAGATCGCTTCTTCGATCCAAAAATATCGAATTTTCGTTTGTTTTGAGCCAGAATTTGGGATATAAACGTGTACAGAAGATGCATACACATATTGACTTTGGACACCTAAAATATCGATTTTTAGCTTGTTTTAATCTTATATTCTGAAAATATTTTAGCACTGAGTAGGCATGTACAGAACGCTTCTTGGACCAAAAAATATCGAATTTTCGGGTGTTTTGAGCCTGAATTTGAGATATAAACGGGTACATAAGATGCATACATATATTGACTTTGGGCACTTAAAATATCGATTTTCAGCATGTTTTGGGCCTGTATTTTGAAAATACTCTAACACGGAGTAGGCATGTACAGATCGCTTCTGGTAAACAAAAATATCGAATTTTCGGGTTTTTTGAGCCTGAATTTGAGATATAAACGGGTACAGAAGATGCATGCACATATCGATTTTTTGCACCAAAAATATCGATTTTTCAGCATGTTTTGGGTCTGTATCTTGAAAACATTCTAGCATTGAGAAGGCATGTACAGATCGCTTCTGGGACCCAAAAATATCGAATTTTCGGGTTTTTTGAGCCTGAATTTGGAATATAAATTGGTACATAAGATGCATGCACATATTGACTTTGGGCACCTAAAATATCGATTTTTAGCATGTTTTTAGCCTATATTTGGAAAATATTCTAGCACTGTGTAGACATGTACAAATCGCTTCTGGGACCCAAAAATATCGAATTTTTGGGTGTTTTGAGCCTGAATTTGATATATAAACGGGTAAAGAAGATGCATTCACATATCGACTTTGGGCACCTAAAATATCGATTTTTAGCATGTTTTAAGCTTATATTCTGAAAACATTTTAGCACTGAGTAGGCAGGTACAGATCGCTTCTGGGACCAAAAAATATCGAATTTTCGGGTGATTTGAGCCTGAATTTGAGATATAAACGGGTACAGATGATGCATACACATATTGAGTTTGGGCACCTAAAATATCGATTTTTAGCATGTTTTTAGCCTATACCTTGAAAATATTCTAGCACTGAGTAGGCATGTACAGACCGCTTCTGGTACCCAAAAATATCGAATTTTCGGGTGTTTTGAGCTTGAATTTGAGATATAAACGGATACAGAATATACATGCACATATCAACTTTTTGCACCTAAAATATCAATTTTCAGCATGTTTTGGGTATATATCTTAAATTCATTTTAGCATTGAGTAGGCATGTACAGATCGCTTCTGGGACCAAAAAATATCGAATTTTCGGGTGTTTTGAGCCTGAATTTGGAATATAAACTGGTACATAAGATGCATGCACATATCGATTTTGGGCACCTAAAATATCGATTTTTAGCATGTTTTCGGCCTATATTTTGAAAATATTCTAGAACTGAGTAGGCATGTACAGATTGCTTCTGGGACCCAAAAATATCGAATTTTTAGATTTTATGAGCCTGAATTTGAGATATAAACGGGTACAGAATATGCATGCACATATTGACTTTTTGCACCTAAAATATCGATTTTCAGTATGTTTTGGGTCTGTATCATAAAAACATTCTAGCATTAAGTAGGCATGTAGAGATCGCTTCTGGGACCGAAAAATATTGAATTTTCGGGTCTTTAGAGCCTGAATTTGAGATATAAACGGGTACAGAGGATGCATGCACATATCGACTTCGGGCACCTAAAATATCGATTTTGTGCAAGTTTTGGGCCTATATTTTGAAAATATTCTAGCACTGAGTAGGCATGTACAGATCCCTTCTTAGACCCAAAATTATCGAATATTCGGATGTTTTGAGCCTGAATTTGAGATATAAACGGGTACATAAGATGCATGAACATATCGACTTTGGGCACCTAAAATATCGATTTTTAGCATGTTTTTAGCCTATATTTTGAAAATATTCTAGCACTGAGTAGGCATGTACAGATCGCTTCTGGTTCCCAAAAATATCGAATTTTTGGGTGTTTTGAGCCTGAATTTGAGATATAAACGGGTACAGAGTATGCATGCACATATCGACTTTTTGCACCTAAAATATCGATTTTCAGCATGTTTTGAGTATATATCCTAAAAACATTTTAGCATTGAGTAGGCATGTACAGATCGCTTCTGGGACCCGAAAATATAGAATTTTCGGGTGTTTTGAGCCTGAATTTGAGATATAAACGGGTACAGAAGATGCATACACAAATTGACTTGGGGCACCTAAAATATCGAATTTCAGCATGTTTTGGGCCTGTGTCTTGAAAATACTCTAACACGGAGTAGGCATGTACAGATCGCTTCTGGGACCAAAAAATTTTGAATTTTCGGGTGTTTTAAGCCTGAATTTGAGATATAAACGGGTACAGATTATGCATACACATATTGAGTTTGGGCACCTAAAATATAGATTTTTAGCATGTTTTGAGCTTATATTCTGAAAATATTTTAGCACTGAGTAGGCATGTACAGAACGCTTCTTGGACCAAAAAATATTGAATTTTCGGGTGTTTTGAGCCTGAATTTGAGATATAAACGGGTGCAGAAGATGCATACATATATTGACTTTGGGCACTTAAAATATCGATTTTCTGCATGTTTTGGGCCTGTATTTTGAAAATGTTCTAACACGGAGTAGGCATGTATAGATCGCTACTGGTACCCAAAAATATCGAATTTTCGGGTTTTTTGAGCCTGAATTTGAGATATAAACGGGTACAGAAGATGCATGCACATATCGACTTTTTGCACTTAAAATTTCGATTTTTCAGCATGTTTTGGGTCTGTATCTTGAAAACATTCTAGCATTGAGTAGGCATGTACAGATTGCTTCTGGGACCCAAAAATACCGAATTTTCGGGTGTTTTGAGCCTGAATTTGATATATAAACGGGTACAGAAGATGCATTTACATATCGACATTGGGCACCTAAAATATCGATTTTGAGCATGTTTTGGTCCTAAAATTTGAAAATATTCTTGCACTGAGTAGGCATGTACAGATCGCTTCTGAGACCCAAAAATATCGAATTTTCGTGTGTTTTGAGTCTGAATTTGAAATATAAACGGGTACTGAAGATGCGTGCACATATCGACTTTGGACACCTAAAATATCGATTTTTAGCTTGTTTTGAGCCTATATTTTGAAAACAGTCTAGTACTGAGTAGGCATGTACAGATCGCTTCTGGGCCCCAAAAATATTTAATTTTCGGGACTTTTGAGCCTGAATTTGAGATATAAACTGATACAGAATATACATGCACATATCGACTTTTTGCACCTAAAATATCGATTTTCAGCATGTTTTGGGTATATATCTTAAAAACATTATAGCATTGAGTAGGCATGTACAGATCGCTTCTGGGACCCGAAATTATCGAATATTTGGATGTTTTGAGCCATAATATTGGATATCAACGGGTACAGAAGATGCATACACAAATTGACTTGGGGCACCTAAAATATCGATTTTCAGCATGTTTTGGGCCTCTATCTTGAAAATACTCTAACACGAAGTAGGCATGTATAGATCGCTTCTGGAACCCAAAAATATCGAAATTTCGGGTTTTTTGAGCCTGAATTTAAAATATAAACGGGTACAGAAGATGCATTCACATATTGACTTTGGGCACCTAAAATATCGATTTTGAGCATGTTTTGGCCCTAAAATTTGAAAATATTCTAGCACTGAGTAGGTATGTACAGATCGCTTCTGAGACCCAAAAATATCGAATTTTCGTGTATTTTGAGTCTGAATTTGAAATATAAACGGGTACTGAAGATGCATGCACATATCGACTTTGGACACCTAAAATGTCGATTTTTAGCATGTTTTGAGCCTATATTTTGAAAAGAGTCTAGCACTGAGTAGGCATGTACAGATCGCTTCTGGGACCCAAAAATATTGAATTTTCCGGACATTTGAGCCTGAATTTGAGATATAAACGGGTACAAAAGGTGCATGCACATATCGACTTTGGGCACCTAAAATATCGATTTTTAGCATGTTTTTGGCCTATATTTTGAAAATATTCTAGCACTGAGTAGGCATGTACAGATCGCTTCTTCGATCCAAAAATATCGAATTTTCGTTTGTTTTGAGCCAGAATTTGGGATATAAACGGGTACAGAAGATGCATACACATATTGACTTTGGACACCTAAAATATCGATTTTTAGCTTGTTTTAAGCTTATATTCTGAAAATATTTTAGCACTGAGTAGGCATGTACAGAACGCTTCTTGGACCAAAAAATATCGAATTTTCGGGTGTTTTGAGCCTGAATTTGAGATATAAACGGGTACATAAGATGCATACATATATTGACTTTGGGCACTTAAAATATCGATTTTCAGCATGTTTTGGGCCTGTATTTTGAAAATACTCTAACACGGAGTAGGCATGTACAGATCGCTTCTGGTAAACAAAAATATCGAATTTTCGGGTTTTTTGAGCCTGAATTTGAGATATAAACGGGTACAGAAGATGCATGCACATATCGATTTTTTGCACCAAAAATATCGATTTTTCAGCATGTTTTGGGTCTGTATCTTGAAAACATTCTAGCATTGAGAAGGCATGTACAGATCGCTTCTGGGACCCAAAAATATCGAATTTTCGGGTTTTTTGAGCCTGAATTTGGAATATAAATTGGTACATAAGATGCATGCACATATTGACTTTGGGCACCTAAAATATCGATTTTTAGCATGTTTTTAGCCTATATTTGGAAAATATTCTAGCACTGTGTAGACATGTACAAATCGCTTCTGGGACCCAAAAATATCGAATTTTTGGGTGTTTTGAGCCTGAATTTGATATATAAACGGGTAAAGAAGATGCATTCACATATCGACTTTGGGCACCTAAAATATCGATTTTTAGCATGTTTTAAGCTTATATTCTGAAAACATTTTAGCACTGAGTAGGCAGGTACAGATCGCTTCTGGGACCAAAAAATATCGAATTTTCGGGTGATTTGAGCCTGAATTTGAGATATAAACGGGTACAGATGATGCATACACATATTGAGTTTGGGCACCTAAAATATCGATTTTTAGCATGTTTTTAGCCTATACCTTGAAAATATTCTAGCACTGAGTAGGCATGTACAGACCGCTTCTGGTACCCAAAAATATCGAATTTTCGGGTGTTTTGAGCTTGAATTTGAGATATAAACGTATACAGAATATACATGCACATATCAACTTTTTGCACCTAAAATATCAATTTTCAGCATGTTTTGGGTATATATCTTAAATTCATTTTAGCATTGAGTAGGCATGTACAGATCGCTTCTGGGACCAAAAAATATCGAATTTTCGGGTGTTTTGAGCCTGAATTTGGAATATAAACTGGTACATAAGATGCATGCACATATCGATTTTGGGCACCTAAAATATCGATTTTTAGCATGTTTTCGGCCTATATTTTGAAAATATTCTAGAACTGAGTAGGCATGTACAGATTGCTTCTGGGACCCAAAAATATCGAATTTTTAGATTTTATGAGCCTGAATTTGAGATATAAACGGGTACAGAATATGCATGCACATATTGACTTTTTGCACCTAAAATATCGATTTTCAGTATGTTTTGGGTCTGTATCATAAAAACATTCTAGCATTAAGTAGGCATGTAGAGATCGCTTCTGGGACCGAAAAATATTGAATTTTCGGGTCTTTAGAGCCTGAATTTGAGATATAAACGGGTACAGAGGATGCATGCACATATCGACTTCGGGCACCTAAAATATCGATTTTGTGCAAGTTTTGGGCCTATATTTTGAAAATATTCTAGCACTGAGTAGGCATGTACAGATCCCTTCTTAGACCCATAATTATCGAATATTCGGATGTTTTGAGCCTGAATTTGAGATATAAACGGGTACATAAGATGCATGCACATATCGACTTTGGGCACCTAAAATATCGATTTTTAGCATGTTTTTAGCCTATATTTTGAAAATATTCTAGCACTGAGTAGGCATGTACA
This sequence comes from Petrolisthes cinctipes, assembly GCA_033782935.1. NCBI lineage: Eukaryota > Metazoa > Arthropoda > Malacostraca > Decapoda > Porcellanidae > Petrolisthes > Petrolisthes cinctipes. Next base: position 1,384,819 of record JAWQEG010000014.1, read on the forward strand.
GATCGCTTCTGGTTCCCAAAAATATCGAATTTTTGGGTGTTTTGAGCCTGAATTTGAGATATAAACGGGTACAGAGTATGCATGCACATATCGACTTTTTGCACCTAAAATATCGATTTTCAGCATGTTTTGAGTATATATCCTAAAAACATTTTAGCATTGAGTAGGCATGTACAGATCGCTTCTGGGACCCGAAAATATCGAATTTTCGGGTGTTTTGAGCCTGAATTTGAGATATAAACGGGTACAGAAGATGCATACACAAATTGACTTGGGGCACCTAAAATATCGAATTTCAGCATGTTTTGGGCCTGTGTCTTGAAAATACTCTAACACGGAGTAGGCATGTACAGATCGCTTCTGGGACCAAAAAATTTTGAATTTTCGGGTGTTTTGAGCCTGAATTTGAGATATAAACGGGTACAGATTATGCATACACATATTGAGTTTGGGCACCTAAAATATAGATTTTTAGCATGTTTTGAGCTTATATTCTGAAAATATTTTAGCACTGAGTAGGCATGTACAGAACGCTTCTTGGACCAAAAAATATTGAATTTTCGGGTGTTTTGAGCCTGAATTTGAGATATAAACGGGTGCAGAAGATGCATACATATATTGACTTTGGGCACTTAAAATATCGATTTTCTGCATGTTTTGGGCCTGTATTTTGAAAATGTTCTAACACGGAGTAGGCATGTATAGATCGCTACTGGTACCCAAAAATATCGAATTTTCGGGTTTTTTGAGCCTGAATTTGAGATATAAACGGGTACAGAAGATGCATGCACATATCGACTTTTTGCACTTAAAATTTCGATTTTTCAGCATGTTTTGGGTCTGTATCTTGAAAACATTCTAGCATTGAGTAGGCATGTACAGATTGCTTCTGGGACCCAAAAATACCGAATTTTCGGGTGTTTTGAGCCTGAATTTGATATATAAACGGGTACAGAAGATGCATTTACATATCGACATTGGGCACCTAAAATATCGATTTTGAGCATGTTTTGGTCCTAAAATTTGAAAATATTCTTGCACTGAGTAGGCATGTACAGATCGCTTCTGAGACCCAAAAATATCGAATTTTCGTGTGTTTTGAGTCTGAATTTGAAATATAAACGGGTACTGAAGATGCATGCACATATCGACTTTGGACACCTAAAATATCGATTTTTAGCTTGTTTTGAGCCTATATTTTGAAAACAGTCTAGTACTGAGTAGGCATGTACAGATCGCTTCTGGGCCCCAAAAATATTTAATTTTCGGGACTTTTGAGCCTGAATTTGAGATATAAACGGGTACAGAAGGTGCATGCACATATCGACTTTGGGCACCTAAAATATCGATTTTTAGCATGTTTTTGGACTATATTTTGAAAATATTCTAGCACTGAGTAGGCATGTACAGATTGCTTCTGGGACCCAAAAATATCGAATTTTTAGATTTTTTGAGCCTGAATTTGAGATATAAACGGGTACAGAATATGCATGCACATATTGACTTTTTGCACCTAAAATATCGATTTTCAGTATGTTTTGGGTCTGTATCATGAAAACATTCTAGCATTGAGTAGGCATGTAGAGATTGCTTCTGGGACCCAAAAATATCGAATTTTCGTGTGTTTTGAGCCAGAATTTGGGATATAAACGGGTACATAAGATGCATGCACATATCGACTTTGGGCACCTAAAATATCGATTTTTAGCATGTTTTTAGCCTATATTTTGAAAATATTCTAGCACTGAGTAGGCATGTACAGATCGCTTCTGGTACCCAAAAATATAGAATTTTTGGGTGTTTTGAGCCAAAATTTGAGATATAAACGGGTACAGAGTATGCATGCACATATCGACTTTTTGCACCTAAAATATCGATTTTCAGCATGATTTGAGAATATATTTAAAAACATTTCAGTAGGCATGTACAGATCGCTTATGGGACCCGAAAATATCGAATTTTCGGGTGTTTTGAGCCATAATATTAGATATAAACGGGTACAGAAGATGCATACACAAATTGACTTGGGGCACCTAAAATATCGATTTTCAGCATGTTTTGGGCCTCTATCTTGAAAATACTCTAACACGGAGTAGGCATGTACAGATCGCTTCTGTGACCCAAAAATATCGAATTTTCGAGTGTTTTGAGCCTGAATTTGAGATATAAACGGGTACAGATGATGCATACACATATTGACTTTGGGAACCTAAAATATCGATTTTTAGCATGTTTTGAGCGTATATTCTGAAAATATTTTAGCACTGAGTAGGCATGTACAGAACGCTTCTTGGACCAAAATTATCGAATATTTGGATGTTTTGAGCCTGAATTTGGGATATAAACGGGTACAGAAGATGCATACACAAATTGACTTGGGGCACCAAAAATCTCGATTTTCAGCATGTATTGAGCTTATATTCTGAAAATATTTTAGCAATGAGTAAGCATGTACAGATCGCTTCTGGGACCCAAAAATATCAAAATTTCGGGTTTTTTTAGACTGAATTTGAGATATAAACGGGTACAGAAGATGCATTCATATATCGACTTTGGGCACCTAAAATATAGATTTTAAGCATGTTTTGGGTCTAAATTTTGAAAATATTCTAGCAATAAGTAAGCATGTACAGATCGCTTCTTGGATCCAAAAATATCGAATTTTCGTTTGTTTTGAGTCAGAATTTGGGATATAAACGGGTACAGAAGTTGCATACACATATTGACTTTGGGCACCTAAAATATCGATTTTCAGCATGTTTTGGGCCTGTATTTTAAAAATACTCTAACACGGAGTAGGCATGTACAGATCGCTTCTGGTACCCAAAAAAATCGAATTTTCGGGTTTTTGAGCCTGAATTTGAGATATAAACGGGTACAGAAGATGCATGCACATATCGACTTTTTGCACCTAAAATATCGATTTTTCAGCATGTTTTGGGTCTGTATCTTGAAAACATTCTACCATTGAGTAGGCATGTACAGATTGCTTCTGGGACCCAAAAATATCGAATTTTCGGGTGATTTGAGCCTGAATTTGGAATATAAACTGGTACTTAAGATGCATTCACATATCAACTTTGGGCACCTAAAATATCGATTTTTAGCTTGTTTTGAGCCTATATTGTGAAAACAGTCTAGCACTGAGAAGGCATGTACAGATCGCTTCTGGGACCCAAAAATATTGAATTTTCGGGACTTTTGAGCCTGAATTTGAGATATAAACGGGTACAGAAGGTGCATGTACATATCGACTTTGGGCACCTAAAATATCGATTTTTAGCATGTTTTTGGACTATTTTTTGAAAATATTCTAGCACTGTGTAGGCATGTACAGATTGCTTCTGGGACCCAAAAATATCGAAATTTTAGATTTTTTGAGCCAGAATTTGAGATATAAACGGGTACAGAATATGCATACACATATTGACTTTGGAAACCTAAAATATCGATTTTTAGCATGTTTTAAGCTTATATTCTAAAAATATTTTAGTACTGAGTAGGCATGTACAGAACGCTTCTTGGACCAAATAATATCGAATTTTCGGGTGTTTTGAGCCTGAATTTGAGATATAAACGGGTACAGAAGAAGCATACAAATATTGACTTTGGGCACCTAAAATATCGATTTTCAGCATGTTTTGGGCCTGTATTTTGAAAATACTCTAACACGGAGTAGGCATGTACAGATTGCTTCTGGTACCCAAAAATATCGAATTTTCGGTTTTTTTGAGCCTAAATTTGAGATATAAACGGGTACAGAAGATGCATGCACATATCGACTTTTTGCACCTAAAATTTCGATTTTTCAGCATGTTTTGGGTCTGTATCTTGAAAACATTCTAGCATTGAGTAGGCATGTACAGATTGCTTCTGGGACCCAAAAATATCAAATTTTCGGGTGTTTTGAAACTGATTTTGGAATATAAACTGGTACATAAGATGCATGCACATATCGATTTTGGGCACCTAAAATATCGATTTCTAGCATGTTTTTAGCCTATATGTTGAAAATATTCTAGCACTGAGTAGGCATGTACAGATCGCTTCTGGGACCCAAAAATATCGAATTTTTGGGTTTTTTGAGCCTGAGTTTGATATATAAACGGGTACAGAAGATGCTTTCACATATCGACTTTGGGCACCTAAAATATCGATTTTGAGCATGTTTTGGGCCTAAATTTTGAAAATATTCTTGCACTAAGTAGGCATGTACAGATCGCTTCTGAGACCCAAAAATATCGAATTTTTGTGTATTTTGAGCCTGAATTTGAAATATAAACGGGTATTGAAGATGCATGCACATATCGACTTTGGACACCTAAAATATCGATTTTTAGCTTGTTTTGAGCCTATATCTTGAAAACAGTTTAGCACTGAGTAGGCATGTACAGATCGCTTCTGGGACCCAAAAATATTGAATTTTCGGGACTTTTGAGCCTGAATTTGAGATATAAACGGGTATAGAAGGTGCATGCACATATTGACTTTGGGCACCTAAAATATCGATTTTTAGCATGTTTTTGGACTATATTTTGAAAATATTGTAGCACTGAGTAGGCATGTACAGATCGCTTCTGGGACCCAAAAACATCGAATTTTTAGATTTTTTGAGGCTGAATTTGAGATATAAATGGGTACAGAATATGAATGCACATATCGACTTTTCGCACCTAAAATATCGATTTTGAGCATGTTTTGGGCCTGTAATTTCAAAATACTCAAACACGAAGTAGGCATGTACAGATAGCTTTTGGTACACAAAAATATCGAATTTTCGGGTGTTTTGAGCCTGAATTTGAGATATAAACGGGTACAGAATATGCATGCACATATTGACTTTTTGCACCTAAAATATCGATTTTCAGTATGTTTTAAGTCTGTATCATGAAAACATTCTAGCATTAAGTAGGCATGTACAGATCGCTTCTTGGACCAAAAAATATCGAATTTTCGGGTGTTTTGAGCCTGAATTTGAGATATAAACGGGTACAGATGATGAATACACATATTGTGTTTGGGCACCTAAAATATCGATTTTCAGCATGTTTTGGGCCTGTATCTTGAAAATACTCTAACACAGAGTAGGCATGTACAGATCGCTTCTGGGACCCAAAAATATCGAATTTTCGGAAGTTTTGAGCCTGAATTTGAGATATAAACGGGTACAGAAGATGCATGACCATATCGACCTCGGGCACCTAAAATATCGATTTTGAGCAAGTTTTAGGGACTATATTTTGAAAATATTCTAGCACTGAGAAGGCATGTACAGATCGCTTTTTAGACCCAAAATTATCGAATATTCGATTGTTTTGAGCCTGAATTTGGGATATAAACGGGTACAGATGATGCATACACATATTGACTTTGGGCACCTAAAATATCGATTTTTAGCATGTTTTTGGACTATATTTTGAAAATATTCTAGCACTGAGTAGGCATGTACAGATCGCTTCTGGTACCCAAAAATATAGAATTTTCGGGTGTTTTGAGCCTGAATTTGAGATATAAACGGGTACAGAGTATGCATGCACATATCGACTTTTTGCACTTAAAATATCGATTTTCAGCATGTTTTGAGTATATATCTTAAAAACATTTTAGCATTGAGTAGGCATGTACAGAACGCTTCTGGGACCCGAAAATATCGAATTTTCGGGTGTTTTGAGCCAAAATATTAGATATAAACGGGTACAGAAGATGCATACACAAATTGACTTGGGGCACCTAAAATATCGATTTTCAGCATGTTTTGGGCCTGTATTTTAAAAATACTCTAACACGGAGTAAGCATGTACAGATCGCTTCTGGTACCCAAAAATATCGAATTTTCGGGTGTTTTGAGCCTGAATTTGAAATATAAACGGGTACAGAAGATGCATTCACATATCGACTTTGGGCACCTAAAATATCAATTTTTAGCATGTTTTTGGCCTACATTTTGAAAATATTCTTGCACTGAGTAGGCATGTACAGATCGCTTCTGAGACCCAAAAATATCGAATTTTCGTGTAATTTGAGCCTGAATTTGAAATATAAACGGGTACTGAAGATGCATGCACATATCGACTTTGGACACCTAAAATATCGATTTTTAGCTTGTTGTGAGCCTATATTTTGAAAACAGTCTAGCACTGAGTAGGCATGTACAGATTGCTTCTGGGACCCAAAAATATTGAATTTTCGGGACTTTTGAGCCTGAATTTGAGATATAAACGGGTACAGAAGGTGCATGCACATATCGACCTCGGGCACCTAAAATATCGATTTTGAGCAAGTTTTGGGCCTATATTTTGAAAATATTCTAGCACTGAGTAGGCATGTACAGATCGCTTTTTCGACCCAAAATTATCGAATATTCGGATGTTTTGAGCCTGAATTTGGGATCTAAACGGGTACATAAGATCCATGCACATATCGACTTTGGGCACCTAAAATATCGATTTTTAGCATGTTTTTAGCCTATATTTTTAAAATATTCTAGCACTGAGTAGGCATGTACAGAACGCTTCTTGGACCAAAAAATATCGAATTTTCGGGTGTTTTGATCCTGAATTTGAGATATAAACGGGTACAGAAGATGCATACATATATTGACTTTGGGCACCTAATATATCGATTTTTAGCATGTTTTAAGCTTATATTCTGAAAAATTTTTAGCACTGAGTAGGCAGGTACAGATCGCTTCTTGGACCAAAAAATATCGAATTTTCGGGCGATTGGAGCCTGAATTTGAGATATAAACGGGTACAGAAGGTGCATGTACATATCGACTTTGGGCACCTAAAATATCGATTTTTAGCATGTTTTTGGACTATTTTTTGAAAATATTCTAGCACTGTGTAGGCATGTACAGATTGCTTCTGGGACCCAAAAATATCGAAATTTTAGATTTTTTGAGCCAGAATTTGAGATATAAACGGGTACAGAATATGCATACACATATTGACTTTGGAAACCTAAAATATCGATTTTTAGCATGTTTTAAGCTTATATTCTAAAAATATTTTAGCACTGAGTAGGCATGTACAGAACGCTTCTTGGACCAAATAATATCGAATTTTCGGGTGTTTTGAGCCTGAATTTGAGATATAAACGGGTACAGAAGAAGCATACAAATATTGACTTTGGGCACCTAAAATATCGATTTTCAGCATGTTTTGGGCCTGTATTTTGAAAATACTCTAACACGGAGTAGGCATGTACAGATTGCTTCTGGTACCCAAAAATATCGAATTTTCGGTTTTTTTGAGCCTAAATTTGAGATATAAACGGGTACAGAAGATGCATGCACATATCGACTTTTTGCACCTAAAATTTCGATTTTTCAGCATGTTTTGGGTCTGTATCTTGAAAACATTCTAGCATTGAGTAGGCATGTACAGATTGCTTCTGGGACCCAAAAATATCAAATTTTCGGGTGTTTTGAAACTGATTTTGGAATATAAACTGGTACATAAGATGCATGCACATATCGATTTTGGGCACCTAAAATATCGATTTCTAGCATGTTTTTAGCCTATATGTTGAAAATATTCTAGCACTGAGTAGGCATGTACAGATCGCTTCTGGGACCCAAAAATATCGAATTTTTGGGTTTTTTGAGCCTGAGTTTGATATATAAACGGGTACAGAAGATGCTTTCACATATCGACTTTGGGCACCTAAAATATCGATTTTGAGCATGTTTTGGGCCTAAATTTTGAAAATATTCTTGCACTAAGTAGGCATGTACAGATCGCTTCTGAGACCCAAAAATATCGAATTTTTGTGTATTTTGAGCCTGAATTTGAAATATAAACGGGTATTGAAGATGCATGCACATATCGACTTTGGACACCTAAAATATCGATTTTTAGCTTGTTTTGAGCCTATATCTTGAAAACAGTTTAGCACTGAGTAGGCATGTACAGATCGCTTCTGGGACCCAAAAATATTGAATTTTCGGGACTTTTGAGCCTGAATTTGAGATATAAACGGGTATAGAAGGTGCATGCACATATTGACTTTGGGCACCTAAAATATCGATTTTTAGCATGTTTTTGGACTATATTTTGAAAATATTGTAGCACTGAGTAGGCATGTACAGATCGCTTCTGGGACCCAAAAACATCGAATTTTTAGATTTTTTGAGGCTGAATTTGAGATATAAATGGGTACAGAATATGAATGCACATATCGACTTTTCGCACCTAAAATATCGATTTTGAGCATGTTTTGGGCCTGTAATTTCAAAATACTCAAACACGAAGTAGGCATGTACAGATAGCTTTTGGTACACAAAAATATCGAATTTTCGGGTGTTTTGAGCCTGAATTTGAGATATAAACGGGTACAGAATATGCATGCACATATTGACTTTTTGCACCTAAAATATCGATTTTCAGTATGTTTTAAGTCTGTATCATGAAAACATTCTAGCATTAAGTAGGCATGTACAGATCGCTTCTTGGACCAAAAAATATCGAATTTTCGGGTGTTTTGAGCCTGAATTTGAGATATAAACGGGTACAGATGATGAATACACATATTGTGTTTGGGCACCTAAAATATCGATTTTCAGCATGTTTTGGGCCTGTATCTTGAAAATACTCTAACACAGAGTAGGCATGTACAGATCGCTTCTGGGACCCAAAAATATCGAATTTTCGGAAGTTTTGAGCCTGAATTTGAGATATAAACGGGTACAGAAGATGCATGACCATATCGACCTCGGGCACCTAAAATATCGATTTTGAGCAAGTTTTAGGGACTATATTTTGAAAATATTCTAGCACTGAGAAGGCATGTACAGATCGCTTTTTAGACCCAAAATTATCGAATATTCGATTGTTTTGAGCCTGAATTTGGGATATAAACGGGTACAGATGATGCATACACATATTGACTTTGGGCACCTAAAATATCGATTTTTAGCATGTTTTTGGACTATATTTTGAAAATATTCTAGCACTGAGTAGGCATGTACAGATCGCTTCTGGTACCCAAAAATATAGAATTTTCGGGTGTTTTGAGCCTGAATTTGAGATATAAACGGGTACAGAGTATGCATGCACATATCGACTTTTTGCACTTAAAATATCGATTTTCAGCATGTTTTGAGTATATATCTTAAAAACATTTTAGCATTGAGTAGGCATGTACAGAACGCTTCTGGGACCCGAAAATATCGAATTTTCGGGTGTTTTGAGCCAAAATATTAGATATAAACGGGTACAGAAGATGCATACACAAATTGACTTGGGGCACCTAAAATATCGATTTTCAGCATGTTTTGGGCCTGTATTTTAAAAATACTCTAACACGGAGTAAGCATGTACAGATCGCTTCTGGTACCCAAAAATATCGAATTTTCGGGTGTTTTGAGCCTGAATTTGAAATATAAACGGGTACAGAAGATGCATTCACATATCGACTTTGGGCACCTAAAATATCAATTTTTAGCATGTTTTTGGCCTACATTTTGAAAATATTCTTGCACTGAGTAGGCATGTACAGATCGCTTCTGAGACCCAAAAATATCGAATTTTCGTGTAATTTGAGCCTGAATTTGAAATATAAACGGGTACTGAAGATGCATGCACATATCGACTTTGGACACCTAAAATATCGATTTTTAGCTTGTTGTGAGCCTATATTTTGAAAACAGTCTAGCACTGAGTAGGCATGTACAGATTGCTTCTGGGACCCAAAAATATTGAATTTTCGGGACTTTTGAGCCTGAATTTGAGATATAAACGGGTACAGAAGGTGCATGCACATATCGACCTCGGGCACCTAAAATATCGATTTTGAGCAAGTTTTGGGCCTATATTTTGAAAATATTCTAGCACTGAGTAGGCATGTACAGATCGCTTTTTCGACCCAAAATTATCGAATATTCGGATGTTTTGAGCCTGAATTTGGGATCTAAACGGGTACATAAGATCCATGCACATATCGACTTTGGGCACCTAAAATATCGATTTTTAGCATGTTTTTAGCCTATATTTTTAAAATATTCTAGCACTGAGTAGGCATGTACAGAACGCTTCTTGGACCAAAAAATATCGAATTTTCGGGTGTTTTGATCCTGAATTTGAGATATAAACGGGTACAGAAGATGCATACATATATTGACTTTGGGCACCTAATATATCGATTTTTAGCATGTTTTAAGCTTATATTCTGAAAAATTTTTAGCACTGAGTAGGCAGGTACAGATCGCTTCTTGGACCAAAAAATATCGAATTTTCGGGCGATTGGAGCCTGAATTTGAGATATAAACGGGTACAGATGATGCAGACACATATTGAGTTTGGGCACCTAAAATATCTATTTTTAGCATGTTTTTAGCCTGTACCTTGAAAATATTCTAACACAGAGTAGGCATGTACAGATCGCTTCTGGGACCCAAAAACATCGAATTTTCGGGTGTTTTGAGCCTGAATTTGAGATATAAACGGGTACAGAAGATGCGTGCACATATCGACTTTGAGCACCTAAAATATCGATTTTTAGCATGTTTTTAGCCTATATTTTGAAAATATTCTAGCACTGAGTAGACATGTACAGATCGCTTCTGGTACCCAAAAATATCGAATTTTCGGGTGTTTTGAGCCTGAATTTGAGATATAAACGGATACAGAATATACATGCACATATCGACTTTTTGCACCTAAAATATCGATTTTCAGCATGTTTTGGGTATATATCTTAAAAACATTTTAGCATTGAGTAGGCATGTACAGATCGCTTCTGGGACCCGAAAATATCGAATTTTCGGGTGTTTTGAGCCATAATATTGGATATAAACGGGTACAGAAGATGCATACACAAATTGACTTGGGGCACCTAAAATATCGATTTTCAGCATGTTTTGGGCCTGTATCTTGAAAATACTCTAACACGAAGTAGGCATGTACAGATCGCTTCTGGAACAAAAAAATATCGAAATTTCGGGTTTTTTGAGCCTGAATTTGAGATATAAACGGGTATAGAAGATGCATTCACATATCGACTTTAGGCACCTAAAATATCGATTTTTAGCATGTTTTGAGTTTATATTTTGAAAACATTCTAGCACTGAGTAGGCATGTACAGATCGCTTCTGGGAACCAAAAATATTGAATTTTCGGGACTTTTGAGCCTATATTTGAGATATAAACGGGTACAGAAGGTGCATGCACATATCGAGTTTGGGCACCTAAAATATCGATTTTTTGCATGTTTTTGGCCTATATTTTGAAAATATTCTAGCACTGATTAGGCATGTACAGATCGCTTCTTGGATCCAAAAATATCAAATTTTCGTTTGTTATGAGCCAGAATTTGGGATATAAACGGGTACAGAAGATGCATACACATATTGACTTTGGACACCTAAAATATCGATTTTTAGCTTGTTTTGAGCCTATATTTTGAAAACATTCTAGCACTGAGTAGGCATGTACAGATCGCTTCAGGGACCCAAAAATATTGAATTTTCGGGACTTTTGAGCCTGAATTTGAGATATAAACGACTTTGGGCACCCAAAATATCGATTTTTAGTATGTTTTGGCCTATATTTTAAAAATATTCTAGCACTAAGTAAGCATGTACAGATCGCTTCTGATACCCTAAAATATCGAATTTTCGGGTGTTTTGAGCCTGAATTTGGGATATAAACGGGTACATAAGATGCATACACATATCGACTTTGGGCACCTAAAATATCGATTTTCAGTATGTTTTGGGTCTGTATCATGAAAACATTCTAGCATTGAATAGGCATGTAGAGATTGCTTCTGGGACCCAAAAATATTGAATTTTCGGGACTTTTGAGCCTGAATTTGAGATATAAACGACTTTGGGCACCCAAAATATCGATTTTTAGTATGTTTTGGCCTATATTTTGAAAATATTCTAGCACTGAATAGGCATGTACAGATCGCTTCTTGGACCAAAAAATATCGAATTTTTGGGTTTTTTGAGCCTGAATTTGAGATATAAACGGGTACAGAATATGCATGCACATATCGACTTTTTGCACCTAAAATATCGATTTTCAGTATGTTTTGGGTCTGTATCATGAAAACATTCTAAAATTGAATAGGCATGTAGAGATTGCTTCTTGGACCAAAAAATATCGAATGTTCGGGTGTTTTGAGCTTCAATTTGAGATATAAACGGGTACAGATGATGCATACACATATTGAGTTTGGGCACCTAAAATATCGATTTTCAGCATGTTTTGGGGCTGTATTTTGAAAATATTCTAGCACGGAGTAGGCATGTACAGATCGCTTCTGGTACCCAAAAATATAGAATTTTCGGGTGTTTTGAGCCAGAATTTGAGATATAAACGTGTACAGAAGATGAATGCACATATCGACTTTTTGCACCTAAAATATCGATTTTTCAGCATGTTTTGGGTCTGTATCTTGAAAACAATCATGCATTGAGTAGGCATGTACAGATCGCTTCGGGGACCCAAAAATATCGAATTTTCGGGTGTTTTGAGCTTCAATTTGAGATATAAACGGGTACAGATGATGCATACACATATTGAGTTTGGGCACCTAAAATATCGATTTACAGCATGTTTTGGACCTCTATCTTGAAAATACTCTAACACAGAGTAGGCATATACAGATCGCTTCGGGGACCCAAAAACATCGAATTTTCGGGTGTTTTGAGCCTGAATTTGAGATATAAACGGGTACAGAGGATGCATGCACATATCGACTTCGGGCACCTAAAATATCGATTTTGAGCATGTTTTGGGCCTAAAATTTGAAAATATTCTTGCACTGAGTAGGCATGTACAGATCACTTCTGAGACCCAAAAATATCGAATTTTTGTGTGTTTTGAGCCTGAATTTGAAATATAAACGGGTACATAAGATGCATGCACATATCGACTTTGGACACCTAAAATATCGATTTTTTGCTTGTTTTGAGCCTATATTTTGAAAACAGTCTAGCTCTGAGTAGGCATGTACAGATCGCTTCTGGGACCCAAAAATATTGAATTTTCGGGACTTTTGAGCCTGAATTTGAGATATAAACGACTTTGGGCACCCAAAATATCGAATTTTAGCATGTTTTGGCCTATATTTTGAAAATATTCTAGCACTAAGTAAGCATGTACAGATCGCTTCTGGTACCCAAAAATATCGAATTTTCGGGCGTTTTGAGCCTGAATTTGAGATATAAACGGATACAGAATATACATGCTCATATCGACTTTTTGCACCTAAAATATCGATTTTCAGCATGTTTTGGGTATATATCTTAAAAACATTATAGCATTGAGTAGGCATGTACAGATCGCTTCTGGGACCCGAAATTATCGAATATTTGGATGTTTTGAGCCATAATATTGGATATCAACGGGTACAGAAGATGCATACACAAATTGACTTGGGGCACCTAAAATATCGATTTTTCAGCATGTTTTGGGCCTGTATCTTGAAAATACTCTAACACGAAGTAGGCATGTACAGATCGCTTCTGGAACCCAAAAATATCGAAATTTCGGGTTTTTTGAGCCTGAATATGAAATATAAACGGGTACAGAAGATGCATTCACATATCGACTTTGGGCACCTAAAATATCGATTTTGAGCATGTTTTGGGCCTAAAATTTGAAAATATTCTAGCACTGAGTAGGTATGTACAGATCGCTTCTGAGACCCAAAAATATCGAATTTTCGTGTATTTTGAGTCTGAATTTGAAATATAAACGGGTACTGAAGATGCATGCACATATCGACATTGGACACCTAAAATATCGATTTTTAGCATGTTTTGAGCCTATATTTTGAAAACAGTCTAGCACTGAGTAGGCATGTACAGATCGCTTCTGGGACCCAAAAATATTGAATTTTCGGGACATTTGAGCCTGAATTTGAGATATAAACGGGTACAGAAGGTGCATGCACATATCGACTTTGGGCACCTAAAATATCGATTTTTAGCATGTTTTTGGCCTATATTTTGAAAATATTCTAGCACTGAGTAGGCATGTACAGATCGCTTCTTCGATCCAAAAATATCGAATTTTCGGGTGTTTTGAGCCAGAATTTGGGATATAAACGGGTACAGAAGATGCATACACATAATGACTTTGGACACCTAAAATATCGATTTTTAGCTTGTTTTAAGCATATATTCTGAAAATATTTTAGCACTGAGTAGGCATGTACAGAACGCTTCTTGGACCAAAAAATATCGAATTTTCGGGTGTTTTAAGCCTGAATTTGAGATATAAACGGGTACATAAGATGCATACATATATTGACTTTGGGCACTTAAAATATCGATTTTCAGCATGTTTTGGGTCTGTATTTTGAAAATACTCTAACACGGAGTAGGCATGTACAGATCGCTTCTGGTACCCAAAAATATCGAATTTTTGGGTTTTTTGAGCCTGAATTTGAGATATAAACGGGTACAGAAGATGCATGCACATATCGATTTTTTGCACCAAAAATATCGATTTTTCAGCATGTTTTCGGTCTGTATCTTGAAAACATTCTAGCATTGAGAAGGCATGTACAGATCGCTTCTGGGACCCAAAAATATCGAATTATCGGGTTTTTTGAGCCTGAATTTGGAATATAAACTGGTACATAAGATGCATGCTCATAATGACTTTGGGCACCTAAAATATCGATTTTTAGCATGTTTTTAGCCTATATTTGGAAAATATTCTAGCACTGTGTAGACATATACAGATCGCTTCTGGGACCCAAAAATATCGAATTTTTGGGTTTTTTGAGCCTGAATTTGATATATAAACGGGTAAAGAAGATGCATTCACATATCGACTTTGGGCACCTAAAATATCGATTTTTAGCATGTTTTAAGCTTATATTCTAAAAACATTTTAGCACTGAGTAGGCAGGTACAGATCGCTTCTTGGACCAAAAAATATCGAATTTTCGGGTGATTTGAGCCTGAATTTCAGATATAAACGGGTACAGATGATGCATACACATATTGAGTTTGGGCACCTAAAATATCGATTTTTAGCATGTTTTTAGCCTGTACCTTGAAAATACTCTAACAGAGAGTAGGCATGTACAGATCGCTTCTGGTACCCAAAAATATCGAATTTTTGGGTGTTTTGAGCTTGAATTTGAGATATAAACGGATACAGAATATACATGCACATATCAACTTTTTGCACCTAAAATATCAATTTTTAGCATGTTTTGGGTATATATCTTAAAAACATTTTAGCATTGAGTAAGCATGTACAGATCGCTTCTGGGACCAAAAAATATCGAATTTTTGGGGTTTTTGAGCCTGAATTTGGAATATAAACTGGTACATAAGATGCATGCACATATCGATTTTGGGCACCTAAAATATCGATTTTTAGCATGATTTCGGCCTATATTTTGAAAATATTCTAGAACTGAGTAGGCATGTACAGATTGCTTCTGGGACCCAAAAATATCGAATTTTTAGATTTTATGAGCCTGAATTTGAGATATAAACGGGTACAGAATATGCATGCACATATTGACTTTTTGCACCTAAAATATCGATTTTCAGTATGTTTTGGGTCTGTATCATAAAAACATTCTAGCATTGAGTAGGCATGTAGAGATCGCTTCTGGGACCCAAAAATATTGAATTTTCGGGAGTTTTGAGACTGAATTTGAGATATAAACGGGTACAGAGGATGCATGCACATATCGACTTCGGGCACCTAAAATATCGATTTTGTGCAAGTTTTTGGCCTATATTTTGAAAATATTCTAGCACTGAGTAGGCATGTACAGATCGCTTCTTAGACCCAAAATTATCGAATATTCGGATGTTTTGAGCCTGAATTTGAGATATAAACGGGTACATAAGATGCATGCACATATCGACTTTGGGCACCTAAAATATCGATTTTTAGCATGTTTTTAGCCTATATTTTGAAAATATTCTAGCACTGAGTAGGCATGTACAGATCGCTTCTGGTTCCCAAAAATATCGAATTTTTGGGTGTTTTGAGCCTGAATTTGAGATATAAACGGGTACAGAGTATGCATGCAAATATCGACTTTTTACACCTAAAATATCGATTTTCAGCATGTTTTGAGTATATATCCTAAAAACATTTTAGCATTGAGTAGGCATGTACAGATCGCTTCTGGGACCCGAAAATATCGAATTTTCGGGTGTTTTGAGCCTGAATTTGAGATATAAACGGGTACAGAAGATGCATACACAAATTGACTTAGGGCACCTAAAATATCGAATTTCAGCATGTTTTGGGCCTGTGTCTTGAAAATACTCTAACACGGAGTAGGCATGTACAGATCGCTTCTGGGACCAAAAAATTTTGAATTTTCGGGTGTTTTGAGCCTGAATTTGAGATATAAACGGGTACAGATTATGCATACACATATTGAGTTTGGGCACCTAAAATATCGATTTTTAGCATGTTTTGAGCTTATATTCTCAAAATATTTTAGCACTGAGTAGGCATGTACAGAACGCTTCTTGGACCAAAAAATATTGAATTTTCGGATGTTTTGAGCCTGAATTTGAGATATAAACGGGTACAGAAGATGCATACATATATTGACTTTGGGCACTTAAAATATCGATTTTCTGCATGTTTTGGACCTGTATTTTGAAAATGTTCTAACACGGAGTAGGCATGTATAGATCGCTTCTGGTACCCATAAATATCGAATTTTCGGGTTTTTTGAGCCTGAATTTGAGATATAAACGGGTACAGAAGATGCATGCACATATCAACTTTTTGCACTTAAAATATCGATTTTTCAGCATGTTTTGGGTCTGTATCTTGAAAACATTCTAGCATTGAGTAGGCATGTACAGATTGCTTCTGGGAACCAAAAACATCGAATTTTCGGGTGTTTTGAGCCTGAATTTGATATATAAACGGGTACAGAAGATGCATTTACATATCGACATTGGGCACCTAAAATATCGATTTTGAGCATGTTTTGGTCCTAAAATTTGAAAATATTCTTGCACTGAGTAGGCATGTACTGATCGCTTCTGAGACCCAAAAATATCGAATTTTTGTGTGTTTTGAGTCTGAATTTGAAATATAAACGGGTACTGAAGATGCATGCACATATCGACTTTGGACACCTAAAATATCGATTTTTAGCTTGTTTTGAGCCTATATTTTGAAAACAGTCTAGTACTGAGTAGGCATGTACAGATCGCTTCTGGGCCCCAAAAATATTTAATTTTCGGGACTTTTGAGCCTGAATTTGAGATATAAACGGGTACAGAAGGTGCATGCACATATCGACTTTGGGCACCTAAAATATCGATTTTTAGCATGTTTTTGGACTATATTTTGAAAATATTCTAGCACTGAGTAGGCATGTACAGATTGCTTCTCGGACCCAAAAATATCGAATTTTTAGATTTTTTGAGCCTGAATTTGAGATATAAACGGGTACAGAATATACATGCACATATTGACTTTTTGCAACTAAAATATCGATTTTCAGTATGTTTTGGGTCTGTATCATGAAAACATTCTAGCATTGAGTAGGCATGTAGAGATTGCTTTTGGGACCCAAAAATATCGAATTTTCGTGTGTTTTGAGCCAGAATTTGAGATATAAACGGGTACAGAAGATCCATACACATATTGACTTTGGGCACCCTAAATATCGATTTTTAGCATGTTTTAAGCTTATATTCTGAAAATATTTTAGCACTGAGTAGGCAGGTACAGATCGCTTCTTGGACCAAAAAATATCGAATTTTAGGGTGTTTTGAGCCTGAATTTGGGATATAAACGGGTACATAAGATGCATGCACATATCGACTTTAGGCACCTAAAATATCGATTTTTAGCATGTTTTTAGCCTATATTTTGAAAATATTCTAGCACTGAGTAGGCATGTACAGATCGCTTCTGGTACCCAAAAATATAGAATTTTCGGGTGTTTTCAGCCTGAATTTGAGATATAAACGGGTACAGAGTATGCATGCACATATCGACTTTTTGCACCTAAAATATCGATTTTCAGCATGTTTTGAGAAAATATTTAAAAAAATTTCAGTAGGCATGTACAGATCGCTTCTGGGACCCGAAAATATCGAATTTTAGGGTGTTTTGAGCCATAATATTAGATATAAACGGGTACAGAAGATGCATAATCAAATTGACTTGGGGCACCTAAAATATCGATTTTCAGCATGTTTTGGGCCTGTATCTTGAAAATACTCTAACACGGAGTAGGCATGTACAGATCGCTTCTGTGACCCAAAAATATCGAATTTTCGAGTGTTTTGAGCCTGAATTTGAGATATAAACGGGTACAGATGATGCATACACATATTGACTTTGGGAACCTAAAATATCGATTTTTAGCATGTTTTGAGCGTATATTTTGAAAATATTCTAGCACTGAGTAGGCATGTACAGAACGCTTCTTGGACCAAAATTATCGAATATTTGGATGTTTTGAGCCTTAATTTGGGATATAAACGGGTACAGAAGATGCATACACAAATTGACTTGGGGCACCTAAAATATCGGCTTTTAGCATGTTTTTAGCCTATATTTTGAAAATATTCTAGCACTGAGTAGGCATGTACAGATCACTTCTGGGACCCAAAAATATCGAATTTTCGGGTGTTTTGAGCCTGAATTTGAGATATAAACGGGTACAGATGATGCATACACATATTGACTTTGGGAACCTAAAATATCGATTTTTAGCATGTTTTGAGCTTATATTCTGAAAATATTTTAGCAATGAGTAGGCATGTACAGATCGCTTCTGGGACCCAAAAATATAGAAATTTCGGGTTTTTTTAGACTGAATTTGAGATATAAACGGGTACAGAAGATGCATTCATATATCGACTTTGGGCATCTAAAATATATATTTTCAGCATGTTTTGGGCCTGTATTTTGAAAATACTTAACACGGAGTAGGCATGTACAGATCGCTTAAGGGACCCAAAAATATCGAATTTTCGGAGTTTTGAGCCTGAATTTGAGATATAAACGGGTACAGAAGATGCATGCACATATCGACTTTGGACACCCAAAATATCTGTTTTTAGCATGTTTTGAGCCTACATTTTGAAAACATTCTAGCACTAAGTATGCATGTACAGTTTGCTTAAAGGGACCCAAAAACATGGAATTTTCGGGTGTTTTGAGCTTGAATTTGAGATATAAACGGGTACAGAAGATGCATGCACATATCGACTTTTTGCACCTAAAATATCGATTTTGATCTTGTTATGGGTCTGTATCTTGGAAAAATTCTAGCAAGGAGTAGGCAAGTACAGATCGCTCCTGGGACCCAAAAACATCGAATTTTCGGGAATTTTGAGCCTAAATTTGAGATATAATCGGGTACAGAAGATGCATGCTAATATCCACTTTGGGCACCTAAAATATCGACTTTCATCATGTTTCGGGCCTTTTTTTTTAAAGTACTTTAACACGAAGTAGGCATCTAGAGATCGCTTCTGGGACCTAAAAATATTAAATTTTCGGGTGTTTTGAGCCTGAATTTTAAATAAAAACGGGTACAGCATATGCATGCACATATCGACATTGGGCACCTAAAATATCGATTTTTAGCTTGTTTTGGGCCTATATTTAAAAAATATTCTATCACTGAATAGGCATGTACAGATCGCTTCTGTGACCCAAAAATATCGAATTTTCGGGTGTTTTGAGCCTGAATTTGGGTTATAAACGGGTACAGAAGATGCATACACATATTGACTTTAGGCACCTCAAATATCGATTTTCAGCATGTTTTGGGCCTGAAATTCAGAAAGTACTCTAACACTGAGTAGGCATGTACAGATCGCTTCTGGGACCCAAAAATATCGAATTTTCGGGTGTTTTGAGCCTGAATTTGAGATATAAACGGGTACAGAAGATGCATACACATATTGACTTTGGGCACCTCAAATATCGATTTTCAGCATGTTTTGAGCCTGTATTTTGAAAATACATTAACACGGAGTAGGCATGTACAGATCGCTTCTGGGACCCAATAATATCGACTTTTCGGGTGTTTTGAGCCTGAATTTGAGATATAAACGGGTACAGAAGATGCATGCACATATCGACTTTGGGCACCTAAAATATCGATTTTGAGCATGTTTTGGGCCTGTATTTTGAAAATACTCTAACACGGAGTATGCATGTACAGATCGCTTCTGGGACACAAAAATATCGATTCCTTGGGCGTTTTGAGCCTGAATTTGAGATATAAACGGGTACAGAAGATGCATGTACATATCGACTTTTCACACCTAAAATATCATTTTTGAGCATGTTTTATGCCTGTATTTTAAAAATATTCTAGCACTGAGTAGACATGTGCAGATCGCTTAAGGGACCTAAAAATCTCGAATTTTTGGAGTTTTGAGCCTGAATTTGAGATATAAACGGGTACAAAAGATGCATGCACATATCGACTTTTTTGCACTTAAAATATCGATTTTGAGCATGTTTTGGGTCTGTATCTTGAAAACATTATAGCAAGGAGTAGGCATGTACAGATCGCTTCTGGGACCCCAAGATATCGAATTTTCTGGTGTTTTGAACCAGAATTAGGGATAAACACGGGTACAGAAAATGCATACACATATTGACTTTGGGCACATAAAATATCGATTTTGAGCATGTTTTGGGCCTGTATTTTAAAAACACTCTAACACGGAGTATGCACGTACAGATCGCTTCTGGGACCCAAAAACATTGAATTTTCGGGTGTTTTGAGCCTGAATTTGAGATATAAACGGGTACAGAAGATGCATGCACATATCGACTTTTTGCACCTAAAATATCGATTTTGAGCATGTTTTGGGTCTGTATCTTGAAAACTTTCTAGCAAGAAGTATGCATGTACAGATTGCTTCTGGGACCCAAAAATATCGTATTTTCGAGTGTTTTGAACCTGAATTTGGGATATAGACGGGTACAGAAGATGCATACACATATTGACTTTGGGCAGCTAAAATATCGATTTACATCATGTTATAGGCCTGTATTTTGAAAATACTCTAACACGGAGTATGCATGTACAAATGGCTTTTGGGACCCAAAAATATCGAATATTCGGGTGTTTTGAGTCTGAATTTGAGATATAAACGGGTACAGAAGATGCTTGCACATATCGACTTTGTTCACCCAAAATATCGATTTTGAGCATGTTTTGAGCCTGTATTTTTAAAATACTCTAACACGGAGTAGACACAAACAGATCGCTTCTGGGACCCAAATAAATCGAATTTTCGGTTGTTCTGAGCCTGAATTTGAGATATGAACAGGTACAGAAGATGCATGCACATATCGACTTCGGGCACCTAAAATATCGATTTTGAGCATGTTTTGGGCCTGTATTTTGAAAATACTCAAACACGGTGTAGACATATACAGATCGTTTCTGGGACATAAAAATATCGATTTTTTGGGTGTTTTAAGCCTGAATTTGAGATATAAACGGGTACAGAAGATGCATGCACATATCGACTTTGGCACCCAAAATATCGATTTTTAGTATGTTTTGGGCGTATAATTTAAAAATATTCTAGCACTGAGTAGGCATGTACAGTTCGCTTCTGGGACCCAAAAATATCGAATTTTCGGGTGTTTTGAGCCAGAAATTGGGATATAACCGGGTACAGAGGATACATGCACATATCGACTTTTTGCACCTAAAATATCGATTTTGAGCATTTTTTGGGTCTGTATCTTGAAAAAATTCTAGCAAGGAGTAGGCATGTACAGATTGCTTCTGGGACCCAAAAATATCGAATTTTCTGGTGTTTTGAACCTGAATTTGGGATATAGACGGATACCGAAGATGCATGCACATATCGACTTTTTGCACCTAAAATATCGATTTTGAGCATGTTTTGGGTCTGTATCTTGAAAACTTTCTAGCAAGAAGTAGGCATGTACAGATTGCTTCTGGGACCCAAAAATATCGAATTTTCGAGTGTTTTGAACCTGTATTTGGGATATAGACGTGTACAGAAGATGCATACACATATTGACTTTGGGCATCTAAAATATCGATTTATAGCATGTTTTAAGCCTGTATTTTAAAAACATTCTAGCACTGAGTAGGCATGTGCAGATCGCTTAAGGGACCCAAAAATATCGACTTTTTGGAGTTTTGAGCCAGAAATTGGGATATAACCGGGTACAGAGGATGCATGCACATATTAGCTTTGGGCAGCTAAAATATCAATTTACAGCATGTTTTAGGCCTGTATTTTAAAAATACTCTAACACGGACTATGCATGTACAGATGGCTTTTGGGAACCAAAAATATCGAATATTCGGGTGTTTTGAGTCTGAATTTGAGATATAAACGGGTACAGAAGATGCATGCACATTTCGACTTTTTGCACCTAAAATATCGATTTTGAGCATGTTTTGGGTCTGTATCTTGAAAACATTCTAGCAAGAAGTAGGCATGTACAGATTGCTTCTGGGACCCAAAAATATCGAATTTTCGAGTATTTTGAACCTGAATTTGGGATATAGACGGGTACAGAAGATGCATACACATATTGACTTTGGGTAGCTAAAATATCGTTTTTCAGCATGTTTTTAGGCCTGTAGTTTGAAAATACTCTAACACGGAGTATGCATGTACACATTGCTTTTGGGACCCAAAAATATCGAATATTCGGGTGTTTTGAGTCTGAATTTGAGATATAAACGGGTACAGAAGATGCATGCACATATCGACTTTGGGCACCCAAAATATCGATTTTGAGCATGTTTTGGGCCTGTATTTTTAAAATACTCTAACACTGAGTAGACACGTACAGATTGCTTCTGGAACCCAAATAAATCGAATTTTAGGGTGTTCTGAGCCTGAATTTGAGATATAAACGGATACAGAAGATGCATGCACATATCGACTTTGGGCACCTAAAATATCGATTTTGAGCATGTTTTGGGCCTGTATTTTGAAAATACTATAGCACGGTGTAGACATGTACAGATCGCTTCTGGGACACAAAAATATCGATTTTTAGGGTGTTTTGAGCCTGAATTTGGGATATAACCGGGTACAGAGGATGCATGCACATATCAACTTTGGCACCCAAAATATCGATTTTTAGTATGTTTTGGGCGTAGAATTTGAAAATATTCTAGCACTGAGTAGGCATGTACAGATCGCTTCAGGGACCCAAAAAGATCGAATTTTCGAGGGTTTTGAGCCAGAATTTGGGATATAACCGGGTACAGAAGATGCATGCACATATCGACTTTTTGCACCTAAAATATCGATTTTAAGCATGTTTTGGGTCTGTATCTTGAAAACATTCTAGGAAGGAGTAGGCATGTGCAGATTGCTTAAGGGACCCAAAAATATCGAATTTTTGGAGTTTTGAGCCAGAAATTGGATATAACCGGGTACAGAGGATGCATGCACATATTGACTTTGGGCAGCTAAAATATCGATTTACAGCATGTTTTAGGCCTGTATTTTAAAAATACTCTAACACGGAGTATGCATGTACAGATGGCTTTTGGGACCCAAAAATATCGAATATTCGGGTGTTTTGAGTCTGAATTTGAGATATAAACGGGTACAGAAGATGCATGCACATATCGACTTTGGGCACCCAAAATATCGATTTTGAGCATGTTTTGAGCCTGTATTTTTAAAATACTCTAACACGGAGTAGACACGTACAGATCGCTTCTGGGACCCAAATAAATCGAATTTTCGGTTGTTCTGAGCCTGAATTTGAGATATGAACAGGTACAGAAGATGCATGCACATATCGACATCGGGCACCTAAAATATCGATTTTGAGCATGTTTTGGGCCTGTATTTTGAAAATACTCAAACACGGTGTAGACATATACAGATCGTTTCTGGGACATAAAAATATCGATTTTTTGGGTGTTTTGAGCCTGAATTTGAGATATAAACGGGTACAGAAGATGCATGCACATATCGACTTTGGCACCCAAAATATCGATTTTTAGTATGTTTTGGGCGTATAATTTAAAAATATTCTAGCACTGAGTAGGCATGTACAGATCGCTTCTGGGACCCAAAAATATCGAATTTTCGGGTGTTTTGAACCTGAATTTGGGATATAACCGGGTACAGAGGATACATGGACATATCGACTTTTTGCACCTAAAATATTGATTTTGAGCATGTTTTGGGTCTGTATCTTGAATAAATTCTAGCAAGGAGTAGGCATGTACAGATTGCTTCTGGGACCCAAAAATATCGAATTTTCTGGTGTTTTGAACCTGAATTTGGGATATAGACGGATACCGAAGATGCATGCACATATCGACTTTTTGCACCTAAAATATCGATTTTGAGCATGTTTTGGGTCTGTATCTTGAAAACTTTCTAGCAAGAAGTAGGCATGTACAGATTGCTTCTGGGACCCAAAAATATCAAATTTTCGAGTGTTTTGAACCTGAATTTGGGATATAGACGGGTACAGAAGATGCATACACATATTGACTTTGGGCAGCTAAAATATCGATTTACATCATGTTTTAGTCCTGTATTTTGAAAATACTCCAACACGGAGTATGCATGTACAGATGGCTTTTGGGACCAAAAAATATCGAATATTCGGGTGTTTTGAGTCTGAATTTGAGATATAAACGGGTACAGAAGATGCATGCACATGTCGACTTTGGGCACCCAAAATATCGATTTTGAGCATGTTTTGGGCCTGTATTTTTAAAACACTCTAACACGGAGTAGACACGTACAGATCACTTCTGGGACGCAAATAAATCGAATTTTCGGTTGTTCTGAGCCTGAATTTGAGATATGAACAGGTACAGAAGATGCATGCACATATCGACTTCGGGCACCTAAAATATCGATTTTGAGCATGTTTTATTCCTGTATTTTGAAAATACTCAAACACGGTGTAGACATGTACAGATCGCTTCTGGGACACAAAAATATCGATTTTTTGGGTGTTTTGAGCCTGAATTTGAGATATAAACGGGTATAGAAGATGCATACACATATCGACTTTGGCACCCAAAATATCGATTTTTAGTATGTTTTGGACGTATAATTTGAAAATATTCTAGCACTGAGTACGCATGTACAGATCGCTTCTGGGA
Source organism: Petrolisthes cinctipes (assembly GCA_033782935.1). Classification (NCBI taxonomy): domain Eukaryota; kingdom Metazoa; phylum Arthropoda; class Malacostraca; order Decapoda; family Porcellanidae; genus Petrolisthes; species Petrolisthes cinctipes. The sequence goes on from JAWQEG010000014.1 coordinate 1,409,905, forward strand.
CCCAAAAATATCGAATTTTCGGGTGTTTTGAACCTGAATTTGGGATATAGACGGATACCGAAGATGCATGCACATATCGACTTTTTGCACCTAAAATATCGATTTTGAGCATGTTTTGGGCCTGTATTTTAAAAATACTCTAACACGGAGTATGCATGTACAGATGGCTTTTGGGACCCAAAAATATCGAATATTCGGGTGTTTTGAGTCTGAATTTGAGATATAAACGGGTACAGAAGATGCATGCACATATCGACTTTGGGCACCCAAAATATCGATTTTGAGCATGTTTTGAGCCTGTATTTTTAAAATACTCTATCACGGAGTAGACACGTACAGATCGCTTCTGGGACCCAAATAAATCGAATTTTCGGTTGTTCTGAGCCTGAATTTGAGATATGAACAGGTACAGAAGTTGCATGCACATATCGACTTCGGGCACCTAAAATATCGATTTTGAGCATGTTTTGGGCCTGTATTTTGAAAATACTCAAACACGGTGTAGACATATACAGATCGTTTCTGGGACATAAAAATATCGATTTTTTGGGTGTTTTAAGCCTGAATTTGAGATATAAACGGGTACAGAAGATGCATGCACATATCGACTTTGGCACCCAAAATATCGATTTTTAGTATGTTTTGGGCGTATAATTAAAAAATATTCTAGCACTGCGTAGGCATGTACAGTTTGCTTCTGGGACCCAAAAATATCGAATTTTCGGGTGTTTTGAGCCAGAAATTGGGATATAACCGGGTACAGAGGATAAATGCACATATCGACTTTTTGCACCTAAAATATCGATTTTGAGCATGTTTTGGGTCTGTATCTTGAAAAAATTCTAGCAAGGAGTAGGCATGTACAGATTGCTTCTGGGACCCAAAATTATCGAATTTTCGGGTGTTTTGAACCTGAATTTGGGATATAGACGGATACCGAAGATGCATGCACATATCGACTTTTTGCACCTAAAATATCGATTTTGAGCATGTTTTGGGTCTGTATCTTGAAAACTTTCTAGCAAGAAGTAGGCATGTACAGATTGCTTCTGGGACCCAAAAATATCGAATTTTCGAGTGTTTTGAACCTGAATTTGGGATATAGACGGGTACAGAAGATGCATACACATATTGACTTTGGGCAGCTAAAATATCGATTTACATCATGTTTTAGGCCTGTATTTTGAAAATACTCTAACACGGAGTATGCATGTACAGATGGCTTTTGGGACCAAAAAATATCGAATATTCGGGTGTTTTGAGTCTGAATTTGAGATATAAACGGGTACAGAAGATGCATGCACATATCGACTTTGGGCACCCAAAATATCGATTTTGAGCATGTTTTGGGCCTGTATTTCTAAAACACTCTAACACGGAGTAGACACGTACAGATCACTTCTGGGACCCAAATAAATCGAATTTTCGGTTGTTCTGAGCCAGAATTTGAGATATGAACAGGTACAGAAGATGCATGCACATATCGACTTCGGGCACCTAAAATATCGATTTTGAGCTTGTTTTATTCCTGTATTTTGAAAATACTCAAACACGGTGTAGACATGTACAGATCGCTTCTGGGACACAAAAATATCGATTTTTTGGGTGTTTTGAGCCTGAATTTGAGATATAAACGGGTATAGAAGATGCATACACATATCGACTTTGGCACCCAAAATATCGATTTTTAGTATGTTTTGGACGTATAATTTGAAAATATTCTAGCACTGAGTACGCATGTACAGATCGCTTCTGGGACCCAAAAATATCAAATTTTCGGGTGTTTTGAGCCAGAAATTGGGATATAACCGGGTACAGAGGATGCATGCACATATCGACTTTTTGCACCTAAAATATCGATTTTGAGCATGTTTTGGGTCTGTATCTTGAAAAAATTCTAGCAAGGAGTAGGCATGTACAGATTGCTTCGAGGACCCAAAAATATCGAATTTTCGGGTGTTTTGAGCCTGAATTTGAGATATAAACGGGTACAGAAGATGCATGCACATTTCGACTTTTTGCACCTAAAATATCGATTTTGAGCATGTTTTGGGTCTGTATCTTGAAAACATTCTAGCAAGAAGTAGGCATGTACAGATTGCTTCTGGGACCCAAAAATATCGAATTTTCGAGTGTTTTGAACCTGAATTTGGGATATAGACGGGTACAGAAGATGCATACACATATTGACTTTGGGCAGCTAAAATATCGATTTACATCATGTTTTAGGCCTGTATTTTGAAAATACTCTAACACGGAGTATGCATGTACAGATGGCTTTTGGGACCCAAAAATATCGAATATTCGGGTGTTTTGAGTCTGAATTTGAGATATAAACGGGTACAGAAGATGCATGCACATATCGACTTTGGGCACCCAAAATATCGATTTTGAGCATGTTTTGGGCCTGTATTTTTAAAACACTCTAACACGGAGTAGACACGTACAGATCACTTCTGGGACCCAAATAAATCGAATTTTCGGTTGTTCTGAGCCTGAATTTGAGATATGAACAGGTACAGAAGATGCATGCACATATCGACTTCGGGCACCTAAAATATCGATTTTGAGCTTGATTTATTCCTGTATTTTGAAAATACTCAAACACGGTGTAGACATGTACAGATCGCTTCTGGGACACAAAAATATCGATTTTTTGGGTGTTTTGAGCCTGAATTTGAGATATAAACGGGTATAGAAGATGCATACACATATTGACTTTGGCACCCAAAATATCGATTTTTAGTATGTTTTGGACGTATAATTTGAAAATATTCTAGCACTGAGTACGCATGTACAGATCGCTTCTGGGACCCAAAAATATCGAATTTTCGGGTGTTTTGAGCCAGAAATTGGGATATAACCGGGTACAGAGGATGCATGCACATATCGACTTTTTGCACCTAAAATATCGATTTTGAGCATGTTTTGGGTCTGTATCTTGAAAAAATTCTAGCAAGGAGTAGGCATGTACAGATCGCTTCTGGGACCCAAAATTATCGAATTTTCGGGTGTTTTGAACCTGAATTTTGGATATAGACGGATACCGAAAATGCATGCACATATCGACTTTTTGCACCTAAAATATCGATTTTGAGCATGTTTTAGGCCTGTATTTTGAAAATAGTCGAACACGGAGTAGGCATGTACAGATCGCTTCGAGGACCCAAAAATATCGAATTTTCGGGTGTTTTGAGCCTAAATTTGAGATATAAACGGGTACAGAAGATGCATGCACATTTCGACTTTTTGCACCTAAAATATCGATTTTGAGCATGTTTTGGGTCTGTATCTTGAAAACATTCTAGCAAGAAGTAGGCATGTAAAGATTGCTTCTGGGACCCAAAAATATCGAATTTTCGAGTATTTTGAACCTTAATTTGGGATATAGACGGGTACAGAAGATGCATACACATATTGACTTTGGGCAGCTAAAATATCGTTTTTCAGCATGTTTTAGGCCTGTATTTTGAAAATACTCTAACACGGAGTATGCATGTACACATTGCTTTTGGGACCCAAAAATACCGAATTTTCTGGTGTTTTGAACCTGAATTTGGGATATAGACGGGTACAGAAGATGCATGCACATATTGACTTTGGGCACCTAAAATATTGATTTTCGGCATGTTTTGGGCCTGTATTTTGAAAATACATTAACACGGAGTAGGCATGTACAGATCGCTTCTGGGACCCAAAAATATCGACTTTTCGGGTGTTTTGAGCCTGAATTTGAGATATAAACGGGTACAGAAGATGCATGCACATATCAACTTTTCACACCTAAAATATCGATTTATAGCATGTTTTAAGCTTGTATTTTAAAAACATTCTAGCACTGAGTAGGCATGTGCAGATCGCTTAAGGGACCCAAAAATATCGAATTTTCGGAGTTTTGAGCCTGAAATTGTGATATAACCGGGTACAGAGGATGCATGCACATATTGACTTTGGGCAGCTAAAATATCGATTTACAGCATGTTTTAGGCCTGTATTTTAAAAATACTCTAACACGGAGTATGCATGTACAGATGGCTTTTGGGACCCAAAAATATCGAATATTCGGGTGTTTTGAGTCTGAATTTGAGATATAAACGGGTACAGAAGATGCATGCACATATCGACTTTGGGCACCCAAAATATCGATTTTGAGCATGTTTTGAGCCTGTATTTTTAAAATACTCTAACACGGAGTAGACACGTACAGATCGCTTCTGGGACCCAAATAAATCGAATTTTCGGTTGTTCTGAGCCTGAATTTGAAATATGAACAGGTACAGAAGATGCATGCACATATCGACTTCGGGCACCTAAAATATCGATTTTGAGCATGTTTTGTGCCTGTATTTTGAAAATACTCAAACACGGTGTAGACATATACAGATCGTTTCTGGGACATAAAAATATCGATTTTTTGGGTGTTTTGAGCCTGAATTTGAGATATAAACGGGTACAGAAGATGCATGCACATATCGACTTTGGCACCCAAAATATCGATTTTTAGTATGTTTTGGGCGTATAATTTAAAAATATTCTAGCACTGAGTAGGCATGTACAGATCGCTTCTGGGACCCAAAAATATCGAATTTTCGGGTGTTTTGAGCCAGAAATTGGGATATAACCGGGTACAAAGGATACATGCACATATCGACTTTTTGCACCTAAAATATCGATTTTGAGCATGTTTTGGGTCTGTACCTTGAAAAAATTCTAGCAAGGAGTAGGCATGTACAGATTGCTTCTGGGACCCAAAAATATCGAATTTTCTGGTGTTTTGAACCTGAATTTGGGATATAGACGGATACCGAAGATGCATGCACATATCGACTTTTTGCACCTAAAATATCGATTTTGAGCATGTTTTGGGACTGTATCTTGAAAACTTTCTAGCAAGAAGTAGGCATGTACAGATTGCTTTTGGGACCCAAAAATATCGAATTTTCGAGTGTTTTGAACCTGAATTTGGGATATAGACGGGTACAGAAGATGCATACACATATTGACTTTGGGCAGCTAAAATATCGATTTACATCATGTTTTAGGCCTGTATTTTGAAAATACTCCAACACGGAGTATGCATGTACAGATGGCTTTTGGGACCCAAAAATATCGAATATTCAGGTGTGTTGAGTCTGAATTTGAGATATAAACGGGTATAGAAGATGCATGCACATATCGACTTTGGGCACCCAAAATATCGATTTATAGCATGTTTTGGGCCTGTATTTTTAAAACACTCTAACACGGAGTAGACACGTACAGATCACTTCTGGGACCCAAATAAATCGAATTTTCGGTTGTTCTGAGCCTGAATTTGAGATATAAACGGGTATAGAAGATGCATACACATATCGACTTTGGCACCCAAAATATCGATTTTTAGTATGTTTTGGACGTATAATTTGAAAATATTCTAGCACTGAGTAGGCATGTACAGATCGCTTCTGGGACCCAAAAATATCGAATTTTCGGGTGTTTTGAACCTGAATTTGGGATATAGACGAATACCGAAGATGCATGCACATATCGACTTTTTGCACCTAAAATATCGATTTTGAGCATGTTTTGGGCCTGTATTTCGAAAATACTCTAACACGGAGTAGGCATGTACAGATCGCTTCGGGGACCCAAAAATATCGAATTTTCGGGTGTTCTGAGCCTGAATTTGAGATATAAACGGATACAGAAAATGCATGCACATATCGACTTTGGGCACCTAAAATATCGATTTTGAGCATGTTTTGGGCCTGTATTTTGAAAATACTATAGCACGGTGTAGACATGTACAGATCGCTTCTGGGACACAAAAATATCGATTTTTTGGGTGTTTTGAGCCTGAATTTGGGATATAACCGGGTACAGAGGATGCATGCACATATCGACTTTGGCACCCAAAATATTGATTTTTAGTATGTTTTGGGCGTATAATTTAAAAATATTCTAGCACTGAGTAGGCATGTACAGATCGCTTCTGGGACCCAAAAATATCGAATTTTCTGGTGTTTTGAGCCTGAATTTGGGATATAACCGGGTACAGAGGATGCATGCACATATCGACTTTTTGCACCTAAAATATCGATTTTAAGCATGTTTTGGGTCTGTATCTTGAAAACATTCTAGGAAGGAGTAGGCATGTACAGGTCGCTTCTGGGACCCAAAAATACCGAATTTTCTGGTGTTTTGAACCTGAATTTGGGATATAGACGGGTACAGAAGATGCATACACATATTGACTTTGGGCACCTAAAATATTGATTTTCGGCATGTTTTGGGCCTGTATTTTGAAAATACATTAACACGGAGTAGGCATGTACAGATGGCTTTTGGGACCCAAAAATATCGAATATTCGGGTGTTTTGAGTCTGAATTTGAGATATAAACGGGTACAGAAGATGCATGCACATACCGACTTTGGGCACCTAAAATATCGATTTTGAGCATGTTTTGGGCCTGTATTTTGAAAATACTCAAACACCGTGTAGACATATACAGATCGTTTCTGGGACATAAAAATATCGATTTTTTGGGTGTTTTAAGCCTGAATTTGAGATATAAACGGGTACAGAAGATGCATGCACATATCGACTTTGGCACCCAAAATATCGATTTTTAGTATGTTTTGGGCGTATAATTTAAAAATATTCTAGCACTGAGTAGGCATGTACAGTTCGCTTCTGGGACCCAAAAATATCGAATTTTCGGGTGTTTTGAGCCAGAAATTGGGATATAACCGGGTACAGAGGAAACATGCACATATCAACTTTTTGCACCTAAAATATCGATTTTGAGCATGTTTTGGGTCTGTATCTTGAAAAAATTCTAGCAAGGAGTAGGCATGTACAGATTGCTTCTGGGACCCAAAATTATCGAATTTTCGGGTGTTTTGAACCTGAATTTGGGATATAGACGGATACCGAAGATGCATGCACATATCGACTTTTTGCACCTAAAATATCGATTTTGAGCATGTTTTGGGTCTGTATCTTGAAAACTTTCTAGCAAGAAGTAGGCATGTACAGATTGTTTCTGGGACCCAAAAATATCGAATTTTCGAGTGTTTTGAACCTGAATTTGGGATATAGACGGGTACAGAAGATGCATACACATATTGACTTTGGGCAGCTAAAATATCGTTTTTCACCATGTTTTAGGCCTGTAGTTTGAAAATACTCTAACACGGAGTATGCATGTACACATTGCTTTTGGGACCCAAAAATATCGAATATTCGGGTGTTTTGAGTCTGAATTTGAGATATAAACGGGTACAGAAGATGCATGCACATATCGACTTTGGGCACCCAAAATATCGATTTTGAGCATGTTTTGGGCCTGTATTTTTAAAATACTCTAACACTGAGTAGACACGTACAGATCGCTTCTGGAACCCAAATAAATCGAATTTTAGGGTGTTCTGAGCCTGAATTTGAGATATAAACGGATACAGAAGATGCATGCACATATCGACTTAAGGCAACTAAAATATCGATTTTTAACATGTTTTGGGCCTGTATTTTGAAAATACTATAGCACGGTGTAGACATGTACAGATCGATTCTGGGACACAAAAATATCGATTTTTTGGGTGTTTTGAGCCTGAATTTGGGATATAAACGGGTACAGAAGATGCATGCACATATCGACTTTGGGCACCCAAAATATCGATTTTGAGCATGTTTTGGGCCTGTATTTTTAAAACACTCTAACACGGAGTAGACACGAACAGATCACTTCTGGGACCCAAATAAATCGAATTTTCGGGTTTTCTGAGCCTGAATTTGAGATATGAACGGGTACTGAAGATGCATGCACATATCGACTTTGGGCACCAAAAATATCGATTTTGAGCATGTTTTGGGCCTGCATTTTGAAAATACTCTAACACGGTGTAGACATGTACAGATCGTTTCTGGGACACAAAAATATCGATTTTTAGGGTGTTTTGAGCCTGAATTTGAGATATAAACGGGTACAGAAGATGCATGCACATATCGACTTTTTGCACCTAAAATATCATTTTTGAGCATGTTTTAAGCCTGTATTTTAAAAACATTCTAGCACTGAGTAGGCATGTGCAGATCGCTTAAGGGACCTAAAAATATCGAATTTATGGAGTTTTGAGCCTGAATTTGATATATAAACGGGTACAGAAGATGCATGCACATATCGACTTTTTGCACTTAAAATATCGATTTTGAGCATGTTTTGGGTCTGTATCTTGAAAACATTCTAGCAAGGAGTAGGCATGTACAGATCGCATCTGGGACCCAAAAATATCGAATTTTCTGGTGTTTTGAACCAGAATTAGAGATATACACGGGTACAGAATATGCATACACATATTGACTTTGGGCACATAAAATATCGATTTTCAGCATGTTTTGGGCCTGTATTTTAAAAACACTCTAACACGGAGTATGCACGTAGAGATCGCTTCTGGGACCCAAAAATATTGAATTTTCGGGTGTTTTGAGTCTGAATTTGAGATATAAACGGGTACAGAAGATGCATGCACATATCGACTTTGGGCACCCAAATTATCGATTTTTGAGCATGTTTTGGGCCTGAATTTTTAAAATACTCTAACACTAAGTAGACACGTACAGATCGCTTCTGGGACCCAAAAATATTGAATTTTCGGGTGTTCTGAGCCTGAATTTGTGATATGAACGGGTACAGAAGATGCATGCACATATCGACTTTGGGCACCTAAAACATCGATTTTGAGCATGTTTTGGGTCTGTATCTTGAAAACAATCTAGCAAGAAGTAGGAATGTACAGATTGCTTCTGGGACCCAAAAATATCGAATTTTCGAGTGTTTTGAACCTGAATTTGGGATATAGACTGGTACAGAAGATGCATACACATATTGACTTTGGGCAGCTATAATATCGATTTTGAGCATGTTTTGGGTCTGTATCTTGAAAACATTCTAGCAAGAAGTAGGCATGTACAGATTGCTTTTGGGACCCAAAAATATCGAATTTTCGAGTGTTTTGAACCTGAATTTGGGATATAGACGGGTACAGAAGATGCATACACATATTGACTTTGGGCAGCTAAAATATCGATTTACATCATGTTTTAGGCCTGTATTTTGAAAATACTCCAACACGGAGTATGCATGTACAGATGGCTTTTGGGACCCAAAAATATCGAATATTCAGGTGTGTTGAGTCTGAATTTGAGATATAAACGGGTATAGAAGATGCATGCACATATCGACTTTGGGCACCCAAAATATCGATTTATAGCATGTTTTGGGCCTGTATTTTTAAAACACTCTAACACGGAGTAGACACGTACAGATCACTTCTGGGACCCAAATAAATCGAATTTTCGGTTGTTCTGAGCCTGAATTTGAGATATAAACGGGTATAGAAGATGCATACACATATCGACTTTGGCACCCAAAATATCGATTTTTAGTATGTTTTGGACGTATAATTTGAAAATATTCTAGCACTGAGTAGGCATGTACAGATCGCTTCTGGGACCCAAAAATATCGAATTTTCGGGTGTTTTGAACCTGAATTTGGGATATAGACGAATACCGAAGATGCATGCACATATCGACTTTTTGCACCTAAAATATCGATTTTGAGCATGTTTTGGGCCTGTATTTCGAAAATACTCTAACACGGAGTAGGCATGTACAGATCGCTTCGGGGACCCAAAAATATCGAATTTTCGGGTGTTCTGAGCCTGAATTTGAGATATAAACGGATACAGAAAATGCATGCACATATCGACTTTGGGCACCTAAAATATCGATTTTGAGCATGTTTTGGGCCTGTATTTTGAAAATACTATAGCACGGTGTAGACATGTACAGATCGCTTCTGGGACACAAAAATATCGATTTTTTGGGTGTTTTGAGCCTGAATTTGGGATATAACCGGGTACAGAGGATGCATGCACATATCGACTTTGGCACCCAAAATATTGATTTTTAGTATGTTTTGGGCGTATAACTTAAAAATATTCTAGCACTGAGTAGGCATGTACAGATCGCTTCTGGGACCCAAAAATATCGAATTTTCTGGTGTTTTGAGCCTGAATTTGGGATATAACCGGGTACAGAGGATGCATGCACATATCGACTTTTTGCACCTAAAATATCGATTTTAAGCATGTTTTGGGTCTGTATCTTGAAAACATTCTAGGAAGGAGTAGGCATGTACAGGTCGCTTCTGGGACCCAAAAATACCGAATTTTCTGGTGTTTTGAACCTGAATTTGGGATATAGACGGGTACAGAAGATGCATACACATATTGACTTTGGGCACCTAAAATATTGATTTTCGGCATGTTTTGGGCCTGTATTTTGAAAATACATTAACACGGAGTAGGCATGTACAGATGGCTTTTGGGACCCAAAAATATCGAATATTCGGGTGTTTTGAGTCTGAATTTGAGATATAAACGGGTACAGAAGATGCATGCACATACCGACTTTGGGCACCTAAAATATCGATTTTGAGCATGTTTTGGGCCTGTATTTTGAAAATACTCAAACACCGTGTAGACATATACAGATCGTTTCTGGGACATAAAAATATCGATTTTTTGGGTGTTTTAAGCCTGAATTTGAGATATAAACGGGTACAGAAGATGCATGCACATATCGACTTTGGCACCCAAAATATCGATTTTTAGTATGTTTTGGGCGTATAATTTAAAAATATTCTAGCACTGAGTAGGCATGTACAGTTCGCTTCTGGGACCCAAAAATATCGAATTTTCGGGTGTTTTGAGCCAGAAATTGGGATATAACCGGGTACAGAGGATACATGCACATATCAACTTTTTGCACCTAAAATATCGATTTTGAGCATGTTTTGGGTCTGTATCTTGAAAAAATTCTAGCAAGGAGTAGGCATGTACAGATTGCTTCTGGGACCCAAAATTATCGAATTTTCGGGTGTTTTGAACCTGAATTTGGGATATAGACGGATACCGAAGATGCATGCACATATCGACTTTTTGCACCTAAAATATCGATTTTGAGCATGTTTTGGGTCTGTATCTTGAAAACTTTCTAGCAAGAAGTAGGCATGTACAGATTGCTTCTGGGACCCAAAAATATCGAATTTTCGAGTGTTTTGAACCTGAATTTGGGATATAGACGGGTACAGAAGATGCATACACATATTGACTTTGGGCAGCTAAAATATCGTTTTTCACCATGTTTTAGGCCTGTAGTTTGAAAATACTCTAACACGGAGTATGCATGTACACATTGCTTTTGGGACCCAAAAATATCGAATATTCGGGTGTTTTGAGTCTGAATTTGAGATATAAACGGGTACAGAAGATGCATGCACATATCGACTTTGGGCACCCAAAATATCGATTTTGAGCATGTTTTGGGCCTGTATTTTTAAAATACTCTAACACTGAGTAGACACGTACAGATCGCTTCTGGAACCCAAATAAATCGAATTTTAGGGTGTTCTGAGCCTGAATTTGAGATATAAACGGATACAGAAGATGCATGCACATATCGACTTAAGGCAACTAAAATATCGATTTTTAACATGTTTTGGGCCTGTATTTTGAAAATACTATAGCACGGTGTAGACATGTACAGATCGATTCTGGGACACAAAAATATCGATTTTTTGGGTGTTTTGAGCCTGAATTTGGGATATAAACGGGTACAGAAGATGCATGCACATATCGACTTTGGGCACCCAAAATATCGATTTTGAGCATGTTTTGGGCCTGTATTTTTAAAACACTCTAACACGGAGTAGACACGAACAGATCACTTCTGGGACCCAAATAAATCGAATTTTCGGGTTTTCTGAGCCTGAATTTGAGATATGAACGGGTACTGAAGATGCATGCACATATCGACTTTGGGCACCAAAAATATCGATTTTGAGCATGTTTTGGGCCTGCATTTTGAAAATACTCTAACACGGTGTAGACATGTACAGATCGTTTCTGGGACACAAAAATATCGATTTTTAGGGTGTTTTGAGCCTGAATTTGAGATATAAACGGGTACAGAAGATGCATGCACATATCGACTTTTTGCACCTAAAATATCATTTTTGAGCATGTTTTAAGCCTGTATTTTAAAAACATTCTAGCACTGAGTAGGCATGTGCAGATCGCTTAAGGGACCTAAAAATATCGAATTTATGGAGTTTTGAGCCTGAATTTGATATATAAACGGGTACAGAAGATGCATGCACATATCGACTTTTTGCACTTAAAATATCGATTTTGAGCATGTTTTGGGTCTGTATCTTGAAAACATTCTAGCAAGGAGTAGGCATGTACAGATCGCATCTGGGACCCAAAAATATCGAATTTTCTGGTGTTTTGAACCAGAATTAGAGATATACACGGGTACAGAATATGCATACACATATTGACTTTGGGCACATAAAATATCGATTTTCAGCATGTTTTGGGCCTGTATTTTAAAAACACTCTAACACGGAGTATGCACGTAGAGATCGCTTCTGGGACCCAAAAATATTGAATTTTCGGGTGTTTTGAGTCTGAATTTGAGATATAAACGGGTACAGAAGATGCATGCACATATCGACTTTGGGCACCCAAATTATCGATTTTTGAGCATGTTTTGGGCCTGAATTTTTAAAATACTCTAACACTAAGTAGACACGTACAGATCGCTTCTGGGACCCAAAAATATTGAATTTTCGGGTGTTCTGAGCCTGAATTTGTGATATGAACGGGTACAGAAGATGCATGCACATATCGACTTTGGGCACCTAAAACATCGATTTTGAGCATGTTTTGGGTCTGTATCTTGAAAACAATCTAGCAAGAAGTAGGAATGTACAGATTGCTTCTGGGACCCAAAAATATCGAATTTTCGAGTGTTTTGAACCTGAATTTGGGATATAGACTGGTACAGAAGATGCATACACATATTGACTTTGGGCAGCTATAATATCGATTTTGAGCATGTTTTGGGTCTGTATCTTGAAAACATTCTAGCAAGAAGTAGGCATGTACAGATTGCTTCTGGGACCCAAAAATATCGAATTTTCGAGTGTTTTGAACCTGAATTTGGGATATAGACGGGTACAGAAGATGCATACACATATTGACTTTGGGCAGATAAAATATCGATTTTCTGCATGTTTTAGGCCTGTATTTTGAAAATACTCTAACACGGAGTATGCATGTACACATTGCTTTTGGGACCCAAAAATATCGAATTTTCGAGTGTTTTGAACCTGAATTTGGGATATAGACGGGTACAGAGGATGCATACACATATTGACTTTGGGCAGCTATAATATCGATTTACAACATGTTTTAGGCCTGTATTTTAAAAATACTCTAACACGGAGTATGCATGTACAGATGGCTTTTGGGACCCCAAAATATCGAATATTCGGGTGTTTTGAGTCTGAATTTGAGATATAAACGGGTACAGAAGATGCATGCACATATCGACTTGTGGCACCCAAAATATCGATTTTGAACATGTTTTGAGCCTGTATTTTTAAAATACTCTAACACTGAGTAGACACGTACAGATCGCTTCTGGGACCCAAATAAATCGAATTTTCGGTTTTTCTGAGCCTGAATTTGATATATGAACAGGTACAGAAGATGCATGCACATATCGACTTCGGGCACCTAAAATATCGATTTTGAGCATGTTTTGGGCCTGTATTTTGAAATTTTTTTTAACACGGTGTAGACATGTACAGATCGCTTCTGGGACACAAAAATATCGATTTTTTGGGTGTTTTGAGCCTGAATTTGAGATATAAACGGGTACAGAAGATGCATGCACATATCGACTTTGGCACCCAAAATATCGATTTTTAGTATGCTTTGGGCGTATAATTTCAAAATATTCTAGCACTGAGTAGGCATGTAATGATCGCTTTTGGGACCCAAAAATATCGATTTTTCGGGTGTTTTGAGCCAGAAATTGGGATATAACCGTGTACAGAGGATGCATGCACATATCGACTTTTTGCACCTAAAATATCGATTTTGAGCATGTTTTGGGTCTGTATCTTGAAAAAATTCTAGCAAGGAGTAGGTATGTACAGATCGCTTCTGGGACCGAAAATTATTGAATTTTCGGATGTTTTGAACCTGAATTTGCGATATAGACGGATACAGAAGATTCATGCACATAACGACTTTGGGCACCTAAAATATCGATTTTGAGCATGTTTTGGGCCTGTATTTTGAAAATACTCTAACACGGAGTAGGCATGTACAGATCGCTTCGGGGACCCAAAAATATCGAATTTTCGGGTGTTTTGAGCCTGAATTTGAGAAATAAACGGGTACAGAAGATGCATGCACATTTCGACTTTTCACACCTAAAATATCGATTTATAGCATGTTTTAAGCCTGTATTTTAAAAACATTCTAGCACTGAGTAGGCATGTGCAGATCGCTTCAGGGACCCAAAAATATCGAATTTTCGGGTGTTTTGAGCCTGAATTTGAGATATAAACGGGTACAGAAGATGCATGCACATTTCGACTTTTTGCACCTAAAATATCGATTTTGAGCATGTTTTGGGTCTGTATCTTGAAAACATTCTAGCAAGAAGTAGGCATGTAAAGATTGCTTCTGGGACCCAAAAATTTCGAATTTTCGAGTGTTTTGAACCTGAATTTGGGATATAGACGGGTACAGAAGATGCGTACACATATTGACTTTGGGCACCTAAAATATCGATTTTCAGCATGTTTTGGGCCTGTATTTTGAAAATACATTAACACGGAGTAGGCATGTACCGATCGCTTCTGGGACCCAAAAATGTCGACTTTTCGGGTGTTTTGAGCCTGAATTTGAGATATAAACGGGTACAGAAGATGCATGCACATATCGACTTTGGGCACCTAAAATATCGATTTTGAGTATGTTTTGGGCCTATATTTTGAAAATACTCTAACACGGAGTATGCATGTACAGATCGCTTCTGGGACACAAAAATATCGATTTTTTGGGTGTTTTGAGCCTGAATTTGAGATATAAACGGGTACATAAGATGCATGCACATATCGACTTTTCACACCTAAAATATCGATTTATAGCATGTTTTAAGCCTGTATTTTAAAAACATTCTAGCACTGAGTAGGCATGTGCAGATCGCTTAAGGGACCCAAAAATATCTAATTTTCGGAGTTTTGAGCCTGAATTTGAGATATAAACGGGTACAGAAGATGCATGCACATATCGACTTTTTGCACTTAAAATATCGATTTTGAGCATGTTTTGGGTTTGTATCTTGAAAACATTCTAGCAAAGAGTAGGCATGTACAGATCGCTTCTGGGACCCAAAAATATCGAATTTTCTGGTGTTTTGAACCTGAATTTGGGATATAGACGGGTACAGAAGATGCATACACATATTGACTTTGGGCAGCTAAAATATCGATTTACAGCATGTTTTAGGCCTGTATTTTGAAAATACTCTAACACGGAGTATGCATGTACAGATGGCTTTTGGGACCCAAAAATATCGAATATTCGGGTGTTTTGAGTCTGAATTTGAGATATAAACGGGCACAGAAGATGCATGCACATATCGACTTCTGGCACCTAAAATATCGATTTTGAGCATGTTTTGGGCCTGTATTTTGAAAATACTCTAACACGGAGTAGGCATGTACAGATCGCTTCTGGGACCCAAAAATATCGAATTTTCGGGTGTTTTGAGCCTAAATTTGAGATATAAACGGGTACAGAAGATGCATGCACATTTCGACTTTTTGCACCTAAAATATCGATTTTGAGTATGTTTTGGGTCTGTATCTTGAAAACATTCTAGCAAGAAGTAGGCATGTACAGATTGCTTCTGGGACCCAAAAATATCGAATTTTTGAGTGTTTTGAATCTGAATTTGGGATATAGACGTTTACAGAAGATGCATACACATATTGACTTTGGGCAGCTAAAATATCGATTTTCAGCATGTTTTAGGCCTGTATATTGAAAATACTCTAAGACGGAGTATGCATGTACACATTGCTTTTGGGACCCAAAAATATCGATTATTCGGGTGTTTTGAGTCTGAATTTGAGATATAAACGGGTATAGAAGATGCATGCACATATCGACTTTGGGCACCCAAAATATCGATTTTGAGCATGTTTTGGACCTGTATTTTTAAAATACTCTAACACTGAGTAGACACGTACAGATCGCTTCTGGGACCCAAATAAATCGAATTTTAGGGTGTTTAGAGCCAGAAATTGGGATATAACCGGGTACAGAGGATGCATGCACATATCGACTTTTTGCACCTAAAATATCGATTTTCAGCATGTTTTGGGTCTGTATCTTGAAAACATTCTAGCAAGGAGTAGGTATGTATAGATCGCTTCTGGGACCCAAAATTATAGAATTTTCGGGTGTTTTGAACCTGAATTTGGGATATAGACGGATACAGAAGATGCATGCACATATCGACTTTTTGCACCTAAAATATCGATTTTGAGCATGTTTTGGGCCTGTATTTTGAAAATACTCTAACACGGAGTAGGCATGTACAGATCGCTTCTGGGACCCAAAAATATCGAATTTTCGGGTGTTTTGAGCCTGAATTTGAGATATAAACGGGTACTGAAGATGCATGCACATTTCGACTCTTTGCACCTAAAATATCGATTTTGAGTATGTTTTGGGTCTGCATCTTGAAAACATTCTAGTAAGAAGTAGGCATGTACAGATTGCTTCTGGGACCCGAAAATATTGAATTTTCGGGTGTTTTGAGCCTGAATTTGAGATATAAACGGGTACAGAAGATGCATGCACATATCGACTTTGGGCACCCAAAATATCGATTTTGAGCATGTTTTGGGCCTGAATTTTGAAAATACTCTAACACTGAGTAGACACGTACAGATCGCTTCTGGGACCCAAATAAATCGAATTTTCGGGTGTTCTGAGCCTGAATTTGAGATATAAACGGGTACAGAAGATGCATGCACATTTCGACTTTTTGCACCTAAAATATCGATTTTGAGTATGTTTTGGGTCTGTATCTTGAAAACATTCTAGCAAGAAGTAGGCATGTACAGATTGCTTCTGGGACCCAAAAATATCGAATTTTTGAGTATTTTGAATCTGAATTTGGGATATAGACGGGTACAGAAGATGCATACACATATTGACTTTGGGCAGCTAAAATATCGATTTTCAGCATGTTTTAGGCCTGTATTTTGAAAATACTCTAAAACAGAGTATGCATGTACACATTGCTTTTGGGACCCAAAAATATCGAATTTTCGGGTGTTTTGAACCTGAATTTGGGATATAGACGGATACAGAAGATGCATGCACATATTGACTTTTTGCACCTAAAATATCGATTTTGAGCATGTTTTGGACCTGTATTTTTATAATACTCTAACACTGAGTAGACACGTACAGATCGCTTCTGGAACCCAAATAAATCGAATTTTAGGGTGTTCTGAGCCTGAATTTGAGATATGAACGGATACAGAAGATGCATGCACATATCGACTTTGGGCACCTAAAATATCGATTTTGAGCATGTTTTGGGCCTGTATTTTGAAAATACTATAGCACGGTGTAGACATGTACAGATCGCTTCTGGGACCCAAATAAATCGAATTTTTGAGTGTTTTGAATCTGAATTTGGGATATAGACGTGTACAGAAGATGCATACACATATTGACTTTGGGCAGCTAAAATATCGATTTTCAGCATGTTTTAGGACTGTATTTTGAAAATACTCTAACACGGAGTATGCATGTACACATTGCTTTTGGGACCCAAAAATATCGAATATTCGGGTGTTTTGAGTCTGAATTTGAGATATAAACGGATACAGAAGATGCATGCACATATCGACTTTGGGAACCTAAAATATCGATTTTGAGCATGTTTTGGGCCTGTATTTTGAAAATACTATAGCACGGTGTAGACATGTACAGATCGCTTCCGGGACACAAAAATATCTATTTTTTGGGTGTTTTGAGCCTGAATTTGAAATATAAACGGGTACAGAAGATGCATGCACATATCGACTTTGGCACCCAAAATATCGATTTATAGTATGTTTTGGGCGTATAATTTGAAAATATTCTAGCACTGAGTAGGCATGTACAGATCGCTTCTGGGACCCAAATATATCGAATTTTCTGGTGTTTTGAACCAGAATTAGGGATATACACGGGTACAGAAGATGCATACACATATTGACTTTGGGCACATAAAATATCGATTTTCAGCATGTTTTGGGCCTGTATTTAAAAAACACTCTAACACGGAGTATGCACGTACAGATCGCTTCTGGGACCCAAAAATATTGAATTTTCGGGTGTTTTGAGCCTGAATTTGAGATATAAACGGGTACAGAAGATGCATGCACATATCGACTTTGGGCACCCAAAATATCGATTTTGAGCATGTTTTGGGCCTGAATTTTTAAAATACTCTAACACTGAGTAGACACGTACAGATCGCTTCTGGGACCCAAATAAATCGAATTTTCGGGTGTTCTGAGCCTGAATTTGAGATATAAACGGGTACAGAAGATGCATGCACATTTCGACTTTTTGCACCTAAAATATCGATTTTGAGTATGTTTTGGGTCTGTATCTTGAAAACATTCTAGCAAGAAGTAGGCATGTACAGATTGCTTCTGGGACCCAAAAATATCGAATTTTTGAGTATTTTGAATCTGAATTTGGGATATAGACGGGTACAGAAGATGCATACACATATTGACTTTGGGCAGCTAAAATATCGATTTTCAGCATGTTTTAGGCCTGTATTTTGAAAATACTCTAAAACAGAGTATGCATGTACACATTGCTTTTGGGACCCAAAAATATCGAATTTTCGGGTGTTTTGAACCTGAATTTGGGATATAGACGGATACAGAAGATGCATGCACATATTGACTTTTTGCACCTAAAATATCGATTTTGAGCATGTTTTGGACCTGTATTTTTATAATACTCTAACACTGAGTAGACACGTACAGATCGCTTCTGGAACCCAAATAAATCGAATTTTAGGGTGTTCTGAGCCTGAATTTGAGATATGTACGGATACAGAAGATGCATGCACATATCGACTTTGGGCACCTAAAATATCGATTTTGAGCATGTTTTGGGCCTGTATTTTGAAAATACTATAGCACGGTGTAGACATGTACAGATCGCTTCTGGGACCCAAATAAATCGAATTTTTGAGTGTTTTGAATCTGAATTTGGGACATAGACGTGTACAGAAGATGCATACACATATTGACTTTGGGCAGCTAAAATATCGATTTTTAGCATGTTTTAGGCCTGTATTTTGAAAATACTCTAAGACGGAGTATGCATGTACACATTGCTTTTGGGACCCAAAAATATCGAATATTCGGGTGTTTTGAGTCTGAATTTGAGATATAAACGGGTACAGAAGATGCATGCACATATCGACTTTGGGCACCCAAAATATCGATTTTGAGCATGTTTTGGACCTGTATTTATAAAATACTCTAACACTGAGTAGACACGTACAGATCGCGTCTGGGACCCAAATAAATCGAATTTTCGGTTGTTCTGAGCCTGAATTTGAGATATAAACGGGTACAGAAGATGCATGCACATTTCGACTTTTTGCACCTAAAATATCGATTTTGAGTATGTTTTTGGTCTGTATCTTGAAATCATTCTAGCAAGAAGTAGGCAAGTACAGATTGCTTCTGGGACCCAAAAATATCGAATTTTTGAGTGTTTTGAATCTGAATTTGGGATATAGACGTGTACAGAAGATGCATACACATATTGACTTTGAGCAGCTAAAATATCGATTTTCAGCATGTTTTAGGACTGTATTTTGAAAATACTCTAACACGGAGTATGCATGTACACATTGCTTTTGGGACCCAAAAATATCGAATATTCGGGTGTTTTGAGTCTGAATTTGAGATATAAACGGATACAGAAGATGCATGCACATATCGACTTTGGGAACCTAAAATATCGATTTTGAGCATGTTTTGGGCCTGTATTTTGAAAATACTATAGCACGGTGTAGACATGTACAGATCGCTTCTGGGACACAAAAATATCTATTTTTTGGGTGTTTTGAGCCTGAATTTGAAATATAAACGGGTACAGAAGATGCATGCACATATCGACTTTGGCACCCAAAATATCGATTTTTAGTATGTTTTGGGCGTATAATTTGAAAATATTCTAGCACTGAGTAGGCATGTACAGATCGCTTCTGGGACCCAAATATATCGAATTTTCTGGTGTTTTGAACCAGAATTAGGGATATACACGGGTACAGAAGATGCATACACATATTGACTTTGGGCACATAAAATATCGATTTTCAGCATGTTTTGGGCCTGTATTTAAAAAACACTCTAACACGGAGTATGCACGTACAGATCGCTTCTGGGACCCAAAAATATTGAATTTTCGGGTGTTTTGAGCCTGAATTTGAGATATAAACGGGTACAGAAGATGCATGCACATATCGACTTTGGGCACCCAAAATATCGATTTTGAGCATGTTTTGGGCCTGAATTTTTAAAATACTCTAACACTGAGTAGACACGTACAGATCGCTTCTGGGACCCAAATAAATCGAATTTTCGGGTGTTCTGAGCCTGAATTTGAGATATAAACGGGTACAGAAGATGCATGCACATTTCGACTTTTTGCACCTAAAATATCGATTTTGAGTATGTTTTGGGTCTGTATCTTGAAAACATTCTAGCAAGAAGTAGGCATGTACAGATTGCTTCTGGGACCCAAAAATATCGAATTTTTGAGTATTTTGAATCTGAATTTGGGATATAGACGGGTACAGAAGATGCATACACATATTGACTTTGGGCAGCTAAAATATCGATTTTCAGCATGTTTTAGGCCTGTATTTTGAAAATACTCTAAAACAGAGTATGCATGTACACATTGCTTTTGGGACCCAAAAATATCGAATTTTCGGGTGTTTTGAACCTGAATTTGGGATATAGACGGATACAGAAGATGCATGCACATATTGACTTTTTGCACCTAAAATATCGATTTTGAGCATGTTTTGGACCTGTATTTTTATAATACTCTAACACTGAGTAGACACGTACAGATCGCTTCTGGAACCCAAATAAATCGAATTTTAGGGTGTTCTGAGCCTGAATTTGAGATATGTACGGATACAGAAGATGCATGCACATATCGACTTTGGGCACCTAAAATATCGATTTTGAGCATGTTTTGGGCCTGTATTTTGAAAATACTATAGCACGGTGTAGACATGTACAGATCGCTTCTGGGACCCAAATAAATCGAATTTTTGAGTGTTTTGAATCTGAATTTGGGACATAGACGTGTACAGAAGATGCATACACATATTGACTTTGGGCAGCTAAAATATCGATTTTTAGCATGTTTTAGGCCTGTATTTTGAAAATACTCTAAGACGGAGTATGCATGTACACATTGCTTTTGGGACCCAAAAATATCGAATATTCGGGTGTTTTGAGTCTGAATTTGAGATATAAACGGGTACAGAAGATGCATGCACATATCGACTTTGGGCACCCAAAATATCGATTTTGAGCATGTTTTGGACCTGTATTTATAAAATACTCTAACACTGAGTAGACACGTACAGATCGCGTCTGGGACCCAAATAAATCGAATTTTCGGTTGTTCTGAGCCTGAATTTGAGATATAAACGGGTACAGAAGATGCATGCACATTTCGACTTTTTGCACCTAAAATATCGATTTTGAGTATGTTTTTGGTCTGTATCTTGAAATCATTCTAGCAAGAAGTAGGCAAGTACAGATTGCTTCTGGGACCCAAAAATATCGAATTTTTGAGTGTTTTGAATCTGAATTTGGGATATAGAAGGGTACAGAAGATGCATACACATATTGACTTTGAGCAGCTAAAATATCGATTTTCAGCATGTTTTAGGCCTGTATTTTGAAAATACTCTAAAACAGAGTATGCATGTACACATTGCTTTTGGGACCCAAAAATATCGAATATTCGGGTGTTTTGAGTCTGAATTTGAGATATAAACGGGTACAGATGATGCATGCATATATCGACTTTGGGCACCCAAAATATCGATTTTGAGCATGTTTTGGGCCTGTATGTTTAAAATACTCTACCACTGAGTAGACACGTACAGATCGCTTCTGGGACCCAAATAAATCGAATTTTCGGTTGTTCTGAGCCTGAATTTGAGATATGAACAGGTACAGAAGATGCATGCACATTTCGACTTTTTGCACCTAAAATATCGATTTTGAGTATATTTTGGGTCTGTATCTTGAAAACATTCTAGCAAGAAGTAGGCATGTACAGATTGCTTCTGGGACCCAAAAATATCGAATTTTTGAGTGTTTTGAATCTGAATTTGGGATATAGACGTGTACAGAAGATGCATACACATATTGACTTTGGGCAGCTAAAATATCGATTTTCAGCATGTTTTAGGCCTGTATTTTGAAAATACTCTAACACGGAGTATGCATGTACACATTGCTTTTGGGTCCCAAAAATATCAAATATTCGGGTGTTTTGAGTCTGAATTTGAGATATAAACGGGTACAGAAGATGCATGCACATATCGACTTTGGGCACCCAAAATATCGATTTTAAGCATGTTTTGGACCTGTATTTTTAAAATACTCTAACACTGAGTAGACACGTACAGATCGCTTCTGGGACCCAAATAAATCGAATTTTCGGTTGTTCTGAGCCTGAATTTGAGATATGAACAGGTACAGAAGATGCATGCACATATCGACTTTGGCACCCAAAATATCGATTTTTAGTATGTTTTGGGCGAATAATTTGAAAATATTCTAGCACTGAGTAGGCATGTACAGATCGCTTCTTGGACCCAAAAATATCGAGTTTTCGGGTGTTTTGAGCCAGAAATTGGGATATAACCGGGTACAGAGGATGCATGCACATATCGACTTTTTGCACCTAAAATATCGATTTTGAGCATGTTTTGGGTCTGTATCTTGAAAAAATTCTAGCAAGGAGTAGGTATGTACAGATCGCTTCTGGGGCCCAAAATTATCGAATTTTCGGGTGTTTTGAACCTGAATTTGGGATATAGACGGATACAGAAGATGCATGCACATATCGACTTTTTGCACCTAAAATATCGATTTTGAGCATGTTTTGGGCCTGTATTTTGAAAATACTCTAACACGGAGTAGGTATGTACAGATCACTTCTGGGACCCAAAAATATCGAATTTTCTGGTGTTTTGAGCCTGAATTTGAGATATAAACGGGTACTGAAGATGCATGCACATTTCGACTCTTTGCACCTAAAATATCGATTTTGAGTATCTTTTGAGTCTGCATCTTGAAAACATTCTAGTAAGAAGTAGGCATGTACAGATTGCTTCTGGGACCCAAAAATATCGAATTTTTGAGTGTTTTGAATCTGAATTTGGGATATAGACGTGTACAGAAGATGCATACACATATTGACTTTAGGCAGCTAAAATATCGATTTTCAGCATGTTTTAGGACTGTATTTTGAAAATACTCTAACACGGACTATGCATGTACACATTGCTTTTGGGACCCAAAAATATCGAATATTCGGGTGTTTTGAGTCTGAATTTGAGATATAAACGGATACAGAAGATGCATGCACATATCGACTTTGGGAACCTAAAATATCGATTTTGAGCATGTTTTGGGCCTGTATTTTGAAAATACTCTAACACGGAGTAGGCATGTACAGATCGCTTCTGGGACCCAAAAATATCGAATTTTCGGGTTTTTTGAGCCTGAATTTGAGATATAAACGGGTACTGAAGATGCATGCACATTTCGACTCTTTGCACCTAAAATATCGATTTTGAGTATGTTTTGGGTCTGCATCTTGAAAACATTCTAGTATGAAGTAGGCATGTACAGATTGCTTCTGGGACCCAAAAATATCGGATTTCTGAGTGTTTTGAATCTGAATTTGGGATATAGACGTGTACAGAAGATGCATACACATATTGACTTTGGGCAGCTAAAATATCGATTTTCAGCATGTTTTAGGACTGTATTTTGAAAATACTCTAACACGGAGTATGCATGTACACATTGCTTTTGGGACCCAAAAATATCGAATATTCGGGTGTTTTGAGTCTGAATTTGAGATATGTACGGATACAGAAGATGCATGCACATATCGACTTTGGGCACCTAAAATATCGATTTTGAGCATGTTTTGGGCCTGTATTTTGAAAATACTATAGCACGGTGTAGACATGTACAGATCGCTTCTGGGACCCAAATAAATCGAATTTTTGAGTGTTTTGAATCTGAATTTGGGACATAGACGTGTACAGAAGATGCATACACATATTGACTTTGGGCAGCTAAAATATCGATTTTTAGCATGTTTTAGGCCTGTATTTTGAAAATACTCTAAGACGGAGTATGCATGTACACATTGCTTTTGGGACCCAAAAATATCGAATATTCGGGTGTTTTGAGTCTGAATTTGAGATATAAACGGGTACAGAAGATGCATGCACATATCGACTTTGGGCACCCAAAATATCGATTTTGAGCATGTTTTGGACCTGTATTTATAAAATACTCTAACACTGAGTAGACAAGTACAGATCGCGTCTGGGACCCAAATAAATCGAATTTTCGGTTGTTCTGAGCCTGAATTTGAGATATAAACGGGTACAGAAGATGCATGCACATTTCGACTTTTTGCACCTAAAATATCGATTTTGAGTATGTTTTTGGTCTGTATCTTGAAATCATTCTAGCAAGAAGTAGGCAAGTACAGATTGCTTCTGGGACCCAAAAATATCGAATTTTTGAGTGTTTTGAATCTGAATTTGGGATATAGAAGGGTACAGAAGATGCATACACATATTGACTTTGAGCAGCTAAAATATCGATTTTCAGCATGTTTTAGGCCTGTATTTTGAAAATACTCTAAAACAGAGTATGCATGTACACATTGCTTTTGGGACCCAAAAATATCGAATATTCGGGTGTTTTGAGTCTGAATTTGAGATATAAACGGGTACAGATGATGCATGCATATATCGACT
This sequence comes from Petrolisthes cinctipes, assembly GCA_033782935.1. Lineage (NCBI taxonomy): Eukaryota > Metazoa > Arthropoda > Malacostraca > Decapoda > Porcellanidae > Petrolisthes > Petrolisthes cinctipes. The sequence continues at coordinate 1,434,964 of JAWQEG010000014.1, forward strand.
TTGGGCACCCAAAATATCGATTTTGAGCATGTTTTGGGCCTGTATGTTTAAAATACTCTACCACTGAGTAGACACGTACAGATCGCTTCTGGGACAAAAATAAATCGAATTTTCGGTTGTTCTGTGCCTGAATTTGAGATATGAACAGGTACAGAAGATGCATGCACATTTCGACTTTTTGCACCTAAAATATCGATTTTGAGTATATTTTGGGTCTGTATCTTGAAAACATTCTAGCAAGAAGTAGGCATGTACTTATTGCTTCTGGGACCCAAAAATATCGAATTTTTGAGTGTTTTGAATCTGAATTTGGGATATAGACGTGTACAGAAGATGCATACACATATTGACTTTGGGCAGCTAAAATATCGATTTTCAGCATGTTTTAGGCCTGTATTTTGAAAATACTCTAACACGGAGTATGCATGTACACATTGCTTTTGGGTCCCAAAAATATCAAATATTATGGTGTTTTGAGTCTGAATTTGAGATATAAACGGGTACAGAAGATGCATGCACATATCGACTTTGGGCACCCAAAATATCGATTTTAAGCATGTTTTGGACCTGTATTTTTAAAATACTCTAACACTGAGTAGACACGTACAGATCGCTTCTGGGACCCAAATAAATCGAATTTTCGGTTGTTCTGAGCCTGAATTTGAGATATGAACAGGTACAGAAGATGCATGCACATATCGACTTTGGCACCCAAAATATCGATTTTTAGTATGTTTTGGGCGAATAATTTGAAAATATTCTAGCACTGAGTAGGCATGTACAGATCGCTTCTTGGACCCAAAAATATCGAGTTTTCGGGTGTTTTGAGCCAGAAATTGGGATATAACCGGGTACAGAGGATGCATGCACATATCGACTTTTTGCACCTAAAATATCGATTTTGAGCATGTTTTGGGTCTGTATCTTGAAAAAATTCTAGCAAGGAGTAGGTATGTACAGATCGCTTCTGGGGCCCAAAATTATCGAATTTTCGGGTGTTTTGAACCTGAATTTGGTATATAGACGGATACAGAAGATGCATGCACATATCGACTTTTTGCACCTAAAATATCGATTTTGAGCATGTTTTGGGCCTGTATTTTGAAAATACTCTAACACGGAGTAGGTATGTACAGATCACTTCTGGGACCCAAAAATATCGAATTTTCTGGTGTTTTGAGCCTGAATTTGAGATATAAACGGGTACTGAAGATGCATGCACATTTCGACTCTTTGCACCTAAAATATCGATTTTGAGTATCTTTTGAGTCTGCATCTTGAAAACATTCTAGTAAGAAGTAGGCATGTACAGATTGCTTCTGGGACCCAAAAATATCGAATTTTTGAGTGTTTTGAATCTGAATTTGGGATATAGACGTGTACAGAAGATGCATACACATATTGACTTTAGGCAGCTAAAATATCGATTTTCAGCATGTTTTAGGACTGTATTTTGAAAATACTCTAACACGGACTATGCATGTACACATTGCTTTTGGGACCCAAAAATATCGAATATTCGGGTGTTTTGAGTCTGAATTTGAGATATAAACGGATACAGAAGATGCATGCACATATCGACTTTGGGAACCTAAAATATCGATTTTGAGCATGTTTTGGGCCTGTATTTTGAAAATACTCTAACACGGAGTAGGCATGTACAGATCGCTTCTGGGACCCAAAAATATCGAATTTTCGGGTGTTTTGAGCCTGAATTTGAGATATAAACGGGTACTGAAGATGCATGCACATTTCGACTCTTTGCACCTAAAATATCGATTTTGAGTATGTTTTGGGTCTGCATCTTGAAAACATTCTAGTATGAAGTAGGCATGTATAGATTGCTTCTGGGACCCAAAAATATCGAATTTCTGAGTGTTTTGAATCTGAATTTGGGATATAGACGTGTACAGAAGATGCATACACATATTGACTTTGGGCAGCTAAAATATCGATTTTCAGCATGTTTTAGGACTGTATTTTGAAAATACTCTAACACGGAGTATGCATGTACACATTGCTTTTGGGACCCAAAAATATCGAATATTCGGGTGTTTTGAGTCTGAATTTGAGATATAAACGGATACAGAAGATGCATGCACATATCGACTTTGGGCACCTAAAATATCGATTTTGAGCATGTTTTGGGCCTGTATTTTGAAAATACTATAGCACGGTGTAGACATGTACAGATCGCTTCTGGGACACAAAAATATCTATTTTTTGGGTGTTTTGAGCCTGAATTTGAGATATAAACGGGTACAGAAGATGCATGCACATATCGACTTTGGCACCCAAAATATCGATTTTTAGTATGTTTTGGGCGTATAATTTGAAAATATTCTAGCACTGAGTAGGCATGTACAGATCGCTTCTGGGACCCAAATATATCGAATTTTCTGGTGTTTTGAACCAGAATTAGGGATATACACGGGTACAGAAGATGCATATACATATTGACTTTGGGCACATAAAATATCGATTTTCAGCATGTTTTGGGCCTGTATCTAAAAAACACTCTAACACGGAGTATGCACGTACAGATCGCTTCTGGGACCCAAAAATATTGAATTTTCGGGTGTTTTGAGCCTGAATTTGAGATATAAACGGGTACAGAAGATGCATGCACATATCGACTTTGGGCACCCAAAATATCGATTTTGAGCATGTTTTGGGCCTGAATTTTTAAAATACTCTAACACTGAGTAGACACGTACAGATCGCTTCTGGGACCCAAATAAATCGAATTTTCGGGTGTTCTGAGCCTGAATTTGAGATATAAACGGGTACAGAAGATGCATGCACATTTCGACTTTTTGCACCTAAAATATCGATTTTGAGTATGTTTTGGGTCTGTATCTTGAAAACATTCTAGCAAGAAGTAGGCATGTACAGATTGCTTCTGGGACCCAAAAATATCGAATTTTTGAGTATTTTGAATCTGAATTTGGGATATAGACGGGTACAGAAGATGCATATACATATTGACTTTGGGCAGCTAAAATATCGATTTTCAGCATGTTTTAGGCCTGTATTTTGAAAAAATTCTAGCAAGGAGTAGGTATGTACAGATCGCTTCTGGGACCCAAAAATATCGAATTTTCGGGTGTTTTGAACCTGAATTTGGGATATAGACGGATACAGAAGATGCATGCACATATCGACTTTTTGCACCTAAAATATCGATTTTGAGCATGTTTTGGGCCTGTATTTTGAAAATACTCTAACACGGAGTAGGCATGTACAGATCCCTTCTGGGACCCAAAAATATCGAATTTTCGGGTGTTTTGAGCCTGAATTTGAGATATAAACGGGTACTGAAGATGCATGCACATTTCGACTCTTTGCACCTAAAATATCGATTTTGAGTATGTTTTGGGTCTGCATCTTGAAAACATTCTAGTAAGAAGTAGGCATGTACAGATTGCTTCTGGGACCCAAAAATATCGAATTTTTGAGTGTTTTGAATCTGAATTTGGGATATAGACGTGTACAGAAGATGCATACACATATTGACTTTGGGCAGCTAAAATATCGATTTTCAGCATGTTTTATGCCTGTATTTTGAAAATACTCTAACACGGAGTATGCATGTACACATTGCTTTTGGGACCCAAAAATAACGAATATTCGGGTTTTTTTAGTCTGAATTTGAGATATAAACGGATACAGAAGATGCATGCACATATCGACTTTGGGAACCTAAAATATCGATTTTGAGCATGTTTTGGGCCTTGATTTTGAAAATACTATAGCACGGTGTAGACATGTACAGATCGCTTCTGGGACACAAAAATATCTATTTTTTGGGTGTTTTGAGCCTGAATTTGAGATATAAACGGGTACAGAAGATGCATGCACATATCGACTTTGGCACCCAAAATATCGATTTTTTAGTATGTTTTGGGCGTATAATTTGAAAATATTCTAGCACTGAGTAGGCATGTACAGATCGCTTCTGGGACCCAAATATATCGAATTTTCTGGTGTTTTGAACCAGAATTAGGGATATACACGGGTACAGAAGATGCATACACATATTGACTTTGGGCACATAAAATATCGATTTTCAGCATGTTTTGGGCCTGTATTTAAAAAACACTCTAACACGGAGTATGCACGTACAGATCGCTTCTGGGACCCAAAAATATTGAATTTTCGGGTGTTTTGAGCCTGAATTTGAGATATAAACGGGTACAGAAGATGCATGCACATATCGACTTTGGGCACCCAAAATATCGATTTTGAGCCTGTTTTGGGCCTGAATTTTTAATATACTCTAACACTGAGTAGACACGTACAGATCGCTTCTGGGACCCAAATAAATCGAATTTTCGGGTGTTCCGAGCCTGAATTTGAGATATAAACGGGTACAGAAGATGCATGCACATTTCGACTTTTTGCACCTAAAATATCGATTTTGAGTATGTTTTGGGTCTGTATCTTGAAAACATTCTAGCAAGAAGTAGGCATGTACAGATTGCTTCTGGGACCCAAAAATATCGAATTTTTGAGTATTTTGAATCTGAATTTGGGATATAGACGGGTACAGAAGATGCATACACATATTGACTTTGGGCAGCTAAAATATCGATTTTCAGCATGTTTTAGGCCTGTATTTTGAAAATACTCTAAAACAGAGTATGCATGTACACATTGCTTTTGGGACCCAAAAATATCGAATTTTCGGGTGTTTTGAGTCTGAATTTGAGATATAAACGGGTACAGAAGATGCATGCACATATCGACTTTTTGCACCCAAAATATCGATTTTGAGCATGTTTTGGACCTGTATTTTTATAATACTCTAAGACTGAGTAGACACGTACAGATCGCTTCTGGAACCCAAATAAATCGAATTTTAGGGTGTTCTGAGCCTGAATTTGAGATATGAACGGATACAGAAGATGTATGCACATATCGACTTTGGGCACCTAAAATATCGATTTTGAGCATGTTTTGGGCCTGTATTTTGAAAATACTATAGCACGGTGTAGACATGTACAGATCGCTTCTGGGACACAAAAATATCGATTTTTTGGGTATTTTGAGCCTGAATTTGAGATATAAACGGGTACAGAAGATGCATGCACATATCGACTTTGGCACCCAAAATATCGATTTTTAGTATGTTTTGGGCGTATAATTTGAAAATATTCTAGCACTGAGTAGGCATGTACAGATCGCTTCTGGGACCCAAATATATCGAATTTTCTGTTGTTCTGAACCAGAATTATGGATATACACGGGTACAGAAGATGCATACACATATTGACTTTGGGCACATAAAATATCGATTTTCAGCATGTTTTGGGCCTGTATTTAAAAAACACTCTAAATCGGAGTATGCACGTACAGATCGCTTCTGGGAACCAAAAATATTGAATTTTCGGGTGTTTTGAGCCTGAATTTGAGATATAAACGGGTACAGAAGATGCATGCACATATCGACTTTGGGCACCCAAAATATCGATTTTGAGCATGTTTTGGGCCTGAATTTTTAAAATACTCCAACACTGAGTAGACACGTACAGATCGCTTCTGGGACCCAAATAAATCGAATTTTCGGGTGTTCTGAGCCTGAATTTGAGATATAAACGGGTACAGAAGATGCATGCACATTTCGACTTTTTGCACCTAAAATATCGATTTTGAGTATGTTTTGGGTCTGTATCTTGAAAACATTCTAGCAAGAAGTAGGCATGTACAGATTGCTTCTGGGACCCAAAAATATCGAATTTTTGAGTATTTTGAATCTGAATTTGGGATATAGACGGGTACAGAAGATGCATACACATATTGACTTTGGGCAGCTAAAATATCGATTTTCAGCATGTTTTAGGCCTGTATTTTGAAAATACTCTAAAACAGAGTATGCATGTACACATTGCTTTTGGGACCCAAAAATATCGAATTTTCGGGTGTTTGAACCTGAATTTGGGATATAGAAGGATACAGAAGATGCATGCACATATCGACTTTTTGCACCCAAAATATCGATTTTGAGCATGTTTTGGACCTGTATTTTTATAATACTCTAAGACTGAGTAGACACCTTACAGATCGCTTCTGGAACCCAAATAAATCGAATTTTAGGGTGTTCTGAGCCTAAATTTAAGATATGAACGGATACAGAAGATGTATGCACATATCGACTTTGGGCACCTAAAATATCGATTTTGAGCATGTTTTGGGCCTGTATTTTGAAAATACTATAGCACGGTGTAGACATGTACAGATCGCTTCTGGGACACAAAAATATCGATTTTTTGGGTGTTTTGAGCCTGAATTTGAGATATAAACGGGTACAGAAGATGCATACACATATTGACTTTGGCACCCAAAATATCGATTTTTAGTATGTTTTGGGCGTATAATTTGAAAATATTCTAGCACTGAGTAGGCATGTACAGATTGCTTCTGGGACCCAAATATATCGAATTTTCTGTTGTTTTGAATCTGAATTTGGGACATAGACGTGTACAGAAGATGCATACACATATTGACTTTGGGCAGCTAAAATATCGATTTATAGCATGTTTTAGGCCTGTATTTTGAAAATACTCTAAGACGGAGTATGCATGTACACATTGCTTTTGGGACCCAAAATTATCGAATATTCGGGTGTTTTGAGTCTGAATTTGAGATATAAACGGGTACAGAAGATGCATGCACATATCGACTTTGGGCACCCAAAATATCGATTTTGAGCATGTTTTGGACCTGTATTTATAAAATACTCTAACACTGAGTAGACACGTACAGATCGCTTCTGGGACCCAAATAAATCGAATTTTCGGTTGTTCTGAGCCTGAATTTGAGATATAAACGGGTACAGAAGATGCATGCACATTTCGACTTTTTGCACCTAAAATATCGATTTTGAGTATGTTTTGGGTCTGTATCTTGAAATCATTCTAGCAAGAAGTAGGCAAGTACAGATTGCTTCTGGGACCCAAAAATATCGAATTTTTGAGTGTTTTGAATCTGAATTTGGGATATAGACGGGTACAGAAGATGCATACACATATTTACTTTGAGCAGCTAAAATATCGATTTATAGCATGTTTTAGGCCTGTATTTTGAAAATACTCTAACACGGAGTATGCATGTACACATTGCTTTTGGGACCCAAAAATATCGAATATTCGGGTGTTTTGAGTCTGAATTTGAGATATAAACGGGTACAGATGATGCATGCATATATCGACTTTGGGCACCCAAAATATCGATTTTGAGCATGTTTTGGGCCTGTATGTTTAAAATACTCTAACACTGAGTAGACACGTACAGATCGCTTCTGGAACCCAAATAAATCGAATTTTAGGGTGTTCTTAGCCTGAATTTGAGATATGAATGGATACAGAAGTTGCATTCACATATCGACTTTGGGCACCTAAAATATCGATTTTGAGCATGTTTTGGGCCTGTATTTTGAAAATACTATAGCACGGTGTAGACATGTACAGATCGCTTCTGGGACACAAAAATATCGATTTTTTGGGTGTTTTGAGCCTGTATTTGAGATATAAACGGGTACAGAAGATGCATGCACATATCGACTTTGGCACCCAAAATATCGATTTTTAGTATGTTTTGGTCGTATAATTTGAAAATATTCTAGCACTGAGTAGGCATGTAAAGATCGCTTCTGGGACCCAAATATATCGAATTTTCTGTTGTTTTGAACCAGAATTATGGATATACACGGGTACAGAAGATGCATACACATATTGACTTTGGGCACATAAAATATCGATTTTCAGCATGTTTTGGGCCTGTATTTTATAAACACTCTAACACGGAGTATGCACGTACAGATCGCTTCTGGGACCCCAAAACATTGAATTTTCGGGTGTTTTGAGCCTGAATTTGAGATATAAACGGGTACAGAAGATGAATGCACATATCGACTTTGGGAAACCAAAATATCGATTTTGAGCATGTTTTGGGCCTGAATTTTTAAAATACTCAAACACTGAGTAGAAACGTACAGATCGCTTCTGGGACCCAAATAAATCGAATTTTCGGGTGTTCTGAGCCTGAATTTGAGATATGAACGGATACAGAAGATGCATGCACATATCGACTTTGGGCACCTAAAACATCGATTTTGAGCATGTTTTAGGCCTGTATTTTGAAAATACTCTAACACGGAGTATGCATGTACACATTGCTTTTGGGACCCAAAAATATCGAATATTCGGGTGTTTTGAGTCTGAATTTGAGATATGAACAGGTACAGAAGATGCATGCACATATCGACTTTGGCACCCAAAATATCGATTTTTAGTATGTTATGGGCGAATAATTTGAAAATATTCTAGCACTGAGTAGGCATGTACAGATCGCTTCTGGGACCCAAAAATATCGAGTTTTCGGGTGTTTTGAGCCAGAAATTGGGATATAACCGGGTACAGAGGATGCATGCACATATCGACTTTTTGCACCTAAAATATCGATTTTGAGCATGTTTTGGGTCTGTATCTTGAAAAAATTCTAGCAAGGAGTAGGTATGTACAGATTGCTTCTGGGACCCAAAATTATCGAATTTTCGGGTGTTTTGAACCTGAATTTGGGATATAGACGGATACAGAAGATTCATGCACATATCGACTTTTTGCACCTAAAATATCGATTTTGAGCATGTTTTGGACCTGTAATTTGAAAATACTCTAAAACGGAGTAGGCATGTACAGATCGCTTCTGGGACCCAAAAATATCGACTTTTCGGGTGTTTTGAGCCTGAATTTGAGATATAAACGGGTACAGAAGATGCATGCACATTTCGACTTTTTGCACCTAAAATATCAATTTTGAGTATGTTTTGGGTCTGTATCTTGAAAATATTCTAGCAAAAAGTAGGCATGTACAGATTGCTTCTGGGACCCAAAAATATCGAATTTTTGAGTGTTTTGAATCTGAATTTGGGATATAGACGTGTAAAGAAGATGCATACACATATTGACTTTGGGCAGCTAAAATATCGATTTTCAGCATGTTTTAGGCCTGTATTTTGAAAATACTCTAACACGGAGTATGCATGTACACATTGCTTTTGGGACCCAAAACTATCGAATATTCGGGTGTTTTGAGTCTGAATTTGAGATATAAACGGGTACAGAAGATGCATACACATATCGACTTTGGGCACCCAAAATATCGATTTTGAGCATGTTTTGGACCTGTATTTTAAAAATACTCTAACACTGAGTAGACACGTACAGATCGCTTCTGGAACCCAAATAAATCGAATTTTCGGGTGTTCTGAGCCTGAATTTGAGATATGAACGGATACAGAAGATGCATGCACATATCGACTTTGGGCACCTAAAATATCGATTTTGAGCATGTTTTGGGCCTGTATTTTGAAAATACTATAGCACGGTGTAGACATGTACAGATAGCTTCTGGGACACAAAAATATCGATTTTTTGGGTGTTTTGAGCCTGAATTTGAGATATAAACGGGTACAGAAGATGCATGCACATATCGACTTTGGCACCCAAAATATCGATTTTTAGTATGTTTTGGGCGAATAATTTGAAAATATTCTAGCACTGAGTAGGCATGTACAGATCGCTTCTGGAACCCAAATATATCGAATTTTCTGGTGTTTTGAACCAGAATTAGGGATATACACGGGTACAGAAGATGCATACACATATTGACTCTGGGCACATAAAATATCGATTTTTAGCATGTTTTGGGCCTGTTTTTTAAAAACACTCTAACACGGAGTATGCACGTACAGATCGCTTCTGGGACCCAAATAAATCGAATTTTCGGTTGTTCTGAGCCTGAATTTGAGATATGAACAGGTACAGAAGATGCATGCACATATCGACTTCGGGCACCTAAAATATCGATTTTGAGCATGTTTTGGGCCTGTATTTTGAAAATACTCAAACACGGTGTAGACATGTACAGATCACTTCTGGGACACAAAAATATCGATTTTTTGGGTTTTTTGAGCCTGAATTTGAGATATAAACGGGTACAGAAGATGCATGCACATATCGACTTTGGCACCCAAAATATCGATTTTTAGTATGTTTTGGGCGTATAATTTGAAATTATTCCAGCACTGAGTAGGCATGTACAGATCGCTTCTGGGACCCAAAAATATCGAATTTTCTGGTGTTTTGAGTCAGAAATTGGGATATAACCTGGTACAGAGGATGCATGCACATATCGACTTTTTGTACCTAAAATATCGATTTTGAGCATGTTTTGGGTCTGTATCTTGAAAATATTCTATCAAGGACTAGGTATGTACAGATCGCTTCTGGGACCCAAAATTATCGAATTTTCGGGTTTTTTGAACCTGAATTTGGGATATAGACGGATACAGAAAATGCATGCACATATCGACTTTTTGCACCTAAAATATCGATTTTGAGCATGTTTTCGGCCTGTATTTTGAAAATACTCTAACACGGAGTAGGCATGTACAGATCGCTTCTGGGACCCAAAAATATCGAATTTTCGGGTGTTTTGAGCCTGAATTTGAGATATAAACGGGTACAGAAGATGCATGCACATTTCGACTTTTTGCACCTAAAATATCGAATTTGAGTATGTTTTGGGTCTGTATCTTGAAAACATTCTAGCAAGAAGTAGGCATGTACAGATTGCTTCTGGGACCCAAAAATATCGATTTTTTTGGGTGTTTTGAGCCTGAATTTGAGATATAAACGGGTTAAGAAGATGCATGCACATATCGACTTTGGGCACCCAAAATATCGATTTTGAGCATGTTTTGGGCCTGAATTTTGAAAATACTCTAACACTGAGTAGACACGTACAGATCGCTTCTGGGACCCAAAATTATCGAATTTTCGGGTGTTTTGAACCTGAATTTGGGATATAGACGGATACAGAAGATGCATGCACATATCGACTTTTTGCACCTAAAATATCGATTTTGAGCATGTTTTGGGCCTGTATTTTGAAAATACTCTAACACTGAATAGACACGTACAGATCGCTTCTGGGACCCAAAATTATCGAATTTTCGGGTGTTTTGAACCTGAATTTGGGATATAGACGGATACAGAAGATGCATGCACATATCGACTTTTTGCACCTAAAATATCGATTTTGAGCATGTTTTGGGCCTGTATTTTGAAAATACTCTAACACGGAGTAGGCATGTACAGATCGCTTCTGGGACCCAAAAATATCGAATTTTCGGGTGTTTTGAGCCTGAATTTGAGATATAAACGGGTACAGAAGATGCATACACATTTCGACTTTTTGCACCTAAAATATCGATTTTGAGTATGTTTTGGGTCTGTATCTTGAAAACATTCTAGCAAGAAGTAGGCATGTACAGATTGCTTCTGGGACCCAAAAATATCGAATTTTTGAGTGTTTTGAATCTGAATTTGGGATATAGACCGGTACAGAAGATGCATACACATATTGACTTTGGGCAGCTAAAATATCGATTTTCAGCATGTTTTAGGCCTGTATTTTGAAAATACTCTAACACGGAGTATGCATGTACACATTGCTTTTGGGACCCAAAACTATCTAATATTCGGGTGTTTTGAGTCTGAATTTGAGATATAAACGGGTACAGAAGATGCATGCACATATCGACTCTGGGCACCCAAAATATCGATTTTGAGCATGTTTTGGGCCTGTATTTTTAAAATACTCTAACACTGAGTAGACACGTACAGATCGCTTCTGGAACCCAAATAAATCGAATTTTCGGGTGTTCTGAGCCTGAATTTGAGATATGAACGGATACAGAAGATGCATGCACATATCGACTTTGGGCACCTAAAATATCGATTTTAAGCATGTTTTGGGCCTGTATTTTGAAAATACTATAGCACGGTGTAGACATGTACAGATCGCTTCTGGGACACAAAAATATCGATTTTTTGGGTGTTTTGAGCCTGAATTTGAGATATAAACGGGTACAGAAGATGCATGCACATATCGACTTTGGCACCCAAAATATCGATTTTTAGTATGTTTTGGGCGTATAATTTAAAAATATTCTAGCACTGAGTAGGCATGTACAGTTCGCTTCTGGGACCCAAAAATATCGAATTTTCGGGTGTTTTGAGCCAGAAATTGGGATATAACCGGGTACAGAGGATACATGCACATATCGACTTTAGGCAGCTAAAATATCGATTTACAGCATGTTTTAGGCCTGTATTTTAAAAATACTCTAACACGGAGTATGCATGTACAGATGGCTTTTGAGACCCAAAAATATCGAATGTTCGGGTGTTTTGAGTCTGAATTTGAGATATAAACGGGTACAGAAGATGCATGCACATATCGACTCTGGGCACCCAAAATATCGATTTTGAGCATGTTTTGGGCCTGTATTTTGAAAATACTCAAACACGGTGTAGACATGTACAGATCACTTCTGGGACACAAAAATATCGATTTTTTGGGTTTTTTGAGCCTGAATTTGAGATATAAACGGGTACAGAAGATGCATGCACATATCGACTTTGGCACCCAAAATATCGATTTTTAGTATGTTTTGGGCGTATAATTTGAAATTATTCCAGCACTGAGTAGGCATGTACAGATCGCTTCTGGGACCCAAAAATATCGAATTTTCTGGTGTTTTGAGTCCGAAATTGGGATATAACCTGGTACAGAGGATGCATGCACATATCGACTTTTTGTACCTAAAATATCGATTTTGAGCATGTTTTGGGTCTGTATCTTGAAAAAATTCTATCAAGGACTAGGTATGTACAGATCGCTTCTGGGACCCAAAATTATCGAATTTTCGGGTGTTTTGAACCTGAATTTGGGATATAGACGGATACAGAAAATGCATGCACATATCGACTTTTTGCACCTAAAATATCGATTTTGAGCATGTTTTGGGCCTGTATTTTGAAAATACTCTAATACGGAGTAGGCATGTACAGATCGCTTCTGGGACCCAAATAAATCGAATTTTCGGGGGTTTTGAGCCTTAATTTGAGATATAAACGGGTACAGAAGATGCATGCACATTTCGACTTTTTGCACCTAAAATATCGATTTTGAGTATGTTTTGGGTCTGTATCTTGAAAACATTCTAGCAAGAAGTAGGCATGTACAGATTGCTTCTGGGACCCCTAAATATCGAATTTTTGAGTGTTTTGAATCTGAATTTGGGATATAGACCGGTACAGAAGATGCATACACATATTGACTTTGGGCAGCTAAAATATCGATTTTCAGCATGTTTTAGGCCTGTATTTTGAAAATACTCTAACACGGAGTATGCATGTACACATTGCTTTTGGGACCCAAAACTATCGAATATTCGGGTGTTTTGAGTCTGAATTTGAGATATAAACGGGTACAGAAGATGCATGCACATATCGACTTTGGGCACCCAAAATATCGATTTTGAGCATGTTTTGGGCCTGTATTTTTAAAATACTCTAACACTGAGTAGACACGTACAGATCGCTTATGGAACCCAAATAAATCGAATTTTAGGGTGTTCTGAGCCTGAATTTGAGATATGAACGGATACAGAAGATGCATGCACATATCGACTTTGGGCACCTAAAATATCGATTTTAAGCATGTTTTGGGCCTGTATTTTGAAAATACTATAGCACGGCATAGACATGTACAGATCGCTTCTGGGACACAAAAATATCGATTTTTTGGGTGTTTTGAGCCTGAATTTGAGATATAAACGGGTACAGAAGATGCATGCACATATCGACTTTGGCACCCAAAATATCGATTTTTAGTATGTTTTGGGCGTATAATTTGAAAATATTCTAGCACTGAGTAGGCATGTACAGATCGCTTCTGGGACCCAAATATATCGAATTTTCTGTTGTTTTGAACCAGAATTAGGGATATACACGGGTACAGAAGATGCATACACATATTGACTTTGGGCACATAAAATATCGATTTTCAGCATGTTTTGGGCCTGTATTTTAAAAACACTCTAACACGTAGTATGCACGTACAGATCGTTTCTGGGACCCAAAAACATTGAATTTTCGGGTGTTTTGAGCCTGAATTTGAGATATAAACGGGTACAGAAGATGCATGCACATATCGACTTTTTGCACCCAAAATATCGATTTTGAGCATGTTTTGGGCCTGAATTTTTAAAATACTCTAACACTGAGTAGACACGTACAGATCGCTTCTGGAACCCAAATAAATCGAATTTTCGGGTGTTCTGTGCCTGAATTTGAGATATAAACGGGTACAGAAGATGCATGCACATATCGACTTTGGGCACCTAAAACATCGATTTTGAGCATGTTTTGGGCCTGTATTTTAAAAATACTATAACACGGTGTAGACATGTACAGATCGCTTCCTGGACACAAAAATATCGATTTTTTGGTTGTTTTGAGCCTGAATTTGAGATATAAACGGGTACAGAAGATGCATGCACATATCGACTTTTTGCACCTAAAATATCGATTTTGAGCATGTTTTGGGTCTGTATCATGAAAACTTTCTAGCAAGAAGTAGGCATGTACAGATTGCTTCTGTGACTCAAAAATATCGAATTTTCGAGTGTTTTGAACCTGAATTTGGGATATAGACGGGTACAGAAGTTGCATACACATATTGACTTTGGGCAGCTAAAATATCGATTTACAGCATGTTTTAGGCCTGTATTTTGAAAATACTCTAACACGGAGTATGCATGTACACATTGCTTTTGGGACCCAAAAATATTGAATATTCGGGTGTTTTGAGTCTGAATTTGAGATATAAACGGGTACAGAAGATGCATGCACATATCGACTTTGGGCACCCAAAATATCGATTTTGAGCATGTTTTGGGCCTGTATTTTTAAAATTCTCTAACACTGAGTAGACACGTACAGATCGCTTCTGGAACCCAAATAAATCGAATTTTAGGGTGTTTTGAGCCTGAATTTGAGATATGAACGGGTACAGAAGATGCATGCACATATCGACTTTGGTACCCAAAATATTGATTTTTAGTATGTTTTTTTAGCGTAAAATTTGAAAATATTCTAGCACTGAGTAGGCATGAACAGATCGCTTATGGGACCCAAAAATATCGAATTTTCGGGGGTTTTGAGCCAGAATTTGGGATATAACCGGGTACAGAGGATGCATGCACATATCGACTTTTTGCACCTAACATATCGATTTTGAGCATGTTTTGGGTCTGTATCTTGAAAAACTTCAAGCAAGGAGTAGGCATGTACAGATCGCTTCTGGGAACCAAAAATATGGAATTTTCGGATGTTTTGAGCTTGAATTTGAGATATAAACAGTTACAGAAGATGCATGCACATATCGACTTTGGGCACCTAAAATATCGATTTTTAGCATGTTTTGGGCCTGTAATTTAAAAATACTCTAACACGGTGTAGACATGTACAGATCGCTTCTGGGAACCAAAAATATGGAATTTTCGGGTGTTTTGAGCTTGAATTTGAGATATAAACGGTTACAGAAGATGCATGCACATATCGACTTTGGGCACCTAAAATATCGATTTTTAGCATGTTTTGGGCCTGTAATTTAAAAATACTCTAACACGGTGTAGACATGTACAGATCGCTTCTGGGACCCTAAAATATCAAATTTTCGGGTGTTTTGAGCCTGAATTTGAGATATAAACGGGTACAGAAGATGCATGCACATATCGACTTTGGACACCTAAAATATCGATTTTTAGCATGTTTTGAGCCTATATTTTGAAAACATTCTGGCACTGAGTATGCATGTACAGATCGCTTCTGGTACCCAAAAATATCGAATTTTCGGGGATTTTGAACCTGAATTTGGGATATAGACGGATACAGAAGATGAATGCACATATCGACATTAGGCACCTAAAATATCGATTCTGAGCATGTTTTGGGCCTGTTTTTTGAAAATACTCTAACACGGAGTAGGCATGTAAAGATGGCTTCGGGGACCCAAAAATATCGAATTTTCGGGTGTTTTGAACCTGAATTAGGGATATACACGTGTACAGAAGATGCATACACATTTTGACTTTGGGCACATAAAATATCGATTTTGAGTATGTTTTGGGTCTGCATCTTGAAAACATTCTAGTAAGAAGTAGGCATGTACAGATTGCTTCTGGGACCCAAAAATATCGAATTTTTGAGTGTTTTGAATCTGAATTTGGGATATAGACGTGTACAGAAGATGCATACACATATTGACTTTGGGCAGCTAAAATATCGATTTATAGCATGTTTTAGGCCTGTATTTTGAAAATACTCTAACACGGAGTATGCATGTACACATTGCTTTTGGGACCCAAAATTATCGAATATTCGGGTGTTTTGAGTCTGAATTTGAGATATAAACGGGTACAGAAGATGCATGCACATATCGACTTTGGGCACCCAAAATATCGATTTTGAGCATGTTTTGGACCTGTATTTATAAAATACTCTAACACTGAGTAGACACGTACAGATCGCTTCTGGGACCCAAATAAATTGAATTTTCGGTTGTTCTGAGCCTGAATTTGAGATATAAACGGGTACAGAAGATGCATGCACATTTCGACTTTTTGCACCTAAAATATCGATTTTGAGTATGTTTTGGGTCTGTATCTTGAAATCATTCTAGCAAGAAGTAGGCAAGTACAGATTGCTTCTGGGACCCAAAAATATCGAATTTTTGAGTGTTTTGAATCTGAATTTGGGATATAGACGGGTACAGAAGATGCATACACATATTTACTTTGAGCAGCTAAAATATCGATTTATAGCATGTTTTATGCCTGTATTTTGAAAATACTCTAACACGGAGTATGCATGTACACATTGCTTTTGGGACCCAAAAATATCGAATATTCGGGTGTTTTGAGTCTGAATTTGAGATATAAACGGGTACAGATGATGCATGCATATATCGACTTTGGGCACCCAAAATATCGATTTTGAGCATGTTTTGGGCCTGTATGTTTAAAATACTCTAACACTGAGTAGACACGTACAGATCGCTTCTGGAACCCAAATAAATCGAATTTTAGGGTGTTCTTAGCCTGAATTTGAGATATGAATGGATACAGAAGTTGCATTCACATATCGACTTTGGGCACCTAAAATATCGATTTTGAGCATGTTTTGGGCCTGTATTTTGAAAATACTATAGCACGGTGTAGACATGTACAGATCGCTTCTGGGACACAAAAATATCGATTTTTTGGGTGTTTTGAGCCTGTATTTGAGATATAAACGGGTACAGAAGATGCATGCACATATCGACTTTGGCACCCAAAATATCGATTTTTAGTATGTTTTGGTCGTATAATTTGAAAATATTCTAGCACTGAGTAGGCATGTAAAGATCGCTTCTGGGACCCAAATATATCGAATTTTCTGTTGTTTTGAACCAGAATTATGGATATACACGGGTACAGAAGATGCATACACATATTGACTTTGGGCACATAAAATATCGATTTTCAGCATGTTTTGGGCCTGTATTTTATAAACACTCTAACACGGAGTATGCACGTACAGATCGCTTCTGGGACCCCAAAACATTGAATTTTCGTGTGTTTTGAGCCTGAATTTGAGATATAAACGGGTACAGAAGATGAATGCACATATCGACTTTGGGAAACCAAAATATCGATTTTGAGCATGTTTTGGGCCTGAATTTTTAAAATACTCAAACACTGAGTAGAAACGTACAGATCGCTTCTGGGACCCAAATAAATCGAATTTTCGGGTGTTCTGAGCCTGAATTTGAGATATGAACGGATACAGAAGATGCATGCACATATCGACTTTGGGCACCTAAAACATCGATTTTGAGCATGTTTTGGGCCTGTATTTTAAAAATACTATAACACGGTGTAGACATGTACAGATCGCTTCTGGGACACAAAAATATCGATTTTTTGGGTGTTTTGAGCCTGAATTTGAGATATAAACGGGTACAGAAGATGCATGCACATTTCGACTTTTTGCACCTAAAATATCGATTTTGAGTATGTTTTGGGTCTGTATCTTGAAAACATTCTAGCAAGAAGTAGGCATGTACAGATTGCTTCTGGGACCCAAAAATATCGAATTTTTGAGTGTTTTGAATCTGAATTTGGGATATAGACGTGTACAGAAGATGCATACACATATTGACTTTGGGCAGCTAAAATATCGATTTTCAGCATGTTTTAGGCCTGTATTTTGAAAATACTCTAACACGGAGTATGCATGTACACATTGCTTTTGGGACCCAAAAATATCGAATATTCGGGTGTTTTGAGTCTGAATTTGAGATATAAACGGGTACAGAAGATGCATGCACATATCGACTTTGGGCACCCAAAATATCGATTTTCAGCATGTTTTAGGCCTGTATTTTGAAAATACTCTAACACGGAGTATGCATGTACACATTGCTTTTGGGACCCAAAAATATCGAATATTCGGGTGTTTTGAGTCTGAATTTGAGATATGAACAGGTACAGAAGATGCATGCACATATCGACTTTGGCACCCAAAATATCGATTTTTAGTATGTTATGGGCGAATAATTTGAAAATATTCTAGCACTGAGTAGGCATGTACAGATCGCTTCTGGGACCCAAAAATATCGAGTTTTCGGGTGTTTTGAGCCAGAAATTGGGATATAACCGGGTACAGAGGATGCATGCACATATCGACTTTTTGCACCTAAAATATCGATTTTGAGCATGTTTTGGGTCTGTATCTTGAAAAAATTCTAGCAAGGAGTAGGTATGTACAGATTGCTTCTGGGACCCAAAATTATCGAATTTTCGGGTGTTTTGAACCTGAATTTGGGATATAGACGGATACAGAAGATTCATGCACATATCGACTTTTTGCACCTAAAATATCGATTTTGAGCATGTTTTGGACCTGTAATTTGAAAATACTCTAAAACGGAGTAGGCATGTACAGATCGCTTCTGGGACCCAAAAATATCGACTTTTCGGGTGTTTTGAGCCTGAATTTGAGATATAAACGGGTACAGAAGATGCATGCACATTTCGACTTTTTGCACCTAAAATATCAATTTTGAGTATGTTTTGGGTCTGTATCTTGAAAATATTCTAGCAAAAAGTAGGCATGTACAGATTGCTTCTGGGACCCAAAAATATCGAATTTTTGAGTGTTTTGAATCTGAATTTGGGATATAGACGTGTAAAGAAGATGCATACACATATTGACTTTGGGCAGCTAAAATATCGATTTTCAGCATGTTTTAGGCCTGTATTTTGAAAATACTCTAACACGGAGTATGCATGTACACATTGCTTTTGGGACCCAAAACTATCGAATATTCGGGTGTTTTGAGTCTGAATTTGAGATATAAACGGGTACAGAAGATGCATACACATATCGACTTTGGGCACCCAAAATATCGATTTTGAGCATGTTTTGGACCTGTATTTTAAAAATACTCTAACACTGAGTAGACACGTACAGATCGCTTCTGGAACCCAAATAAATCGAATTTTCGGGTGTTCTGAGCCTGAATTTGAGATATGAACGGATACAGAAGATGCATGCACATATCGACTTTGGGCACCTAAAATATCGATTTTGAGCATGTTTTGGGCCTGTATTTTGAAAATACTATAGCACGGTGTAGACATGTACAGATAGCTTCTGGGACACAAAAATATCGATTTTTTGGGTGTTTTGAGCCTGAATTTGAGATATAAACGGGTACAGAAGATGCATGCACATATCGACTTTGGCACCCAAAATATCGATTTTTAGTATGTTTTGGGCGAATAATTTGAAAATATTCTAGCACTGAGTAGGCATGTACAGATCGCTTCTGGAACCCAAATATATCGAATTTTCTGGTGTTTTGAACCAGAATTAGGGATATACACGGGTACAGAAGATGCATACACATATTGACTCTGGGCACATAAAATATCGATTTTTAGCATGTTTTGGGCCTGTTTTTTAAAAACACTCTAACACGGAGTATGCACGTACAGATCGCTTCTGGGACCCAAATAAATCGAATTTTCGGTTGTTCTGAGCCTGAATTTGAGATATGAACAGGTACAGAAGATGCATGCACATATCGACTTCGGGCACCTAAAATATCGATTTTGAGCATGTTTTGGGCCTGTATTTTGAAAATACTCAAACACGGTGTAGACATGTACAGATCACTTCTGGGACACAAAAATATCGATTTTTTGGGTTTTTTGAGCCTGAATTTGAGATATAAACGGGTACAGAAGATGCATGCACATATCGACTTTGGCACCCAAAATATCGATTTTTAGTATGTTTTGGGCGTATAATTTGAAATTATTCCAGCACTGAGTAGGCATGTACAGATCGCTTCTGGGACCCAAAAATATCGAATTTTCTGGTGTTTTGAGTCAGAAATTGGGATATAACCTGGTACAGAGGATGCATGCACATATCGACTTTTTGTACCTAAAATATCGATTTTGAGCATGTTTTGGGTCTGTATCTTGAAAAAATTCTATCAAGGACTAGGTATGTACAGATCGCTTCTGGGACCCAAAATTATCGAATTTTCGGGTTTTTTGAACCTGAATTTGGGATATAGACGGATACAGAAAATGCATGCACATATCGACTTTTTGCACCTAAAATATCGATTTTGAGCATGTTTTCGGCCTGTATTTTGAAAATACTCTAACACGGAGTAGGCATGTACAGATCGCTTCTGGGACCCAAAAATATCGAATTTTCGGGTGTTTTGAGCCTGAATTTGAGATATAAACGGGTACAGAAGATGCATGCACATTTCGACTTTTTGCACCTAAAATATCGAATTTGAGTATGTTTTGGGTCTGTATCTTGAAAACATTCTAGCAAGAAGTAGGCATGTACAGATTGCTTCTGGGACCCAAAAATATCGATTTTTTTGGGTGTTTTGAGCCTGAATTTGAGATATAAACGGGTTAAGAAGATGCATGCA
Source organism: Petrolisthes cinctipes (assembly GCA_033782935.1). Taxonomy (NCBI): domain Eukaryota; kingdom Metazoa; phylum Arthropoda; class Malacostraca; order Decapoda; family Porcellanidae; genus Petrolisthes; species Petrolisthes cinctipes. The sequence continues at coordinate 1,455,886 of JAWQEG010000014.1, forward strand.
CATATCGACTTTGGGCACCCAAAATATCGATTTTGAGCATGTTTTGGGCCTGAATTTTGAAAATACTCTAACACTGAGTAGACACGTACAGATCGCTTCTGGGACCCAAAATTATCGAATTTTCGGGTGTTTTGAACCTGAATTTGGGATATAGACGGATACAGAAGATGCATGCACATATCGACTTTTTGCACCTAAAATATCGATTTTGAGCATGTTTTGGGCCTGTATTTTGAAAATACTCTAACACTGAATAGACACGTACAGATCGCTTCTGGGACCCAAAATTATCGAATTTTCGGGTGTTTTGAACCTGAATTTGGGATATAGACGGATACAGAAGATGCATGCACATATCGACTTTTTGCACCTAAAATATCGATTTTGAGCATGTATTGGGCCTGTATTTTGAAAATACTCTAACACGGAGTAGGCATGTACAGATCGCTTCTGGGACCCAAAAATATCGAATTTTCGGGTGTTTTGAGCCTGAATTTGAGATATAAACGGGTACAGAAGATGCATACACATTTCGACTTTTTGCACCTAAAATATCGATTTTGAGTATGTTTTGGGTCTGTATCTTGAAAACATTCTAGCAAGAAGTAGGCATGTACAGATTGCTTCTGGGACCCAAAAATATCGAATTTTTGAGTGTTTTGAATCTGAATTTGGGATATAGACCGGTACAGAAGATGCATACACATATTGACTTTGGGCAGCTAAAATATCGATTTTCAGCATGTTTTAGGCCTGTATTTTGAAAATACTCTAACACGGAGTATGCATGTACACATTGCTTTTGGGACCCAAAACTATCTAATATTCGGGTGTTTTGAGTCTGAATTTGAGATATAAACGGGTACAGAAGATGCATGCACATATCGACTCTGAGCACCCAAAATATCGATTTTGAGCATGTTTTGGGCCTGTATTTTTAAAATACTCTAACACTGAGTAGACACGTACAGATCGCTTCTGGAACCCAAATAAATCGAATTTTCGGGTGTTCTGAGCCTGAATTTGAGATATGAACGGATACAGAAGATGCATGCACATATCGACTTTGGGCACCTAAAATATCGATTTTAAGCATGTTTTGGGCCTGTATTTTGAAAATACTATAGCACGGTGTAGACATGTACAGATCGCTTCTGGGACACAAAAATATCGATTTTTTGGGTGTTTTGAGCCTGAATTTGAGATATAAACGGGTACAGAAGATGCATGCACATATCGACTTTGGCACCCAAAATATCGATTTTTAGTATGTTTTGGGCGTATAATTTAAAAATATTCTAGCACTGAGTAGGCATGTACAGTTCGCTTCTGGGACCCAAAAATATCGAATTTTCGGGTGTTTTGAGCCAGAAATTGGGATATAACCGGGTACAGAGGATACATGCACATATCGACTTTAGGCAGCTAAAATATCGATTTACAGCATGTTTTAGGCCTGTATTTTAAAAATACTCTAACACGGAGTATGCATGTACAGATGGCTTTTGAGACCCAAAAATATCGAATGTTCGGGTGTTTTGAGTCTGAATTTGAGATATAAACGGGTACAGAAGATGCATGCACATATCGACTCTGGGCACCCAAAATATCGATTTTGAGCATGTTTTGGGCCTGTATTTTGAAAATACTCAAACACGGTGTAGACATGTACAGATCACTTCTGGGACACAAAAATATCGATTTTTTGGGTTTTTTGAGCCTGAATTTGAGATATAAACGGGTACAGAAGATGCATGCACATATCGACTTTGGCACCCAAAATATCGATTTTTAGTATGTTTTGGGCGTATAATTTGAAATTATTCCAGCACTGAGTAGGCATGTACAGATCGCTTCTGGGACCCAAAAATATCGAATTTTCTGGTGTTTTGAGTCCGAAATTGGGATATAACCTGGTACAGAGGATGCATGCACATATCGACTTTTTGTACCTAAAATATCGATTTTGAGCATGTTTTGGGTCTGTATCTTGAAAAAATTCTATCAAGGACTAGGTATGTACAGATCGCTTCTGGGACCCAAAATTATCGAATTTTCGGGTGTTTTGAACCTGAATTTGGGATATAGACGGATACAGAAAATGCATGCACATATCGACTTTTTGCACCTAAAATATCGATTTTGAGCATGTTTTGGGCCTGTATTTTGAAAATACTCTAATACGGAGTAGGCATGTACAGATCGCTTCTGGGACCCAAATAAATCGAATTTTCGGGGGTTTTGAGCCTTAATTTGAGATATAAACGGGTACAGAAGATGCATGCACATTTCGACTTTTTGCACCTAAAATATCGATTTTGAGTATGTTTTGGGTCTGTATCTTGAAAACATTCTAGCAAGAAGTAGGCATGTACAGATTGCTTCTGGGACCCCTAAATATCGAATTTTTGAGTGTTTTGAATCTGAATTTGGGATATAGACCGGTACAGAAGATGCATACACATATTGACTTTGGGCAGCTAAAATATCGATTTTCAGCATGTTTTAGGCCTGTATTTTGAAAATACTCTAACACGGAGTATGCATGTACACATTGCTTTTGGGACCCAAAACTATCGAATATTCGGGTGTTTTGAGTCTGAATTTGAGATATAAACGGGTACAGAAGATGCATGCACATATCGACTTTGGGCACCCAAAATATCGATTTTGAGCATGTTTTGGGCCTGTATTTTTAAAATACTCTAACACTGAGTAGACACGTACAGATCGCTTATGGAACCCAAATAAATCGAATTTTAGGGTGTTCTGAGCCTGAATTTGAGATATGAACGGATACAGAAGATGCATGCACATATCGACTTTGGGCACCTAAAATATCGATTTTAAGCATGTTTTGGGCCTGTATTTTGAAAATACTATAGCACGGCATAGACATGTACAGATCGCTTCTGGGACACAAAAATATCGATTTTTTGGGTGTTTTGAGCCTGAATTTGAGATATAAACGGGTACAGAAGATGCATGCACATATCGACTTTGGCACCCAAAATATCGATTTTTAGTATGTTTTGGGCGTATAATTTGAAAATATTCTAGCACTGAGTAGGCATGTACAGATCGCTTCTGGGACCCAAATATATCGAATTTTCTGTTGTTTTGAACCAGAATTAGGGATATACACGGGTACAGAAGATGCATACACATATTGACTTTGGGCACATAAAATATCGATTTTCAGCATGTTTTGGGCCTGTATTTTAAAAACACTCTAACACGTAGTATGCACGTACAGATCGTTTCTGGGACCCAAAAACATTGAATTTTCGGGTGTTTTGAGCCTGAATTTGAGATATAAACGGGTACAGAAGATGCATGCACATATCGACTTTTTGCACCCAAAATATCGATTTTGAGCATGTTTTGGGCCTGAATTTTTAAAATACTCTAACACTGAGTAGACACGTACAGATCGCTTCTGGAACCCAAATAAATCGAATTTTCGGGTGTTCTGTGCCTGAATTTGAGATATAAACGGGTACAGAAGATGCATGCACATATCGACTTTGGGCACCTAAAACATCGATTTTGAGCATGTTTTGGGCCTGTATTTTAAAAATACTATAACACGGTGTAGACATGTACAGATCGCTTCCTGGACACAAAAATATCGATTTTTTGGTTGTTTTGAGCCTGAATTTGAGATATAAACGGGTACAGAAGATGCATGCACATATCGACTTTTTGCACCTAAAATATCGATTTTGAGCATGTTTTGGGTCTGTATCATGAAAACTTTCTAGCAAGAAGTAGGCATGTACAGATTGCTTCTGTGACTCAAAAATATCGAATTTTCGAGTGTTTTGAACCTGAATTTGGGATATAGACGGGTACAGAAGATGCATACACATATTGACTTTGGGCAGCTAAAATATCGATTTACAGCATGTTTTAGGCCTGTATTTTGAAAATACTCTAACACGGAGTATGCATGTACACATTGCTTTTGGGACCCAAAAATATTGAATATTCGGGTGTTTTGAGTCTGAATTTGAGATATAAACGGGTACAGAAGATGCATGCACATATCGACTTTGGGCACCCAAAATATCGATTTTGAGCATGTTTTGGGCCTGTATTTTTAAAATTCTCTAACACTGAGTAGACACGTACAGATCGCTTCTGGAACCCAAATAAATCGAATTTTAGGGTGTTTTGAGCCTGAATTTGAGATATGAACGGGTACAGAAGATGCATGCACATATCGACTTTGGTACCCAAAATATTGATTTTTAGTATGTTTTTTTAGCGTAAAATTTGAAAATATTCTAGCACTGAGTAGGCATGAACAGATCGCTTATGGGACCCAAAAATATCGAATTTTCGGGGGTTTTGAGCCAGAATTTGGGATATAACCGGGTACAGAGGATGCATGCACATATCGACTTTTTGCACCTAACATATCGATTTTGAGCATGTTTTGGGTCTGTATCTTGAAAAACTTCAAGCAAGGAGTAGGCATGTACAGATCGCTTCTGGGAACCAAAAATATGGAATTTTCGGATGTTTTGAGCTTGAATTTGAGATATAAACAGTTACAGAAGATGCATGCACATATCGACTTTGGGCACCTAAAATATCGATTTTTAGCATGTTTTGGGCCTGTAATTTAAAAATACTCTAACACGGTGTAGACATGTACAGATCGCTTCTGGGAACCAAAAATATGGAATTTTCGGGTGTTTTGAGCTTGAATTTGAGATATAAACGGTTACAGAAGATGCATGCACATATCGACTTTGGGCACCTAAAATATCGATTTTTAGCATGTTTTGGGCCTGTAATTTAAAAATACTCTAACACGGTGTAGACATGTACAGATCGCTTCTGGGACCCTAAAATATCAAATTTTCGGGTGTTTTGAGCCTGAATTTGAGATATAAACGGGTACAGAAGATGCATGCACATATCGACTTTGGACACCTAAAATATCGATTTTTAGCATGTTTTGAGCCTATATTTTGAAAACATTCTGGCACTGAGTATGCATGTACAGATCGCTTCTGGTACCCAAAAATATCGAATTTTCGGGGATTTTGAACCTGAATTTGGGATATAGACGGATACAGAAGATGAATGCACATATCGACATTAGGCACCTAAAATATCGATTCTGAGCATGTTTTGGGCCTGTTTTTTGAAAATACTCTAACACGGAGTAGGCATGTAAAGATGGCTTCGGGGACCCAAAAATATCGAATTTTCGGGTGTTTTGAACCTGAATTAGGGATATACACGTGTACAGAAGATGCATACACATTTTGACTTTGGGCACATAAAATATCGATTTACAGCATGTTTTGGCCCTGTATTTTAAAAACACTCTAACACGGAGTGTGCACGTACAGATCGCTTCTGGGACCCAAAAATATTGAATTTTCGGGTGTTTTGAGCCTGAATTTGAGATATAAACGGGTACAGATGATGCATGCACATATCGTCTTTGGGCACCTAAAATATCGATTTTTAGCATGTTTTGGGCCTGCATTTTAAAAATATTCTAACACGGAGTAGACATGTACAGATCGCTTTTGGGACCCAAAAATGATGAATTTTCGGGTGTTTTGAGCCTGAATTTGAGATATAAACGGGTACAGAAGATGCATGCACATATCGACTTTGGGCACCTTAAATATCGATTTTGAGCATGTTTTGGGCCTGTATTTTGAAAATACTCTAACACGGAGTAGGCATGTAAAGATGGCTTCGGGGACCCAAAAATATCGAATTTTAGGGTGTTTTGAGCCTGAATTTGAGATACAAACGGGTACAGAAGATGCATGCAAAGTTCGATTTTTTTCACCTAAAATATCGATTTTGAGCATGTTTTGGGTCTGTATCTTGAAAACATTCTAGCAAGAAGTAGGCATGTACAGATTGCTTCTGGGACCCAAAAATATCGAATTTTCGAGTGTTTTGAACCTGAATTTGGGATATAGACGGGTACAGAAGATGCATACACATATTGACTTTGGGCAGCTAAAATATCGATTTTCAGCATGTTTTAGGCCTGTATTTTGAAAATTCTCTAACACGGAGTATGCATGTACACATTGCTTTTGGGACCCAAAAATATCGAATATTCGGGTTTTTTGAGTCTGAATTTGAGATATAAACGGGTACAGAAGATGCATACACATATCGACTTTGGGCACCCAAAATATCGATTTTGAGCATGTTTTGGGCCTGTATTTTTAAAATACTCTAACACTGAGTAGACACGTACAGATCGCTTCTGGAACCCAAATAAATCAAATTTTAGGGTGTTCTGAGCCTGAATTTGAGATATAAACGGGTACAGAAGATGCATTCACTTATCGACTTTGGACACCTAAAATATCGATTTATAGCATGTTTTAAGTCTGTATTTTAAAAACATTCTAGCACTGAGTAGGCATGTGCAGATTGCTTAAGGGACCCAAAAATATCGAATTTTCGGAGTTTTGAGCCTGAATTTGAGATATAAACGGGTACAGAAGATGCATGCACATATCGACTTTTTGCCCTTAAAATATCGATTTTGAGCATGTTTTTGGTATGTATCTTGAAAACATTCTAGCAAGGAGTAGGCATGTACAGATCGCTTTTGGGACCCAAAAATATCGAATTTTCGGGTGTTTTGAACTTGAATTAGGGATATACACGTGTACAGAAGATGCTTACACAAATTGACTTTGGGCACATAAAATATCGATTTTCAGCATGTTTTGGGCCTGTATTTTAAAAACACTCTAACATGGAGTATGCACGTACAGATTGCTTCTGGGAACCAAAAATATGGAATTTTCGGGTGTTTTGAGCCTGAATTTGAGATATAAACGGGTACAGAAGATGCATGCACATATCGACTTTGGCACCCAAAATATCGATTTTTAGTATGTTTTCGGCGTATAATTTGAAAATATTCTAGCACTGAGTAGGCATGTACAGATCGCTTCTGGGACCCAAAAAGATCGAATTTTCGGGGGTTTTGAGCCAGAATTTGGGATATAACCGGGTACAGAGGATGCATGCACATAACGACTTTTTGCACCTAAAATATCGATTTTAATCATGTTTTGGGTCTGTATCTTGAAAAAATTCTAGCAAGGAGTGGGCATGTACAGATCGCTTCAGGGATTCAAAAATACCGAATTTTCTGGTGTTTTGAACCTGAATTTGGGTAATAGACGGGAACAGAAGATGCATACACATATTGACTTTGGACACCTAAAATATAGATTTTCAGCATGTTTTGGGCCTGTATTTTGAAAATACATTAACACGGAGTAGGCATGTACAGATCGCTTCTGGGACCCAAAAATATCGAATTTTCGGGTGTTTTGAACCTGAATTTGGGATATAGACGGATACAGAAGATGCATGCACATATCGATTTTGGGCACCTAAAATATCGATTTTGAGCATGTTTTGGGCCTGTATTTTGAAAATACTCTAACACGGAGTAGGCATGTAAAGATGGCTTCGGGAACTCAAAAATATCGAATTTTCCGGTGTTTTGAGCCTGAATTTGAGATATAAACGGGCACAGAAGATGCATGCAAAGTTCGACTTTTTGCACCTAAAATATCGATTTTGAGCATGTTTTGGGTCTGTATCTCGAAAACATTCTAGCAAGAAGTAGGCATGTACAGATTGCTTCTGGGACCCCAAAATATCGAATTTTCGAGTGTTTTGAACCTGAATTTGGGATATAGACGGGTACAGAAGATGCATACACATATTGACTTTGGGCAGCTAAAATATCGATTTTGAGCATGTTTTGGGCCTGTATTCTGAAAATACTCTAACACGGAGTATGCATGTAAACATTGCTTTTGGGACCCAAAAATACCGAGTATTCGGGTGTTTTAAGTCTGAATTTGAGATATAAACGGGTACAGAAGATGCATGCACATATCGACTTTGGGCACCCAAAATATCGATTTTGAGCATGTTTTGGCCCTGTATTCTTAAAAAACTCTAACACTGAATAGACACGTACAGATATCTTCTGGAACCCAAATAAATCGAATTTTAGGGTGTTCTGGGCCTGAATTTGAGATATGAACGGGTACAGAAGATGCATGCACATATCGACTTTGGGCACCTAAAATATCGATTTTGAGCATGTTTTGGGCCTGTATTTTGAAAATACTCTAACACGGAGTAGGCATGTACAGATCTTTTCTGGGACACAATAATATCGATGTTTCGGGTGTTTTGAGCCTGAATTTGAGATATAAACGGGTACAGAAGATGCATGCACTTAACGACTTTGGACACATAAAATATCGATTTATAGCATGTTTTAAGCCTGTATTTTAAAAACATTCTATCACTGAGTAGGCATGTGCAGATTGCTTAAGGGACCCAAAAATATCGAATTTTCGGAGTTTTGAGCCTGAATTTGAGATATAAACGGGAACAGAAGATGCATGCACATATCGACTTTTTGCACTTAAAATATCGATTTTGAGCATGTCTTGGGTTTGTATCTAAAAAAATTCTATCAGGAAGTAGGCATGTACAGATCGCTTCTGGGACCCAAAAATATCGATTTTTCGGGTGTTTTGAACCTGAATTTGGGATATAGACGGATACAGAAGATGCATGCCCATATCGACTTTGGGCACCTAAAATATCGATTTTGAACATGTTTTGGGTCTGTATCTTGAAAACATTCTAGCAAGAAGTAGGCATGTACAGATTGCTTCTGGGACCCAAAAATATCGAATTTTCGAGTGTTTTGAACCTGAATTTGGGATATAGACGGGTACAGAAGATGCATACACATATTGACTTTGGGCAGCTAAAATATCGATTTTCAGCATGTTTTAGACCTGTAATTTGAAAATACTCTAACACGGAGTATGCATGTACACATTGCTTTTGGGACCCAAAAATATCGAATATTCGGGTGTTTTGAGTCTGAATTTGAGATATAAACGGGTACAGAAGATTCATGTACATATCGACTTTGGGCACCCAAAATATCGATTTTGAGCATGTTAAGGGCCTGTATTTTTAAAATACTCTAACACTGAGTAGACACGTACAGATCGCTTCTGGAACCCAAATAAATCGAATTTTAGGGTGTTCTGAGCCTGAATTTGAGATATGAACGGGTACAGAAGATGCATGCACATATCGACTTTGGGCACCTAAAATATCGATTTTGAGCATGTTTTGGGCCTGTATTTTGAAAATTCTATAGCACGGCGTAGACATTTACAAATCGCTTCTGGGACACAAAATAATCGATTTTTTTGGGTGTTTTGAGACTGAAATTGAGATATAAACGGGTACAGAAGATGCATGCACATATCGACTTTGGCACCCAAAATATCGATTTTTAGTATGTTTTCAGCGTATAATTTGAAAATATTCTAGCACTGAGTAGGCATGTACAGATCGCTTCTGGGACCCAAAAATATCGAATTTTCGGGGGTTTTGAGCCAGAATTTGGGATATAACCGGGTACAGAGGATGCATGCACATATTGACTTTTTGCACCTAAAATATCGATTTTGAGCATGTTTTGGGTCTGTATCTTGAAAAAATTCTAGCAAGGAGTAGGCATGTACAGATTGCTTCTGGGACACAAAAATACCGAATTTTCTGGTGTTTTGAACCTGAATTTGGGATATAGACGGGTACAGAAGATGCATACTCATATTGACTTTGGGCACCTAATATATAGATTTTCAACATGTTTTGGGCCTGTATTTTGAAAATACATTAACACGGAGTAGGCATGTACAGATCGCTTCTGGAACCCAAAAATATCGAATTTTCGGGTGTTTTGAGCCTGAATTTGTGATATAAACGGATACAGAAGATGCATGTACATATCGACTTTGGACACCTAAAATATCGATTTATAGCATGTTTTAAGCCTGTATTTTAAAAACATTCTAGCACTGAGTAGGCATGTGCAGATTGCTTAAGGGACCCAAAAATATCGAATTTTCGTAGTTTTGAGCCTGAATTTGAGATATAAACGGATACAGAAGATGCATGCACATATCGACTTTGGGCACCTAAATATCGATTTTGAGCATGTTTTGGGTCTGTATCTTGAAAACATTCTAGCAAGAAGTAGGCATGTAAAGATTGCTTCTGGGACCCAAAAATATCGAATTTTCGAGTGTTTTGAACCTGAATTTGGGATATAGACGGGTACAGAAGATGCATACACATATTGACTTTGGGCAGCTAAAATATCGATTTTCAGCATGTTTTAGGCCTGTAATTTGAAAATACTCTAACACGGAGTATGCATGTACACATTGCTTTTGGGACCCAAAAATATCGAATATTCGGGTGTTTTGAGTCTGAATTTGAGATATAAACGGGTACAGAAGATGCATGCACATATCGACTTTGGGCACCCAAAATATCGATTTTGAGATGTTTTGGGCCTGTATTTTTAAAATACTCTAACACTGAGTAGACACGTACAGATCGCTTCTGGAACCCAAATAAATCGAATTTTAGGGTGTTCTGAGACTGAATTTGAGATATGAACGGGTACAGAAGATGCATGCACATATCGACTTTTGGCACCTAAAATATCGATTTTGAGCATGTTTTGGGCCTGTATTTTGAAAATACTATAGCACGGCGTAGACATGTACAAATCGCTTCTGGGACACAAAAATATCGATTTTTTTTGGGTGTTTTGAGCCTGAATTTGAGATATAAACGGGTACAGAAGATGCATGCACATATCGACTTTGGCACCCAAAATATCGATTTTTAGTATGTTTTCAGCGTATAATTTGAAAATATTCTAGCACTGAGTAGGCATGTACAGATCGCTTCTGGGACCCAAAAATACCGAATTTTGGGGGGTTTTGAGCCAGAATTTGGGATATAACCGAGTACAGAGGATGCATGCACATATCGACTTTTTGCACCTAAAATATCGATTTTGAGCATGTTTTGGGTCTGTATCTTGAAAAAATTCTAGCAAGGAGTAGGCATGTACAGATCACTTCTGGGACCCAAAAATATCGAATTTTCTGGTGTTTTGAACCTGAATTTGGGATATAGACGGGTACAGAAGATGCATACTCATATTGACTTTGGGCACATAATATATAGATTTTCAGCATGTTTTGGGCCTGTATTTTGAAAATACATTAACACGGAGTTGGCATGTACAGATCGCTTCTGGGACCCAAATAAATCGAATTTTCGGATGTTTTGAGCCTGAATTTGTGATATAAACGGATACAGAAGATGCATGTACATATCGACTTTGGACACCTAAAATATCGATTTATAGCATGTTTTAAGCCTGTATTTTAAAAACATTCTAGCACTGAGTAGGCATGTGCAGATTGCTTAAGGGACCCAAAAATATCGAATTTTCGGAGTTTTGAGCCTGAATTTGAGATATAAACGGGTACAGAAGATGCATGCACATATCGACTTTTTGCACCTAAAATATCGATTTTGAGCATGTCCTGGGTTTGTATCTTAAAAAATTCTATCAAGAAGTAGGCATGTACAGATCGCTTCTGGGACCAAAAAATATCGAATTTTCGGGTGTTTTGAACCTGAATTTGGGATATAGACGGATACAGAAGATGCATGCACATATCGACTTTTTGCACCTAAAATATCGATTTTGAGCATGTTTTGGGCCTGTATTTTGAAAATACTCTAACACGGAGTAGGCATGTACAGATTGCTTCTGGGACCCAAATAAATCGAATTTTCGTAGTTTTGAGCCAGAATTTGGGATATAACCGGGTACAGAGGATGCATGCACATATCGACTTTTTGCACCTAAAATGTTGATTTTGAGCATGTTTTGGGTCTGTATCTTGAAAAAATTCTAGCAAGGAGTAGGCATGTACAGATCGCTTCTGGGACCCAAAAATACCGAATTTTCTGGTGTTTTGAACCTGAATTTGGGATATAGACGGGTACAGAAGATGCATACTCATATTGACTTTGGGCACCTAATATATAGATTTTCAGCATGTTTTGGGCCTGTATTTTGAAAATACATTAACACGGAGTAGGCATGTACAGATTGCTTCTGGGACCCAAAAATATCGAATTTTCGGGTGTTTTGAGCCTGAATTTGAGATATAAACGGGTACAGAAGATGCATGCACTTAACGACTTTGGACACCTAAAATATCGATTTTGAGCATTTTTTTGGGCTGTATCTTGAAAACATTCTAGCAAGGAGTAGGCATGTACAGATCGCTTTTGGGACTCAAAAATATCGAATTTTCGGGTGTTTTGAACTTGAATTAGGGATATACACGTGTACAGAAGATGCTTACACATATTGACTTTCGGCACATAAAATATCGATTTTCAGCATGTTTTGGGCCTGTATTTTAAAAACACTCTAACACGGAGTATGCACGTACAGATAGCTTCTGGGACCCAAAAATATCGAATTTTCGGGTGTTTTGAGCCTGAATTTGAGATATAAACGGGTACAGAAGATGCATGCCCATTTCGACTTTTTGCACCTAAAATATCGATTTTGAGCATGTTTTGGGTCTGTATCTTGAAAACATTCTAGCAAGAAGTAGGCATGTACAGATTGCTTCTGGGACCCAAAAATATCGAATTTTCGAGTGTTTTGAACCTGAATTTGGGATATAGACGGATACAGAAGATGCATACACATATTGACTTTGGGCAGCTAAAATATCGATTTTCAGCATGTTTTTGGCCTGTAATTTGAAAATACTCTAACACGGAGTATGCATGTACACATTGCATTTGGGACCCAAAAATATCGAATATTCGGGTGTTTTGAGTCTGAATTTGAGATATAAACGGGTACAGAAGATGCATGCACATATCGACTTTGGGCACCTAAAATATCGATTTTAAGCAAGTTTTAGGCCTGTATTTTAAAAAATACTCTAACACTGAGTAGACACGTACAGATCGCTTGTGGAACCCAAATAAATCGAATTTTAGGGTGTTCTGAGCCTGAATTTGAGATATAAACGGGTACAGAAGATGCATGCACATATCGACTTTTTGCACTTAAAATATCGATTTATAACATGTTTTGGGTCGTATCTTGAAAACATTCTAGCAAGGAGTAGGCATGTACAGATCGCTTCTGGGACCCAAAAAAATCGAATTTTCTGGTGTTTTGAACCTGAATTTGGGATATAAACGGGTACAGAAGATGCATACATATATTGACTTTGGGCACCTAAAATATAGATTTTCAGCATGTTTTGGGCCTGTATTTTGAAAATACATTAACACGGAGTAGGCATGTACAGATCGCTTCTGGGACCCAAAAATATCGAATTTTCGGGTGTTTTGAGCCTGAATTTGAGATATAAACGGATTCAGAAGATGCATGCACATATCGACTTTGGACACCTAAAATATCGATTTATAGCATGTTTTAAGCATGTATTTTAAAAACATTCTAGCACTGAGTAAGCATGTGCAGATTGCTTAAGGGACCCAAAAATATCGAATTTTCGGAGTTTTGAGCCTGAATTTGAGATATAAACGGATACAGAAGATGCATGCACATATCGACTTTTTGCACTTAAAATATCGATTTTTAACATGTTTTGGGTCTGTATCTTGAAAACATTCTAGCAAGGAGTAGGCATGTACAGATCGCTTCTGGGACCCAAAAAAATCGAATTTTCTGGTTTTTTGAACCTGAATTTGGAATATACACGGGTACAGAAGATGCCTGCACATTTTGACAATGGGCACATAAAATATCGATTTTCAGCATGTTTTCGGCCTGTATTTTAAAAACACACTAACACGGAGTGTGCACGTACAGATCGCTTCTGGAACCTAAATAAATCGAATTTTAGGGTGTTTTGAGTCTGAATTTGAGATATAAGCGGGTACAGAAGATGCATGCACATATCGACTTTGGGCACCCAAAATATCGATTTGGAGATGTTTTGGGCCTGTATTTTTAAAATACTCTAACACTGAGTAGACACGTACAGATCGCTTCTGGAACCCAAATAAATCGAATTTTAGGGTGTTCTGAGACTGAATTTGAGATATGAACGGGTACAGAAGATGCATGCACATATCGACTTTTTGCACCTAAAATATCGACTTTGAGCATGTTTTGGGTCTGTATTTTGAAAATACTATAGCACGGCGTAGACATGTACAAATCGCTTCTGGGACACAAAAATATCGATTTTTTTGGGTGTTTTGAGCCTGAATTTGAGATATAAACGGGTACAGAAGATGCATGCACATATCGACTTTGGCACCCAAAATATCGATTTTTAGTATGTTTTCAGCGTATAATTTGAAAATATTCTAGCACTGAGTAGGCATGTACAGATCGCTTCTGGGACCCAAAAATACCGAATTTTCGGGGGTTTTGAGCCAGAATTTGGGATATAACCGGGTACAGAGGATGCATGCACATATCGACTTTTTGCACCTAAAATATCGACTTTGAGCATGTTTTGGGTCTGTATCTTGAAAAAATTCTAGCAAGGAGTAGGCATGTACAGATCGCTTCTGGGACCCAAAAATATCGAATTTTCTGGTGTTTTGAACCTGAATTTGGGATATAGACGGGTACAGAAGATGCATACTCATATTGACTTTGGGCACATAATATATAGATTTTCAGCATGTTTTGGGCCTGTATTTTGAAAATACATTAACACGGACTTGGCATGTACAGATCGCTTCTGGGACCCAAATAAATCGAATTTTCGGATGTTTTGAGCCTGAATTTGTGATATAAACGGATACAGAAGATGCATGTACATATCGACTTTGGACACCTAAAATATCGATTTATAGCATGTTTTAAGCCTGTATTTTAAAAACATTCTAGCACTGAGTAGGCATGTGCAGATTGCTTAAGGGACCCAAAAATATCGAATTTTCGGAGTTTTGAGCCTGAATTTGAGATATAAACGGGTACAGAAGATGCATGCACATATCGACTTTTTGCACCTAAAATATCGATTTTGAGCATGTCTTGGGTTTGTATCTTAAAAAATTCTATCAAGAAGTAGGCATGTACAGATCGCTTCTGGGACCCAAAAATATCGAATTTTCGGGTGTTTTGAACCTGAATTTGGGATATAGACGGATACAGAAGATGCATGCACATATCGACTTTTTGCACCTAAAATATCGATTTTGAGCATGTTTTGGGCCTGTATTTTGAAAATACTCTAACACGGAGTAGGCATGTACAGATTGCTTCTGGGACCCAAATAAATCGAATTTTCGTAGTTTTGAGCCAGAATTTGGGATATAACCGGGTACAGAGGATGCATGCACATATCGACTTTTTGCACCTAAAATGTTGATTTTGAGCATGTTTTGGGTCTGTATCTTGAAAACATTCTAGCAAGGAGTAGGCATGTACAGATCGCTTCTGGGACCCAAAAATACCGAATTTTCTGGTGTTTTGAACCTGAATTTGGGATTAAGACGGGTACAGAAGATGCATACTCATATTGACTTTGGGCACCTAATATATAGATTTTCAGCATGTTTTGGGCCTGTATTTTGAAAATACATTAACACGGAGTAGGCATGTACAGATCGCTTCTGGGACCCAAAAATATCGAATTTTCGGGTGTTTTGAGCCTGAATTTGAGATATAAACGGGTACAGAAGATGCATGCACTTAACGACTTTGGACACCTAAAATATCGATTTTGAGCATGTTTTTGATCTGTATCTTGAAAACATTCTAGCAAGGAGTAGGTATGTACAGATCGCTTTTGGAACCCAAAAATATCGAATTTTCGGGTGTTTTGAACTTGAATTAGGGATATACACGTGTACAGAAGATGCTTACACATATTGACTTTGGGCACTTAAAATATCGATTTTCAGCATGTTTTGGGCCTGTATTTTAAAAACACTCTAACACGGAGTAGGCATGTGCAGATTGCTTAAGGGACCCAAAAATATCGAATTTTCGGAGTTTTGAGCCTGAATTTGAGATATAAATGGGTACAGAAGATGCATGCACATATCGACTTTTTGCACTTAAAATATCGATTTTGAGTATGTTTTTGGGCTGTATCTTGAAAACATTCTAGCAAGGAGTAGGCATGTACAGATCGCTTTTGGGACCCAAAAATATCGAATTTTCGGGTGTTTTGAACTTGAATTAGGGATATACACGTGTACAGAAGATGCTTACACATATTGACTTTCGGCACATAAAATATCGATTTTCAGCATGTTTTGGGCCTGTATTTTAAAAACACTCTAACACGGAGTATGCACGTACAGATAGCTTCTGGGACCCAAAAATATCGAATTTTCGGGTGTTTTGAGCCTGAATTTGAGATATAAACGGGTACAGAAGATGCATGCCCATTTCGACTTTTTGCACCTAAAATATCGATTTTGAGCATGTTTTGGGTCTGTATCTTCAAAACATTCTAGCAAGAAGTAGGCATGTACAGATTGCTTCTGGGACCCAAAAATATCGAATTTTTGAGTGTTTTGAACCTGAATTTGGGATATAGACGGATACAGAAGATGCATACACATATTGACTTTGGGCAGCTAAAATATCGATTTTCAGCATGTTTTTGGCCTGTAATTTGAAAATACTCTAACACGGAGTATGCATGTACACATTGCATTTGGGACCCAAAAATATCGAATATTCGGGTGTTTTGAGTCTGAATTTGAGATATAAACGGGTACAGAAGATGCATGCACATATCGACTTTGGGCACCTAAAATATCGATTTTAAGCATGTTTTAGGCCTGTATTTTAAAAAATACTCTAACACTGAGTAGACACGTACAGATCGCTTGTGGAACCCAAATAAATCGAATTTTAGGGTGTTCTGAGCCTGAATTTGAGATATAAACGGGTACAGAAGATGCATGCACATATTGACTTTGGGCACCTTAAATATCGATTTTGAGCATGTTTTGGGCCTGTATTTTGAAAATACTATAGCACGGTGTAGACATGTACAGATCGCTTCTGGGACACAAAAATATCGATTTTTTGGGTGTTTTGAGCCTGAATTTGAGATATAAACGGGTACCGAAGATGCATGCACATATCGACTTTTTTGTATCTAAAATATCGATTTTGAGCATGTTCTGGATCTGTATCTTGAAAAAATTCTAGCAAGGAGTAGGCATGTACAGATCGCTTCTGGGACCCCAAAATACCGAATTTACTGGTGTTTTGAACCTGAATTTGGGATATAAACGGATTCAGAAGATGCATGCACATATCGACTTTGGGCACCTAAAATATCGATTTTTAACATGTTTTGGGCCTGTATTTTAAAAATAATCTGAAACGGAGTAGGCATGTATAGATCGCTTGTGGTACACAAAAATATCGATTTTTTGGGTGTTTTGAGCCTGAATTTGAGATATAAACGGGTTCAGAAGATGCATGCACATATCGACTTTGGAGACCTAAAATATCGATTTATAGCATGTTTTAAGCCTGTATTTTAAAAACATTCTAGCACTGAGTAGGCATGTGCAGATTGCTTAAGGGACCAAAAAATATCGAATTTTTGGAGTTTTGAGCCTGAATTTGAGATATAAACGGGTACAGAAGATGCATGCACATATCGACTTTTTGCACTTAAAATATCGATTTATAACATGTTTTGGGTCGTATCTTGAAAACATTCTAGCAAGGAGTAGGCATGTACAGATCGCTTCTGGGACCCAAAAAAATAGAATTTTCTGGTGTTTTGAACCTGAATTTGGGATATAAACGGGTACAGAAGATGCCTGCACATTTTGACAATGGGCACATAAAATATCGATTTTCAGCATGTTTTCGGCCTGTATTTTAAAAACACACTAACACGGAGTGTGCACGTACAGATCGCTTCTGGAACCCAAATAAATCGAATTTTAGGGTGTTTTGAGTCTGAATTTGAGATATAAGCGGGTACAGAAGATGCATGCACATATCGACTTTGGGCACCCAAAATATCGATTTTGAGCATGTTTTGGGCCTGTATTTTTAAAATACTCCAACACTGAGTAGCCACGTATAGATCGCTTCTGGAACCCAAATAAATCGAATTTTAGGGTGTTCTGAGCCTCAATTTGAGATATGAACGTGTACAGAAGATGCATGCACATATCGACTTTGGGCACCTAAAATATCGATTTTGAGCATGTTTTTTGCCTGTATTTTGAAATTACTATAGCACGGTGTCGACATGTACAGATCGCTTCTGGGACCTAAAAATATTGAATTTTCGGGTGTTTTGAGCCTGAATTTGTGATATAAACGGATACAGAAGATGCATGCACTTATCGACTTTGGACACCTAAAATATCGAGTTATAGCATGTTTTAAGCCTGTATTTTAAAAACATTCTAGCACTGAGTAATGTGCAGATTGCTTAAGGGACCCAGAAAAATCGAATTTTGGGAGTTTTGAGCCTGAATTTGAGATATAAACGGGTACAGAAGATGCATGCACATATCGACTTTTTGCACCTAAAATATCGATTTTGAGCATGTCTTGGGTTTGTATCTTAAAAAATTCTATCAAGAAGTAGGCATGTACAGATCGCTTCTGGGACCCAAAAATATCGAATTTTCGGGTGTTTTGAGTCTGAATTTAGGATATAGACGGATACAGAAGATGCATGCACATATCGACTTTGGGCACCTAAAATATCGATTTTGAGCATGTTTAGGGCCTGTATTTTGAAAATACTCTAACACGGAGTAGGCATGTACAGATGGATTCGGGGACCCAAAAATATCGAATTTTCGGGTGTTTTGAGCCTGAATTTGAGATATAAACGGGTACAGAAGATGCATGCCCATTTCGACTTTTTGCACCTAAAATATCGATTTTGAGCATGTTTTGGGTCTGTATCTTGAAAACATTCTAGCAAGAAGTAGGCATGTACAGATTGCTTCAGGGACCCAAAAATATCGAATTTTCGAGTGTTTTGAACCTGAATTTGGGATATAGACGGATACAGAAGATGCATACACATATTGACTTTGGGCAGCTAAAATATCGATTTTCAGCATGTTTTAGGCCTGTAATTTGAAAATACTCTAACACGGAGTATGCATGTACACATTGCATTTGGGACCCAAAAATATCGAATATTCGGGTGTTTTGAGTCTGAATTTGAGATATAAACGGGAACAGAAGATGCATGCACATATCGACTTTGGGCACCTAAAATATCGATTTTAAGCATGTTTTAGGCCTGTATTTTTAAAAATACTCTAACACTGAGTAGACACATACAGATCGCTTCTGGAACCCAAATAAATCGAATTTTAGGGTGTTCTGAGCCTGAATTTGAGATATAAACGGGTACAGAAGATGCATGCACATATCGACTTTGGGCACCTTAAATATCGATTTTGAGCATGTTTTGGGCCTGTATTTTGAAAATACTATAGCACGGTGTAGACATGTACAGATCGCTTCTGGGACACAAAAATATCGATTTTTTGGGTGTTTTGAGCCTGAATTTGAGATATAAACAGGTACAGAAGATGCATGCACATATCGACTTTTTTGCACCTAAAATATCGATTTTGAGCATGTTTTTGGTCTGTATCTTGAAAAAATTCTAGCAAGGAGTAGGCATGTACAGATCGCTTCTGGGACCCAAAAATACCGAATTTTAGGGTGTTTTGAACCTGAATTTGGGATATAAACGGATTCAGAAGATGCATGCACATATCGACTTTTGGCACCTAAAATATCGATTTTTAACATGTTTTGGGCCTGTATTTTAAAAATAATCTAACACGGAGTAGGCATGTACAGATCGCTTGTGGTACACAAAAATATCGATTTTTTGGGTGTTTTGAGCCTGAATTTGAGATATAAACGGGTACAGAAGATGCATGCACATATCGACTTTTTGCACTTAAAATATCGATTTTTAACATGTTTTGGGTCTGTATCTTGAAAACATTCTAGCAAGGAGTAGGCATGTACAGATCGCTTCTGGGACCCAAAAAAATCGAATTTTCTGGTGTTTTGAACCTGAATTAGGGATATACACGTGTACAGAAGATGCATGCACATAACGACTTTGGGCACCTAAAATATCGATTTTGAGCATGTTTTGGGCCTGTATTTTGAAAATACTCTAACACGGAGTAGGCATGTACAGATCGCTTCTGGGACCGAAAAATATCGAATATTCGGTTGTTTTGAGTCTGTATTTGAGATATAAGCGGGTACAGAAGATGCATGCACATATCGACTTTGGGCACCTAAAATATCGATTTTGAGCATGTTTTTTGCCTGTATTTTGAAATTACTATAGCACGGTGTCGACATGTACAGATCGCTTCTGGGACCCAAAAATATTGAATTTTCGGATGTTTTGAGCCTGAATTTGTGATATAAACGGATACAGAAGATGCATGTACATATCGACTTTGGGCACCAAAAATATCGATTTTGAGCATGTTTTGGGCCGGTATTTTGAAAATACTCTAACACGGAGTAGGCATGTACAGATTGCTTCTGAGACCCAAAAATATCGAATTTTCGAGTGTTTTGAACCTGAATTTGGGATATAGACGGGTACAGAAGATGCATACACAAATTGACTTTGGGCAGCTAAAATATCGATTTTCAGCATGTTTTAGTCCTGTAATTTGAAAATACTCTAACACGGAGTATGCATGTACACATTGCTTTTGGGACCCAAAAATGTCGAATATTCGGGTGTTTTGAGTCTGAATTTGAGATATAAACGGGTATAGAAGATGCATGCACATATCGACTTTGGGCACCTAAAATATCGATTTTGAGCATGTTTTGGGCCTGTATTTTGAAAATACTATAGCACGGGGTAGACATGTACAAATCGCTTCTGGGACACAAAAATATCGATTTTTTGGGGGGTTTTGAGCCTGAATTTGAGATATAAACGGGTACAGAAGATGCATGCACATATCGACTTTGGAACCCAAAATATCGATTTTTAGTATGTTTTCAGCGTATAATTTGAAAATATTCTAGCACTGAGTAGGCATGTACAGATCGCTTCTCGGACCCAAAAATATCGAATTTTCGGGGGTTTTGAGCCTGAATTTGGGATATAACCGGGTACAGAGGATGCATGCACATATCGACTTTTTGCACCTAAAATATCGATTTTGAGCATGTTTTGGGTCTGTATCTTGAAAAAATTCTAGCAAGGAGTAGGCATGTACAGATCGCTTCTGGGAAACAAAAATACCGAATTTTCTGGTGTTTTAAACCTGAATTTGGGATATAAACGGGTACAGAAGATGCATACACATATTGACTTTGGGCACCTAAAATATAGATTTTCAGCATGTTTTGGGCCTGTATTTTGAAAATACATTAACACGGAGTAGGCATGTACAGATCGCTTCTGGGACCCAAAAATATCTAATTTTCGGGTGTTTTGAGCGTGAATTTGAGATATAAACGGATTCAAAAGATGCATGCACATATCGACTTTGGGCACCTAAGATATCGATTTTTAACATGTTTTGGGCCTGTATTTTAAAAATACTCTAACACGGAGTAGGCATGTACAGATCGCTTCTGGGACACAAAAATATCGATTTTTTTGGTGTTTTGAGCCTGAATTTGAGATATAAACGGGTTCAGAAGATGCATGCACATATCGAATTTGGACACCTAAAATATCGATTTATAGCATGTTTTAAGCCTGTATTTTAAAAACATTCTAGCACTGAGTAGGCATGTGCAGATTGCTTAAGGGACCAAAAAATATCGAATTTTCGGAGTTTTGAGCCTGAATTTGAGATATAAACGGGTACAGAAGATGCATGCACATATCGACTTTTTGCACTTAAAATATCGATTTTTAAAATGTTTTGGGTCTGTATCTTGAAAATACTCTAACACGGAGTAGGCATGTACAGATCGCTTCTGGGACCCAAAAATATCGAATATTCGGTTGTTTTGAGTCTGAATTTGAGATATAAACGGGTACAGAAGATGCATGCACATATCGACTTTTTGCACTTAAAATATCGATTTTGAGCATGTTTTTGGTCTGTATCTTGAAAACATTCTAGCAAGGTGTAGGCATGTACAGATCGCTTTTGGGACCCAAAAATATCGAATTTTCGGGTGTTTTGAACATGAATTAGGGATATACACGTGTACAGAAGATGCTTACACATATTGACTTTGGGCACATAAAATATCGATTTTCAGCATGTTTTGGGCCTGTATTTTAAAAACACTCTAACACGGAGTATGCACGTACAGATTGCTTCTGGGACCCAAAAATATGGAATTTTAGGGTGTTTTGAGCCTGACTTTGAGATATAAACGGGTATAGAAGATGCATGCACATATCGACTTTGGGCACCCAAAATATCGATTTTGAGAATGTTTTGGGCCTGTATTTTTAAAATACTCTAACACTGAGTAGACACGTATAGATCGCTTCTGGACCCCAAATAAATCGAATTTTAGGGTGTTCTGAGCCTGAATTTGAGATATGAACGGGTACAGAAGATGCATGCACATATCGACTTTTTGCACCTAAAATATCGATTTTGAGCATGTTTTGGGCCTGTATTTTGAAATTACTATAGCACGGTGTCGACATGTACAGATCGCTTCTGGGACCCAAAAATATTGAATTTTCGGATGTTTTGAGCCTGAATTTGTGATATAAACGGATACAGAAGATGCATGTACATATCGACTTTGGGCACCAAAAATATCGATTTTGAGCATGTTTTGGGCCGGTATTTTGAAAATACTCTAACACGGAGTAGGCATGTACAGATTGCTTCTGAGACCCAAAAATATCGAATTTTCGAGTGTTTTGAACCTGAATTTGGGATATAGACGGGTACAGAAGATGCATACACAAATTGACTTTGGGCAGCTAAAATATCGATTTTCAGCATGTTTTAGTCCTGTAATTTGAAAATACTCTAACACGGAGTATGCATGTACACATTGCTTTTGGGACCCAAAAATGTCGAATATTCGGGTGTTTTGAGTCTGAATTTGAGATATAAACGGGTATAGAAGATGCATGCACATATCGACTTTGGGCACCTAAAATATCGATTTTGAGCATGTTTTGGGCCTGTATTTTTAAATACTATAGCACGGTGTAGACATGTACAAATCGCTTCTGGGACACAAAAATATCGATTTTTTGGGGGGTTTTGAGCCTGAATTTGAGATATAAACGGGTACAGAAGATGCATGCACATATCGACTTTGGAACCCAAAATATCGATTTTTAGTATGTTTTCAGCGTATAATTTGAAAATATTCTAGCACTGAGTAGGCATGTACAGATCGCTTCTCGGACCCAAAAATATCGAATTTTCGGGGGTTTTGAGCCTGAATTTGGGATATAACCGGGTACAGAGGATGCATGCACATATCGACTTTTTGCACCTAAAATATCGATTTTGAGCATGTTTTGGGTCTGTATCTTGAAAAAATTCTAGCAAGGAGTAGGCATGTACAGATCGCTTCTGGGAAACAAAAATACCGAATTTTCTGGTGTTTTAAACCTGAATTTGGGATATAAACGGGTACAGAAGATGCATACACATATTGACTTTGGGCACCTAAAATATAGATTTTCAGCATGTTTTGGGCCTGTATTTTGAAAATACATTAACACGGAGTAGGCATGTACAGATCGCTTCTGGGACCCAAAAATATCTAATTTTCGGGTGTTTTGAGAGTGAATTTGAGATATAAACGGATTCAAAAGATGCATGCACATATCGACTTTGGGCACCTAAGATATCGATTTTTAACATGTTTTGGGCCTGTATTTTAAAAATACTCTAACACGGAGTAGGCATGTACAGATCGCTTCTGGGACACAAAAATATCGATTTTTTGGGTGTTTTGAGCCTGAATTTGAGATATAAACGGGTTCAGAAGATGCATGCACATATCGAATTTGGACACCTAAAATATCGATTTATAGCATGTTTTAAGCCTGTATTTTAAAAACATTCTAGCACTGAGTAGGCATGTGCAGATTGCTTAAGGGACCAAAAAATATCGAATTTTCGGAGTTTTGAGCCTGAATTTGAGATATAAACGGGTACAGAAGATGCATGCACATATCGACTTTTTGCACTTAAAATATCGATTTTTAAAATGTTTTGGGTCTGTATCTTGAAAATACTCTAACACGGAGTAGGCATGTACAGATCGCTTCTGGGACCCAAAAATATCGAATATTCGGTTGTTTTGAGTCTGAATTTGAGATATAAACGGGTACAGAAGATGCATGCACATATCGACTTTTTGCACTTAAAATATCGATTTTGAGCATGTTTTTGGTCTGTATCTTGAAAACATTCTAGCAAGGTGTAGGCATGTACAGATCGCTTTTGGGACCCAAAAATATCGAATTTTCGGGTGTTTTGAACATGAATTAGGGATATACACGTGTACAGAAGATGCTTACACATATTGACTTTGGGCACATAAAATATCGATTTTCAGCATGTTTTGGGCCTGTATTTTAAAAACACTCTAACACGGAGTATGCACGTACAGATTGCTTCTGGGACCCAAAAATATGGAATTTTAGGGTGTTTTGAGCCTGACTTTGAGATATAAACGGGTATAGAAGATGCATGCACATATCGACTTTGGGCACCCAAAATATCGATTTTGAGAATGTTTTGGGCCTGCATTTTTAAAATACTCTAACACTGAGTAGACACGTATAGATCGCTTCTGGACCCCAAATAAATCGAATTTTAGGGTGTTCTGAGCCTGAATTTGAGATATGAACGGGTACAGAAGATGCATGCACATATCGACTTTGGGCACCTAAAATATCGATTTTGAGCATGTTTTGGGCCTGTATTTTGAAAATACTATAGCACGGTGTAGACATGTACAAATCGCTTCTGGGACACAAAAATATCGATTTTTTTGGGTGTTTTGAGCCTGAATTTGAGATATAAATGGGTACAGAAGATGCATGCACATATCGACTTTGGAACCCAAAATATCGATTTTTAGTATGTTTTCAGCGTATAATTTGAAAATATTCTAGCACTGAGTAGGCATGTACAGATCGCTTCTCGGACCCAAAAATATCGAATTTTCGGGGGTTTTGAGCCTGAATTTGGGATATAACCGGGTACAGAGGATGCATGCACATATCGACTTTTTGCAACTAAAATATCGATTTTGAGCATGTTTTGGGTCTGTATCTTGACAAAATTCTAGCAAGGAGTAGGCATGTACAGATCGCTTCTGGGACACAAAAATACCGAATTTTCTGGTGTTTTGAACCTGAATTTGGGATATAAACGGGTACAGAAGATGCATACACATATTGACTTTGGGCAACTAAAATATAGATTTTCAGCATGTTTTGGGCCTGTATTTTGAAAATACATTAACACGGAGTAGGCATGTACAGATCGCTTCTGGGACACAAAAATATCGATTTTTTTGGTGTTTTGAGCCTGAATTTGAGATATAAACGGGTTCAGAAGATGCATGCACATATCGAATTTGGACACCTAAAATATCGATTTATAGCATGTTTTAAGCCTGTATTTTAAAAACATTCTAGCACTGAGTAATGTGCAGATTGCTTAAGGGACCCAGAAATATCGAATTTTTGGAGTTTTGAGCCTGAATTTGAGATATAAACGGGTACAGAAGATGCATGCACATATCGACTTTTTGCACCTAAAATATCGATTTTGAGCATGTCTTGGGTTTGTATCTTAAAAAATTCTATCAAGAAGTAGGCATGTACATATCGCTTCTGGGACCCAAAAATAACGAATTTTCGGGTGTTTTGAGTCTGAATTTAGGATATAGACGGATACAGAAGATGCATGCACATATCGACTTTGGGCACCTAAAATATCGATTTTGAGCATGTTTTGGGCCTGTATTTTGAAAATACTCTAACACGGAGTAGGCATGTACAGATGGATTCGGGGACCCAAAAATATCGAATTTTCGGGTATTTTGAGCCTGAATTTGAGATATAAACAAGTACAGAAGATGCATGCCCTTTTCGACTTTTTGCACCTAAAATTTCGATTTTGAGCATGTTTTGGGTCTGTATCTTGAAAACATTCTAGCAAGAAGTAGGCATGTACAGATTGCTTCAGGGACCCAAAAATATCGAATTTTCGAGTGTTTTGAACCTGAATTTGGGATATAGACGGATACAGAAGATGCATACACATATTGACTTTGGTCAGCTAAAATATCGATTTTCAGCATGTTTTAGGCCTGTAATTTGAAAATACTCTAACACGGAGTATGCATGTACACATTGCATTTGGGACCCAAAAATATCGAATATTCGGGTGTTTTGAGTCTGAATTTGAGATATAAACGGGTACAGAAGATGCATGCACATATCGACTTTGGGCACCTTAAATATCGATTTTGAGCATGTTTTGGGCCTGTATTTTGAAAATACTATAGCACGGTGTAGACATGTACAGATCGCTTCTGGGACACAAAAATATCGATTTTGTGGGTGTTTTGAGCCTGAATTTGAGATATAAACGGGTACAGAAGATGCATGCACATATCGACTTTTTTGCACCTAAAATATCGATTTTGAGCATGTTTTTGGTCTGTATCTTGAAAAAATTCTAGCAAGGAGTAGGCATGTACTGATTGCTTCTGGGACCCAAAAATACCGAATTTTCGGGTGTTTTGAACCTGAATTTGGGATATAAACGGATTCAGAAGATGCATGCACATATCGACTTTTGACACCTAAAATATCGATTTTTAACATGTTTTGGGCCTGTATTTTAAAAATAATCTAACATGGAGTAGGCATGTACAGATCGCTTGTGGTACACAAAAATATCGATTTTTCGGGTGTTCTGAGCCTGAATTTGAGATATAAACGGGTTCAGAAGATGCATGCACATATCGACTTTGGACACCTAAAATATCGATTTATAGCATGTTTTAAGCCTGTATTTTAAAAACATTCTAGCACTGAGTAGGCATGTGCAGATTGCTTAAGGGACCAAAAAATATCGAATTTTCGGAGTTTTGAGCCTGAATTTGAGATATAAACGGGTACAGAAGATGCATGCACATATCGACTTTTTGCACTTAAAATATCGATTTTTAACATGTTTTGGGTCTGTATCTTGAAAACATTCTAGCAAGGAGTAGGCATGTACAGATCGCTTCTGGGACCCAAAAAAATCGAATTTTCTGGTGTTTTGAACCTGAATTAGGGATATACACGTGTACAGAAGATGCATGCACATATCGACTTTGTGCACCTAAAATATCGATTTATAGCATGTTTTGGGCCTGTATTTTGAAAATACTCTAACACGGAGTAGGCATGTACAGATCGCTTCTGGGACCGAAAAATATCGAATATTCGGTTGTTTTGAGTCTGTATTTGAGATATAAGCGGGTACAGAAGATGCATGCACATATCGACTTTGGGCACCTAAAATATCGATTTTGAGCATGTTTTTTGCCTGTATTTTGAAATTACTATAGCACGGTGTCGACATGTACAGATCGCTTCTGGGACCCAAAAATATTGAATTTTCGGATGTTTTGAGCCTGAATTTGTGATATAAACGGATACAGAAGATGCATGTACATATCGACTTTGGGCACCAAAAATATCGATTTTGAGCATGTTTTGGGCCGGTATTTTGAAAATACTCTAACACGGAGTAGGCATGTACAGATCGTTTCTGGGACACAAAAATATCGATTTTTCGGGTGTTTTGAGCCTGAATTTGGGATATAAACGGGTACAGAAGATGCATGCACTTATCGACTTTGGACACCTAAAATATCGATTTATAGCATGTTTTAAGCCTGTATTTTAAAAACATTCTAGCTCTGAGTAGGCATGTGCAGATTGCTTAAGGGACCCAGAAATATCGAATTTTCGGAGTTTTGAGCCTGAATTTGAGATATAAACGGGTACAGAAGATGCATGCACATATCGACTTTTTGCACCTAAAATATCGATTTTGAGCATGTCTTGGGTTTGTATCTTAAAAAATTCTATCAAGAAGTAGGCATGTACAGATCGCTTCTGGGACCCAAAAATATCGAATTTTCGGGTGTTTTGAACCTGAATTTTGGATATAGACGGATACAGAAGATGCATGCACATATCGACTTTGGGCACCTAAAATATCGATTTTGAGCATGTTTTGGGCCTGTATTTTGAAAATACTCTAACACGGAGTAGGCATGTACAGATGGCTTCGGGGACCCAAAAATATCGAATTTTCGGGTGTTTTAAGCCTGAATTTGAGATATAAACGGGTACAGAAGATGCATGCCCATTTCGACTTTTTGCACCTAAAATATCGATTTTGAGCATGTTTTGGGTCTGTATCTTGAAAACATTCTAGCAAGAAGTAGGCATGTACAGATTGCTTCTGAGACCCAGAAATATCGAATTTTCGAGTGTTTTGAACCTGAATTTGGGATATAGACGGGTACAGAAGATGCATACACAAATTGACTTTGGGCAGCTAAAATATCGATTTTCAGCATGTTTTAATCCTGTAATTTGAAAATACTCTAACACGGAGTAGGCATGTACAGATCGCTTCTGGGACCGAAAAATATCGAATATTCGGTTGTTTTGAGTCTGTATTTGTGATATAAGCGGGTACAGAAGATGCATGCACATATCGACTTTGGGCACCTAAAATATCGATTTTGAGCATGTTTTTTGCCTGTATTTTGAAATTACTATAGCACGGTGTCGACATGTACAGATCGCTTCTGGGACCCAAAAATATTGAATTTTCGGATGTTTTGAGCCTGAATTTGTGATATAAACGGATACAGAAGATGCATGTACATATCGACTTTGGGCACCAAAAATATCGATTTTGAGCATGTTTTGGGCCGGTATTTTGAAAATACTCTAACACGGAGTAGGCATGTACAGATCGTTTCTGGGACACAAAAATATCGATTTTTCGGGTGTTTTGAGCCTGAATTTGGGATATAAACGGGTACAGAAGATGCATGCACTTATCGACTTTGGACACCTAAAATATCGATTTATAGCATGTTTTAAGCCTGTATTTTAAAAACATTCTAGCTCTGAGTAGGCATGTGCAGATTGCTTAAGGGACCCAGAAATATCGAATTTTCGGAGTTTTGAGCCTGAATTTGAGATATAAACGGGTACAGAAGATGCATGCACATATCGACTTTTTGCACCTAAAATATCGATTTTGAGCATGTCTTGGGTTTGTATCTTAAAAAATTCTATCAAGAAGTAGGCATGTACAGATCGCTTCTGGGACCCAAAAATATCGAATTTTCGGGTGTTTTGAACCTGAATTTTGGATATAGACGGATACAGAAGATGCATGCACATATCGACTTTGGGCACCTAAAATATCGATTTTGAGCATGTTTTGGGCCTGTATTTTGAAAATACTCTAACACGGAGTAGGCATGTACAGATGGCTTCGGGGACCCAAAAATATCGAATTTTCGGGTGTTTTAAGCCTGAATTTGAGATATAAACGGGTACAGAAGATGCATGCCCATTTCGACTTTTTGCACCTAAAATATCGATTTTGAGCATGTTTTGGGTCTGTATCTTGAAAACATTCTAGCAAGAAGTAGGCATGTACAGATTGCTTCTGAGACCCAGAAATATCGAATTTTCGAGTGTTTTGAACCTGAATTTGGGATATAGACGGGTACAGAAGATGCATACACAAATTGACTTTGGGCAGCTAAAATATCGATTTTCAGCATGTTTTAATCCTGTAATTTGAAAATACTCTAACACGGAGTATGCATGTACACATTGCTTTTGGGACCCAAAAATGTCGAATATTCGGGTGTTTTGAGTCTGAATTTGAGATATAAACGGGTATAGAAGATGCATGCACATATCGACTTTGGGCACCCAAAATATCGATTTTGAGAATGTTTTGGGCCTGTATTTTTAAAATACTCTAACACTGAGTAGACACGTATAGATCGCTTCTGGACCCCAAATAAATCGAATTTTAGGGTGTTCTGAGCCTGAATTTGAGATATGAACGGGTACAGAAGATGCATGCACATATCGACTTTGGGCACCTAAAATATCGATTTTGAGCATGTTTTGGGCCTGTATTTTGAAAATACTATAGCACGGTGTAGACATGTACAAATCACTTCTGGGACACAAAAATATCGATTTTTTGGGGGGTTTTGAGCCTGAATTTGAGATATAAACGGGTACAGAAGATGCATGCACATATCGACTTTGGAACCCAAAATATCGATTTTTAGTATGTTTTCAGCGTATAATTTGAAAATATTCTAGCACTGAGTAGGCATGTACAGATCGCTTCTCGGACCCAAAAGTATCGAATTTTCGGGGGTTTTGAGCCTGAATTTGTGATATAACCGGGTACAGAAGATGCATGCACATATCGACTTTTTGCACGTAAAATATCGATTTTGAGCATGTTTTGGGTCTGTATCTTGAAAAAATTCTAGCAAGGAGTAGGCATGTACAGATCGCTTCTGGGAAACAAAAATACCGAATTTTCTGGTGTTTTGAACCTGAATTTGGGATATAAACGGGTACAGAAGATACATACACATATTGACTTTGGGCACCTAAAATATCGATTTTGAGCATGTTTTGGGCCTGTATTTTGAAAATACATTAACACGGAGTAGGCATGTACAGATCGCTTCTGGGACCCAAAAATATTTAGTTTTCGGGTGTTTTGAGCCTGAATTTGAGATATAAACGGATTCAAAAGATGCATGCACATATCGACTTTGGGCACCTAAAATATCGATTTTTAATATGTTTTGGGCCTGTATTTTAAAAATACTCTAACACGGAGTAGGCATGTACAGATCGCTTCTGGGACACAAAAATATCGATTTTTTGGGTGTTTTGAGCCTGAATTTGAGATATAAACGGGTTCAGAAGATGCATGCACATATCGAATTTGGACACCTAAAATATCGATTTATAGCATGTTTTAAGCCTGTATTTTAAAAACATTCTAGCACTGAGTAGGCATGTGCAGATTGCTTAAGGGACCAAAAAATATCGAATTTTCGGAGTTTTGAGCCTGAATTTGAGATATAAACGGGTACAGAAGATGCATGCACATATCGACTTTTTGCACTTAAAATATCGATTTTTAACATGTTTTGGGTCTGTATCTTGAAAATACTCTAACACGGAGTAGGCATGTACAGATCGCTTCTGGGACACAAAAATATCGAATATTCGGTTGTTTTGAGTCTGAATTTGAGATATAAACGGGTACAGAAGATGCATGCACATATCGACTTATTGCACTTAAAATATAGATTTTGAGCATGTTTTTGGTCTGTATCTTGAAAACATTCTAGCAAGGTGTAGGCATGTACAGATCGCTTTTGGGACCCAAAAATATCGAATTTTCGGGTGTTTTGAACATGAATTAGGGATATACACGTGTACAGAAGATGCTTACACATATTGACTTTGGGCACATAAAATATCGATTTTCAGCATGTTTTGGGCCTGTATTTTAAAAATACTCTAACACGGAGTATGCACGTACAGATTGCTTCTGGGACCCAAAAATATGGAATTTTAGAGTGTTTTGAGCCTGACTTTGAGATATAAACGGGTATAGAAGATGCATGCACATATCGACTTTGGGCACCCAAAATATCGATTTTGAGAATGTTTTGGGCCTGTATTTTTAAAATACTCTAACACTGAGTAGACACGTATAGATCGCTTCTGGACCCCAAATAAATCGAATTTTAGGGTGTTCTGAGCCTGAATTTGAGATATGAACGGGTACAGAAGATGCATGCACATATCGACGTTGGGCACCTAAAATATCGATTTTGAGCATGTTTTGGGCCTGTATTTTGAAAATACTATAGCACGGTGTAGACATGTACAAATAGCTTCTGGGACACAAAAATATCGATTTTTTTGGGTGTTTTGAGCCTGAATTTGAGATATAAACGGGTACAGAAGATGCATGCACATATCGACTTTGGAACCCAAAATATCGATTTTTAGTATGTTTTCAGCGTATAATTTGAAAATATTCTAGCACTGAGTAGGCATGTACAGATCGCTTCTCGGACCCAAAAGTATCGAATTTTCGGGGGTTTTGAGCCTGAATTTGTGATATAACCGGGTACAGAAGATGCATGCACATATCGACTTTTTGCACGTAAAATATCGATTTTGAGCATGTTTTGGGTCTGTATCTTGAAAAAATTCTAGCAAGGAGTAGGCATGTACAGATCGCTTCTGGGAAACAAAAATACCGAATTTTCTGGTGTTTTGAACCTGAATTTGGGATATAAACGGGTACAGAAGATACATACACATATTGACTTTGGGCACCTAAAATATCGATTTTGAGCATGTTTTGGGCCTGTATTTTGAAAATACATTAACACGGAGTAGGCATATACAGATCGCTTCTGGGACCCAAAAATATTTAGTTTTCGGGTGTTTTGAGCCTGAATTTGAGATATAAACGGATTCAAAAGATGCATGCACATATCGACTTTGGGCACCTAAAATATCGATTTTTAATATGTTTTGGGCCTGTATTTTAAAAATACTCTAACACGGAGTAGGCATGTACAGATCGCTTCTGGGACACAAAAATATCGATTTTTTGGGTGTTTTGAGCCTGAATTTGAGATATAAACGGGTTCAGAAGATGCATGCACATATCGAATTTGGACACCTAAAATATCGATTTATAGCATGTTTTAAGCCTGTATTTTAAAAACATTCTAGCACTGAGTAGGCATGTGCAGATTGCTTAAGGGACCAAAAAATATCGAATTTTCGGAGTTTTGAGCCTGAATTTGAGATATAAACGGGTACAGAAGATGCATGCACATATCGACTTTTTGCACTTAAAATATCGATTTTTAACATGTTTTGGGTCTGTATCTTGAAAATACTCTAACACGGAGTAGGCATGTACAGATCGCTTCTGGGACACAAAAATATCGAATATTCGGTTGTTTTGAGTCTGAATTTGAGATATAAACGGGTACAGAAGATGCATGCACATATCGACTTATTGCACTTAAAATATAGATTTTGAGCATGTTTTTGGTCTGTATCTTGAAAACATTCTAGCAAGGTGTAGGCATGTACAGATCGCTTTTGGGACCCAAAAATATCGAATTTTCGGGTGTTTTGAACATGAATTAGGGATATACACGTGTACAGAAGATGCTTACACATATTGACTTTGGGCACATAAAATATCGATTTTCAGCATGTTTTGGGCCTGTATTTTAAAAATACTCTAACACGGAGTATGCACGTACAGATTGCTTCTGGGACCCAAAAATATGGAATTTTAGAGTGTTTTGAGCCTGACTTTGAGATATAAACGGGTATAGAAGATGCATGCACATATCGACTTTGGGCACCCAAAATATCGATTTTGAGAATGTTTTGGGCCTGTATTTTTAAAATACTCTAACACTGAGTAGACACGTATAGATCGCTTCTGGACCCCAAATAAATCGAATTTTAGGGTGTTCTGAGCCTGAATTTGAGATATGAACGGGTACAGAAGATGCATGCACATATCGACGTTGGGCACCTAAAATATCGATTTTGAGCATGTTTTGGGCCTGTATTTTGAAAATACTATAGCACGGTGTAGACATGTACAAATAGCTTCTGGGACACAAAAATATCGATTTTTTTGGGTGTTTTGAGCCTGAATTTGAGATATAAACGGGTACAGAAGATGCATGCACATATCGACTTTGGAACCCAAAATATCGATTTTTAGTATGTTTTCAGCGTATAATTTGAAAATATTCTAGCACTGAGTAGGCATGTACAGATCGCTTCTCGGACCCAAAAATATCGAATTTTCGGGGGTTTTGAGCCTGAATTTGGGATATAACCGGGTACAGAGGATGCATGCACATATCGACTTTTTGCACCTAAAATATCGATTTTGAGCATGTTTTGGGTCTGTATCTTGAAAAAATTCTAGCAAGGAGTAGGCATGTACAGATCGCTTCTGGGACACAAAAATACCGAATTTTCTGGTGTTTTGAAACTGAATTTGGGATATAAACGGGTACAGAAGATGCATACACATAATGACTTTGGGCACCTAAAATATAGATTTTCAGCATGTTTTGGGCCTGTATTTTGAAAATACATTAACACGGAGTAGGCATGTACAGATCGCTTCTGGGACCCAAAAATATCTAATTTTCGGGTGTTTTGAGCCTGAATTTGAGATATAAACGGATTCAGAAGATGCATGCACATATCGACTTTGGGCACCTAAAATATCGATTTTTAACATGTTTTGGGCCTGTATTTTAAAAATACTCTAACACGGTGTAGGCATGTACAGATCGCTTCTGGGACACAAAAATATCGATTTTTTTGGTGTTTTGAGCCTGAATTTGAGATATAAACGGGTTCAGAAGATGCATGCACATATCGAATTTGGACACCTAAAATATCGATTTATAGCATGTTTTAAGCCTGTATTTTAAAAACATTCTAGCACTGAGTAGGCATGTGCAGATTGCTTAAGGGACCAAAAAATATCGAATTTTCGGAGTTTTGAGCCTGAATTTGAGATATAAACGGGTACAGAAGATGCATGCACATATCGACTTTTTGCACTTAAAATATCGATTTTTAAAATGTTTTGGGTCTGTATCTTGAAAATACTTTAACACGGAGTAGGCATGTACAGATCGCTTCTGGAACCCAAAAATATCGAATATTCGGTTGTTTTGAGTCTGAATTAGGGATATAAACGGGTACAGAAGATGCATGCACATATCGACTTTTTGCACTTAAAATATCGATTTTGAGCATGTTTTTGGTCTGTATCTTGAAAACATTCTAGCAAGGTGTAGGCATGTACAGATCGCTTTTGGGACCCAAAAATATCGAATTTTCGGGTGTTTTGAACACGAATTAGGGATATACACGTGTACAGAAGATGCTTACACATATTGACTTTGGGCACATAAAATATCGATTTTCAGCATGTTTTGGGCCTGTATTTTAAAAACACTCTAACACGGAGTATGCACGTACAGATTGCTTCTGGGACCCAAAAATATGGAATTTTAGGGTGTTATGAGCCTGAATTTGAGATATAAACGGGTACAGAAGATGCATGCACATATCGACTTTGGGCACTTAAAATATCGATTTTTAGCATGTTTTGAGCCTATATTTTGAAAACATTCTAGCACTGAGTATGCATGTACAGATCGCTTAAGGGGCCCAAAAATATGGAATTTTCGGGTGTTTTCAACCTGAATTTGAGATATAAACGGGTACAGAAGATACATGCACATATCGACTTTTTACACCTAAGATATCGATTTTGATCATGTCTTGGGTTTGTATCTTAAAAAATTCTATCAAGAAATAGGCATGTACAGATCGCTTCTGGGACCCAAAAATATCGATTTTTCCGGTGTTTTGAACCTGAATTTGGGATATAGACGGTTACAGAAGATGCATACACATATTAACTTTGGGCAGCTAAAATATCGATTTTCAGCATGTTTTAGTCCTGTAATTTGAAAATACTCTAACACGGAGTATGCATGTACACATTGCTTTTGGGACCCAAAAATATCGAATATTCGGGTGTTTTGAGTCTGAATTTGAGATATAAACGGGTACAGAAGATGCATGCACATATCGACTTTGGGCACCCAAAATATCGATTTTGAGCATGTTTTGGGCCTGTATTTTTAAAATACTCTAACACTGAGTATGCATGTACAGATCGCTTTAAGGACCCAAAAATATGGAATTTTCGGGTGTTTTGAGCCTGAATTTGAGATATAAACGGGTACAGAAGATGCATGCACATATCGACTTTGGACACTTAAAATATCGATTTTTAGCATGTTTTGAGCCTATATTTTGAAAACATTCTAGCACTGAGTATGCATGTACAGATCGCTTAAGGGACCCAAAAATATGGAATTTTCGGGTGTTTTCAACCTGAATTTGAGATATAAACGGGTACAGAAGATACATGCACATATCGACTTTTTGCACCTAAGATATCCATTTTGATCATGTCTTGGGTTTGTATCTTAAAAAATTCTATCAAGAAGTAGGCATGTACAGATCGCTTCTGGGACCCAAAAATATCGAATTTTCAGGTGTTTTGAACCTGAATTTGGGATATAGACGGATACAGAAGATGCATGCACATATTGACTTTGGGCACCTAAAATATCGATTTTGAGCATGTTTTGGGCCTGTATTTTGAAAATACTCTAACATGGAGTAGGCATGTACAGATGGCTTCGGGGACCCAAAAATATCGAATTTTCGAGTGTTTTGAGCCTGAATTTGAGATAAAAACGGGTACAGAAGATGCATGCACATATCGACTTTGGGCACCTAAAATATCGATTTTGAGCATGTTTTGGGCCTGTATTTTGAAGATACTCTAACACGGTGTAGACATGTACAGATCACTTCTGTGACCCAAAAATATCGAATTTTCGGGGGTTTTAGCCAGAATTTGGGATATAACCGGGTACAGAGGATGCATGCACATATCGACTTTTTTCACCTAAAATATCGATTTTGAGCATGTTTTGGGTCTGTATATTGAAAACATTCTAGCAAGGAGTAGGCATGTACAGATCGCTTCTGGGACCCAAAAATACCGAATTTTCTGGTGTTTTGAACCTGAATTTGGGATATAGACGGGTACAGAAGATGCATACACATATTGACTTTGGGCACCTAAAATATAGATTTTCAGCATGTTTGGGGCCTGTATTTTGAAAATACTTTAACACGGAGTAGGCATGTACAGATCGCTACTGGGACCCAAAAATTTCGAATTTTCGGGTGTTTTGAGCCTGAATTTGAGATATAAACGGATACAGAAGATGCATGCACATATCGACTTTGGGCACCTAAAATATCGATTTTGAGCATGTTTTGGGCCAGAATTTTAAAAACATTCTAGCAATGAGTAGGCATGTGCAGATTGCTTAAGGGACCCAAAAATATCGAATTTTCGGAGTTTTGAGCCTGAATTTGAGATATAAACGGGTACAGGAGATGCATGCATATATCGACTTTTGCACTTAAAATATCGATTTTGAGCATGTTTTGGGTCTGTATCTTAAAAACATTCTAGCAAGGAGTATGCACGTACAGATCGCTTCTGGGACCCAAAAACAGTGAATTTTCGGGTGTTTCGAGACTGAATTTGAGATATAACCGGGTACAGAAGATTCATGCACATATCGACTTTGGGCACCTAAAATATCTATTTTGAGCATCTTTTGGGCCTGTATTTTGAAAATTCTCAAACACGGTGTAGACATGTACAGATTGCTTCTGGGCCACAAAAATATCGACTTTTTGGGTGTTTTGAGCCTGAATTTGAGATATAAACGGGTACAGAAGATGCATGCACATATCGACTTTGGGCACCTAAAATATCGATTTTGAGCATGTTTTGGGCCTGTATTTTGAAAATACACTAACACGGAGTGGGCATGTACAGATTTCTTCTGGGACCCAAAAATATCGAATTTTCGGGTGTTTTGAACCTGAATTTGAGATATAAACGGATACAGAAGATGCATGCACATATCGACTTTGGGCACCTAAAATATCGATTTTGAGCATGTTTTGGGCCTGTATTTTGAAAATACTCTAACTCGGAGTAGGCATGTACAGATCGCATCTGGGACACAAAAATATTGATTTTTTGGGAGTTTTGAGCCTGAATTTGAGATATAAACGGGTACAGAAGATGCATGCACATATCGACTTTGGCACCCAAAATATCGATTTTTAGTATGTTTTCGGCGTATAATTTGAAAATATTCTAGCACTGAGTAGGCATGTACAGATCGCTTCTGGGACCCAAAAATATCGAATTTTCGGGGGTTTTGAGCCAGAAATTGGGATATAACCGGGTACAGAGGATGCATGCACATATCGACTTTTTGCACCTAAAATATCGATTTTGAGCATGTTTTGGGTCTGTATCTTGAAAACATTCTAGCAAGAAGTAGGCATGTACAGATTGCTTCTGGGACCTAAAAATATGGAATTTTCGAGTGTTTTGAACCTGAATTTGGGATATAGACGGGTACAGAAGATACATACACATATTGACTTTGGGCACCTTACATATAGATTTTCAGCATGTTTTGGGCCTGTATTTTGAAAATACATTAACACTTAGTAGGCATGTACAGATCGCTTCTGGGACCCAAAAATATCGAATTTTCGGGTGTTTTGAGCCTGAATTTGAGATATAAACGGATACAGAAGATGCATGCACATATCGACTTTGGGCACCTAAAATATCGATTTTTAACATGTTTTTGTGCCTGTATTTTGAAAATACTCTTACACGGAGTAGGCATGTACAGATCGCTTCTAGGACACAAAAATATCGATTTTATGGGTGTTTTGAGCCTGAATTTCAGATATAAACGGGTTCAGAAGATGCATGCACATATCGACTTTGGACACCTAAAATATCGATTTATAGCATGTTTTAGGCCTGTATTTTAAAAACATTCTAGCACTGAGTAGGCATGTACAGATTGCTTAAGGGACCCAAAAATATCGAATTTTCGGAGTTTTGAGCCTGAATTTGAGATATAAACGGGTACAGAAGATGCATGCACATATCGACTTTTTGCACTAAAAACATCGATTTTGAGCATTTTTTTGGTCTGTATCTTGAAAACATTCTAGCAAGGAGTAGGCATGTACAGATTGCTTCTGGGACCCAAAAATATCGAATTTTCTGGTGTTTTGAACCTGAATTAGGGATATACACGTGTACAGAAGATGCATACACATATTGACTTTGGGCACATAAAATATCGATTTTCAGCATGTTTTAGGCCTGTATTTTGAAAATACTCTAACACGGTGTATGCACGTACAGATCGCTTCTGGGACCCAAAAATATTGAATTTTCGGATGTTTTGAGCCTGAATTTGAGATATAAACGGGTACAGATGATGCATGCACATATCGACTTTGGACACCTAAAATATCGATTTATAGCATGTTTTAGGCCTGTATTTTAAAAACATTCTAGCACTGAGTAGGCATGTACAGATTGCTTAAGGGACCCAAAAATATCGAATTTTCGGAGTTTTGAGCCTGAATTTGAGATATAAACGGGTACAGAAGATGCATGCACATATCGACTTTTTGCACTAAAAACATCGATTTTGAGCATTTTTTTGGTCTGTATCTTGAAAACATTCAAGCAAGGATTAGGGATGTACAGATTGCTTCTTTGACCCAAAAATATCGAATTTTCTGGTGTTTTGAACCTGAATTAGGGATATACACGTGTACAGAAGATGCATACACATATTGACTTTGGGCACATAAAATATCGATTTTCAGCATGTTTTAGGCCTGTATTTTGAAAATACTCTAACACGGTGTATGCACGTACAGATCGCTTCTGGGACCCAAAAATATTGAATTTTCGGGTGTTTTGAGCCTGAATTTGAGATATAAACGGGTACAGAAGATGCATGCACATATCGACTTTGGGCACCTAAAATATCGATTTTTAGCATGTTATGGGCCTGTATTTTAAAAATACTCTAACACGGAGTAGACATGTACAGATCGCTTTTGGGACCCAAAAATATCGAATTTTCGGGTGTTTTGAGCCTGAATTTGAGATATAAACAGGTACAGAAAATGCATGCACATATCGACTTTGGACACCTAAAATATCGATTTTTAGCATGATTTGGGTCTGTATCTTGAAAACATTCTAGCAAGGAGTAGGCATGTACAGATTGCTTCTGGGACCCAAAAATATCGAATTTTCTGGTGTTTTGAACCTGAATTAGGGATATACACGTGTACAGAAGATGCATACACATATTGACTTTGGGCACATAAAATATCGATTTTCAGCATGTTTTAGGCCTGTATTTTGAAAATACTCTAACACGGTGTATGCACGTACAGATCGCTTCTGGGACCCAAAAATATTGAATTTTCGGATGTTTTGAGCCTGAATTTGAGATATAAACGGGTACAGATGATGCATGCACATATCGACTTTGGACACCTAAAATATCGATTTATAGCATGTTTTAGGCCTGTATTTTAAAAACATTCTAGCACTGAGTAGGCATGTACAGATTGCTTAAGGGACCCAAAAATATCGAATTTTCGGAGTTTTGAGCCTGAATTTGAGATATAAACGGGTACAGAAGATGCATGCACATATCGACTATATGCACTAAAAACATCGATTTTGAGCATTTTTTTGGTCTGTATCTTGAAAACATTCAAGCAAGGAGTAGGGATGTACAGATTGCTTCTTTGACCCAAAAATATCGAATTTTCTGGTGTTTTGAACCTGAATTAGGGATATACACGTGTACAGAAGATGCATACACATATTGACTTTGGGCACATAAAATATCGATTTTCAGCATGTTTTAGGCCTGTATTTTGAAAATACTCTAACACGGTGTATGCACGTACAGATCGCTTCTGGGACCCAAAAATATTGAATTTTCGGGTGTTTTGAGCCTGAATTTGAGATATAAACGGGTACAGAAGATGCATGCACATATCGACTTTGGGCACCTAAAATATCGATTTTTAGCATGTTATGGGCCTGTATTTTAAAAATACTCTAACACGGAGTAGACATGTACAGATCGCTTTTGGGACCCAAAAATATCGAATTTTCGGGTGTTTTGAGCCTGAATTTGAGATATAAACAGGTACAGAAAATGCATGCACATATCGACTTTGGACACCTAAAATATCGATTTTTAGCATGATTTGGGTCTGTATCTTGAAAACATTCTAGCAAGGAGTAGGCATGTACAGATTGCTTCTGGGACCCAAAAATATCGAATTTTCGAGTGTTTTGAACCTGAATTTGGGATATAGACGGGTACAGAAGATGCATACACATTTTGACTTTGGGCACATAAAATATCGTTTTTCAGCATGTTTTGGGCCTGTATTTTAAAAACACTCTAACACGGAGTGTGCACGTACAGATCGCTTCTGGCACCCAAAAATATTGAATTTTCGGGTGTTTTGAGCCTGAATTTGGGATATAAACGGGTACAGATGATGCATGCACATATCGACTTTGGGCACCTAAAATATCGATTTTTAGCATGTTATGGGCCTGTATTTTAAAAATACTCTAATACGGAGTAGACATGTACAGATCGCTTTTGGGACCCAAAAATATGGAATTTTCGGGTGTTTTGAGCCTGAATTTGAGAAATAAACGGGTACAGAAGATGCATGCACATATCGACTTTGGACACTTAAAATATCGATTTTTAGCATGATTTGGGTCTGTATCTTGAAAACATTCTAGCAAGGAGTAGGCATGTACAGATTGCTTCTGGGACCCAAAAATATCGAATTTTCGAGTGTTTTGAACCTGAATTTGGGATATAGACGGGTACAGAAGATGCATACACATTTTGACTTTGGGCACATAAAATATCGTTTTTCAGCATGTTTTGGGCCTGTATTTTAAAAACACTCTAACACGGAGTGTGCACGTACAGATCGCTTTTGGGACCCAAAAATATCGAATTTTCGGGTGTTTTGAGCCTGAATTTGAGATATAAACGGGTACAGAAGATGCATGCACATATCAACTTTTTGCACCTAAAATATCGATTTTGAGCATGTTTTGGGTCTGTATCTTGAAAAAATTCTAGTAAGGAGTAGGCATGTACAAATCGCTTCTGGGACCTAAAAATATCGAATTTTAGGGTGTTTTGAACCTGAATTTGGGATATAGACGGATACAGAAGATGCATGCACATATCGACCTTGGGCACCTAAAATATCGATTTTGAGAATGTTTTGGGCCTGTATTTTAAAAATACTCTAACACGGAGTAGGCATGTACAGATCGCTTCGGGGACCCACAAATATCGAATTTTCGGGTGTTTTGAGCCTGAATTTGAGATATAAACGGGTACAGAAGATGCATGCACATTTCGACTTTTTGCACCTAAAATATCGATTTTGAGCATGTTTTGGGTCTGTATCTTGAAAACATTCTAGCAAGAAGTAGGCATGTACAGATTGCTTCTGGGACCCAAAAATATCGAATTGTCGAGTGTTTTGAACCTGAATTTGAGATATAGACGGGTACAGAAGATGCATACACATATTGACTTTAGGCAGCAAAAATATCGATTTTCTGCATGTTTTTGGCCTGTATTTTGAAAATACTCTAACACGGAGTATGCATGTACACATTGCTTTTGGGACCCAAAAATATCGAATATTCGGGTGTTTTGAGTTTGAATTTGAGATATAAACGGGTACAGAAGATGCATGCACATATCGACTTTGGGCACCCCAAATATCGATTTTGAGGATGTTTTGGGCTTGTATCTTTAAAATACTCCAACACTGAGTAAACACGTACAGATCGCTTCTGGGACCCAAATAAATCGAATTTTCGGGTGTTCTGAACCTGAATTTGAGATATGAACGGGTACAGAAGATGCATGCACATATCGACTTTGGGCACCTAAAATATCGATTTTGAGC
This sequence comes from Petrolisthes cinctipes, assembly GCA_033782935.1. Lineage (NCBI taxonomy): Eukaryota > Metazoa > Arthropoda > Malacostraca > Decapoda > Porcellanidae > Petrolisthes > Petrolisthes cinctipes. The sequence continues at coordinate 1,498,473 of JAWQEG010000014.1, forward strand.
ATGTTTTGGGCCTGTATTTTGAAGATACTCTAACACGGTGTAGACATGTACAGATCACTTCTGTGACCCAAAAATATCGAATTTTCGGGGGTTTTAGCCAGAATTTGGGATATAACCGGGTACAGAGGATGCATGCACATATCGACTTTTTTCACCTAAAATATCGATTTTGAGCATGTTTTGGGTCTGTATATTGAAAACATTCTAGCAAGGAGTAGGCATGTACAGATCGCTTCTGGAACCCAAAAATACCGAATTTTCTGGTGTTTTGAACCTGAATTTGGGATATAGACGGGTACAGAAGATGCATACACATATTGACTTTGGGCACCTAAAATATAGATTTTCAGCATGTTTGGGGCCTGTATTTTGAAAATACTTTAACACGGAGTAGGCATGTACAGATCGCTTCTGGGACCCAAAAATATCGAATTTTCGGGTGTTTTGAGCCTGAATTTGAGATATAAACGGGTTCAGAAGATGCATGCACATATCGACTTTTTGCACCTAAAATATCAATTTTGATCATGTTTTGGGACTGTATCTTGAAAACATTCTAGCAAGAAGTAGGCATGTACAGATTGCTTCTGGGACACAAAAATATCGAATTTTCGTGTGTTTTGAGCCTGAATTTAAGATATAAACGGGTACAGAAGATGCATGCACATATCGACTTTGGGCACCCAAAATATCGATTTGTAGCATGTTCTGAGCCTATATTTTGAAAACATTCTAGCACTGAGTATGCATGTACAGATCGCTTCTGGGACCCAAAAATATTGAATTTTCGGGAGTTTTGAGCCTGAATTTTAGATATAACCGGGTACAGAGAATGCATACACATATTGACTTTGTGCACCTAAAATATCAATTTTTTAGCATGTTTTGGGCCTGTATTTTAAAAACACTCTAACACGGAGTATGCATGTACAGATCGCTTCTGGGACCCAAAAATATCGAATTTTCGGAGTTTTGAGCCTGAATTTGAGATATAAACGGGTACAGAAGATGCATGCACATATCGTCTTTGGCACCCAAAATATCGATTTTCAGCATGTTTTGGGGATATATTTTGAAAATATTCTAGCACTGAGAAGGCATGTACAGTTCGCTTTTGGGACCCACATATATCGAATTTTTGGGTGTTTTGAGCCTGAATTTGGGATATAACCGGGTACAGAAGATGCATGCACATACCGACTTTTGCAGTCAAAATATCGATTTTGAGTATGTTTTGGGCCTATATTTTGAAAATATTCTAGCACTGAGTAGGCATGTACAGATCGCTCCTGGGATTCAAAAATATTGAATTTTCGGGTGTTTTGAGCCTGAATTTGAGATATAAACGGGTACTGAAGATGCATGCACATATCGACTTTGGGCACCTAAAATATCGATTTTCAGCATGTTTTGAGGATATATTTTGAAAATATTCTAGCACTGAGAAGGCATGTACAGATCGCTTTTGAGACCCAAAAATATCGAATTTTTGGGTGTTTTGAGCCTGAATTTAGGATATAACCGGGTACAGAGGATGCATGCACATATCGACTTTTTGCACCTAAAATATCGATTTTGAGCATGTTCTGGGTTTGTATCTTGAAAACATTCTAGCAAGGAGTAGGCATGTACAGATCGCTTCTGGGACCCAAAAATATCGAATTTTCTGGTGTTTTGATCCAGAATTAGGGATATACACGGGTACAGAAGATGCATACACATATTGACTTTGGGCACATAAAATATAGATTTTCAGCATGTTTGGGGCCTGTATTTTAAAAACACTCTAACACGGAGTATGCACGTACAGATCGCTTCTGGGACCAAAAAACATTGAATTTTCGGATGTTTTGAGCATGAATTTGAGATATAAACGGGTACAGAAGATGCATGCACATATCGACTTTGGGCACCTAAAATATCGATTTTGAGCATCTTTTGGGCCTGTATTTTGAAAATACTCAAACACGGTGTAGACATGTACAGATCGCTTCTGGGACACAAAAATATCGAATTTTTGGGTGTTTTGAGCCTGAATTTAAGATATAAACGGGTACAGAAGATGCATGCACATATCTACTTTGGGCACCCAAAATATCGATTTGTAGCATGTTCTGAGCCTATATTTTGAAAACATTCTAGCACTGAGTAGGCATGTACAGGTCGCTTCTGGGATCCAAAAATATTGAATTTTCGGGAGTTTTGAGCCTGAATTTGAGATATAACTGGGTACAGAGGATGCATGCACATATCGACTTTAGCACCTAAAATATCGATTTTGAGCATGTTTTGGGTCTGTATCTTGAAAACATTCTAGCAAGGAGTAGGCATGTACAGATCGCTTCTGGGACCCAAAAATACCGAATTTTCTGGTGTTTTGAACCTGAATTTGGAATATACACGGGTACAGAAGATGCATGCACATATCGACTTTTTGCACCTAAAATATCGATTTTGAGCATGTTTTGGGACTGTATCTTGAAAACATTCTAGCAAGAAGTAGGCATGTACAGATTGCTTCTGGGACCCAAAAATATCGAATTTTAGAATGTTTTGAACCTGAATTTGGGATATAGACGGGTACAGAAGATGCATACACATATTGACTTTGGGCACCTAAAATATCGATTTTCAGCATGTTTTAGGCTTGTATTTCGAAAATACTCTAACACGGAGTATGCATGTACAGATGGCTTTTGGGACCGAAAAATATCGAATATTCGGGTGTTTTGAGCCTGAATTTGAGATATACACGGGTACAGAAGATGCATGCACATATCGACTTTGGCACCCAAAATATCGATTTTCACCATGTTTTGGGGATATATTTTGAAAATATTCTAGCACTGAGAAGGCATGTACAGTTCGCTTTTGGGACCCAAAAATATCGAATTTTTGGGAGTTTTGAGCCTTAATTTGGGATATAACCGGGTACAGAGGATGCATGCACATATCGACTTTTTGCACCTAAAATATCGATTTTGAGCATGTTCTGGGTTTGTATCTTGAAAACATTCTAGCAAGGAGTAGGCATGTACAGATCGCTTCTGGGACCCAAAAATATCGAATTTTCTGGTGTTTTGAACCAGAATTAGGGATATACACGGGTACAGAAGATGCATACACATATTGACTTTGGTCACATAAAATATTGATTTTCAGCATGTTTTGGGAATGTATTTTGAAAACACTCTAACACGGAGTATGCACGTACAGATCGCTTCTGGGACCAAAAAACATTGAATTTTCGGGTGTTTTGAGCATTAAATTTGAGATATAAACGGGTACAGAAGATGCATGCACATATCGACTTTGGGCACCTAAAATATCGATTTTGAGCATGTTTTGGGCCTGTATTTTGAAAATACTCAAACACGGTGTAGACATGTACAGATCGCTTCTGGGACCCAAAAATATCGAATTTTCGGGTGTTTTGAGCCTGAATTTGAGATATAAACGGGTACAGAAGATGCATGCACATATCGACTTTTTGCACCTAAAATATCGATTTGGAGCATGTTTTGGGACTGTATCTTGAAAACATTCTAGCAAGAAGTAGGCATGTACAGATTCCTTTGGGATCCAAAAATATTGAATTTTCGAAGGTTTTAAACCTGAATTTGGGATATAGACGGGTACAGAAAATGCATACACATATCGACTTTGGGCAGCTAAAATATCGATTTTCAGCATGTTTTAGGCTTGTATTTTGAAAACACTCTAACACGGAGTAGACACTTACAGATCGCTTCTGGGACACAAAAATATCGAATTTTTGGGTGTTTTGAGCCTGAATTTAAGATATAAACGGGTACAGAAGATGCATGCACATATCGACTTTGGGCACCCAAAATATCGATTTGTAGCATGTTCTGAGCCTATATTTTGAAAACATTCTAGCACTGAGTAGGCATGTACAGATCGCTTCTGGGACCCAAAAATATTGAATTTTCGGGAGTTTTGAGCTTGAATTTGAGATATAACCGGGTACAGAGAATGCATACACATATTGACTTTGTGCAACTAAAATATCAATTTTTTAGCATGTTTTGGGGATATATTTTGAAAATATTCTAGCACTGAGAAGGCATGTACAGTTCGCTTTTGGGACCCAAAAATATCGAATTTTTGGGTGTTTTGAGCCTGAATTTGGGATATAACCGGGTACAGAAGATGCATGCACATACCGACTTTTGCAGCCAAAATATCGATTTTTAGTATGTTTTGGGCCTATATTTTGAAAATATTCTAGCACTGAGTAGGCATGTACAGATCGCTCCTGGGATTCAAAAATATTGAATTTTCGGGTGTTTTGAGCCTGAATTTTAGATATAAACGGGTACTGAAGATGCATGCACATATCGACTTTGGGCACCTAAAATATCGATTTTCAGCATGTTTTGGGGATATATTTTAAAAATATTCTAGCACTGATAAGGCATGTACAGATCGCTTTTGGGACCCAAAAATATCGAATTTTTGGGTGTTTTGAGCCTGAATTTGGGATATAACCGGGTACAGAGGATGCATGCACATATCGACTTTTTGCACCTAAAATATCGATTTTGAGCATGTTCTGGGTTTGTATCTTGAAAACATTCTAGCAAGGAGTAGGCATGTACAGATCGCTTCTGGGACCCAAAAATATGGAATTTTCTGGTGTTTTGAACCAAAATTAGGGATATACACGGGTACAGAAGATGCATACACATATTGACTTTGGGCAGCTAAAATATCGATTTTCAGCATGTTTTAGGCTTGTATTTTGAAAATACTCTGACACGGAATATGCATGTACAGATGGCTTTTGGGACCCAAAAATATCGACTATTCGGGTGTTTTGAGTCTGAATTTGAGATATAAACGGGTACAGAAGATGCATGCACATATCGACTTTGGGCACCCAATATATCGATTTTGAGCATATTTTGGGCCTGTATTTTTAAAATACTCTAACACGGAGTAGACGCGTACAGATAGCTTCTGGGATACAAAAATATCGAATTTTTGGGTGTTTTGAGCCTGAATTTAAGATATAAACGGGTACAGAAGATGCATGCACATATTTACTTTGGGCACCCAAAATATCGATTTGTAGCATGTTCTGAGCCTATATTTTGAAAACATTCTAGCACTGAGTAGGCATGTACAGATCGCTTCTGGGACCCAAAAATATTAAATTTTCGGGAGTTTTGAGCCTGAATTTGAGATATAACCGGGTACAGAGAATGCATACACATATTGACTTTGTGCACCTAAAATATCAATTTTTTAGCATGTTTTGGGCCTGTATTTTAAAAACACTCTAACACGGAGTATGCATGTACAGATCGCTTCTGGGACCCAAAAATATCGAATTTTCGGAGTTTTGAGCCTGAATTTGAGATATAAACGGGTACAGAGGATGCATGCACATATCGACTTTAGCACCTAAAATATCGATTTTGAGCATGTTTTGGGTCTGTATCTTGAAAACATTCTAGCAAGGAGTAGGCATGTACAGATCGCTTCTGGGACCCAAAAATACCGAATTTTCTGATGTTTTGAACCTGAATTTGGAATATACACGGGTACAGAAGATGCATGCACATATCGACTTTTTGCACCTAAAATATCGATTTTGAGCATGTGTTGGGACTGTATCTTGAATACATTCTAGCAAGAAGTAGGCATGTACAGATTGCTTCTGGGACCCAAAAATATCGAATTTTAGAATGTTTTGAACCTGAATTTGGGATATAGACGGGCACAGAAGATGCATACACATATTGACTTTGGGCACCTAAAATATCGATTTTCAGCATGTTTTAGGCTTGTATTTCGAAAATACTCTAACACGGAGTATGCATGTACAGATGGCTTTTGGGACCGAAAAATATCGAATATTCGGGTGTTTTGAGCCTGAATTTGAGATATACACGGGTACAGAAGATGCATGCACATATCGACTTTGGCACCCAAAATATCGATTTTCAGCATGTTTTGGGGATATATTTTGAAAATATTCTAGCACTGAGAAGGCATGTACAGTTCGCTTTTGGGACCCAAAAATATCGAATTTTTGGGTGTTTTGAGCCAGAATTTGGGATATAACCGGGTACAGAAGATGCATGCACATACCGACTTTTGCAGACAAAATATCGATTTTTAGCATGTTTTGGGCCTGTATTTTAAAAACACTCTAACACGGAGTATGCATGTACAGATCGCTTCTGGGACCCAAAAATATCGAATTTTCGGAGTTTTGAGCCTGAATTTGAGATATAAACGGGTACAGAAGATGCATGCACATATCGACTTTGGCACCCAAAATATCGATTATTAGTATGTTTTGGGCGTATAATTTGAAAATATTCTAGCACTGAGTAGGCATGTACAGATCGCTTCTGGGCCCCAAAATTATCGAATCTTCGGGGGTTTTGAGCCAGAATTTGGGATATAACCGAGTACAGAGGATGCATGCACATATCGACTTTTTGCACCTAAAATATCGATTTTTAGCATGTTTGGGGTCTGTATATTGAAAACATTCTAGCAAGGAGTAGGCATGTACAGATCGCTTCTGGGACCCAAAAATACCGAATTTTCTGGTGTTTTGAACCTGAATTTGGGATATAGACGGGTACAGAAGATGCATACACTTATTGACTTTGGGCACCTAAAATATAGATTTTCAGAATGTTTTAGGCCTGTATTTTGAAAATACTTTAAAACGGAGTAGGCATGTACAGATCCCTTCTGGGACCCAAAAATATCGAATTTTCGGGTGTTTTGAGCCTGAATTTGAGATATAAACGGATACAGAAGATGCATGCACATATCGACTTTGGGCACCTAAAATATCGATTTTGAGCATCTTTTGGGCCTGTATTTTGAAAATACTCAAACACGGTGTAGACATGTACAGATCGCTTCTGGGACACAAAAATATCGATTTTTTGGGTGTTTCGAGCCTGAATTTAAAATATAGACGGGTACAGAAGATGCATACACATATCGACTTTGGACACCTAAAATATTGATTTTTAGTATGTTTTGAGCCTGTATTTTATAAATACTCTAACACGGAGTAGACATGTACAGATCGCTTTTGGGACCCAAAAATATCGAATTTTCGGGTGTTTTGAACCTGAATTTGAGATATAAATGGGTACAGAAGATGCATGCACATATCGACTTTTTGCACCTAAAATATCGATTTTGATCTTGTTTTGGGTCTGTATCTTGAAAAAATTCTAGCAAGGAGTAGTCATGTACAGATCGCTCATGGTACCCAAAAATATCGAATTTTCGGGTGTTTTGAACCTGAATTTGGGATATAGACGGATACAGAAGAAGCATGCACATATCGACTTTGGGCACCTAAAATATCGATTTTGAGCATGTTTTGGACCTGTAATTTGAAAATACTCTAACACGGAGTAGGCATGTACAGATCGCTTCTGGGACCCAAAAATATCGAATTTTCGAATGTTTTGAACCTGAATTTGGGATATAGACGGGTACAGAAGTCGCATTCACATATTGACTTTGGGCAGCTAAAATATCGATTTTCAGCATGTTTTAGGCTTGTATTTTGAAAATACTCTAGAAACGGAGTATGCATGTACAGATGGCTTCTGGGACACAAAAATATCGAATTTTTGGGTGTTTTGAGCCTGAATTTGAGATATAAACGGGTACAGAAGATGCATGCACATATCGACTTTGTGCACCTAAAATATCAATTTTCAGCATGTTTTGGGCCTGTATTTTAAAAACACTCTAACACGGAGTAGGCATGTACAGATCGCTTCTGGGACCCAAAAACATCGAATTTTCTGGTGTTTTGAACCAGAATTAGGGATGTACACGGGTACAGAAGATGCATACACATATTGACTTTGGGCACATAAAATATAGATTTTCAGCATGTTTTGGGCCTGTATTTTAAAAACACTCTAACACGGAGTATGCACGTACAGATCGCTTCTGGGACCCAAAAACATTTAATTTTCAGGTGTTTTGAGCCTGAATTTGAGATATAGACGGGTACAGAAGATGCATGCACATATCGACTTTTTGCACCTATAATATCGATTTTGAGCATGTTTTGGGTCTGTATCTTGAAAATACTCAAACACGGTGTAGACATGTACAGATCGCTTCTGGGACACAAAAATATCGATTTTTTGGGTGTTTTGAGCCTGAATTTGAGATATAAACGGGTACAGAAGATGCATGCACATATCGACTTTGGCACCCAAAATATCGATTTTTAGTATGTTTTGGGCGTATAATTTGAAAATATTCTAGCACTGAGTAGGCATATACAGATCGCTTCTGGGACCCAAAAATATCGAATTTTCAGGGGTTTTGAGCCTGAATTTGAGATATAACCGGGTATAGAGGATGCAAGCACATATCGACTTTTTGCACCTAAAATATCGATTTTGAGCATGTTTTGGGTCTGTATCTTGAAAACATTCTAGCACTGAGTAGGCATGTACAGATCGTTCCTGGGATTCAAAAATATTGAATTTTCGGGTGTTTTGAGCCTGAATTTGAGATATAAACGGGTACTGAAGATGCATGCACATATCGACTTTGGTCACCTAAAATATCGATTTTCAGCATGTTTTGGGGATATATTTTGAAAATATTCTAGCACTGAGAAGGCATGTACAGTTCGCTTTTGGGACCCAAAAATATCGAATTTTTGGGTGTTTTGAGCCTGAATTTGGGATATAACCGGGTACAGAAGATGCATGCTCATACCGACTTTTGCAGCCAAAATATCGATTTTTAGTATGTTTTGGGCCTATATTTTGAAAATATTCTAGCACTGAGTAGGCATGTACAGATCGCTCCTGGGATTCAAAAATATTGAATTTTCGGGTGTTTTGAGCCTGAATTTGAGATATAAACGGGTACTGAAGATGCATGCACATATCGACTTTGGGCACCTAAAATATCGATTTTCAGCATGTTTTGGGGATATATTTTACAAATATTCTAGCACTGATAAGGCATGTACAGATCGCTTTTGGGACCCAAAAATATCGAATTTTTGGGTGTTTTGAGCCTGAATTTGGGATATAACCGGGTACAGAGGTTGCATGCACATATCGACTTTTTGCACCTAAAATATCGATTTTGAGCATGTTCTGGGTTTGTATCTTGAAAACATTCTAGCAAGGAGTAGGCATGTACAGATCGCTTCTGGGACCCAAAAATATCGAGTTTTCTGGTGTTTTGAACCAAAATTAGGGATATACACGGGTACAGAAGATGCATACACATATTGACTTTGGGCAGCTAAAATATCGATTTTCAGCATGTTTTAGGCTTGTATTTTGAAAATACTCTGACACGGAGTATGCATGTACAGATGGCTTTTGGGACCCAAAAATATCGACTATTCGGGTGTTTTGAGTCTGAATTTGAGATATAAACGGGTACAGAAGATGCATGCACATATCGACTTTGGGCACCCAATATATCGATTTTGAGCATATTTTGGGCCTGTATTTTTAAAATACTCTAACACGGAGTAGACGCGTACAGATAGCTTCTGGGACACAAAAATATCGAATTTTTGGGTGTTTTGAGCCTGAATTTAAGATATAAACGGGTACAGAAGATGCATGCACATATTTACTTTGGGCACCCAAAATATCGATTTGTAGCTTGTTCTGAGCCTATATTTTGAAAACATTCTAGCACTGAGTAGGCATGTACAGATCGCTTCTGGGACCCAAAAATATTAAATTTTCGGGAGTTTTGAGCCTGAATTTGAGATATAACCGGGTACAGAGAATGCATACACATATTGACTTTGTGCACCTAAAATATCAATTTTTTAGCATGTTTTGGGCCTGTATTTTAAAAACACTCTAACACGGAGTATGCATGTACAGATCGCTTCTGGGACCCAAAAATATCGAATTTTCGGAGTTTTGAGCCTGAATTTGAGATATAAACAGGTACAGAAGATGCATGCACATATCGACTTTGGCACCCAAAATATCGATTATTAGTATGTTTTGGGCGTATAATTTGAAAATATTCTAGCACTGAGTAGGCATGTACAGATCGCTTCTGGGCCCCAAAATTATCGAATCTTCGGGGGTTTTGAGCCAGAATTTGGGATATAACCGAGTACAGAGGATGCATGCACATATCGACTTTTTGCACCTAAAATATCGATTTTGAGCATGTTTTGGGTCTGTATATTGAAAACATTCTAGCAAGGAGTAGTCATGTACAGATCGCTTCTGGGACCCAAAAATACCGAATTTTCTGGTGTTTTGAACCTGAATTTGGGATATAGACGGGTACAGAAGATGCATACACTTATTGACTTTGGGCACCTAAAATATAGATTTTCAGAATGTTTTGGGCCTGTATTTTGAAAATACTTTAAAACGGAGTAGGCATGTACAGATCCCTTCTGGGACCCAAAAATATTGAATTTTCGGGTGTTTTGAGCCTGAATTTGAGATATAAACGGATACAGAAGATGCATGCACATATCGACTTTGGGCACCTAAAATATCGATTTTGAGCATCTTTTGGGCCTGTATTTTGAAAATACTCAAACACGGTGTAGACATGTACAGATCGCTTCTGGGACACAAAAATATCGATTTTTTGGGTGTTTCGAGCCTGAATTTAAAATATAGACGGGTACAGACGATGCATACACATATTGACTTTGAGCACCTAAAATATAGATTTTCAGCATGTTTTGGGCCTGTATTTTGAAAATACTTTAACACGGAGAAGGCATGTACAGATCGCTTCTGGGACCTAAAAATATCGAATTTTCGGGTGTTTTGAGCCTGAATTTGAGATATAAACGGATACAGAAGATGAATGCACATATCGACTTTAGGCACCTAAAATATCGATTTTGAGCATGTTTTGGGCCTGTATTTTGAAAATACTGTACCACGGAGTAGGCATGTACAGATCGCTTCTGGGACACAAAAATATGGTTTTTTTGGGTGTTTTGAGCCTGAATTTGAGATATAAACGGGTACAGAAGATGCATGCACATATCGACTTTGGACACCTAAAATATTGATTTTTAGTATGTTTTGGGCCTGTATTTTAAAAATACTCTAACACGGAGTAGACATGTACAGATCGCTTTTGGGACCCAAAAATATCGAATTTTCGGGTTTTTTGAACCTGAATTTGAGATATAAATGGGTACAGAAGATGCATGCACATATCGACTTTTTGCACCTAAAATATCGATTTTGATCTTGTTTTGGGTCTGTATCTTGAAAAAATTCTAGCAAGGAGTAGTCATGTACAGATCGCTCCTAGGACCCAAAAATATCGAATTTTCGGGTGTTTTGAACCTGAATTTGGGATATAGACGGATACAAAAGAAGCATGCACATATCGACTTTGGGCACCTAAAATATCGATTTTGAGCATGTTTTGGACCTGTATTTTGAAAATACTCTAACACGGAGTAGGCATGTACAGATCGCTTCTGGGACCCAAAAATATCGAATTTTCGAATGTTTTGAACCTGAATTTGGGATATAGACGGGTACAGAAGTCGCATTCACATATTGACTTTGGGCAGCTAAAATATCGATTTTCAGCATGTTTTAGGCTTGTATTTTGAAAATACTCTAGAAACGGAGTATGCATGTACAGATGGCTTCTGGGACACAAAAATATCGAATTTTTGGGTGTTTTGAGCCTGAATTTGAGATATAAACGGGTACAGAAGATGCATGCACATATCGACTTTGTGCACCTAAAATATCAATTTTCAGCATGTTTTGGGCCTGTATTTTAAAAACACTCTAACACGTAGTAGGCATGTACAGATCGCTTCTGGGACCCAAAAACATCGAATTTTCTGGTGTTTTGAACCAGAATTAGGGATGTACACGGGTACAGAAGATGCATACACATATTGACTTTGGGCACATAAAATATAGATTTTCAGCATGTTTTGGGCCTGTATTTTAAAAACACTCTAACACGGTGTATGCACGTACAGATCACTTCTGGGACCCAAAAACATTTAATTTTCAGGTGTTTTGAGCCTGAATTTGAGATATAGACGGGTACAGAAGATGCATGCACATATCGACTTTTTGCACCTATAATATCGATTTTGAGCATGTTTTGGGTCTGTATCTTGAAAATACTCAAACACGGTGTAGACATGTACAGATCGCTTCTGGGACACAAAAATATCGATTTTTTGGGTGTTTTGAGCCTGAATTTGAGATATAAACGGGTACAGAAGATGCATGCACATATCGACTTTAGGCACCTAAAATATCGATTTTGAGCATGTTTTGGGCCTGTATTTTGAAAATACTGTACCACGGAGTAGGCATGTACAGATCGCTTCTGGGACACAAAAATATGGTTTTTTTGGGTGTTTTGAGCCTGAATTTGAGATATAAACGGGTACAGAAGATGCATGCACATATCGACTTTGGACACCTAAAATATTGATTTTTAGTATGTTTTGGGCCTGTATTTTAAAAATATTCTAACACGGAGTAGACATGTACAGATCGCTTTTGGGACCCAAAAATATCGAATTTTCGGGTTTTTTGAACCTGAATTTGAGATATAATTGGGTACAGAAGATGCATGCACATATCGACTTTTTGCACCTAAAATATCGATTTTGATCTTGTTTTGGGTCTGTATCTTGAAAAAATTCTAGCAAGGAGTAGTCATGTACAGATCGCTCCTAGGACCCAAAAATATCGAATTTTCGGGTGTTTTGAACCTGAATTTGGGATATAGACGGATACAAAAGAAGCATGCACATATCGACTTTGGGCACCTAAAATATCGATTTTGAGCATGTTTTGGACCTGTATTTTGAAAATACTCTAACACGGAGTAGGCATGTACAGATCGCTTCTGGGACCCAAAAATATCGAATTTTCGAATGTTTTGAACCTGAATTTGGGATATAGACGGGTACAGAAGTCGCATTCACATATTGACTTTGGGCAGCTAAAATATCGATTTTCAGCATGTTTTAGGCTTGTATTTTGAAAATACTCTAGAAACGGAGTATGCATGTACAGATGGCTTCTGGGACACAAAAATATGGAATTTTTGGGTGTTTTGAGCCTGAATTTGAGATATAAACGGGTACAGAAGATGCATGCACATATCGACTTTGTGCACCTAAAATATCAATTTTCAGCATGTTTTGGGCCTGTATTTTAAAAACACTCTAACACGGAGTAGGCATGTACAGATCGCTTCTGGGACCCAAAAACATCGAATTTTCTGGTGTTTTGAACCAGAATTAGGGATGTACACGGGTACAGAAGATGCATACACATATTGACTTTGGGCACATAAAATATAGATTTTCAGCATGTTTTGGGCCTGTATTTTAAAAACACTCTAACACGGAGTATGCACGTACAGATCACTTCTGGGACCCAAAAACATTTAATTTTCAGGTGTTTTGAGCCTGAATTTGAGATATAGACGGGTACAGAAGATGCATGCACATATCGACTTTTTGCACCTATAATATCGATTTTGAGCATGTTTTGGGTCTGTATCTTGAAAATACTCAAACACGGTGTAGACATGTACAGATCGCTTCTGGGACACAAAAATATCGATTTTTTGGGTGTTTTGAGCCTGAATTTGAGATATAAACGGGTACAGAAGATGCATGCACATATCGACTTTGGCACCCAAAATATCGATTTTTAGTATGTTTTCGGCGTATAATTTGAAAATATTCTCGCACTGAGTAGGCATATACAGATCGCTTCTGGGACCCAAAAATATCGAATTTTCAGGGGTTTTGAGCCAGAACTTGGGATATAACCGGGTATAGAGGATGCAAGCACATATCGACTTTTTGCACCTAAAATATCGATTTTGAGCATGTTTTGGGTCTGTATCTTGAAAACATTCTAGCACTGAGTAGGCATGTACAGATCGTTCCTGGGATTCAAAAATATTGAATTTTCGGGTGTTTTGAGCCTGAATTTGAGATATAAACGGGTACTGAAGATGCATGCACATATCGACTTTGGGCACCTAAAATATCGATTTTCTGCATGTTTTGGGGATATATTTTGAAAATATTCTAGCACTGAGAAGGCATGTACATATCGCTTTTGGGACCCAAAAGTATCGAATTTTCGGGTGTTTTGAGCCTGAATTTGGGATATAACCGTGTACAGAGGATGCATGAACATATCGACTTTTTGCACCTAAAATATCGATTTTGAGCATGTTTTGGGTTTGAATCTTGAAAAAATTCTAGCAAGGAGTAGGCATGTACAGATTGCTCCTGGGACCTAAAAATATCGAATTTTCTGGTGTTTTGAGGCTGAATTTGAGATATAAACGGGTACAGAAGATGCATGCACATATCGACATTTGACACCTAAAATATCGATTTATAGCATGTTTTAAGCCACTATTTTAAAAACATTCTAGCACTTAGTAGGCATGTACAGATCGCTCCTGGGATTCAAAAATATTGAATTTTCGGGTGTTTTGAGCCTGAATTTGAGATATAAACGGGTACTGAAGATGCATGCACATATTGACTTTTTGCACATAAAATATCGATTTTGTGCATGTTTTGGGTCTGTATCTTGAAAACATTCTAGAAAGGAGTAGGCATGTACAAATCGCTTCTGTGACCCAAAAATGTCGAATTTTTGGGTGTTTTGAGCCTGAATTTGAGATATGAACGGATACAGAAGATGCATGCACATATCGACTTCGGGCACCTAAAATATCGAGTTTTAGCATTTTTTGGTACTATATGTTGAAAATATTCTAGCACTGAGTAGGCATGTACAGATCGCTTCTGGGACAAAAAAATATCGAATTTTCGGATGTTTCGAGCCTAAATTTGGGATATAAACGGGTACAGAAGATACATACACATATTGACATTGGGCAAGTAAAATATCGATTTTCTTCATGTTTTGGGCCTGTATTTTGAAAATACTCTAACCCGGAGTAGGCATGTACAGATCGCTTCTGTAACCCACAAATATCGAATTTTCCGGTGTTTTGAGCCTGAATTTGGGATATAAACGGGTACAGAAGATATATACACATATTGACTTTGGGCACCCAAAATATAGATTTTCTTCATGTTTTGGGACTGTATTTGAAAATGCTCTAACACGGAGTAGGCATGTACAGATTGCTTCTAGGACCCAAAAATATCTAATTTTGGGGCGTTTTGAGCCTGAATTTGAGATATAAACGGGTATAGAAGATGCATGCACATATCGACTTTGGACAACTAAAATATCGATTTTTAGCATGTTTTGAGCCTATATTTTGAAAACATTCTCGCACTGAGTAGACATGTACAGATCGTTTCTGGGGCCAAAAAATATTGAATTTTCGGGTGTTTTGAGCCTGAATATGAGATATAAACGGGTACTGAAGATAAATGCACATGTCTTCTTTTTGCACCTAAAATATCGATTTTGTGCGTGTTTTAATTCTGTATCTTGAAAACATTCTAGAAAGGAGTAGGCATGTACAGATCGCTTCTGGGACCCAAAAATATCGAATTTCGGGGGTTTTGAGCATGAATTTGAGATATAAACGGGTACAGAAGATGCATGCCCATATCGACTTTGGACACCTAAAATATCGATTTTTTAGCATGTTTTGAGCCTATATTTTGAAAACATTCTAGCACTGAGTAGGCATGTACAGATCGCTTCTGGAATCCCAAAAATATTGAATTTTCGGGTGTTTTGAGCCTGAATTTGTAATATAACCTGGTACAGACGATGCATACACATAATGACTTTTGGCACCTAAAATATCGATTTTTTGCATGTTTTGGGCCTGTATTTTAAAAAAACTCTAACACGGAGTATGCACGTACAGATAGCTTCTAGGACCCAAAAATATCGAATTTTCGGATGTTTTGAGCCTGAATTTGATATATAAACGGGTACAGAAGTTGCATGAACATATTGACTTTGGGCACCTAAAATATCGATTTTTAGCATGTTTTGGGTGTGTATCTTGAAAACATTCTAGCAAGGAGTAGGCATGTACAGATTGTTTTTGGGACCCAAAAATATTCAATTTTCGGGAGTTTTAGAATGAATTTGATATATAAACGGGTACTGAGGATACATGCACATATCGACTTTTTGCACCTAAAATATCGATTTTGTTCATGTTTTGGGTCTGTTTCTTGAAAACATTCTAGAAAGGAGTAGGCATGTACAGATCGCTTCTGGGACCCAAAAATATCGAATTTTGGGTGTTTTGAGCATGAATTTGAGATATAAACGGGTACAGAAGATGCATGCACATATCGACTTTGGACACCTAAAATATCGATTTTTTAGCATGTTTTGAGCCTATATTTTGAAAACATTCTAGCACTGAGTAGGCATGTACAGATCGCTTCTGGAATACCAAAAATATTGAATTTTCGGGTGTTTTGAGCCTGAATTTGTGATATAACCTGGTACAGACGATGCATACACATAATGACTTTTGGCACCTAAAATATCGATTTTTTGCATGTTTTGGGCCTGTATTTTAAAAAAACTCTAACACGGAGTATGCACGTACAGATAGCTTCTAGGACCCAAAAATATCGAATTTTCGGATGTTTTGAGCCTGAATTTGATATATAAACGGGTACAGAAGTTGCATGAACATATTGACTTTGGGCACCTAAAATATCGATTTTTAGCATGTTTTGGGTCTGTATCTTGAAAACATTCTAGCAAGGAGTAGGCATGTACAGATTGTTTTTGGGACCCAAAAATATTCAATTTTCGGGTGTTTTAGAATGAATTTGATATATAAACGGGTACTGAGGATACATGCACATATCGACTTTTTGATCCTAAAATATCGATTTTGTTCATGTTTTGGGTCTGTTTCTTGAAAACATTCTAGAAAGGAGTAGGCATGTACAGATCGCTTCTGGGACCCAAAAATATCGAATTTCGGGTGTTTTGAGCATGAATTTGAGATATAAACGGGTACAGAAGATGCATGCACATATCGACTTTGGACACCTAAAATATCGATTTTTTACCATGTTTTGAGCCTATATTTTGAAAACATTCTAGCACTGAGTAGGCATGTACAGATCGCTTCTGGAATCCCAAAAATATTGAATTTTCGGGTGTTTTGAGCCTGAATTTGTGATATAACCTGGTACAGACGATGCATACACATATTGACTTTTGGCACCTAAAATATCAATTTTTTGCATGTTTTTTGCCTGTATTTTAAAAAAACTCTAACACGGAGTATGGACGTACAGATAGCTTCTAGGACCCAAAAATATCGAATTTTCGGATGTTTTGAGCCTGAATTTGATATATAAACGGGTACAGAAGTTGCATGAACATATTGACTTTGGGCACCTAAAATATCGATTTTTAGCATGTTTTGGGTGTGTATCTTGAAAACATTCTAGCAAGGAGTAGGCATGTACAGATTGTTTTTGGGACCCAAAAATATTCAATTTTCGGGTGTTTTAGAATGAATTTGATATATAAACGGGTACTGAGGATACATGCACATATCGACTTTTTGCACCTAAAATATCGATTTTGTTCATGTTTTGGGTCTGTTTCTTGAAAACATTCTAGAAAGGAGTAGGCATGTACAGATCGCTTCTGGGACCCAAAAATATCGAATTTTGGGTGTTTTGAGCATGAATTTGAGATATAAACGGGTACAGAAGATGCATGCACATATCGACTTTGGACACCTAAAATATCGATTTTTTACCATGTTTTGAGCCTATATTTTGAAAACATTCTAGCACTGAGTAGGCATGTACAGATCGCTTCTGGAATCCCAAAAATATTGAATTTTCGGGTGTTTTGAGCCTGAATTTGTGATATAACCTGGTACAGACGATGCATACACATATTGACTTTTGGCACCTAAAATATCGATTTTTTGCATGTTTTGGGCCTGTATTTTAAAAAAACTCTAACACGGAGTATGCACGTACAGATAGCTTCTAGGACCCAAAAATATCGAATTTTCGGATGTTTTGAGCCTGAATTTGATATATAAACGGGTACAGAAGTTGCATGAACATATTGACTTTGGGCACCTAAAATATCGATTTTTAGCATGTTTTGGGTCTGTATCTTGAAAACATTCTAGCAAGGAGTAGGCATGTACAGATTGTTTTTGGGACCCAAAAATATTCAATTTTCGGGTGTTTTAGAATGAATTTGATATATAAACGGGTACTGAGGATACATGCACATATCGACTTTTTGATCCTAAAATATCGATTTTGTTCATGTTTTGGGTCTGTTTCTTGAAAACATTCTAGAAAGGAGTAGGCATGTACAGATCGCTTCTGGGACCCAAAAATATCGAATTTCGGGTGTTTTGAGCATGAATTTGAGATATAAACGGGTACAGAAGATGCATGCACATATCGACTTTGGACACCTAAAATATCGATTTTTTACCATGTTTTGAGCCTATATTTTGAAAACATTCTAGCACTGAGTAGGCATGTACAGATCGCTTCTGGAATCCCAAAAATATTGAATTTTCGGGTGTTTTGAGCCTGAATTTGTGATATAACCTGGTACAGACGATGCATACACATATTGACTTTTGGCACCTAAAATATCAATTTTTTGCATGTTTTTTGCCTGTATTTTAAAAAAACTCTAACACGGAGTATGGACGTACAGATAGCTTCTAGGACCCAAAAATATCGAATTTTCGGATGTTTTGAGCCTGAATTTGATATATAAACGGGTACAGAAGTTGCATGAACATATTGACTTTGGGCACCTAAAATATCGATTTTTAGCATGTTTTGGGTCTGTATCTTGAAAACATTCTAGCAAGGAGTAGGCATGTACAGATTGTTTTTGGGACCCAAAAAAATTCAATTTTCGGGTGTTTTAGAATGAATTTGATATATAAACGGGTACTGAGGATACATGCACATATCGACTTTTTTATCCTAAAATATCGATTTTGTTCATGTTTTGGGTCTGTTTCTTGAAAACATTCTAGAAAGGAGTAGGCATGTACAGATCGCTTATGTGACCCAAAAATATTGAATTTTCGGGTGTTTTGAGCCTGAATTTGAAATATAAACGAGTACAAAAGTTGCATGCACATATCGACTTTGGGCACCCAAAATATCCATTTTTATCATGTTTTGGGCCTGTATTTTTAAAACATTCTCTAACACGGAGTAGGCATGTACAGATCGCTTCTGTAGCACTTAGTAGACATGTACAGATCGGTTCTGGAACCCAAAAATATCGATTTTTCGGGTGTGTTGAGCCTGAATTTGAGATATAAACGGGTACAGAAGATGCATGCACATATCGACTTGGGAAACC
Organism: Petrolisthes cinctipes; assembly: GCA_033782935.1. Classification (NCBI taxonomy): domain Eukaryota; kingdom Metazoa; phylum Arthropoda; class Malacostraca; order Decapoda; family Porcellanidae; genus Petrolisthes; species Petrolisthes cinctipes. The sequence goes on from JAWQEG010000014.1 coordinate 1,517,837, forward strand.
TAAAATATTGATTTTTAGCATGTTTTAAGCCTATATTTTAAAACATTCTAGCACTGAGTAGACATGTACAGATCGCTTCGGGGACTCAAGAATATTGAATTTTTGGGTGTTTTGAGCCTGAATTTGAGATATATACGGGCACTGAAGATGCATGCACATATTGACTTTTTGCACCTAAAATATCGATTTTTAGCATGTTTTGGCCCTTTATTTTGAAAATACTCTAACACGAAGTAGGCATATACAGATCGCTTTAGGGACTTTAAAAATATCGATTTTTCGGGGATTTTGAGCCTGAATTTGAGATATAAACGGGTACAGAAGATACAAGCACATATCGACTTTTTGCACCTAAAATATCGATTTTGAGCATGTTTTGGGTCTGAATCTTGAAAACATTCTAGCAAGGAGTAGGCATGTACAGATCGCTTCTGGGACCCAAAAATATCGAATTTTCTGTTGTTTTGAACCTGAATTTGGGATATAGACGGGTACAGAAGATTTATACACATATTGACTTTGGGCACCTAAAATATCGATTTTTAGCATCTTTTGGGCCTGTATTATGAAAAAAACTCTAACATGGAGTAGGCATGTACAGATCGCTTCTGGTACCCAAAAATATCGAATTTTCGGGTGTTTTGAGCCTGAATTTGGGATATAACCGGGTACAGAAGAGGCATACACATATTGTCTTTGGGCACCTAAAATATTAATTTTCAGCATGTTTTGGGCCTGTATTTCAAAAACACCCTAACACGGAGTATGCACGTACAGATCGCTTCTGGGACCCAAAAATATTGAATTGTCGGGTGTTTTGAGCCTGAATTTGAGATATAAACGGGTACAGAGGATGCATGCACATATCGACTTTGGGCACCTAAAATATCGATTTTTTGTATGTTTTGGGCCTGTATTTTGAAAATACTCTTACACGGAATAGACATGTACATATCGCTTTAGGGACCCAAAAATATAGAATTTTCGGGTGTTTTGGGCCTGAATTTGGGAAATAGACGGGTACAGAAGATGCATGCACATATCGACTTTGGGCACCGAAAATATCGATTTTTAGCATGTTTTGGTCCCATATTTTAAAAACATTCTAGCACTGAGTAGGCATGTACAGATCGCTCCTGGGATTCAAAAATATCGAATTTTCGGGTGTTTTGAGTCTGAATTTGAGATATAAACGGGTATAGAAGATTCATGCACCTATCGACTTTGGCACCCAAAATATCGATTTTGAGCATGTTTTGGGCCTATATTATAAAAATATTCTTGCACTGAGTAGGCATATACAGATCGCTTCTGGGACCCAAAAATATCGAATTTTCTGGTGTTTTGAACCTGAATTTCGGATATAGACGGGTAAAGAAGATGCATACACATTTTGGCCTTGTGCTCCTAAAATATCGATTTTTAGCATGTTTTGTGCCTGGATTTTAAAAATACTTTAACACGGAGTAGGCATGTACAGATTGCTTCTAGGACCCAAAAATATCGAATTTTTGGGTGTTTTGAGCCTGAATTTGGGATATAACCGGGTACAGAAGAGGCATACACATATTGTCTTTGGGCACCTAAAATATTAATTTTCAGCATTTTTTGGGCCTGTATTTAAAAAACACTCTAACACGGAGTATGCATGTACAGATCGCTGCCGGGACACAAAATTATCGATTTTTTGGGTGTTTTGAGCCTGAATTTGAGATATAAACCGGTACAGAAGATGCATGCACATATCGATTTTGGCACCCAAATATCGATTTTTAGCATGTTTTGGGCCTATATTTTGAAAATATTCTAGCACTTAGTAGGCATGTACAGATCGCTTCTGGGACCCAAAAATATCGAGTTTTCTGGTGTTTTGAACCAAAATTAGGGATATACACGGGTACAGAAGATGCATACACATATTGACTTTGGGCAGCTAAAATATCGATTTTCAGCATGTTTTAGGCTTGTATTTTGAAAATACTCTGACACGGAGTATGCATGTACAGATGGCTTTTGGGACCCAAAAATATCGACTATTCGGGTGTTTTGAGTCTGAATTTGAGATATAAACGGGTACAGAAGATGCATGCACATATCGACTTTGGGCACCCAATATATCGATTTTGAGCATATTTTGGGCCTGTATTTTTAAAATACTCTAACACGGAGTAGACGCGTACAGATAGCTTCTGGGACACAAAAATATCGAATTTTTGGGTGTTTTGAGCCTGAATTTAAGATATAAACGGGTACAGAAGATGCATGCACATATTTACTTTGGGCACCCAAAATATCGATTTGTAGCATGTTCTGAGCCTATATTTTGAAAACATTCTAGCACTGAGTAGGCATGTACAGATCGCTTCTGGGACCCAAAAATATTAAATTTTCGGGAGTTTTGAGCCTGAATTTGAGATATAACCGGGTACAGAGAATGCATACACATATTGACTTTGTGCACCTAAAATATCAATTTTTTAGCATGTTTTGGGCCTGTATTTTAAAAACACTCTAACACGGAGTATGCATGTACAGATCGCTTCTGGGACCCAAAAATATCGAATTTTCGGAGTTTTGAGCCTGAATTTGAGATATAAACAGGTACAGAAGATGCATGCACATATCGACTTTGGCACCCAAAATATCGATTATTAGTATGTTTTGGGCGTATAATTTGAAAATATTCTAGCACTGAGTAGGCATGTACAGATCGCTTCTGGGCCCCAAAATTATCGAATCTTCGGGGGTTTTGAGCCAGAATTTGGGATATAACCGAGTACAGAGGATGCATGCACATATCGACTTTTTGCACCTAAAATATCGATTTTGAGCATGTTTTGGGTCTGTATATTGAAAACATTCTAGCAAGGAGTAGTCATGTACAGATCGCTTCTGGGACCCAAAAATACCGAATTTTCTGGTGTTTTGAACCTGAATTTGGGATATAGACGGGTACAGAAGATGCATACACTTATTGACTTTGGGCACCTAAAATATAGATTTTCAGAATGTTTTGGGCCTGTATTTTGAAAATACTTTAAAACGGAGTAGGCATGTACAGATCCCTTCTGGGACCCAAAAATATTGAATTTTCGGGTGTTTTGAGCCTGAATTTGAGATATAAACGGATACAGAAGATGCATGCACATATCGACTTTGGGCACCTAAAATATCGATTTTGAGCATCTTTTGGGCCTGTATTTTGAAAATACTCAAACACGGTGTAGACATGTACAGATCGCTTCTGGGACACAAAAATATCGATTTTTTGGGTGTTTCGAGCCTGAATTTAAAATATAGACGGGTACAGACGATGCATACACATATTGACTTTGAGCACCTAAAATATAGATTTTCAGCATGTTTTGGGCCTGTATTTTGAAAATACTTTAACACGGAGAAGGCATGTACAGATCGCTTCTGGGACCTAAAAATATCGAATTTTCGGGTGTTTTGAGCCTGAATTTGAGATATAAACGGATACAGAAGATGCATGCACATATCGACTTTAGGCACCTAAAATATCGATTTTGAGCATGTTTTGGGCCTGTATTTTGAAAATACTGTACCACGGAGTAGGCATGTACAGATCGCTTCTGGGACACAAAAATATGGTTTTTTTGGGTGTTTTGAGCCTGAATTTGAGATATAAACGGGTACAGAAGATGCATGCACATATCGACTTTGGACACCTAAAATATTGATTTTTAGTATGTTTTGGGCCTGTATTTTAAAAATACTCTAACACGGAGTAGACATGTACAGATCGCTTTTGGGACCCAAAAATATCGAATTTTCGGGTGTTTTGAACCTGAATTTGAGATATAAATGGGTACAGAAGATGCATGCACATATCGACTTTTTGCACCTAAAATATCGATTTTGATCTTGTTTTGGGTCTGTATCTTGAAAAAATTCTAGCAAGGAGTAGTCATGTACAGATCGCTCCTAGGACCCAAAAATATCGAATTTTCGGGTGTTTTGAACCTGAATTTGGGATATAGACGGATACAAAAGAAGCATGCACATATCGACTTTGGGCACCTAAAATATCGATTTTGAGCATGTTTTGGACCTGTATTTTGAAAATACTCTAACACGGAGTAGGCATGTACAGATCGCTTCTGGGACCCAAAAATATCGAATTTTCGAATGTTTTGAACCTGAATTTGGGATATAGACGGGTACAGAAGTCGCATTCACATATTGACTTTGGGCAGCTAAAATATCGATTTTCAGCATGTTTTAGGCTTGTATTTTGAAAATACTCTAGAAACGGAGTATGCATGTACAGATGGCTTCTGGGACACAAAAATATCGAATTTTTGGGTGTTTTGAGCCTGAATTTGAGATATAAACGGGTACAGAAGATGCATGCACATATCGACTTTGTGCACCTAAAATATCAATTTTCAGCATGTTTTGGGCCTGTATTTTAAAAACACTCTAACACGGAGTAGGCATGTACAGATCGCTTCTGGGACCCAAAAACATCGAATTTTCTGGTGTTTTGAACCAGAATTAGGGATGTACACGGGTACAGAAGATGCATACACATATTGACTTTGGGCACATAAAATATAGATTTTCAGCATGTTTTGGGCCTGTATTTTAAAAACACTCTAACACGGAGTATGCACGTACAGATCACTTCTGGGACCCAAAAACATTTAATTTTCAGGTGTTTTGAGCCTGAATTTGAGATATAGACGGGTACAGAAGATGCATCCACATATCGACTTTTTGCACCTATAATATCGATTTTGAGCATGTTTTGGGTCTGTATCTTGAAAATACTCAAACACTGTGTAGACATGTACAGATCGCTTCTGGGACACAAAAATATCGATTTTTTGGGTGTTTTGAGCCTGAATTTGAGATATAAACGGGTACAGAAGATGCATGCACATATCGACTTTGGCACCCAAAATATCGATTTTTAGTATGTTTTCGGCGTATAATTTGAAAATATTCTCGCACTGAGTAGGCATATACAGATCGCTTCTGGGACCCAAAAATATCGAATTTTCAGGGGTTTTGAGCCAGAACTTGGGATATAACCGGGTATAGAGGATGCAAGCACATATCGAAATTTTGCACCTAAAATATCGATTTTGAGCATGTTTTGGGTCTGTATCTTGAAAACATTCTAGCACTGAGTAGGCATGTACAGATCGTTCCTGGGATTCAAAAATATTGAATTTTCGGGTGTTTTGAGCCTGAATTTGAGATATAAACGGGTACTGAAGATGCATGCACATATCGACTTTGGGCACCTAAAATATCGATTTTCTGCATGTTTTGGGGATATATTTTGAAAATATTCTAGCACTGAGAAGGCATGTACATATCGCTTTTGGGACCCAAAAGTATCGAATTTTCGGGTGTTTTGAGCCTGAATTTGGGATATAACCGTGTACAGAGGATGCATGAACATATCGACTTTTTGCACCTAAAATATCGATTTTGAGCATGTTTTGGGTTTGTATCTTGAAAAAATTCTAGCAAGGAGTAGGCATGTACAGATTGCTCCTGGGACCTAAAAATATCGAATTTTCTGGTGTTTTGAGGCTGAATTTGAGATATAAACGGGTACAGAAGATGCATGCACATATCGACATTTGACACCTAAAATATCGATTTATAGCATGTTTTAAGCCACTATTTTAAAAACATTCTAGCACTTAGTAGGCATGTACAGATCGCTCCTGGGATTCAAAAATATTGAATTTTCGGGTGTTTTGAGCCTGAATTTGAGATATAAACGGGTACTGAAGATGCATGCACATATTGACTTTTTGCACATAAAATATCGATTTTGTGCATGTTTTGGGTCTGTATCTTGAAAACATTCTAGAAAGGAGTAGGCATGTACAAATCGCTTCTGTGACCCAAAAATGTCGAATTTTTGGGTGTTTTGAGCCTGAATTTGAGATATGAACGGATACAGAAGATGCATGCACATATCGACTTCGGGCACCTAAAATATCGAGTTTTAGCATTTTTTGGGACTATATGTTGAAAATATTCTAGCACTGAGTAGGCATGTACAGATCGCTTCTGGGACAAAAAAATATCGAATTTTCGGATGTTTCGAGCCTAAATTTGGGATATAAACGGGTACAGAAGATACATACACATATTGACATTGGGCAAGTAAAATATCGATTTTCTTCATGTTTTGGGCCTGTATTTTGAAAATACTCTAACCCGGAGTAGGCATGTACAGATCGCTTCTGTAACCCACAAATATCGAATTTTCCGGTGTTTTGAGCCTGAATTTGGGATATAAACGGGTACAGAAGATATATACACATATTGACTTTGGGCACCCAAAATATAGATTTTCTTCATGTTTTGGGACTGTATTTGAAAATGCTCTAACACGGAGTAGGCATGTACAGATTGCTTCTAGGACCCAAAAATATCTAATTTTCGGGCGTTTTGAGCCTGAATTTGAGATATAAACGGGTATAGAAGATGCATGCACATATCGACTTTGGACAACTAAAATATCGATTTTTAGCATGTTTTGAGCCTATATTTTGAAAACATTCTCGCACTGAGTAGACATGTACAGATCGTTTCTGGGGCCAAAAAATATTGAATTTTCGGGTGTTTTGAGCCTGAATATGAGATATAAACGGGTACTGAAGATAAATGCACATGTCTACTTTTTGCACCTAAAATATCGATTTTGTGCGTGTTTTAATTCTGTATCTTGAAAACATTCTAGAAAGGAGTAGGCATGTACAGATCGCTTCTGGGACCCAAAAATATCGAATTTCGGGGGTTTTGAGCATGAATTTGAGATATAAACGGGTACAGAAGATGCATGCACATATCGACTTTGGACACCTAAAATATCGATTTTTTAGCATGTTTTGAGCCTATATTTTGAAAACATTCTAGCACTGAGTAGGCATGTACAGATCGCTTCTGGAATCCCAAAAATATTGAATTTTCGGGTGTTTTGAGCCTGAATTTGTGATATAACCTGGTACAGACGATGCATACACATAATGACTTTTGGCACCTAAAATATCGATTTTTTGCATGTTTTGGGCCTGTATTTTAAAAAAACTCTAACACGGAGTATGCACGTACAGATAGCTTCTAGGACCCAAAAATATCGAATTTTCGGATGTTTTGAGCCTGAATTTGATATATAAACGGGTACAGAAGTTGCATGAACATATTGACTTTGGGCACCTAAAATATCGATTTTTAGCATGTTTTGGGTCTGTATCTTGAAAACATTCTAGCAAGGAGTAGGCATGTACAGATTGTTTTTGGGACCCAAAAATATTCAATTTTCGGGTGTTTTAGAATGAATTTGATATATAAACGGGTACTGAGGATACATGCACATATCGACTTTTTGATCCTAAAATATCGATTTTGTTCATGTTTTGGGTCTGTTTCTTGAAAACATTCTAGAAAGGAGTAGGCATGTACAGATCGCTTCTGGGACCCAAAAATATCGAATTTCGGGTGTTTTGAGCATGAATTTGAGATATAAACGGGTACAGAAGATGCATGCACATATCGACTTTGGACACCTAAAATATCGATTTTTTACCATGTTTTGAGCCTATATTTTGAAAACATTCTAGCACTAAGTAGGCATGTACAGATCGCTTCTGGAATCCCAAAAATATTGAATTTTCGGGTGTTTTGAGCCTGAATTTGTGATATAACCTGGTACAGACGATGCATACACATATTGACTTTTGGCACCTAAAATATCAATTTTTTGCATGTTTTTTGCCTGTATTTTAAAAAAACTCTAACACGGAGTATGGACGTACAGATAGCTTCTAGGACCCAAAAATATCGAATTTTCGGATGTTTTGAGCCTGAATTTGATATATAAACGGGTACAGAAGTTGCATGAACATATTGACTTTGGGCACCTAAAATATCGATTTTTAGCATGTTTTGGGTCTGTATCTTGAAAACATTCTAGCAAGGAGTAGGCATGTACAGATTGTTTTTGGGACCCAAAAAAATTCAATTTTCGGGTGTTTTAGAATGAATTTGATATATAAACGGGTACTGAGGATACATGCACATATCGACTTTTTTATCCTAAAATATCGATTTTGTTCATGTTTTGGGTCTGTTTCTTGAAAACATTCTAGAAAGGAGTAGGCATGTACAGATCGCTTATGTGACCCAAAAATATTGAATTTTCGGGTGTTTTGAGCCTGAATTTGAAATATAAACGAGTACAAAAGTTGCATGCACATATCGACTTTGGGCACCCAAAATATCCATTTTTATCATGTTTTGGGCCTGTATTTTTAAAACATTCTCTAACACGGAGTAGGCATGTACAGATCGCTTCTGTAGCACTTAGTAGACATGTACAGATCGGTTCTGGAACCCAAAAATATCGATTTTTCGGGTGTGTTGAGCCTGAATTTGAGATATAAACGGGTACAGAAGATGCATGCACATATCGACTTGGGAAACCTAAAATATTGATTTTTAGCATGTTTTAAGCCTATATTTTAAAACATTCTAGCACTGAGTAGACATGTACAGATCGCTTCGGGGACTCAAGAATATTGAATTTTTGGGTGTTTTGAGCCTGAATTTGAGATATATACGGGCACTGAAGATGCATGCACATATTGACTTTTTGCACCTAAAATATCGATTTTTAGCATGTTTTGGCCCTTTATTTTGAAAATACTCTAACACGAAGTAGGCATGTACAGATCGCTTTAGGGACTTTAAAAATATCGATTTTTCGGGGATTTTGAGCCTGAATTTGAGATATAAACGGGTACAGAAGATACAAGCACATATCGACTTTTTGCACCTAAAATATCGATTTTGAGCATGTTTTGGGTCTGAATCTTGAAAACATTCTAGCAAGGAGTAGGCATGTACAGATCGCTTCTGGGACCCAAAAATATCGAATTTTCTGTTGTTTTGAACCTGAATTTGGGATATAGACGGGTACAGAAGATTTATACACATATTGACTTTGGGCACCTAAAATATCGATTTTTAGCATCTTTTGGGCCTGTATTATGAAAAAAACTCTAACATGGAGTAGGCATGTACAGATCGCTTCTGGTACCCAAAAATATCGAATTTTCGGGTGTTTTGAGCCTGAATTTGGGATATAACCGGGTACAGAAGAGGCATACACATATTGTCTTTGGGCACCTAAAATATTAATTTTCAGCATGTTTTGGGCCTGTATTTCAAAAACACCCTAACACGGAGTATGCACGTACAGATCGCTTCTGGGACCCAAAAATATTGAATTGACGGGTGTTTTGAGCCTGAATTTGAGATATAAACGGGTACAGAGGATGCATGCACATATCGACTTTGGGCACCTAAAATATCGATTTTTTGTATGTTTTGGGCCTGTATTTTGAAAATACTCTTACACGGAATAGACATGTACATATCGCTTTAGGGACCCAAAAATATAGAATTTTCGGGTGTTTTGGGCCTGAATTTGGGAAATAGACGGGTACAGAAGATGCATGCACATATCGACTTTGGGCACCGAAAATATCGATTTTTAGCATGTTTTGGTCCCATATTTTAAAAACATTCTAGCACTGAGTAGGCATGTACAGATCGCTCGTGGGATTCAAAAATATCGAATTTTCGGGTGTTTTGAGTCTGAATTTGAGATATAAACGGGTATAGAAGATTCATGCACCTATCGACTTTGGCACCCAAAATATCGATTTTGAGCATGTTTTGGGCCTATATTATAAAAATATTCTTGCACTGAGTAGGCATATACAGATCGCTTCTGGGACCCAAAAATATCGAATTTTCTGGTGTTTTGAACCTGAATTTCGGATATAGACGGGTAAAGAAGATGCATACACATTTTGGCCTTGTGCTCCTAAAATATCGATTTTTAGCATGTTTTGTGCCTGGATTTTAAAAATACTTTAACACGGAGTAGGCATGTACAGATTGCTTCTAGGACCCAAAAATATCGAATTTTTGGGTGTTTTGAGCCTGAATTTGGGATATAACCGGGTACAGAAGAGGCATACACATATTGTCTTTGGGCACCTAAAATATTAATTTTCAGCATGTTTTGGGCCTGTATTTAAAAAACACTCTAACACGGAGTATGCATGTACAGATCGCTGCCGGGACACAAAATTATCGATTTTTTGGGTGTTTTGAGCCTGAATTTGAGATATAAACCGGTACAGAAGATGCATGCACATATCGATTTTGGCACCCAAATATCGATTTTTAGCATGTTTTGGGCCTATATTTTGAAAATATTCTAGCACTTAGTAGGCATGTACAGATCGCTTCTGGGACCCAAAAATATCGAATTTTTTGGGTGTTTTGAGCCAGAATTTGAGGTATAACCGGGTACAGAGGATGCATACACATATTGACTTTGGGCACCTAAAATATCAATTTTTATTATGTTTTGGGCCTGTATTGTAAAAATACTCTAACACGGAGTAGACATGTACAGATCGCTTTTGGGACCCAAAAATATCGAATTTTCGGGAGTTTTGAGCCCGAATTTGAGATTTAAACGGGTACAGAAGATGCTTGCACATATCGACTTTGGACACATAAAATATCAATTTTAGCATTTTTGGAGCCTATATTTTGAAAACATTCTAGGACTGAGTAGGCATGTACAGATCTCTTAAGGGACCAAAAAATATTGAATTTTCGGGGATTTTGAGCCTGAATTTGAGATATAAACGGGTACAGAAGATGCATGCACAAATCGACTTTTTGCACCTAAAATATCGATTTTGAGCATGTTTGGGGTCTGTCTCTTGAAAACATCCTAGCAAGAAGTAGGCATGTACAGATCGCTTCTGGGACCCAAAAATATCGAATTTTCGGTTGTTTTGAACCTGAATTTGGGATATAGACGGGTACAGAAGATGCATACACATATTGACTTTGGGCACCTAAAATATTGATTTTGAGTATGTTTTGGGCCTGTATTTTGAAAATACTCTAACACGGAGTAGACATGTACAGATCGCTTTTCGGACCTAAAAAAATAGAATTTTCGGGTGTTTTGAGCCTGAATTTGAGATATAAACGGGTACAGAAGATGCATGCACATATCGACTTTGGACACCTAAAATATCGATTTTTATCATGTTTTAATCCTATATTTTGAAAACATTCTAGCACTGAGTAGGCATGTACAGATCGCTTCTGGTACAAAAAAATATCTATTTTATGGGTGTTTTGAGCCTGAATTTGAGATATAAACGGGTACAGAAGATGCATGCACATATCGACTTTGGCACCCAAAATATCGATTTTGAGCATGTTTTGGGTCTGTATCTTGAAAACATTCTAGCACTGAGTAGGCATGTACAGATCGCTTCTGGGACCCAAAAATATCGAATTTTCGGGTGTTTTGAGCCTGAATTTGGGATATAAACGCGTACAGAAGATGCATGCATATATCGACTTTGGCACCAAAAATATCGATTTTGAGCATGTTTTGGGCCTATATTATAAAAATATTTTAGCACTGAGTAGGCATGTACAGATCGCTTCTGGGACCCAAAAATATCGAATTTTCGGGTGTTTTGAGCTTGAATTTGGGATATAAACGGGTACAGAAGATGCATGCACATATCGAGTTTGGGCACCTAAAATATCGATTTTTAGCATGTTTTGGGCCCATATTTTGAAAACATTCTAGCACTTAGTAGGCATGTACAGATCGCTTTAGGGACTTTAAAAATATCGATTTTTCGGGGATTTTGAGCCTGAATTTGAGATATAAACGGGTACAGAAGATACAAGCACATATCGACTTTTTGCACCTAAAATATCGATTTTGAGCATGTTTTGGGTCTGAATCTTGAAAACATTCTAGCAAGGAGTAGGCATGTACAGATCGCTTCTGGGACCCAAAAATATCGAATTTTCTGTTGTTTTGAACCTGAATTTGGGATATTGACGGGTACAGAAGATTTATACACATATTGACTTTGGGCACCTAAAATATCGATTTTTAGCATCTTTTGGGCCTGTATTATGAAAAAAACTCTAACATGGAGTAGGCATGTACAGATCGCTTCTGGTACCCAAAAATATCGAATTTTCGGGTGTTTTGAGCCTGAATTTGGGATATAACCGGGTACAGAAGAGGCATACACATATTGTCTTTGGGCACCTAAAATATTAATTTTCAGCATGTTTTGGGCCTGTATTTCAAAAACACCCTAACACGGAGTATGCACGTACAGATCGCTTCTGGGACCCAAAAATATTGAATTGTCGGGTGTTTTGAGCTGAATTTGAGATATAAACGGGTACAGAGGATGCATGCACATATCGACTTTGGGCACCTAAAATATCGATTTTTTGTATGTTTTGGGCCTGTATTTTGAAAATACTCTTACACGGAATAGACATGTACATATCGCTTTAGGGACCCAAAAATATAGAATTTTCGGGTGTTTTGGGCCTGAATTTGGGAAATAGACGGGTACAGAAGATGCATGCACATATTGACTTTGGGCACCGAAAATATCGATTTTTAGCATGTTTTGGTCCCATATTTTAAAAACATTCTATCACTGAGTAGGCATGTACAGATCGCTCCTGGGATTCAAAAATATCGAATTTTCGGGTGTTTTGAGTCTGAATTTGAGATATAAACGGGTATAGAAGATTCATGCACCTATCGACTTTGGCACCCAAAATATCGATTTTGAGCATGTTTTGGGCCTATATTATAAAAATATTCTTGCACTGAGTAGGCATATACAGATCGCTTCTGGGACCCAAAAATATCGAATTTTCGGGTGTTTTGAGCCTGAATTTGGGATATAAACGGGTACAGAAGATGCATACACATATTGATTTTGGGCACCTAAAATATCTATTTTCAGCATGTTTTGGGCCTGTATTTTGAAAATACTCTAACACGGAAAAGGCATGTACAGATCGCTTCTGGGACACAATATCGAGTTTTCGGGTGTTTTGAGCCTGAATTTGAGATATAAACGGGTACAGAAGATGCATACACATATTGATTTTGGGCACCTAAAATATCTATTTTCAGCATGTTTTGGGCCTATATTTTGAAAATATTCTAGCACTGACTAGGCATGTACAGATGACTCCTCGGATTCAAAAATATTGATTTTTCGGGTGCTTTGAGCCTGAATTTGAGATATAAACGGGTACAGAAGATGCATGCACATATCGACTTTAGGCACCTAAAATATCGATTTTTAGCAGGTTTTGGGCCTATATGTTGAAATAATCTAGCACTGAGTAGGTATGTACAGATCGTTTCTGGGATCCAAAAATATTGAATTTTCGGGTGTTTTGAGACTGAATTTGGGAAATAAACGGTTACAGAAGATACATGAACTTATCGACTTTGGGCACCTAAAATATCGATTTTTAGCATGTTTTGGGCCCATATTTTGAAAAAATTCTAGCACTGAGTAGGCATGTACAGATCACTCCTCGGATTCAAAAATATTGATTTTTCGGGTGTTTGAGCCTGAATTTGAGATATAAACGGGTACAGAAGATGCATACACATATTGACTTTGGGCACCTAAAATATCGATTTTTATCATGTTTTAATCCTATATTTTGAAAACATTCTAGCACTGAGTAGGCATGTACAGATCGCTTTTGGTACAAAAAAATATCTATTTTATGGGTGTTTTGAGGCTGAATTTGATATATAAACGGGTACAGAAGATGCATGCACATATCGACTTTGGCACCCAAAATATCGATTTTGAGCATGTTTTGGGTCTGTATCTTGAAAACATTCTAGCAACGAGTAGGCATGTACAGATCGCTTCTGGGACCCAAAAATATCGAATTTTCGGGTGTTTTGAGCCTGAATTTGGGATATAAACGCGTACAGAAGATGCATGCATATATCGACTTTGGCACCAAAAATATCGATTTTGAGCATGTTTTGGGCCTTAATTATAAAAATATTTTAGCACTGAGTAGGCATATACAGATCGCTTCTGGGACCCAAAAATATCGAATTTTCGGGTGTTTTGAGCTTGAATTTGGGATATAAACGGGTACAGAAGATGCATGCACATATCGAGTTTGGGCACCTAAAATATCGATTTTTAGCATCTTTTGGGCCTGTATTATGAAAAAAACTCTAACATGGAGTAGGCATGTACAGATCGCTTCTGGTACCCAAAAATATCGAATTTTCGGGTGTTTTGAGCCTGAATTTGGGATATAACCGGGTACAGAAGAGGCATACACATATTGTCTTTGGGCACCTAAAATATTAATTTTCAGCATGTTTTGGGCCTGTATTTCAAAAACACCCTAACACGGAGTATGCACGTACAGATCGCTTCTGGGACCCAAAAATATTGAATTGTCGGGTGTTTTGAGCCTGAATTTGAGATATAAACGGGTACAGAGGATGCATGCACATATCGACTTTGGGCACCTAAAATATCGATTTTTTGTATGTTTTGGGCCTGTATTTTGAAAATACTCTTACACGGAATAGACATGTACATATCGCTTTAGGGACCCAAAAATATAGAATTTTCGGGTGTTTTGGGCCTGAATTTGGGAAATAGACGGGTACAGAAGATGCATGCACATATTGACTTTGGGCACCGAAAATATCGATTTTTAGCATGTTTTGGTCCCATATTTTAAAAACATTCTATCACTGAGTAGGCATGTACAGATCGCTCCTGGGATTCAAAAATATCGAATTTTCGGGTGTTTTGAGTCTGAATTTGAGATATAAATGGGTATAGAAGATTCATGCACCTATCGACTTTGGCACCCAAAATATCGATTTTGAGCATGTTTTGGGCCTATATTATAAAAATATTCTTGCACTGAGTAGGCATATACAGATCGCTTCTGGGACCCAAAAATATCGAATTTTCGGGTGTTTTGAGCCTGAATTTGGGATATAAACGGGTACAGAAGATGCATACACATATTGATTTTGGGCACCTAAAATATCTATTTTCAGCATGTTTTGGGCCTGTATTTTGAAAATACTCTAACACGGAAAAGGCATGTACAGATCGCTTCTGGGACACAATATCGAATTTTCGGGTGTTTTGAGCCTGAATTTGAGATATAAACGGGTACAGAAGATGCATACACATATTGATTTTGGGCACCTAAAATATCTATTTTCAGCATGTTTTGGGCCTATATTTTGAAAATATTCTAGCACTGACTAGGCATGTACAGATCACTCCTCGGATTCAAAAATATTGATTTTTCGGGTGCTTTGAGCCTGAATTTGAGATATAAACGGGTACAGAAGATGCATGCACATATCGACTTTAGGCACCTAAAATATCGATTTTTAGCAGGTTTTGGGCCTATATGTTGAAATAATCTAGCACTGAGTAGGTATGTACAGATCGTTTCTGGGATCCAAAAATATTGAATTTTCGGGTGTTTTGAGACTGAATTTGGGAAATAAACGGTTACAGAAGATACATGAACTTATCGACTTTGGGCACCTAAAATATCGATTTTTAGCATGTTTTGGGCCCATATTTTGAAAAAATTCTAGCACTGAGTAGGCATGTACAGATCACTCCTCGGATTCAAAAATATTGATTTTTCGGGTGTTTGAGCCTGAATTTGAGATATAAACGGGTACAGAAGATGCATACACATATTGACTTTGGGCACCTAAAATATCGATTTTGAGTATGTTTTGGGCCTGTATTTTGAAAATACTCTAACACGGAGTAGACATGTACAGATCGCTTTTCGGACCCAAAAATATAGAATTTTCGGGTGTTTTGAGCCTGAATTTGAGATATAAACGGGTACAGAAGATGCATGCACATATCGACTTTGGACACCTAAAATATCGATTTTTATCATGTTTTAATCCTATATTTTGAAAACATTCTAGCACTGAGTAGGCATGTACAGATCGCTTCTGGTACAAAAAAATATCTATTTTATGGGTGTTTTGAGGCTGAATTTGATATATAAACGGGAACAGAAGATGCATGCACATATCGACTTTGGCACCCAAAATATCGATTTTGAGCATGTTTTGGGTCTGTATCTTGAAAACATTCTAGCAACGAGTAGGCATGTACAGATCGCTTCTGGGACCCAAAAAAATCGAATTTTCGGGTGTTTTGAGCCTGAATTTGGGATATAAACGCGTACAGAAGATGCATGCATATATCGACTTTGGCACCAAAAATATCGATTTTGAGCATGTTTTGGGCCTATATTATAAAAATATTTTAGCACTGAGTAGGCATATACAGATCGCTTCTGGGACCCAAAAATATCGAATTTTCGGGTGTTTTGAGCTTGAATTTGGGATATAAACGGGTACAGAAGATGCATGCACATATCGAGTTTGGGCACCTAAAATATTGATTTTTAGCATGTTTTGGGCCCATATTTTGAAAACATTCTAGCACTTAGTAGGCATGTACAGATCGCTTCTGGGACCCAAAAATATCGCAATTTCGGGTGTTTAGAGCCTGAATTTGCGTTTTAAACGGGTACAAAAGACGCATACACATATTGACTTTGGCACCTAAAATATCGATTTTCAGCATGTTTTGGGCCTGTATTTTGAAAATACTCTAACACGGTGTAGGCATGTACAGATCGCTTATGGGACAAAAAAATATCGATTTTTTGGGTGTTTTGAGCCTGAATTTGAGATATAAACGGGTACAGAAGATGCATGCACATATCGACTTTGGCACCCAAAATATTGATTTTGAGCATGTTTTGGGTCTGTATATTGAAAACATTCTAGCAACGAGTAGGCATGTACAGATCGCTTCTGGGACCCAAAAATATCGAATTTTCGGGTGTTTTGTGCCTGAACTTGGGATATAAACGGGTACAGAAGATGCATGCACATATCGACTTTGGCACCCAAAATATCGATTTTGAGCATGTTTTGGGCCTATATTATAAAAATATTCTAGCACTGAGTAGGCATGTACAGATCGCTTCTGAGACCCAAAAATATCGAATTTTCGGGTGTTTTGAGCTTGAATTTGGGATATAAACGGGTACAGAAGATGCAAACACATATTGACATTAGGCACCTAAAATATTGATTTTCAGCATGTTTCGGGCATGTATTTTGAAAATACTCTAACACGGAGTAGACATGTACAGATCGCTTCTGGGACCCAAAAATATCGAATTTTCGGGGTTTTTGAGCCTGAATTTGAGATTTAAACGGGTACAGAAGATGCATGCACATATCGAGTTTGGGCACCTAAAATATCGATTTTGAGCATGTTTTGGGCCCATATTTTGAAAATACTCTAACACGGTGTAGGCATGTACAGATCGCTTCTGGGACACAAAAATATCGACTTTTTGGGTGTTTTGAGCCTGAATTTGGGAAATAAATGGGTACACAAGATGCATGCACATATCGACTTTGGGCACCTAAAATTTCGATTTTTAGCATCTTTTGAGCCTGTATTATGAAAAAAACTCTAACATGGAGTAGGCATGTACAGATCGCTTCTGGGACCAAAAAATATCGAATTTTCGGGTGTTTTGACAATGAAATTGAGATTTAAACGGGTACAGAAGATGCATGTACATATCGACCTTGGCAATCAAAATATCGATTTTTAGCATGTTTTGGGCCTTTATTTTGAAAATATTTTAGCACTGAGTAGGCATGTACAGATCGCTTCTGGGACCGAAAAATATTGAATTTTCGGGGATTTTGAGCCTGAATTTGGGATTTAACCGGGTACAGAAGATGCATACACATATTGATTTTGGGCACCTAAAATATTGATTTTCAGCATGTTTTGGGCCTGTATTTAAAAAACACTCTAACACGGAGTATGCACGTACAGATCGCTTCCGGGACCCAAAAATATCGAATTTTCGGGTGTTTTGAGCCTGAATTTGAGATATAAACGGGTACAGAAGATGCATGCACATATTGACTTTGGGCACCTAAAATATCGATTTTTAGTATGTTTGGGCCTGTATTTTTAAAATACTCTAACACGGAGTAGACATGTACAGATCGCTCATGGGATTCAAAAATATTGAATTTTCGGGTGTTTTGAGCCTGAATTTGAGATATAAACAGGTACTGAAGATGCATGCACATATCGACTTTGGGCACCTAAAATATCGATTTTGAGCATGTTTTGGGCCTGTATTTTGAAAATACTCTAACACGGAGAAGGCATGTACAGATCGCTTCTGGGACACAATATCGAATTTTCGGGTGTTTTGAGCCTGAATTTGAGATATAAACGGGTACAGAAGATGCATGCACATATCGACTTTGGCACCCAAAATATCGATTTTTAGCATGTTTTGGGCCAATATTTTGAAAATATTCTAGCACTGAGTAGGCATGCACAGATCGCTTCTGTGATCCAAAAATATTGAATTTTCGAGTGTTTTGAGCCTAAATTTGGGATATAACCGGGTACAGAAGATGCATACACATATTGATTTTGGGCACCTAAAATCTCGATTTTTAGCATGTTTTGGGCCAATATTTAAAAAACACTCTAACACGGAGTATGCACGTACAGATCGCTTAAGGGACCCATAAATATCGAATTTTCATGTGTTTTGAGCCTGAATTTGAGATATAAACGGGTACAGAAGATGCATGCACATATTGACTTTGGGCACCTAAAATATCGATATTTAGTATGTTTAGGCCTGTATTTTTAAAATACTCTAACACGGAGTAGACATGTACAGATCGCTCATGGTATTCAAAAATAATGAATTTTCGGGAGTTTTGAGCCTGAATTTGAGATATAAACAGGTACTGAAGATGCATGCACATATCAACTTTGGGCACCTAAAATATTGATTTTGAGCATGTTTTGGGCCTGTATTTTAAAAATACTTTAACACGGAGAAGGCATGTACAGATCGCTTCTGGGACACAATATCGAATTTTCGGGAGTTTTGAGCCTGAATTTTAAATTTAAACGGGTACAGAAGATGCTTGCACATATCGACTTTGGACACATAAAATATCAATTTTAGCATTTTTGGAGCCTATATTTTTAAAACATTCTAGCACTGAGTAGGCATGTACAGATCGCTTAAGGGACAAAATAATATTGAATTTTCGGGGATTTTGAGCTTGAATTTGAGATATAAACGGGTACAGAAGATGCATGCACAAATCGACTTTTTGCACCCAAAATATAGATTTTGAGCATGTTTTGGGCCTATATTATAAAAATATTCTAGCACTGAGTAGGCATGTACAGATCGCTTCTGGGACCCAAAAATATCGAATTTTAGGGTGTTTTGAGCCTGAATTTGGGATATAAACGGGTCCAGAAGATGCATACACATATTGACATTGGGCACCTAAAATATTGATTTTCAGCATGTTTTGGGCCAGAATTTTGAAAATACTCTAACACGGAGTAGGCATGTACAGATTGCTTCTGGGACCCAAAAATATCGAATTTTCGAGTGTTTTGAGCCTGAATTTGAGATATAAACGAGTACAGAAGATGCATGCACATATCGACATTGGGCACCTAAAATATCGATTTTTAGCATGTTTTGGGCCCATATTTTGAAAATATTCTAGCACTGAGTAGGCATGTCCAGATCACTGAAGGGACCCAAAAATATCGAATTTTTTGGGTGTTTTGAGCCTGAATTTGGGATATATATTGACTTTTCGCACCTAAAATATCGATTTTGAGCATGTTTTGGGTCTGTATCTTGAAAACATTCTAGGAAGAAGTAGGCATGTACAGATCGCTTTTGGGACCAAAAAATATCGAATTTTCTGTTGTTTTGAACCTGAATTTGGGATATAGACGGGTACAGAAGATGCATACACATATTGACTTTGGGCACCTAAAATATCGATTTTGAACATGTTTTGGACCTGTATTCTGAAAATACTCTAACATGGTGTAGGCATGTACAGATCGCTTCTGGGACACAAAAATATCGATTTTTTGGGTGTTTTGAGTCTGAATTTGAGATATAAACGGGTACAAAAGATGCATGCACATATCGACTTTGGACACCTAAAATATCGATTTTTATCATGTTTTAATCCTATATTCTGAAAACATTCTAGCACTGAGTAGGCATGTACAGATCGCTTTTGGGACCCAAAAATATCGAATTTTTGGGGTGTTTTGAGCCTGAATTTGGGATATAACCGGGTACAGAGGATTGATCCACATATTTACTTTGGGCACCTAAAATATCAATTTTTATTATGTTTTGGGCCTGTATTGTAAAAATACTCTAACACTGAGTAAACATGTACAGATCGCTTTTGGGACCCCAAAATATCGAATTTTCGGGAGTTTTGAGCCTGAATTTGAGATTTAAACGGGTACAGAAGATGCTTGCACATATCGACTTTGGACACATAAAATATCGATTTTTAGCATGTTTTGGGCCTATATTTTGAAAATATTCTAGCACTGAGTAGGCATGTACAGATCGCTTTTGGGACCCAAAAATATCGAATTTTTGGGGTGTTTTGAGCCTGAATTTGGGATATAACCGGGTACAGAGGATTGATCCACATATTTACTTTGGGCACCTAAAATATCAATTTTTATTATGTTTTGGGCCTGTATTGTAAAAATACTCTAACACTGAGTAAACATGTACAGATCGCTTTTGGGACCCCAAAATATCGAATTTTCGGGAGTTTTGAGCCTGAATTTGAGATTTAAACGGGTACAGAAGATGCTTGCACATATCGACTTTGGACACATAAAATATCAATTTTTAGCATTTTTGGAGCCAATATTTTTAAAACATTCTAGCACTGAGTAGGCATGTACAGATCGCTTAAGGGACAAAATAATATTGAATTTTTGGGGATTTTGAGCCTGAATTTGAGATATAAACGGGTACAGAAGATGCATGCACAAATCGACTTTTTGCACCTAAAATATCGATTTTGAGCATGGTTTGGGTCTGTATCTTGAAAATATTCTAGCAAGGAGTAGGCATGTACAGATCGCTCCAGGGACCCAAAAATATCGAATTTTCTGTTGTTTTGAACCTGAATTTGGGATATAGACGGGTACAGAAGATGCATACACATATTGACTTTGGGCACCTAAAATATCGATTTTTAGCATGTTTTGGGCCCATATTTTGAAAAGAATCTAGCACTGAGTAGGCATGTACAGATCACTCCTCGGATTCAAAAATATTGATTTTTATGGTGCTTTGAGCCTAAATTTGAGATATAAACGGGTACAGAAGATGCATGCATATATCGACTTTAGGCACCTAAAATATCGATTTTTAGCAGGTTTTGGGCCTATATGTTGAAAAAATCTAGCAGTGAGTAGGTATGTACCGATCGTTTCTGGGACCCAAAAATATTGAATTTTCGGGTGTTTTGAGACTGAATTTGGGAAATAAACGGGTACAGAAGATACATGAACATATCGACTTTGGGCACCTAAAATATCGATTTTTAGCATGTTTTGGGCCCATATTTTGAAAAAATTCAAGCACTGAGTAGGCATGTACAGATCACTCCTCGGATTCAAAAATATTGATTTTTCGGGTGCTTTGAGCCTGAATTTGAGATATAAACGGGTACAGAAGATGCATGCACATATCGACATTGGGCACCTAAAATATAGATTTTTAGCATGTTTTGGGCCCATATTTTGAAAATATTCTAGCACTGAGTAGGCATGTCCAGATCGCTGAAGGGACCCAAAAATATCGAATTTTTTGGGTGTTTTGAGCCTGAATTTGGGATATATATTGACTTTGGGCACCTAAAATATCGATTTTGAGCATGTTTTGGGTCTGTATCTTGAAACATTCTAGCAAGAAGTAGGCATGTACAGATCGCTTCTGGGACCAAAAAATATCGAATTTTCTGTTTTTTTGAACCTGAATTTGGGATATAGACGGGTACAGAAGATACATACACATATTGACTTTGGGCACCTAAAATATCGATTTTGAGCATGTTTTGGGCCTGTATTCTGAAAATACTCTAACATGGTGTAGGCATGTACAGATCGCTTCTGGGACACAAAAATATCGATTTTTTGGGTGTTTTGAGTCTGAATTTGAGTTTTAATCAGGTACAGAAGATGCATACACATATTGACTTTGGGCACCTAAAATATCGATTTTCAGCATGTTTTGGGCCTGTATTTTGAAAATACTCTAACACGGTGTAGGCATGTACAGATCGCTTCTGGGACAAAAAAATATCGATTTTTTGGGTGTTTCGAGCCTGAATTTGAGATATAAACGGGTACAGAAGATGCATGCACATATCGACTATGGCACCCAAAATATCGATTTTGAGCATGTTTTGGGTCTGTATCTTGAAAACATTCTAGCAACGAGTAGGCATCTACAGATCGCTTCTGGGACCCAAAAATATCGAATTTTCGGGTGTTTTGAGCCTGAATTTGGGATTTAAACGGGGACAGAAGATGCATGCACATATTGACTTTGGCACCCAAAATATCGATTTTGAGCATGTTTTGGGCCTATATTATAAAAATATTCTAGCACTGAGTAGGCATGTACAGATCGCTTCTGAGACCCAAAAATATCGAATTTTCGGGTGTTTTGAGCTTGAATTTGGGATATAAACGGGTATAGAAGATGCAAACACATATTGACATTGGGCACCTAAAATATTGATTTTCAGCATGTTTTGGGCCTATATTATAAAAATATTCTAGCACTGAGTAGGCATGTACAGATCGCTTCTGGGACCCAAAAATATCGAATTTTCGGGTGTTTTGAGCTTGAATTTGGGATATAAACGGGTACAGAAGATGCTTACACATATTGATTTTGGGCACCTAAAATATCGATTTTCAGCATGTTTTGGGCCTATATTTAAAAAACACTCTAACACGGAGTATGCACGTACAGATCGCTTAAGTGACCCAAAAATATTGAATTGTCGGGTGTTTTGAGCCTGAATTTGAGATATAAACGTGTACAGAAGATGCATGCATATATCGACATTAGGCACCTAAAATATCGATTTTTAGCAGGTTTTGGGCCTATATGTTGAAATAATCTAGCACTGAGTAGGTATGTACAGATCGTTTCTGGGACCCAAAAATATTGAATTTTTTGGGTGTTTTGAGCCTGAATTTGAGATATAAACGGGTACAGAAGATGCATGCACATATCGACTTTAGGCACCTAAAATATCAATTTTTAGCAGGTTTTGGGCCTATATGTTGAAATAATCTAGCACTGAGTAGGTATGTACAGATCGTTTCTGGGACCCAAAAATATTGAGTTTTCGGGTGTTTTGAGACTGAATTTGGGAAATAAACGGGTACTGAAGATACATGAACATATCGACTTTGGGCACCTAAAATATCGATTTTTAGCATGTTTTGGGCCCATATTTTGAAAAAATTCTAGCACTGAGTAGGCATGTACAGATCACTCCTCGGATTCAAAAATATTGATTTTTCGGGTGTTTGAGCCAGAATTTGAGATATAAACGGGTACAGAAGATGCATGCACATATCGACTTTGGGCACCTAAAATATCGATTTTGAGCATGGTTTGGGCCTGTATTTTAAAAATACTCTAACACGGAGTAGGCATGTACAGATCGCTTCTGGCACACAAAAATAACAATTTTTTGGGTGTTTTGAGCCTGAATTTGAGATGTAAACGGTTACAAAAGATGCATGCACATATCGACTTTGGCACCCATAATATCGATTTTTAGCATGTTTTGGGCCTGTATTTTGAAAATACTCTAACACGGATTAGGCATGTACAGATCACTTCTGGGACACAAAATTATCGATTTTTTGGGTGTTTTGAGGCTGAATTTGAGACATAAACCGGTACAGAAGATGCATGCACATATCGATTTGGGCACCCAAAATATCGATTTTTAGCATGTTTTGGGTCTATATTTTGAAAATATTCTAGCACTTAGTAGGCATGTACAGATAGCTTCTGGGACCCAAAAATATCGAATTTTTTGGGTGTTTTGAGCCAGAATTCGGGATATAACCGGGTACAGAGGATGCATACACATATTGGCTTTGGGCACCTAATATATCAATTTTTATTATGTTTTGGGCCTGTATTGTAAAAATACTCTAACACGGAGTAGACATGTACAGATCGCTTTTGGGACCCAAAAATATCGAATTTTCGGGAGTTTTGAGCCTGAATTTGAGATTTAAACGGGTACAGAAGATGCTTGCACATATCGACTTTGGACACATAAAATATCAATTTTAGCATTTTGGAGCCTATATTTTGAAAACATTCTAGCACTGAGTAGGCATGTACAGATCGCTTAAGTGACCAAAAAATATTGAAATTTCGGGGATTTTGAGCCTGAATTTGAGATGTAAACGGTTACAAAAGATGCATGCACATATTGACTTTGGGCACCTAAAATATCGATTTTGAGTATGTTTTGGGCCTGTATTTTGAAAATACTCTAACACGGAGTAGACATGTGCAGATCGCTTTTCGGACCCAAAAATATAGAATTTTCGGGGTTTTTGAGCCTGATTTTCAGATTTAAACTTGTACAGAAGATGCATGCACATATCGAGTTTGGGCACCTAAAATATCGATTTTTAGCAAGTTTCGGGCCCATATTTTGAAAATATTCTAGCACTGAGTAGGCATGTCCTGATCGTTGAAGGGACCCAAAAATATCGAATTTTTTGGGTGTTTTGAGCATGAATTTGGGATATAACCGGGTACAGAAGATGCATACACATATTGACTTTAGGAACCTAAAATATCAATTTTTATTATGTTTTGGGCCTGTATTGTAAAGATACTCTAACACGGAGTAGACATGTAAAGATCGCTTTTGGGACCCAAAAATATAGAATTTTCGGGAGTTTTGAGCCTGAATTTGAGATATAAACGGGTACAGAAGATGCTTGCACATATCGACTTTAGACACCTAAAATATCAATTTTAGCATTTTCGGAGCCCATATTTTGAAAAAATTCTAGCACTGAGTAGGCATGTACAGATCACTCCTCGGATTCAAAAATATTGATTTTTCGGGTGTTTGAGCCTGAATTTGAGATATAAACGGGTACAGAAGATGCATGCACATATAGACTTTGGCACCTATAATATCGATTTTTAGCATGTTTTGGGCCTGTATTTTGAAAATACTCTAACACGGATTAGGCATGTACAGATCGCTTCTGGGACACAAAATTATCGATTTTTTGGGTGTTTTGAGCCTGAATTTGAGACATAAACCGGTACACAAGATGCATGCACATATCGATTTTGGCACCCAAAATATCGATTTTTAGCATGTTTTGGGCCTATATTTTGAAAATATTCTAGCACTTAGTAGGCATGTACAGATCGCTTCTGGGACCCAAAAATATCGAATTTTTTTGGTGTTTTGAGCCAGAATTTGGGATATAACCGGGTACAGAGGATGCATACACATATTGGCTTTGGGCACCTAAAATATCAATTTTTATTATGTTTTAGGCCTGTATTGTAAAAATACTCTAACACGGAGTAGACATGTACAGATCGCTTTTGGGACCCAAAAATATCGAATTTTCGGGAGTTTTGAGCCTGAATTTGAGATTTAAACGGGTACAGAAGATGCTTGCGCATATCGACTTTGGACACATAAAATATCAATTTTAGCATTTTGGAGCCTATATTTTGAAAACATTCTAGCACTGAGTAGGCATGTACAGATCGCTTAAGTGACCAAAAAATATTGAAATTTCGGGGATTTTGAGCCTGAATTTGAGATGTAAACGGTTACAAAAGATGCATGCACATATTGACTTTGGGCACCTAAAATATCGATTTTGAGTATGTTTTGGGCCTGTATTTTGAAAATACTCTAACACGGAGTAGACATGTGCAGATCGCTTTTCGGACCCAAAAATATAGAATTTTCGGGTGTTTTGAGCCTGAATTTGAGATATAAACGGGTACAGAAGATGCATGCACATATCGACTTTGGACACCTAAAATATCGATTTTTATCATGTTTTAATCCTATAATTTGAAAACATTTAAGCACTGAGTAGGCATGTACAGATCGCTTCTGGGACCCAAAAATATCGAATTTTCGGGGTTTTTGAGCCTGATTTTCAGTTTTAAACTTGTACAGAAGATGCATGCACATATCGAGTTTGGGCACCTAAAATATCGATTTTTAGCAAATTTCGGGCCCATATTTTGAAAATATTCTAGCACTGAGTAGGCATGTCCTGATCGTTGAAGGGACCCAAAAATATCGAATTTTTTGGGTGTTTTGAGCATGAATTTGGGATATAACCGGGTAAAGAAGATGCATACACATATTGACTTTAGGAACCTAAAATATCAATTTTTATTATGTTTTGGGCCTGTATTGTAAAGATACTCTAACACAGAGTAGACATGTAAAGATCGCTTTTGGAACCCAAAAATATTGATTTTTCGGGTGTTTGAGCCTGAATTTGAGATATAAACGGGTACAGAAGATGCATACACATATAGACTTTGGCACCTATAATATCGATTTTTAGCATGTTTTGGGCCAGAATTTTGAAAATACTCTAACACGGAGTAGGCATGTACAGATTGCTTCTGGGACCCAAAAATATCGAACTTTCGAGTGTTTTGAGCCTGAATTTGAGATATAAACGAGTACAGAAGATGCATGCACATATCGACATTGGGCACCTAAAATATCGATTTTTAGCATGTTTTGGGCCCATATTTTGAAAATATTCTAGCACTGAGTAGGCATGTCCAGATCGCTGAAGGGACCCAAAAATATCGAATTTTTGGGGTGTTTTGAGCCTGAATTTGGGATATATATTGACTTTTCGCACCTAAAATATCGATTTTGAGCATGTTTTGGGTCTGTATCTTGAAAACATTCTAGGAAGAAGAAGGCATGTACAGATCGCTTTTGGGACCAAAAAATATCGAATTTTCTGTTGTTTTGAACCTGAATTTGGGATATAGACGGGTACAGAAGATGCATACACATATTGACTTTGGGCACCTAAAATATCGATTTTGAACATGTTTTGGGCCTGTATTCTGAAAATACTCTAACATGGTGTAGGCATGTACAGATCGCTTCTGGGACACAAAAATATCGATTTTTTGGGTGTTTTGAGTCTGAATTTGAGATATAAACGGGTACAGAAGATGCATGCACATATCGATTTTGGCACCCAAAATATCGATTTTTAGCATGTTTTGGGCCTATATTTTAAAAATATTCTAGCACTGAGTAGGCATGTACAGATCGCTTTTGGGACCCAAAAATATCGAGTTTTTGGGGTGTTTTGAGCCTGAATTTGGGATATAACCTTGTACAGAGGATTGATCCACATATTTACTTTGGGCACCTAAAATATCAATTTTTATTATGTTTTTGGCCTGTATTGTAAAAATACTCTAACACTGAGTAAAGATGTACAGATCGCTTTTGGGACCCCAAAATATCGAATTTTCGGGAGTTTTGAGCCTGAATTTGAGATTTAAACGGGTACAGAAGATGCTTGCACATATCGACTTTGGACACATAAAATATCAATTTTTAGCATTTTTGGAGCCAATATTTTTAAAACATTCTAGCACTGAGTAGGCATGTACAGATCGCTTAAGGGACAAAATAATATTGAATTTTTGGGGATTTTGAGCCTGAATTTGAGATATAAACGGGTACAGAAGATGCATGCACAAATCGACTTTTTGCACCTAAAATATCGATTTTGAGCATGGTTTGGGTCTGTATCTTGAAAATATTCTAGCAAGGAGTAGGCATGTACAGATCGCTCCAGGGACCCAAAAATATCGAATTTTCTGTTGTTTTGAACCTGAATTTGGGATATAGACGGGTACAGAAGATGCATACACATATTGACTTTGGGCACCTAAAATATCGATTTTTAGCATGTTTTGGTCCCATATTTTGAAAAGAATCTAGCACTGAGTAGGCATGTACAGATCACTCCTCGGATTCAAAAATATTGATTTTTATGGTGCTTTGAGCCTAAATTTGAGATATAAACGGGTACAGAAGATGCATGCATATATCGACTTTAGGCACCTAAAATATCGATTTTTAGCAGGTTTTGGGCCTATATGTTGAAAAAATCTAGCAGTGAGTAGGTATGTACCGATCGTTTCTGGGACCCAAAAATATTGAATTTTCGGGTGTTTTGAGACTGAATTTGGGAAATAAACGGGTACAGAAGATACATGAACATATCGACTTTGGGCACCTAAAATATCGATTTTTAGCATGTTTTGGGCCCATATTTTGAAAAAATTCTAGCTCTGAGTAGGCATGTACAGATCACTCCTCGGATTCAAAAATATTGATTTTTCGGGTGCTTTGAGCCTGAATTTGAGATATAAACGGGTACAGAAGATGCATGCACATATCGACTTTGGGCACCTAAAATATCGATTTTGAGCATGGTTTGGGCCTGTATTTTAAAAATACTCTAACACTGAGTAGGCATGTACAGATCGCTTCTGGGACACAAAAAATATCGATTTTTTGGGTGTTTTGAGCCTGAATTTGAGACATAAACCGGTACAGAAGATGCATGCACATATCGATTTTGGCACCCAAAATATCGATTTTTAGCATGTTTTGGGCCTATATTTTGAAAATATTCTAGCACTGAGTAGGCATGTACAGATCGCTTTTGGGACCCAAAAATATCGAATTTTTGGGGTGTTTTGAGCCTGAATTTTGGATATAACCGGGTACAGAGGATTGATCCACATATTTACTTTGGGCACCTAAAATATCAATTTTTATTATGTTTTTGGCCTGTATTGTAAAAATACTCTAACACTGAGTAAACATGTACAGATCGCTTTTGGGACCCCAAAATATCGAATTTTCGGGAGTTTTGAGCCTGAATTTGAGATTTAAACGGGTACAGAAGATGCTTGCACATATCGACTTTGGACACATAAAATATCAATTTTTAGCATTTTTGGAGCCTATATTTTTAAAACATTCTAGCACTGAGTAGGCATGTACAGATCGCTTAAGGGACAAAATAATATTGAATTTTTGGGGATTTTGAGCCTGAATTTGAGATATAAACGGGTACAGAAGATGCATGCACAAATCGACTTTTTGCACCTAAAATATCGATTTTGAGCATGGTTTGGGTCTGTATCTTGAAAATATTCTAGCAAGGAGTAGGCATGTACAGATCGCTTCTGGGACACAAAAATATCGAATTTTCTGTTGTTTTGAACCTGAATTTGGGATATAGACGGGTACAGAAGATGCATACACATATTGACTTTGGGCACCTAAAATATCGATTTTTAGCATGTTTTGGGCCCGTATTTTGAAAATACTCTAACACGGTGTAGGCATGTACAGATCGCTTCTGGGACACAAAAATATTGATTTTTTGGGTGTTTTGAGTCTGAATTTGAGATATAAACGGGTACAGAAGATGAATCCACATATCGACTTTGGCACCCAAAATATAGATTTTGAGCATGTTTTGGGCCTATATTATAAAAATATTCTAGCACTGAGTAGGCATGTACAGATCGCTTCTGGGACCCAAAAATATCGAATTTTCGGGTGTTTTGAGCCTGAATTTGGGATATAAACGGGTACAGAAGATGCATGCACATATCGACATTGGGCACCTAAAATATAGATTTTTAGCATGTTTTGGGCCCATATTTTGAAAATATTCTAGCACTGAGTAGGCATGTCCAGATCGCTGAAGGGACCCAAAAATATCGAATTTTTTGGGTGTTTTGAGCCTGAATTTGGGATATATATTGACTTTGGGCACCTAAAATATCGATTTTGAGCATGTTTTGGGTCTGTATCTTGAAACATTCTAGCAAGAAGTAGGCATGTACAGATCGCTTCTGGGACCAAAAAATATCGAATTTTCTGTTTTTTTGAACCTGAATTTGGGATATAGACGGGTACAGAAGATACATACACATATTGACTTTGGGCACCTAAAATATCGATTTTGAGCATGTTTTGGGCCTGTATTCTGAAAATACTCTAACATGGTGTAGGCATGTACAGATCGCTTCTGGGACACAAAAATATCGATTTTTTGGGTGTTTTGAGTCTGAATTTGAGTTTTAATCAGGTACAGAAGATGCATACACATATTGACTTTGGGCACCTAAAATATCGATTTTCAGCATGTTTTGGGCCTGTATTTTGAAAATACTCTAACACGGTGTAGGCATGTACAGATCGCTTCTGGGACAAAAAAATATCGATTTTTTGGGTGTTTCGAGCCTGAATTTGAGATATAAACGGGTACAGAAGATGCATGCACATATCGACTATGGCACCCAAAATATCGATTTTGAGCATGTTTTGGGTCTGTATCTTGAAAACATTCTAGCAACGAGTAGGCATCTACAGATCGCTTCTGGGACCCAAAAATATCGAATTTTCGGGTGTTTTGAGCCTGAATTTGGGATATAAACGGGGACAGAAGATGCATGCACATATTGACTTTGGCACCCAAAATATCGATTTTGAGCATGTTTTGGGCCTATATTATAAAAATATTCTAGCACTGATTAGGCATGTACAGATCGCTTCTGAGACCCAAAAATATCGAATTTTCGGGTGTTTTGAGACTTGAATTTGGGATATAAACGGGTACAGAAGATGCAAACACATATCGACATTGGGCACCTAAAATATTGATTTTCAGCATGTTTTGGGCCTATATTATAAAAATATTCTAGCACTGAGTAGGCATGTACAGATCGCTTCTGAGACCCAAAAATATCGAATTTTCGGGTGTTTTGAGCTTGAATTTGGGATATAAACGGGTACAGAAGATGCATACACATATTGATTTTGGGCACCTAAAATATCGATTTTTAGCATGTTTTGGGCCTATATTTAAAAAACACTCTAACACGGAGTATGCACGTACAGATCGCTTAAGGGACCCAAAAATATTGAATTTTCGGGTGTTTTGAGCCTGAATTTGAGATATAAACGTGTACAGAAGATGCATGCATATATCGACATTAGGCACCTAAAATATCGTTTTTTAGCAGGTTTTGGGCCTATATGTTGAAATAATCTAGCACTGAGTAGGTATGTACAGATCGTTTCTGGGACCCAAAAATATTGAGTTTTTTGGGTGTTTTGAGCCTGAATTTGAGATATAAACGGGTACAGAAGATGCATGCACATATCGACTTTAGGCACCTAAAATATCGATTTTTAGCAGGTTTTGGGCCTATATGTCGAAATAATCAAGCACTGAGTAGATATGTACAGATCGTTTCTGGGACCCAAAAAAATTGAATTTTCGGGTGTTTTGAGACTGAATTTGGGAAATAAACGGGTACTGAAGATTCATGAACATATCGACTTTGGGCACCTAAAATATCGATTTTTAGCATGTTTTGGGCCCATATTTTGAAAAAATTCTAGCACTGAGTAGGCATGTACAGATCACTCCTCGGATTCAAAAATATTGATTTTTCGGGTGTTTGAGCCAGAATTTGAGATATAAACGGGTACGGAAGATGCATGCACATATCGACTTTGGGCACCTAAAATATCGATTTTGAGCATGGTTTGGGCCTGTATTTTAAAAATACTCTAACACGGAGTAGGCATGTACAGATCGCTTCTGGCACACAAAAATATCAATTTTTTGGGTGTTTTGAGCCTGAATTTGAGATGTAAACGGTTACAAAAGATGCATTCACATATCGACTTTGGCACCCATAATATCGATTTTTAGCATGTTTTGGGCCTGTATTTTGAAAATACTCTAACACGGATTAGGCATGTACAGATCGCTTCT
Organism: Petrolisthes cinctipes; assembly: GCA_033782935.1. Classification (NCBI taxonomy): domain Eukaryota; kingdom Metazoa; phylum Arthropoda; class Malacostraca; order Decapoda; family Porcellanidae; genus Petrolisthes; species Petrolisthes cinctipes. The sequence continues at coordinate 1,549,660 of JAWQEG010000014.1, forward strand.
GGGACACAAAATTATCGATTTTTTGGGTGTTTTGAGCCTGAATTTGAGACATAAACCGGTACAGAAGATGCATGCACATATCGATTTGGGCACCCAAATTATCGATTTTTAGCACGTTTTGGGCCTATATTTTGAAAATATTCTAGCACTTAGTAGGCATGTACAGATCGCTTCTGGGACCCAAAAATATCGAATTTTTTGGGTGTTTTGAGCCAGAATTCGGGATATAACCGGGCACAGAGGATGCATACACATATTGGCTTTGGGCACCTAATATATCAATTTTTATTATGTTTTGGGCCTGTATTGTAAAAATACTCTAACACGGAGTAGACATGTACAGATCGCTTTTGGGATCCAAAAATATCGAATTTTCGGGAGTTTTGAGCCTGAATTTGAGATTTAAACGGGTACAAAAGATGCTTGCACATATCGACTTTGGACACATAAAATATCAATTTTAGCATTTTGGAGCCTATATTTTGAAAACATTCTAGCACTGAGTAGGCATGTACAGATCGCTTAAGTGACCAAAAAATATTGAAATTTCGGGGATTTTGAGCCTGAATTTGAGATGTAAACGGTTACAAAAGATGCATGCACATATTGACTTTGGGCACCTAAAATATCGATTTTGAGTATGTTTTGGGCCTGTATTTTGAAAATACTCTAACACGGAGTAGACATGTGCAGATCGCTTTTCGGACCCAAAAATATAGAATTTTCGGGTGTTTTGAGCCTGAATTTGAGATATAAACGGGTACAGAAGATGCATGCACATATCGACTTTGGACACCTAAAATATCGATTTTTATCATGTTTTAATCCTATATTTTGAAAACATTTAAGCACTGAGTAGGCATGTACAGATCGCTTCTGGGACCCAAAAATATCGAATTTTCGGTTGTTTTGAACCTGAATTTGGGATATAAACGGGTACAGAAGATGCATACACATATTGACATTGGGCACCTAAAATATCGATTTTGAGCATGTTTTGGGCCTGTATTTTGAAAATACTCTAACACGGAGTAGGCATGTACAGATCGCTTCTGGGACCCAAAAAAATCGAATTTTCGGGGTTTTTGAGCCTGATTTTCAGATTTAAACTTGTACAGAAGATGCATGCACATATCGAGTTTGGGCACCTAAAATATCGATTTTTAGCAAGTTTCGGGCCCATATTTTGAAAATATTCTAGCACTGAGTAGGCATGTCCTGATCGTTGAAGGGACCCAAAAATATCGAATTTTTTGGGTGTTTTGAGCATGAATTTGGGATATAACCGGGTACAGAAGATGCATACACATATTGACTTTAGGAACCTAAAATATCAATTTTTATTATGTTTTGGGCCTGTATTGTAAAGATACTCTAACACGGAGTAGACATGTAAAGATCGCTTTTGGGACCCAAAAATATAGAATTTTCGGGAGTTTTGAGCCTGAATTTGAGATATAAACGGGTACAGAAGATGCTTGCACATATCGACTTTAGACACCTAAAATATCAATTTTAGCATTTTCGGAGCCCATATTTTGAAAAAATTCTAGCACTGAGTAGGCATGTACAGATCACTCCTCGGATTCAAAAATATTGATTTTTCGGGTGTTTGAGCCTGAATTTGAGATATAAACGGGTACAGAAGATGCATGCACATATAGACTTTGGCACCTATAATATCGATTTTTAGCATGTTTTGGGCCTGTATTTTGAAAATACTCTAACACGGATTAGGCATGTACAGATCGCTTCTGGGACACAAAATTATCGATTTTTTGGGTGTTTTGAGCCTGAATTTGAGACATAAACCGGTACACAAGATGCATGCACATATCGATTTTGGCACCCAAAATATCGATTTTTAGCATGTTTTGGGCCTATATTTTGAAAATATTCTAGCACTTAGTAGGCATGTACAGATCGCTTCTGGGACCCAAAAATATCGAATTTTTTTGGTGTTTTGAGCCAGATTTTGGGATATAACCGGGTACAGAGGATGCATACACATATTGGCTTTGGGCACCTAAAATATCAATTTTTATTATGTTTTAGGCCTGTATTGTAAAAATACTCTAACACGGAGTAGACATGTACAGATCGCTTTTGGGACCCAAAAATATCGAATTTTCGGGAGTTTTGAGCCTGAATTTGAGATTTAAACGGGTACAGAAGATGCTTGCACATATCGACTTTGGACACATAAAATATCAATTTTAGCATTTTGGAGCCTATATTTTGAAAACATTCTAGCACTGAGTAGGCATGTACAGATCGATTAAGTGACCAAAAAATATTGAAATTTCGGGGATTTTGAGCCTGAATTTGAGATGTAAACGGTTACAAAAGATGCATGCACATATTGACTTTGGGCACCTAAAATATCGATTTTGAGTATGTTTTGGGCCTGTATTTTGAAAATACTCTAACACGGAGTAGACATGTGCAGATCGCTTTTCGGACCCAAAAATATAGAATTTTCGGGTGTTTTGAGCCTGAATTTGAGATATAAACGGGTACAGAAGATGCATTCACATATCGACTTTGGACACCTAAAATATCGATTTTTATCATGTTTTAATCCTATATTTTGAAAACATTTAAGCACTGAGTAGGCATGTACAGATCGCTTCTCGGACCCAAAAATATCGAATTTTCGGTTGTTTTGAGCCTGAATTTGGGATATAAACGGGTACAGAAGATGCATACACATATTGACATTGGGCACCTAAAATATCGATTTTGAGCATGTTTTGGGCCTGTATTTTGAAAATACTCTAACACGGAGTAGGCATGTACAGATCGCTTCTGGGACCCAAAAAAATCGAATTTTCGGGGTTTTTGAGCCTGATTTTCAGATTTAAACTTGTACAGAAGATGCATGAACATATCGAGTTTGGGCACCTAAAATATCGATTTTTAGCAAGTTTCGGGCCCATATTTTGAAAATATTCTAGCACTGAGTAGGCATGTCCTGATCGTTGAAGGGACCCAAAAATATCGAATTTTTTGGGTGTTTTGAGCATGAATTTGGGATATAACCGGGTACAGAAGATGCATACACATATTGACTTTAGGAACCTAAAATATCAATTTTTATTATGTTTTGGGCCTGTATTGTAAAGATACTCTAACACGGAGTAGACATGTAAAGATCGCTTTTGGGACCCAAAAATATTGATTTTTCGGGTGTTTGAGCCTGAATTTGAGATATAAACGGGTACAGAAGATGCATGCACATATAGACTTTGGCACCTATAATATCGATTTTTAGCATGTTTTGGGCCTGTATTTTGAAAATACTCTAACACGGATTAGGCATGTACAGATCGCTTCTGGGACACAAAATTATCGATTTTTTGGGTGTTTTGAGCCTGAATTTGAGACATAAACCGGTACACAAGATGCATGCACATATCGATTTTGGCACCCAAAATATCGATTTTTAGCATGTTTTGGGCCTATATTTTGAAAATATTCTAGCACTTAGTAGGCATGTACAGATCGCTTCTGGGACCCAAAAATATCGAATTTTTTTGGTGTTTTGAGCCAGAATTTGGGATATAACCGGGTACAGAGGATGCATACACATATTGGCTTTGGGCACCTAAAATATCAATTTTTATTATGTTTTAGGCCTGTATTGTAAAAATACTCTAACACGGAGTAGACATGTACAGATCGCTTTTGGGACCCAAAAATATCGAATTTTCGGGAGTTTTGAGCCTGAATTTGAGATTTAAACGGGTACAGAAGATGCTTGCACATATCGACTTTGGACACATAAAATATCAATTTTAGCATTTTGGAGCCTATATTTTGAAAACATTCTAGCACTGAGTAGGCATGTACAGATCGCTTAAGTGACCAAAAAATATTGAAATTTCGGGGATTTTGAGCCTGAATTTGAGATGTAAACGGTTACAAAAGATGCATGCACATATTGACTTTGGGCACCTAAAATATCGATTTTGAGTATGTTTTGGGCCTGTATTTTGAAAATACTCTAACACGGAGTAGACATGTGCAGATCGCTTTTCGGACCCAAAAATATAGAATTTTCGGGTGTTTTGAGCCTGAATTTGAGATATAAACGGGTACAGAAGATGCATGCACATATCGACTTTGGACACCTAAAATATCGATTTTTATCATGTTTTAATCCTATAATTTGAAAACATTTAAGCACTGAGTAGGCATGTACAGATCGCTTCTGGGACCCAAAAATATCGAATTTTCGGGGTTTTTGAGCCTGATTTTCAGTTTTAAACTTGTACAGAAGATGCATGCACATATCGAGTTTGGGCACCTAAAATATCGATTTTTAGCAAATTTCGGGCCCATATTTTGAAAATATTCTAGCACTGAGTAGGCATGTCCTGATCGTTGAAGGGACCCAAAAATATCGAATTTTTTGGGTGTTTTGAGCATGAATTTGGGATATAACCGGGTAAAGAAGATGCATACACATATTGACTTTAGGAACCTAAAATATCAATTTTTATTATGTTTTGGGCCTGTATTGTAAAGATACTCTAACACAGAGTAGACATGTAAAGATCGCTTTTGGAACCCAAAAATATTGATTTTTCGGGTGTTTGAGCCTGAATTTGAGATATAAACGGGTACAGAAGATGCATACACATATAGACTTTGGCACCTATAATATCGATTTTTAGCATGTTTTGGGCCAGAATTTTGAAAATACTCTAACACGGAGTAGGCATGTACAGATTGCTTCTGGGACCCAAAAATATCGAACTTTCGAGTGTTTTGAGCCTGAATTTGAGATATAAACGAGTACAGAAGATGCATGCACATATCGACATTGGGCACCTAAAATATCGATTTTTAGCATGTTTTGGGCCCATATTTTGAAAATATTCTAGCACTGAGTAGGCATGTCCAGATCGCTGAAGGGACCCAAAAATATCGAATTTTTGGGGTGTTTTGAGCCTGAATTTGGGATATATATTGACTTTTCGCACCTAAAATATCGATTTTGAGCATGTTTTGGGTCTGTATCTTGAAAACATTCTAGGAAGAAGAAGGCATGTACAGATCGCTTTTGGGACCAAAAAATATCGAATTTTCTGTTGTTTTGAACCTGAATTTGGGATATAGACGGGTACAGAAGATGCATACACATATTGACTTTGGGCACCTAAAATATCGATTTTGAACATGTTTTGGGCCTGTATTCTGAAAATACTCTAACATGGTGTAGGCATGTACAGATCGCTTCTGGGACACAAAAATATCGATTTTTTGGGTGTTTTGAGTCTGAATTTGAGATATAAACGGGTACAGAAGATGCATGCACATATCGATTTTGGCACCCAAAATATCGATTTTTAGCATGTTTTGGGCCTATATTTTAAAAATATTCTAGCACTGAGTAGGCATGTACAGATCGCTTTTGGGACCCAAAAATATCGAGTTTTTGGGGTGTTTTGAGCCTGAATTTGGGATATAACCTTGTACAGAGGATTGATCCACATATTTACTTTGGGCACCTAAAATATCAATTTTTATTATGTTTTTGGCCTGTATTGTAAAAATACTCTAACACTGAGTAAAGATGTACAGATCGCTTTTGGGACCCCAAAATATCGAATTTTCGGGAGTTTTGAGCCTGAATTTGAGATTTAAACGGGTACAGAAGATGCTTGCACATATCGACTTTGGACACATAAAATATCAATTTTTAGCATTTTTGGAGCCAATATTTTTAAAACATTCTAGCACTGAGTAGGCATGTACAGATCGCTTAAGGGACAAAATAATATTGAATTTTTGGGGATTTTGAGCCTGAATTTGAGATATAAACGGGTACAGAAGATGCATGCACAAATCGACTTTTTGCACCTAAAATATCGATTTTGAGCATGGTTTGGGTCTGTATCTTGAAAATATTCTAGCAAGGAGTAGGCATGTACAGATCGCTCCAGGGACCCAAAAATATCGAATTTTCTGTTGTTTTGAACCTGAATTTGGGATATAGACGGGTACAGAAGATGCATACACATATTGACTTTGGGCACCTAAAATATCGATTTTTAGCATGTTTTGGTCCCATATTTTGAAAAGAATCTAGCACTGAGTAGGCATGTACAGATCACTCCTCGGATTCAAAAATATTGATTTTTATGGTGCTTTGAGCCTAAATTTGAGATATAAACGGGTACAGAAGATGCATGCATATATCGACTTTAGGCACCTAAAATATCGATTTTTAGCAGGTTTTGGGCCTATATGTTGAAAAAATCTAGCAGTGAGTAGGTATGTACCGATCGTTTCTGGGACCCAAAAATATTGAATTTTCGGGTGTTTTGAGACTGAATTTGGGAAATAAACGGGTACAGAAGATACATGAACATATCGACTTTGGGCACCTAAAATATCGATTTTTAGCATGTTTTGGGCCCATATTTTGAAAAAATTCTAGCTCTGAGTAGGCATGTACAGATCACTCCTCGGATTCAAAAATATTGATTTTTCGGGTGCTTTGAGCCTGAATTTGAGATATAAACGGGTACAGAAGATGCATGCACATATCGACTTTGGGCACCTAAAATATCGATTTTGAGCATGGTTTGGGCCTGTATTTTAAAAATACTCTAACACTGAGTAGGCATGTACAGATCGCTTCTGGGACACAAAAAATATCGATTTTTTGGGTGTTTTGAGCCTGAATTTGAGACATAAACCGGTACAGAAGATGCATGCACATATCGATTTTGGCACCCAAAATATCGATTTTTAGCATGTTTTGGGCCTATATTTTGAAAATATTCTAGCACTGAGTAGGCATGTACAGATCGCTTTTGGGACCCAAAAATATCGAATTTTTGGGGTGTTTTGAGCCTGAATTTTGGATATAACCGGGTACAGAGGATTGATCCACATATTTACTTTGGGCACCTAAAATATCAATTTTTATTATGTTTTTGGCCTGTATTGTAAAAATACTCTAACACTGAGTAAACATGTACAGATCGCTTTTGGGACCCCAAAATATCGAATTTTCGGGAGTTTTGAGCCTGAATTTGAGATTTAAACGGGTACAGAAGATGCTTGCACATATCGACTTTGGACACATAAAATATCAATTTTTAGCATTTTTGGAGCCTATATTTTTAAAACATTCTAGCACTGAGTAGGCATGTACAGATCGCTTAAGGGACAAAATAATATTGAATTTTTGGGGATTTTGAGCCTGAATTTGAGATATAAACGGGTACAGAAGATGCATGCACAAATCGACTTTTTGCACCTAAAATATCGATTTTGAGCATGGTTTGGGTCTGTATCTTGAAAATATTCTAGCAAGGAGTAGGCATGTACAGATCGCTTCTGGGACACAAAAATATCGAATTTTCTGTTGTTTTGAACCTGAATTTGGGATATAGACGGGTACAGAAGATGCATACACATATTGACTTTGGGCACCTAAAATATCGATTTTTAGCATGTTTTGGGCCCGTATTTTGAAAATACTCTAACACGGTGTAGGCATGTACAGATCGCTTCTGGGACACAAAAATATTGATTTTTTGGGTGTTTTGAGTCTGAATTTGAGATATAAACGGGTACAGAAGATGAATCCACATATCGACTTTGGCACCCAAAATATAGATTTTGAGCATGTTTTGGGCCTATATTATAAAAATATTCTAGCACTGAGTAGGCATGTACAGATCGCTTCTGGGACCCAAAAATATCGAATTTTCGGGTGTTTTGAGCCTGAATTTGGGATATAAACGGGTACAGAAGATGCATGCACATATCGACATTGGGCACCTAAAATATAGATTTTTAGCATGTTTTGGGCCCATATTTTGAAAATATTCTAGCACTGAGTAGGCATGTCCAGATCGCTGAAGGGACCCAAAAATATCGAATTTTTTGGGTGTTTTGAGCCTGAATTTGGGATATATATTGACTTTGGGCACCTAAAATATCGATTTTGAGCATGTTTTGGGTCTGTATCTTGAAACATTCTAGCAAGAAGTAGGCATGTACAGATCGCTTCTGGGACCAAAAAATATCGAATTTTCTGTTTTTTTGAACCTGAATTTGGGATATAGACGGGTACAGAAGATACATACACATATTGACTTTGGGCACCTAAAATATCGATTTTGAGCATGTTTTGGGCCTGTATTCTGAAAATACTCTAACATGGTGTAGGCATGTACAGATCGCTTCTGGGACACAAAAATATCGATTTTTTGGGTGTTTTGAGTCTGAATTTGAGTTTTAATCAGGTACAGAAGATGCATACACATATTGACTTTGGGCACCTAAAATATCGATTTTCAGCATGTTTTGGGCCTGTATTTTGAAAATACTCTAACACGGTGTAGGCATGTACAGATCGCTTCTGGGACAAAAAAATATCGATTTTTTGGGTGTTTCGAGCCTGAATTTGAGATATAAACGGGTACAGAAGATGCATGCACATATCGACTATGGCACCCAAAATATCGATTTTGAGCATGTTTTGGGTCTGTATCTTGAAAACATTCTAGCAACGAGTAGGCATCTACAGATCGCTTCTGGGACCCAAAAATATCGAATTTTCGGGTGTTTTGAGCCTGAATTTGGGATATAAACGGGGACAGAAGATGCATGCACATATTGACTTTGGCACCCAAAATATCGATTTTGAGCATGTTTTGGGCCTATATTATAAAAATATTCTAGCACTGATTAGGCATGTACAGATCGCTTCTGAGACCCAAAAATATCGAATTTTCGGGTGTTTTGAGACTTGAATTTGGGATATAAACGGGTACAGAAGATGCAAACACATATCGACATTGGGCACCTAAAATATTGATTTTCAGCATGTTTTGGGCCTATATTATAAAAATATTCTAGCACTGAGTAGGCATGTACAGATCGCTTCTGAGACCCAAAAATATCGAATTTTCGGGTGTTTTGAGCTTGAATTTGGGATATAAACGGGTACAGAAGATGCATACACATATTGATTTTGGGCACCTAAAATATCGATTTTTAGCATGTTTTGGGCCTATATTTAAAAAACACTCTAACACGGAGTATGCACGTACAGATCGCTTAAGGGACCCAAAAATATTGAATTTTCGGGTGTTTTGAGCCTGAATTTGAGATATAAACGTGTACAGAAGATGCATGCATATATCGACATTAGGCACCTATAATATCGATTTTTAGCATGTTTTGGGCCTGTATTTTGAAAATACTCTAACACGGATTAGGCATGTACAGATCGCTTCTGGGACACAAAATTATCGATTTTTTGGGTGTTTTGAGCCTGAATTTGAGACATAAACCGGTACACAAGATGCATGCACATATCGATTTTGGCACCCAAAATATCGATTTTTAGCATGTTTTGGGCCTATATTTTGAAAATATTCTAGCACTTAGTAGGCATGTACAGATCGCTTCTGGGACCCAAAAATATCGAATTTTTTTGGTGTTTTGAGCCAGATTTTGGGATATAACCGGGTACAGAGGATGCATACACATATTGGCTTTGGGCACCTAAAATATCAATTTTTATTATGTTTTAGGCCTGTATTGTAAAAATACTCTAACACGGAGTAGACATGTACAGATCGCTTTTGGGACCCAAAAATATCGAATTTTCGGGAGTTTTGAGCCTGAATTTGAGATATAAACGGGTACAGAAGATGCTTGCACATATCGACTTTGGACACATAAAATATCAATTTTAGCATTTTGGAGCCTATATTTTGAAAACATTCTAGCACTGAGTAGGCATGTACAGATCGATTAAGTGACCAAAAAATATTGAAATTTCGGGGATTTTGAGCCTGAATTTGAGATGTAAACGGTTACAAAAGATGCATGCACATATTGACTTTGGGCACCTAAAATATCGATTTTGAGTATGTTTTGGGCCTGTATTTTGAAAATACTCTAACACGGAGTAGACATGTGCAGATCGCTTTTCGGACCCAAAAATATAGAATTTTCGGGTGTTTTGAGCCTGAATTTGAGATATAAACGGGTACAGAAGATGCATTCACATATCGACTTTGGACACCTAAAATATCGATTTTTATCATGTTTTAATCCTATATTTTGAAAACATTTAAGCACTGAGTAGGCATGTACAGATCGCTTCTGGGACCCAAAAATATCGAATTTTCGGTTGTTTTGAGCCTGAATTTGGGATATAAACGGGTACAGAAGATGCATACACATATTGACATTGGGCACCTAAAATATCGATTTTGAGCATGTTTTGGGCCTGTATTTTGAAAATACTCTAACACGGAGTAGGCATGTACAGATCGCTTCTGGGACCCAAAAATATCGAATTTTCGGGGTTTTTAAGCCTGATTTTCAGATTTAAACTTGTACAGAAGATGCATGCACATATCGAGTTTGGGCACCTAAAATATCGATTTTTAGCAAGTTTCGGGCCCATATTTTGAAAATATTCTAGCACTGAGTAGGCATGTCCTGATCGTTGAAGGGACCCCAAAAATATCGAATTTTTTGGGTGTTTTGAGCATGAATTTGGGATATAACCGGGTACAGAAGATGCATACACATATTGACTTTAGGAACCTAAAATATCAATTTTTATTATGTTTTGGGCCTGTATTGTAAAGATACTCTAACACGGAGTAGACATGTAAAGATCGCTTTTGGGACCCAAAAATATTGATTTTTCGGGTGTTTGAGCCTGAATTTGAGATATAAACGGGTACAGAAGATGCATGCACATATAGACTTTGGCACCTATAATATCGATTTTTAGCATGTTTTGGGCCTGTATTTTGAAAATACTCTAACACGGATTAGGCATGTACAGATCGCTTCTGGGACACAAAATTATCGATTTTTTGGGTGTTTTGAGCCTGAATTTGAGACATAAACCGGTACACAAGATGCATGCACATATCGATTTTGGCACCCAAAATATCGATTTTTAGCATGTTTTGGGCCTATATTTTGAAAATATTCTAGCACTTAGTAGGCATGTACAGATCGCTTCTGGGACCCAAAAATATCGAATTTTTTTGGTGTTTTGAGCCAGAATTTGGGATATAACCGGGTACAGAGGATGCATACACATATTGGCTTTGGGCACTTAAAATATCAATTTTTATTATGTTCTAGGCCTGTATTGTAAAAATACTCTAACACGGAGTAGACATGTACAGATCGCTTTTGGGACCCAAAAATATCGAATTTTCGGGAGTTTTGAGCCTGAATTTGAGATTTAAACGGGTACAGAAGATGCTTGCACATATCGACTTTGGACACATAAAATATCAATTTTAGCATTTTGGAGCCTATATTTTGAAAACATTCTAGCACTGAGTAGGCATGTACAGATCGCTTAAGTGACCAAAAAATATTGAAATTTCGGGGATTTTGAGCCTGAATTTGAGATGTAAACGGTTACAAAAGATGCATGCACATATTGACTTTGGGCACCTAAAATATCGATTTTGAGTATGTTTTGGGCCTGTATTTTGAAAATACTCTAACACGGAGTAGACATGTGCAGATCGCTTTTCGGACCCAAAAATATAGAGTTTTCGGGTGTTTTGAGCCTGAATTTGAGATATAAACGGGTACAGAAGATGCATGCACATATCGACTTTGGACACCTAAAATATCGATTTTTATCATGTTTTAATCCTATATTTTGAAAACATTTAAGCACTGAGTAGGCATGTACAGATCGCTTCTGGGACCCAAAAATATCGAATTTTCGGTTGTTTTGAGCCTGAATTTGGGATATAAACGGGTACAGAAGATGCATACACATATTGACATTGGGCACCTAAAATATCGATTTTGAGCATGTTTTGGGCCTGTATTTTGAAAATACTCTAACACGGAGTAGGCATGTACAGATCGCTTCTGGGACCCAAAAAAATCGAATTTTCGGGGTTTTTGAGCCTGATTTTCAGATTTAAACTTGTACAGAAGATGCATGCACATATCGAGTTTGGGCACCTAAAATATCGATTTTTAGCAAGTTTCGGGCCCATATTTTGAAAATATTCTAGCACTGAGTAGGCATGTCCTGATCGTTGAAGGGACCCAAAAATATCGAATTTTTTGGGTGTTTTGAGCATGAATTTGGGATATAACCGGGTACAGAAGATGCATACACATATTGACTTTAGGAACCTAAAATATCAATTTTTATTATGTTTTGGGCCTGTATTGTAAAGATACTCTAACACGGAGTAGACATGTAAAGATCGCTTTTGGGACCCAAAAATATAGAATTTTCGGGAGTTTTGAGCCTGAATTTGAGATATAAACGGGTACAGAAGATGCTTGCACATATCGACTTTAGACACCTAAAATATCAATTTTAGCATTTTCGGAGCCCATATTTTGAAAAAATTCTAGCACTGAGTAGGCATGTACAGATCACTCCTCGGATTCAAAAATATTGATTTTTCGGGTGTTTGAGCCTGAATTTGAGATATAAACGGGTACAGAAGATGCATGCACATATAGACTTTGGCACCTATAATATCGATTTTTAGCATGTTTTGGGCCTGTATTTTGAAAATACTCTAACACGGATTAGGCATGTACAGATCGCTTCTGGGACACAAAATTATCGATTTTTTGGGTGTTTTGAGCCTGAATTTGAGACATAAACCGGTACACAAGATGCATGCACATATCGATTTTGGCACCCAAAATATCGATTTTTAGCATGTTTTGGGCCTATATTTTGAAAATATTCTAGCACTTAGTAGGCATGTACAGATCGCTTCTGGGACCCAAAAATATCGAATTTTTTTGGTGTTTTGAGCCAGATTTTGGGATATAACCGGGTACAGAGGATGCATACACATATTGGCTTTGGGCACCTAAAATATCAATTTTTATTATGTTTTAGGCCTGTATTGTAAAAATACTCTAACACGGAGTAGACATGTACAGATCGCTTTTGGGACCCAAAAATATCGAATTTTCGGGAGTTTTGAGCCTGAATTTGAGATATAAACGGGTACAGAAGATGCTTGCACATATCGACTTTGGACACATAAAATATCAATTTTAGCATTTTGGAGCCTATATTTTGAAAACATTCTAGCACTGAGTAGGCATGTACAGATCGATTAAGTGACCAAAAAATATTGAAATTTCGGGGATTTTGAGCCTGAATTTGAGATGTAAACGGTTACAAAAGATGCATGCACATATTGACTTTGGGCACCTAAAATATCGATTTTGAGTATGTTTTGGGCCTGTATTTTGAAAATACTCTAACACGGAGTAGACATGTGCAGATCGCTTTTCGGACCCAAAAATATAGAATTTTCGGGTGTTTTGAGCCTGAATTTGAGATATAAACGGGTACAGAAGATGCATTCACATATCGACTTTGGACACCTAAAATATCGATTTTTATCATGTTTTAATCCTATATTTTGAAAACATTTAAGCACTGAGTAGGCATGTACAGATCGCTTCTGGGACCCAAAAATATCGAATTTTCGGTTGTTTTGAGCCTGAATTTGGGATATAAACGGGTACAGAAGATGCATACACATATTGACATTGGGCACCTAAAATATCGATTTTGAGCATGTTTTGGGCCTGTATTTTGAAAATACTCTAACACGGAGTAGGCATGTACAGATCGCTTCTGGGACCCAAAAAAATCGAATTTTCGGGGTTTTTGAGCCTGATTTTCAGATTTAAACTTGTACAGAAGATGCATGCACATATCGAGTTTGGGCACCTAAAATATCGATTTTTAGCAAGTTTCGGGCCCATATTTTGAAAATATTCTAGCACTGAGTAGGCATGTCCTGATCGTTGAAGGGACCCAAAAATATCGAATTTTTTGGGTGTTTTGAGCATGAATTTGGGATATAACCGGGTACAGAAGATGCATACACATATTGACTTTAGGAACCTAAAATATCAATTTTTATTATGTTTTGGGCCTGTATTGTAAAGATACTCTAACACGGAGTAGACATGTAAAGATCGCTTTTGGGACCCAAAAATATTGATTTTTCGGGTGTTTGAGCCTGAATTTGAGATATAAACGGGTACAGAAGATGCATGCACATATAGACTTTGGCACCTATAATATCGATTTTTAGCATGTTTTGGGCCTGTATTTTGAAAATACTCTAACACGGAGTAGGCATGTACAGATCGCTTCTGGGACACAAAATTATCGATTTTTTGGGTGTTTTGAGCCTGAATTTGAGACATAAACCGGTACACAAGATGCATGCACATATCGATTTTGGCACCCAAAATATCGATTTTTAGCATGTTTTGGGCCTATATTTTGAAAATATTCTAGCACTTAGTAGGCATGTACAGATCGCTTCTGGGACCCAAAAATATCGAATTTTTTTGGTGTTTTGAGCCAGAATTTGGGATATAACCGGGTACAGAGGATGCATACACATATTGGCTTTGGGCACCTAAAATATCAATTTTTATTATGTTTTAGGCCTGTATTGTAAAAATACTCTAACACGGAGTAGACATGTACAGATCGCTTTTGGGACCCAAAAATATCGAATTTTCGGGAGTTTTGAGCCTGAATTTGAGATTTAAACGGGTACAGAAGATGCTTGCACATATCGACTTTGGACACATAAAATATCAATTTTAGCATTTTGGAGCCTATATTTTGAAAACATTCTAGCACTGAGTAGGCATGTACAGATCGCTTAAGTGACCAAAAAATATTGAAATTTCGGGGATTTTGAGCCTGAATTTGAGATGTAAACGGTTACAAAAGATGCATGCACATATTGACTTTGGGCACCTAAAATATCGATTTTGAGTATGTTTTGGGCCTGTATTTTGAAAATACTCTAACACGGAGTAGACATGTGCAGATCGCTTTTCGGACCCAAAAATATAGAATTTTCGGGTGTTTTGAGCCTGAATTTGAGATATAAACGGGTACAGAAGATGCATGCACATATCGACTTTGGACACCTAAAATATCGATTTTTAGCATGTTTTAATCCTATATTTTGAAAACATTTAAGCACTGAGTAGGCATGTACAGATCGCTTCTGGGACCCAAAAATATCGAATTTTCGGTTGTTTTGAGCCTGAATTTGGGATATAAACGGGTACAGAAGATGCATACACATATTGACATTGGGCACCTAAAATATCGATTTTGAGCATGTTTTGGGCCTGTATTTTGAAAATACTCTAACACGGAGTAGGCATGTACAGATCGCTGCTGGGACCCAAAAAAATCGAATTTTCGGGGTTTTTAAGCCTGATTTTCAGATTTAAACTTGTACAGAAGATGCATGCACATATCGAGTTTGGGCACCTAAAATATCGATTTTTAGCAAGTTTCGGGCCCATATTTTGAAAATATTCTAGCACTGAGTAGGCATGTCCTGATCGTTGAAGGGACCCCAAAAATATCGAATTTTTTGGGTGTTTTGAGCATGAATTTGGGATATAACCGGGTACAGAAGATGCATACACATATTGACTTTAGGAACCTAAAATATCAATTTTTATTATGTTTTGGGCCTGTATTGTAAAGATACTCTAACACGGAGTAGACATGTACAGATCGCTTTTGGGACCCAAAAATATTGATTTTTCGGGTGTTTGAGCCTGAATTTGAGATATAAACGGGTACAGAAGATGCATGCACATATAGACTTTGGCACCTATAATATCGATTTTTAGCATGTTTTGGGCCTGTATTTTGAAAATACTCTAACACGGATTAGGCATGTACAGATCGCTTCTGGGACACAAAATTATCGATTTTTTGGGTGTTTTGAGCCTGAATTTGAGACATAAACCGGTACACAAGATGCATGCACATATCGATTTTGGCACCCAAAATATCGATTTTTAGCATGTTTTGGGCCTATATTTTGAAAATATTCTAGCACTTAGTAGGCATGTACAGATCGCTTCTGGGACCCAAAAATATCGAATTTTTTTGGTGTTTTGAGCCAGAATTTGGGATATAACCGGGTACAGAGGATGCATACACATATTGGCTTTGGGCACTTAAAATATCAATTTTTATTATGTTCTAGGCCTGTATTGTAAAAATACTCTAACACGGAGTAGACATGTACAGATCGCTTTTGGGACCCAAAAATATCGAATTTTCGGGAGTTTTGAGCCTGAATTTGAGATTTAAACGGGTACAGAAGATGCTTGCACATATCGACTTTGGACACATAAAATATCAATTTTAGCATTTTGGAGCCTATATTTTGAAAACATTCTAGCACTGAGTAGGCATGTACAGATCGCTTAAGTGACCAAAAAATATTGAAATTTCGGGGATTTTGAGCCTGAATTTGAGATGTAAACGGTTACAAAAGATGCATGCACATATTGACTTTGGGCACCTAAAATATCGATTTTGAGTATGTTTTGGGCCTGTATTTTGAAAATACTCTAACACGGAGTAGACATGTGCAGATCGCTTTTCGGACCCAAAAATATAGAATTTTCGGGTGTTTTGAGCCTGAATTTGAGATATAAACGGGTACAGAAGATGCATGCACATATCGACTTTGGACACCTAAAATATCGATTTTTATCATGTTTTAATCCTATATTTTGAAAACATTTAAGCACTGAGTAGGCATGTACAGATCGCTTCTGGGACCCAAAAATATCGAATTTTCGGTTGTTTTGAGCCTGAATTTGGGATATAAACGGGTACAGAAGATGCATACACATATTGACATTGGGCACCTAAAATATCGATTTTGAGCATGTTTTGGGCCTGTATTTTGAAAATACTCTAACACGGAGTAGGCATGTACAGATCGCTTCTGGGACCCAAAAAAATCGAATTTTCGGGGTTTTTGAGCCTGATTTTCAGATTTTAACTTGTACAGAAGATGCATGCACATATCGAGTTTGGGCACCTAAAATATCGATTTTTAGCAAGTTTCGGGCCCATATTTTGAAAATATTCTAGCACTGAGTAGGCATGTCCTGATCGTTGAAGGGACCCAAAAATATCGAATTTTTTGGGTGTTTTGAGCATGAATTTGGGATATAACCGGGTACAGAAGATGCATACACATATTGACTTTAGGAACCTAAAATATCAATTTTTATTATGTTTTGGGCCTGTATTGTAAAGATACTCTAACACGGAGTAGACATGTAAAGATCGCTTTTGGGACCCAAAAATATAGAATTTTCGGGAGTTTTGAGCCTGAATTTGAGATATAAACGGGTACAGAAGATGCTTGCACATATCGACTTTAGACACCTAAAATATCAATTTTAGCATTTTCGGAGCCCATATTTTGAAAAAATTCTAGCACTGAGTAGGCATGTACAGATCACTCCTCGGATTCAAAAATATTGATTTTTCGGGTGTTTGAGCCTGAATTTGAGATATAAACGGGTACAGAAGATGCATGCACATATAGACTTTGGCACCTATAATATCGATTTTTAGCATGTTTTGGGCCTGTATTTTGAAAATACTCTAACACGGATTAGGCATGTACAGATCGCTTCTGGGACACAAAATTATCGATTTTTTGGGTGTTTTGAGCCTGAATTTGAGACATAAACCGGTACACAAGATGCATGCACATATCGATTTTGGCACCCAAAATATCGATTTTTAGCATGTTTTGGGCCTATATTTTGAAAATATTCTAGCACTTAGTAGGCATGTACAGATCGCTTCTGGGACCCAAAAATATCGAATTTTTTTGGTGTTTTGAGCCAGATTTTGGGATATAACCGGGTACAGAGGATGCATACACATATTGGCTTTGGGCACCTAAAATATCAATTTTTATTATGTTTTAGGCCTGTATTGTAAAAATACTCTAACACGGAGTAGACATGTACAGATCGCTTTTGGGACCCAAAAATATCGAATTTTCGGGAGTTTTGAGCCTGAATTTGAGATATAAACGGGTACAGAAGATGCTTGCACATATCGACTTTGGACACATAAAATATCAATTTTAGCATTTTGGAGCCTATATTTTGAAAACATTCTAGCACTGAGTAGGCATGTACAGATCGATTAAGTGACCAAAAAATATTGAAATTTCGGGGATTTTGAGCCTGAATTTGAGATGTAAACGGTTACAAAAGATGCATGCACATATTGACTTTGGGCACCTAAAATATCGATTTTGAGTATGTTTTGGGCCTGTATTTTGAAAATACTCTAACACGGAGTAGACATGTGCAGATCGCTTTTCGGACCCAAAAATATAGAATTTTCGGGTGTTTTGAGCCTGAATTTGAGATATAAACGGGTACAGAAGATGCATTCACATATCGACTTTGGACACCTAAAATATCGATTTTTATCATGTTTTAATCCTATATTTTGAAAACATTTAAGCACTGAGTAGGCATGTACAGATCGCTTCTGGGACCCAAAAATATCGAATTTTCGGTTGTTTTGAGCCTGAATTTGGGATATAAACGGGTACAGAAGATGCATACACATATTGACATTGGGCACCTAAAATATCGATTTTGAGCATGTTTTGGGCCTGTATTTTGAAAATACTCTAACACGGAGTAGGCATGTACAGATCGCTTCTGGGACCCAAAAAAATCGAATTTTCGGGGTTTTTGAGCCTGATTTTCAGATTTAAACTTGTACAGAAGATGCATGCACATATCGAGTTTGGGCACCTAAAATATCGATTTTTAGCAAGTTTCGGGCCCATATTTTGAAAATATTCTAGCACTGAGTAGGCATGTCCTGATCGTTGAAGGGACCCAAAAATATCGAATTTTTTGGGTGTTTTGAGCATGAATTTGGGATATAACCGGGTACAGAAGATGCATACACATATTGACTTTAGGAACCTAAAATATCAATTTTTATTATGTTTTGGGCCTGTATTGTAAAGATACTCTAACACGGAGTAGACATGTAAAGATCGCTTTTGGGACCCAAAAATATTGATTTTTCGGGTGTTTGAGCCTGAATTTGAGATATAAACGGGTACAGAAGATGCATGCACATATAGACTTTGGCACCTATAATATCGATTTTTAGCATGTTTTGGGCCTGTATTTTGAAAATACTCTAACACGGAGTAGGCATGTACAGATCGCTTCTGGGACACAAAATTATCGATTTTTTGGGTGTTTTGAGCCTGAATTTGAGACATAAACCGGTACACAAGATGCATGCACATATCGATTTTGGCACCCAAAATATCGATTTTTAGCATGTTTTGGGCCTATATTTTGAAAATATTCTAGCACTTAGTAGGCATGTACAGATCGCTTCTGGGACCCAAAAATATCGAATTTTTTTGGTGTTTTGAGCCAGAATTTGGGATATAACCGGGTACAGAGGATGCATACACATATTGGCTTTGGGCACCTAAAATATCAATTTTTATTATGTTTTAGGCCTGTATTGTAAAAATACTCTAACACGGAGTAGACATGTACAGATCGCTTTTGGGACCCAAAAATATCGAATTTTCGGGAGTTTTGAGCCTGAATTTGAGATTTAAACGGGTACAGAAGATGCTTGCACATATCGACTTTGGACACATAAAATATCAATTTTAGCATTTTGGAGCCTATATTTTGAAAACATTCTAGCACTGAGTAGGCATGTACAGATCGCTTAAGTGACCAAAAAATATTGAAATTTCGGGGATTTTGAGCCTGAATTTGAGATGTAAACGGTTACAAAAGATGCATGCACATATTGACTTTGGGCACCTAAAATATCGATTTTGAGTATGTTTTGGGCCTGTATTTTGAAAATACTCTAACACGGAGTAGACATGTGCAGATCGCTTTTCGGACCCAAAAATATAGAATTTTCGGGTGTTTTGAGCCTGAATTTGAGATATAAACGGGTACAGAAGATGCATGCACATATCGACTTTGGACACCTAAAATATCGATTTTTTGCATGTTTTAATCCTATATTTTGAAAACATTTAAGCACTGAGTAGGCATGTACAGATCGCTTCTGGGACCCAAAAATATCGAATTTTCGGTTGTTTTGAGCCTGAATTTGGGATATAAACGGGTACAGAAGATGCATACACATATTGACATTGGGCACCTAAAATATCGATTTTGAGCATGTTTTGGGCCTGTATTTTGAAAATACTCTAACACGGAGTAGGCATGTACAGATCGCTGCTGGGACCCAAAAAAATCGAATTTTCGGGGTTTTTAAGCCTGATTTTCAGATTTAAACTTGTACAGAAGATGCATGCACATATCGAGTTTGGGCACCTAAAATATCGATTTTTAGCAAGTTTCGGGCCCATATTTTGAAAATATTCTAGCACTGAGTAGGCATGTCCTGATCGTTGAAGGGACCCCAAAAATATCGAATTTTTTGGGTGTTTTGAGCATGAATTTGGGATATAACCGGGTACAGAAGATGCATACACATATTGACTTTAGGAACCTAAAATATCAATTTTTATTATGTTTTGGGCCTGTATTGTAAAGATACTCTAACACGGAGTAGACATGTACAGATCGCTTTTGGGACCCAAAAATATTGATTTTTCGGGTGTTTGAGCCTGAATTTGAGATATAAACGGGTACAGAAGATGCATGCACATATAGACTTTGGCACCTATAATATCGATTTTTAGCATGTTTTGGGCCTGTATTTTGAAAATACTCTAACACGGATTAGGCATGTACAGATCGCTTCTGGGACACAAAATTATCGATTTTTTGGGTGTTTTGAGCCTGAATTTGAGACATAAACCGGTACACAAGATGCATGCACATATCGATTTTGGCACCCAAAATATCGATTTTTAGCATGTTTTGGGCCTATATTTTGAAAATATTCTAGCACTTAGTAGGCATGTACAGATCGCTTCTGGGACCCAAAAATATCGAATTTTTTTGGTGTTTTGAGCCAGAATTTGGGATATAACCGGGTACAGAGGATGCATACACATATTGGCTTTGGGCACTTAAAATATCAATTTTTATTATGTTCTAGGCCTGTATTGTAAAAATACTCTAACACGGAGTAGACATGTACAGATCGCTTTTGGGACCCAAAAATATCGAATTTTCGGGAGTTTTGAGCCTGAATTTGAGATTTAAACGGGTACAGAAGATGCTTGCACATATCGACTTTGGACACATAAAATATCAATTTTAGCATTTTGGAGCCTATATTTTGAAAACATTCTAGCACTGAGTAGGCATGTACAGATCGCTTAAGTGACCAAAAAATATTGAAATTTCGGGGATTTTGAGCCTGAATTTGAGATGTAAACGGTTACAAAAGATGCATGCACATATTGACTTTGGGCACCTAAAATATCGATTTTGAGTATGTTTTGGGCCTGTATTTTGAAAATACTCTAACACGGAGTAGACATGTGCAGATCGCTTTTCGGACCCAAAAATATAGAATTTTCGGGTGTTTTGAGCCTGAATTTGAGATATAAACGGGTACAGAAGATGCATGCACATATCGACTTTGGACACCTAAAATATCGATTTTTATCATGTTTTAATCCTATATTTTGAAAACATTTAAGCACTGAGTAGGCATGTACAGATCGCTTCTGGGACCCAAAAATATCGAATTTTCGGTTGTTTTGAGCCTGAATTTGGGATATAAACGGGTACAGAAGATGCATACACATATTGACATTGGGCACCTAAAATATCGATTTTGAGCATGTTTTGGGCCTGTATTTTGAAAATACTCTAACACGGAGTAGGCATGTACAGATCGCTTCTGGGACCCAAAAAAATCGAATTTTCGGGGTTTTTGAGCCTGATTTTCAGATTTTAACTTGTACAGAAGATGCATGCACATATCGAGTTTGGGCACCTAAAATATCGATTTTTAGCAAGTTTCGGGCCCATATTTTGAAAATATTCTAGCACTGAGTAGGCATGTCCTGATCGTTGAAGGGACCCAAAAATATCGAATTTTTTGGGTGTTTTGAGCATGAATTTGGGATATAACCGGGTACAGAAGATGCATACACATATTGACTTTAGGAACCTAAAATATCAATTTTTATTATGTTTTGGGCCTGTATTGTAAAGATACTCTAACACGGAGTAGACATGTAAAGATCGCTTTTGGGACCCAAAAATATAGAATTTTCGGGAGTTTTGAGCCTGAATTTGAGATATAAACGGGTACAGAAGATGCTTGCACATATCGACTTTAGACACCTAAAATATCAATTTTAGCATTTTCGGAGCCCATATTTTGAAAAAATTCTAGCACTGAGTAGGCATGTACAGATCACTCCTCGGATTCAAAAATATTGATTTTTCGGGTGTTTGAGCCTGAATTTGAGATATAAACGGGTACAGAAGATGCATGCACATATAGACTTTGGCACCTATAATATCGATTTTTAGCATGTTTTGGGCCTGTATTTTGAAAACATTCTAGCACTGAGTAGGCATGTACAGATCGCTTCTGGGACCAAAATATCGAATTTTCGGGTGTTTAGAGCCTGAATTTGAGTTTTAAACGGGTACAGAAGATGCATACACATATTGACTTTGGGCACCTAAAATATCGATTTTCAGCATGTTTTGGGCCTGTATTTTGAAAATACTCTAACACGGTGTAGGCATGTACATATCGCTTCTGGGACAAAAAAATATCGATTTTTTGGGTGTTTTGAGCCTGAATTTGAGATATAAACGGGTACAGAAGATGCATGCACATATCGACTTTGGCACCCAAAATATCGATTTTGAGCATGTTTTGGGTCTGTATCTTGAAAACATTCTAGCAACGAGTAGGCATGTACAGATCGCTTCGGGGACCCAAAAATATCGAATTTTCGGGTGTTTTGAGCCTGAATTTGGGATATAAACGGGTACAGAAGATTCATGCACATATCGACTTTGGCACCCAAAATATCGATTTTGATCATGCTTTGGGCCTATATTATAAAAATATTCTAGCACTGAGTAGGCATGTACAGATCGCTTCTGGGACCCAAAAATATAGAATTTTCGGGTGTTTTGAGCCTGAATTTGGGATATAAACGGGTACAGAAGATGCAAACACATATTGACATTGGGCACCTAAAATATCGATTTTTAGCATGTTTTGGGCCCATATTTTGAAATAATTCTAGCACTGAGTAGGCAAGTACAGATCGCTTAAGGGACCAAAAAATATTGAAATTTCGGGGATTTTGAGCCTGAATTTGAGATATAAACGGGTACAGAAGATGCATGCACATATCGACTTTGGCACCCAAAATATCGATTTTGAGCATGTTTTGGGTCTGTATCTTGAAAACATTCTAGCAACGAGTAGGCATGTACAGATCGCTTCGGGGACCCAAAAATATCGAATTTTCTTTTGTTTTGAACCTGAATTTGGGATATAGACGGGTACAGAAGATGCATACACATATTGACTTTGGGCACCTAAAATATCGATTTTGAGTATGTTTTGGGCCTGTATTTTGAAAATACTCTAACACGGAGTAGACATGTACAGATCGCTTTTCGGACCCAAAAATATAGAATTTTCGGGTGTTTTGAGCCTGAATTTGAGATATAAACGTGTACAGAAGATGCATGCACATATCGACTTTGGACACCTAAAATATCGATTTTTATCATGTTTTAATCCTATATTTTGAAAAAATTCTAGCACTGAGTAGGCATGTACAGATCGCTTCTGGGACCCAAAAAATATCGAATTTTCGGTTGTTTAGAGCCTAAATTTGAGTTTTAAACGGGTACAGAATATGCATACACATATTGACTTTGGGCACCTAAAATATCGATTTTCAGCATGTTTTGGGCCTGTATTTTGAAAATACTCTAACACGGTGTAGGCATGTACAGATCGCTTCTGGGACACAAAAATATCGATTTTTTGGGTGTTTTGAGCCTGAATTTGAGATATAAACGGGTACAGAAGATGCATGCACATATCGAATTTGGCACCCAAAATATCGATTTTTAACATCTTTTGGGCCTGTATTATGAAAAAAACTCTAACATGTAGTAAGCATGTACAGATTGCTTCTGGGACCCAAAAATATCGAATTTTCGGGTGTTTTGAGCCTGAATTTGGGATATAACCGGGTACAGTAGAGGCATACACATATTGACTTTGGGCACCTAAAATATTAATTTTCAGCATGTTTTGGGCCTGTATTTCAAAAACACCCTAACACGGAGTATGCACGTACAGATCGCTTTTGGGACCCGAAAATATTGAATTGTCGGGTGTTTTGAGCCTGAATTTGAGATATAAACGGGTACAGAGGATGCATGCACATATCGACTTTGGGCACCTAAAATATCGATTTTTAGTATGTTTTGGGCCTGTATTTTGAAAATACTCTTACACGGAAAAGACATGTACATATCGCTTTTGGGACCCAAGAATATAGAATTTTCGGGTGTTCTGGGCCTGAATTTGGGAAATAGACGGGTACAGAAGATGCATGCACATATCGACTTTGGGCACCGAAAATATCGATTTTTAGCATGTTTTGGGCCCATATTTTAAAAACATTCTAGCACTGAGTAGGCATGTACAGATCGCTCCTGGGATTCAAAAATATCGAATTTTCGGGTGTTCTGAGCCTAAATTTGAGATATAAACGGGTACAGAAGATGCATGCACATATCGACTTTGGACCCCTAAAATAACAATTTTAGCATTTTCGGAGCCTATATTTTGAAAACATTTTTTGCAATGAGTAGGCATGTACAGATCGCGTAAGGGACCCAAAAATATTGAATTTTCTGAGATTTTGAGCCTGAATTTGAGATATAAACGGGTACAGAAGATGCATGCACATATCGACTTTTTGTACCTAAAATATCGATTTTGAGCATGTTTTGGGCCTGTATTTTGAAAATACTCTAACACGGTGTAGGCATGTACAGATCGCTTCTGGGACCCAAAAATATCGAATTTTCGGGTGTTTTGAGCCTGAATTTGGGATATAAACTGGTACAGAATATGCATACACATATTGACTTTGGGCACATAATATATTGATTTTCAGCATGTTTTGGTCCTGTATTTTGAAAATACTCTAACACGGAGTAGGCATGTACAGATCGCTTAAGGGACCCCAAAATATCGAATTTTCGGGTGTTTTGAGCCTGAATTTGGGAAATAAACGGGTACAGAAGATGCATGCACATATCGATTTTGGGCACCAAAAATATCGATTTTTAGCATGTTTTGGGCCCATATTTTTAAAACATTCTAGCACTGAGTAGGCATGTACAGATCGCTTTAGGGACTTTAAAAATATTGAATTTTCAGGGATTTTGAGCCTGAATTTGAGATATAAACGGGTACAGAAGATACAAGCACTTATCGACTTTTTGCACCTAAAATATCGATTTTGAGCATGTTTTGGGCCTGTATTTTGAAAATACTCTAACACGGTGTAGGCATGTACAGATCGCTTTTGGGACCCAAAAATATCGAATTTTCGGGTGTTTTGAGCCTGAATTTGGGATATAAACTGGTACAGAATATGCATACACATATTGACTTTGGGCACATAATATATTGATTTTCAGCATGTTTTGGTCCTGTATTTTGAAAATACTCTAACACGGTGTAGGCATGTACAGATCGCTTCTGGGACACAAAAATATAGTTTTTTTTGGGTGATTTGAGCCTGAATTTGAGATATAAACGGGTACAGAAGATGCATGCACATATCGACTTTGGCGCCCAAAATATCGATTTTGAGCATGTTATGGGCCTATATTATAAAAATATTCTAGCACTGAGTAGGCATGTACAGATCGCTTCTGGGACCCAAAAACATCGAATTTTCGGGTGTTTTGATCCTGAATTTGGGATATAACCGGGTACAGAAGAGGCATACACATATTGACTCTGGGCACCTAAAATATTAATTTTCAGCATGTTTTGGGCCTGTATTTCAAAAACACCCTAACACGGAGTATGCACGTACAGATCGCTTCTGGGACCCAAAAATATTGAATTGTCGGGCGTTTTGAGCCTGAATTTGAGATATAAACGGGTACAGAGGATGCATGCACATATCGACTTTGGGCACCTAAAATATCGATTTTTAGTATGTTTTGGGCCTGTATTTTGAAAATACTCTAACACGGAGTAGACATGTACATATCGCCTTTGGGACCCAAAAATATCGAATTTTCGGGTGTTTTGAGCCTGAATTTGGGAAATAGACGGGTACAGAAGATGCATGCACATATCGACTTTGGGAACCAAAAATATCGATTTTTAGCATGTTTTGGGCCCATATTTTAAAAACATTCTAGCACTGAGTAGGCATGTACAGATCACTCCTGGGATTCAAAAATATCGAATTTTCGGGTGTTCTGAGCCTAAATTTGAGATATAAACGGGTACAGAAGATGCATGCACATATCGACTTTGGACCCCTAAAATATCAATTTTAGCATTTTCGGAGCCTATATTTTGAAAACATTTTAGCACTGACTAGGCATGTACAGATCGCTTAAGGGACCCAAAAATATTGAATTTTCTGAGATTTTGAGCCTGAATTTAAGATATAAACGTGTACAGAATATGCATGCACATATCGACTTTTTGTACCTAAAATATCGATTTTGAGCATGTTTTGGGTCTGTATCTTGAAAACATTCTAGCAAGGAGTAGGCATGTACAGATCGCTTCTGGGACCCAAAAATATCGAATTTTCTATTCTTTTGAACCTGAATTTGGGATATAGACGGGTACAGAAGATGCATACACATATTGACTTTGGGCACCTAAAATATCGATTTTGAGCATGTTTTGGACCTGTATTTTGAAAATACTCTAACACGGTGTAGGCATGTAAAGATCGCTTTTGGGATCCAAAAATATCGAATTTTCGGGAGTTTTGAGCCTGAATTTGAGATATAAACGGGTACAGAAGATGCATGCACATATCGACTTTGGGCACCAAAAATATCGATTTTTAGCATGTTTTGGGCCCATATTTTGAAAACATTCTAGCACTGAGTAGGCATGTACAGATCGTTTTAGGGACTTTAAAAATATTGAATTTTCGGGGATTTTGAGCCTGAATTTGAGATATAAACGGGTACAGAAGATACAAGCAATTATCGACTTTTTGCACCTAAAATATCGATTTTGAGCATGTTTTGGGTCTGAATATTGAAAACATTCTAGCAAGGAGTAGGCATGTACAGATCGCTTCTGGGACCCAAAAATATCGAATTTTCTGTTGTTTTGAACCTGAATTTGGGATATAGACGGGTACAGAAGATGCATACACATATTGACATTGGGCACCTAAAATATCGATTTTGAGCATGTTTTGGGCCTGTATTTTGAAAATACTCTAACACGGTGTAGGCATGTACAGATCGCTTCTGGGACACAAAAATATGGATTTTTTGGGTGTTTTGAGTCTGAATTTGAGATATAAACGAGTACAGAAGATTCATGCACATATCGACTTTGGCACCCAAAATATCGATTTTGAGCATGTTTTGGGCCTATATTATAAAAATATTCTAGCACTGAGTAGGCATGTACAGATCGCTTCTGGGACCCAAAAACATCGAATTTTCGGGTGTTTTGAGCCTGAATTTGAGATATAAACGGGTACAGAAGATGCTTGCACATATCGACTTTGGACCCCTAAAATATCAATTTTAGCATTTTAGGAGCCTATATTTTGAAATTTTTTTAGCACTGAGTAGGCATGTACAGATCGCTTAAGGGACCCAAAAATATTGAATTTTCGGGGATTTTGAGCCTGAATTTGAGATATAAACGGTTACAGAAGATGCATACACATATTGACTTTGGGCACCTAAAATATCGATTTTGAGCATGTTTTGGGCCTGTATTCTGAAAATACTCTAACACGGTGTAGGCATGTACAGATCGCTTCTGGGACCCAAAAATATCGAATTTTCGGGTGTTTTGAGCTTGAATTTGGGATATAAACGGGTACAGAAGATGCATACACATATTGACTTTGGGCACCTAAAATATCAATGTTTATTATGTTTTGGGCCTGTATTGTAAAAATACTCTAACACGGAGTAGACATGTAAAGATCGCTTTTGGGACCCAAAAATATCGAATTTTCGGGAGTTTTGAGCCTGAATTTGAGATATAAACGGGTACAGAAGATGCATACACATATTGTCTTTGGGCACCTAAAATATCGATTTTGAGCATGTTTTAGGCCTATATTTAAAAAAAACTCTAACACGGAGTAGGCATGTACAGATCGCTTCTGGGACCCAAAAATATCGAATTTTCGGGGTTTTTGAGCCTGAATTTGAGATTTAAACGGGTACAGAAGATGCATGCACATATCGAGTTTGGGCACCTAAAATATCGATTTTTTGAGCATGTTTTGGGCCCATATTTTGAAATAATTCTAGCACTGAGTAGGCATGTACAGATCGTTTTAGGGACTTTAAAAATATTGAATTTTCGGGGATTTTGAGCCTGAATTTGAGATATAAACGGGTACAGAAGATACAAGCAATTATCGACTTTTTGCACCTAAAATATCGATTTTGAGCATGTTTTGGGTCTGAATATTGAAAACATTCTAGCAAGGAGTAGGCATGCACAGATCGCTTCTGGGACCCAAAAATATAGAATTTTATGTTGTTTTGAACCTGAATTTGGGATATAGACGGGTACAGAAGATGCATACACATATTGACATTGGGCACCTAAAATATCGATTTTGAGCATGTTTTGGGCCTCTATTTAGAAAATACTCTAACACGGTGTAGGCATGTACAGATCGCTTCTGGGACACAAAAATATCGATTTTTTGGGTGTTTTGAGCCTGAATTTGAGATATAAACGGGTACAGAAGATGCATGCACATATCGACTTTGGCACCCAAAATATCGATTTTGAGCATGTTTTGGGCCTATATTATAAAAATATTCTAGCACTGAGTAGGCATGTACAGATCGCTTCTGGGACCGAAAAACATCGAATTTTCGGGTGTTTTGAGCCTGAATTTGGGATATAACCGGGTAGAGAAGAGGCATACACATATTGACTTTGGGCACCTAAAATATTAATTTTCAGCATGTTTTGGGCCTGTATTTCAAAAACACCCTAACGCGGAGTATGCACGTACAGATCGCTTCTGGGACCCAAAAATATCGAATTGTCGGGTGTTTTGAGCCTGAATTTGAGATATAAACGGGTACATAGGATGCATGCACATATCGACTTTGGGCACCTAAAATATCGATTTTGAGTATGTTTTGGGCCTGTATTTTGAAAATACTCTAACACGGAGTAGACATGTACATATCGCTTTGGGGACCCAAAAATATAGAATTTTCGGGTGTTTTGAGCCTGAATTTGGGAAATAGACGGGTACAGAATATACATGCACATATCGACTTTGGTCACCAAAAATATTGATTTTTAGCATGTTTTGGGCCCATATTTTAAAAACATTCTAGCACTGAGTAGGCATGTACAGATCGCTTCTGGGATTCAAAAATATCGACCTTTCGGGTGTTCTGAGCCTAAATTTGAGATATAAACGGGTACAGAAGATGCATGCACATATCGACTTTGGACCCCTAAAATATCAATTTTAGCATTTTCGGAGCCTATATTTTGAAAACATTTTAGCACTGAGTAGGCATGTACAGATCGCTTAAGGGACCCAAAAATATTGAATTTTCTGAGATTTTGAGCCTGAATTTGAGATATAAACGGGTACAGAATATGCATGCACTTATCGACTTTTTGTACCTAAAATATCGATTTTAAGCATGTTTTGGGTCTGTATCTTGAAAACATTCTAGCAAGAAGTAGGCATGAACAGATCGCTTCTGGGACCCAAAAATATCGAATTTTCTATTCTTTTGAACCTGAATTTGGGATATAGACGGGTACAGAAGATGCATACACATATTGACTTTGGGCACCTAAAATATCGATTTTGAGCATGTTTTGGACCTGTATTTTGAAAATACTCTAACACGGTGTAGGCATGTAAAGATCGCTTTTGGGATTTAAAAATATCGAATTTTCGGGAGTTTTGAGCCTGAATTTGAGATATAAACGGGTACAGAAGATGCTTGTACATATCGACTTTGGACACCTAAAATATCAATTTTAGCATTTTCGGAGCCTATATTTTGAAATTTTTTTTAGCACTGAGTAGGCATGTACAGATCGCTTAAGGGACCCAAAAATATTGAATTTTCGGGGATTTTGAGCCTGAATTTTAGATATAAACGGGTACAGAAGATGCATACACATATTGACTTTTGGCACCTAAAATATCGATTTTGAGCATGTTTTGGTCCTATATTATAAAAATATTCTAGCACTGAGTAGGCATGTACAGATCGCTTCTGGGACCCAAAAATATCGAATTTTCGGGTGTTTTGAGCTTGAATTTGGGATATAAACGGGTACAGAAGATGCATGGACATATCGACTTTGGGCACCAAAAATATCGATTTTTAGCATGTTTTGGGCCCATATTTTGAAAACATTCTAGCACTGAGTAGGCATGTACAGATCGTTTTAGGGACTTTAAAAATATTGAATTTTCGGGGATTTTGAGCCTGAATTTGAGATATAAACGGGTACAGAAGATACAAGCAATTATCGACTTTTTGCACCTAAAATATCGATTTTGAGCATGTTTTGGGTCTGAATATTGAAAACATTCTAGCAAGGAGTAGGCATGTACAGATCGCTTCTGGGACCCAAAAATATCGAATTTTCTGTTGTTTTGAACCTGAATTTGGGATATAGACGGGTACAGAAGATGCATGCACATATCGACTTTGGCACCCAAAATGTCGATTTTGAGCATGTTTTGGGCCTATATTATAAAAATATTCTAGCACTGAGTAGGCATGTACAGATCGCTTCTGGGACCCAAAAACATCGAATTTTCGGGTGTTTTGAGCCTGAATTTGAGATATAAACGGGTACAGAAGATGCTTGCACATATCGACTTTGGACACCTAAAATATCAATTTTAGCATTTTCGGAGCCTATATTTTGAAATTTTTTTAGCACTGAGTAGGCATGTACAGATCGCTTAAGGGACCCAAAAATATTGAATTTTCGGGGATTTTGAGCCTGAATTTGAGATATAAACGGTTACAGAAGATGCATACACATATTGACTTTGGGCACCTAAAATATCGATTTTGAGCATGTTTTGGGCCTGTATTCTGAAAATACTCTAACACGGTGTAGGCATGTACAGATCGCTTCTGGGACCCAAAAATATCGAATTTTCGGGTGTTTTGAGCTTGAATTTGGGATATAAACGGGTACAGAAGATGCATACACATATTGACTTTGGGCACCTAAAATATCAATTTTTATTATGTTTTGGGCCTGTATTGTAAAAATACTCTAACACGGAGTAGACATGTAATGATCGCTTTTGGGACCCAAAAATATCGAATTTTCGGGAGTTTTGAGCCTGAATTTGAGATATAAACGGGTACAGAAGATGCATACACATATTGTCTTTGGGCACCTAAAATATCGATTTTCAGCATGTTTTGGGCCTGTATTTTAAAAATACTCTAACACGGAGTAGGCATGTACAGATCGCTTCTGGGACCCAAAAATATCGAATTTTCGGGGTTTTTGAGCCTGAATTTGAGATTTAAACGGGTACAGAAGATGCATGCACATATCGAGTTTGGGCACCTAAAATATCGATTTTTAGCATGTTTTGGGCCCATATTTTGAAATAATTCTAGCACTGAGTAGGCATGTACAGATTGCTTCTGCGACCAAAAAATTTCGAATTTTCGGGTGTTTTGAGCCTGAATTTGGGAAATAAACGGGTACAGAAGATGCATGCACATATCGACTTTGGGCACCAAAAATATCGATTTTTAGCATGTTTTGGGCCCATATTTTGAAAACATTTTAGCACTGACTAGGCATGTACAGATCGTTTTAGAGACTTTAAAAATATTGAATTTTCGGGGATTTTGAGCCTGAATTTGAGATATAAACGGGTACAGAAGATACAAGCAATTATCGACTTTTTGCACCTAAAATATCGATTTTGAGCATGTTTTGGGTCTGAATATTGAAAACATTCTAGCAAGGAGTAGGCATGCACAGATCGCTTCTGGGACCCAAAAATATCGAATTTTATGTTGTTTTGAACCTGAATTTGGGATATAGACGGGTACAGAAGATGCATACACATATTGACATTGGGCACCTAAAATATCGATTTTGAGCATGTTTTGGGCCTGTATTTTGAAAATACTCTAACACGGTGTAGGCATGTACAGATCGCTTCTGGGACCCAAAAACATCGAATTTTCGGGTGTTTTGAGCCTGAATTTGGGATATAACCGGGTAGAGAAGAGGCATACACATATTGACTTTGGGCACCTAAAATATTAATTTTCAGCATGTTTTGGGCCTGTATTTCAAAAACACCCTAACGCGGAGTATGCACATACAGATCGCTTCTGGGACCCAAAAATATCGAATTGTCGGGTGTTTTGAGCCTGAATTTGAGATATAAACGGGTACATAGGATGCATGCACATATCGACTTTGGGCACCTAAAATATCGATTTTTAGTATGTTTTGGGCCTGTATTTTGAAAATACTCTAACACGGAGTAGACATGTACATATCGCTTTGGGGACCCAAAAATATAGAATTTTCGGGTGTTTTGAGCCTGAATTTGGGAAATAGACGGGTACAGAAGATATATGCACATATCGACTTTGGTCACCAAAAATATTGATTTTTAGCATGTTTTGGGCCCATATTTTAAAAACATTCTAGCACTGAGTAGGCATGTACAGATCGCTTCTGGGATTCAAAAATATCGACCTTTCGGGTGTTCTGAGCCTAAATTTGAGATATAAACGGGTACAGAAGATGCATGCACATATCGACTTTGGACCCCTAAAATATCAATTTTAGCATTTTCGGAGCCTATATTTTGAAAACATTTTAGCACTGAGTAGGCATGTACAGATCGCTTAAGGGACCCAAAAATATTGAATTTTCTGAGATTTTGAGCCTGAATTTGAGATATAAACGGGTACAGAATATGCATGCACTTATCGACTTTTTGTACCTAAAATATCGATTTTAAGCATGTTTTGGGTCTGTATCTTGAAAACATTCTAGCAAGGAGTAGGCATGAACAGATCGCTTCTGGGACCCAAAAATATCGAATTTTCTATTCTTTTGAACCTGAATTTGGGATATAGACGGGTACAGAAGATGCATACACATATTGACTTTGGGCACCTAAAATATCGATTTTGAGCATGTTTTGGACCTGTATTTCGAAAATACTCTAACACGGTGTAGGCATGTAAAGATCGCTTTTGGGATTTAAAAATATCGAATTTTCGGGAGTTTTGAGCCTGAATTTGAGATATAAACGGGTACAGAAGATGCTTGCACATATCGACTTTGGACACCTAAAATATCAATTTTAGCATTTTCGGAGCCTATATTTTGAAATTTTTTTTAGCACTTAGTAGGCATGTACAGATCGCTTAAGGGACCCAAAAATATTGAATTTTCGGGGATTTTGAGCCTGAATTTGAGATATAAACGGGTACAGAAGATGCATACACATATTGACTTTGGGCACCTAAAATATCGATTTTGAGCATGTTTTGGGCCTATATTATAAAAATATTCTAGCACTGAGTAGGCATGTACAGATCGCTTCTGGGACCCAAAAATATCGAATTTTCGGGTGTTTTGAGCTTGAATTTGGGATATAAACGGGTACAGAAGATGCATGCACATATCGACTTTGGGCACCAAAAATATCGATTTTTAGCATGTTTTGGGCCCATATTTTGAAAACATTCTAGCACTGAGTAGGCATGTACAGATCGTTTTAGGGACTTTAAAAATATTGAATTTTCGGGGATTTTGAGCCTGAATTTGAGATATAAACGGGTACAGAAGATACAAGCAATTATCGACTTTTTGCACCTAAAATATCGATTTTGAGCATGTTTTGGGTCTGAATATTGAAAACATTCTAGCAAGGAGTAGGCATGCACAGATCGCTTCTGGGACCCAAAAATATCGAATTTTATGTTGTTTTGAACCTGAATTTGGGATATAGACGGGTACAGAAGATGCATACACATATTGACATTGGCCTCCTAAAATATCGATTTTGAGCATGTTTTGGGCCTGTATTTTGAAAATACTCTAACACGGTGTAGGCATGTACAGATCGCTTCTGGGACCCAAAAACATCGAATTTTCGGGTGTTTTGAGCCTGAATTTGGGATATAACCGGGTAGAGAAGTGGCATACACATATTGACTTTGGGCACCTAAAATATTAATTTTCAGCATGTTTTGGGCCTGTATTTCAAAAACACCCTAACGCGGAGTATGCACATACAGATCGCTTCTGGGACCCAAAAATATCGAATTGTCGGGTGTTTTGAGCCTGAATTTGAGATATAAACGGGTACATAGGATGCATGCACATATCGACTTTGGGCACCTAAAATATCGATTTTTAGTATGTTTTGGGCCTGTATTTTGAAAATACTCTAACACGGAGTAGACATGTACATATCGCTTTGGGGACCCAAAAATATAGAATTTTCGGGTGTTTTGAGCCTGAATTTGGGAAATAGACGGGTACAGAAGATATATGCACATATCGACTTTGGTCACCAAAAATATTGATTTTTAGCATGTTTTGGGCCCATATTTTAAAAACATTCTAGCACTGAGTAGGCATGTACAGATCGCTTCTGGGATTCAAAAATATCGACCTTTCGGGTGTTCTGAGCCTAAATTTGAGATATAAACGGGTACAGAAGATGCATGCACATATCGACTTTGGACCCCTAAAATATCAATTTTAGCATTTTCGGAGGCTATATTTTGAAAACATTTTAGCACTGAGTAGGCATGTACAGATCGCTTAAGGGACCCAAAAATATTGAATTTTCTGAGATTTTGAGCCTGAATTTGAGATATAAACGGGTACAGAATATGCATGCACTTATCGACTTTTTGTACCTAAAATATCGATTTTAAGCATGTTTTGGGTCTGTATCTTGAAAACATTCTAGCAAGGAGTAGGCATGAACAGATCGCTTCTGGGACCCAAAAATATCGAATTTTCTATTCTTTTGAACCTGAATTTGGGATATAGACGGGTACAGAAGATGCATACACATATTGACTTTGGGCACCTAAAATATCGATTTTGAGCATGTTTTGGACCTGTATTTTGAAAATACTCTAACACGGTGTAGGCATGTAAAGATCGCTTTTGGGATTTAAAAATATCGAATTTTCGGGAGTTTTGAGCCTTAATTTGAGATATAAACGGGTACAGAAGATGCTTGCACATATCGACTTTGGACACCTAAAATATCAATTTTAGCATTTTCGGAGCCTATATTTTGAAATTTTTTTTAGCACTGAGTAGGCATGTACAGATCGCTTAAGGGACCCAAAAATATTGAATTTTCGGTGATTTTGAGCCTGAATTTGAGATATAAACGGGTACAGAAGATGCATACACATATTGACTTTGGGCACCTAAAATATCGATTTTGAGCATGTTTTGGGCCTATATTATAAAAATATTCTAGCACTGAGTAGGCATGTACAGATCGCTTCTGGGACCCAAAAATATCGAATTTTCGGGTGTTTTGAGCTTGAATTTGGGATATAAACGGGTACAGAAGATGCATGCACATATCGACTTTGGGCACCAAAAATATCGATTTTTAGCATGTTTTGGGCCCATATTTTGAAAACATTCTAGCACTGAGTAGGCATGTACAGATCGTTTTAGGGACTTTAAAAATATTGAATTTTCGGGGATTTTGAGCCTGAATTTGAGATATAAACGGGTACAGAAGATACAAGCAATTATCGACTTTTTGCACCTAAAATATCGATTTTGAGCATGTTTTGGGTCTGAATATTGAAAACATTCTAGCAAGGAGTATGCATGTACAGATCGCTTCTGGGACCCAAAAATATCGAATTTTCTGTTGTTTTGAACCTGAATTTGGGATATAGACGGGTACAGAAGATGCATGCACATATCGACTTTGGCACCCAAAATATCGATTTTGAGCATGTTTTGGGCCTATATTATAAAAATATTCTAGCACTGAGTAGGCATGTACAGATCGCTTCTGGGACCCAAAAACATCGAATTTTCGGGTTTTTTGAGCCTGAATTTGAGATATAAACGGGTACAGAAGATGCTTGCACATATCGACTTTGGACACCTAAAATATCAATTTTAGCATTTTCGGAGCCTATATTTTGAAATTTTTTTAGCACTGAGTAGGCATGTACAGATCGCTTAAGGGACCCAAAAATATTGAATTTTCGGTGATTTTGAGCCTGAATTTGAGATATAAACGGTTACAGAAGATGCATACACATATTGACTTTGGGCACCTAAAATATCGATTTTGAGCATGTTTTGGGCCTGTATTCTGAAAATACTCTAACACGGTGTAGGCATGTACAGATCGCTTCTGGGACCCAAAAATATCGAATTTTCGGGTGTTTTGAGCTTGAATTTGGGATATAAACGGGTACAGAAGATGCATACACATATTGACTTTGGGCACCTAAAATATCAATTTTTATTATGTTTTGGGCCTGTATTGTAAAAATACTCTAACACGGAGTAGACATGTAATGATCGCTTTTGGGACCCAAAAATATCGAATTTTCGGGAGTTTTGAGCCTGAATTTGAGATATAAACGGGTACAGAAGATGCATACACATATTGTCTTTGGGCACCTAAAATATCGATTTTCAGCATGTTTTGGGCCTGTATTTTAAAAATACTCTAACACGGAGTAGGCATGTACAGATCGCTTCTGGGACCCAAAAATATCGAATTTTCGGGGTTTTTGAGCCTGAATTTGAGATTTAAACGGGTACAGAAGATGCATGCACATATCGAGTTTGGGCACCTAAAATATCGATTTTTAGCATGTTTTGGGCCCATATTTTGAAATAATTCTAGCACTGAGTAGGCATGTACAGATTGCTTCTGCGACCAACAAATTTCGAATTTTCGGGTGTTTTGAGCCTGAATTTGGGAAATAAACGGGTACAGAAGATGCATGCACATATCGACTTTGGGCACCAAAAATATCGATTTTTAGCATGTTTTGGGCCCATATTTTGAAAACATTTTAGCACTGACTAGGCATGTACAGATCGTTTTAGAGACTTTAAAAATATTGAATTTTCGGGGATTTTGAGCCTGAATTTGAGATATAAACGGGTACAGAAGATACAAGCAATTATCGACTTTTTGCACCTAAAATATCGATTTTGAGCATGTTTTGGGTCTGAATATTGAAAACATTCTAGCAAGGAGTAGGCATGCACAG
This sequence comes from Petrolisthes cinctipes, assembly GCA_033782935.1. Lineage (NCBI taxonomy): Eukaryota > Metazoa > Arthropoda > Malacostraca > Decapoda > Porcellanidae > Petrolisthes > Petrolisthes cinctipes. The sequence goes on from JAWQEG010000014.1 coordinate 1,587,049, forward strand.
ATCGCTTCTGGGACCCAAAAATATTGAATTTTATGTTGTTTTGAACCTGAATTTGGGATATAGACGGGTACAGAAGATGCATACACATATTGACATTGGGCACCTAAAATATCGATTTTGAGCATGTTTTGGGCCTGTATTTTGAAAATACTCTAACACGGTGTAGGCATGTACAGATCGCTTCTGGGACCCAAAAACATCGAATTTTCGGGTGTTTTGAGCCTGAATTTGGGATATAACCGGGTAGAGAAGAGGCATACACATATTGACTTTGGTCACCTAAAATATTAATTTTCAGCATGTTTTGGGCCTGTATTTCAAAAACACCCTAACGCGGAGTATGCACATACAGATCGCTTCTGGGACCCAAAAATATCGAATTGTCGGGTGTTTTGAGCCTGAATTTGAGATATAAACGGGTACATAGGATGCATGCACATATCGACTTTGGGCACCTAAAATATCGATTTTTAGTATGTTTTGGGCCTGTATTTTGAAAATACTCTAACACGGAGTAGACATGTACATATCGCTTTGGGGACCCAAAAATATAGAATTTTCGGGTGTTTTGAGCCTGAATTTGGGAAATAGACGGGTACAGAAGATACATGCACATATCGACTTTGGGCACCAAAAATATTGATTTTTAGCATGTTTTGGGCCCATATTTTAAAAACATTCTAGCACTGAGTAGGCATGTACAGATCGCTTCTGGGATTCAAAAATATCGACCTTTCGGGTGTTCTGAGCCTAAATTTGAGATATAAACGGTTACAGAAGATGCATGCACATATCGACTTTGGACCCCTAAAATATCAATTTTAGCATTTTCGGAGCCTATATTTTGAAAACATTTTAGCACTGAGTAGGCATGTACAAATCGCTTAAGGGACCCAAAAATATTGAATTTTCTGAGATTTTGAGCCTGAATTTGAGATATAAACGGGTACAGAATATGCATGCACTTATCGACTTTTTGTACCTAAAATATCGATTTTAAGCATGTTTTGGGTCTGTATCTTGAAAACATTCTAGCAAGGAGTAGGCATGAACAGATCGCTTCTGGGACCCAAAAATATCGAATTTTCTATTCTTTTGAACCTGAATTTGGGATATAGACGGGTACAGAAGATGCATACACATATTGACTTTGGGCACCTAAAATATCGATTTTGAGCATGTTTTGGACCTGTATTTTGAAAATACTCTAACACGGTGTAGGCATATAAAGATCGCTTTTGGGATCCAAAAATATCGAATTTTCGGGAGTTTTGAGCCTGAATTTGAGATATAAACGGGTACAGAAGATGCTTGCACATATCGACTTTGGAAACCTAAAATATCAATTTTAGCATTTTCGGAGCCTATATTTTGAAATTTTTTTAGCACTGAGTAGGCATGTACAGATCGCTTAAGGGACCCAAAAATATTGAATTTTCGGGGATTTTGAGCCTGAATTTGAGATATAAACGGTTACAGAAGATGCATACACATATTGACTTTGGGCACCTAAAATATCGATTTTGAGCATATTTTGGTCCTATATTATAAAAATATTCTAGCACTGAGTAGGCATGTACAGATCGCTTCTGGGACCCAAAAATATCGAATTTTCGGGTGTTTTGAGCTTGAATTTGGGATATAAACGGGTACAGAAGATGCATGCACATATCGACTTTGGGCACCAAAAATATCGATTTTTAGCATGTTTTGGGCCCATATTTTAAAAACATTCTAGCACTGAGTAGGCATGTACAGATCGTTTTAGGGACTTTAAAAATATTGAATTTTCGGGGATTTTGAGCCTGAATTTGAGATATAAACGGGTACAGAAGATACAAGCAATTATCGACTTTTTGCACCTAAAATATCGATTTTGAGCATGTTTTGGGTCTGAATATTGAAAACATTCTAGCAAGGAGTAGGCATGCACAGATCGCTTCTGGGACCCAAAAATATTGAATTTTATGTTGTTTTGAACCTGAATTTGGGATATAGACGGGTACAGAAGATGCATACACATATTGACATTGGGCACCTAAAATATCGATTTTGAGCATGTTTTGGGCCTGTATTTTGAAAATACTCTAACACGGTGTAGGCATGTACAGATCGCTTCTGGGACCCAAAAACATCGAATTTTCGGGTGTTTTGAGCCTGAATTTGGGATATAACCGGGTAGAGAAGAGGCATACACATATTGACTTTGGTCACCTAAAATATTAATTTTCAGCATGTTTTGGGCCTGTATTTCAAAAACACCCTAACGCGGAGTATGCACATACAGATCGCTTCTGGGACCCAAAAATATCGAATTGTCGGGTGTTTTGAGCCTGAATTTGAGATATAAACGGGTACATAGGATGCATGCACATATCGACTTTGGGCACCTAAAATATCGATTTTTAGTATGTTTTGGGCCTGTATTTTGAAAATACTCTAACACGGAGTAGACATGTACATATCGCTTTGGGGACCCAAAAATATAGAATTTTCGGGTGTTTTGAGACTGAATTTGGGAAATAGACGGGTACAGAAGATACATGCACATATCGACTTTGGGCACCAAAAATATTGATTTTTAGCATGTTTTGGGCCCATATTTTAAAAACATTCTAGCACTGAGTAGGCATGTACAGATCGCTTCTGGGATTCAAAAATATCGACCTTTCGGGTGTTCTGAGCCTAAATTTGAGATATAAACGGTTACAGAAGATGCATGCACATATCGACTTTGGACCCCTAAAATATCAATTTTAGCATTTTCGGAGCCTATATTTTGAAAACATTTTAGCACTGAGTAGGCATGTACAAATCGCTTAAGGGACCCAAAAATATTGAATTTTCTGAGATTTTGAGCCTGAATTTGAGATATAAACGGGTACAGAATATGCATGCACTTATCGACTTTTTGTACCTAAAATATCGATTTTAAGCATGTTTTGGGTCTGTATCTTGAAAACATTCTAGCAAGGAGTAGGCATGAACAGATCGCTTCTGGGACCCAAAAATATCGAATTTTCTATTCTTTTGAACCTGAATTTGGGATATAGACGGGTACAGAAGATGCATACACATATTGACTTTGGGCACCTAAAATATCGATTTTGAGCATGTTTTGGACCTGTATTTTGAAAATACTCTAACACGGTGTAGGCATATAAAGATCGCTTTTGGGATCCAAAAATATCGAATTTTCGGGAGTTTTGAGCCTGAATTTGAGATATAAACGGGTACAGAAGATGCTTGCACATATCGACTTTGGACACCTAAAATATCAATTTTAGCATTTTCGGAGCCTATATTTTGAAATTTTTTTAGCACTGAGTAGGCATGTACAGATCGCTTAAGGGACCCAAAAATATTGAATTTTCGGGGATTTTGAGCCTGAATTTGAGATATAAACGGTTACAGAAGATGCATACACATATTGACTTTGGGCACCTAAAATATCGATTTTGAGCATATTTTGGTCCTATATTATAAAAATATTCTAGCACTGAGTAGGCATGTACAGATCGCTTCTGGGACCCAAAAATATCGAATTTTCGGGTGTTTTGAGCTTGAATTTGGGATATAAACGGGTACAGAAGATGCATGCACATATCGACTTTGGGCACCAAAAATATCGATTTTTAGCATGTTTTGGGCCCATATTTTAAAAACATTCTAGCACTGAGTAGGCATGTACAGATCGTTTTAGGGACTTTAAAAATATTGAATTTTCGGGGATTTTGAGCCTGAATTTGAGATATAAACGGGTACAGAAGATACAAGCACTTATCGACTTTTTGCACCTAAAATATCGATTTTGAGCATGTTTTGGGTCTGAATATTGAAAACATTCTAGCAAGGAGTAGGCATGTACAGATCGCTTCTGGGACCCAAAAATATCGAATTTTCTGTTGTTTTGAACCTGAATTTGGGATATAGATGGGTACAGAAGATGCATACACATATTGACATTGGGCACCTAAAATATCGATTTTGAGCATGTTTTGGGCCTGTATTTTGAAAATACTCTAACACGGAGTAGACATGTACATATCGCCTTTGGGACCCAAAAATATAGAATTTTCGGGTGTTTTGAGCCTGAATTTGAGATATAAACGAGTACAGAAGATGCATGCACATATCGACTTTGGCACCCAAAATATCGATTTTGAGCATGTTTTGGGCCTATATTATAAAAATATTCTAGCACTGAGTAGGCATGTACAGATCGCTTCTGGGACCCAAAAACATCGAATTTTCGGGTGTTTTGAGCCCGAATTTGAGATATAAACGGGTACAGAAGATGCTTGCACATATCGACTTTGGACACCTAAAATATCAATTTTAGCATTTTCGGAGCCTATATTTTGAAATTTTTTTAGCACTAAGTAGGCATGTACAGATCGCTTAAGGGACCCAAAAATATTGAATTTTCGGTGATTTTGAGCCTGAATTTGAGATATAAACGGTTACAGAAGATGCATACACATATTGACTTTGGGCACCTAAAATATCGATTTTGAGCATGTTTTGGGCCTGTATTCTGAAAATACTCTAACACGGTGTAGGCATGTACAGATCGCTTCTGGGACCCAAAAATATCGAATTTTCGGGTGTTTTGAGCTTGAATTTGGGATATAAACGGGTACAGAAGATGCATACACATATTGACTTTGGGCACCTAAAATATCAATTTTTATTATGTTTTGATCCTGTATTGTAAAAATACTCTAACACGGAGTAGACATGTAAAGATCGCTTTTGGGACCCAAAAATATCGAATTTTCGGGAGTTTTGAGCCTGAATTTGATATATAAACGGGTACAGAAGATGCATACACATATTGTCTTTGGGCACCTAAAATATCGATTTTCAGCATGTTTTGGGCCTGTATTTTAAAAATACTCTAACACGGAGTAGGCATGTACAGATCGCTTCTGGGAACCAAAAATATCGAATTTTCGGGGTTTTTGAGCCTGAATTTGAGATTTAAACGGGTACAGAAGATGCATGCACATATCGAGTTTGGGCACCTAAAATATCGATTTTTAGCATGTTTTGGGCCCATATTTTGAAATAATTCTAGCACTGAGTAGGCATGTACAGATTGCTTCTGCGACCCAAAAACATCGAATTTTCGGGTGTTTTGATCCTGAATTTGGGATATAACCGGGTACAGAAGAGGCATACACATATTGACTTTGGGCACCTAAAATATTAATTTTCAGCATGTTTTGGGCCTGTATTTCAAAAACACCCTAACACGGAGTATGCACGTACAGATCGCTTCTGGGACCCAAAAATATTGAATTGTCGGGCGTTTTGAGCCTGAATTTGAGATATAAACGGGTACATAGGATGCATGCACATATCGACTTTGGGCACCTAAAATATCGATTTTTAGTATGTTTTGGGCCTGTATTTTGAAAATACTCTAACACGGAGTAGACATGTACATATCGCCTTTGGGACCCAAAAATATAGAATTTTCGGGTGTTTTGAGCCTGAATTTGGGAAATAGACGGGTATAGAAGATGCATGCACATATCGACTTTGGGAACCAAAAATATCGATTTTTAGCATGTTTTGGGCCCATATTTTAAAAACATTCTAGCACTGAGTAGGCATGTACAGATCACTCCTGGGATTCAAAAATATCGAATTTTCGGGTGTTCTGAGCCTAAATTTGAGATATAAACGGGTACAGAAGATGCATGCACATATCGACTTTGGACCCCTAAAATATCAATTTTAGCATTTTCGGAGCCTATATTTTGAAAACATTTTAGCACTGAGTAGGCATGTACAAATCGCTTAAGGGACCCAAAAATATTGAATTTTCTGAGATTTTGAGCCTGAATTTGAGATATAAACGGGTACAGAATATGCATGCACTTATCGACTTTTTGTACCTAAAATATCGATTTTAAGCATGTTTTGGGTCTGTATCTTGAAAACATTCTAGCAAGGAGTAGGCATGAACAGATCGCTTCTGGGACCCAAAAATATCGAATTTTCTATTCTTTTGAACCTGAATTTGGGATATAGACGGGTACAGAAGATGCATACACATATTGACTTTGGGCACCTAAAATATCGATTTTGAGCATGTTTTGGACCTGTATTTTGAAAATACTCTAACACGGTGTAGGCATGTAAAGATCGCTTTTGGGATCCAAAAATATCGAATTTTCGGGAGTTTTGAGCCTGAATTTGAGATATAAACGGGTACAGAAGATGCTTGCACATATCGACTTTGACACCTAAAATATCAATTTTAGCATTTTCGGAGCCTATATTTTGAAATTTTTTTAGCACTGAGTAGGCATGTACAGATCGCTTAAGGGACCCAAAAAATATAGAATTTTCGGTGATTTTGAGCCTGAATTTGGGATATAAACTGGTACAGAATATGCATACACATATTGACTTTGGGCACATAATATATTGATTTTCAGCATGTTTTGGTCCTGTATTTTGAAAATACTCTAACACGGAGTAGGCATGTACAGATCGCTTAAGGGACCCAAAAATATCGAATTTTCGGGTGTTTTGAGCCTGAATTTGGGAAATAAACGGGTACAGAAGATGCATGCACATATCGATTTTGAGCACCAAAAATATCGATTTTTAGCTTGTTTTGGGCCCATATTTTTAAAACATTCTAGCACTGAGTAGGCATGTACAGATCGCTTTAGGGACTTTAAAAATATTGAATTTTCAGGGATTTTGAGCCTGAATTTGAGATATAAACGGGTACAGAAGATACAAGCACTTATCGACTTTTTGCACCTAAAATATCGATTTTGAGCATGTTTTGGGTCTGAATATTGAAAACATTCTAGCAAGGAGTAGGCATGTACAGATCGCTTCTGGGACCCAAAAATATCGAATTTTCTGTTGTTTTGAAACTGAATTTGGGATATAGACGGGTATATAAGATGCATACACATATTGACTTTGGGCACCTAAAATATCGATTTTGAGTGCGTTTTGGGCATGTATTTTGAAAATACTCTAACACGGTGTAGGCATGTACAGATCGCTTCTGGGACACAAAAATATAGATTTTTTGGGTGTTTTGAGCCTGAATTTGAGATATAAACGGGTACAGAAGATGCATGCACATATCGACTTTGGCACCCAAAATATCGATTTTGAGCATGTTATGGGCCTATATTATAAAAATATTCTAGCACTGAGTAAGCATGTACAGATCGCTTCTGGGACCCAAATACATCGAATTTTCGGGTGTTTTGAGCCTGAATTTGGGATATAACCGGGTACAGAAGAGGCATACACATATTGACTTTGGGCACCTAAAATATTAATTTTCAGCATGTTTTTGGCCTGTATTTCAAAAACACCCTAACACGGAGTATGCACGTACAGATCGCTTCTGGGACCCAAAAATATTGAATTGTCAGGCGTTTTGAGCCTGAATTTGAGATATAAACGGGTACAGAGGATGCATGCACATATCGACTTTGGGCACCTAAAATATCGATTTTTAGTATGTTTTGGGCCTGTATTTTGAAAATACTCTAACACGGAGTAGACATGTACATATCGCTTTTGGGACCCAAAAATATAGAATTTTCGGGTGTTTTGAGCCTGAATTTGGGAAATAGACGGGTACAGAAGATGCATGCACATATCGACTTTGGGAACCAAAAATATCGATTTTTAGCATGTTTTGGGCCCATATTTTAAAAACATTCTAGCACTGAGTAGGCATGTACAGATCGCTCCTGGGATTCAAAAATATCGAATTTTCGGGTGTTCTGAGCCTAAATTTGAGATATAAACGGGTACAGAAGATGCATGCACATATCGACTTTGGACACATAAAATATCAATTTTAGCATTTTCGGAGCCTATATTTTGAAAACATTTTAGCACTGAGTAGGCATGTACAGATCGCTTAAGGATCCCCAAAATATTGAATTTTCTGAGATTTTGAGCCTGAATTTGATATATAAACGGGTACAGAATATGCATGCACATATCGACTTTTTGTACCTAAAATATCGATTTTGAGCATGTTTTGGGTCTGTATCATGAAAACATTCTAGCAAGGAGTAGGCATGTACAGATCGCTTCTGGGACCCAAAAATATCGAATTTTCTATTCTTTTGAACCTGAATTTGGGATATAGACGGGTACAGAAGATGCATACACATATTGACTTTGGGCACCTTAAATATCGATTTTGAGCATGTTTTGGGCCTGTATTTTGAAAATACTCTAACACGGTGTAGGCATGTAAAGATCGCTTTTGGGATCCAAAAATATCGAATTTTCGGGAGTTTTGAGCCTGAATTTGAGATATAAACTGGTACAGAAGATGCTTGCACATATCGAGTTTGGACACCTAAAATATCAATTTTAGCATATTCGGAGCCTATATTTTGAAATTTTTTTAGCACTGAGTAGGCATGTACAGATCTCTTAACGGACCCAAAAATATTGAATTTTCGGGGATTTTGAGCCTGAATTTGAGATATAAACGGGTACAGAAGATGAATGCACATATTGACTTTGGGCACCTAAAATATCGATTTTGAGCATGTTTTGGGCCTGTATTCTGAAAATACTCTAACACGGTGTAGGCATGTACAGATCGCTTCTGGGACACAAAAATATCGATTTTTTGGGTGTTTTGAGTCTGAATTTGAGATATAAACGGGTACAGAAGATGCATGCACATATAGTCTTTGGCACCCAAAATATCGATTTTGAGCATGTTTTGGGCCTATATTATAAAAATATTCTAGCACTGAGTAGGAATGTACAGATCGCTTCTGGGACCCAAAAATATCGAATTTTCGGGTGTTTTGAGCTTGAATTTGGGATATAAACGGGTACAGAAGATGCATACACATATTGACTTTGGGCACCTAAAATATCAATTTTTATTATGTTTTGGGCCTGTATTGTAAAAATACTCTAACACGGAGTAGACATGTAAAGATCGCTTTTGGGACCCAAAAATATAGAATTTTCGGGAGTTTTGAGCATGAATTTGAGATATAAACGGGTACAGAAGATGCATACACATATTGTCTTTGGGCACCTAAAATATCGATTTTCAGCATGTTTTGGGCCTATATTTTAAAAATACTCTAACACGGAGTAGGCATATACAGATCGCTTCTGGGACCCAAAAATATCGAATTTTCGGGGTTTTTGAGCCTGAATTTGAGATTTAAACGGGTACAGAAGATGCATGCACATATCGAGTTTGGGCACCTAAAATATCGATTTTTAGCATGTTTTGGGCCCATATTTTGAAATAATTCTAGCACTGAGTAGGCATGTACAGATTGCTTCTGCGACCAAAAAATTTCGAATTTTCGGGTGTTTTGAGCCTGAATTTGGGAAATAAACGGGTACAGAAGATGCATGCACATATCGACTTTTGGCACCAAAAATATCGATTTTGAGCATGTTTTGGGCCCATATTTTGAAAACATTCTATCACTGAGTAGGCATGTACAGATCGTTTTAGGGACTTTAAAAATATTGAATTTTCGGGGATTTTGAGCTTGAATTTGAGATATAAACGGGTACAGAAGATACAAGCAATTATCGACTTTTTGCACCTAAAATATCGATTTTGAGCATGTTTTGGGTCTGAATATTGAAAACATTCTAGCAAGGAGTAGGCATGTACAGATCGCTTCTGGGACCCAAAAATATCGAATTTTCTGTTGTTTTGAACCTGAATTTTTCGATATAGACGGGTACAGAAGATGCATACACATATTGACATTGGGCACCTAAAATATCGATTTTGAGCATGTTTTGGGCCTGTATTTTGAAAATACTCTAACACGGTGTAGGCATGTACAGATCGCTTCTGGGACACAAAAATATTGATTTTTTGGGTGTTTTGAGTCTGAATTTGAGATATAAACGAGTACAGAAGATGCATGCACATATCGACTTTGGCACCCAAAATATCGATTTTGAGCATGTTTTGGGCCTATATTATACAAATATTCTAGCACTGAGTAGGCATGTCCAGATCGCTTCTGGGACCCAAAAACATCGAATTTTCAGGTGTTTTGAGCCTGAATTTGAGATATAAACGGGTACAGAAGATGCTTGCACATATCGACTTTGGACACCTAAAATATCAATTTTAGCATTTTCGGAGCCTATATTTTGAATTTTTTTTAGCACTGAGTAGGCATGTACAGATCGCTTAAGGGACCCAAAAATATTGAATTTTCGTGGATTTTGAGCTTGAATTTTGGATATAAACGGGTACAGAAGATGCATACACATATTGACTTTGGGCACCTAAAATATCAATTTTTATTATGTTTTGGGCCTATATTTTAAAAATACTCTAACACGGGGTAGGCATGTACAGATCGCTTCTGGGACCCAAAAATATCGAATTTTCGGGGTTTTTGAGCCTGAATTTGAAATTTAAACGGGTACAGAAGATGCATGCACATATCGAGTTTGGGCATCTAAAATATCGATTTTTAGCATGTTTTGGGCCCATATTTTGAAATAATTCTAGCACTGAGTAGGCATGTACAGATTGCTTCTGCGACCAAAAAATTTCGAATTTTCGGGTGTTTTGAGCCTGAATTTGGGAAATAAACGGGTACAGAAGATGCATGCACATATCGACTTTTGGCACCAAAAATATCGATTTTGAGCATGTTTTGGGCCCATATTTTGAAAACATTCTATCACTGAGTAGGCATGTACAGATCGTTTTAGGGACTTTAAAAATATTGAATTTTCGGGGATTTTGAGCCTGAATTTAAGATATAAACGGGTACAGAAGATACAAGCAATTATCGACTTTTTGCACCTAAAATATCGATTTTGAGCATGTTTTGGGTCTGAATATTGAAAACATTCTAGCAAGGAGTAGGCATGTACAGATCGCTTCTGGGACCCAAAAATATCGAATTTTCTGTTGTTTTGAACCTGAATTTTTCGATATAGACGGGTACAGAAGATGCATACACATATTGACATTGGGCACCTAAAATATCGATTTTGAGCATGTTTTGGGCCTGTATTTTGAAAATACTCTAACACGGTGTAGGCATGTACAGATCGCTTCTGGGACACAAAAATATTGATTTTTTGGGTGTTTTGAGTCTGAATTTGAGATATAAACGAGTACAGAAGATGCATGCACATATCGACTTTGGCACCCAAAATATCGATTTTGAGCATGTTTTGGGCCTATATTATAAAAATATTCTAGCACTGAGTAGGCATGTCCAGATCGCTTCTGGGACCCAAAAACATCGAATTTTCGGGTGTTTTGAGCCTGGATTTGAGATATAAACGGGTACAGAAGATGCTTGCACATATCGACTTTGGACACCTAAAATATCAATTTTAGCATTTTCGGAGCCTATATTTTGAATTTTTTTTAGCACTGAGTAGGCATGTACAGATCGCTTAAGGGACCCAAAAATATTGAATTTTCGTGGATTTTGAGCTTGAATTTTGGATATAAACGGGTACAGAAGATGCATACACATATTGACTTTGGGCACCTAAAATATCAATTTTTATTATGTTTTGGGCCTATATTTTAAAAATACTCTAACACGGAGTAGGCATGTACAGATCGCTTCTGGGACCCAAAAATATCGAATTTTCGGGGTTTTTGAGCCTGAATTTGAGATTTAAACGGGTACAGAAGATGCATGCACATATCGAGTTTGGGCATCTAAAATATCGATTTTTAGCATGTTTTGGGCCCATATTTTGAAATAATTCTAGCACTGAGTAGGCATGTACAGATTGCTTCTGTGACCAAAAAATTTCGAATTTTCGGGTGTTTTGAGCCTGAATTTGGGAAATAAACGGGTACAGAAGATGCATGCACATATCGACTTTTGGCACCAAAAATATCGATTTTGAGCATGTTTTGGGCCTATATTATAAAAATATTCTAGCACTGAGTAGGCATGTCCAGATCGCTTCTGGGACCCAAAAACATCGAATTTTCGGGTGTTTTGAGCCTGAATTTGAGATATAAACGGGTACAGAAGAGGCTTGCACATATCGACTTTGGACACCTAAAATATCAATTTTAGCATTTTCGGAGCCTATATTTTGAATTTTTTTTAGCACTGAGTAGGCATGTACAGATCGCTTAAGGGACCCAAAAATATTGAATTTTCGTGGATTTTGAGCTTGAATTTTGGATATAAACGGGTACAGAAGATGCATACACATATTGACTTTGGGCACCTAAAATATCAATTTTTATTATGTTTTGGGCCTGTATTGTAAAAATACTCTAACACGGAGTAGACATGTAAAGATCACTTTTGGGACCCAAAAATATAGAATTTTCGGGAGTTTTGAGCCTGAATTTGAGATATAAACGGGTACAGAAGATGCATGCACATTTCGACTTTGGGCACCAAAAATATCGATTTTTAGCATGTTTTGGGCCCATATTTTGAAAACATTCTAGCACTGAGTAGGCATGTACAGATCGTTTTAGGGACTTTAAAAATATTGAATTTTCGGGGATTTTGAGCCTGAATTTGAGATATAAACGGGTACAGAAGATACAAGCAATTATCGACTTTTTGCACCTAAAATATCGATTTTGATCATGTTTTGGGCCTGTATTTTGAAATAATTCTTGCACTGAGTAGGCATGTACAGATTGCTTCTGCGACCAAAAAATTTCGAATTTTATGTTGTTTTGAACCTGAATTTGGGATATAGACGGGTACAGAAGATGCATACACATATTGACATTGGGCACCTAAAATATCGATTTTCAGCATGTTTTGGGCCTGTATTTTAAAAATACTCTAACACGGAGTAGGCATGTACAGATCGCTTCTGGGACCCAAAAATATCGAATTTTCGGGGTTTTTGAGCCTAAATTTGAGATTTAAACGGGTACAGAAGATGCATGCACATATCGAGTTTGGGCACCTAAAATATCGATTTTGAGCATGTTTTGGGCCCATATTTTGAAATAATTCTAGCACTGAGTAGGCATGTACAGATTGCTTCTGCGACCAAAAAATATCGAATTTTCGGGTGTTTTGAGCCTGAATTTGGGAAATAAACGGGTACAGAAGATGCATGCACATATCGACTTTGGCGCCAAAAATATCGATTTTTAGCATGTTTTGGGCCCATATTTTGAAAACATTCTAGCACTGAGTAGGCATGTACAGATCGTTTTAGGGACTTTAAAAATATTGAATTTTCGGAGATTTTGAGCCTGAATTTGAGATATAAACGGATACAGAAGATACCAGCAATTATCGACTTTTTGCACCTAAAATATCGATTTTGAGCATGTTTTGGGTCTGAATATTGAAAACATTCTAGCAAGGAGTAGGCATGTACAGATCGCTTCTGGGACCCAAAAATATCGAATTTTATGTTGTTTTGAACCTGAATTTGGGATATAGACGGGTACAGAAGATGCATACACAAATTGACATTGGGCACCTAAAATATCGATTTTGAGCATGTTTTGGGCCTGTATTTTGAAAATACTCTAACACGGTGTAGGCATGTACAGATCGCTTCTGGGACACAAAAATATCGATTTTTTGGGTGTTTTGAGCCTGAATTTGAGATATAAACGAGTACAGAAGATGCATGCACATATCGACTTTGGCACCCAAAATATCGATTTTGAGCATGTTTTGGGCCTATATTATAAAAATATTCTAGCACTGAGTAGGCATGTACAGATCGCTTCTGGGACCCAAAAACATCGAATTTTCGGGTGTTTTGAGCCTGAATTTGGGATATAACCGGGTAGAGAAGAGGCATACACATATTGACTTTGGGCACCTAAAATATTAATTTTCAGCATGTTTTGGGCCTGTATTTCAAAAACACCGTAACACGGAGTATGCACGTACAGATCGCTTCTGGGACCCAAAAATATCGAATTGTCGGGTGTTTTGAGCCTGAATTTGAGATATAAACGGGTACATAGGATGCATGCACATATCGACTTTGGGCACCTAAAATATTTATTTTTAGCATGTTTTTGGCCCATATTTTAAAAACATTCTAGCACTGAGTAGGCATATACAGATCGCTCCTGGGATTCAAAAATATCGACCTTTCGGGTGTTCTGAGCCTAAATTTGAGATATAAACGGGTACAGAAGATGCATGCACATATCGACTTTGGACCCCTAAAATATCAATTTTAGCATTTTCGGAGCCTATATTTTGAAAAAAATTTAGCACTGAGTAGGCATGTACAGATCGCTTAAGGGACCCAAAAACATTGAATTTTCTGAGATTTTGAGCCTGAATTTGAGATATAAACGGGTACAGAATATGCATGCACTTATCGACTTTTTGTACCTAAAATATCGATTTTAAGCATGTTTTGGGTCTGTATCTTGAAAACATTCTAGCAAGGAGTAGGCATGAACAGATCGCTTCTGGGACCCAAAAATATCGAATATTCTATTGTTTTGAACCTGAATTTGGGATATAGACGGGTACAGAAGATGCATACACATATTGACTTTGGGCACCTAAAATATCGATTTTGAGCATGTTTTGGGCCTGTATTTTGAAAATACTCTAACACGGTGTAGGCATGTACAGATCAATTCTGGGACACAAAAATATTGATTTTTTGGGTGTTTTGAGTCTGAATTTGAAATGTAAACGGGTACAGAAGATGCATGCACATATTGACTTTGGGCACATAAAATATTGATTTTCAGCATGTTTTGGTCCTGTATTTTGAAAATACTCTAACACGGAGTAGACATGTAAAGATCGCTTTTGGGACCCAAAAATATCGAATTTTCGGGTGTTTTGAGCCTGAATTTGGGATATAAACTGGTACAGAATATGCATAAACATATTGACTTTGGGCACATAAAATATTGATTTTCTGCATGTTTTGGTCCTGTATTTTGAAAATACTCTAACACGGAGTAGGCATGTACAGATCGCTTAAGGGACCCAAAAATATCGAATTTTCGGGTATTCTGAGCTTGAATTTGAGATATAAACGGGTACAGAAGATGCATGCACATATCGACTTTGGGCAGCGAAAAATATCGATTTTGAACATGTTTTGGGCCTATATTATAAAAATATTCTAGTACTGAGTAGGCATGTACAGATCGCTTCTGGGACCCAAAAAAATCGAATTTTCGGGTGTTTTGAGCTTGAATTTGGGATATAAACGGGTACAGAAGATGCATACACATATTGACTTTGGGCTCCTAAAATATCAATTTTTATTATGTTATGGGCCTGTATTGTAAAAATACTCTAACACGGAGTAGACATGTAAAGATCGCTTTTGGGACCCAAAAATATCGAATTTTCGGGAGTTTTGAGCCTGAATTTGAGATTTAAACGGGTACAGAAGATGCTTGCACATATCGACTTTGGACACATAAAATATCAATTTTAGCATTTTTGGAGCCTATATTTTGAAAACATTCTAGCACTGATTAGGCATGTACAGATCGCTTAAGGGACCAAAAAATATTGAATTTTCGGGGATTTCGAGCCTGAATTTGAGATATAAACGGGTACAGAAGATTCATGCACAAATCGACTTTTTGCACCTAAAATATCGATTTTGAGCATGTTTTGGGTCTGTATCTTGAAAACATTCTATCAAGGAGTAGGCATGTACAGATCGCTTCTGGGACCCAAAAACATCGAATTTTCTGTTGTTTTGAACCTGAATTTGGGATATAGACGGGTACAGAAGATGCATACACATATTGACTTTGGGCACCTAAAATATCGATTTTGAGCATGTTTTGGGCCCGTATTTTGAAAATACTCTAACACGGTGTAGGCATGTACCAACCGCTTCTGGGACACAAAAATATTGATTTTATGGGTGTTTTGAGTCTGAATTTGAGATATAAACGGGTACAGAAGATGCATCCACATATCGACTTTGGCACCCAAAATATAGATTTTGAGCATGTTTTGGGCCTATATTATAAAAATATTCTAGCACTGAGTAGGCATGTACAGATCGTTTCTGGGACCCAAAAATATCGAATTTTCGGGTGTTTTGAGCCTGAATTTGGGATATAAACGGGTACAGAAGATGCATACACATATTGAATTTGGGCACCTAAAATATTGATTTTCAGCATGTTTTGGGCCAGAATTTTGAAAATGCTCTAACACGGAGTAGACATGTAAAGATCGCTTTTGGGACCCAAAAATATAGAATTTTCGGGTGTTTTGAGCCTGAATTTGGGAAATAGACGGGTACAGAAGATGCATGCACATATCGACTTTAGGCACCAAAAATATTGATTTTTAGCATGTTTTGAGCCCATATTTTAAAAACATTCTAGCACTGAGTAGGCATGTACAGATCGTTCCTGGGATTCAAAAATATCGAATTTTCGGGTGTTCTGAGCCTAAATTTGAGATATAAACGGGTACAGAAGATGCATGCACATATCGACTTTGGACCCCTAAAATATCAATTTTAGCAATTTCGGAGCCTATATTTTGAAAACATTTTAGCACTGAGTAGGCATGTACAGATCGCTTAAGGGACCCAAAAATATTGAATTTTCGGGGATTTTGAGCCTGAATTTGAGATATAAACGGGTACAGAATATGCATGCACTTATCGTCTTTTTGTACCTAAAATATCGATTTTAAGCATGTTTTGGGTCTGTATCTTGAAAACAATCTAGCAAGGAGTAGGCATGAACAGATCGCTTCTGGGACCCAAAAATATCGAATTTTCTATTGTTTTGAACCTGAATTTGGGATATAGACGGGTACAGAAGATGCATACATATATTGACTTTGGGCACCTAAAATATCGATTTTGAGCATGTTTTGGGCCTGTATTTTGAAAATACTCTAACACGGTGTAGGCATGTACAGATCGCTTCTGGGACACAAAAATATTGATTTTTTGGGTGTTTTGAGTCTGAATTTGAGATATAAACGGGTACAGAAGATGCATGCACATATAGACTTTGGCACCCAAAATATCGATTTTGAGCATGTTTTGGGCCTATATTATAAAAATATTCTAGCACTGAGTAGGCATGTACAGATCGCTTCTGGGACCCAAAAAAATCCAATTTTCGGGAGTTTTGAGCTTGAATTTGGGATATAAACGGGTACAGAAGATGCATGCACATATTGACTTTGGGCACCTAAAATATCAATTTTTATTATGTTTTGGGCCTGTATTGTAAAAATACTCTAACACGGAGTAGGCATGTACAGATCGCTTAAGGGACCCAAAAATATCGAATTTTCGGGTATTCTGAGCCTGAATTTGAGATATAAACTGGTACCGAAGATACATGCACATATCGACTTTGGCACCCAAAATATCGATTTTGAGCATGTTTTGGGCCTATATTATAAAAATATTCTAGCACTGGGTAGGCATGTACAGATCGCTTCTGGGACCCAAAAATATCGAATTTTCTATTCTTTTGAACCTGAATTTGGGATATAAACGGGTACAGAAGATGCAAACACATATTGACATTGGGCACCTAAAATATTGATTTTCAGCATGTTTTGGGCCTGTATTTTGAAAATACTTTAACACGGAGTAGGCATGTACAGATCGCTTCTGGGACCCAAAAATATAGAATTTTCGGGTGTTTTGAGCCTGAATTTGGGAAGTAAACGGGTACAGAAGATGCATACACATATTGACTTTGGGCACCTAAAATATCGATTTTCAGCATGTTTTGGGCCTGTATTTTAAAAATACTCTAACACGGAGTAGGCATGTACAGATCGCTTCTGGGACCCAAAAATATCGCATTTTCGGGGTTTTTGAGCCTGAATTTGAGATTTAAACGGGTACAGAAGATACATGCACATATCGAGTTTGGGCACCTAAAATATCGATTTTTAGCATGTTTTGGGCCCATATTTTGAAATATTTCTAGCACTGAGTAGGCATGTACAGATTGCTTCTGAGACCAAAAAATTTCGAATTTTCGGGTGTTTTGAGCCTGAATTTGGGAAATAAACGGGTACAGAAGATGCATGCACATATCGACTTTGGGCATCAAAAATATCGATTTTTAGCATGTTTTGGGCCCATATTTTGAAATAATTCTAGCACTAAGTAGGCATGTACAGATCGCTTTAGGGACTTTGAAAATATTGAATTTTCGGGGATTTTGAGCCTGAATTTGAGATATAAACGGGTACAGAAGATACAAGCACTTATCGACTTTTTGCACCTAAAATATCGATTTTGAGCATGTTTTGGGTCTGAATATTGAAAACATTCTAGCAAGGAGTAGGCATGTACAGATCGCTTCTATGACCCAAAAATATCGAATTTTCTGTTGTTTTGAACCTGAATTTGGGATATAGACATGTACAGAAAATGCATACACATATTGACTTTGGGCACCTAAAATATCGATTTGGAGCACGTTTTGGGCCTGTATTTAGAAAATACTCTAACACGGTGTAGGCATGTACAGATCGCTTCTGGGACACAAAAATATCGATTTTTTGGGTGTTTTGAGCCTGAATTTGAGATATAAACGGGTACAGAAGATGCATCCACATATCGACTTTGGCACCCAAAATATCGATTTTGAGCATGTTTTGGGCCTTTATTATAAAAATATTCTAGCACTGAGTAGGCATGTCCAGATCGCTTCTGGGACCCAAAAACATCGAATTTTCGGGTGTTTTGATCGTGAATTTGGGATATAACCGGGTACAGAAGAGGCATACACATATTGACTTTGGGCACCTAAAATATTAATTTTCAGCATGTTTTGGGCCTGTATTTCAAAAACACCCTAACACGGAGTATGCACGTACAGATCGCTTCTGGGACCCAAAAATATTGAATTGTCGGGTGTTTTGAGCCTGAATTTGAGATATAAACGGGTACAGAGGATGCATGCACATATCGACTTTGGGTACCTAAAATATCGATTTTTAGTATGTTTTGGGCCTGTATTTTGAAAATACTATAACACGGAGTAGACATGTACATATCGCTTTTGGGACCCAAAAATATAGAATTTTCGCGTGTTTTGAGCCTGAATTTGGGAAATAGACGGGTACAGAAGATGCATGCACATATCGACTTTGGGCACCAAAAATATCGATTTTTAGCATGTTTTGGGCCCATATTTTAAAAACATTCTAGCACTGAGTAGGCATGGACAGATCGCTCCTGGGATTCAAAAATATCGAATTTTCGGGTGTTCTGAGCTAAATTTGAGATATAAACGGGTACAGAAGATGCATGCACATATCGACTTTGGACCCCTAAAATATCAATTTTAGCATTTTCGGAGCCTATATTTTGAAAACATTTTAGCACTGAGTAAGCATGTATAGATCGCTTAAGGGACCCAAAAATATTGAATTTTCTGAGATTTTGAGCCTGAATTTGAGATATAAACGGGTACAGAATATGCATGCACATATCGACTTTTTTGTACCTAAAATATCGATTTTGAGCATGTTTTGGGTCTGTATCTTGAAAACATTCTAGCAAGGAGTAGGCATGTACAGATCGCTTCTGGGACCCACAAATATTGATTTTTTGGGTGTTTTGAGTCTGAATTTGAGATATAAACGGGTACAGAAGATGCATGCACATATAGACTTTGGCACCCAAAATATCGATTTTGAGCATGTTTTGGGCCTATATTATAAAAATATTCTAGCACTGAGTAGGCATGTACAGATTGCTTCTGGGACCCAAAAATATCGAATTTTCGGGTGTTTTGAGCCTGAATTTGGGATATAAACTGGTACAGAATATGCATACACATATTGACTTTGGGCACATAAAATATTGATTTTCAGCATGTTTTGGTCCTGTATTTTGAAAATACTCTAACACGGAGTAGGCATGTACAGATCGCTTAAGGGACCCAAAAATATCGAATTTTCGGGTGTTCTGAGCCTGAATTTAAGATATAAACGGGTACAGAAGATTCATGCACATATCGACTTTGGGCAGCGAAAAATATCGATTTTGAACATGTTTTGGGCCTATATTATAAAAATATTCTAGCACTGAGTAGGCATGTACAGATCGCTTCTGGGACCCAAAAATATCGAATTTTCGGGTGTTTTGAGCTTGAATTTGGGATATAAACGGGTACAGAAGATGCATACACATATTGACTTTGGGCACCTAAAATATCAATTTTTATTATGTTTTGGGCCTGTATTGTAAAAATACTCTAACACGGTGTAGACATGTAAAGATCGCTTAAGGGACCCAAATATATAGAACTTTTCGGGTATTCTGAGCCTGAATTTGAGATATAAACGGGTACAGAAGATGCATGCACATATCGACTTTGGGCACCTAAAATATCGATTTTTAGTTTGTTTTGGGCCTGTATTTTGAAAATACTCTAACACGGAGTAGACATGTACAGATCGCTTTTGGGACCCAAAAATATAGAATTTTCGGGTGTTTTGAGCCTGAATTTGAGATATAAACGGGTACAGAAGATGCATGCACATATCGACTTTGGACACCTAAAATATCTATTTTTATCATGTTTTAATCCTATATTTTGAAAACATTCTAGCACTGAGTAGGCATGTACAGATCGCTTCTGGGACCCAAAAATATCGAATTTTCGGGTTTTTTAGAGCTTGAATTTGAGTTTTAAACGGGTACAGAAGATGCATACACATATTGACTTTGGGCACCTAAAATATCGATTTTCAGCATGTTTTGGGCCTGTATTTTAAAAATACTCTAACACTGTGTAGTCATGTACAGATCGCTTCTGGGACACAAAAATATCGATTTTTTGGGTGTTTTGAGCCTGAATTTGAGATATAAACGGGAACAGAAGATACATGCACATATCGACTTTGGCAACCAAAATATCGATTTTGAGCATGTTTTGGGTCTGTATCTTGAAAACATTCTAGCAACGAGTAGGCATGTACAGATCGCTTCTGGGACCCAAAAATATCGAATTTTCGGGTGTTTTGAGCTTGAGGTCATCTTTGGCAAGGTCTTCATCACTTATACAGCCCATTGGTTGTATAGTGGATACAGATGTTAACTAATTAATATCTAATCCTCATGAACCCCAGGTTAAGAATCCATTATTTATTGTTTTTGCCTTAAAACTATTGATGTTTAGAAATAAAATGCATTTTTTGTTTACAAATAATGTCAAAGGATTGGCAATACAGTACTTTTTTTCAAGTATTTTTTAGAAAGCTGATAATATTAAAAGACAATACTCAGTGATATAAGTTTTTACCAAAACAAGGCACCTACCAGAGTTTATCACTTCATCTTTCATTTGCTGTTGCACCTTGTCTCATCATGGGAGAACACAGATGAGAATATTCCCAGCTCTCGTCTCTCTCAGCTGCCCTTAAAGATGTAAAGATTATGTTAGCAGTATTCTTCCGAACTGGCCTCAGATGAATGGGCTGATAGGAAACTACTGTACTGTGCATTTAAAGGAACTCTACTTCTTGTGTACAGTCACTACAAATAAAAAGGTAACAAGGCAAGGAGTCTTATCACAGTTTAAATCACAGTTTTTATATCGCTTGGGATATAAACGGGTACAGAAGATGCAAACACATATTGACATTGGGCACCTAAAATATTGATTTTCAGCATGTTTTGGGCCTGTATTTTGAAAATACTCTAACACGGAGTAGGCATGTACAGATCGCTTCTGGGACCCAAAAATATAGAATTTTCGGGTATTTTGAGCCTGAATTTGGGAAGTAAACGGGTACAGAAGATGCATACACATATTGACTTTGGGCACCTAAAATATCGATTTTCAGCATGATTTGGGCCTGTATTTTAAAAATACTCTAACACGGAGTAGGCATGTACAGATCGCTTCTGGGACCCAATAATATCGAATTTTCGGGGTTTTTGAGCCTGAATTTGAGATTTAAACGGGTACAGAAGATGCATTCACATATCGAGTTTGGGCACCTAAAATATCGATTTTTAGCATGTTTTGGGCCTGTATTTTGAAAATACTCTAACACGGTGTAGGCATGTATAGATCGCTTCTGGGACACAAAAATATCGATTTTTTGGGTGTTTTGAGCCTGAATTTGAGATATAAACGGGTACAGAAGATGCATGCACTTATCGACTTTTTGCACCTAAAATATCGATTTTACGCATGTTTTGGGTCTGAATCTTGAAAACATTCTAGCAAGGAGTAGGCATGTACAGATCGCTTCTGGGACCAAAAAATATCGAATTTTCTGTTGTTTTGAACCTGAATTTGGGATATAGACGGGTACAGAAGATGCATACACATATTGACTTTGGGCACCTAAAATATCGACTTTGAGCATGTTTTGGGCCTGTATTTCAAAAACACTCTAACACGGAGTATGCACGTACAGATCGCTTCTGGGACCCAAAAATATTGAATTGTCGGGTGTTTGTAGCCTGAATTTGAGATATAAACGGGTACAGAGGATGCATGCACATATCGACTGTCGTGACACACCGAATAGAGAGAGAGAGGGTGTAAAAAATGTGTGGCGGGCTCTTATTTTCGCTTAGCTCAATTATCATGGTGACACACCGAGTAGAGAGAGAGAGGGGGTAGGAAATGTGTGTCAGCCTCTTTTATTCGCTTTGCTCAAATATCACATGGACACACCGAGTAGAGAGAGAGGGAGTAGGAAATGTGTGTCAGTCTCTTTTATTCGCTTTGCTCAAATATCACGGTGACACACCGATGGAGTCTGCAATGTGTGTCAGCCTCATTTATTCGCTTTGCTCAAATGTCACAGTGACACACCGAGTAGAGAGAGGAGTAGAAAATGTGTGGCGGCCTCTTATGTTCGCTTTGCTCAATTATCAAGGTGACACACCGAGTAGAGAGAGAGAGGGGGTAGGAAATGTGTGTCAGCCTCTTTTATTCGCTTTGCTCAAATATCACATGGACACACCGAGTAGAGAGAGAGGGAGTAGGAAATGCGTGTCAGCCTCTTTAAATCGCTTTGCTCAAATATCACATGGACACGCCGAGTAGAGAGAGAGGGAGTAGGAAATGTGTGTCAGCCTTTTTTATTTGCTTTGCTCAAATATCACAGTGACACACCGAGTAGAGAGAGAGAGGGAGTAGAAAATGTGTGGCGCCCTCTTATGTTCGCTTTGCTCAAATATCACATGGACACACCGAGTAGAGAGAGAGGGAGTAGGAAATGTGTGTCAGCCTCTTTTATTCGCTTTGCTCAAATATCACAGTGACACACCGAGTAGAGAGAGAGAGGGAATAGAAAATGTGTGGCGGCCTCTTATGTTCGCTTTGCTCAATTATCAAGGTGACACACAGAGTAGAGAGAGAGGGGGGGTAGGAAATGTGTGTCAGCCTCTTTTATTCGCGTTGTTCAAATATCACATGGACACACCGAGTAGAGAGAGAAGGAGTAGGAAATTTGTGTCAGCCTCTTTTATTCGCTTTGCTCAAATATCACATGGACATACCGAGTAGAGAGAGAGAGAGTAGGAAATGTGTGTCAGCCTTTTTTATTTGCATTGCTCAAATATCACAGTGACACACCGAGTAGAGAGAGAGAGGGAGTAGAAAATGTGTGGCGGCCTCTTATGTTTGCTTTGCTCAATTATCAAGGTGACACACCGAGTAGAGAGAGAGAGGGGGTAGGAAATGTGTGTCAGCCTCTTTTATTCGCTTTGCTCAAATATCACATGGACACACCGAATAGAGAGAGAGGGAGTAGGAAATATGTGTCAGCCTCTTTTATTCGCTTTGCTCAAATATCACATTGACACACCAAGTAGAGAGAGAGAATGAGTAGGAAATGTGTGTCAGCCTCTTTTATTCGCTTTGCTCAAATATCACGGTGACACACCGATGGAGTCTGCAATGTGTGTCAGCCTCTTTTATTCGCTTTGCTTAAATATCACAGTGACACACCGAGTAGAGAGAGAGAGGGAGTCGAAAATGTGTGGCGCCCTCTTATGTTCGCTTTGCTCAAATATCACATGGACACACCGAGGAGAGAGAGAGAGGGAGTAGGAAATGTGTGTCAGCCTCTTTTATTGACTTTGCTCAAATATCACAGTGACACACCGAGGAGACAGAGAGAGAGAGAGAGAGTAGAAAATGTGTGGCGGCCTCTTATGTTCGCTTTGCTCAATTATCAAGGTGACACACCGAGTAGAGAGAGAGAGGGGGTAGGAAATGTGTGTCAGCCTCTTTTATTCGCTTTGCTCAAATATCACATGGACACACCGAGTAGAGAGAGAGAGGGAGTAGGAAATGTGTGTCAGAAGATTTTCTAAACGTCTCCCGTCCGCCCCGAAAAGAAGGTGTCGCGGTTGACCGACCGGGAGTTCAGTCATTTTTCCGCCGTATGTACAGATAGAGAGAACGAGGTTGTCACGGAGAATAAAAATTCAAAGTTTTACACTTTTTACAGTATTTTATTTCTTTTTCTCCATACAAGATGTTGTTATTATTATTCGCCTAATTGAACAAAAATTGACACGACAAACACAATCTATTTGGAGTGCTGAGGAAGGGGAGAAAGGAGGAAGCCAAGCGAGCAGTGGGATGGAAGGAGAAGGCTGGAAGAGATGATAATGTTTTTTTTTTTTTGCTACCAGTCGTCGTGCTATCCTTAACCATTATGAACCCTTCGATACTGGAAACTAGGGTTTTGGGTAACACCTCGCTGTAGAAGGCCAGCCGGTTTCTGTTGCACCCGCTAAAGGGATAATTAGTGCCTTGTTAATGTTTTTGCCATCAGAGTTGAGCTAGATTCACCTGCTTTATGCACAGGACAGAGGGGTTCACATAAAAAAAGACAAGGTTGAGACCAAGAATGTTAATTTTTGGTTAACATCGAACAGAAAAAAAAGAGATAATAACTGCGTCTTTGTAATGTAACGTAGACGTGGTAGTGGCCTCTTGGTCCCTGTTATGTAAACAAGGGCCAAAGCCACTCTTTCGACAGTGTTCGAAGTTGGCCTGTTAAAGGTTAGTACATTTAAAAGAAAGAGCAATTTCTTGACTGATGCGGCCGGTTCTGGGATTACGTCCATGCTGGCACCGTTCAGTGCACAATGAGCCGTTCCTCCTGCACAAGCAGCGCATCGTCCTACACAAATCCTTAGCACAGTGACAGAAACTGGCGGAGGGCTCCTCAATGCCCCTTTTCGCTTCTGCAGAAGCTATTTTCCTGATGGATACTATCCCTTCCCTGTCTACATGCTCAACATCTATTACATTCCTCTGCCGACAGATTTCAAATTGATTGCGAGAGAGTAATGGGCGGACGCACCCATATTTTGTTGCTACATTGTAAAGCTTAGGCCTTTGGTCACCTTGATATCTATAATAACTCCAACAAATCTTTGCATGCTCGACTTCTTCGGCCGATCTATCTGAGGAACCATGACGTTGACACAGTCGTGGATTTCAGGAGGGGAAGAGCTGGAAGTGCTCTGAATCATCTTGGTCGCCTGTTTTTCTATTCCGTCTCTCACTTGCTGTCGGATCTAGAATATTAAAAGAAAGAATAAATAAAATGACCCCGGAAAAGATAAAATTATTATTATTTTATTTATTACCCCAATAAAAATAAATAAGTTGTGTACCTTTATAAACTTTTCAAACCGTTGCTCCGTTATAGTTGCAACTGCATCTTCTTTCTCCCCCCCTCCGACCTATCGGAAAAGGAAATTCAAATTATTTTCTCAGAGTAAATAAAGTATAGACATATTATTACCATTATTGATTGTCAGACACCTCACAGCTTCGTCGTACAACTGCTGTTGCTGATATTCCTCCTCTTCCGTTTCAAACTCTTCTTCCTCCTCCTCCTCCCCGACTAAAGAGTCACTGGCCTGTCGGAAGAAGGCAATTCAACATTTTTCTCAGAGGAAAGTAGGTAAAATTTCCGTCTACGAAAAAAAAAATATCATTGTGTTCACTTTGGACGCACCACATGAACCTTTGAGAGACAAACCTGTTCGTCACAGGGCGTCTGCTGCTGTTGTATATCCTCTTGTTCCTCTTTATTGGTCTCCATGTATGGGAAAAAAATTATTACGTTTTAAACCACCTATAATATACATTTCAGTGTTATCTTTCAAAGTACATAATTAATTGGTCGGTACAAGATACCTTCCCATAATAATTGGATAATATAGAGTGAGTGAATTTTAGTCGCCAGCCAGCTACACATTCGAATCTTCGAATTTCGCGTTAAAAAAAAAATCGATGACTCACAGTGTAAAGGACTCATGCACTACTTCTTCTTCAATCTATGACGAAAAAAAAAAAAAAAAAAAAACCTCTTCGCCATAAGGTGGTTGTTTCTGCCGTTGTTTTTTAATTCCTTTCTCGTCAGTCCCCCCCTATAAACAAACAAACAAATCTTCATGTGTAAAGCAAGCAACCCCCCAATTTGTCAAACTGAATTTCGTCAATATGATCGGACTCATGCCAGAAAAAAAAATAAGTAAAAAATGTACGAAAAACAAACCTGTTCGTCATATTGTGGTTGTTGCTTTTGAATCCCTTCATCGTCAGTCCCCTCCTACAAAAAAAATCGTTGGGGTTTCTTAGCAAGCAACCCCCCAATTTCTCAAACTGAATTTCGTCAATAAGATCCACATAAAGGACTCGATAAAACAAAGCAATTAATCAAACCTGTTCGTCATATATGGTGGTTGCTGCCGCCGCTGTTCAATCCCTTCGTCGTCAGTCGTCCCCCCCTACGAAAAAGAATCGTTAGGGTTTCTTAGCAAGCAACCTGCCAATTTGTCAAATCAAATTTCATCATTCGAAAAAAAAACGATGATACACAGTAAAAGAGACTATGTTGAAACAAAGCAAAACAAAACAAACAAACATGTTCGTCGTATGGTTGTGGTGGTTGCTGCCGCCGCAATTGTTCTTCGTCGTCAGTCGTCCCCCCCTACAAAAAAAAAATCGTTAGGGTTGCTTAGCGAGCAACCTATCAAAATTCCCCAGTTTGTCACATCATCATCACCACCACTAAGCTCAAAATTCCTTACCTGTTCTATGATTTTCATATGTGATGCGTGCTTCTGGCCGAACACTGCCTCGTAGGGAGACATTGCAATGACTCTATATTTGACCGTGTTCTTGGTCCACTGCACCTGTTTGAGTAAGTCCACCCAGTAGCACGTGTTCTTCTCCTTCATGAGCGAGCAAAGCATCCTTTTGACGTCGCCATTGGCCCTTTCCACAGATCCCTGGCTCTGAGGATGTCTAGGCGAACCATGGACCAGCTCCGTCTCGGGCCAAAATTTTTGCATCATTATTTTGAGCCAACGAACTCGTTCCCATTATCACTTTGAAGAATTTTTGGGGCCCCTATGAGAGTAAATATTTCATAAAGATGTCGAGAAACTTCATCCGTTTGCTTGGAATACGAAGCCTTCAATACACTAAACTTTGTAAAATGATCCTGATAGTGCAATATATAACAGTAATTATCGTCGGTCTTACAAGACCGCATGTCTATTAAGTCCACTTGTCCCCTCTCGCTGTAGCCTCCACTCGTGATTGGTCTTACGACACTCCTATTTTTCCTGAGCGACCTCTTCTCCTCGCATGTTATACAATAAGATAAAAACTGGGCAACTTGTTCCCGAGTCACGTTGGCAACGTTCATTTTAACCTCGCAATATGTTCTCTTTTGTCCCCCATGGCAAACATTGACGTGGGCGTCATAAATGACATCAAATATCTCAGAGTCGGGGATGTACCATTGCCAACACATGAACCTAGGCACTTCCTGTGTCTGGGTGGTGGTTCCTGGCAACTCCGACGTAGTAAACGGTGATTTTCTATTAATGAAATACTCTTAAGATAAATCCATTTTCTCTTGAAGAACAGAGAATGATATAAATCAACCAATCACAATCACCGTTTCAAACGTGGAGTATTTCATTCATAGAAAATCACCGTTTACTACGTCGGAGTTGCCAGGAACCACCACCCAGACACAGGGAGTGCCTAGGTTCATGTGTTGGCAATGGTACCTCACGTAAGGATCTGAAGAATTTTTCTTTATAAGAATATTTTTACCGTCCCTGATAGTTTCCACGTCGTACCTGTTTAATAAGGCGTACTCTGAAGGCTTTTTCTTTCTATCCGCCTCCTTTGCAGAGAGGACGCGTTCAATGTAATTGTTCAATTTCCTCGAAGTGAAGCAAAGCCTACCCTCGGCTGAAATAATTTCACAAAATTTTCTCCGATGAGTTTCTCTTCTATCCATCACTATATGTAGAAATACGTTTTCCCCCACTCAATTAATGATAAAAGTGGCGGCAGCAGCCCACGACTGTCCTCTGCTCAAACTTCCGTTTATATATACTCCGATCGCACCCCAACCCCCCCCCCCCCCACCTCATCAACAATTGGCCATTAACGTTAGTGGTTGCCCACTAGCGTTAATGGCCAAGTTTTTCCAAATGAGCAACGCATTTTTACTGGGCAACGAAAATTGCGCACTTGCACGAAGTCTCTCTCTCTCTCTCTTAAAATAACAAGTACTTACCATTTATAATTGATTGAAGGGAGTATTTTCTGTTTGTATCTTGCAGGAAATTCGGACGACGAACAAGCAACTACCCGCTCTGAGAGGAAAATTCAAGCAGGCAGAACTGGCTGGGGGTTCACCCTTCCCCTCCAGGTGCTGACAGGAGAGAGGGCAAAGGGCATGCTTACGCTATGTGTATTTCAAACTAGAGTGTCACCGTGATATCACTGCAAAGCGTCAAACGCAGGCGGCCACACTATCGACTGGTAGAAAAATGTCTGCCAGACGACCAGAGTGTCACCGTGATATCACTGCAAAGCATCAAACGCAGGTGGCCACACGATGTACAGCTGCGGTCTGGAGTTCGTGGGCCACCCAGGGTTGAGAGTATGAACCCCGCATCACCCTTACTTGACTGCAAGTTACTATCCAGACGAGGAGTCTCACATGTAGAGTATCTCGCTGAGGGTTGTTCAGATTGATATCCGAACTTTGAACCATACTTCTTCTTCTTTTTTTTTTTTTACTCCTATCACGTCAGTTACAACTTTAACCTTAAGAATTCTTATACTAATGTGACTATTTTATGAAGTAGTGAAATATAATTGCATTAATGAATAATACTTCATTATATAATGTCATTCATAATAATGTATTAATTTCTACAAATATTTACAATATTTCTAACGTATAGTTTGTAATCAATATTTCGTGGAGGAGTAATAGTAATGAAAACAGGTCAGTATTTAAGGACAATTTCATTCAGATATAAATCTAAACTTATATACAGTGTATTACTATCTCACTTATAGTTTGGAATCTATATTTTTCAGAGTAGTGATGATGGAACAATAAATAATAAAATAGTCGGTGTCCATGACTGAGATGATAATTCTCTTCGAACTACAGATTAAAATAGCAGTTAGCTTATCTGAAATCATCTCTAAGTGATGTTATGCAAGACCTCTTGAGATAATGTTACATAGTTAAAAAGACAATTTACTATATTGCTGATTATATTTCAATACTGTATATAAACGCCAAGCCATATTCGTGTGTTTGCGTGGCAATTGAGGTGGTGGGTTGGTTCCATGGTTCCATGGTGAGGAACAAAAATGTTTCGAAGCTTGATTTCGATAACTTTATCCGAGGTGAAGTCGATACCGCAATATTTGGTTCTGGTTAGCAGCTGTGGAGACTCACCATGAATCGGAGAGACGTTAATTTACTCCTCAGAGGGTTTTTTTTTTTTTTTTTTTTTTTTTTAATTAATTGCGCCGTAGCGTCAATCAACAGGCAGGCAACAATACATACGGGTAGGCGGGACCCATGAGAATACAATGACTACAACCACACATACACACGCACACACACACACACACCACACACTGGTTCATAATTCATTTAGGATCACGGGTAGTTATTCAGATTAAAATAATAAATAATAATACTCTCCTTTGTTTTAAATTTCCACAATAGTAAAGCGAATCATTTTCTTATTATAAGGAACATGGTGCATCTAATATGCAACAAAGCTATTCAAAAACACTGCAAGTGTCTTTATATCGTGAAGTATGATTCAGTACTGTAATTATGTTTCATTACTGCATAAAATAATCCCATTACAAGTATTCTAAAGGTTAAAGTTGTAACTGACGTGATAGGTGTTAAAAAGGAAAAATAGAAAGAAGTATGGTTCAAAGTTCAGATATCAATCTGAACAACCCTCAGCGAGATACTCTACATGTGAGACTCCTCGTCTGGATAGTAACTCGCAGTCAAGTAAGGGTGATGCGGGGTTCATATTCTCAACCCTGGGTGGCCCACGAACTCCAGACCGCAGCTGTACTTTGGTTCTCCTAGAAGCGAAGGATGGCGAGGAGGAGGGGGGGGGGGAGTATGCTTGACGTGATAGAAGACCTAAAAAATCATGCAATTCATCCACCTACTCCTGCTCTTATTCCTCACACCATATACACTACAAATAAAGGGATAAATCACAGATTTTTTATTATTTTAATCCTTTATTAAAATATTGAAATATGGTATATGTTTTTCTTTAACACATTTTATTTGTTTCAGCATGGCCGAGCAATGTATCCGCGGCTGATCACGTTCGCGATACATTATACACCTATGGGCGGTGGAATATACCGTTAGGGCTGAAAGCAGTTCAAGCCAGTTTCATTAGACACAACATCCTGTGAAAAGTGCTGAGTAGCAGCGAGAGGGAATCTTCCATGCTGAGCTACTGATTGCTAGATTCACTTACCATTCATGGTCTCGCTCCAGAACAGGTGGAGTGTGGACGTACTCGTGGCGCTCTGCCTCCATTCTCGTTTGTGTTGTTGTTTTGTGTTGTTTTGGAGCTCTTGTTTGTATTTTTTGTGTTGTTTGTGAGTTCTTGTTTATGTGTTGTTGTTTCTGTGGTGTTGCTGGTGTTGTTTGTCTGTTGTGGTTCTGTGTATAGTTTTGTTGTGATTGTCTGTGTGTGTGTGTGTGTGTGTCCCTGGCTGATTGAGTGTTTAGTTGTTTGTGTTGTTGTTTCCTTTCCATCTAGGCCTTGCCTGGCCTGATGGAGAGTGCGGATTCCTGCTTGGAGGCCGACTTGGCAATGTCGGAGGAAGACGAGTCTCCAATTGAGGATCACTGGCCTGAGCTGCCTTCTCGCAACCCTCCCCCCCTCTCCTCGGTCACTCCGCAGCTCAGGTTGCAGCCGTCCACCTCCTCAACCTCTACCAAGTGACCTGTTGATGCCTCGTCCGACTCCTCGCAGGATTCCGATGGTGTGGACTGTTTGCCTCCAGCTGCCAAGACTGCCAAGGGTGCTTCAGCTGTGCACGACGTACCTTCTCTGCCTCACCCTGGTGTTTCTTCTTTGTATACCAACTCCTTGCCCTCGTCCAACCTTCCTGCTTTTGCCCCGAGAGATGCCTATGTCAAACTCTCCTTCTCTGGAAACCCATCTACGGACACAAAGCTGCGTTGGTTGTCTGATGTCAACAGGGCCTTCCAGTTGTAGCGTGAACTGGCTGAAGTCAAGATGGCTGCTGTCACCTCCCGGTTTGTCTACATCTCTAGGAAGCGTCAGGACATCATTGATAGAGTGAAGGCTGGTGAATTTTTATCTCTGCCTCTCATTCTTGAAGACTCACCTGAGAGGCCTCGTAAGTTCCCCAGCTACATCCTCACCCGTTTTCCTATTGATGTTGACCCGAAACTTGCCAAAGGATACCCTGGTGTGTACTTTGCCCGTCGTTTTTTCCAAGATGGTTCCCCCATTAGCCGTATTGTTGTTGTCTGGAGTCAACCCGATCCACCTCCAAATGAGATTTCCTTTGATTTCCTCCCTTGTCTTCCACCGTGTGAGGTGAGGAAACTTCATAATGACCAGCCTTGGTGCTACAGGTGCTGGGGTGTGGGGCATATCTCCCGGTACTGTTCTGCCAGGCCGAAATGTGCATGGTGTGCGGCCGACCATGATTCCAAGACGTGTCCTGTCAGGGGTGAACCATCACGTCCTGCTGCCTCCACCTCTGAGCCTTCACCTCCTGAAGATACGTCTCGATGGAAGTGTCCACGATGCCTTCAGCCAGGGGTTAACGTGTGGCATGGATGTACTCGACGTAAGGTCCAGGATCGTGTCTCTACTATTGCTCCGCCTCCACCACCACCACCACCACCACCACCACCTCCCCAGTCTGCTCCTCCTACCAGCCCTGCCTCACCTCCAGACCTGGCCCTCCGCAAGTCTGTTGCTACCCTCATGGCACGATGTACGGCTCTCGAAAACCGCTTTTCTGCCCTTGAAGCCAGGATTGATGGGCTGGTTGCCGCTCAGGCTGCCAATGACTCCAAACTCTCCACCTTGGTCGAGGCTCAGCAGGCCATCATCTCAACTGTCACTACCCTTACCGAAAAGATGGATACTGTTGCATCTCGCCTTGAAAAGCTTTTCGAGTCAGTCCCTTCTCCTGGTCCATCTTCTTCTCCAGGTCGCTCATCTGCCCCCACTCACCGGACTTCTACCTCCAAATACAGAGTTCGCTAGTGATTGCCGGCTGGATGTCATCTCCTGGAATGTATGTGGTATCACCAGTTATGCTAAGCTCACTCAACTCAAGGCCTATGTTTTTCGTCATCATCCCAGTGTTATTTTTCTCCAGGAGGCATTTCCAGGACGGCCGCTCGCTGCTGGGCAAGCTCCTCCTCTCTCAGGTTATGTGCCATATGTTCATCTGGTAAGGAATGGTCTCCTGACTTACATACATAGCTCCTTGCCACATCGCCTTCTCCGTACCTCCACTGACCCTGACATGACCTTTCAGCTATTTGAGGTTCTACATTGGGAATGGAGTACTCCAACTATGTAATGTCTATTCTGCCCCAACTAGACTCACTCTTGAGGCTCTTCCTTCTCCAACAGTGCGTGGTATGGTGTATATGGGAGATTTTAATGCTCGGCATTCTGATTTGGGTGATGGTACTGGCTCTATTAATCGTAATGGTGTTCGTCTCCTTTCATACATCCGCAAGCATCATCTGACACACTGGGACACTGGCGGTGCCACTCATTG
Source organism: Petrolisthes cinctipes (assembly GCA_033782935.1). Lineage (NCBI taxonomy): Eukaryota > Metazoa > Arthropoda > Malacostraca > Decapoda > Porcellanidae > Petrolisthes > Petrolisthes cinctipes. Next base: position 1,620,149 of record JAWQEG010000014.1, read on the forward strand.
CCGGGGAGGTACTCTGGATTACATCCTCTCGTCTGGCCTGATAGCATCTCAGGTCCAGTGCTCCTCTGTGCCAGACTTATTCTCTGATCACATTGCTCTTCGGTTTCATTATTCTCTAACTGCTGGGTCGGGTGCTTCAGCCACTCGTTTGCGTATTGCTGTGCCCCCTAAATATTGCCCGACTTACATCTTATTTATGGCCCATGTATTCCCTACATTTGACATATCATCAGCTGAACAGTTGTACTCTGATCTTGTATCTGCTACTCATGACTTTTATAGGCTATACGTCTCCCGGCCACACCTCCAGCATCGCCATACTGCCCACTCCTGGAAGCTGGATGCACGTATACAGGAGGCAAAGGAGGAGGCTGAACGTGATGGCCTATTGTTTCAAGCCAACCCAACCCCTGACCTACTCCATCGTTACCAGATGTCTAGGGACGCTTTAGTTGCCCTGCAGGATTGTGCTCACACTGAGTCTTGGCAGCGGTTCACGGACAGCATCAACCAGCAAACAAGTGTGGCTTCTATGTGGCACCTCATCCGTCGGGTTGTTAAAAAGACACCGGCCACTGCTCGTCATCACACTCCTGCCGACTATGCCAAACAACTTGTCGATGCCTGGTCAGAACAATCTACCCCAGCCAGTCTACCCATCCACATACAAGATGCACTCGCTTCCCGTGCTGCTGTCTATCGGCTACGTCTAATGTCTGCTCTGTTACAAGATGATGACGATGATGCAGAGGAGATAACTGAGGAGGAGTTGCGCCGTGCTCTCTCTCGGGGTAAAGCTTCTTCCCCTGGTGATGATGGTATTACTTATGCTGTGCTGCGTCTACTTCAACAAGTTCCTGGGAACCCTCTACTTCGACTGTACAATCTTTGTCTTCGTGACGGTTGTGTACCACGAGCCTGGACCAGCAGCACAATAATACCCATCCCTAAGCCCGGCACTGCGAAGTTCAGGCATATTTCCCTTACTTCCTGTTTTTGTAAGGTTATGGAGAGAATCTTACTCAATCGTCTCATGTACAGACTGCAGGATCGCCTTTCTCCATGGCTGTTTGGTTTCCTTCCCCAGCGGAGCACACATCACTGCCTAGTCGACCTGTACTCTCGCCTTTCCAGGGACAGTGTGGTGGCCTTCATTGACCTTCGAAGTGCCTTCGATGTTGCTAATAGAGACGTCATTTTGGATCAACTGGTTGACTTTGGGATAAAGGGTAATCTACTACGGTGGATTCGGGGCTACCTGAGTAACAGGACCTCCCATGTGTTTTTCAGTGGTGCACTCAGTCCTTTGCGCAGTTTTCATCTTGGTACGCCTCAAGGGGGTGTTCTCAGCCCATTGTTATTTAATATTCTGATGCATCGGTTGCTCACTTCTCTCCCTGATATACCTGGAACTACAATTACATGCTATGCTGATGATATCTGTGTTTATTCTACCTCACCAAGGGATCTCCAGCGGTTTCTTGACTCCTTCTCTGTGGTCTCCTCTCACTGTGGCATTATTGTCTCCCCAGATAAGAGCAGAATATTCACCTGCCGCCTTCCTCAAGCTCAGCCAGTGTTCACCATTGGAGGGACTGTCATTCCCATGTGTTTCCAGTACTGCTACCTGGGTGCGCCAGTCAATATTTGGCCGATTGTCCCTGCCAGACCTCAAGACCATCCCATTGTCCAGGACTTATTGGGTCGTCTCCAGCGCCGACTTACACCACTTCAATGGCTATCTAACAACTCCTCGGGCATCTCCATCCCAGTAGCCAGAACCATCTATATTGCTTTTATCCGTTCAGTTGTTGATTACCTCTCCCCTGCTTTGATTCAACTTCCCAGGGCTACTCTGGAAACTTTAGAAAAATTTCAGAATAGAGCAATGAGAATAATTCTCGGCTGTCCAATGTCGACCAGGATAGTGAACATGCAGCGTGAGTTGCGTCTTCCCCCATTAATCGAGAGAATTTATTGTAATGTTACTGGCTTCACTGTCAAGTGCCTCCATTTCGCACATCTTTCACCCCATTACTCTCAGTTAGTCAGGACTTCTCTTAGACCAAACTACCCGGTCCCTCCCATACTGCCTGCTGGACGTACTCTTATAAGGTCTGTTTCCTCTGTGCTCCGTGGTCTTAATATAGATATAATGGTTGCAGACGTACCCCCAGGGCCCCCTCCATGGATGCTACCAACACCTGATGTGAGCTTTACACCTACTTCCAAGTCGGAGCTGCCTTCTCTACAGCGGCAGTTGGCTCTAGAACACATAGAAACAGTGACTTCCTCCATCACAGATTCATACTGCCTCTACACTGATGGCTCATTGCAGGTGGATGGTGCAGCAGGTTGTGCTGTTTTCTCGCCTGACCTGGAGTCACCTCCAGGGGGCTGGGTTGGCCGTCGTCTCTGTAACCACTCTAGCTCAACATTGTGTGAACTGTATGCCATTCTGGATGCTGTTAGTGTTGTTTGTCAACGTGGAGTGAATGCTGCCATTTTTTGTGACTCCAAACCTGCCCTTCATTCCCTCTCTAGTGTTCAGCCCACACACTCTACTGTTGTTCAGCAGATTTTATCGTTTTTGGCCTTATTGCGTCATCGTAAATTGACTGTCAAATTTTTATGGGTGCCATCCCATGTAGGTTTACGTCACAATGGTACAGTTGACAGACTCGCAAAGGAAGCCTGCTATCTGCCTCCTCGTGGTGCTGGACGTCCTCTCTCCCTGACATGTTACCTCTCTAAAGTCCGCTCCGCCGCTCTCCTCCCTGTACGGCGACGCAGGGATGCAGAGAGGCCCTTCAGCATCTCCATCACACATTATGAATCTGTCTGCCGTCACAAATATTCCTACTGTAGTCGAGGCCTCATGGTTCGGAGGCACAATGTAGTCTCTGCTCGTTTGAGGCTTGGTTACCGGCCACCGTGGCAGGTTGCTGGGATGCAGGGTGAGCCTCCCTTCACTGAGTGTCGCTTGTGTCGAGCGCCTCGTGCTAACACTATAGAGCACTATTGCCTAGCCTGCCCCACTGTCCGACACTTGTTGCCCCAGGGCCTGCCACTTGATGTGGTTTGTCGACACCTGCTGAACCATCAGGTTCTGGAGGAACTTCTGGTGCGCCACCCTCGTTTTGGTGGATTTAAGTAGGTCATGATGTAAATATTTGTCTGTATGCTTGTGCTTCATTCTGTTATGTTTTCGTGATGTGTGTGTGTGTGCGCATGTGTGTGTGCTTGTGTGTGTGTGTGGTCATTGGGTTCTTGTGAGTCCTGCCTACCCTTGTGTACTGTTGTCTGCCTATTGACTGACGCTACGGCGCAATGAATTAAAAAAAAAAAAAAAAAAAAAAAAAACTTACCATTCATGGGTAAACTTGCCGGCGAAATGACATGACTCTGACTGCTTGGTATTTTTCCGTAAATCTTGACACTGTTATTTCAGGGCTTCGCGGCACGAACAACTCGACTTTCAGTCTATCGAAACCCCAACCCCAATATATACAAATAGTTGCGCAATAGTGTTAACGGGCGATAAAATGCCCATTAACACTATTGCTCTTTAAGGATAATTACACATTAACGCTAATGGTCTAGAGCACTTTGTTCATTAACCATACTGGGCAGAGTGAATTGCCCACTTGGAAAAACTTGGCCATTAACGCTAGTGGGCAACCACTAACGGTAATGGCCAATTTTGATCACGTTCGCGATACATTATACACCTATGGGCGGTGGAATATACCGTTAGGGCTGAAAGCAGTTCAAACCAGTTTCATTAGACACAACATCCTGTGAAAAGTGCTGAGTAGGAATCTTCCATGCTGAGCTACTGATTGCTAGATTCACTCTGTAATTATGCGAAGATCATCTGAATAAATGCATTTTTATCAAAGATTGTTTTATTTGTTCACACACATTCATTTCATTAATTTATAAAAAGGGTAAAAATAACTGGCCGAATGCTTGATCTTCACACCCCTCTAATGCAACTCTCTCTAAATTTATTTATGTTTTTATCAATGAAGGATACTCCGTTCATGGGTAAACTTGCCGGCGAAATGACATGACTCTGAGTCACTGCGTGGTATTTTTCCGTAAATCTTGACACTGTGACTCGATGACGTAATTTTCGAATCTGCTCCGGGGAGGCGGTGGCTTCGAATCCCACCCCCTTGGTATTTGTTCAAGGTGTTTCACTGCACGGCACGAACAACTAGACTTCTAGTCTATCGAAACCCCGAACAGATATATACAAATAGTTACGCAATAGTATTAACGGGCGATAAAATGCCCATTAACAATAATGCGCAATTTTCGTTGCCCAGTAAAAATGCGTTGCCCATTAGCGTTAATGTGTCATTATCCTTACCGGGTACAATATATATATATATATATATATATATATATATATATATATATATATATATAT